>CM042970.1:15258957-16711457 GCA_023678885.1 Pogostemon cablin
ATTCCTTCATTTTGGTGTTCATTCACTCATTACGATCAACATTTCCTTCATTTAGATGCATATTCCTTCATTTTGATCCTAATTCACTTATTAGAATCAACAATTTCCTTCATTTTGATGCTCATTCACTCATTACGATCAACATTTCCTTCATTTAGATGCATATTCCATCATTTTGATGCTCATTCACTCATTACAATCAACATGTCCTTCATTTAGATGCATATTCCTTCATTTTGATGTTCATTTACTCATTACGACCAAAATTTCCTTCATTTCGATGCATATTCCTTCATTTTGATGTTTATTCACTCATTACGATCAACATTCCTTTGTTTTGATTTATATTCCTTCATTTTGATGCTCATTCACCCATTACGATCAAAATTTCCTTCATTTCGATGCATATTCCTTCATTTTGATGCTCATTCACTCATTACGATCAATTTTCCTTCATTTAGATGCATATTCCTTCTTTTGATGCTCATTCACTCATTATGATCGATATTTCATTCATTTCGATGCATATTCCTTCATTTTGATGCTCATTCACTCATTACGATCAAAATTTCTTTCATTTTGATGCTCATTCACTTATTACGATCAACATTTCTTTCATTTCAATGCATATTCCTTCATTTTGATGCTCATTCATTCATTAGGATCAACATTTCCTTCATTTTGATGCTCATTCACTCATTACGATCAACATTTCCTTTGTTTTAATACATATTCCTTCATTTTAATGCTAATTCACTCATTACGATCAACATTTCCTTCATTTAGATGCATATTCCTTCATATTGTTGCTCATTCGCTCATTACGATCAATATTTCCTTCATTTCGATGCATATTCCTTCATTTTGATGTCTATTCACTTATTACGATCAATATTTCCTTCATTTCAATGCATATTCCTTCATTTTGATGATCATTCACTCATTAGGATGAACATTTCCTTCATTTTGATGCCCATTCACTCATTACGATCAACATTTCCTTCATTTAGATGATTATTCCTTCATTTTAATGCTCATTCACTCAATACGATCAACATTTCCTTCATTTAGATGCATATTCCTTCATTTTGATCCTCAACATTTCCTTCATTTAGACACATATTCCTTCATTTTGATGCTCATTCACTCATTACAACAAAAATTTCCTTCATTTCAATGCATATTCCTTTATTTTGATGCTTATTCACTCATTACGATCAACATTTCCTTTGTTTTGATACATATTCCTTCATTTGAATGCTCATTCTCTCATTACGATCAATATTTCCTTAATTTAGATGCATATTCCTTCATTTTGTTGCTCATTCACTCATTACGATCTACATTTCCTTCATTTCGATCGTATTCCTTCATTTTGATGCTCATTCACTCATTACGATCAAAATTTCCTTCATTTCAATGCATATTCCTTCATTTTGATGCTCATTCACTTATTACGATCAATATTTCCTTAATTTCGATGCATATTCCTTCATTTCGATACTCATTCACTCATTATGATCAACATTTCCTTCATTTAGATGCATATTCCTTCATTTTGATGCTCATTCACTCATTACGATCAACATTTCCTTCATTAAGATGCATATTCCTTCATTTTGATGCTCATTTACTCATTACGATCAACATTTCCTTCATTTAGATGCATATTCCTTCATTTTGTTGCTCATTCACTCATTACGATCTACATTTCATTCATTTCGATGCATATTCATTCATTTTGATTCCCATTCACTCATACGATCAACATTTCCTTCATTTAGATGCATATTCCTTCATTTTGATGCTCATTCACTCATTACGATCAATATTTCCTTCATTAAGATGCATATTCCTTAATTTTGATGCTCATTTACTCATTACGACCAAAATTTCCTTCATTTCGATGCATATTCCTTCATTTTGATTCTTATTCACTCATTACGATCAACATTTCCTTTGTTTTGATACATATTCCTTCATTTTAATGCTCATTCACTAATTACGATCTGCATTTCCTTTATTTCGATCCATATTCCTTTATTTTGATGCTCATTCACTCATTACGATAAAAATTTCCTTCATTTCGATGCATATTACTTATTTTATATGCTCATTCACTTATTACGATTAGCATTTCCTTTACTTCGATGCATATTCCTTCATTTTGATGCTCATTCACTCATTAAGATCAACATTTCCTTCATTTAGATGCATATTCCTTTATTTTGATGCTCATTCACTCATAACGATCAAAATTTCCTTCATTTCGATGCATATTCCTTATTTTTGATGCTCATTCACTCATTAAGATCAACATTTTCTTCATTTTGTTGCTTATTCACTCATTACGATCTACATTTCATTAATTTCGATGCATATTCCTTCATTTTGATGCTCTTTCACTCATACGATCAGCATTTCCTTCATTTAGATGCATATTCCTTCATTTTGTTGCTCATATATTCATTACGATCTACATTTCAATCATTTCGATGCATATTCCTTCATTTTGATGCTCATTCAGTCATACGATCAACATTTCCTTCATTTCGATGCATATTCCTTCGTTTAATGCTCATTCACTCATTACGATCAGCATTTCCTTCATTTAGATGCATATTCATTCCGTTTGATGCTCATTCACTCATTACGATCAACATTTCCTTCATTTAGATGAATATTCATTCATTTTGATGCTTATTCACTCATTACGATCAACATTTCCTTCAATTAGATGTATATTCCTTCATTTTGATGTTCATTCACTCATTACGATCTATATTTCCTTCATTTTGATACTCATTCACCCATTACGATCAACATTTCCTTCATTTAGATGCATATTCCTTTATTTTGTTGCTCATTCACTTATTACGATCAATATTTCCTTCATTTCGATGCATATTCCTTAATTTTGATGCTCATTCACTCATTACGATCAACATTTCCTTCATTTCGACGCATATTCCTTCCTTTTGATGCTCATTCACTCATTACGATCAATATTTCCGTCATTTAGATGCATATACCTTCATTTTGATGTTCATTCACTCATTACGATCAACATTTCCTTCATTTAGATGCATATTCCTTCATTTTGATGCTCATTCACTCATTACGATCAACATTTCCATCATTAAGATGCATATTCCTTCATTTTGATACTCATTTACTCATTACTACCAAAATTTCCTTCATTTCGATGCATATTTCTTCATTTTGATGCTTATTCACTCATTACGATCAACATTTCCTTTGTTTTGATACATATTCCTTCATTTTAATGCTCATTCACTAATTACGATCTGCATTTCCTTTATTTCGATCCATATTCCTTTATTTTGATGCTCATTCACTCGTTACGATAAAAATTTACTTCATTTCGATGCATATTACTTATTTTATATGCTCATTCAGTTATTACGATTAGCATTTCCTTTACTTCGATGCATATTCCTTCATTTTGATGCTCATTCACTCATTACGATCAATATTTCCGTCATTTAGATGCATATACCTTCATTTTGATGTTCATTCACTCATTACGATCAACATTTCCCTCATTTAGATGCATATTCCTTCATTTTGATGCTCATTCACTCATTACGATCAACATTTCCATCATTAAGATGCATATTCCTTCATTTTGATACTCATTTACTCATTACTACCAAAATTTCCTTCATTTCGATGCATATTTCTTCATTTTGATGCTTATTCACTCATTACGATCAACATTTCCTTTGTTTTGATACATATTCCTTCATTTTAATGCTCATTCACTAATTACGATCTGCATTTCCTTTATTTCGATCCATATTCCTTTATTTTGATGCTCATTCACTCGTTACGATAAAAATTTACTTCATTTCGATGCATATTACTTATTTTATATGCTCATTCAGTTATTACGATTAGCATTTCCTTTACTTCGATGCATATTCCTTCATTTTGATGCTCATTCACTCATTACGATCAATATTTCCGTCATTTAGATGCATATACCTTCATTTTGATGTTCATTCACTCATTACGATCAACATTTCCTTCATTTAGATGCATATTCCTTCATTTTGATGCTCATTCACTCATTACGATCAACATTTCCATCATTAAGATGCATATTCCTTCATTTTGATACTCATTTACTCATTACTACCAAAATTTCCTTCATTTCGATGCATATTTCTTCATTTTGATGCTTATTCACTCATTACGATCAACATTTCCTTTGTTTTGATACATATTCCTTCATTTTAATGCTCATTCACTAATTACGATCTGCATTTCCTTTATTTCGATCCATATTCCTTTATTTTGATGCTCATTCACTCGTTACGATAAAAATTTACTTCATTTCGATGCATATTACTTATTTTATATGCTCATTCAGTTATTACGATTAGCATTTCCTTTACTTCGATGCATATTCCTTCATTTTGATGCTCATTCACTCATTAAGATCAACATTTCCTTCATTTTGTTGCTTATTCAATCATTACGACCTACATTTCCTTCAATTAGATGCATATTCCTTCATTTTGATGTTCATTCACTCATTACGACCAAAATTTCCTTTATTTTGATGCATATTCCTTCATTTTGATACTCATTCACCATTACGATCAACATTTCCTTCATTTAGATGCATATTCCTTGATTTTGTTGCTCATTCACGCATTACGATCTACATTTCCTACATTTCGATGCATATTCCTTAATTTTGATGCTCATTCACTCATTACGATCAACATTTTCTTCATTTCGACGCATATTCCTTCCTTTTGATGCTCATTCACTCATTACGACCAATATTTCCTTCATTTAGATGCATATTCCTTCATTTTGATGTTCATTCGCTCATTACGATCAACATTTCCTTCATTTAAATGCATATTCCTTCATTTTGATGCTCATTCACTCATTACGGTCAACATTTCCTTCATTAAGATGCATATTCCTTCATTTTGATACTCATTTACTCATTACGACCAAAATTTCCTTCATTTCGATGCATATTCCTTGATTTTGTTGCTCATTCACTCATTACGATCTACATTTCCTTCATTTCGATGCATATTCCTTCATTTTGATGCTCATTCACTCATTACGATCAACATTTCCTTCATTTCGACGCATATTCCTTCCTTTTGATGCTCATTCACTCATTACGATAAATATTTCCTTCATTTAGATGCATCTTCCTTCGTTTTGATGCTCATTCACTCATTACGATCAACATTTCCTTCATTTAGAGGCATATTCTTTCATTTTGATGCTCATTCACTCATTACGATCAACATTTCCTTTATTAAGATGCATATTCCTTCATTTTGTAGCTCATTCACTCATTACGATCTACATTTTCTTAATTTCGATGCATATTCCTTCATTTTGATGCTCATTCACTCATTGCGATCAACATTTCCTTCATTTATATGCATATTACTTCCTTTTGATGCTCATTCACTCATTAAGATCAACATTTCCTTCATTTAGATGCATATTCCTTAATTTTGATGCTCATTCACTCATTACGATCAACATTTCCTTCATTTAGATGCATATTCCTTCATTTTGTTGCTCATATACTCATTACGATCTACATTTCATTCATTTCGATGCATATTCCTTCATTTTGATGCTCATTCACTCATACGATCAACATTTCCTTCATTTCGATGCATATTCCTTCCGTTTGATGCTCATTCACTCATTACGATCAACATTTCCTTCATTTAGATGCATATTCCTTCCGTTTGATGCTCATACACTCATTACGATCAACATTTCCTTCATTTAGATGAATATTCCTTCATTTTGATGCTCATTCACTCATTACGATCAACATTTCCTTCAATTAGATGCATTTTCCTTCATTTTGATGTTCATTCACTTATTACGACCAAAATTTCCTTTATTTCGATGCATATTCCTTCATTTTGATGCTCATTCACCCATTACGATCAACATTTCCTTCATTTAGATGCATATTCCTTGATTTTGTTGCTCATTCACGCATTACGATCTACATTTCCTTCATTTCGATGCATATTCCTTCATTTTGATGCTCATTCACTCATTACGATCAACATTTCCTTCATTTCGACGCATATTCCTTCCTTTAGATGCTCATTCACTCATTACGATCAATATTTCAATCATTTAGATGCATATTCCATCATTTTGATGCTCATTCACTCATTACGATCAACATTTCCTTCATTTAGATGCATATTCCTTCATTTTGATGCTCATTCACTCATTACGATCAACATTTCCTTCATTAAGATGCATATTCCTTCATTTTGATGCTCATTTACTCATTACGACCAAAATTTCCTTTATTTCGACGCATATTTCTCCATTTTGATATTTATTCACTCATTACGATCAACATTTCCTTTGTTTTGATACATATTCCTTCATTTTAATGCTCATTCACTAATTACGATCTGCATTTCCTTTATTTCGAGCATATTCCTTTATTTTGATGCTCATTCAATCATAACGATCAAAATTTCCTTCATTTCGATGCATATTCCTTATTTTTTATGCTCATTCACTTATTACAATTAGCATTTCCTTTACTTCGATGCATATTCCTTCATTTTGATTCTCATTCACTCATTAAGATCAACATTTTCTTCATTTTGTTGCTTATTCACTCATTACGATCTACATTTCCTTCAATTAGATGCATATTCCTTCATTTTGATGTTCATTCACTCATTACGACCAAAATTTCCTTTATTTTGATGCATATTCCTTCATTTTGATACTCATTCACCCATTACGATCAACATTTCCTTCATTTAGATGCATATTCCTTGATTTTGTTGCTCATTCACGCATTACGATCTACATTTCCTACATTTCGATGCATATTCCTTAATTTTGATGCTCATTCACTCATTACGATCAACATTTTCTTCATTTCGACGCATATTCCTTCCTTTTGATGCTCATTCACTCATTACGACCAATATTTCCTTCATTTAGATGCATATTCCTTCATTTTGATGTTCATTCGCTCATTACGATCAACATTTCCTTCATTTAAATGCATATTCCTTCATTTTGATGCTCATTCACTCATTACGGTCAACATTTCCTTCATTAAGATGCATATTCCTTCATTTTGATACTCATTTACTCATTACGACCAAAATTTCCTTCATTTCGATGCATATTCCTTCATTTTGATGCTTATTCACTCATTACGATCAACATTTCCTTTGTTTTGATACATATTCCTTCATTTTAATGCTCGTTCACTAATTACGACCTGTATTTCCTTTATTTCGATGCATATTCCTTTATTTTGATGCTCATTCACTTATTACGATCAAAATTCCCTTCATTTCGACGCATATTCCTTATTTTATATGCTCATTCACTTATTACAATTAGCATTTCCTTTACTTCGATGCATATTCCTTCATTTTGATGCTCATTCACTCATTAAGATCAACATTTCCTTCATTTTGTTGCTTATTCACTCATTACGATCTACATTTCTTTCATTTCGATGCATATTCCTTCATTTTGATGCTCATTCACTCATACGATCAACATTTCCTTCATTTAGATGCATATTCCTTCATTTTATTGCTCATATACTCATTACGATCTACATTTCATTCATTTCGATGCATATTCCTTCATTTTGATGCTCATTCACTCATACGATCAACATTTCCTTCATTTAGATGCATATTCCTTCATTTTGTTGCTCATATACTCATTACGATCTACATTTCATTCATTTCGATGCATATTCCTTCATTTTGATGCTCATTCACTCATACGATCAAAATTTCCTTCATTTCGATGCATATTACTTCCGTTTGATGCTCATTCACTCATTACGATCAACATTTCCTTCATTTAGATGCATATTCCTTCCGTTTGATGCTCATACACTCATTACGATCAACATTTCCTTCATTTAGATGAATATTCCTTCATTTTGATGCTCATTCACTCATTACGATCAACATTTCCTTCAATTAGATGCATTTTCCTTCATTTTGATGTTCATTCACTTATTACGACCAAAATTTCCTTTATTTCGATTCATATTCCATCATTTTGATGCTCATTCACCCATTACGATCAATATTTCCTTCATTTAGATGCATATTCCTTGATTTTGTTGCTCATTCACGCATTACGATCTACATTTCCTTCATTTCGATGCATATTCCTTCATTTTGATGCTCATTCACTCATTACGATCAACATTTCCTTCATTTCAACGCATATTCCTTCCTTTAGATGCTCATTCACTCATTACGATCAATATTTCCATCATTTAGATGCATATTCCTTCATTTTGATGCTCATTCACTCATTACGATCAACATTTCCTTCATTTTGATGCTCATTCACTCATTACGATCAACATTTCCTTCATTAAAATGCATATTCCTTCATTTTGATGCTCATTTACTCATTACGACCAAAATTTCCTTCATTTCGATGCATATTCCTTCATTTTGATACTTATTCACTCATTACGATCAACATTTCCTTTGTTTTGATATATATTCCTTCATTTTAATGCTCATTCACTAATTACGATCTACATTTCCTTTATTTCGATGCATATTCCTTTATTTTGATGCTCATTCACTCATTACGATCAAAATTTCCTTCATTTCGATGCATATTCCTTATTTTTTATGCTCATTCACTTATTACGATTAGCATTTCCTTTACTTCGATGCATATTCCTTCTTTTTGATGCTCAACCACTCATTAAGATCAACATTTCCTTCATTTTGTTGCTTATTCACTCATTACGATCTACATTTCATTCATTTCGATGCATATTCCTTCATTTTGATGCTCATTCACTTATACGATCAACATTTCCTTCATTTAGATGCATATTCCTTCATTTTGTTGCTCATATACTCATTACAATCTACATTTCATTCATTTCGATGCATATTCCTTCATTTTGATGCTCATTCACTCATTACGATCAACATTTCCTTCATTTAGATGAATATTCCTTCATTTTGATGCTCCTTCACTCATTACGATCAACATTTCCTTCATTTTGATGCTCAACATTTCCTTCACTTAGACGCATATTCCTTCATTTTGATGCTCATTCACTCATTACAACAAAAATTTCCTTCATTTTGATGCATATTCCTTTATTTTGATGCTTATTCACTCATTACGATCAACATTTCCTTTGTTTTGATACATATTCCTTCATTTGAATGCTCATTCTCTCATTACGATCAACATTTCCTTCATTTAGATACATATTCTTTCATTTTGTTGCTCATTCACTCATTACGATCTACATTTCCTTCATTTCGATCATATTCCTTCATTTTGATGCTCATTCACTCATTGCGATCAACATTTCCTTCATTTAGATGCATATTCCTTCATTTTGATGCTCATTCACTCATTACGATCAACATGTCCTTTATTTAGATGAATATTCCTTTATTTTGATGTTCATTCACTCATTACGACCAAAATTTCCTTCATTTCGATGCATATTCCTTTATTTTAATGCTCATTCACTCATTATGATCAACATTTCCTTCATTTAGATGCATATTCCTTCATTTTGATGCTCATTCACTCATTACGATCAACATTTCCTTCATTAAAATGCATATTCCTTCATTTTGATGCTCATTTACTCATTACGATCAACATTTCCTTCATTTAGATGCATATTCCATCATTTTGATGCTCATTCACTCATTACGATCAACATTTCCATCATTAAGATGCATATTCCTTCATTTTGATACTCATTTACTCATTACGACCAAAATTTCCTTCATTTCGATGCATATTTCTTCATTTTGATGCTTATTCACTCATTACGATCAACATTTCCTTTGTTTTGATACATATTCCTTCATTTTAATGCTCATTCACTAATTACGATGTGCATTTCCTTTATTTCGATGCATATTCCTTTATTTTGATGCTCATTCACTCATTACTATCAAAATTTACTTCATTTTGATGCATATTCCTTATTTTTTATGCTCATTCACTTATTACGATTAGCATTTCCTTTACTTCGATGCATATTCCTTCATTTTGATGCTCATTCACTCATTAAGATCAACATTTCCTTCATTTTGTTGCTTATTCACTCATTACGATCTACATTTCATTCATTTCGATGCATATTCCTTCATTTTGATGCTCATTCACTCTACGATCAACATTTCCTTCATTTAGATGCATATTCCTTCATTTTGTTGCTCATATACTCATTACGATCTACTTTCATTCATTTCGATGCATATTCCTTCATTTTGATGCTCATTCACTCATACAATGAACATTTCCTTCATTTCGATGCATATTCCTTCCTTTGATGCTCATTCACTTATTACGATCAACATTTCCTTCATTTAGATGCATATTACTTCCGTTTGACGCTCATTCACTCAATACGATCAACATTTCCTTCATTTAGATGAATATTCCTTTATTTTGATGCTCATTCACTCATTACGATATGCATTTCCTTTATTTTGATGCATATTCCTTCATTTTGATGCTCAATCACTCATTTCGATCAACATTTCCTTCATTTAGATGCATATTCCTTCCTTTTGATGCTCATTCACTCATTACGATCAATATTTCCTTCATTTAGATGAATATTCCTTTATTTTGATGCTTATTCACTCATTACGATCAACATTTCCTTCATTTAGAAGCATATTCCTTCATTTTGATGCTCATTCACTCATTACAACCAAAATTTCCTTCCTTTCCATGCATATTCATTCATTTTGATGCTTATTCACTCATTACGATCAACATTACTTTTGTTTTGATACATATCCCTTCATTTTAGTTCTCATTCACTCATTATGATCTATATTTCATTCATTTCGATGCATATTCCTTATTTTGATACTCATTCACTCAATACGATCAAAATTTCCTTCATTTTTATGCATATTCCTTCATTTTGATGCTCATTCACTTATTACGATCAACATTTCCTTTATTTCGATGCATATTCCATTATTTTGATGCTCATTCACTCATTACGATCAACATTTCCTTCGTTATGATACTCATTCACTCATTACGATCAACATTTCCTTCATTTAGATGCATATTCCTTCATCTTGATGCTCATTCACTCATTACGATCAACATCCTTCATTTAGATGCATATTCCTTCATTTTGATGCTCATTCACTCATTACGATCAATATGCCCTTAATTTAGATGCATATTCCTTCATTTTGATGTTCATTCACTCATTACGACCAAAATTTACTTCATTTCGATGCATATTCCTTCATTTTGATGTTTATTCACTCATTACGATCAACATTTCCTTTGTTTTGATTTATATTCCTTCATTTTGGTGTTCATTCACTCATTACGATCAACATTTCCTTCATTTAGATGCATATTCCTTCATTTTGATCCTAATTCACTTATTAGAATCAACATTTCCTTCATTTTGATGCTCATTCACTCATTACGATCAACATTTCCTTCATTTAGATGCATATTCCATCATTTGATGCTCATTCACTCATTACAATCAACATGTCCTTCATTTAGATGCATATTCCTTCATTTTGATGTTCATTTACTCATTACGACCAAAATTTCCTTCATTTCGATGCATATTCCTTCATTTTGATGTTTATTCACTCATTACGATCAACATTTCCTTTGTTTTGATTTATATTCCTTCATTTTGATGCTCATTCACCCATTACGATCAAAATTTCCTTCATTTCGATGCGTATTCCTTCATTTTGATGCTCATTCACTCATTCGATCAATATTTCCTTCATTTAGATGCATATTTCTTCCTTTTGACGCTCATTCACTCATTATGATCGATATTTCATTCATTTCGATGCATATTCCTTCATTTTGATGCTCATTCACTCATTACGATCAAAATTTCTTTCATTTTGATGCTCATTCACTTATTACGATCAACATTTCTTTCATTTCAATGCATATTCCTTCATTTTGATGCTCATTCATTCATTAGGATCAACATTTCCTTCATTTTGATGCTCATTCACTCATTACGATCAACATTTCCTTTGTTTTAATACATATTCCTTCATTTTAATGCTAATTCACTCATTACGATCAACATTTCCTTCATTTAGATGCATATTCCTTCATATTGTTGCTCATTCGCTCATTACGATCAATATTTCCTTCATTTCGATGCATATTCCTTCATTTTGATGTCTATTCACTTATTACGATCAATATTTCCTTCATTTCAATGCATATTCCTTCATTTTGATGATCATTCACTCATTAGGATGAACATTTCCTTCATTTTGATGCCCATTCACTCATTACGATCAACATTTCCTTCATTTAGATGATTATTCCTTCATTTTAATGCTCATTCACTCAATACGATCAACATTTCCTTCATTTAGATGCATATTCCTTCATTTTGATCCTCAACATTTCCTTCATTTAGACACATATTCCTTCATTTTGATGCTCATTCACTCATTACAACAAAAATTTCCTTCATTTCAATGCATATTCCTTTATTTTGATGCTTATTCACTCATTACGATCAACATTTCCTTTGTTTTGATACATATTCCTTCATTTGAATGCTCATTCTCTCATTACGATCAATATTTCCTTAATTTAGATGCATATTCCTTCATTTTGTTGCTCATTCACTCATTACGATCTACATTTCCTTCATTTCGATCGTATTCCTTCATTTTGATGCTCATTCACTCATTACGATCAAAATTTCCTTCATTTCAATGCATATTCCTTCATTTTGATGCTCATTCACTTATTACGATCAATATTTCCTTAATTTCGATGCATATTCCTTCATTTCGATACTCATTCACTCATTATGATCAACATTTCCTTCATTTAGATGCATATTCCTTCATTTTGATGCTCATTCACTCATTACGATCAACATTTCCTTCATTAAGATGCATATTCCTTCATTTTGATGCTCATTTACTCATTACGATCAACATTTCCTTCATTTAGATGCATATTTCTTCATTTTGATGCTCATTCACTCATTACGATCAACATTTCCATCATTAAGATGCATATTCCTTCATTTTGATACTCATTTACTCATTACGACCAAAATTTCCTTCATTTCGATGCATATTTCTTCATTTTGATGCTTATTCACTCATTAGGATCAACATTTCCTTTGTTTTGATACATATTCCTTCATTTTAATGCTCATTCACTAATTACGATCTGCATTTCCTTTATTTCGATCCATATTCCTTTATTTTGATGCTCATTCACTCATTACGATAAAAATTTCCTTCATTTCGATGCATATTACTTATTTTATATGCTCATTCACTTATTACGATTAGCATTTCCTTTACTTCGATGCATATTCCTTCATTTTGATGCTCATTCACTCATTAAGATCAACATTTCCTTCATTTAGATGCATATTCCTTTATTTTGATGCTCATTCACTCATAACGATCAAAATTTCCTTCATTTCGATGCATATTCCTTATTTTTGATGCTCATTCACTCATTAAGATCAACATTTTCTTCATTTTGTTGCTTATTCACTCATTACGATCTACATTTCATTAATTTCGATGCATATTCCTTCATTTTGATGCTCTTTCACTCATACGATCAGCATTTCCTTCATTTAGATGCATATTCCTTCATTTTGTTGCTCATATATTCATTACGATCTACATTTCAATCATTTCGATGCATATTCCTTCATTTTGATGCTCATTCAGTCATACGATCAACATTTCCTTCATTTCGATGCATATTCCTTCCGTTTAATGCTCATTCACTCATTACGATCAGCATTTCCTTCATTTAGATGCATATTCATTCCGTTTGATGCTCATTCACTCATTACGATCAACATTTCCTTCATTTAGATGAATATTCATTCATTTTGATGCTTATTCACTCATTACGATCAACATTTCCTTCAATTAGATGCATATTCCTTCATTTTGATGTTCATTCACTCATTACGATCTATATTTCCTTCATTTTGATACTCATACACCCATTACGATCAACATTTCCTTCATTTAGATGCATATTCCTTTATTTTGTTGCTCATTCACGCATTACGATCTATATTTCCTTCATTTCGATGCATATTCCTTAATTTTGATGCTCATTCACTCATTACGATCAACATTTCCTTCATTTCGACGCATATTCCTTCCTTTTGATGCTCATTCACTCATTACGATCAATATTTCCTTCATTTAGATGCATATACCTTCATTTTGATGTTCATTCACTCATTACGATCAACATTTCCTTCATTTAGATGCATATTCCTTCATTTTGATGCTCATTCACTCATTACGATCAACATTTCCATCATTAAGATGCATATTCCTTCATTTTGATACTCATTTACTCATTACTACCAAAATTTCCTTCATTTCGATGCATATTTCTTCATTTTGATGCTTATTCACTCATTACGATCAACATTTCCTTTGTTTTGATACATATTCCTTCATTTTAATGCTCATTCACTAATTACGATCTGCATTTCCTTTATTTCGATCCATATTCCTTTATTTTGATGCTCATTCACTCGTTACGATAAAAATTTACTTCATTTCGATGCATATTACTTATTTTATATGCTCATTCAGTTATTACGATTAGCATTTCCTTTACTTCGATGCATATTCCTTCATTTTGATGCTCATTCACTCATTAAGATCAACATTTCCTTCATTTTGTTGCTTATTCAATCATTACGACCTACATTTCATTCATTTCGATGCATATTCCTTCAATTTGATGCTCATTCACTCATACGATCAACATTTCCTTCATTTAGATGCATATTCCTTCATTTTATTGCTCATATACTCATTACGATCTACATTTCATTCATTTCGATGCATATTCCTTCATTTTGATGCTCATTCACTCATACGATCAACATTTCCTTCATTTCGATGCATATTCCTTCCTTTTGATGCTCATTCACTCATTACGATCAACATTTCCTTCATTTAGATGCATATTCCTTCCGTTTGACGCTCATTCACTAAATACGATCAACATTTCCTTCATTTAGATGAATATTCCTTCATTTTGATGCTCATTCACTCATTACGATCAACATTTCCTTCATTTAGATGCATATTCCTTCATTTTGATGTTCATTCACTCATTACGACCAAAATTTCCTTCATTTCCATGCATATTCCTTCATTTTGATGCTCATTCACCCATTACGATCAACATTTTCTTCATTTAGATGCATATTCCTTGATTTTGTTGCTCATTCACTCATTACGATCTACATTTCCTTCATTTCGATGCATATTCCTTCATTTTGATGCTCATTCACTCATTACGATCAACATTTCCTTCATTTCGACGCATATTCCTTCCTTTTGATGCTCATTCACTCATTACGATAAATATTTCCTTCATTTAGATGCATCTTCCTTCGTTTTGATGCTCATTCACTCATTACGATCAACATTTCCTTCATTTAGAGGCATATTCTTTCATTTTGATGCTCATTCACTCATTACGATCAACATTTCCTTTATTAAGATGCATATTCCTTCATTTTGTAGCTCATTCACTCATTACGATCTACATTTTCTTAATTTCGATGCATATTCCTTCATTTTGATGCTCATTCACTCATTGCGATCAACATTTCCTTCATTTATATGCATATTATTTCCTTTTGATGCTCATTCACTCATTAAGATCAACATTTCCTTCATTTAGATGAATATTCCTTAATTTTGATGCTCATTCACTCATTACGATCAACATTTCCTTCATATAGATGCATATTCCTTCATTTTGTTGCTCATATACTCATTATGTTCTACATTTCATTCATTTCGATGCATATTCCTTCATTTTGATGCTCATTCACTCATACGATCAACATTTCTTTCATTTCAATGCATATTCCTTCCGTTTGATGCTCATTCACTCATTACGATCAACATTTCCTTCATTTAGATGCATATTCGTTCCGTTTGATGCTCATACACTCATTACGATCAACATTTCCTTCATTTAGATGAATATTCCTTCATTTTGATGCTCATTCACTCATTACGATCAACATTTCCTTCAATTAGATGCATTTTCCTTCATTTTGATGTTCATTCACTTATTACGACCAAAATTTCCTTTATTTCGATGCATATTCCTTCATTTTGATGCTCATTCACCCATTACGATCAACATTTCCTTCATTTAGATGCATATTCCTTGATTTTGTTGCTCATTCACGCATTACGATCTACATTTCCTTCATTTCGATGCATATTCCTTCTTTTTGATGCTCATTCACTCATTACGATCAACATTTCCTTCATTTCGACGCATATTCCTTCCTTTAGATGCTCATTCACTCATTACGATCAATATTTCAATCATTTAGATGCATATTCCATCATTTTGATGCTCATTCACTCATTACGATCAACATTTCCTTCATTTAGATGCATATTCCTTCATTTTGATGCTCATTCACTCATTACGATCAACATTTCCTTCATTAAGATGCATATTCCTTCATTTTGATGCTCATTTACTCATTACGACCAAAATTTCCTTTATTTCGACGCATATTTCTCCATTTTGATATTTATTCACTCATTACGATCAACATTTCCTTTGGTTTGATACATATTCCTTCATTTTAATGCTCATTCACTAATTACGATCTGCATTTCCTTTATTTCGAGCATATTCCTTTATTTTTATACTCATTCAATCATAACGATCAAAATTTCCTTCATTTCGATGCATATTCCTTATTTTTGATGCTCATTCACTTATTACAATTAGCATTTCCTTTACTTCGATGCATATTCCTTCATTTTGATTCTCATTCACTCATTAAGATCAACATTTTCTTCATTTTATTGCTTATTCACTCATTACGATCTACATTTCCTTCAATTAGATGCATATTCCTTCATTTTGATGTTCATTCACTCATTACGACCAAAATTTCCTTTATTTTGATGCATATTCCTTCATTTTGATACTCATTCACCCATTACGATCAACATTTCCTTCATTTAGATGCATATTCATTGATTTTGTTGCTCATTCACGCATTACGATCTACATTTCCTACATTTCGATGCATATTCCTTAATTTTGATGCTCATTCACTCATTACGATCAACATTTCCTTCATTTCGACGCATATTCCTTCCTTTTGATGCTCATTCAATCATTACGACCAATATTTCCTTCATTTAGATGCATATTCCTTCATTTTGATGTTCATTCGCTCATTATGATTAACATTTCCTTCATTTAAATGCATATTCCTTCATTTTGATGCTCATTCACTCATTACGGTCAACATTTCCTTCATTTCGATGCATATTCCTTCATTTTGATGCTTATTCACTCATTACGATCAACATTTCCTTTGTTTTGATACATATTCCTTCATTTTAATGCTCGTTCACTAATTACGACCTGTATTTCCTTTATTTCGATGCATATTCCTTTATTTTGGTGCTCATTCACTCATTACGATCAAAATTTCCTACATTTCGATGCATATTCCTTATTTTATATGCTCATTCACTTATTACAATTAACATTTCCTTTACTTCGATGCATATTCCTTCATTTTGATGCTCATTCACTCATTAAGATCAACATTTCCTTCATTTTGTTGCTTATTCACTCATTACGATCTACATTTCTTTCATTTCGATGCATATTCCTTCATTTTGATGCTCATTCACTCATACAATCAACATTTCCTTCATTTAGATGCATATTCCTTCATTTTATTGCTCATATACTCATTACGATCCACATTTCTTTCATTTCGATGCATATTCCTTCATTTTGATGCTCATTCACTCATACGATCAACATTTCCTTCATTTAGATGCATATTCCTTCATTTTGTTGCTCATATACTCATTACGATCTACATTTCATTCATTTCGATGCATATTCCTTCATTTTGATGCTCATTCACTCATACGATCAAAATTTTCTTCATTTCGATGCATATTACTTCCGTTTGATGCTCATTCACTCGTTACGATCAACATTTCCTTCATTTAGATGCATATTCCTTCCGTTTGATGCTCATACACTCATTACGATCAACATTTCCTTCATTTAGATGAATATTCCTTCATTTTGATGCTCATTCACTCATTACGATCAACATTTCCTTCAATTAGATGCATTTTCCTTCATTTTGATGTTCATAAACTTATTACGACCAAAATTTCCTTTATTTCGATTCATATTCCATCATTTTGATGCTCATTCACCCATTACGATCAACATTTCCTTCATTTAGATGCATATTCCTTGATTTTGTTGCTCATTCACGCATTACGATCTACATTTCCTTCATTTCGATGCATATTCCTTCATTTTGATGCTCATTCACTCATTACGATCAACATTTCCTTCATTTCAACGCATATTCCTTCCTTTAGATGCTCATTCACTCATTACGATCAATATTTCCATCATTTAGATGCATATTCCTTCATTTTGATGCTCATTCACTCATTACGATCAACATTTCCTTCATTTTGATGCTCATTCACTCATTACGATCAACATTTCCTTCATTAAAATGCATATTCCTTCATTTTGATGCTCATTTACTCATTACGACCAAAATTTCCTTCATTTCGATGCATATTCCTTCATTTTGATACTTATTCACTCATTACGATCAATATTTCCTTTGTTTTGATATATATATATTCCTTCATTTTAATGCTCATTCACTAATTACGATCTGCATTTCCTTTATTTCGATGCATATTCCTTTATTTTGATGTTCATTCACTCATTACGATCAAAATTTCCTTCATTTCGATGCATATTCCTTATTTTTTATGCTCATTCACTTATTACGATTAGGATTTCCTTTACTTCGATGCATATTCCTTCATTTTGTTGCTCAATCACTCATTAAGATCAACATTTCCTTCATTTTGTTGCTTATTCACTCATTACGATCTACATTTCATTCATTTCGATGCATATTCCTTCATTTTGATGCTCATTCACTTATACGATCAACATTTCCTTCATTTAGATGCATATTCCTTCATTTTGTTGCTCATATACTCATTACAATCTACATTTCATTCATTTCGATGCATATTCCTTCATTTTGATGCTCATTCACTCATTACGATCAACATTTCCTTCATTTAGATGAATATTCCTTCATTTTGATGCTCATTCACTCATTACGATCAACATTTCCTTCATTTTGATGCTCAACATTTCCTTCATTTAGACGCATATTCCTTCATTTTGATGCTCATTCACTCATTACAACAAAAATTTCCTTCATTTCGATGCATATTCCTTTATTTTGATGCTTATTCACTCATTACGATCAACATTTCCTTTGTTTTGATACATATTCCTTCATTTGAATGCTCATTCTCTCATTACGATCAACATTTCCTTCATTTAGATACATATTCCTTCATTTTGTTGCTCATTCACTCATTACGATCTACATTTCCTTCATTTCGATCATATTCCTTCATTTTGATGCTCATTCACTCATTGCGATCAACATTTCCTTCATTTAGATGCATATTCCTTCATTTTGATGCTCATTCACTCATTACGATCAACATGTCCTTTATTTAGATGAATATTCCTTTATTTTGATGTTCATTCACTCATTACGACCAAAATTTCCTTCATTTCGATGCATATTCCTTTATTTTAATGCTCATTCACTCATTATGATCAACATTTCCTTCATTTAGATGCATATTCCTTCATTTTGATGCTCATTCACTCATTACGATCAACATTTCCTTCATTAAAATGCATATTCCTTCATTTTGATGCTCATTTACTCATTACGATCAACATTTCCTTCATTTAGATGCATATTCCTTCATTTTGATGCTCATTCACTCATTACGATCAACATTTCCATCATTAAGATGCATATTCCTTCATTTTGATGCTCATTTACTCATTACGACCAAAATTTCCTTCATTTCGATGCATATTTCTTCATTTTGATGCTTATTCACTCATTACGATCAACATTTCCTTTGTTTTGATACATATTCCTTCATTTTAATGCTCATTCACTAATTACGATGTGCATTTCCTTTATTTCGATGCATATTCCTTTATTTTGATGCTCATTCACTCATTACGATCAAAATTTCCTACATTTCGATGCATATTCCTTATTTTATATGCTCATTCACTTATTACAATTAACATTTCCTTTACTTCGATGCATATTCCTTCATTTTGATGCTCATTCACTCATTAAGATCAACATTTCCTTCATTTTGTTGCTTATTCACTCATTACGATCTACATTTCTTTCATTTCGATGCATATTCCTTCATTTTGATGCTCATTCACTCATACAATCAACATTTCCTTCATTTAGATGCATATTCCTTCATTTTATTGCTCATATACTCATTACGATCCACATTTCTTTCATTTCGATGCATATTCCTTCATTTTGATGCTCATTCACTCATACGATCAACATTTCCTTCATTTAGATGCATATTCCTTCATTTTGTTGCTCATATACTCATTACGATCTACATTTCATTCATTTCGATGCATATTCCTTCATTTTGATGCTCATTCACTCATACGATCAAAATTTTCTTCATTTCGATGCATATTACTTCCGTTTGATGCTCATTCACTCGTTACGATCAACATTTCCTTCATTTAGATGCATATTCCTTCCGTTTGATGCTCATACACTCATTACGATCAACATTTCCTTCATTTAGATGAATATTCCTTCATTTTGATGCTCATTCACTCATTACGATCAACATTTCCTTCAATTAGATGCATTTTCCTTCATTTTGATGTTCATAAACTTATTACGACCAAAATTTCCTTTATTTCGATTCATATTCCATCATTTTGATGCTCATTCACCCATTACGATCAACATTTCCTTCATTTAGATGCATATTCCTTGATTTTGTTGCTCATTCACGCATTACGATCTACATTTCCTTCATTTCGATGCATATTCCTTCATTTTGATGCTCATTCAATCATTACGATCAACATTTCCTTCATTTCAACGCATATTCCTTCCTTTAGATGCTCATTCACTCATTACGATCAATATTTCCATCATTTAGATGCATATTCCTTCATTTTGATGCTCATTCACTCATTACGATCAACATTTCCTTCATTTTGATGCTCATTCACTCATTACGATCAACATTTCCTTCATTAAAATGCATATTCCTTCATTTTGATGCTCATTTACTCATTACGACCAAAATTTCCTTCATTTCGATGCATATTCCTTTATTTTGATACTTATTCACTAATTACGATCAATATTTCCATTGTTTTGATATATATTCCTTCATTTTAATGCTCATTCACTAATTACGATCTGCATTTCCTTTATTTCGATGCATATTCCTTTATTTTGATGCTCATTCACTCATTACGATCAAAATTTCCTTCATTTCGATGCATATTCCTTATTTTTTATGCTCATTCACTTATTACGATTAGGATTTCCTTTACTTCGATGCATATTCCTTCATTTTGTTGCTCAATCACTCATTAAGATCAACATTTCCTTCATTTTGTTGCTTATTCACTCATTACGATCTACATTTCATTCATTTCGATGCATATTCCTTCATTTTGATGCTCATTCACTTATACGATCAACATTTCCTTCATTTAGATGCATATTCCTTCATTTTGTTGCTCATATACTCATTACAATCTACATTTCATTCATTTCGATGCATATTCCTTCATTTTGATGCTCATTCACTCATTACGATCAACATTTCCTTCATTTAGATGAATATTCCTTCATTTTGATGCTCATTCACTCATTACGATCAACATTTCCTTCATTTTGATGCTCAACATTTCCTTCATTTAGACGCATATTCCTTCATTTTGATGCTCATTCACTCATTACAACAAAAATTTCCTTCATTTCGATGCATATTCCTTTATTTTGATGCTTATTCACTCATTACGATCAACATTTCCTTTGTTTTGATACATATTCCTTCATTTGAATGCTCATTCTCTCATTACGATCAACATTTCCTTCATTTAGATACATATTCCTTCATTTTGTTGCTCATTCACTCATTACGATCTACATTTCCTTCATTTCGATCATATTCCTTCATTTTGATGCTCATTCACTCATTGCGATCAACATTTCCTTCATTTAGATGCATATTCCTTCATTTTGATGCTCATTCACTCATTACGATCAACATGTCCTTTATTTAGATGAATATTCCTTTATTTTGATGTTCATTCACTCATTACGACCAAAATTTCCTTCATTTCGATGCATATTCCTTTATTTTAATGCTCATTCACTCATTATGATCAACATTTCCTTCATTTAGATGCATATTCCTTCATTTTGATGCTCATTCACTCATTACGATCAACATTTCCTTCATTAAAATGCATATTCCTTCATTTTGATGCTCATTTACTCATTACGATCAACATTTCCTTCATTTAGATGCATATTCCTTCATTTTGATGCTCATTCACTCATTACGATCAACATTTCCATCATTAAGATGCATATTCCTTCATTTTGATACTCGTTTACTCATTACGACCAAAATTTCCTTCATTTCGATGCATATTTCTTCATTTTGATGCTTATTCACTCATTACGATCAACATTTCCTTTGTTTTGTTACATATTCCTTCATTTTAATGCTCATTCACTAATTACGATGTGCATTTCCTTTATTTCGATGCATATTCCTTTATTTTGATGCTCATTCACTCATTACGATCAAAATTTACTTCATTTTGATACATATTCCTTATTTTTGATGCTCATTCACTTATTACGATTAGCATTTCCTTTACTTCGATGCATATTCCTTCATTTTGATGCTCATTCACTCATTAAGATCAACATTTCCTTCATTTTGTTGCTTATTCACTCATTACGATCTACATTTCATTCATTTCGATGCATATTCCTTCATTTTGATGCTCATTCACTCTACGATCAACATTTCCTTCATTTAGATGCATATTCCTTCATTTTGTTGCTCATATACTCATTACGATCTACTTTCATTCATTTCGATGCATATTCCTTCATTTTGATGCTCATTCACTCATACGATGAACATTTCTTTCATTTCGATGCATATTCCTTCCTTTGATGCTCATTCACTTATTACGATCAACATTTCCTTCATTTAGATGCATATTACTTCCGTTTGACGCTCATTCACTCAATACGATCAACATTTCCTTCATTTAGATGAATATTCCTTTATTTTGATGCTCATTCACTCATTACGATCTGCATTTCCTTTATTTTGATGCATATTCCTTCATTTTGATGCTCATTCACTCATTTCGATCAACATTTCCTTCATTTAGATGCATATTCCTTCCTTTTGATGCTCATTCACTCATTACGATCAATATTTCCTTCATTTAGATGAATATTCCTTTATTTTGATGCTTATTCACTCATTACAATCAACATTTCCTTCATTTAGATGCATATTCCTTCATTTTGATGCTCATTCACTCATTACAACCAAAATTTCCTTCCTTTCCATGCATATTCATTCATTTTGATGCTTATTCACTCATTACGATCAACATTACTTTTGTTTTGATACATATCCCTTCATTTTAGTTCTCATTCACTCATTATGATCTATATTTCCTTCATTTAGATGCATATTCCTTCATTTTGATCCTAATTCACTCATTAGAATCAACATTTCCTTCATTTTGATGCTCATTCACTCATTACGATCAACATTTCCTTCATTTTCCTTTGTTTTGATTCATATTCCTTCATTTTGATGCTCATTCACTCATTACGATCAACATTTCCTTCATTTAGATGCATATTCCTTCATTTTGATCCTAATTCACTCATTAGAATCAACATTTCCTTCATTTTGATGCTCATTCACTCATTACGATCAACATTTCCTTCATTTAGATGCATATTCCATCATTTTGATGCTCATTCACTCATTACAATCAACATGTCCTTCATTTAGATGCATATTCCTTCATTTTGATGTTCATTTACTCATTACGACCAAAATTTCCTTCATTTCGATGCATATTCCTTCATTTTGATGTTTATTCACTCATTACGATCAACATTTCCTTTGTTTTGATTTATATTCCTTCATTTTGATGCTCATTCACCCATTACGATCAAAATTTCCTTCATTTCGATGCGTATTCCATCATTTTGATGCTCATTCACTCATTCGATCAATATTTCCTTCATTTAGATGCATATTTCTTCCTTTTGACGCTCATTCACTCATTATGATCGATATTTCCTTCATTTCGATGCATATTCCTTCATTTTGATGCTCATTCACTCATTACGATCAAAATTTCTTTCATTTTGATGCTCATTCACTTATTACGATCAACATTTCTTTCATTTCAATGCATATTCCTTCATTTTGATGCTCATTCATTCATTAGGATCAACATTTCCTTCATTTTGATGCTCATTCACTCATTACGATCAACATTTCCTTTGTTTTAATACATATTCCTTCATTTTAATGCTAATTCACTCATTACGATCAACATTTCCTTAATTTAGATGCATATTCCTTCATATTGTTTCTCATTCGCTCATTACGATCAATATTTCCTTCATTTCGATGCATATTCCTTCATTTTGATGTCTATTCACTTATTACGATCAATATTTCCTTCATTTCGATGCATATTCCTTCATTTTGATGATCATTCACTCATTAGGATGAACATTTCCTTCATTTTGATGCTCATTCACTCATTACGATCAACATTTCCTTCATTTAGATGATTATTCCTTCATTTTGATGCTCATTCACTCATTACGATCAACATTTCCTTCATTTAGATGCATATTCCTTCATTTTGATCCTCAACATTTCCTTCATTTAGACACATATTCCTTCATTTTGATGCTCATTCACTCATTACAACAAAAATTTCCTTCATTTCAATGCATATTCCTTTATTTTGATGTTTATTCACTCATTACGATCAACATTTCCTTTGTTTTGATACATATTCCTTCATTTGAATGCTCATTCTCTCATTACGATCAATATTTCCTTCATTTAGATGCATATTCCTTCATTTTGTTGCTCATTCACTCATTACGATCTACATTTCCTTCATTTCGATCGTATTCCTTCATTTTGATGCTCATTCACTCATTACGATCAAAATTTCCTTCATTTCAATGCATATTCCTTCATTTTGATGCTCATTCACTTATTACGATCAATATTTCCTTCATTTCGATGCATATTCCTTCATTTTGATGCTCATTCACACATTAGGATCAACATTTCCTTCATTTTGATGCTCATTCAATCATTACGATCAACATTTCCTTTGTTTTGATACATATTCCTTCATTTTAATGCTCATTCACTCATTACGATCAACATTTCCTTCAATTTGTTGCTCATTCACTCAATACGACCAAAATTTCCTTCATTTCGATGAATATTCCTTCATTTTAATGCTTATTCACTCATTACGATCAACATTTCTTTTGTTTTGATTCATATTCCTTCATTTTGATGCTCATTCAACCATTACGATCAATATTTCCTTCATTAAGATGAATATTCCTTCATTTTGTTGCTCATTCACTCATTAGGATCTACATTTTCTTCATTTCGATGCATATTCCTATATTTTGATGCTTATTCACTCATACGATCAACATTTCCTTCATTTAGATGCATATTCCTTCTTTTTGATGTTCATTCACTCATTACGATCAACATTTCCTTCATTTAGATGTATATTCCTTCATTTTGATGCTCATTCACTCATTACGATCAACATTTCCTTCATTTAGATGCATATACCTTCATATTTGATGCTCAGTCACTCATTACGACCAAAATTTACTTCATTTCGATGCATATTCCTTTATATTGATGCTTATTCACTCATTATGATCAACATTTCCTTTGTTTTAATACATATTCCTTCATTTTAATGCTCATTCACTAATTACGATCAACATTTCCTTTATTTTGATTCATATTCCTTCATTTTGTTGCTCATTCACTCATTACGATCTACACTTCCTTCATTTCGATGCACATTCCTTCATTTTGATGCTCATTCACTCATTATGATCAACATTTCCTTCATTTCGATCATATTCCTTCATTTTGATGCTCATTCACTCATTACGATCACAATTTCCTTCATTTCAATGCATATTCCTTCATTTTGATGCTCATTCACTTATTACGATCAACATTTCCTTCATTTCGATGCATATTCCTTCATTTTGATGCTCATTCACTCATTAGGATCAACATTTTCTTCATTTTGATGCTCATTCACTCATTACGATCAACATTTCCTTTGTTTTGAAACATATTCCTTCATTTTAATACCCATTCACTCATTACGATCAACATTTCCTTCATTTTGTTGCTCATTCACTCATTACGACCAAAATTTCCTTCATTTCGATGCATATTCCTTCATTTTGATTCTTATTCACTCATTACGATCAACATTTCTTTTGTTTAGATTCATATTCCTTCATTTTGATGCACATTCACCCATTACGAACAATATTTCCTTCATTTAGATGCATATTCCTTCATTTTGTTGTTCATTCACTCATTACGATCTACATTTTCTTCATTTCGATGCATATTCCTTTATTTTGATGCTCATTCACTCATACGATTAACATTTCCTTCATTTAGATGCATTTTCCTTCCTTTTGATGTTCATTCACTCATTACGATCAACATTTCCTTCATTTAGATGCATATTCCTTCATTTTGATGCTCATTCACTCATTACGATCAACATTTCCTTCATTTAGATGCATATTCCATCATTTTGATGCTCATTCACTCACTACGATCATCATGTCCTTCATTTAGTTGCATATTCCTTCATTTTGATGTTCATTCACTCATTACGATCAAAATTTCCTTCATTTCGATGCATATTCCTTCATTTTGATGCTTATTCACTCATTATGATCAATATTTCCTTTGTTTTGATTCATATTCCTTCATTTTGATGCTCATTCACCCATTACGATCAACATTTTCTTCATTTAGATGCATATTCCTTCATTTTGTTGCTCATTCACTCATTACGATCTACATTTCCTTCATTTCGATGCATATTCTTTCATTTTGATGCTCATCCGCTCATACGATCAACATTTCCTTCATTTAGATGCATATTCCTTTCTTTTGACACTCATTCACTCATTACGATCAACATTTCCTTCATTTAGATGCATATTCCTTCATTTTGATGCCCATTCACTCATTACGATCAACATTTCCTTCATTTAGATGGATATTCCTTCATTTTGATGTTCATTGACTCATTAAGACCAAAATTTCCTTAATTTCGATGCATATTCCTTCATTTGGATGCTTATTCACTAATTACGATCAACATTTATTTTGTTTTGATTCATATTCCTTTATTTTGACGCTCATTCACTCATTATAATCAACATTTCTTTCATTTAGATGCATATTCCTTCATTTTGTTGCTCATTCACTCATTACGATCTACATTTCGTTCATTTCGATGCATATTCCTTCATTTTGATGCTCATTCATTCATTATGATCATCATTTCCTTTATTTAGATGCATATTCCTTCCTTTTGATGGTCTTCACTCATTACGATCAGCATTTCCTTCATTTAGATGTATATTCCTTCCTTTTGATTCTCATTCACTTATTACGATTAGCATTTCCTTCATTTAGATGCATATTCCTTCATTTTGATGCTCATTCACTCATTACGACCAAAATTTCCTTCATTTCGAAGCATATTCCTTCATTTTGATGCTTATTCACTCATTACTATTAACATTTCCTTTGTTTTGATACATATTCCATAATTTTAATGCTCATTCACTTATTATGAACAACATTTCCTTCATTTAGATGCATATTCCTTCATTTTGTTGTTCATTCACTCATTATGATCTACATTTCCTTCATTTTGATGCATATTTCTTCATTTTGATGCTCATTCACTCGTTACGATCAAAATTTCCTTTATTTCGATGCATATTCCTTCATTTTGATGCTCATTCACTTATTACGATCAACATTTCCTTCATTTCGATGCATATTCCTTCATTTTGATGCTCATTCACTCATTAGGATCAACATTTCCTTCATTTAGATGCATATCCCTTCATTTTGATGCTTATTTACTCATTACGATGAAATCGATCCATTAGAAGCTAATCTACATGGGGAGAAAGTGATTAAACTCGAAAAAATAGAAAAATAAAAACAAGGCATAACTGACACTGAAGGGTTCAGTGTTAGTGCATTACTGGGCAAAAATTTTAAAAATACAATAAAAAAACGAAAATTCAATAAAATTTTGGGATTACTCCCCGGCACCCAAAAATAAAATTTGTAATTTTCCAAACAAACCCACTAAGAATGTAGTAGGGTAAGTAAGGGTCGAACCCACAGGGAGTAATCGAATTTCAATTGAACTTAACATGTTTCTAAAGTAACAATGGGGGAATGGATTGGATTCTAACAACTACTAACATGAAAATAAATAATTAAAATAGCAAATATAAAATTAAATAATAGAACAAATAAAATAACAACCTAGTCCAAGGATTTGATCCCCTCCCATATCCTAATTTATAAAATTGCACAAATTAAACATGCAAACAATTATACAAACTCAAGTCCCTAGGCTAATGGTACGACCAAATTAACCCGAATGTTCTTAAGATCATCAATTAGGGTACGACCACTAAATTGAACTATTTACAAGTGACCCTATGGATTCGAACTCTCAAATGCATTAAGACTCCAAAAATAGAATTACTAGACTACGAAAATCGGCTAGGAATCATACAACCTAGATCTTATTACACCTAGAGGAAATTATCTCTATTTGCTACTTAATTCACTCCTCACAACAATTACGGATTGTGAATCACGAAATAGCGTTAAGCAATTAAATAGTCAAATTAGATGGCCAGACTAAAATAATTATCAAAGTGCTATTAAGAACATCAAAGCATGTAATAGAATAAATTTATATAAAAGTTTGCAATATAAAATTCAAAACAATAAAATAAATAAGTCATGGGAGGTTCACAACCCTCGGACTAGGAACTAAATTACATAATTAAAATCAAATCTAAAAATAAAAACGATAAATCGATATGTTCTTCATGATGGAGCCTTCTCCCAATCTGCCTTCCCAACGTGAGTGTCCGGATGTGAGATCCCGGATCGTGATGTGATAATCCCCAAAATCATAAATTAAATTCTCTAATTAAATTCCTTGATCGCCTTCCCTTTTTTTAGTTGTCCAAGTTCATTGTATTTTTTCTCCCTTTGGTAAGTTTCCTTTTTCTCTTCAAATCAAATCTCTCCTTCTTATTACTTGGTTAACTCTTTATTTTCAGCAGTAATAATAATTGTAGCAATCACAAAATAAATTATTGTGACTGTACAATTTCTCTCAATTTTGGCATGTTTAGACAAGAATTAAAATAATTAAAATATAATGTGTGAAATAGAAATAAGCCGCAATTAATATAAAATACTCACAACTCACATAAAAATATATATGAATTCATCTAAAATAATATGGTAAAATTACGACTTATCAAACGTGAACAAATTGACTCAAACTATTGAAAAAGGAAAGTTTACATCTCAAAGTATCGAGAATCCAAACTCTTGTCACGCCATCACATTGAGATCGGGAACGCAGTATGAAGGTCTGATGATGCTGGCGAGCGAAAACAAAGGAAACAGGGGAGTTGCTCGACCAACACAATCTTGTTCGACCACATTTGCAAATCGAACTTAGGACGAGTAAGCTCCAAAAAAATAGAACCACGACACTCTGTTTTCAGGTTTTCCGCTTGACCAGCACCTTTCCGCTCGATCAGACCATCCAAGTCGAGTGGAAGTCGAGCAGCACCTGGCCACAGGTAGCTCTCGATTGGGAGGTTTGCTCGACTTGGACCAGGTTGCTCGACCAGCAACCTAAGTCGAGCAGAAGTTGAGCAACACATAAAGGAGCATAGGTTGCGATCGCCTACGTCGTTCGACAAAAAACAAGTTGCTCGACCAACTTACCCAAGTCGAATGGAGGTCGAGCAATCTCGTTTCGCGCCCGATTCGATTCCGAATGCTACACCTCTTGATCAGAACAACTTAGTACCATCTCAAGAGCCGAATACTGAGCTTACAATGGAGAAGAAGTGGGAAAGAGCCAAGAGATTGAGAGCCAAAAATGATAAAGTAGAGAAGGTTGAGCGTGATGAATGGGGAATTCTTAAAACGAAGATACCACCTCCGTTTCCTTTCAAGCTAGTCATAAAGGGATTGGAAGAAAAATTCAAGAGATTTTTAGATATCATAAACAAGATAAGCTTGAACATTCCTTTCTCTAAAGTGATCTTGGAGATGTCGTATTATGCCCGTTTTCTGAAGGATATACTTTTGAAGAAGAGAAGCTTGAACGGAATTGAAACAGTGAATTTGTTGGAGAATTATAACTCGATCATTCAGAGGAAGCTGCCAGCTAAGTTGAAAGATCCGGGAAGCTTCATTATCTTGTGTGAAATTGGAAAGGGGCCGGCACGACGAGCCTTGTGCGATCTTGGGGCAAGCATTAATTTGATGTCTTTGTCCATCTTTAAAAGGCTTGGTTTGGGGGAGTTAAATCCTACATCGGTGGCTCTTCAATTGGCAGATAGGTCAATGACCTTTTCGAAGGGTGTGAAGACGTTCTTATCAAAGTAGAGAAGCTTGTCTTTCTTGTGGACTTTCTTGTGCTTGAGATGGAATATAACAAGGATAATGTCCCTCTTATCTTATGGAGACCTTTCCTTGATACTACGGAAGCTTAGATTGATGTGCAAAAGGTGAGCTACGGCTGAGGATGGATAAAGAAGATATCTTATTTAACCTTGACAAAGCAATGAAGATGCCCATGGAGACGCAATGTCATAGTATAGACGTGGTGGAGAAGATCGTGAAGGAAGATATGTCCTTGATCCTCTCAAAGGATCCTCTTGAGACATGCTTGGAGAAGTCTCTTACTTATCCCACCATAGGGCTAGATGAACTCTCCAACGAGGTATGTATTGATTTTCTTGAAAACTTGCTTGATTTGGGTGATGACAGGTATCAATCGGAGAGGACGAAGGTTGAAGAGGTCAAGTGAACTAGGAAGTACTTACCGTTGGATAGAGAGAGCGCACCTCAAGAAGAGAAGAAATAAGAGTTGAAACTGCTACCGGGACACTTGAAGTATGCATATCTAGGTGACAATGGAAAATATCCAGTAATTGTATTTTCTTCCCTTGATGATGATCAACTTAAGGAATTGTTAGATGTGCTTAGGAAGTATAAGTATGTGATTGGTTGGTCTCTTGATGATTTGAAACGTATAAGTCCTTCATATTCCATGCATAGAATAAGATTATTAGATGAGCCTAAGAGTAGTATACATAATCAGCGGAGAGTGAATCCCGCTATTTAGGAAGTGATTAGGAAGCAAATCCTAACGTGGCTCGATGCAGGAATTATTTATCCCATTAGTGATAGTCCCCATGTGAGTCCATTGCATGTTGTAGCTAAGAAGGGGGGGCATGACTATTGTGAAAGCCGAGGATGGAGAGACATTAGCCACTAGGATTCCTACGGGATGGCATGTGTGTATGGATTACAGGAAATTGAATGAAAATACATGCAAAGACCATTTTCCCCTACCTTTTATGGATCAAATGCTTGATCGTCTTGCAGGGTATGAGTTTTATTATTTCTTGGATGGGTATTCGGGTTATAATCAGATTATGATTGCACCCGAGAATCAAGAAAAGACTACTTTTACTTGCCCTTATGGAATATTTGCCTTTAGAAAGATACCTTTTGAATTATATAATGCACCTTCTATATTTCAGCGTTGCATGATGGCCATATTTGATGGGTTGATAGAAAAGAACTTGGAGGTGGTTATGGATGATTTTTATGTGTTTGGTTCCTCCTTTGATATTTGTTTATCTAACCTTGCTATTGTTTTGAAGAGATGTCAAGAAACTAATCTTGTCTTGAATTGGGAGAAGTGTCACTTCATGGTGAGAGATGGGATTGTTCTAGGCCATCATATTTCGGCCAAGGGATTGCAGGTGGATAGAGCAAAGGTGGTGGCGATTGAGAAGCTTCCACCACCTACTAATGAATAGAGAGTGCAGTCTTTTCTTGGACACGCTAGTTTTTAATGAAAATTCATAAAAGACTTCTCAAAATACTCCAAGCCCTTATCTTATTCACTTGAAAAGGATGTTCCTTTTATTTTTGACGAAGAATGTCTAACAGCTTTTCAGGTTTTGAAAAAGGCGCGTATTACTGCACCTATCTTGATCACACCGGATTGGACTCAGCCGTTTATACTTATGTGTGATGCGAGTGATTTAGCACCTGGAGTGGTGCATGGGCAGTTGAGGGAAAAGAAGTTCTGCACCATTTACTATGCGAATAAGACTTTTGATGCTGCACAAAAGAACTATACGGTGACTGAAAAGGAGTTTCTACCTGTGGTGTATGCATTCAATAAGTTTCAACAGTATTTGGTTGGCATGAGGACTATAGTATATACGGATCATTCTGCGATCCGATACTTGATGGAGAAGAAGTAAATGAAGCCAAGGATCATTAGATGGATTCTTCTTCTGCAGGAGTTTGATATGGAGATCCGAGATAAGAAGGGTACGGAAAACGTTTTGGCGGATCACCTATCGAGGTTGGAAAAAAGGGAGCACTGTGATGATTCTTTCGATTATATAGAAGAGATGTTCCCTGATTAAAAGATCATGGCAGTGTTTGTTGAAGGAGCGGAAAGAGCATGCGTGGTGGCTGCCCAAGGGATGGATCTATGGTATCCGGATTATGTTAATTACATTGTCGTAGTGGAAATTCCAAGAGATCTCAACCGATATCAACTTGCGAAATTCAAGAGGGATGTTGAGACTTTTATATGGTATATGTTGCGAAATACAAGATATATACGGATTCCACAGTCCGTAGGTGTGTGCCTGAGATGGAGATGGAGAGCGTTCTTGATTTTTTCCATGCACAACCTAACGGGGGATACTTCGGAGCTCAAAAGACGGCAACAAAGGTACTTCAATCTGCTCTTTATTGGCCTACCTTGTTTAAAGATTGTGAGACTTATTTGGCGACATGCGATAGATGTCAAAGGATGAGGAACATAAGTAGGAGAGATGAGATGCCACTTTAGCCGAGCATTGTTGTTGAGATCTTCGATGTATGGGAGATCGATTTTATGGGTCCTTTTCCCCCATCAAAAGGAGTTTAGGATGACTCATATCAATTAATTGGACGAGTTCAGAAATCGTGCTTACAAGAATTCGGAGATATATAAGGAGAGAATGAAGAAATGGCATGATTCAAAGATCTCTTATAAGGAGTTCAAGCAAGGTGATGAGGTATTACTTTTTAACTCTCGTTTGAAGCTCTTCGTAGGAAAATTGAAATCGAAGTGGACGGGGCCGTTCATTATCCATAGAGCCTGTGGAGGGGGGAGTTTTGAGCTTATGGACAAAGATGGGAACATTATCGCGGTGAATGGGCATCGTTTGAAGCATTACAAGTCGCCGGATGACGTTTGCATCATCTTTGAAGATACCTTGCACTAGATTGGTACCGTCGAGACTCTCCGACATTAAACAAGAGCGCCTGTTGGGGTCTTTCCCTCCCATTTTATTACTTTATTTATATTGGTGTGAGTAAGAAATTTTTATATTCGATGTGCTTATTATTCGGAAATTACATCTCTTTACAACTTAGTTTTCACTATAGTTTCTACTAAGTTTGGGGGGGTGTGATGTACTTACCTCATCATAGCACAGAGAGTATAATCTTTTCTTTGTAACGTTTGCTAGGGGAGTTAATTTTTGGCGGTATATTAAAACTTTAACCGGTTTTGACGTATCGATTTTTTACAATTTGCCTAGTGTTTAGTAGTGTTTTGTTTTTTAGTGTCATTGCGGAGTTACACATGATTTCATATGGTTTAAAGAGGCTCTCGAGCTTCAAAATTGCTATCTTGATACTTGATGTTGTCCTATATTTTAATTGTTATAAGGAAAGACGAGAAGGACAAGAATTTTTTAGAATTTGGAGAGTTGCTCGACTTTCACCACGTTGCTCGATCAAGTGACATGGTCGAGTAATGGTCAAGCAAAATGTGCAAATCTTCTAGAGTGCTTACTCGACTTGGACAGGATTGCTCGACCAAGGTGTTTTTGGTCGAGCAAAAATAGAGCAAAAGGCTCTAAGTCGAGCGAGACAGAGAAGAACAGGGGGCGCGACTAGGCATGTTATTCAATTTGCAACCATTGCTCAACTTCACCAGTTAAGTCGAGCGGAGTCTGGAATCAAATTTTAAAGGTTAGTTTCTCATTCCGTTCGACATATTCCCGTCACCCTTTCTCGAGCACCAATCCATAACCATAAGTCCTTCCTTCCAAATTCTTTTCTACACCTAAATCCATCTTTCCACACACTTCCACATCCGAATTTGAGGGTTTGCAAGTCCGATTTAGAATTTTCACTCGAATCTTTGGGGGTTTCGCTGCTTTTCACCATACTCACACCATGTCTAGCAAAGGTATGATTCCTCTCACTTTTTATTCTCGAATTGTGTTGCTTATGCTTATTCAAGGTTGGGTGAGTGGATTTAACTTAGTTTTAGTTGGATTTGATTGTTGAATTGTTAAAGTTCTTATTCGAAATTGCATTCGAAATTTTCATGATTTGTTCTATGTTGAATTGTGGATTTTTTGTGAAATTGATGATGTATAAAGCATGGGCTTTAGTTTAATTTCGAAGTATACATATGGGCTCATTGAATTTGAGTGTTGTTATGGTGCAATTGAGGGTAGAATTTGAACATGTTTTAAATGTTGATTTGGTTAAATTTTCTGTGGAATTTATAATATGTGTGGAGTAGTGTTATGACTAATTGAACCTTAATATTCTTGATTGAAAGTGTTGATTTAGAGTGCAATTGTGATTGATAAACACTTGAGATTAAGTTGTTGAAGCATGTGAATTTGATGTCTTGAGTAGGATTCGTGCTAGTCTTAAGATGAGTATACTTGTTATTCTCTTTTGGTATGTATTGAAGTATTATTCTTGTAGGAAAAGAGGTTGCTTCTTCATCCAAGAGGAAGGGACCTAAGTCGTCTTCGGTTGGTGAGATAGTCAAGGAAATGAGGATGGATAAGAAGAGGCCATTCGATCATGGGCTGAAAATTCCAAAGTGGGAGGAGAAGAAGGATCTTTAGACTGCAATTTCACAGAAGATTTGGAGGACGCGGTATCAGAATGATCATGCTATGAGGGAATTAAATATTCTCACCGACATTCGTTGGATGTTAGATCAAGTGGGCATTACTCAGTTTATGGAGATGAAGAGAGAGACATATTTTTACATCACGGCGGAGGTTTTGTGCACGTTGAGGATTGAGCATGGAGATCGATACCTACCTTATGGTATTCATATGCAGATTGGCGGGCAGGAGCAGACTATGTGGGCCCGAGAGTTTAACGAATTGATTGGCTGTGAGAATACAATTGATGTGGAGCATGATGATTTTAAGCTGGATGAGTTCTGGAAAGAGATCACGGGGAGGCGAGAGAGATATAACTCGAATTCTGCCAAGGTTGCTTCCATCTGCATCCCCATGTTAGCATACATGGATAGGATTCTGGGTAACACGCTGTTTGCAAGGTCCGAGGGGAGATGTAATGGTTACGGTGCATGCTACATAGAGTCCGTTTTAATGTAGCAGCGTACTTCTTTCAGCAACTTCACAAGTTTACTACCCACGAATTTCAGCGTGTGAACAATGGAGGGCTCATCGCCTTGATGGCTAAGTACTATAGAGTCAATTTGAGCAGGCACAAGCCTATCCGTGGGGATCCGGACTTGATTTTGACATTATGTGTGAGGATGGGGCTGATTGAGCGGCTAGATGATATTTGGATGTTCATCCGAGGAAAGAATCCTCAATACGTTCAGATTTTTATTGGTGATTGTTGATCTCACTACTGTTAGGGTGAACAACAATTTATTGATGAATACCACGGAGCACAAGTTAAGAATTTATCGAACCATAGGGAGGTAGGTACTAGTGCTTTAGCGATCTCACATTAGTTGTAATTTTATAGAGACAAATCATCAATAGAGTGGTTGTTCAAACAAGTAAATAAAAGTAATCAAAACAATGCAAGCAATGATCAAACAAACAAGATAAGTGGATGAAATGTGGTTTACCAAATTAAGCAAAAGTGAGATTAACAACAATTAAGTAGTGGGAAATCTTAGGATACATGCATTAAACTCATATGAATCAAGGGTATGGATTAAGGGCCAACTCTAAATTCACCTAAGCTCCTTCTCAAGATGAATATGATATTAATCTCAACTAGCACAAAGGTTGGTTCTCATTCAAACAATTTCAACTAGATACTAAGCTTGAAATAAGAATCTCTAGCTTCACACAATTAATCAATCTCTCGATCACACCAACCGTATGTCATATCAAAGGGTTCTAAACTCTAAAGGATTTCTCAATCTCTTTACAATTTATAATGCACATGAGGTGTTTGATGAAATGATTCACTCAAATGTCCTAATCACATAATTGATTTCTCAATCTAATTACATGTTTAGAGCATCTAAACACACAAATCATCAAAAACCTCAAGATCTAAAGCATCAATGATAGGAAATCAATTAACCCAATCAACATATGAATTTAATTACATAGATCTCAAAATTTAATCACAAACTTTCATGTTGCTAATCCCACAAGGGAGATTAGCCTACAATCTTCATAAGATCCTTAACATAGACATTAAAAACCTTACAAATCATGATAAACTAGAGGATTAACACAAAATTGGGATGAAAACTCCCTTGGATTGGCACCAATTGAATCTCCTTCCTTCCTTTGGTGATCACCCACTCTTCCTTGCTCCTTCACTTGATTTGGATAGTAGAATTTATGGAGAAATGATGTAGAATCAAAATATGGATGAAGGGGATGAGGAATATGGTGTAAAATAAAAGGATTGGTGTGTGAGGTGTGTGAGCAGCTGAAATTTCGTGTCTCTCTTCAAAGGTTGAATGAATGGGTATTTATACTCATTGGGGGCCTTCTAGAAGAAATCTAATTTTTTTACTGATTAGGCACCTACATGACTCGTGTGCTGCAACACGCCTTGAGTCGTGTCAGGGTTTCTGGGTCAACGCGAACTTACAACGGCACATGAGTCGTGTACCACAACACGGTCAAGGGATAGTTGTGTTGTGCGTTCTGATGTCGTCGCACGACCATCTCTACAGGCCCATTTTTAGTACACGGCTCGTGTACTTGAAACGGCTTGCCTTGTTCTTGCTGCCCTATTTTCTTCTTCCTTTTTTCGTCTCCCTTCTCCATTTTTGCTCCGATTTCACCTGTTCTACATATGATTAAGTTCATTCACACTCAATTCTATAAAAACACATAACTCTACCAAATAACACATAAATACGGATAAAAATACTACGAAAACGGACATAAAAATACACTAAAATCTATGTAAAAATATCACTCATCACACCCCCAAACTTAGTGTTGTGCGTCCCCGAACAACGAAAATGATAAACCAAAGGAGTGATTTTTACCTAGAAAAAGATTAAATGAACACAAGTAATAACACATCAATAGCAATAAGAATTACAAACTATACTAAGGCATCCTACATCAATAAAACATAACATGCAAATATTAACAAGTTCAATCAAAAGAAAATAAAAGTGTAATAAAATCCCCTTTTTGGTCCAAGTCTCACATTAGATATCAATGTCACTCAACACTCTATGAAGTGGGGTAAATCAACACTCGTCAACTGATTGGCTAGACTCGCTATAAGCTTGCTCGCGGACTATATTCACAAACCACCATAGTTTAAATTAATGATAAAAAAGGTCTTTAATTAGGATGTAATGATAGGCTCTTTGGTAGGGTAAGAAAAATATGGATAATAGTGACTAATCATATGTAAGTAATCAAAAAGGTAGCTACTTTCTTCCATTCCTTAGTATTTTCTTTCTTCCTTTCTTTTCTTAATTGATCACAAGCACTATCATCAAATTTCCTTGAATTGAGCTTCTTTCAATGCATGCCTCCTTTCTTTGATTTTCATGATTTCCTTGAGCATTTTGTTACTTTGCTCATTTTCTTGTTATGAGGTTGCATATTCATTTTTTTTTCTTATGCTCTTTTCATTCTTTTTTCTTTCTTTTCTTTTACCATTTCCTTTTCTTCTTTTTCTTCCGTATCAAACCTTCCTAGCTACCATCTCCTCAATCACTCACACAAAAATGGTGAATATATAAGTCTCATGTGTGTAATTAAGGCTTGTAATGTGCTAAATTCACAAAAAAAGGCATAAAGCCTAAAAGTGGCTAACTAGGGATGATGTTCATGGTAGGAAAATATATGGCAATAACTTTTAATAACAAGGATGGCCTTAGATCATGTCATTAACCTCTACTAATCGGGTTCATTCCTATAGTCCTTGAGCAAATTCTAGCTTATTAAACACAATCAATCCACTCATAAAGAAAACCATGTATGCACGGTTAAGGCTCAAATATTCACAAGGTTATGCTTAGACTTTAAGAAACTTATTACACCACATTCATCTCAAAATTGAACAAGTTAATAGAAACATATCACAATTTGAAAGTGTAGAGATTTTTAATTATATCTTGTCATCACTCATTACCACAACATATCATCTTTTGATGTTCAAAAATGACTCACAACCTTCCAAAACAAACCATCAACACATTCCCTAAACAAAAATAAAAATGCCAACAAACACAAGACAAACAAAGGACCAAAAGCACAAGAACAAAATACCATATGAAAAAATAAATCATAGAATTCCCACATCCATAATCAATACAAATAACCATAAATCTCAATCCTTAATTAAAAATAAAACTAAAGTACGAAATTAAACATCCCAAAACAAAACAATCAAAAGTATCAAATCCAACACAATTCAATTCCAACTAAAATGAATGGGCTAATGAAGTGACGAGCACTAAAAGTACTCCCTTCAATTCTCCAGAGGAGGTGGCGGCTGGTATGGGGCCCAAGGATTGTAAGAACGAGGTGACGCCGGGAACTGGAAATTAAACATTATCATGAGCATCTCCTCCATATTGTTTGAATGAATATGCCCCTGCTGATCGTTGTAATCCCTCCGGCATTGTCCCTCTTGGATTTTCCTCAGTGTCACACCATGTCTTTGTTGCTCCTCCCTGAGCTCTCTAATCTGGTCTCCATGTGACTGCTGAGTGTTCATTATCCCTTGAACTTCGTCATTCATGAAATTCCATCTAGCCACTCCGGGTCCCATGTACTGCTACTGCTGCTGCTGAAATTCATCCTCTTGGAATTCTCCTTCTAGCTCAAAAATTGGGGGTTCTGGTGCTTGCTCCTCGAACTCAACATTATGAGATCGCTCATCCTCGCCCCCTATCTCCATGTTGGCTGGCTCGGCTCTAAGTTCTCTTAGCTCTCGATCTTCTTCTATCCTCATTTGCTGGAGCACTGCCTTACTCCTTCTCTATTTTGTCTGTAAAATTCTCTTATCACTGCGGAGTGGTTGGGGCTCGCCATAGCCAAATTCTGGACCTTTCGTGGACCTCGCACTGTGGTGAGTTCCAGAGCTGGTAGAGGGAATGGAGCTCCCTTCTCTTGCCTCAAACAATACATATTTTCTATAACTGATAGGAACTCCATCCTAACAATTTGTGTGTATGTAAGCCCTCACTCATCATTTGATGCATCATACCTCTCAAATCAATCCCTAGTCCCAGAGCAATCATCGTGACCAAACTTCCAATCATAATCCCTCGAGTGTTTTCTCTTTTAGCTACCCTCTCCACATGTTGAACAAAGTGAGCCGCAATGTTGACTCTGAATTCTTTTAGAGGATAAACATAATGTACAACTGCTTCTCGCTGACAGCTCCGCTCTCAAACCTACCCAGAATGATATTTGATACTATCTTCTCAAGATATCTCATCACTGGGTTTCTGATCGCTGTCCCTTTTGAGGAGCTAGGTATGTACTCCGAAGGCTCAGTCCCATCTTCTACTAACCTTCTCCACCATGTTTGCTGATTGAAACCCCTCCAGGCAAGAAGTTCTGATGGCCTCTCATGACTGGACACCCAAAAAATCTGTTGAAGTCATTTATAGGAACCTTCTCCCACATGACATTGTTCAGCTAAAATGTAATCGCTAAGGGAAAACTGCTCATATCTTTGTGAACTTGCAACGTGCTTATGAACTCAGCTGTGAGATGAAGATAGGTGGGAGGCCTCTTGTTGAAAAATTCTTCCATGTCTACCCTTCTGAATAAAGCCCTCAGATCATCCGCAATCCCAAGACCCTCCATAGTAGCCTGATCTTGAAATCTCGTTGGCCTAATCTTGGTCACTATGTATTGCCACCTTAGTGCATACTTCTTCCACTCTGAGAATTTCACTCCAAAATCTTGAGGGTGTATTTGATCTATCATTAACTGAGCATCAATGTTTGATAACTCCATGTCCATCTCAACAATGATGAAGTCTTCATTACGTTTCATTATTCTTCTTTCAGCCATCTCTTTCTTGGAATCAAATGGAAGATTGGATGTTAAAACATTGGGAATCACTTACTCTCACCATTATTGGATGATGTTTAAAGGTTTGTGGAGTTTGGAAGAGATATTATCGAGTGAAAGGGTTGAAGATGACTAAGGGAAATAAGCGTTTTGAAGAGGCCAGCCTGTGTTTTAATCTGCCTCAAAATGCGACACGGCCCGTGTATCTGCACTCAACATGAGTCATGTTGTGTAAAACAGTTAGTGGGTGACCGTGTCAAACGTTCTGATGTCGTCACACGGCCATCTGTTACAGGCCCGTGTTGATGACATGACTCGTGCTTCGTGACAGAACATGACCCGTGTTGCACAAAACGGCCTATGCCTGCCCATGTTACTTCGTATGATGTCAGTACGCAGCCACTTATTACAGGGTCGTGTACTGCACATGGCTCGTGTACTGTTTTCCTTGTTTTCTCCAATTTTTTACTTCAAACCCTGTTTTTCATGCTTCCAATACTCCCTATTCATGCTCACAACTTAAAAACAACATTAGCTCAACATTAGGTATCAAAACATGGATTATCATCTACTTTCACACAACCAAACAGCAAAAAATCACACCAAACTCATGAGAAAATTTTCAAATTAGCTCAAAAACACAAAAAGTTCATACTTCCAATAAAATACATGTCACACCATGCCATATCCCCCCAAACTTAAATTGAAACAAGAGTTTCGAGATAAGTTTGCAAAAAAATGGTGAGACATACCTACACACTTAACATGAAGCCCTTTTCGTATCTTCAAAACGCATTCTTCTCACGCGCACAATCCACCTACAAAACCAAAAATGCAACACAAGAAAAGAAATATGTACAATCCTAAACTTTTAAAAGGATACGAGCCTTCAAGAAGTGAAGGTATCCACATATACCAACTCCCTTTGAGAGTGAGAATGGTAATGTTTCACCCTATGACCATTAACCACAAAAGTATTCTCATCCGATCCTTCAAGCTTCAAAGATCTATCTTCTCTAACCTCAATCACCAAATATGGTCCGGTCCATTTCGAACGAAGTTTTTCGGGGAATTAGTTTAAGTCTTGAATTGAATAAAAGATTATTATCCCCCGGAACGAACTCCTTCGTTTTAATCCTCTCATCATGCCATCTTTTAAGTTTTTCAAAATCCTCGAGCTTGAGTAAGCTTCCTCTCTAAATTCCTCTAGTTCAATCAATTGGAGGCATCTCTTTTCTCCGGTTTCTTTCTCATCAAAATTCAATTTTCTTAAAGCCCATAATGCCTTATGCTCTAACTCAACGATGGCAAGTGACATGCCTTTCCATACACAAGCTTATATGGCAAAAATCCAAGAGCGGTCTTATAAGCCGTTCGATAAGCCCAAAGAGCATCGTCAAGCTTTGAAAACCAATCTCTTCGATTACCATTGACTGTCTTTTCAAGAACAAGCTTTACTTCCCTATTTGACACTTCCACCAAGCCATTGGTTTGAGGATGGTAAGGTGTTGAAACCTTGTGCTTTACTCCATATCCCACCAAAAGCTTCTCAATGATCTTGTTAATGAAGTGAGATCCTCCATCACTAATCATCACTCTTGGCACTCCAAATCTAGCAAAGATGTTCTTCCTCAAGAATGCTTTCACCACTAGAGCATCATTCGTCCTTGTCATGATTGCTTCTACCCATTTAGAAACATAATCCACTACAAGTAAAATGTACAAGTATCCATTGGATGGCGAAAATGGTCCCATGAAGTCCATCCCCCATACGTCAAACACTTCAACCTCAAAAATGTTCCTCATGGGTATCTCATCACGTTGCCCTATACTTCAAATTCTTTGGCACCTATCACATTCCTTGATATACTCCTTGCAATCTTTGAACAAAGTTGGCCAAAACAACCCCGATTGAAGAATCTTTGCTCCCATCTTTTGAAATCCAAAATGTCCTCCACAAGGTGAACTATGGCACATCCCCATGACACTCAATTTCTCATCCTCCGGGATAGATCTCCGTATGATTCCATCCGGATAATTCTTGAACAAAAGAGGATCATCCCATAAGTACTCCTTGACATCATGATAGAACTTCTTCCTTTGAGATTCGGTGAGATGAACCGGTTTAAGGCCACAAGCTAAATAATTCACGAAATCCGCATACCATGGCCTCCCGGTCTCACACAAGGTGTACATCCTTCGAAAATCAATATGAAGGATCTCTTCATCCGCAAATACATCCTTAATGAACTCCATAGTTCCCTCTTCATCAATATTTTCCAAACATGACAAGTGGTCGGCTATGACATTTTCAACTCCCTTCTTGTCACGTATCTCTACATCGAACTCCTGCAACAAAAGAACCCAACGTATTAGTCTTGGTTTAGCATCCTTCTTACTCATCAAATACCTAATGGCTGCATGATCCGTATAAACAATTGTTTTTATGCCAACTAGGTATGGACGAAATTTTTCAAAAGCATAAACCACGGATAAGAATTTTTTTTCCGTTGTGGTATAATTCTTTTGATTGGCATTGAACGTCTTTGATGCATAGTAGATCACTTGAAACTTCTTCTCCCTAACTTGACCAAGCACCACTCCCAATGGGTTGTCATTTGCATCACAATGGAGCTCAAAAGGCTTACTCCAATCGGGAGAGACGAGGATTGAAGATGAAATTAAGGCTTCTTTGAGCACCCTAAAAGCATCAAGACATTCATCATTAAATTCAAACGGAGCATCTTTTTCAAGAAATTTACACAAAGGTTTGGCTATATTAGAAAAATCTTTTATAATACGTCGATAGAACCCAGCGTGGCCAAGGAACAATCTAACCCCTTTTTTATTCTTTGGTAGGGGAAGATGTTCAATTGTTACAACCTTCGCCCTATCAACTCTCAAACCTTTCTCCGATATATGATGTCCAAGTACGATACCCTCTTGAACCATAAAATGGCATTTTTCCCAATTCAAGACTAGGTTCGTATATTGACACCGCTGCAAAACCATAGAAAGATTAGCCAAGCATTTATCAAATGAAGACCCAAATACGGAAAAGTCATCCATAAAAACCTCCATTATATTTTTAATAAATCCCCCAAAAATGGTCATCATGCAATGTTGAAAGGTGGCGGGGGCATTGCACAACCCAAAAGGCAATTTATAGAAAGCAAACGTGTCATACGGACAAGTAAAAGTTATTTTCTCTTGATCCTCGGGAATTATCATGATTTGGTTGTATCCCGAGCAATCATCTAGAAAACAATAATATTTGTATCCCGCCAACCTATCAAATATTTGATCGATAAAAGGCAAAGGAAAATGATCTTTATGAGTGTTTTCATTAAGCTTCCTTTAATCACAACAAACTCTTCACCCTGTTTTCACCCTTGTAGCAAGTTCTTCATTAAATTCCATTTTAACAATGGTTAATCCCCCTTTCTTAGCCACAACATGCAAAGGACTCACATGCGGACTATCACTTATGGCATAACAATATTAGCATCTAACCATTTCAAAACTTCTTTCCTAACAACCTCTTGCATAATGGGGTTCAAATGACGTTGAGGTTGTAAGCATGTTTTACTATCATCAATCAATCTAATGTGATGCATACAAATAGTGGGACTTATACCTTTCAAATCATCAAAACTCCACCCTATAGAACTTTTATGGTCTCTAAGCACCCTCAACAATTTATCAAGTTTTAGAGGTGAAAAGGATGATGATACAATTACCGGAAAGGTTTTGTCATCCCCCAAGTACGCATATATAAGATGATCGGGTAATGGCTTCAATTCCTATTTTCCCTTTTCAACCTTTGACTCTTCATTCTCTATTTCCAATGGAAGGTACTCCCTCTTTCCATAGTACATCATCTTGGCTTCATCTTCTTACATTTCCCTACAAGCATTCAAATCATGTAAGCAATCATTTATATCATCATCTTCTAGACAATAAGAAGACGAGTTTGAGTTAAGAGATAAAGTAAGAGAATGACTTATGCTTGTTTCGAGAGGATCTTTAGATAAGAAGAATGACAAGTTCTTTTGAACAATTTCATTGATCAATTCAATCCTTCTACACTCATCTTTCTCATCATGATGCCTCATCACATTTCGTAATGAAAATACTACTTCTTCTTCATTTACTCTCAATGTCAACTCCCCATTGTGCACATCAATTAAAGCTCTTCCCGTGGCCAAAAATGGATGCCCCAAAATCAATAGAACATTTGCATCCTCGTCCATGTTAAGCACTACAAAATCCACCGGGAATATGAACTTTCCAACTTTAACTAACACATCCTCAACTACTCCCTTAGGATAAGTAAAGACCTATTCGCAAGTTACAATATAACGGACGTAGGCATTACTTCCCCTATACCAAGTTTCTTGAAGATGGACATAGGCATCAAATTGATACTAGCCCCAAGATCACAAAGAGCTTTATGAATTTCACTCTTACCCATCTCACATGGTATGACAAAACTCCCCGAATCTTTGAGCTTTGAAGGCAACTTCTTTTGATTATGGCACTACACTCCTCCATCAAGTTGATGGTCTCATTCTCCACTAAGCACCTTTTTCTTGCTATGATGTCTTTCAAAAACATATGGAGGCATTTGGCTCAAAGCATCTGCAAAGGGTATATTGATGTGGATTTTCTTGAAGATCTCCAAAAACTTTGCAAACTTTTCATCAAGTCCCTTCTTCAAAAATCTATATGCAAAAGGAATGGGCACTTGAGTTTTCGGTATGCCCCAACCATCCCTTTCCAACTCCACTTCATCCTCTTTCTTTTTCATTGATTTAGTTTTTTGCCATTTCTTTTCAACAACTTCCAACCCAACCACATTCGTTTTATCATTTTCTTTAGCTTCAACTTCACCGTCTTCCACAAACTCTTCCTCAACCAAATTTTCCTCAGCCTCTTTCTCTTCTAACTTCTCACTTTCCAAAGGCATAGAAGGTCCCTCATAGTTTGTTCCATTCCTCAAAGTGATTGCCTTGCATTGCTCTTTTGGATTTACAACTGTGGTAGAAGGAAATTTTTCATTCTCTTTCGCACTCAATGAACTAGCAATTTGACCAACCGAGTCTCCAAGGCTTTGAACCTTCTATCATTAGCTTCGTCAATCTTTCTTCTTGTCTCATCTTGAGCTTTGTTTGATGCAATCAACTTCTCAATGAGTTCTTCGGTGGTTGCTTTCCCTTTATTATTTGGCGCTTTAGCTCCCGGATAATACCCGGGGGATAAGCAACCGCATTGCTTAGGTTTGAATAAGAGAAGTTATCTTGCCTCCTTTATTGTTGTGGGTATGAGCTTTCACTTCCTTGATTATTGAAACTTATTTGCCTTGGTGGATAGTTTCCTTGGTTGTGGTTGAAATTACCTTGGTAATTGTTTTGATAGTTACCTTTGTAATTCCTTCCTTGCATGTATTGCACATCCTCCACACGTGGTATTGTCATAGCCCATTGTTCCCCACTAGCACTATTAGGAGGAAGCACCCCTTGCTCAATTTGCCCTTCCACCATGTTAACTCCTTGATTCACACCTTGACTCAAGCTCATTTGTCTCATTACCTCCACCGCTATCATCTCAACACTTAGTATACTTGGCTCCACACTAGCACTCTTCACACTAAATTGTTGCCCTTGATCGAAGCTCTCAAATCCATAGCATCCACTAACTCTCTCCGATGGTCATTGGTAAACATTTGTAGCAATCTCATCAAATATCCTTATTGCCCTTTCCGGAGTCACTCCAAGTACAGATCCACCCACCGAAGCATCAACAAGCACTCTTTGACCATTTACTAATCCTTGATAGAAAAATCCAACTTGTTGATTATCCGAAAAACCATGTTGTGGACACTTGCGAAGCATATCCTTAAATATTTCCCACGCTTCATAAAACTCTCTTGAGGCATTTGCTTGAATTGAGTAATCAAGCTCTTCATTTGAAGAGTCTTAGAAGGTGGAAAATACTTGTTCAAAAACATTTGTGCAAGCTCCTCCCAAGTGTTACACGTACCCAGAGTAATGGTAGATAACCATGTTCGAGCACGATCCCTCGACAAAAAATAGAAATAACTTCATCTTAATGCAATCCTCGCTCACTCTATTTATCTTCACGGTGTTGGCAATCTCAATAAATTGAGCTAGATGAGCGTTAGGATCCTCAATTGAAGTTCCACTAAATTGTTGCTCTCTCACCATAGAAATCAAGCCCGCTTTAAATTCAAAGTTGTTGGCAATGATTGGTGGTCCCATCATTTGTGGCATTGCACTTGGCATAAAGAAATCTTGGATTACCCTAGGATCGACTTGAGGTCCTCGATGCACCGGAGGTGGTGGTGGAGGTCATAAGCATATTGAAAACCTTGTTGAAGCATGGCTTGTTGCACCATTTGTTGAAATAAAGCTTGATTGTTAAGCTCTCCAAAATTTTGATGAGCTTGTTGAGGAAGATTAGCATTGTCTTGCACATTTTGTACTCCGTCTCCATCATTCCTAACATCAACACGTTCATCTTGATTGTTCTCCATTGGATTACTCTTTTTGGTTTTGTTCTCCTTTCTCCTTCTCCGAAAAGTGTGTTCAATTTCAAAGTCAATAGGTTCAACTTGTTTCCTTTGACCTAGTTTGCATCCACTCAAAGTGTTCCTTATTCAAGCTACTAGCAACCGTTGCCTCCCCAGCAACGGCGCCATTTGATTAGCCATAACTTGTAGTCGGGTTGACCAATTCAAGAATTTATCAAACCATAGGGAGGTAGGTACTAGTGCTTAAGCGATCTCATGTTTGTTATAATTTTATAGAGACGAATCATCAATAGAGTGGTTGTTCAAACAAGTAAATAGAAGTACTCAAAGCAATGAAAGCAATGATCAAACAAACAAGATAAGTGGATGAAATGTGGTTTACCAAATTAAGCAAAAGTAGGATTAACAATAATTAAGTAGTGGGAAATCTTAGGATACATGCATTAAACTCATATGAATCAAGGGTATGGATTAAGGGCCAACTCTAAATTCACCTAAGCTCTTTCTCAAGATGAATATGATATTAATCTCAACTAGCACAAAGGTTGGTTCTCATTCAAACAATTTCAACTAGGTACTAAGCTTGAAATAAGAATCCCTAGCTTCACACAATTAATCAATCTCTCGATCACACCAACCGTATGTCATATCAAAGGGTTCTAAACTCTAAAGGATTTCTCAATCTCTTTACAATTTATAATGCACATGAAGTATTTGATGAAATGATTCACTCAAATGTCCTAATCACATAATTGATTTCTCAATCTAATTACATATTTAGAACATCTAAACACACAAATCATCAAAAACCTCAAGATCTAAAGCATCAATGATAGGAAATCAATTAACTCAATCAACATATGAATGTAATTTCATGTTGCTAATCCCACAAGGGAGATTAGCCTACAATCTTCATAAGATCCTTAACATAGACATTAAAAACCTTACAAATCATGGTAAATTAGAGGATTAACACAAAATTGAGATGAAAACTCCCTTGGATTGGCTCCAATTGAATCTCCTTCCTTCCTTTGGTGATCACCCACACTTCCTTGCTTCTTCACTTGATTTGGATGGTAGAATTTATGAAGAGATGATGTAGAATCAAAATATGGATGAAAGGGATGAGGAATATGGTGTAAAATCAAAGGATTGGTGTGGGAGGTGTGTGAGCAGCTGAAATTCCGTGTCCCTCTCTTCAAAGGTTGAACGGATGGGTATTATACTAATTGGGGGCCTTCTAGAAGAAATCTAATTTTTTTTACTGATCAGAAACCTATACGACTCGTGTGCTGCAACACGCCTCGAGTCGTGTCAGGGTTTCTGGGTCAACACGAACTTACGACGGCACATGAGTAGTGTGCCGCAACACGGCTAAGGAATGGTCGTGTTGTGCGTTCTGATGCATCGCACGGCCATCTCTTACAGGCCCATTTTCAGTACACGGCTCGTGCAGCACGACATGACTCGTGTACTTGAAACGGCTAGCCATGTTCTTGCTGCCATGTTTTCTTCTTTCTTCTTTCGTCTTCCTTTTCCATTTTCGCTATGATTTTACCTGTTTTACATACGATTAAGTTCATTCACACTCAATTCCATAAAAATACATAACTCCACCAAATAGCACATAAATACGGATAAAAATACTACGAAAACAGACATAAAAACACACTAAAATCTAGGTGAAAATATCACTCATCAGAGACTCCTTGCTGATATACGGGCTCATGGGATCGTCTTAGATCAGGAGACTCGGCTGACTTTTAGAAAGAGCTGCAGCCGCCACCTGGTATTAATTATCCGGGAATACATATGCCTACGGTGCAGCCTCAGCAGCCACAGGAGCAGGAGTTTTTTGAGCCACCGCCACAGCTACAGCAGGATTATTGGGTAGCCCAGGATCAATTTTATCGGGAGCAGTTACGATTGATGCACGAGCATTTCGCCATACTCAATGTGAACCAGCAAGAAACGAATAGGCTGTTGGCATTGGCGAATCATAATTATGCTACGCTTAACCTTAGATTGGGAGATTTGAATGAGAATTATGAAGCTCTTGATAGGAAGATCAATACTCTTCAGATGGATTTCGATGATTGGCGCAGAGATGAGAGTGATGATGATGCTCCGGAGGAGTAGAGTTTCCTGGTCTTTTATCTTTTCTGATTCTTCTCATCCTCATTCTCTTTTACACTTTACAGGAGGAGACTTGATTGCTGTGGGCGTAGTGTATGATTCATGTGTGGGTGGCATGTATTTGATATTGATTGGGTGATGGATTGTTGGATGTTTACATGGACTTGCTGTGGATTGTTTAGTGATGAGGATTGTTCATGTTATGCATGTGCATTATTTTGATGCATGTTGATTTGTTGATGACGAGCATGTTTTATTTTTACTTGTAGTTCATAGAAAATTACTATTGATTGCATGCTTTGAAGAGTGCTTAGGATTCTGTTACCATGTGAGGATTTGAGCCTTTAATTGTGCTATAAACATGATAGTTTATTCTTGAGTGTTGTTTGTATACTCGTATTCTAAAACTTAACTTTGAGTCTTGTTTGAAGTCTATAGTTGATAGATGCTAGGAAATGATCTTAGGCCATTGTTGTTGATTACGTCACTTAGCCAAATTTATCCTCCCTTGTTATATGATTATCATTGGAAGCCCTTTTGAGCCTTTAAGATTTTTCTTTGGCAAGCCATTGATAAATAGTCATTTACCTTGTGAGCCTTGAACACCTATTACTAGTAAAGAGTGGAGGTATAGGAATGCTATATGAAGTTTTGAGGAAGAACAGGAAGGAGAGATTTGGTGTAATAGGAATCAAGAAACAAGAGGTTAAATCTTGCATGGGATAGTGCCTGAAACCGATATCCCTAATACTAGAAAAGGTAATGCCCGAAACCGGTACCCTTATATTCTACTGATCTAAGAGAAGATGGAGAAAGCATGTATTGAAGTGATCATAAGAAGGACGGAGGAGAAAAGAAGGAAGCTGTTGAAAAGCAATTCTCTAACGTACTTCTTTACTAGTAATTTAGTTACTTATCTATATTCTCCCACCTTTACCAAAGAGCCAACATTACAACCAAAATGCAAGTCCTTTGTGGTCCTAGTATTGAAATAGTTATGGATGGATTTTTGAGACCTTTGTCAAGCTTATGGTTACGCGAGTATATGAATTGAAATTGATTGTCGATACTAACCCATGAAGTGTACATCTTTTACACTTGAGAGAGAGAGAGAGTAAACACCTATCCGTGAGCTAGATGAATTAGCATTCGTAGAAGTATTGTGATTGATATATGTTTTTGCGTGAATAAATGGTATGATGGATTGCATGTTTTAAATTGATATAATTACATGTGTTAGGATAGGTTGTGCTTGATTTCGTGATTACACTCTCTGGATTTGTTTTGATTTTCGTTGCATCGGGACGAGCAACATGTAAGTTTGGGGATTTGATGAGAGTGTAAATTAACGTATTTTGGGCTATGATTTATGTGAAAATTGAGTACGATTGAGTCTTTTATTGAGACGGATCGAAATGTTTACAGAAAAGCCACGAATCAGAGAATACAAGGGCTTTTTAGTGTATTTGTACAGGAAAATGGATCGAAAGGGCTCTGAATTGGAAAACACGATTTTTTAGACAATTTTTGAGGATTGCTCGAATTCCAGGCATTGCTCGACCAGCATTACTTTGGTCGAGCAGAGGTGGTCAAGTCGAGCATAATGCGCAATTCTTACAAAAAGCTTGCTCTACTTTGAGATGTTGCTCGACCAGCATCACTTTAGTCGAGCAGATGAGGTCAAATCGAGCAAAATGTGTAAACTTACACAGAGAGTTTACTCGACCATTGCTCGATTTAGAAGCCTTGCTCGACTTGTCCAGGTGTAGTCGAGCTAATTCTAAATGTTTCTATTTATGGTAATTCTGGAGTTTTCTTACCAAATTTAATGTATGCCTCAAGCAAAAGCCCATCCTAAGCCCATAAGAAGGTTCCATGAGTATAAAAGAAGAGCTTTCGCAATAGAAAGGGGCACGACACATCATTCATCATCCATCCACCACCAAAATCCTACCATTATCCGAAGGAGTCGTGAAGAGAGGTTTGTCTGGCGCGTAAAGTTAGATCATATCAATTAACCTTGATTGTTCCTAGATCAATCATGGGCTAGGGCCACTTCGGTAGTTCTAGGCTTATGAAAGTTTTATGAGTTAATTGAAGTTTCATGTGTAAACTCCGTACAACACTACTTGTGGTTTATTTTATATAAGATTATACTTTTTAATTCATACTTACGGTCGTTTTGTGCATCATTAACTGTTATATAGAGTCTGAATACATATCTTGGTTATTGATTGAGTGTGTTCACTGCTGAGCAGGATTACATGTTATAATTCTGATTGAAGGGATTCCGAAGTCTTATTAGAATTATCTTATATAGATACTTGTTAATTGAAGAGTATTCTGGTTAATAAGTAGGATAAAGAGTATAACATCATAGTACGTATAAAGGGAGATCATATCGGGTTAAAGTACTAACTGCACGGTAAATAATTGATAATGATAGTACCTAGAAAGGGGGATGAAGTATACCTTTTGCTCCAAGGATATTTACACTTTTCATACGCATGTTTACTTGTGTCTATAGAGTGAACTTGCATGATTTAGTGATGTGTCCATTAACCACAAGGCAGAGTCAGACAATAACACATGAAAAGAAAATTAATAAGTAAAACTGGATGACCCGAAGAATTACCTACTTTCTTACTTGATCACAATCATATTTTCTCTATTGCTTGTTTATTTAATTCATTATTTAATTTATATGTTATTTAGTTTCGTAACTATTCCAAACCAATTTGCCAACATAGTCTTAGTTAATTAGAATAAAATTGAATTGATAATAATCCGTCCCTCGGGTTCGATAATCACTTGGTCACTATCGAGACTACAATTGATATCCTTATACTTGAAGATTAATTTTGTGTGTTGAGAAAACACTCATCATTAATATATTTATTAATTTAAGCTACATAATGATACGCCCTAAATCGGTAGTGTATCAAAAGCACTCTTTGAGTGAGCGCTGATTCCTTAATGAAACAGTAAAGAAGAATATGAGAAAAGAGAAGAAGCTTGAGAAAGATAGCGAAAAGATGATTGATAGGCGTTTTTTATGCACTCCAATTTAATCCTCAAGTATAAGGATATCAATTGTAGCGACAAGTACCCAAGTTAATTATCGATCCCACTGAGACAGCTAATTATCTATTTATTCTAGATTACTATTTAAGAAGAATTTTGTAATCGATTTCCAATAGTTTTGAATTAATTAACTAAAATACTGAAATAATAAATTACTAAATAATCAAAAGCAATAGAAAATAAATAAGTTTTTATCAAGGAATAAACGATAATTCTAAGGTATCAGGTATAGACCAATTAATTTGGGTTACTAGACCTTCAATTGTTCATTCATGCAGTTTCAATGAAAATACACCACATAACCCCGTTAACCCACCAACTATAATCCGATTCTAAGCTAACAGTATATTCTTGTTAAAATTCTAAGGTGCGCAAATATTACCAAGCCTTATTCCTAGATACTAATCAAAGCAAATAACAATACCTCCGGATGGTAAGTTCGACTAACAAAATATTCTCTGGAATTACTACAAGGTTCTATTCACTTCCTACTTGAATGTCTAATTGCATTGTTCCACTAAACAATTCAAGTATTTGATTTACCAGTCCATGGAATTAAAGTGTTTATAGCGGAACTACTTCAATCCCTAACAGATAGACAATACCAATCATGAACGCACACAAGCTAATATAATAATTCAAGCATTATAGCGTATGTAATGAAAATATTATGAAGACGTTACGAAGCAGAAAAGCAAGTCTTAATAAAATAAGTAAAATCAAAATATCAACTGCATAAATTCCTAATCTTTGGTCTAGGTTCCCAAATTAATCAAGTCAAACCATTAAACCCTAGAACTGTTTAAGAAAATTAGCCCATGAGGTTACAATGAACACTCATGGCTATGCAATTCATATCACAAATCAAGATAAAAGGAAAGAAAAGAATAGAAACACGAAACCCTAGCGTAAGCGTAAGTATGCATTCCTCCTCCGTCTCTCCAATTATTCTATCTCCCTCAATTAGCACTTGGAACCCACTTGAAGATGGATGGAAAATGAAATCAGATCTGAATCTGTATGGGGAAGGTGATTTTCGATGGATGTGGTATGGGTTGTGAGTGGGTTCTCTCCAATTTGTGTCTTGATCTCCCATTTTATGTCTTGGACTATTGTAAGGCTTTTTCGTGACCAATTCAGAGCCAAAACACGATCTAAAGGGTGTAAATACAGTTCTGAATCGAACAGGCCGCGATTGGGCCCGAAATTGTGCCGCTCGGCACTCAACTCGAGCAGAGCTTCCTATAGGCATGCCGAGTTAGTGCCGAGCCATATACAGATGAAAAGTTGACTTTGAGAGGGCTCCATAGGACCCCAGCTCAGCCAAAAAGTCAACCACGATGAGCCGAACTGCTTCCCGAGCTGCAGAGATTGCACTGAACGATCTCACCGTTTCGAGCATAACTTCCTTATACAAATTCCGATTTGAGTGATTTTTGTGCCAAAAAGATCTTATCTTCAGTGGCTTTCCAACCATATATCACATAATCAATTTGAACTTCTACAAAAATACAGAAAAATTATGCAATATGGACGTGTGTTTTTCAGCATTCCTTCACACTTTCACTCTTCTTTCCAACTTTGAACTTTTGATCATGTTTTACCCTTCAAAACTCAACAAAACTCCTTAGTAGCATCTTAAGTATGCAAGATATGAAAACCACGTCATTCTACACAAAATCATGGCCACATTCTATCAAAAATGATGTAATGTGAGACCTAAAACACGTGAAATTTCACTCACATCAATGATTAAGAAAGAGGGGGTAGCGAGAGGTAGGAGACATAAGAGGAAAAAGAGCGATGAGGTAGGAGAGAGAAGAGGAAAAAGAGCGATGATGAGAATAAGAGAGATACAGAAAATATCTTAATTCCAATATATCAAATATTAATTCCTAATCACATATTTAAAGGACTCCTAATTAAATAAGGAAACATGAATAAATACACAATAAATCAAATTAAATCAATTATAAACATAAAAAATATGGTCGTATCACATAAACACAATTATAAAAATTGTATGCTCCAAGCAGTGTAGGATGCAATACCCATAAAACACCCCTATATCCATTCCTCTACCGAATTTCGTGTTTCTGTATACAAAGGGCTTCTGCTAATTAATATAGCTATTAAGCTGATTGCAATTCTACTTGACATGAATATTAGCAACTCTTATCATCAATCCACCCCCAAATCACACAAGAAAAATATTGTTATTAAGCTTATTGCAATTCTACGTAACATGAATATTAGCAGATCTTATCATCAATATATCCCAAATCACACAAGAGAAATGTAGGCAATAAATGAAATAAAGTCATATAGAACACCCGCCTTCAAGTTTTATATAAGTAAAATGGAAGCTAAAGTTTTTTATAAAGAAAGACGGAGTGAAGACAATCCAAGATAACACATAAAGATGAAGAACAAATAGCCATGAGCACAAACAGATGATAATGTTGGATCTTAGTTTTATTCAAAGAAGTACAACATTATCAAGATGAAGAACAAATATAACATTATCGAGATGAAATGACTGAACATTTAAAAGAAATTTCTTGACTAGTAATGTACGTACCTTAGGGGCATTGTGCATTGGCGCATGTGTAATATTTCATATACCTCCCTAAGGTATATACAATGTCGTTTTAGGCATGTATAATATTTCATATACCATCCATACCAACCGATCTGGTGTTTCTTCAAGTTGAAAACTCCAGATCTGTGCCTCACCCTTGAGTTAAAGTTGAAAACTCCATATCTGTGCTTCCATACCTTCCATATGAAGACTATATTTTTTATGACAATCACACAAATAAATATGTACGCTAGTTATATAGATAAAATATATTTAATGGTTGTTAAAGTATGTTTTCTAAAATATGTTTGATTATGCATTAAAGTATAATTTTAGCATATTATAATATGATTTATTATTAACTTACTTTAACTACAACTAAACATACTTTATCTATACAATAAGCATATTTGCATCTACTTGTTTTACAAATAACCTTTCTCACAAGAGTGTCTCAATTTTTATAAGTAATTAAATAAAAAATAATAATTTAATTTAATTATAAATTTTATTATGTATCACGTTTAAGAGTCCAACTGTGATGTATCTGGACGATTTTAACCGTTAGATCAATTTTTAATTTAATTCTTATCATTAAATAAAATAATATAATTAATTTTAAAAAAAAACTACCAACTACCCCATTTTAACCTATAAATATTGGGGTGCACCGATACACCAGGTGCACCCTAAAATCACCGCACTTTCAATTAAAAGATTATTAATTTCTAATTATACATAAAATAATTTGATCGAGAGCTTATTACTTTTATTTTAAAAAATGAATTTATAAGTTGTAATCATTCTTTTTATAAGTTATTAATTAAATTTTAAAAAAATAGTTATTAAAAAACTTAAGAAAAAGAGGGCATCCCTAATTTCGATGACTGACATTAATCAAGTGCAAGTCCTATAAAAAATAATAATAATGATATAGTGAGTATAATTTTTTTATGCAACACAACTAAATTATGTAATATTACTTACATGACAATATAATGATGTGTCAGTACAAAAAAATAAAAACATAATTAAATAATAATTAAAAAAATACAATTAGTTTTAATGTTGGTGGCTAACTTACTTGAGACGGATTGTATATATGAGTGAGGCTTGTGTGCGTTCGGGCGCACACCGTGCGTCTTTAGAATTTAGTATTATGGGTAAGGGTACATTGTTTTATTCTAAAAAGTATACACTTTAATTAATAAAGGTACATCATTTTGTTTTAAATGATATACACTTTTTATTAATATTTTTTATTTTTCTTCAAAAAATAAAGGGTACACATCTTTATACTAAAGGGTATATAATTTAACACAAAATTCTAAAGGCACACGAAATGTGCGCCCGTGCGCCAGGCGCACACGCAAGTTTTTGTCTATATATTGTGAGACGAATCTTAAATATAATAGAATTAGCTAATTAATAGTTACAAACAAAAATTTAAACGCAACGGTTAACTTATTAATCAGTGTAATTCTATTACTCTTTTTTTTTTCTTATTTATTTTGGCTTATCAATTAATCATTTAATATATAAAAATTTTAATAATAATAAATAAAATTTATTTTTAAATGTAATAATAATTATCAAATGATAATTTTAATTCAAATATTTAAATATGACACATAAATTTCTATAATAAGTTTGAAGAGTATTATTTATTTTCTAGATTAATACTCACTCCGTTCGCTTCTAAAGTATTCATTTTACTATTTTTGGCGTCCACTTCAAAAGTATTTATTTCCTCTATTTAGTAAAAAAGTACACAATATGGCTCACCACCTCCCTCTAATACAACTACCCACTTTACATATAATAATAATACTTCTTAATTCACGTGGAAAAAGCAAATGGATATCTTAGAACCGGACGGGGGGAGTATGATTTATGTAGTTAAGACGTTAAAAGTAATAATTTATTAATATATTACTCCATATAAATTGTAATGCCCCAGGTTACGCTATGAGGTTAAGACACTATTAGATATACAATTTTAAAATAATAATAGAGGGGTCGAGAATGTACAGCGAAATCAATATAAAAATTCTCAAAGCGATAACATAGTAAAATAAAAGTGACATAAAGATTATTTTACATACTAGCGTCTACTTTCTCAAGTAGAAATATCCAAAAATATAAGTATGTTCAGGTGACATATTCGAAATGAAGTTCTAATAAAATACCAAAATATAAGACATAATATAAAGTCCTCTAAGGGCTTGGGACATCTATATGGGTCTCTTCCTCTTCTAAATCTTGTTCTGAAAATCAATGAGGTGAGCGTTTAAAATACACTTAGTGGGTTAACTTAAATGATTGCACAGTTAAAAATGAATATGCATGCCAAATATACCATAAAATGTAACATATGTCATTTTAATAAAATAATTTGCACATTGTCATTCAATAACTCATTAAAAATATTTTAGACTGAGCCGTCATTCGATAACTTGTGTTAGTTGGTAAATGTGCATCGAATCGTCATCCAATACAAATGTTATTAGATTTGAAAATTTTTTAATATTGAATTGTTGCCCGATAACTTGTGTAAGTTGATATATGTAAACCGAGTCGTCACACCGTACAAGTGTTAGTAAGAAAATATTTGTAATCAAACGAAAAGCACACATGACACATAACATGACATATAAGTAACACATATCATATTTTAACATAGCAATCATGACATAAAATGTAGCACTCGGCAAAGAGTGAAAGTCACCCCACCTTAAAGCTTCTTAGAGAGAGTAAGACGGACTAAGCGTACTCGTTGGTCTCATGTATACCTGCAAGGGTATAGTAAACTGAGTTCTATTTCTAATAATAATTTCTAGTACTTAAACTAAATTTCTAATATTATATAATAAAGAAGTAAACTAATTATTAATTTAAGAATTACATATAGTTAATCGTTAAATAAAATGAATCAAAATAATATGTTTATACTTAAAATAATAAATAGAAATACATATAAAAATTAAAATAATAATTTAGCGATATTGGTCTATAACACTAATAATAAATCATAACATTAAAAATATGAATAAAAATGACATTAATTTTATTAAAAATGGATATTAAATAAAGATTCTACACCTAAAATAGTAATAGTAGTAAAATCATTATTAACTTTTAAAATTAAATTAATACATACATATAAATTATAAAAAGTTGATATTATATATATAATTATAATATTTAATTAATATTTGCAAAATTAAAACTTATACACACGCTGGCGACGTCAACCATCAACTTCAAATTCTGAAAATCTATCTTTCCTTATTTATTTATTTGTTATTATAAATATATATTTTTTTATAAATTACAATCAAATCCCTACATTATATTAAATTCTCATTTACACTACACCTTAAACTTAACTTTTCTTATAATTTGACCCAACAAAAACTACACAATTCTGACTGAAAATCCAAAAGCACTTATTGGAGTTCTCGTAAGGCGAGGATCACATGTATATCAATTTTACATGAAAATAACGAAGTTTAAATGGACGCAACTTGTGGTGAATTTCATTGAGTGAGGAATTGTATTCGAGTGTTCTCTTGTGCTACCTCCTAAATTTCCAATTTTCCGTTCTCAGTCAATATGCCCAAATTTTACTATTCAAATATTTTTTTTATCTCTAAAAAATCGCAGATTAAGCAAGTGACGTTAATACCTACTAAACATTCATAAACTGAGTGTTAAATCAATGTGAAAATTGCAACAGGTTCAACAAAAATGTAAGCATATAATTCTCACCACATAATTTTAAATTGATTAAGAACCCTAGAGGTCATTGAATCATTTATTTGCTTAAATCGCGTCACAAATTACTCTGTCAAATGAGAGCATGTAAAACCCAAAACAACCAAAGCACGTACCTTAACAGTGACTTCGAAAAAATATTTTCGGGAACCTAAAATGTGTGAGAGTAAAATTGGAATGAAAGTGAAATAGTAAAGATTAAAGAAGCTCACTCGCTCACAAAGACGAACACGAACGTTGTCTTCAATAATTTCACGCTCTGTTATGACGGAGAGAACCACGTTGTCGTCAACGATGTATGCGGCCTTCAGTTCATAAATGGTGGAATCAGTTCGCAATTGTCGTATTTGTGGAATCAGTTTTTAAAGTTTAGATTTTGAATTTGAAATTAAAAGAATGGAAAAAGAATTAGGAACAATTGAGGAAGAAAGGAAAAGAAAATGGGGTTCCAGTGGAGAGAGGAGGCTTACATGTGTGGGGTGGGTATATTTGCAGGTGGGGTGGAAAAATTAAATTAAGGGCATTAGAGTCAAGAAAGATCTATTTGGATATATTTGATAATCTTTTTATAAAAGTGTCGGTATAAATTTTCGACATTAAAATTTGTATAAAAAACGTCTCTCTTATAATAATATTGGAGAGTTTTTGAGATGATGATGTGACATCCCTCAAAAGCTTCCATGCTGATGTGTCGTTCACACAATTTTTTATTTTTTTTATATTTTTATTTCGTTATTTTTCTTTGTCCCAACTTCCTTTTTTATCCCACATTCTCCATTATATTTTGATTAATTATCATTAATGATTAATAAATTTGACTTTCCAAGTATAATTTTTACTAATTATATTAATTTGACTTTATCCCACCTTCCTTTCATTCATAAAATTATTTATGAATTAATATTTATTTATAATTTACAATTTATAAAGTTGTTATTATTTTTTTCTTTTTTGAAATCTTTAATTTTTTAATGTCATGAATTTATTATTTAGTATTTATGATCTATGAATTTAATTCTTTTTTAAGAATTTTTTTTTGAGATTATTAATAATTGTCAATAAGAATTGCACCCTCCCAATTTTCCGTGTTATATTTTTTTATAGAATCATTAACCATTATTATCAATAAGAATTGCACCCTTCCCTCCCAATTTTTCGTTTTATATCTGCACCCATTAAATGACATAAATTTTATGGTTTGATCAATTTATAATCAATTTGCTTTAATTAAATCTAAAATGATTAACATTAATTATGCAACTTTAAAGAATTATTTATAAATAATAGTCTTATGAATTGATCAATTTATAATCAATTTGCTTTAATTAAGCAAAAAATGATTAACATTAATTATGAAACTGAGTGAGGCTCTTGTGTGTTCGGGGACATGGATTTGACCCGTGTGTCCAACCCAACTTATTTGTTAAACGGGTCGTATATAAGCTAAAAAAATCAAATTTTATTTTTTTCAATTGTGTGCTTTTCTTCTCCTTCACTGCTTGCGATTTTCTCTCGCAGCAGCAATGTGCGATTCTTCCTCACCAGCGTATGATTCTGCAAAGAGGTAATATGAATTCCAATTTCCTTAAATTGAATTCTAGCTTTCATGATTGAATTCTGGAAAGAAAGCAAAGTGAGATTTCATAACCTCATCCTTTAAGCTTTCATATATATAATTATGATGAGAAAGCAAACTGAGATTTCAAAACCTTATTCTTCTAATTTTATTTGTTTCTCATCATTTATAGACTAAATTCTAGCTTTATCATCGAAAATTTTGATTTCAAGAGCGAAATTTTGATTGTCGTCAAGTATCTAGATTTCATACCATCATCGAAATTCCAAATGTGATACGTACGTGGAGGTGAAGTTGCGGAATTACGAAGAAAAGATGTAGCGATTTGAGAAAAAGATGAATCCCAAGTGAAACTAAGTGTTTGCATTCTCAAAAGAAAAGACTCGGTTGTTGAGGTATATACGTTAGACATGAAGATGGTGGGGAGGGATGATTACCTCAGGGGTGGTGGTGTTTGATACGAATGAGGTGCCACGCGCGTGTCCCTGAACAGTCCATTAGCCACCCAATGTAGGCTGGAGAACTACAAGGGCGAGAGCAAGGTGATGTGGTGGTTTGGATGGGGACTCAAACAGACGAGGATTTTTCAGAGGCTTGGCATTCTGGTGCCGCTTCTGTTCACGAAGAAGGCGTGTTCAGTGTTAGATCAAAGGAGAATGTGTCGCTTAAACTCACCATAATATGTCAACATAAATTCTATACCCTTTACATAACCGCAATCTACCCTTTACTCATAAAAAAATACCCTTTACTTATCAACAAAATACTCTCTGCAACTACATACACTTTACATGGCCACACTATACCCTTTACATGACTATAATATACACTTTATACATCAATAATATACCCTTTATACCATGCCATAATACCTTTAACAACGTAAATTTGAAACAATCTAAACTTTATACTCTTTACATGACCACTATATATATACTCTTTATTTATCAACATTATACCCTTTGCAATCCCATACAATTTTCATGACACAATATACCATTTGCACCATGTCATAATTTTAAACAACATATATTTAAAAGGGTTAATTGCAAAAGAAATACCCACCTTTACTTTGGTTGCAATTTTGTCCCAACTTTTGACATTTTACAAATAAAAGAACTACCTTTAATATTTGTTGCAAATTAAGCCCACGGTCAGTTTTGGTCAATTTTATCTTACCTGACCGCCCACTAGGCGCCACTTCATCTCAATTAAAGATGTCGTTTACTCTTCCAAATCCAATCTTGCTTCTTTCCTCACCGAGATTGTTGTTCCCTTTAAGATTGGTTGTCGAATTGTCATCGTCAGCCGCCGTCTAGTTCCAATCGCCATTGTCGTCACCAACAAGTCCTCCTCCGCATACTACCGTCGTCAACCACCGCTCACCTGATCTAGCATTGTCGCCGAAGTCCACACACATGCTGCTATCATTGCATCAGCGACTCTCTGATCCTGACGCTGCTATTGCAGGTCAGATCTGCCAGAGATAGTAAAGGCCACTCCCACTTCCCATTGCTGCTGTTGACATCGTCGAAGAACACCGCACACAGCTACCGCCTACCACCACTCACCGGTGCTAGCGTCACCGTCGAAGTCCATACGCACGTTGTTATAATCATCGTGCCACCAGCTCTCTGATCCCGATGTCGCTGCTACAAGTCAGATTTGCTGGAGATTACAAAGGCCACTCCTGCTTCTCATTGTTGTTGCGGTTTTTCATGGCGAAGGAGGAGCCTTTTTCAGTGCCACCGAATCCCATCCTCTTTGCAATTCAAAATTTGTTTCTTATGGTTCACGTGATTAATTGGTGGAGGATTAAAGCGTCAACAGTAATGTACTGCCTTATAATCTCTTTCATTAAAAATGGTGAGGTTATGTCTTGATTGATCGAGGGTTAAATGTTGATCACGTGGCTTTACTCAACAATTTGAGAAGATAAAGTCTTAAGATGACGTGGCTCTTAGTCAAACGGTCAGATAGGAGAAAACTGACTGTGGGCTTAATTTGCAACAAATATTAAAGGTAGTGTTTTTGTTTGCAAAATATCAAAAGTTGAGACAAAATTGCAACCAAAGTAAAGGTGAGTATTTTATTCGCAATTAACCCTATTTAAAACACCTAAACTTCACACCTTTTACATGAACACAATATAATTTTTACTCATTAACAATAACCCTTTGAAATTCCATACAGTTTACATGATCACAATATACCCTTTACATGGAAACAGTATACTCTTTACTCATCAACAATATATCTTTTTCCTGTGACAAAGTTTAAAGGGACACTAAAATTTAGCTTTTGTTCTTTTTTTTTTTTCTGAAGTTGGAATCATTCTTCATGTAGTGTCTTTTTATTCTTTTCTTTTTTAAATTGAGAGAAAAATAAATCAAGAATGATCATGCATTGCAACCGTGTTGTAATAAAGTCACAAAATAGATCATAGATATATGTGTATTATATGATGATTTTGCTGTGGAATTCGACACATTATAACACTAATCTATCACACTTAATATTATCATTTAGTATTAGCTTATTATTACCTATTTTCTTACGTGAGATTGTATAAAATTTATCTTTCATTTTCGGATTTAACATGAACTTTCACTCATTGATTTTTTGAGACAAATGTACTTTTTTCCATAAACTCCATACCCTTTACACGACCAAAATGTACCTTTTACTCACCAACAAAATACCCTTTACTTTTCAATAAAATACCCTCTGCAACTATATACAGTTTACATGATCATAATATACCATTTACATGACTATAGTATACACTTTGCACATCAATGATATACCATTTACACCATGTCATAATATCTTAACAATATAAATTTGAGACACTCTAAACTTCATACCCTTTGCGTGAGCACATTATACCTTTTACTCATCAACAATATACCCTTCGCAACTTCATATAGTTTATAATATACCCTTTAAAGCACAACAATACACTCTTTACTAATTAATAATATACCCTTTATAGTGAACAATCACACTAATTAAAATTCATATACAAGTAAATGAAGGACCAAAAAAGTACGATACTTTCTTCACATACAAACCATAAAATTATCTAAATGTACACATTCAAAAAGTTATATATTGATCATAAATCATACCAAAAAGCAGCTATTTACTGCATAGCATATTACAACTCCAATTTGATCATAACTACCTAATATAATGTATCCAAAAAATTGCAGAAGTAAAAAAATATCATCAAATATGTCTCTTTCCTAGTTTAACTTTATCGAATTCTTTCCATTTCTTCTTGGCAACCATTTTCTTCTCTTCACCTTTAGTGCCTTTTCCTTTTTCTTCTCAACTTCTCCCTTTAAAACCCACGGCTTCTCCTCGTATAATTCATATGCAACTTTAGTTACTCGAACTCTCATCTCATTTTGATTTGAGCACAAATCTCAGCCCCTTAGTAAAAGCCAAATCTTAACCTTCAAAGAAAACAAATGTCATAATAAGTCATTTTATAAGTATACTATGTTTTCATTTTGTACATAAGTATACCAACAAAATTAATCAGCAAAAAAAATCATCTTATTCAAATCAGGAGATGTATAGCCATTCCATTGAAGTATATTAGATGGTGCCTCCAAACCACCCCACATTCAATAACGTGATAATTAGAACTATAAATCTGAAAATTGAAGATTTTTTAAAATTCAATAACCTGATAAACAAGTAGTAATGCTATAATTGGTCCTACTCTAAACATTCTCTATGAATTCACATGAGTTCTTATAATTTTTTCCATTTCTTTCCAACTAAATAGATCAATATACTGCTGGAACTATAATCTACACATACTTTTGCCTTTGTAATCCAAATCAAAATAGAATAGATGTAGCTTTAAAACTAATGAAGAGAAGGTTGAGTTCGTTAAGCATATAATCAGGCAAACTTTATGTAAAATTGTACAAATCAAGAGCAACCAGAAATCTAGTCTTCCTAAACTAGGATTGGTATAGTAAAATTTTCAAAAATTATAAACAAATCTAAAAGAAAAATTAAATGTTAGATTCATCGCCAAATAAGAAAACGAAAATAGCAGAAATAAAAAATCGAAAACATACATCGAATGTGCGTAGAGGTTCACTCTATTTTGCAATACTAAAGCCTTCACGTTGAGCCAGCGGTGCCATCGGACAACACCGTTAATCTGCAGCAAGAATAGACAAAGAAAAGAGAGTTAGAGGAGACGATGCTAACTGATCAGAATTAGAGGGAGAGTGTGCGGGAATGAGAGAGAGATGAGGGGTGACACTGAGAATGAATTAGGGTTATTTTTTGTTATATACTCTGGGTCGGGTTGTAATATAGGCAGGGTTGAATTTGGGCGCACAGGCATAAATCTGTGTGCCCGGGGACACAAGAGCTTTTGTCTATGAAACTTTAATAAATTATCTTTAAATAGTAGTTTAAAGATTGAATGTTATTCATCTTACACATAAGGATATACAAAAAAGAATCAATCCCAATGAAAAGGCCGAATAAATTGGATTAGGAAGTAATACTACTCCCAGACTTCCTAATATAAGACTCGATCCCAAAAAGACCAAAAGAAAATCATGTGTTGGTCCAAGTAAATCCATTTGATTTCCCTCTAAGGCATAACGCTCTCCTATCGATGTATTTTTACATCCCACAGCTTATGTAATTCTGTGCGCTGATTTAGTTTGTTCCTTTAGACTCAAAGGATGTCTTCTTTTAATTCATTTGTTTCTAAAATAAATCCTAAAAGGAAGATGTGGACGATAAAGGTTAGAGTTATATGCATGTGGACGGTTGTCTGAGATAATAGTCCCTATGACATTGGCATCTTCGCAATAATTTTAATGGACGAAAAGGTATATATATATATTATTTTACCATTTTCTCATTAATATTAACATTAAAAATTTTACCTACTACCCAATTTTTCAATTTTCAGAAATCGAAGACAAAGGCATTGACCAAGTGCATGCGAAGTATAGATAAATGCACACCTTTGATAAAGTCTGGGTTTGTTCTCTGAGGGTGTCAATGCAATATTTAATATTCTCATGCAATTATTTTTATTTGTGTTTTTTGTTTTTAATTAATAAAGTTTTGAACAACAACTTATTTCTTTTCACTCTTCTATGCATTGACTATTTTCTTTTACATATCCGTATTTATTTATTTTAACCTATTAACTGCCTAATATTAGGAATTAATATATTCAAGCCACTAAATAAAATAACTTGCATATTAGATTTTGTATGAATTCTTACTAGAAATATAACCATATATATTCATTAATATATTGAAGTCCATTCATCTGCATTAATATACACTAATAACAATAACAAATATATATAATTAATTGTGTTATATATATTATATAAATTATATATGCATGGGAAAATAATAATAATAATAATTAATTTCTAAATAGAAATTCAGAAGGATTTTTAAAATAGAAGACTTTCCATACCCCCTTTTGATTTTAAATAATATTATAGTTATGAATTAATATTATTTATTATTTATTATATATGTGATATTTGACTTATAATGTATAATTTCTTATATTAATTATGAATTAATATTATTTATGATTTATAAATAAATTTTTCCATGCATAAATTTTTTTTCAATTGATATGATTTGATAGAAATGAATTAATATTAGGGAGACTTACCTCTAACTACAAAATATAACATCTAATCATTATGAGATACATACACCATTAAATACCACTATCAAGTACAAATTTATTCATATAAAAGTCAGTTTTACTCCCTAGTTAAATAAGCAGATCAAATTGGGATGTTTCATGCGTACTCACTATAGTCTAAAATTACCATTCTCAACATATTTAAGGTTTTTAACATAGCTACTATTTCTTTTCACTCCATTTAATACATGGCGCCCGCAATCAATAGACAAATCTTGGTATGTGGAGCATAATTACTACATTTAGTGTTACATGTAATCTAAAAAGTTTGTGTGTATAAATATTATCATGTGCAGTATAATTGTTACATAAATAAAAATATGATAAGTGTAGCGTAATTATTATGAAATTGTTAATATTATATGCAGCAATAGGTGGTTTGTATATGAATAAAAAAATTTATGTGCAGTGTTAATATTAAGTGAACCATTAATGTTTTGTGCAGCGTAAATATCATTTGATAAAAAAGTATTTTGTGAACATAAATGTTATGTGCAGTATAAATATTAAGTGAAACATTAATGTTTTGTGCAGCGTAAACATCATATGATAAAAGGTATTTGAGAACGTAAATCTTATGTGAATCGTAAGTATTATGTGTAACAAAAATATTATGTGCAGTGTAAATGTTAAGTGACACATTAATGTACTGTGCAGCGTAAATATCATGATTATAAAATAAGTGTTTTGTGAATGTAAATGTTATATGAATCGTAAGTATTATGTGCAGCAAAAATATTATGTTCAATATAAAACTTTGTGTGCAGCAAAAAATACTTTGTGAAAATAAATATTAGATGTAGTAAAAATGTAAAAAACAATGCATTAGTGTAAGTTACTATTTTAGTAAAATTAAATATTATATAAATATATGATTTCTCATATTTTTTAAAATATTCGTACTTCATTCTTATAATTAAATTAAGTGTGATAATTGATTATAATTAGTGGGATAGTAGAATCCTTTATTAATAAAAAGAGAATTATTAGAGACAATTAAAGAATATTATGAGTTTTGAGTCGTGGAATCAGTATTCCAAAGGGTAATAAGATTACGGAAATCTTTTAATTATATTAGGAAAGATTACATTTTCTATTTTGAATTATAATGGGTATATTAGGTATATGGTTATATATTTTCATATCCCATAATAATATTTTGTAACGTATGTATCTAAGAGTAATTTGACTCATTAATGTGTATGTCGTAATAATTAATCCTTAATATTATTTATTATTTATGATTTATAAATAAGTCTTTCCATATATAATTTTTTCTAATTGATAGGATTTGATAGAAAGACTAATTTATAGTATTTAAGTTCTTGTATATTTTATTTTTTTAATCCATCCCACAATCCTGCATTCATAAAATTATTTAAAAATTAATATTATTTATGAATTAGATTTTTTTATTGAAACAGGAAGGAGGGAATATTTTTTATATATGAATTAGATTTTTTTAAGAATTATATTTTAGAATCATTAATCATTGTCAATAAGAATTGCACCTTCCAATTTTACGTATTTTATCTGCAATCATTAAATGACATAAACTTTATGGTTCGATCAATTTATAATCAATTAAAATGATTAACAATAATTAAACAACTTTAACTAATGATGAATAACATTTCAGTCATCTTACGTAGCCTTTCAATCTTTCTAATACAATTATTTAAATTAATAGAATATTACCGAGTTTTATTTGCATATACATGGAAAGCCACAATTATATCTTCTTTTTGTTATTTTCTTTTTCAGGTTAATGGAAACCATTATGTTAATTTTATATTTCATTTTTTTCAATTAATGGTGGCTTTTATACTTAATATATATATATATATATATATATATATATATATATATATATATATATATATATATATATATATATATCCAGATAAATATATATATATTCTATATCCAGATAAATATAATATAATGGAGAATAATATGAATTTGAGTAGAGAATTCAGAAAGAGGAGGAAGGAAATTCTACAAACAAAGCATTGTGAAAATTCGGAAGGTAAATTTAATAAATTTTTTATGTATCTAACGAAGGTTTTTTTTTTTCTTTTTTCTTTTTCATTATTAATTAATTGTTAATTGATTATATGAATTACCAATTCCTTTATTGTCATACAATAGAGTTCAATTGTGTATTGTCTTGCAGAGTATAAATGATGTATTATTTTTCGTTCTTTTTCACTATAGAGTACGTTGATGAGAATAATTTATCTCCGAGATCCGCTAGGAGCCGAAGAAAGAATATAATAGGAAAAAAAAAGTTAAAAAATTAGTGTTGGTACGTATAATTGTTATCATCAATATTGCATTTTATAGTGATTCAATATATTATATTTTTTAAATTAATATTTTTTTAGGTCAAACAATGCTACATAAAAGTTGTGCATCTCTACTTGACATAACAAATACAGGTATATGCCTTAATATTAGGGTTTTTAACTCTTTTTATATTAATTTGAATAATAGTAGTTCTTTTTTTTATTCTCTCTCATTAAGTAATTGTTACTTATTTTTTGTTTCCTTCCAAATTAGAATTGTAAATAAATTATAATCTTAAATATAACACGAATCATAATAATAAAATTAAATTTTAAGAAAGTGTTTGGTTTACATGGTTAATAATGATTGAGCATATCATCAGTAATGAAATTAAAGATGAACATGAAAGTTCCATTAAATATAAATCATTATTTTTGTTAATTCAGTTTAAACAAGTGTTTGCTTTTCTTATATGATTTGTTTAACAACATAAGATAAAATCTTATACTGATAAAATAAATGATTTGTGCATAGGGAGATGCTTGTTTTTCTCATACTAATAATTATGATGGAGTATTATGGAATATATTCAATAACATCCTTTGAAATGTTTGAAAATTTAAAAATATAAGTGTTATTTGCAAAATTAAAATTCAATATTTTATAAAATTTAATTTAAAATTTTGAATTTTAGGTCATAAATTTTATTTGTCTAAAATATTAAACACTAAACTATTAGAGAAAAAAAAAAGTTTCAAGACGGGCCAAAGGGCAACCCCTGTTTGGGCTGGGCCCGCCCAAACTCACCCTATTTTGGTTGAGCCCATCTAGACCTGCCTCCAAAAAGCTGTAAAATTTACAATCCAACTCGCCTCTTCTAAAGGAAGTAGCGGTTCGATCCGACGGGCTTTATTCGTAAAAACGGCTCTAAACCCACCTATTGAATAAATAAATAAAAATAAACTCTAAAATAAACTCTGCTTCTCTGATTCTTCCTCCCCAAGAAACCTAAGCGATGAGTTCTTCATACGAATGGCTGCCATCCTCCGACAAAGTCCTGACGGCCACCGCCTCCCTCATCGGCACCGCCGTTCTCCTCAAATCCATCTCCACCGAACTTCTCCCACAGCAATTCAACACCTATCTCTCCTCCTCTCTCCTCAAATTCTCCGGCCGCATCTCCTCCCAACTCACCGTCGTCATCGACGAATTCCAAGGCCTAACACCCAACCACATGTTCGAAGCTTCCAATCTCTATTTGGGCTCCAAAATCTCCCCCTCGACTCGACGAATCAAAGTGAACAAACCCCACAAGGAGCAAGACCTCGCCGTGACGGTCGACAAGAACCAGGAGATCGTCGACAGCCACGGCGGGATCAAGTTCAAGTGGGTTTCCCAATCAATCACAGCCAAACAACAATCTAACAAAAACGGGAATTCGAAAGTCGAATTCCGACATTTCGAGTTGAGTTTCCACAAGAAACACAAGGATTACGCTCTCAAAGTGTACCTTCCGTACATATTGAGGAGAGCTGATGAGATGGAGGAGGAAATGAGGGTGGTGAGGCTTCACACAGTGGATTACAACGGCACGGATTATTGGAGCTCCGTCACTCTGAACCATCCGGCGACTTTCGAGACGATGGCGATGGATCCGGAGGTGAAGGAGGAGTTGGTGGAGGATCTTGAGAGGTTTTTGAAGGGGAAAGATTATTATCGGAGGGTTGGGAAGGCTTGGAAGAGAGGGTATTTGTTTTATGGGCCACCGGGTACGGGTAAATCCAGTTTGGTTGCAGCCATGGCCAATCATCTTAAGTTTGATGTTTATGATTTGGATTTGAGGGAGGTTCAGTGTAATTCGGATCTCAGGAGGTTGTTGATTGGTACGGCTAATCGATCTATACTTGTTATTGAGGATATTGATTGCAATGTGGGATTTGTAAATAGAGATGCAGATAATGCAGTGTCTGAGGATGACAAGGTTAGTGTAATGCATTCATGTATTATTTTGTCTGTGTTTGGTTCTAGTATTATTATGTGTATGAAGCTATGTAAATAATGGTAAGATATATTATGAATGTGATTTCAAACTGATAACGTGTTTCCTGAGGAGCCCACAGTGGTGTGTTCTCTCTATCCGATGTTTCATCACCTGATGGTTGACATGGTTGACACATCACTTGATGGAACACACCATAGGTATGTTGAAACGGGTCATTTATACGGAGCACAAAGTTTTGGCTGGAATGGGGTCTCACTAATGGACCCAAGGCTTGAAATAGGGTCTAGATATGTTATAAGTGTGTTGAAATGGGGAAAGTCTATGCAGGGCTTAAAGGAGTGCCTTGAAATTGAAATGGGTAGACCATTAGACCATGGCTTGAATTGGGTCTAGATATGTTATAAGCCTGTTGAATTTGAGCAAAAATCTATAGTGTAACTTGTAAAGGCGTGACTTGAAATAGGGTCTCGCTAGTGGACCAATGCTTGAAATAGGATCTTGCTTAGTAGACAGTGGCTTGATATGGGGTCTCACTACCTGATTTCTTCAAAATAGTCGGTTTACAAATCAAATATTACTTCGAGTGAGAGAAAATAGATTTTAAGGAGAGGATCACTTTTTTTTTGGGCTCCAGTCTCAGCTCAATCGGACAAAAACAGAGAAAAAGAAAATGTAATTTGCACTATGTCATCGTAAATGCAAACACAACTAACAGTATTGGTTATTGATGTAAACAGATAACTTTGTCCGGAGTACTAAATTTCATTGATGGGTTGTGGTCGAGCTGTGGAGATGAAAGAATCATAGTGTTCACCACGAATCACAAGAATCGACTGGACCCAGCCTTGCTTCGACCAGGTCGAATGGATGTGCAGTTGGAGATGTCTTACTGCACATTTAGTGGCTTCAAGATTCTTGCTTCCACCTATCTGAGGATACAGGAGCACTCACTTTTTGAGGTCATCCAAGAGCTGCTGGGGAAAGTCGAGGTCACACCTGCTGAAGTTGCTGGAGAGCTTATGAAGAACTACGATGCTGATGTTGCACTACCACGCCTCGTCCACTTTCTCAAGGACAAGGAAACTGGTGCTCAGTAACACTTCGAATCTTTCACCTAGTCATTTTTTTCATACATAACCACTTACCGTTGGGATTTTTTTTGTTACCTGCATAGTTGCTAGTTGATACAGACATTCATTGTCACTCAGCGCTGTGATTTTGTTTAACACACAAATGAGTGTCTCTTATGCAGTTGCACAGATTTTGGTTCCGTGTGCATCGGTTTGATCCTTTTAATTTGAATGAATAAACAATAAAGCCTTAAAGGTAAAATGTTAAATCCGTTTGAACTTTTAGGAGGGTAAAATAGTACTCGATCCGTCTCATTTAAGATTGCACCTCTCTTTTGTAAAATAGAAAGGAAAGGCTCAATCTTAAATGAGCCAGAGTGAATAATATAGTGTGCAAAATTACGCGTCTTTGAGCTAGAGGGCTAGAGATGAACAGTTGATCTCGTTCAATTGGATTTCAGCCCCTTAATTTAATCAACTCAGTACATGAAAGGATAGCATTAAATAAGAGAAAAATAACATAAATATTGAAACTGGCAATAAGTATTAATCTTGAACAAATTCTCGGGTATCATTCAATACACAAATAATGATATATATATATATATATATATATATATATATATATATATATATATATATATATATGTATGTATGATCTAAACTTGCAACAACAGGTGTGAATGATGTGATGTTTCTGCTGTTTAACTACACAACAGCATGCTCTTAAATTCCTTTTTTTTTTTTTTATCTTATTTAGCAAGTTTAAGAATCACCTTTGAGTATCCCAGCACACCGCTTCTGATCATTCGTCATTGTGCGATGGAAGCAAGCGACAAATTATTCAACCTTGGCATGAAAAAGGATATCATTAATCTCACTGGAAAGAAAATTGATGACCTAAAAATCCAGAAATTAAGAGCACACTGCAGACTGCTGCAAGCTATTCATGGCATGTGATATGATGCTTACCTTTATAACTAGCTTTCATTATCATCCGAAATTACTGCTCTCTGGATGCACTGCACTTCTGTATCCTGAGACATCTGAACACAGTTTGTACGATTCAAATTCTGCATTGGAATTTTTTTGCTACAGCTATTGAGTAATCAGTTCATCACCTTCCATAGATTTTCGTCCTTCCATGGTCCTTTATCTGACCTCAAACAGCCTCCTTCATTTGCACAGGTACAGCAACCACCAAGAAACTCTGGTAGCTCACTGCCATGTAATTGATTCAATGAGTTTCAAAACATACTAGAATAGTTGGTGGTTATGTTGTGATAATCACCTCATATCAATTGCCTCAAGAAGTTTTCCTTGGTAATTGCTGCCAAGTACCTAAAAAAATTCAGACAAAAAAAATAAAAACACAAATTATCTCATGGCGTACAAACTGTAATATGCAGCTTTACATGTAGTGGATATGGTTGACATGCATACCTGAATTTTGGTCGTCGTTTCAGGATCAAGTAAAGGCTTCACCACATTCCAAATCATCTTAAAGCCAGGACCAGCATTGATTATAAACATTCTGCAAAGAGTCTGTGATGTATTCATTAAAATCTGCTTTAACAGACATCTAAATTAAGAATCTTAAACATTCAAAATAGAACTAGGAACTCATAAAGGGAGTATTTTAGCAGACATACTTCAGGATAATTGTTTTTATCAACCTCCTGAACCAACTTTAAGAATTCCATAACAGGGCCAGTCAAGCTCATCAAATTCTGGACAAGAAAAAATAGCTCACACGAACCAATCCATTTATAAATCTTTTGAACAATGGAAGATAGGCTCTTCAAATTGAAACAATAGTGTAGCTATACCAATCCTTGAACGTCCAAAATTGTAGTACTTGAATCTATGTTCTGGTTTGCTGCAATAGAACATGCAGGGAACCTAATAGAAAAACTTTTCTCAAACTCCTGCACTTGATATTTCACAAACCTATCCAAGTTTGTGACTTGCAATAGCATGTCAACATTTATCATCCCCAGTCTCTCTATGTACACAGGTCTTCCATCCTTGTCAACACCATGATAACCATGAGGATAATATTTTTGAACTTCTTTCAACTCTTTGAAGTCGAAGTCCTGAGAACAAAAGTACATAGAAAGTTATAATCTAAGATAGCACCTAATACTATTGCAGAATTTAATAACAAATTATTGAATCTAAGATAACGTTAAAGAGAATACCAACTTTCTCGAATTTCCTAAAGGTAAATACACGCCTAAGATCTGCATGGTATTTGACAGAATGAACCATTACCCAAGAACCCAGAAACAAGTAAAAGAAGAAATCAAGCCACCTAGCAAATCTTGTGTTAGACCATCTATAGGAAAGGATTCCATAAGACAGGTAAAAAGAGAGAATATTTTTAATAAAAAGTGATACCCAACTAAAGAAAAGCGATACCTGTCCAATTGAATCATTTCATGAACAATTCGTAGGACGGATTAAAAGGGTTAATATTTATATAAAGTGATGCCTTATTAAGGAAAAGTGAAACAGTCCCACTGTGAGGAAAGTGAAATGGTCCTACACTAGGTTTTTGCCCAAGCCACCATGAAAAATCATTGCTCAAGTTTGAGAATGATACTTTCTTTAATATGGCTCTTTACTCTATGTAAATGGAAGCTTTCTTTTTGTTTTCAAGTAAGAGATATCAATGATCAAAAAAATTCAGTGTAATTAAATCCACTGTCTAACTATTATGGAGACACTAAATGATCCAATCATCTAACAAGATTATACAGATTCTCAAACCTAAACACCACAAGTGAAAACACCAAGCTTCTGGAAGATCTAAGAGTGATAAAAGGTATTAATATGGTGATAAATAGATTAATCAAGATCACCTTGATAATTGTATCAGCGCCAAAGCTTTTCCTCCACTCAAGCATATTTGCCCACATGATTTTTGCTTTATTGATGTTAAACTTCCTTGCTTTAAGGAATCTGCGAATTGCTGATTGATCATGCAAAAAGAAAGTGCATTCTAGCTGAATGTGTGGAATCAATGTTTATGGAAAACAAATGCAAAATATCTAATATAAGCTTAATGCTTTACACAAACTCTTGGAAAAAGAATAGCGAACAAACTTAATCCAGAAATCAGAAAAAACATGAAATAATGGCAAGTTATATGCAAACCAAATTTCTAAGGATGTCTAAGAAACGAATTGACGTTTCTGAAATTGATAGGAGGTGATCCATAAATTTATGAAACAGATGAAACCATCTAAATCATCTCGGAGTTGTAAAATGCATAAGCAAAAACATTTCTACTATACCTTGACAGAACATTTACATAAATTACTGTATAGCAAATAAAACATTGAATTAATGTTAAAGATTCTTGACAAAAACATGAATTTTTTTTAATTTTTTTGCAAGCTCAATTCTAACACCAGCCATTGGCATGCGTGAGCATATCGAACAGATGCGCATTCAAATTGGAACATGGGTTTCGGAGATTTTATTGTTATCATAAGTTAATCAAAATAAAGGTGTTTGAAAAAATAAATAGAAAAAGACTACCTTAACATTGTATGGTAATCGTCAAATCTTGCAGGAAGCAAATTATCCGAGACCAATGTCTGCCGAAAAGCATCAACACTTGCTTGCTCCTCAATTTCATGAATGTCAACACCAACATCATTTCTCTTTCTGATTTTGTTTCTTAAAGAATTCCTGAATTTACTGGATACAGTTTTTGCTTTCTTCAGGATTCCCAATTTTATATTTTCCTCTGAGTTTTCACAATCTGGTTTGTGTTTGTGTTTATCATCCTTAGAGCAACCTGAGGAAACATAATGACTTTTTCTATTCAAATGTCAAGATTTTAAGTAAAATCACTCCTGAGCCTATCATTGGCATGCTGCTACAGAACTGACATTGTGGAAAACTAGTAGCGTGCAAAATCACAGGGATAAAACACATCTTGAAAAAGCTATAGCATGAAGAAAACAATTACTGTGGCGATAAAGCAGTTGAGAAAACTTCACTCTGAATCTGATGTACTAAATGATCTGATACACAAGCATGAATACGAAGTTTAATTTTATGGAAGTGAGAACTGTTCACGAATTCAGAAAATAGTTTCCAATTGCAGTATAACTGATGACTCCTGTTAGTAATTATTGCTAAACTTCCATAAATCTACTTTCCATCGGAAAAAATATAATCTTGTTTGAAATCAATGCAGAATTAATGGTTAGGTAATAGTTATAAGTGAGATAATCAATTCAGCCCATAAAAGATAAAAGAAATAAAAACCAGACGAGACAACAGAGAATAATCAGAAATCATGCAGTTCAAGAAACGTCAAGCTCCCTTTTTCATCAAAAGTTCATGAGTTGAAAAACTAATTTCGACAGCCAAAACTATATCCACTTTGTGACCTATTCACCAATAAAAGTACCTCAAACTTTTGATCTGAAATCATGGTCTACATTGATAAAGTTCTGGGAAGCATCATGAAATGCATATCAAAGATCATTAAATTGTGTAAATGGAATAGAAGCAATAAGCTTTCAAATTTATCTTAGGGACCCAAAAATCAAACCAACAAGTAAACACCATTTCCTCTGGCTAGAGCTCACTCCTCAATTGTACTTATCAGTAAGAGATAACTCTACATGTAATGCCCAAGTCCAAGCCAAACATATCCTACCATCACTCACACTCATCATTTAAAGGTACCTCTACATGTAATGCACAATTTCAAGCCAAATATATACCACTACGACTCTTAAAAAGATGTCAAAAAACATCTACCTTCGTCTCTACATTGCATTATATCTCAATGTTTCTTATACAGTTTCCTATAAGCAAACAAAAGTTCCATCTCATTACAAGGAGAAAATCACTTGGTCCAGATTTCTAAATTTTACAATGGCAATATAAAATACACATTAATAAAGACTAATTACACTTGATTTCCAACTAATCTGCTTATCAAGACAAGATTATCCCATAATCATAATTCCACTGAATCTACATGATAAGCTATGGCTGAAAGGAAAACAAAATCCTGAAATAAGATTTAACTAATGATTTACTATAACTTTTCTACAGTACAAACATAAATTCAAATCTCGAATCGTCATTACTATAATAGAAAAAAGAGGTGAAAATGAAGATCCACCGCCACTTGAACAGTAGATGAGAAACATTAGGGATGGAATCACTTACAATCGGTAGAATTTCGATCAAGAGCCTTCGACATTAGGCGGAATTAAGTGAGAGAAGTTTAGTTGGAGAGAGAAAATTGGAAGGTAAAGATGGCGTTAGGAATGCGATGCGAAGGAAGGCATGGTTTGGGCAGGGAGACGGTTAAACGTGCGGCAGGTGGCGTAGTGGGGCCCATCCACGTGTCGGGTGCGTGCACTTGGTGTTGCGTCATTTGGCGGGAATATGCCGTGGCATAGGGAATTAATTCATTTCCGGTGCTGCTATTTTGTTTACACGGATACTCAAATACCCCAATTGGTTTCCACATATCATCATTTCTAAACTGACATAAATAAACGATTTTTTTGGTTATTACATTTTGGTAAAATATTTTATTCATCTTTATACATCATTTTCTAAAAATGGTGTACCCCACCATTAGGGGCCCACCACCCCTACTCTGGGGATTGGTGGAGGAAGTAAATCGCAGGATGTGCCTCAAGTAGCTTATAGAGAGGGTTCACTGTTTAACTTGTGATTGCAAGGGACCAAATCCATGCAAAAAGGCAGGATTCGAACCCCCACCCTGCAGCTACCAAGCTCAGTTGGAAGATCTTTCCACCCTCCCATCTACCACTTGAGGAGGCTTATACATCATTTTTTATATCATACTTAAGGGTGTCAATTTGGCCCGGACCCACCGGTACCCACCCGCCCCGCGCAATTTGGGTTGCCACAGACCCTCCCCAAACTAAAAACGGGGTGGACCACCCCGGACCCGGTTTGAAACGGGGCAGGTCTGAGTTTTACTTCGGACCCGCGAGTACCCGCCCCGACCCTATTAAATATAAATATTACTCCCTTCGTCCTCCCGAAAGGTGGACATTTTGCCATTTTGGGCGTCCGCACCAAAGGTCCACATTTTCCTTTTTAAACACATGGGACCCAACACATCACTAATATAATAAATTTATGGGACTCATACACCCACTAATACAACTACCAACTACACATTAAATAATAATACTCCTTAATCCACGTGCAAAAAGCAAATGTCCACCTTTGAGGCGGACGGAGGGAGTATATTTTTTTATTTTTATAATTATTTAAAAGGATTAATACTAAGGCAAAGACTTGTGTGAGACCGTCTCACGTAAGGGCTTACATAAGACGGTTAGAAAGTGATAACTTTTATATTGAAAATTGATATTAAATTAATGAAAAGTGATAATGTTATTTCATAAACAATTTATAGTATAAATAAAAAGTGATAAACATTTTATAGCGAAAGTGATAATGTTTTATAGCGAAAGTGATAACTATTTTAAAAAGTGTAAAATGATCTCACGTGAGACGGTCTCACACAAGACCTACCCTACTACTAATAGGTACACTTAAGAGATTCTTCAATGTTGGGTCAAAGAAGAAAAAGAAGCCTCTTTGTTTCCACTTAGGTCTTCTTGTTCTACAGTTAACTTCTTTTCTGCAGTAATCTCAAATCATTTGTTATTTTTGTAAGGTTTCTTCTTTTTTCTTTTGTATGTCCTACACAATGTCTTTTTATCTCTTTCTTCTATATAGGGGGATCAAGAAATTAAAATTTAGGGGTACAATCATAATTATTTATATTTCTACAATTAAATAAATAAATATTGATAAATTATTACTATAATTTCATGTAGTTTTTCATTTTGAGAAGCTATTTAACACATAATCATTAAAATTTATACAAATAATAGTACGCAAAATGTAAATTTATGATAACACTTTAATTATTAGGGGTACGAAGTAATTTTTATTTTTATAATGGTAAATAATTAAAATATTTTGATTTTGGTGGAACAACTCAAGTACCTATTTGTACCACCATAGACCTTCTAGTGCTTCTATAGTATGTCCTCTACAATAGTTGTACATCCATCTTACACAATTTCCTTTCCTTCTTGGGATATTACTTTAACGCTCTTATTATCAACCTTTTTTCTTACAGGTCTTTTTATTCTTGTCTTCCTGTTGGCAGTATATTTTTTGGCTTCCATTCATTTTATGTTTTTTTAATAGTTATTATTTTTTTTATCAAAGATATTGTTACTTCTATTAAAAATGTTGTCACTTTTTTTTAATACTCCATTAAGAATTGTTTATGAAATACTTCACTGCACCACTATCCCTTTTCATCATTTCGAGTATCACTTTTTATTAAAATGTTATCACTTTTTATCTTTCTCATGGGAATTTTCTCGTCAGACAATCTCGCACAAGTATTTGCCTGAATTTATACATACCATTCAAGTTAAATAATTATTAAAACATTAATTGATTGATTTAATTTTTTATTTAAAATTATGGTCAAATATTTTATAATTAAATTAAAGTAAGTATATCCTAATTATTATAATTTTTTTAATTTACTTGCCAAAAATAAAATTTTAGAATTGTGCTTGTGGCGACACCACGTTTCTCCTTAGAAAAAGTTGAGTATGTGGCGTCGCCATAATTGTTCTGGAAAAAATCACGTTATCTTTGTTGGATTGTATACTAAAAATCTAGCTTTTGTATGAACAATTCGTTAACAATTAATTTAAAATGAGAATCATATGATCAATGATTGCATCTTATAGTTTATTTATATGCACGATGCAATAGTCCACTTACTTTATACTGTAGATAATATGTTGTGCGACAACACGCGGAAGATCATATTATCGGTTTCCTTATAAAGTATAAACAAAAGCTCACAACCGAGATAGAAGGGGACTATATATGGGATGGTTGTAGTGTGGTTTGGTATTAGCTTGTCTTGGCTATAGAATCACATTAATGAACTTGTATGTATTGAGCAGGACCGCTTGAGATCGTTCGACTTATACTGACTTATAGAAGAACTTGATCTCTGTTATTATGGATGTTCGTACTCTTAATCCTTATATAATAACCTCGACACGTAGGGCAGTATGTATTTCTTTGATTCATCAATGGGTGAGATTTACATGTAAATAAATCAATAAACTCGGTGAGTTGGGAAGTAGTGCTGTCTCTATGGTGTGATGTTGATTGTAGAAGAAATCCGTGTTCGTTATAGGTTGATGATGTCCCCTTGAGGAGCTCATAAGGATTATCATGTAAACCCTGCAGGTGGAATTTATTCCGGCATGATAATGAGGTTGAGTGGTACTACTCTTGGATAAGATATTAATTAATGGAGTTGTCAGTAACTTAATTAATTAATAGACATTGTATATCTTAAACATGGGGAGACTAACAGACACATAATAAAAAGGAGCCCAAAACGTAATTTTGGAATTGGAAAGGTAGTGCAGTAATAATATTTTAGTGGACTATATTATTATTATTAGACTTAAGTATAACCTTTGGGCTAAGCTTGGATACTTAAGCCCAATGGAGGCCCAACCCAATTTCTCCTCCTGGTCCCTGCTGTAGCCCATATATAAGTCATCTCAGTTGTCCATAAACCCTATTTTTTACACGCCTAACACTGTGAGGGGGTGAGGGAACAACAGATTGAGAAGATCTCGAGGATCGTCGCCCACACGACGTCGAGATTGGACTTGGGAATACAGCAGAAGACCGGAAGGCTGTTTGCTGCTGCTGTCCACCACCTTGAAAAATTCATATAAAATCGTACAGTGCTTCGAATTGAATATTTCATATTCTAACGGAAAGCCGCCGAAGAAAGGATCGTCTGAGCGTATAGATCACTCCAATCGGAGTCAGATGAAGAAGTTATGGTCATTCTCGTGACACTGTGCAGGCTGCCGGCGATAATCAACTTTCTTCAACATACCCTGATGAAAGGTAATACATTTTATGTTTTCTTGCTTCCGCTGCATATTAGAAATGTATGGAACCCTAACGGTTCACTTTAACCAAACGACGTCAACAATCTTTGACCCCAAGAATATTTTCTGCTTCTCCTAAGCCCTTCATTTCAAATTGTTTTGAAAACCGTACCCTTACGCATGACAAAACAGTTACATTCTTTCCAAATAATAAGATATCAAACTACGCAATATTATAAAAAATGTAAAAGAAATTTTCAAAGAATAAGATATCATCTACATAACGTACAATAAATACCACCACGTTTTCGTTACTATTCTTATATACACAAGTTCATCCGCGCATTGAATAAATTCGTATGACTGGATTTTCTCAGCAAAATGAATGTTCCATGATCTTGAAGCTTATTTTAGTCCATAAATAGACCTCTTAAGCTTGCACACAAGATGCTCTTTGCCCTTTGCAATAAATTCCTCTGGTTACTTCTTATATATAGATGTTTTCCTCAAGACTTCTATTCAGGAAAGCTATTTTGAAATAGACTTGTCATACCTCATAATCCATATGAGCAGCAATAGACAAAAGAATTCGAATCGACTTAATCATGGGTACCAGCGAAAAGGTTTTCTCATAATCAAACCTTTCTTTCTGAGTACGCCCTTTTGCAACAAAGCTTACTTCAAAGATTTTTACCTTATCGTCTGATCATGTTTTCTTTTTGTAGATCCACTTGCATCCGATGGCCTTTACATCATTTGGTGTTTCTACAAGTTCTCAGATCTGATTAGAATCCATATATTTTATTTCAAAAATATTGCCCTTTGCCAAGATTCTGCATCTCTATCTTATAGTGCTTCGTCGTAATTCCATGGGTCGATTTCAAGTTTACCAGGGACAAAGTCTGACGACTCTCCCAAAAATATAAATATGTCCTATTGTAGATTAACCATCCCACTATGACGGGATGTTACTTGCAATTATTTATCAAATGTGACACGCGCTACAATTACTTGTGGTATATCCTGTTGTACAATTAGTACTATATTAGGTGTTTCCCCTCTCACTTCCTCTAAAATAATTTTACTCATGGGTTTGTGATTCATTACATAGTCCACTCCTAAAAATCTGGCAGTCTTGCTACCAATCACCCTACGATCTTTTGGACTATAAAATAAATCACCTTTTATTCCTCTAGGATATCCCACAAACAGACAAACATACGTACGACATTCTAACTTAATAGTATCTCTCTTTAACACGTGTCAGAGAACCCCAAATTAATACAAATTTAATTCATACTAGACTTGATCCCGGTCCATAATTCTATGATAGTACATGATATTGATTTAAAAGGTGCTAAATTTAGAATGTAAGCCATTGTTTCTTAGGCATACCCCCTGAATTTGGTAATTTTGAATAACTCATCATTGATCTAATCATTTCAAAAAGAGTCATATTCCTTCTTTCTACCACATCATTCTAATGGGGTGTGCCCGGTTAAGATAATTAATATTCAATTTCAACCTCTGATAAATAGTTCATAAGCTCTCCTAAAAGGTACTTGCCACCACAATCACATCACAGTGCTTTGATAAATTTTCCTTCACGCTTCTCCACATTAGCCTTGTACTCTTTGAATTTATCAAAACATTCAAACTTGTGGCACATCAAATAAATATATATTTAGAATAATCGTCAGTGAAGGTGATAAAATATGCGTCACCACTTCGTAACTGGATAGTTATAGGACCGCATAAATCAGAATGAATCAATTCCAATGCATCTTTGGCTCTATATTTGCCTTAAAAGGCCTTTTAGTTATTTTCTCTTCCAAGAAAGAACTCGTAAGTTGGATAGTTTTTCACTTCCAATGAACCCAACGGTCTATTGGAGATCGACTTTTGAATCATACTCAAGTTAATATGACCTAGTCTTAGGGAGCGTTTACTTTTAAGGTTAGTGAAGGTTAACCATTATGAAACCCATGTAAACCCATGAAACATGTTGCTTACTTTTCAACTTAAAAGTGAAGGTTAACATCCGGGCATCTTACCTTCCCGAGGTTAAAACTAATGTGGTAGGGTTAGTGAAGGGTTTATTGACCCCCTCATTTTTAGTCGGATAATTCTTAACCCTCGGTTTAAGAGGCAAAATTCCTCAAATGTCCTCTCTATTCTTTATGTCATCTGGGGCTTGCCATGTCGATGGTGAGTGATTCCGACAACGTTAGTCGACGCTTGACAGCTTGGAGAGCGTATGACTGATTGGATCCAGCGGCGGCGTCGTGGCGGTAGCACGTTAGATTTGAATGTCGCGATTTTTGTTGGGTTTCATTTCCACAGAGGAGGATGGTTGCTATTGACGAACGATGTTTTTCGGCAAAGAGATCAGCATTTCCAATAAGGGGATATGGTGTTGAACAGATCCGTCAGTTGCTTTAATTTTGGAGAATGGAATTTCCTTTTCTGAAAAAAAAACTATCTTCATGAGAAGATCGATCTCTGGCGGTGGGCATCCCTACATCACTTTCTCTTTCTTTATACTCTTCATTTGAAATTTCTCTTCTTCCACACAGAGTCAAACTGATAATATTTGGGGGAAGATTTTATCAAGTAAAGATGTAGAAGAAAGAGATGAAAAATGAGGAAAAATGACTGTTGAGATCCAAATTTCATTTTAAAATCCAATAGACTAATTTTTGAGTTCATCAAATGTTGATGACTTCCAAATTGGAATCAAATTTTTTTAGAGTTTGGGTGAAGTAGCCACTGCACTTAATCTGTCTGTGGTGGAGGATAATTTTGCATAAAAATGTTGTAATGTCCTTAAGAAGGGATAATGATAATTTTTTAAAATGATGTCATTAGAGAGATGAGATAATTTACAATAGAGAGAAAGAAGGTATGAGAGAGATGATGCCCTGGACATTAAATCAACAGCAGAGAGAAATAGAAATAATGATGAGAGAGATGATGCACTATACATTAAATCAAGGATAATTTTGTAAATTTAAGATTAAACCAAACGAACACTTAGATGTCAAAGGTATGTTTGGTTCATATTTTAAATTCCTTTATCTTATTAGAATTAGAAGATGTATTATTATTTTTCATTTGCAGCATGGGAGAAATAAAATTAAGAGTATACAAATTGTCAACTAATGTACCACAACAGAAATCGAATTCTTGCTAAAAGAAAGTACGTAAAGGTAATTTCTCAAAATCAAGCATTTATACCTATCATAAGGATAAATAAACATCTCCTACTGCAACAGGCACCACTCACGTAACATTTCTATGTATACGGTAATCTCACCATCACTTAGTTGTCGGGTTTGTAGAATCCCCACAATGAATTGCAGATATAATTAGTGGCACCGGTATCTACACAGCACGTGTCAGTAGATACCACCACTTAACATGTTTTAACAATAAGTGAATAAGATATACCATCCTTGTTCACACCTTGATGAAAATGTCCTTCCACCTTCACATGTTCTTTTAAATGTTCCCTACTAATTATAACAATTTGTAGTTTAGGTGGAACTGCTCAAAACTCCTAGGCAAACTATAGAGGATAAAATCGACTTGGGTTTCCCCTTCAGTTTTTGCTCCAAGGACTTCTCATTCATCAAGTTAACTATGACCTCCTATTTTTCATCCTTACTAAGTATCCGAAGAGTTCATGAGATTGAGCATCATATCTTTATGAATCTCTCTCTTCTCTTCACAAGAGACTTTATAAGCACCGGAGGACGTCCTTCGTGAGAACACATTTGTTTTCCTTAGTGTAAGAATAAAAATTAAATATTTTTTCCAATCATTTAATTAGGACTAGTATGTTTCTTTTCTTTTAGTTAACAATATGTGGAATAGAAAATATTTAAAAATATAAAGAATCACGTAAATAAATACACCGATCAAATACTTCAAATTCAAAATTTATATAGATTCCCTGAAAACAAGTTCAAGTGTGAATATATAAATGTATGTGTGTGTGCGGTTATCATATCATTTCAACTCATTAAGTCTAATAGTTTACATACACATAAAAATACTCATTTTTTCCCATTAAAATGTTAGCTTTTGCTTTTTCGAACAGAGTATTGTATAGTGAATAGATTTTAATAATGTTTTTACTATTTTTTCTAACTTTAATTTAAATTGATAGACAATTTAATAATAATATAAAATTTTTAGGTGTATTAGTTTTTAGATATAGAGTTCACATTTATTAAAGACAAAGTCTCATTTGAGACATTGATTAAGTGATACAGATATTAGGGTGATACCTATTTTTTATTTATTAAATAAAATAAATTATTTTGACATCAAACCCATTGAAAGTTTTTATTCTCTATCCCGAGAAAATCCAACCAAATATTCTAATTGAACTTTCCATAACAACACTTCAAGACAACTACAAAGGGATTCAAGAGAGAAAATGAGAATTTATAAGAAAAAACACATCAAGAGAGAAATAGAGTGATCCAAGAGGAAAAAGGAGGATCCAAAAGAACAACATTTTGAAAGAGAGATGGAGAGTTTCAAGAGAGAGAAGGGCACGGGATGTTTTGTGGCACTTTAGTGTGACATCTCCTATGCCAACTCTTTAATGATTGACATGTGTCACTAAGGAAAAATCCAATCTCTTACCCTTAGGGTTTATATGTTGACTTAGGGTATAGATTCTCATCTCTCTCCTTAGTGTCACTCATACAACAGAGTAACGTAGGAGATGTCATACCAAAATATCACAAGACATCCAGACCCAAAAGAAAGAGGGCTTTATTTTTTGCATACTACTAATGATACTCTATAGTAATGTCATACATACTATAATACAAAAGCAATATAATCTAGCATAAACATGTGAGAATTTAACATGTTTACATTGCACGTTATACTCTAATACTTTAACTCTTCCAAAATATATTACTCAAAACCAACATACTGTTCGACTCGTGCGATTGCATACACTACATTCATTTTTTTCATATTATTAATGATACTCACATTGATTCCAAACATACTACTCAACAAAACCGACATACTATAGCATAAATTTATGATACTTTAAAACATTTACATACTTTAACCCTTGAAAAATATACTACAACTAAAAACTGACATATTGTTTTGCGTAGACTACATTCCTTAATTTTGCATATTACTATCGATACTTTACAATAATGTCAAACATACCATAACGTAGAATCGACGTACTCTAACACAATATTTTTATAACCAAACTGGAGGTCAAACCGGAGAGCCCAACAGTTCACGGTCGGACCGTCGGTTCAACTAGAAAAACCAAAATTACTTATTTTTAATTATATTTTTAAAATAATATAATAATATATTTTTTTAATGAAATATGAAAGTTAAAAAACAAAGCCCACTTACACTTCAAGCCCACTTACACTTCAAGCCTATTCAAATTCAATTAAAATATAAAAAAGGATGTAGGATAGGGTTAGATTTCATTTTCACATCTGCGCAGCTTGCACTCTACAATTCTCTCTCTAGATAAGAAACAGATGTGCTTCACTCTTTTTCTCCCATCTCATGCGCACTCTTCCTCCTCTACATACAGCATAGCTGACCTCTCCCCTCCCATCTTATGCGACGCTCTTTTTCCTCGACCTACAACCACTGACCTCTCCCTTCAAACAGTCGACACTCCCTTTCTGGCTTGTAGCGGCTTGTGCGTCTCCCTTTTAAAAGAGAGGGCTTTCCATGAGTACTTTTTTTTCAATTAATTGGAGGATGGGGTGGAACATTTTCATTTTCCATTATTGTCGTGGGATGTTGTGTAGGGATTCAATAATAAAAGTGAAACTGTGAAATTTGGAAACTTCGTCATAATTTTTTAATTTTTTTAAAAAATAACCGACGGTTTTCGATCTATCCGATTTTTCCGGTTCAGCCGGTTATGACCGGTTTGTACCGGTTTTTCCCCGGTGAACAGCTAAAGCGGTTTTTAGAGTACTTTTGGATCGGACCTTGGCCCGATTCCCGATCCAACTGGTTCAACCGGCCGGTCCGGTCCAGTTTCGGTAATACTGCTCTAACATAAACTGGTTATACTTTAGTCATCTATACTGTATAATTTTGAACACTATACTAAAAATGAATACTTTTACATAAAATAAACATAAACAAATATTCATTGCAATTATCTTCTTCTTCCTCGTAATATGGAACAATATTAATGATTTCAACTAACTATTTTAGATCAAGTCAGTTGAGGTTGATTTCTGTTCATGGTTGAACTCAAACAGAATAATACAACGATGGTCAAACGATAGGCTACTCCGGTAGAAAACAACAATGAGTTTACATGCATTATTTGGAGGTTATGACGGGCAACGTCGATTCACCTTCACTTCGAGGTTATGCTCATTGATTTCATTAATCGTTGAATAAGAAAATTGATTGGAATGATCCCACCAATTTAACAATTTTTTAATAACATAAAGTTTACTAACCATTAATATATTATATTATATTATATTATATTATATTATTAAATTATAGATAATATATTGGGGGGATTAAAACCAATTTTGCCCCATAACTTATCCCGAATTTTAGTCCCAAAAAAGTTGATTTTTTCATTTTAGTACCAAACAGTATAAAAATATGTCAATATCGTCACGAGATCGCAAATGCTCAGCGTGTGATCATTTACTTTGAGAATTTTCGGCCATTAAGGTGATGTGGTACTAATCTGATATTTTTATCCATTAAATTAATATTTTTAATGGCACATATATATTGATAATACTTTTCTTAGGCGACTACACAATTAATTAAATATTATTTCAAAGTTAAAATTTCAATCTAATTGAAAAAAGGATCCTCTTTCGTCCCTGATAATCTATCCATGTGTATTGTTGTTAGACTTCCAATTAATCGTTGTTAATTGTCAGAGAGGAAGTCCAACGTGTTCTCTCAAAACAAATGATCTCGTTCTCAATGGAAGGCCTCACCATCAACTTGATGAATGACTCGGCTAGGTTCGCGAAAAATCGAAGCCCAAGCCCCCAAATCAAACTTTAGTTCCCAATTGAAATAGAAAGAAAAAGACATTCTTGTTGAAAATAAAAAAAAACCATAAGTGTCTAGCTGAAGATTCTCAATTTAAGCCAAACTTCAATTATTGAACCACGTCTTAAAACCTTCGATTTTCATAACCCATCACTTTTCACATTCAATTCTTTATGATTAGATCTTTTCTCTTTGATTTGAGTTTGCCCCTTCTCTTGCTCAGGCTTCTCCAATTTTGAGTTCTTGAATCGAGCCTCCTCTTACATTGTCAAACACATCCCTCCATGCCCACCAATTTTCTGCTTAAAAATCATGAATCATGCCTCGTAACGAAAATGAAAAATCATGCTTGGGAAATTAAATACAATGTGGTGATGTGAGTTATGGTTGAGATTAAAAATGGGATATTTCTTTCTCTTCTGGTAACGTACCATCAAATGGACGGAGACTTGGTGGGGGCCACAATGGCAGACGGTCGGGTGGTGGTGGATAAAATTAAGATTGAGTACTATTTTTTCTTAATTATTGGCTTTTCCAATTTGGGAATTGAATTCTTCAACCCACTAATATGATGGTTTTGGTTTTAATAATAATTTATTTCAATAGTTAAAGAGGGGCGTAGGTTTTACAGATGACATGGAATTTATTTTATTGGAGGAATATATCACTTGTTGCCACATCACAATCTGCACCGGAATGCCCCAATTTTCATGGTGATTTTTTTTATATCCGGCGACTTCGGGATGACATTGACACATTTTTACACTGTTTGGTATTAAAATGAAAAAGTTAATTTTTTTTACCAAAATTAGATTTTGGCTAAGTTATGGGACGAAAATGGTTTTAATCCCTATATTAGGTTAACTCGTCTTACGCCATCTCTCTATAATCCATCTCATAAGAAAGTGTCCATTTACTTAAAAGGAAAATGTAAACCATATGATGGGACAAAGGGAATATATTTTAATTTTTACAAATATTTTCTTACGCAAAAGTATCTTGTGAGCTTGATTTACCATGCACATTGATTTTACAAAATTATTGTTTAGTACATGAAAAATTACTTTTTAGAGTGAATTATTATTTTTTGAATGAAAAATATTTTTTTATTTAGAAGTGTAAAAATTCATCATTATATATATATATATATATATATATATATATATATATATATATAAACTCGTTTACACAAGGTTTCGCCTTTTCTAATAGGTGTTGTGCAACAAAGACCGAAGTTGACATAATTTTATTTATTTTTTAATTAACCAAATATGAATTTTCAAGGTAGTATATGTTTTTTTTAAAAAAGCAAAATATGCATGGTTCACATAATTAATTAATTGTATATTCTAGTGGTTTATGTCCTATTACATTCTTAGGAAGTGCTTCTTCATATTAAGTTAATATGTAGTTTAATAAAGCTTGAGCATGAAAATTCCTTTAATTTTTTTATTAATTTTAAGGAATATGGTAACGCATCTTCCCTTAAGATTCATTTCATCAGACCCCTTCTCATTTAAGGGGGAAGACTTAGAGCTCGGAGATTTTATTGGAGGGAAATCAAAATACAAGTTTGGGGTTTGATTACTCAAAAAAAAAAAAAAGATGTTGAGATTTTTTAAGTTTTCTATGTATTTCTTTTCGCTCCTATCTATTATCATAGAGATATAATATGTGGGTAAATCTCTTGCTCTTTAGATCAATAAAATCATTTTCCTAATTTTTTTTTAAAAAAAAGGAAAAAAAGATAAGCTCATTTGATTGAATTAATGTACAAACTCCCTTAATTTTAATAATTTTTTAAAATCGATTAAGTAATAATAACTCAATGTGAATCAAATACCCCTTTACCGATTAATATTATTATTGTTGTCATAACCAGACTGGAGATTGAACTGGTGTCGCCACCAGTTCGAGGTTCAATCGGTTCCATCACTGGTTCAACTGAAAAAATTAAGTTTACCTACTTTTAATTACATTTAAAAATAAATATATAATAAATAAAATTATTTAATAAAAAAAATTAAAAAAGAGATTTGAAACTTAAAAAAATGCCCAGGCTCACTTCTGTAAAGGTAGCATTTCGTAAATGATATAGCCAAATATTAAAAAAGTGTAAATAACACTCATTAACTAAAATCAAAAGCAAATTAAAAGTAGGTAGGGTTACTGCTTCTTCACCCTTCAGCGCCCCCTCCCCCCCTCTTCTCTCTCCTTTTAAATTTTGAAATCACTGCTTCTCTCTTTCATGTATTCATTCGATTTTTTCTTCAATCAAATCATCAAGTTATTGTGAACATTAGTAGGGAAAATTTCAGCGAATGAGGCAATAGATTAGCGTTTGGAGAAGAGGGCTTTTCATTGTGTTCTTCGATTTATTCCAGTTAATGTTTGAAGACAAATTGCGGGAGATTAATGCTAGTTTGTATAATTATTACTTATTTTTATTTTCTATTATTTCTCTCTTTGTAACTAGGGATGTAATCGAACCGAGTCAAGTCGAATACTATTAGGTTTGAGGATCGTTTGTTAAGGAATTATTGAACTCGAGCTCGAGTTCAAACTCAACAAGAAAAAAATATCGAACTCGAGCTCGAACTCAAACTGTTTGTTAAGGCTCACGAACGTGTTCACAAACACATAAAATAACTTGTTCATGAATATTTTTTCATGAACATTTAAATAATTTTGTAGGTGGATATTAAAAGAATGTTTCGTTTATAAACATTTAATGTTGTTCATAATATTAAATAAACAAACTAACAAAATATAATAATAAAGGGTAAAAAATATTTAAATATTTAAATAATAACTTAAGTTATTATCATATTTGTATGGTTTAATACAAAATATTTAATTATTGAATATTAATTAATAAATAATAATATATAATAATAAATAATAATTATAAAATTACGAACGCATTTGCTAGCCATTAACGAGCCCATAAATGAATATGTTCATGAGCTTTCGAGACGAACACCCTTAGGCTTCAGTTTGGTTTGATAGACTATTCGAACTCAAAATTCAAGCTTGGTTTGACCCGTTAAGGTTAACGAACGAATTCGAATGAATATTTTATCGAATCGAGACTCGAATAGTTCGCGAACAATTTGGTTCGCTTACATCCATATTTGTAACCCATATTTGAATTAGATATATGCAAATACGATTTGTGTTTTCCAGCGATTGAGAAGTTTGCAATTTAAATATAATGTAAATTTGGAAACAAATCGGTGGTTCTCCGTTCTGTAGATCTTCCTGATTTACTAGTTTTGACTGCTACTTCTGGTTCAATCGTAAAAGCAATTATATAAGTTATTCTAGACCGGTTCCAGCTCCGATTTTTGGTTCAACCGATTGAACCTTCCGGTCTTATCCTATCCAGTTCTGAAAACACTGATATTTATTATTAAGATTTAGTATGTTTAACAAGAGTTGGTCGCAAAAGAAATTTAAAGGTATCACACTTTATTTTTAAGAGTATTAATTTTGATTAATAAAAGTGTTATTTTTTCAATGAAATTATTGGTTGAAAATGAAATACGAAATATAAAGGTTATTAATGTTTAAAAAAGATAGTTTTTTAAATCAAGATATAATTTTTTATTCTAATTATGACACTAAATACATAATGATATAATTTTTGGGGGTTTGGACCTAGGCATACAATTTCTCAGGCCCACGCAAACTTAACCTTTACAAATATAATTACTTTTTCAACAAAATATAATTATTTTTTCCACAAAGAAGATTTATAATAAGCATTAATTTCATATACATTAACTTGTTTTTTTAACTATACACACAAATTTGTGGATAATTAGATGCATTAAATTTCGACAATGTCATAATAAATTTAACAAGTAGATATTGAAAAAACGTTTATCCAATTACTCTGGCCAGATAATCAAATTCACACTTACAATTTCGAAAAGAGATTCTTTAAATACACTATCCTCTTTTATTAAATACACATCCTATTAATATATAATTAATATATTTTATTTTAAAAATTTAGATTACCATTAATTCATTAAATACACACCCAACTTGATCAACCCCACCTATTTGTATATTTTTTAGATTCTTCAAGTGTATCACTATTGTTATAGGTGTTTCTACACCTATATGAGTCGTGACACTACGCTCTAGAGAGACAAAAGATATATGTGGATATTAACAAGAATAATAATGAGGAAGAACCTAAGGATCAAGGAGCCGAGGATAATCTCCATCAGCGTGCGCCTTTATCCCAGTCTGCCAAAGGATAAGCTGAACGATTCATCCGCATCCTTATCACATTAATATTATCCTCTGCTAGTCAATATGCTCGGTTAGTTAGCCCAAGTAGCATGAAGAAGAGTATCATTTTCACCTCCAACAAAATTAGATGCTCTCTCCACCAATGAGAAGCCTTGAAAGGAAATGGGACCACTCCCATAAAAAAATTGATTCAACACATGGCAACACTTCATTGGACCACACAAGAAGCAAAGGATCAAGGTCTTGAGCCCTTATGAAGGAAACAAGAACAGACAACTATAATTTGAGGAATCTCATAAATTTGAAAGGACTTTTGGCTCCTTTAATCTTCTCCATCACATACTCAAAACTGATGAGGGTGATAATTCACGTATTTTGAGCTCCGATTTGTGTGAAAATTGAGTATGATTTGGGCTATTATCAAGGTGAATCGGTATTTTTGTGGAAAATCCACGAATTAGATGCTACTGAAGTTATTTGAGCATATTTGTATAGGAAAACAGGTCAGAAGTGCTCAAAATCAGAAAATACAAGTTTTGAGACGCCGCTCCATCTCAGGAGAAGTCGCTCGACCTGCATCTTTTGGTCGAGCGAGATTGGAGTTGGTCGAGCGGATGTCTGTACAGAGTTTCAGCGAATAAGGAGGCCGCTCGACCGCTACTCGACCTGGCCGAAGTCCGCTCGACCTTACATATTTTGGTCGAGCGGGGACACACGCACCTATTTTTGGTAATTCCAACCCTCCTGTGCATGAATTGACGTATTTTCTAAGAAAAGCCAAGTAAAGGTCCATAAGGAGAGTTTTACAAGTATAAAAAGGGATGCCGATCACATCAAAAAAGGAGTTAGATTCCACATCCATTCTACACCACATCCAAACCCTAACTCCATCCTACGGAGCTGTAGAGAGAGATTCATGTAGCGAATAAAGTGAGAACCAAGTGAAGATTCAAGACGAAGCGAGAAGCGATGGCGCCCACATCTAGGATTTACTTTGCAACTTAATCTTTCTTGTAATTTTCAAGACTATGGGTAAGACCTATCCAAACACCATGAACGTTATTCGAAGCGTCATGGGCTAGAACCGCTTTGGTAGTTCTAGGGTTATGAAGTCTTATCTAGTTAATTAAACTTCCGTGTGTATACTCCGTACAACACTACTTGTGCATTTATTTTATATAAGACTATGCTTTATTAATCCATACTCAGAGTTATTTTGTGCATCATTAACTATTATGTAGAGTCTGAATACATATCTTGGTTATTGAATGAGTGCGTTCACTGCTGAGCAGGATTCTATGTATGGTTCTATGTGAGGGGACTCCGAAACTTTATTAGAACTATCTTATATAAATACTTATTAATTGAATTGAATTCAGGTTAGTAAGTAGGATAAAAATGATAATTATATAGTACCTATAAAGGGAGATCATATCGGGTTAGAGTACTTAGTGCACGGGAAATAATTGATATTAATAGTACCTAGAAAGGGGGGGTATAAATATGTTCTTGCTCCAAGGTGATTCACATGTATTACACGCTTATGTATGCTAGAATACGATTGGATTCATGATTTGGCATTGAAAATAATTTGTTTGAGTGTTGTCTATATGCCCAACAATGAAAGAGGAGTCCGGTCATTCTTGGGGCACGCGAGATTCTATAGGAGATTCATAAAAGATTTTTCCAAATATTCAAAATCGCTGTCCAGGTTACTTGAAAAAGATGTTAAATTTGATTTTGATGATATGTGTTTACATGCTTTTTAGGCTCTTAAGGAAGTATTGCTAACTGCTCAAATTCTCATCACTCCAGATTGGACTCAGCTCATTGTGCTGGAGTGTGATGCAAGTGATACTACTTTGGGAGTTGTATTGGGGCAGATGAGAGAGAAGAAGTTTCATGCAATATACTGTGCAAGTAAGACGTTCGATTCTGCTGAAAAGAATTACACTATCACCAATAAGGAATTCTTAGCGGTGGTGTATGCCTTTGATAAGTTTCGACCTTACTTGGTGGGCTTGAAGACTGTGGTTTACACTGATCACTCGGCTATCAGATATTTGATGGATAAGAAGGATGTCAAGCCGAGGATAATCAGATGGATTATCTTGCTTTAGGAGTTTGACAAGGAGATTCGTGATAAAAATAGTAGTAAGAATGTCTTAGCTGACCATCTGTCGCATCTTGAGATGATGAAGCACTGTGACAACACTGCTGAGGTCATCAAGGATTACTTTCCTGATGAGAAGATACTGATGGTGGATATTAAGTAGGTCTTTATAGTTTCGAAGACCTATCCTGAGAAAGAGAAAATGGATGCTCCTTAGTATGCTGACTTCGTGAACTACATTGCCTCGGGGTGAAGCTATGTTAGTTGAGTAGACACCAGATGGTCAAGTTTCTGCATGATGTACAGTCCATCTTATGGGAGGAGCCATGGGTCTACAAAATCTGTACAGACTATATAATCTGTAGGTGTGTTCCTGAGGTTGAACGGGAGAGTGTTCTTGACTTCTGCCAATCGCAGCCGAATGGGGGTCATTTTGGTGCCCAGAAGACTGTTCACAAGAGGCAATTCCAACCAGGAAGCAATTCCAACCAGGAAGAATGAGGCAAGAGTGGTGCAAGATTTCATTAAGGAGAATATCTTCAACCGATTTGGGGTATCAAGGGCACTCATAAGCGATGGGGGAGCCATTTTGTCAATAAGTTGATGGAGAAGGTACTTCGAGATTATGGAGTGAAGCATAAGGTTATAACACCCTATCATCCACAAGCAAATGGGCAAGCTAAGGTTTCCAACCGACAGATTAAACAAGTGTTGGAGAAGACAATAGGAAGCACAAGGAAAGATTGGTCCATGAAACTTGATGATGCATTGTGGGGATTTAGAACAGCCTCTAAGACTGTCTTGGGGATGTCTCCATACCAAATAGTTTTTGGAAAATCTTGCCACCTTCCTGTGGAGATTTAACATAAAGCTCTTTGGAAATTAGGCGGTTGAATATGAGCATAGAGAATGCTAAAGATTTCGTTTTACTCAAATCAATGAGTTAGATGAATTCCGAGAGAGAACGTATGGGAATTCAAGGAACTTCAAGGCACGGATGAAGAGATGACATGATGCGAAGATCCATTTCAAAGAATTCAATGTTGGTGATCAGGTACTTCTTTTCAATTCTCGTCTCAAATTGTTTGCAGGAAAGCTCAAGTCCAAGTGGGTTGGACCATATTTTATACATAGAGCCTGTGGAGGGGGGAGTTTCGAATTGAAGGATGAAAAAGGTGAGATCATGGTGGCGAATGGACAATGATTGAAACATTACATGTCGCTGCCTGATAAGCAAGTGGTCTTTCTTGAGTACTTAAGTTAGAGGTTTGATTCCGTCGTGACTCTCCGACGTTAAACGTGAGCACCTGTTGGGGGCCGACCCTCCCATTTTATTTGCTATATTGAGTCTGTGTCGATGTAGGAATTTTATTAGGTGTTGCTCGACTATAGTATATACTTCTTTAAAAACTCATGATCTCACTTTGTTTGAGCTAAGTTTGGGGAGGATGGGGGGTTACGTATATACTTGTGTCTTGCTATACCAAAGTAAAATTGCTTCATCATGTTGTGTGATTGGATAATTAATTTTTCTTGCGATTCTTCAGTATTTTCGATTCATTTGATTATAATGGGTTGTCGATTTTTTGTGATTGTCTAAGTATGTTGTTATTTTGTTTTTATTGCGTGTTAATCCTAGTTCTAGTGTGGTTTTATTTTGGTTCTTGAGGATGATTGTTGGATTTTTCTAAGCACTTGATTGGGTTGATGTCCTTATGTTTTGAGCATTGTTGATGATATGGTCGGTATGATTGAGTTGTTGGTTGAAAGTTTGAGTCGTTTGATGAATATGTATGAGTTTTCTACCTTGTTTTTTACTAAAATTGAATGTTTGATGATTTATATATGATTTCTATGTGAGTTAAGGGGAAAAATGGAGCAAAGAACAAATTTTTAGTGCTTTAGGAACCAACACGAGTTGACAAGTCATAACACGACTTGTCACATGACTCGTGTTGGGTGGCCGAGGTGAACAGGTTTTAGATGGGCTCAACACGAGTTGACAGTCAAGTGCACGACTTGATATGGCACGACTCGAGTTGACAACATGAGTCATGTTGGGTGTTGAGAAGTGTCCAGTGAGCAACACGACCCCGTAAGACCAACACGACTTGTTACCCGAGTCGGTTGGGAGGCTGAAATCGGCCAGAATCGTCCAAATAGCCAACACGGCCCCGTAAGCCTAACACGACTTACAACATGAGTCGTAAGTCGTGTTGGCCATCCAGGTTTGAGTTTCTAAGTTGAAAATTTTGGAATTTTTCTCACTCCGCTCATTCTTTTCTTCTCGATTTCAACCCATGCTGCACCCCTGTTTCTTCCCTTCAATCTTTCCTTTGATTTTTTGTCAAAAATTCACCATTTCACATAGTTTAATCCCTTCACCCACTAGCACAAACACATAATCTCTAGTTTTTGGGGAAATTTGGGAGCGAAATTATGGCTTTTTGAGTTTTTCTTGTGAAGAGCAATCCAAACTCGAATTCACCATGTATAACCTAAGATGTATGATTTTCTTACTCATTATATGCTTATATGAGCGAATTTGTTGTGAATTTGTAATGGGTAATTATGGTGTGGTGGAATTTACATGTTCAAATTAGGTTTTGGTTGAGGGATTTCGTCGAACGGATTACATGCATGTTGGTTTGTTTGTAAATTGATTCATATGCATAATGTGTGACTATTTTGTGACTGGGCTTGATGGATATTGGAATTTTTGGACATGTTGATATATGTGGAGTGAAACAATATGAATACATGTTGAAACTTTGAATATTTGAGTGCAAGCATGATTGAGTTGTGAGAATGGAGTGGAGGGAAATTGATATTCACATTTATGTGATGAAATTTACTTGACTAGGACTTGAATTACTTGATCATGATTGAAATTTGGTTAAGAATGTTGTAGGAAGCATGCTAGAATACGATTGGATTCATGATTTTTATTGAAAATAATTTGTTTGAGTGTTGTTGAGTGTTGATTCATGTCTATATGTTGAAAGTTTTACTTGAAAAAGACTTGAGTAAGTTGAGATGTTGAATTCGATTGATAAGTACTAGTGATTATATCCTATATAAAATTCATGTGAAGTAAGTATCTTGTATTTATGTTATTAAGAATGTGGATGAATATTTTGCATTTTTTTTAGAAAGAGGAAAGAAGAGTGATGGTGGTGATGGAGGAAAAGGAAAACAAACGGATAAAGGAGATGGACCTAGTAAGAAGAGGAAAGGCTCCTCAAGTTCCTCTAGTCAGACACATGCACCAGATGATACAGCCAATGCAAGGATATATAAATTGAGAAGGCTAAAAAGGCTACCGTCAGACTCTAGTTGAATATGAATAACGGGATTGAGATAGCACTGACGTGGAAGAAGGTGTCAGATAAGATCACCGTACTCGTTATCAAGATGACAGAACCTTGATTACTTTAAAAATTATGGAGGATATTCAAGAGTTGTTCAATCGGGTTGGCATAAGTGAGTTTTTAGGGAAGAAGGGAAGAACTCATTTTCAGCTAACATCGGAGTTCTTGTCCACTTTGAAAGTCTTCTCTGATCCGATGGACATGCTCCCATACACTGCTGAGTTTTATCTGGAAGGAGTGTTTAGAGAGATTGATCTGGATGGCTTAAATAGAGCATTGGGAGCTCCATTTGGGATTCCTTTCACTGAGGACAAGAGATTTAAGGCAGATGAACTCTAGGAGTCCATCACAGGAAAGAATAAATTCAAGTCGAGTTTGGTGAAGGCGACTTTAATCAGAAATCCAGTCCTTCGATACATGGATCAGATTTTGTCAAGCATAATTTTCTGTAGGGCGGAAGGGGGTAGCATTCCCCATGGTGAGTTGTATGTCTTGTGGTGCATGATCAACTCAGTTCAATTCAACTTGGCTGCATACCTTCTATACCAATTTTACCGGAACAAAGTATGTGCAACTCAGAAGGTGAATATAGAAGGACTGATTACTCCTATCGCCTATCACTACGGTATCGATACCTCTAGGATGGAGTATATCAGGGACCCGCCAGACCTCAACTTGACAACCTTGGTGTGAAGATGGATAATGAAGAGGGACCCCAAGGAATTATGTACACATTTAAAGAAGGTGAGTTGCCTTTTTGGTTCCCGATGAGTTTGCAAGAGTTCACGTCAGTTAGAAGAGAGGAGAATCTTTTGATGGATAAAGATGATCACGTAGCCATTTGGGATGGGATAATAAACAGAACTTGGCAAACTATAGCGAGGAATGCACTTGCTAGGATGTTCCCGATGGCTATGGGAGAGCATGAAATTCCAGAACAGCTGCCTCAGAAGATGGAGGAAGATTTAGGTAGAGGTGACCAAGGAGCTGGAGAGTTCGCTGATGCCCAATATCATGATCAGTTTGCAGGGGCACAACAGTACCATATGCCACCTAACTTTGATAGAGTTCCTCTGTATGGGATGGCACCACCTGTTCCTCCGCCCAGATTTGAGGCATGGGCACCTATGTATGATTGGTAGGGACAGCAGGCACATGGTGAACGTATGCACAATGAGTACTTGATGGAGGAGAACAGGCAAAGAAGAGAGGAGAACAGACAGAGAGTTGTAGAGAATCGAGAGATGAGCAGACAGATGGCCACAGTCCTAAAGAATCAAGCTGTTTTGAATAGACATCTTGTTGCGTTGGCCACGACCACCATTGACATCTCCACTAGGTTATCTGATTTGGAGGATCTGAGAAGAGATTTTGACGAGTGGAGGATGGGTCCAGGAGATGGCGATGGCGGCGAAGATGATGATGGTCCAGATGATGGCGAGGAGGACTAGCGGCCTTATCGAGAGGTTGTATTTTTCTTTTCGTTTCATGGTATCTGTGTTGCTTTGTAGCAGGATAGTTGATTATCTGTTATGTACTCGTGTCTTATTTGATTGACCTGTATTAAGTGAATTAAATATGTGATTGATGTGATGTATTTGTAATTTGTGGTGTGATGCATGAGTTAATTGAAAATATGGTGATGTGATGTTATATAATGGATAATCAAGTTAGATATGTACTTGGATGTTGGGATGCTTGAGATTGTTGCATGTATTAAAATTGGTTCATAAACCTATGTAGGAATGCTCCTTATTCTATTATACCTATATGAGATTTGAGCTTCAATGAATCATGAAAATTACACATGATTGGTTTTGTTCTTGAGAGCATCGTTTACAAGCATGTATTCTAGAACTTGACTCTTAATCTACTTGAGGCTAGATGATTGATTAGATGATGAGAAATGAACTTAGGCCATTTTTTTCTTTATTGAGTCACTAGCCAAATTTATATCCTACCTTGTAATATAATCCATAGTTTCCCATTTGAGCATGCAAGCCTTATTCGTTGGAAGCTTATGAAGATAGCCAACTTATTCCTTTAAAGGCCTTTTAATACCTATCCTAGTAGATAATTAAAAGAGTCAAATTGATGTTGTGTAAAGAAAAGTGGAAAGATAAACAATTGTGGAAAGTGATTAAATGAAGAATGGTTAAAACTTGAAAAGGGGGTAGTGCCTGAAACTAGTACCCTAATAGGGTAGTGCCTGAAACTGGTACCCTACTTGAAAAGAAGAGAAAAAAATGAAAAAAAAAACGTTGAGCTTGAAAGTAAAGGGAGGAATGAAATGATGAAAAGAAATGGAAAGAGAAAAAAGAGGGAGATTGATTTGTCAAGTATATGTGTTGAAAATATATCTCTACTGTTGATTTACTACTAGTGATCGAGTCACTTATCCTATATTTACCTACCTTTGTCCAAAGAGCCAACGTTACAACCCCAAGCAAGTCCTTTGTGATCCAATCGTTAATTCTTTCAAGTTAGTGGAGAGTCTAGATAATTGTCAAGATTATGGTTATGCATACATTTAAATTGATTTGAGTGCATATATTTTAACCAAGAATGTGTACATCTCACACTTGAGCGATAAGTGTAAATACTATCCGTGAGAGTGGATGATGAGCATTCTGAAATGAGAAGTGACTGATTTGATGTTTGTGTTTCAATGATAGAATTTTGGCATTTGAATATATTATCTTGGTTTGGATTTGTGTGATCCCTTATTTGCTGTAGAATTTCAACTCTCATCTCTCTCTTATTTTGAATTCGTTGTTCGGGGACGAACAACATGGTAGTTTGGGGGGTGGATAAGAGTAGAAATTTACGTCTTTTCGGTCTCATGATACACTATTTTTGTTAGAATAAGGCCATATATTCATGTAGAATTATGTGGTTTACGTATTTTGCATAATTATGGTGCTACTAATGTGTTTTGTTGAGTTTTTAAGGTTAAGACAGGTTAAAATGAAGTAGAATCGAAGACGGGCAAGAAACGAGCTCAAAAAGGCCTTACTCGAGTTGTAAGAGTCAACATGACTTAGCAACTCGAGTCGTGTTGGATGTTGTAGGAGGTCAGAATGCAAAATGGTGCAACACGAGTCGTGTTGCGCATGATCAAAGTCGTGCTATAAGTCGTGTAAGGAAGAGTACGTGTCTGGGTTCAGAATGGATCCAACATGAGTTGACTGGCGGAAACATGACTTGTCAACACGACTCGTGTTGGGGTCCGAGCCCAAATCAATTTCAAGGCATTGCAACACAACTAAATAGGCGAGGACATGAGTTATCAACACGACTCGTGTTAGGTTTACACGAGTTGCACTTCAATGCAACACGAGTCGTGTTGCCAACTCGAGTTGGGTATCCCAACTCGTGTTGGGTTATTTTTTGCCAAAAATTAGAATTTTCACCCTCCAGTACGTGAAAACATGTAAAATTGGCCAAGGGAGTCAGTTTGGTGGTCCATGATATAAAAAGGGATCAAGGCACCTGGAGAAGGGGGATCGATCAACACACCAACAGAACACATTGTGAAATCATTCACGCACCATCTATCCATCCATCCACTCATATCAGATCATTCATCCATCCATTCTATTAGTCCAAAGGAAGATTCAAGTGCGGTTTTGAGAGCCAATCTAATCGGAGAGACGGAGGGAGAACGAGAACCACATGATGCTAGGGTTTCTTATTTTCTCTTATTCTTTTCTTTTGTTGATTTTATTATGAAATTGTCAACCATGAGGGTTGTGTGTAACCTCATTGGCTAAAAATCTTTTACAATTCTAGGGATTGGAGGTTAGGGTAGTTGATTTGGGAACCCTAGACAACTATTGTGAATTCATGCTAATAAGATTCTTTTTTATTTGATTAACTAAGACTATGTTTGCATGTGTGAAACATCTTCACAATATATTATTGATGTTGCCCGTGATGTTTGATATGTTGTGTTAACTTGTATGCATACATGATTAATATTGTGTATTTATTAGGGATTATAGTAGTTTGTCTTTGAACACGGTAATCCTAAGGGCTGGTAAATAAGATACTAGATTTTATTAGTGGAACAATGCAGTTAAGAATTCAAGTAGGAAGTGAATATGATTGAATATTACTTTTTGAGAATATATATTAGTCAAACTGGCCATCCGAAGGTTCTTTAAGTTTGCATTATTAGTGTCTAGGAAGGAGGTTCAATATTAATCACGCATCTTTTGATATTAATTGGATTGCATTATTAACTTGAAATCAAATCATATTTGGTGGGTTAATAAGGTCTTGTGATGTATTTCCATTAAAGTAGCATGAATGAGCAATAGGACGTCTAGAAAACCAAATCAATTGCACTACACCTGATACCATAGATTTGTTATCATCTCTTAATTCAATCTTGAATAATTCTTCTTACTTTTATTTATTTCGCTATTTATTGTTTTTAAACTTTCGATAATAATCATATTCAAACACTTGAAAATTGGTTACGATAATTCTAGTTGAATAGCAATAAAATAGTAAAATAGATAATTAACTGTGTCAGTAGGAACGAGATTTAACTGGGGTACTTGTCATTACAACTGATATCCTTATGCTTGGGGATTTTAGTTGGTGTGCGCAAACAAATTATTTTTAATAACACTCAAACAAATTATTTTCAACAAATTATCCTATATGAAACTTCCAACATATGGACATGAATCAACTTCACTCAACAACACTCAAACAAATTATTTTCAATGCCAAATCATAAATCCAATCGTATTCTAGCATGCTTCCTACAACATTCTTAACCAAATTTCAATCATGATTAGGTAATTCAAGTCCTAGTTAAAGAAATATCATCACATAAATGTGAATATCAATTTCCCTCAACTCCATTCTCGCAACTAAATCATGCTTGCACTCAAATATTCAAAGTTTCAACTTGTATTCATATTATTTCACTCCACATATATCAACATGTCCAAAAATTACAACATGTATAACCTAAGAAAATCATACCTCTTAGGTTATACATAGTGAATTCGAACTTGGATTTCTCTTCACAAGAAAAAACTCAAAAAGCCCTAATTCACCCCCCAAATTTCCCTAAAACCTAGAGAGTATGTATTTGTGCTAATGGGTGAAGGAATTAAACTGTGTGGAATGGTGAATTTTCGAAGAAAAATCAAAGGAAAGATTGAAGGAAAGAAACAGGGGTGTAGCACGGGTTGAAATCGGGAAGAAAAGAATGAGCGAAGTGAGAAAAATCCCAAAATTTTCAACTTAAAAACTTGAACCTGGATAGCCAACATGACTCGTGTTGTAATTCGTGTTGGGCTTACGGGTTCGTGTTGGCTATCTGGACAATTATGGTGGTTCAAGAGCTAGTATTGCTTAGCCTGATTAAGGTGATCATGAAAGCTGGGCATAGGGGACATCGCCATTCGAGTGTCGGCAAAACTCGTGAAGTAGAATCGAAGACAGGTAAGAAACGAGCTCAAAAAGACCTTACTCCAGTTGCAAGAGTCAACACGACTTAGCAACTCAAGTCGTGTTGGATGCCGTAGGAGGTCAGAATGCAAAATGGTGCAACACAACTTGCAACACGACTTGATCAAGTTGTGCTATAAGTCGTGCGAGGCAGAGTAGGCGTCCGGGTTCAGAATGGACTCAATATGAGTTGACTGGCGGTGACACGACTTGTCAACACGATTCGTGTTAGGGTCTGAGGCAAAATCAGTTCAGGGCATTGCAACATGACTAAACAGGCGAGGACACGAGTTATCATCAAGACTCGTGTTAGGTTTGCACGAGTTGCACTTCAATACAACACGAGTCGTGTTGCTAACTCGAGTTGGTATCCCAACTCATGTTAGGTTATTTTTGGCCAAAAATTGGGATTTTCACCCTCCAGTGCGTGAAAACGTGTAAAATAGCCCAAGGGAGCCAGTTTGGTAGCCCATGATATAAAAAGGGATCAAGGCACCCGGAGAAGGGGGATCGATCAACACACCAACAGAACACATCATGAAATCATTCTCACACCATCCATCCACCCACTCACATCAGATCATTCATCAATCCATTCCATCTGTCCGAAGGAAGATTCAAGTGCAGTTTTGAGATCCAATTCAATCGGAGAGAAGGAGGGAGAACGATAACCACGTGACACTAGGGTTTCGAATTTTCTCTTATTCTTTTCTTTTGTTGATTTTATTATGAAATTGATAGCCATGAGGATTGTGTGTAACCACATGGGCTAAAAATCTTTTACAGTTCTAGGGATTGAAGGTTAGGGTAGTTGATTTGGGACCCTAGACAACTATTGTGAATTCTTGCTAATAAGATTCTTGTTTATTTGATTAATTAAGACTATGTTTATATGTATGTAACGTCTTCATAGTATATTATTGATGTTGCCCGTGATGCTTGATATGATATGTTAACTTGTGTGCATACATGATTAATATTGTCTATTTGCTAGAGATTATAGTAATTTGTCCGTGAATACTATAATTCTAAGGGCTGGTAAATAAGATACTTGATTTTCTTTGTGGAACAATGCAATTAAGAATTCTAGTAGGAAGTGAATAGGATTGAATAGTACTTTCAGAGAACATATGTTAGTCAAACTGGTCATCAGGAGGTTCTTTAAGTTTGCATTATTAGTATCTAGGAAGGAGGTTCAATATTAATCACGCATTTTTGATATTAATTGGATTACATTATTAACTTGAAATTAAATCATATTTGGTGGGTTAATAAGGTCTTGTGATGTATTTCCATTAAAGTAGCATGAATGAGCAATAAGACATCTAGAAAACCAAATCAATTGCACTACACCTGATACCTCAGTGATGTTATTATCTCGTAATTCAATCTTGAATAATTCTTCTTACTTATATTTATTTCGTTATTTATTATTTTTAAACTTTAGATATTAATCATATTCAAACACATGAAAATTGGTTACAATAATTTTAGTTGAATAGTAAATAAATTGCAAAATAGATAATTAACTATCTCAGTGGGAACGACATTTAACTGGGGTACATGCCATTACAACTGATATCCTTATACTTGGGAATTTTAGTTGGAGTGAGCAAACAAATTATTTTTTATAACACTCAAACAAATTATTTTCAACAAATTATCCTATATGAAACTTCTAACATATAGACATGAATCAACTTCACTCAACAACACTCAAACAAATTATTTTCAATGCCAAATCATGAATCCAATCGTATTCTAGCATGCTTCCTACAACATTCTTAACCAAATTTCAATCATGATCAAGTAATTCAAGTCATAGTCATGTAAATTTCATAACATAAATGTGAATATCAATTTCCATTAACTCCATTCTAACAACTCAATCATTCTTGCACTCAAATATTCAAATTTTCAACTTGTATTCATATTGCTTCACTCCATATATATCAACATGTCTAAAATTCCAATATCCATCAAGCCCAAGTCACAAAATTATCACACATTATGCATATGAATCAATTTACAAACAAACCAACATGCATCTCATCTGTTCGACGAAATTCCTCAACCAAAACCTAATTTGAACATGTAAATTCCACCACACCATAATTACACATTACAAATTCGCAACAAACTCACTCATATAAGCATATAATGAGTAAGAAAATCATACATCTTAGGTTATACATAGTGAATTCGAACTTAGATTGTTCTTCACAAGGAAAACTCAAAAAGCCCTAACTCCCCAAATTTCCCCAAAACCTAGAGATTATGTGTTTGTGCTAGTGGGTGAAGGGATTAAACTGTGTGGAATGATGAATTTTCAACGAAAAATCAAAGGGAAGATTGAATGGAAGAAACATGGGTGCAGCAAGGGTTGAAATTGGGAAGAAAAGAATGAGCGAAGTGAGAAAAATTCCAAAATTTTCAACTTAAAAACTCAAACCTGGAAGGCCATCACGACTCATGTTGTAAGTCGTGTTGGGCTTACGGGGTCGTGTTGGCTCTGGACAATTCTGGTGGTTCAAGAGCTCGTATTACTTAGCCTGATTGAGGAGATCACAAAAGCCGGCATTGGGGACATCGCCATTTGAGTGTCGGTGAAACTCATGAAGTAGAATCGAAGACTGGCAAGAAACAAGCTCAAAAAAGCCTTACTCGAGTTGCAAAAGTCAACACGACTTAGCAACATGAGTCATGTTTGATGCCGTAGGAGGTCAGAATGCAAAATGGTGAAACACGACTTGACATGGTGCAACACGACTTACAACACGACTTGATTAAAGTCATACTATAAGTCGTGCGAGGCAGAGTAGGCGTCCGGGTTCATAATGGACCCAACACGAGTTGACAGGCGGTGACATGACTTGTCAACACGACTCGTGTTAGGGTCCGAGGCCAAATCAGTTTCAGGGTATCGCAACATGACTAAACAGGTGAGGACACGAGTTATCATTACGACTCGTGTTAGATTTACACGAGTTGCACTTCAATACAACACGAGTCATGTTGCCAACTCGAGTTGTGCATTCCAACTCGTGTTAGGTTATTTTTGGCTAAAAATCAGGATTTTCACCCTCCAGTGCATGAAAATGTGTAAAATAGCCCAAGGGAGTCAGTTTGGTGGCCCATGATATAAAAAGGGATAAAGGCACCTAGAGAAGGGGGATCGATCAATACACCAACAGAACACATCGTGAAATCATTCACACACCATCCATCCATCCACCCACTCACATCAGATCATTCATCCATCCATTCCATCAATCCATAGGAAGATTCAAGTGTAGTTTTGAGAGCCAAACCAATCGGAAAGATGGAGGGAAAACGAGAATCACGTGACACTAGGGTTTTGTATTTTCTCTTAAAATTTTTTTTTGTTGATTTTATTATGAAATTATCAGCCATGAGGGTTGTGTGTAACCTCATGGGCTTAAAAGCTTTTATAGTTCTAGGGATTGAAAGTTAGGATAGTTGATTTGGGAACCCTAGACAACTATTGTGAATTCATGCTAATAAGATTCTTGTTAATTTGATTAATTAAGACTATGTTTATATGTGTGTAACGTCTTCATAGTATATTATTGATGTTACTCGTGATGCTTGATATGATGTGTTAACTTGTGTGGATACATGATTAATATTGTTTATTTACTAGGGATTATAGTAGTTTGTCCATGAATACGATAATTCTAAGGGCTGGAAAATAAGATACTTGATTTTTGTCGGTTGGAAACCTTAGCTTGCCCACTTGCTTGTGGATGATAGGGTATTGTAACCCTATGCTTCACTCCATAATCTGGAAGCACCTTCTCCATCAACTTATTGACAATATGGCTCTCCCCATCCCTTATGAGCGCCCTTGGTACCCCAACCAGTTGAAAATGTTCTTTTTAATGAAACCTTGCACCACTCTTGCCTCATTCGTCTTGGTTGGAATTACTTCCACCCATTTCGAAACATAGTCCACTACAAGCAGGATGTAGAGGAATCCATTAGATCCGGGAAATGGTCCCATAAAATTGCTCCCTCACACGTCAAAAACCTCCACTACGATGCTAGGCTGCAAAGGCATCTCATCTCTCTTAGAAATATTCCTCCATCCGCTGGCATCTATCACATGTATCCACGTACTCTTTACAGCTTTTGAACAGGGTAGGCCAATACAACCCAGATTGAAGCACCTTGTGAGCAGTCTTCTGGGCACCAAAATGACCCTCATTCTGCTGTGAGTGGGAGAAGTCAAGAACACTCTCCCATTCAACCTCAGGAACACGCCTACAGATTACAGAATCCGTGTAGATTTTGTAGACCCATGGCTCCTCCCATAAGATAGACTGTACATCATGCAGAAACTTGACCATCTGGTGTCTACTCAACTGATACGGCTTCACCTTCGAGCCAATGTAGTTCACGAAGTCAGCATACCAAGGAGCATCCATTTTCTCTTTCTCTGGATAGGTCTTTGAAACTGTAAAGACTTGCTTAATATCCACCATCAGTATCTTCTCATCAGGAAAGTAATCCTTGATGACCTCAACAGTGTTGTCACAGTGCTCCTTCGTCTCAAGACACAACAGATGGTCAGCTAAGACATTCTCACTACCGTTTTTATCACGAATCTCCATGTCAAACTCCTGAAGCAAAAGAATCCATCTGATTATCCTCGGCTTGGCGTCCTTCTTATCCATCAAATATCTGATTGCCGAGTGATCTGTGTAAACCACAGTCTTTATGCCCACCAAGTAAGGTCGAAACTTATCAAAGGCATACACCACCGCTAAGAATTCCTTCTCGGTGACAGTGTAATTCTTTTGAGCAGAATCAAATGTCTTACTTACATAGTATATTGCATGAAATTTCTTCTCTCTCATCTACCCCAATACAACTCCCAAAGCAGTATCACTTGCATCATACTCCAGCACAAAGAGCTAGTCCAATCTGGAGTGATGAGAATTGGAGCAGTTATCAATGCTTCCTTAAGAACCTGAAAAGTATGTAAACACATATCATTAAAATGAATTTTAACATCTTTTTCAAGTAACCTGGACAACGATTTTGAATATTTGGAGAAATCTTTTATGAATCTCCTATAGAATCCCGCGTGCCCCAAGAATGACCGGACTCCTCTTTCATTGGTGGGTGGTGGAAGTTTCTCAATCGCCACCACCTTGGCACGATCAACCTGAAGACCTGCAGCAGAAACATGATGTCCCAAGACTATCCCGTCTCTTACCATGAAATGACATTTTTCTCAATTCAAGACGAGGTTAGTCTCATCACATTTCTCCAAAACCAAACATAAATTAGATAAACAAGAGTCAAATGAAGAACCATATACAGAGAAATCATCCATGAACACTTCCATGACTCTTTCTATAAGACCCCAAAAAATAGCCATCATACACCTTTGAAAAGTCGCAGGTGCATTACATAAGCCAAAGGGTAACTTCCTAATGGCAAAAGTTCCATAAGGGCAGGTAAATGTGGTCTTTTTCTGATCCCCCGGTGCAATCATTTTCTGATTGTAAACAGAGTACCCATCCAAGAAACAGTAAAAATCATAACCTGCTAGTCTATCCAACATCTGATCCATAAAGGGTAAAGGAAAATGATCCTTACGCGTGTACTCATTTAACTTCCTATACACAGACACACCACCCAGTAGGTACCCTAGTTGCTAGAACTTTACCATCATCAGACACTATTACAGTCATTCCCCCCTTTTTAGCTACCACATGCAAAGGATTCACATAGGTACTATCACTAATAGAAAAAATAATGCCTGCATCTATCCATTTAAGCACTTCCTTTTTAACAACTTCTGGCATAGCGGGATTCAACCTCTGATGATGCTGCACAGAACTTTTATTTTCATCTTCAAGTCAATCTTATGCATGCAAAAGCGGGATAAACCTTTTTAAATCTTCAATTATCAACCCTATTGCAGACTTATGCTTTCTTAACACAACTAGCATTTTATCAAGTTCACTTATAGATAGAAAAGAAGATACGATTACCGGAAAAGTTTCATCCTCTCCCAAATAACCATACTTGAGATGATCTGGAAGTGGCTTGAGCTCAGTCTTCTTCTCCTCCTTTATGCCTTCACCTTCAACACGAAGAGGCAAATATTGCCTTGTCCATATGACTTCCTCCAAGGGTGCGTCTTCTTGCTGGTACCTGCTCTCATCAAGATTAAGTAAGGTTTCAAGAAAATCAATAACAAGTTCATTAGATATTTTATCAAGATCGGTAGTAGGTAAAGTTAGAGATTCGCTTATACATGTTTCCACGAGATCCTTAGATAGGATCAAAGGCAAGTCCTCCTCTACGATCTCCTTTGCTACTTCAGCAAACTTACACTGCTGTTGTTCTGTCGGCCACTGCATCACCTTGTTCAATGAAAAGATGATTTCCTTATCATTTACCCTCAGCCTCAACTCTCCTTTAGAAATAATAATCAAAGCTCTTCCAGTTGCAAGGAAAGGACACCCCAAAATCAGAGGTGCTCCATCCATGTCATCCTCCATATCAAGGACCAAAAAATCAACCGGAAAAACCAAGTTTGATACCTTCACTAAAACATCTTCAATGACTACTTCTGGGTAAGGCCACAGATGTAGGCTTCAGCTCCCCTAAACCAAGCGTTTTGAAAACTGAAAGGGGCATCAAGTTCATACTGGCTCCCAGATCACACAATTCTCTCCTTGTATGTCCTTTTCCTATCTCACATGGAATGATGAAGCTACCAGGATCCTTCAGCTTCTCGGGTAACTTTCTTTGGATTATAGAACTGCAATTCTTAGTCAGGTGAACTGTCTGTCTCTACACTGTTCAAACTTCTTTTTCTCGAGATGAGCTCTTTGATAAACCTTGCATAGTAAGGCATCTGATCCAAGGCCTCTGTAAAGGGAATAATGATCTGGATGTTCCTCATTACCTCAGTAAATTTTTTGAACTTCTTATCGAGGCTCTTTTTTAACTGTCTTAAAGGAAACGGAATTGCTAACTTAGTTTTTGGGAGACCCAAACTGTCTCTTTCAAACACTTCTTCCATTTCTCTCAACTTCTTCGCTCACTGCCATTTTTTATAAGTTATGGCTTGATCAAATTGGTTCACAACAGAATTTGGATACACAGGAAACCCCAGAGGTGAGCTAGTATCAAGCTGGGGTTGAACTACTCCCTGAAGCTCTGCCTGATCTGCAGGAACGCTGCTTGGCCCGACTTGGTTACCCCCATTTCTGGCTCGACTTGAACAGGTTCTGAGCTAGTAGTTGAGCGACCCTGCACTTCTTCTGTTTTGTCTTGCATCAGCTCTGGACCCTCGTATTGTTTCCCTGACCTCAAAGTTATTGCCTTTACACTGTCCTTCAGGTTGATTGTTATATCTGAAGAAAACTTCCCTTTCTGAAGCTGTTGCTGCTGATTCACCATCGTTGAGATTTGTCCCATAGAATATGTGAGACTCTGCAACTGCTTGTTCACTTCCTCATTCTGTTTTGTCATATTGGAGTCCATGAGCACTATGCAGTTATTGATCTTGTTGATGTCAGCATTATTCTTCTGCATGTATTTTGCCAACACATCATCAATACTGGGATTTCCTTCTTCAGTCTTGGCTCCATGCTCAAAATTAGGAGGGTATGGAACTGTATTATTCGGGTTTGAATAAGCAAAGTTCTCATGCCTCTTCTGATTCTACCACCCTCCTTGATTACTAGGACTCCTTGATTGCTAGAACCTCCCCTTGGTTATTCCTTTGGTGGGAATTCCCTTGGGGTACCCTTGCCAATTCTGAGGTGCTTTTGAACCTTGGAGACTCTGCCATATAGCCCAATTTGCGTCCTCCACTTCTTGAACATTCATTACAACATCATCACTTGCAGGCCCTTGGTTGCCTCCCCCACTGTTACCTGATATCAAAGTAACCAAGTGTTTGTTCATTTGCTGCAACTGAGACACAACTTTATCATTCTTATCAACTTCAGAAAATTTCTCCTCAACCTTTGTAACTTTACCAAGAATGTAAGTCCCTCGAATCCTTTCCGATGGCCAATCTCTAGAGTTCATAGAGATATCATCGAACAACTTCTTTACAAAATTTGATGTTTTTCCAAAGATCATTCCTCCAGCAGATGCATCGACTAGAACTCTAGATTCATTGTCGAGGCCATTGTAGAAGACACTGATGAGTTGAGACTTTTTGAATCCATGTTGTGGGCATCTCCTCAATACATCAGTAAACTGTTCCCAAGCCTCTCCAAATAATTCATCTCTCCTCTGTTTGAATTGATTGATTTCTTACTTCAGTGCAAGAATTTTACCGGGTGGCATAAAACGATCAACAAACAACTGCTGCAACTCAGTCCAATTAGAGCAACTGTCTCCTGTCAACTTGTCATACCACTCCCTCGCCTTATCAACTAAAGAAAACTGAAAAAGCTTCATCTTCCATTTGTCATTAGTAGTATCTGTGGCTTTCACTGTATCCATATAGCTGTTGAAGCGCTTCAAATGTCCATGTGGTTCATCAAAAATGCCTCCAGCATAAGGGTTTTTCTCCACCATGTTGATCAGTGCTGGCCTTACGTCATTCACAGCATGAATGGCTCCAACTACGCCTGATCCTCCTAAGTTGGTGGACTTGAACGTCTCACGAATGACTATGTCATCCTCATGTGTAACTATTTCTCCAATTTCTGCTGTTACTGATTTTGTTTCTGATTCAGCTTTTGATTCAGCCTCTTCTGGGATAGTTTGATCTTCAATCTACTCTACTTTCTCCTCTATGACTGCTTTAGGCTTCGGTGTGTTAGCTTTCTTTTTCAGAATTAGTACCTTAGCAGGTTTAGGAAGTGCTTTGAGATTTTTCGCTACCCCTCTCATTTTCCTCACAGACGCTTCAACTTTCGGATCAAATACGAGATTTTGTATTCCCTTCTTTGACCTAGTGTGCGTGCAACTTCAAGAAAAATTCAAGGAAAAGACAATTAAATCTCAAAGAAATATTCTAATTAAATACTCCCTCTGTCCCGTTACAATGTTTAAGTTTTTTTTGCACGTTGATTAAGAAATATAATATTTTAATAGATAGTGGGTGGAAAAATATAATATTTAATGCAAAATTGGTAGGTGTATTAGTGTTGGATGATATATTAATTGTTTTAGGTGGGTCACATATTCCAAAAAGGAAAACATAATCATTGAAATGAGATGCGCAAAATAGAAACGTAAACATTAAAACGGGACGGAGGGAGTAAGTAATATAAGCAAATAAATAATTAAAATTGTCCCCGGCTGCACGGTGCCAAAATCTTGTTAAGCGTTATTTGCGCACTCCAACTAAAATCCCCAAGTATAAGGATATCAGTTGTAATGGAAAGTATCCCAGTTAAAGGTCGTTCCCACTGAGACAGTTAATTATCTATTTTACAATTTAATTACTATTCAACTAGAATTATCGTAACCAATTTTCAAGTGTTTGAATATGATTATTATCTGAAGTTAAAAAAAACAAAATAAATAAAAGTAAGAAGAATTATTCAAGATTGAATTAAGAGATAATAACAGCTCTAAGGTATCAGGTGTAGTGCAATTGATTTTGTTTTCTAGATGTCTTATTGCTCATTCATGCTACTTTAATGGAAATACATCACAAGACCTTATTAACCCACCAAATATGATTTGATTTCAAGTTAATAATGTAATTCAATTAATATAAAAAGATGCGTGATTAATATTGAACCTCCTTCCTAGATACTAATAATGCAAACTTAAAGAACCTCCGAATGGCCAGTTTGACTAATATATATTCTTTGAAAATACTATTCAATCATATTCACTTCCTACTTGAATTCTTAATTACATTGTTCCGCTAAGGAAATCAAGTATCTTATTTACCAGCCCTTAGGATTATCGTGTTCACGGACAAACTATTATAATCCTTAGCAAATAGACAATATTAATCATGTATGCACACAAGCTAACACAACATATTAATCATCATGGGATACATCAATAATATAATGTGAAGACGTTACACACATATAAAAATAGCCTTAATCAATCGAATAAACAAGAATCTTATTAGCATGAATTCACAACAGTTGTATAGGGTTCCCAAATCAACTACCCTAACCTTCAATCCCTATAACTGTAAAATGTTTTTAGCCCATGAGGTTACGCACAACCCTCATGGCTGACAATTTCATAATAAAGTTAACAAAAGAAAAGAATAAGAGAAAATACAAAACCCTAGTGTCACGTGGTTCTCGTTCTCCCACCATCTCTCTGATTGGATTGGCTTTCAATACCGCTCTTGAATCTTCCTTCGGACTGATGGAATGGATGGATGAATGATCTGATGTAAGTGGGTGGATGGATGGATGGTGCGTGAATGATTTCACGATGCATTCTGTTAGTGTGTTGATCGATCCCCCTTCTCCAGGTGTCTTGATCCCTTTTTATATCATGGGCCACCAAAATGACTCCCTTGGGCTATTTTACACATTTTCACGCACTAGAGAGCGAAAATCCTGATTTTTTGCCAAAAATAACCCAACACGAGTTGGGATACCCAACTCGAGTTGGCAACACGACTCGTGTTGCATTGAAGTGCAACTCGTGTAAACCTAACATGAGTCATGTTGTTAAATCGTGTCCTAGCCTGTTTAGTCGTGTTACAATGCCATGAAACTGATTTAGCCTCGGATCCCAGCATGAGTCGTGTTGACAAGTCGTGTCACCGCCTGTCAACTCGTGTTGGGTCCATTCTGAACCCGGACGCCTACCCTGCCACTCACGACTTAAAGCACGGTCTTTATCATACGCAACATGACTCATGTTAGTCATGTTGCAAGTTGTGTTGCATTATTTTGCATTCTGACCTCCTACGGCATCCAACACGACTCGAGTTGCTAAGTCGTGTTGACTCTTGCAACTCGAGTAAGGCCTTTCTGCGCTCGTTTATTGCCCGTCTTTGATTCTACTTCATTTTAACCTATTTTAACCTTCAAAACTCAACAAAACACATTAGTGGCACCATAATTATGCAAAATACGTAAACCACTCAATTCCACACGAATATATAGCCTTATTCTAACAAAAATAGTGTATTATGAGACCGAAAAGACATAAATTTCCACACTCATCAATCTGCTTGTGTCTATATAGTAGATTTGCATGGTTTAGTAATGCATCCATATTCCATAAGGCAGGGTCGGACATTGACATACGAAAGGGAGATTAATTAGTAAAACTGGATTACCCGAAGAGCTACCTATCTTCTCACTTGTTAACTCTCGTTTATCTCTACAGTCTTTATTTTATTTGTTATTTGATTATTTTGTCTATTAGATTAAATATTATTCTCCACTTAAATTGCCAAACAATAGTTTCTCTTAATATTAATAATAATAAATTGATAACCAATCGTCCTTTGGGTTCGATATTTAACTTGGTCGCTTATTAAAGCTACAATAACTTCTTTCATACTTAGGGATTAATTGTGTGTTGAGAAAATGCCCAACAAGTTTCTGGCGCTATTGCCGGGGACGATGGTCCTTATCAATTTTATTGTTTTATTTTAATTGAAACTACTCCATACTTGTCTTTAAATTCTAACGCTTATTTTTCCTAGGTGTATGCACACTAGGTCGAAGGGAGCACCATTAATACCTTTTGATCCGAAAATTGGAGCATCGTCAAGGAAGAAGAATGCAAGGAAGAAGAAGAACAAGAACGTGGAAGCAACCGAAGCTCTTAATCTAGAAGCTGAAGTTGAAGTTGAAGTGTTGAACTCAAAAGCGATTGAAGTTGCAACTAGAGATAAATCGGAAGCAGAAGCAGTCAACATGATCGGTTTAGATAGGCTAAATCTAGAAAATATTGTCATCCGTGAAGTCTTCTAGAATAACGAAGAAGGCAACGTGGGGTTGTTTGGAACGCGTGGAGCCGATGCTGATTTTGATCTTCATCCCGCTCTTATCAGCATGATAGAAAGGAACTCTTTCTCTGGGGGTACCTTCGAAGATCCTCAACAACATCTTAATAAGTTCTTTGGTTATGCAAGTACACAAAAAGATGCAGGAACTCATGAAGATACAAGAAGGATCTTACTGTTTAAATTTTCACTTACTGAAGGAGAGAGAGATTGGTACGACACTCATAGTGCTGCTGAATGTACTATCTGGGAGAAATTGAAAGTAAAGTTCTTGGAGAGATATACGCCACCTTCAAAGGTGTTTAGAATGAAGCAATACATCAATCAATTTTCTATTGGTAGTAGAGAGAAATTTTATGAAGTTTGGGACAGGTTCAAGGACTGCTTCGGAAGTGTCCACAGCATGGGCTATCTAAAGCTCAATTTATTTCCAATCTTCATTTCTATGATTTCCTCTATCGTCGCTGCCGCAACTTTTATTGAAGTTCCTTTGTTCCTGTACCTACTGCGTTTAGCTCAAGTCTCAACTCTTCATTTCTGTCGTTGTTCACTATCAGAGTTCTGATTCCACCATTGTAAGCTTTACTAAAAAATTTCATTTCCTCATATGTTTAAATCCTACTCATGGTTCTGTTACTCAAAGAATCCTTGCCTATATCTTAAAAATCATTTATCTGTTCTGTCATTCTTAATGTAGCTCATTATTCTAAATTACTCAAAGATGTTCAAATCCAAATCACAACTCTGTTACTAAAATAATTTTCACTGAATAACGTCAAGTCTTTTATTCTTATTCCTAAATATAGAATATAAATCTCATCACAAAATTCTCCTATCCAATTTTATTTCAAAATTTCTATTTGTGATTTTCTCACTGACATTACCGTCATTTCGATCGAAGTTTCCTACTTCTGTCGTTCTTAACTCTACTCATAACTCTTATCTCTTCTCGATGTTTAATTTTGTTTTAAAAATTCTAGCCGAGAATCGCCCATTCCTTTATCATTCTTTCTAAATCCAAAACAGAAAGCTCAACACAAAATTTTCCTGTTTGAGAAATCAAGTTAATAACTCCTTAAAAGCCGTTGTAATAGATCTACCATAAACAGAAATCTCATCCCAAAATTATTCTGTTCAAAACACCACACAATCTACTCTCTAGAATCCCTGATTCCTCTCTCTAAAAAACCAGCGTTGCGGTGATGTGACCACTGACGCCATGGTTGAGAAATTCTTCCACCTTCTTGTATGAGCTGAGATCCAAAATCTATTATGTCTTCTAGAGAGTCCCCTAAATCAGAATGTGTAAGGAAGGAGAAAGTTGGAGTAGCTCAGTTTGATAGAGCGTGTGTCGCTAAACTTCCAAGAGAAAGGAATAAGAATTAGAAAAGAGCAAGATCTGGAGTATCTAAGAGGCATCATGGATGTCGCTAATCACAATCACTAAAGAAAAATAAATAAAATGCATAGAAAACATATCTTTATCCGAGGAGTTTAAGGAAGGCGTGAATAGTTATTCAAAGAAGAATATCGTGAAAAAATTATTTGAGGTTAGTTTGTTAAAACTGCTCCCATACAAAAGAAAATAATGGAATGTTTGGGGTGTGAATGCATAAGTGAAATGTTTTCCCTACAAAAGAAAAATAATGGCGCATGGGGCTAACTCGTAACTTCAGTCTTCCAGAAAAGATACTAGCTGACCCTTAGGAGGTCCACTCCAACATCAAGATATATGGCTGAACTTTCAGAAGGTCTAGCACCACATAAACGAAGTTGGCTGACCATTTAGAGGTCCAGTTCAGAAAGAAAAGAAAAAAAACGAAGAGAGGATAAGGCATATAAGAGCCAACCAAAAAAAGGCTATTAGCCAACCAAAAAGAGGCTAAGAGCCAACAAAACCCACAAAGCATACAAGAGCCAAAGGAAAATGAAAAAGAAAAAGGCAAGAGCCAACAAACGACGAAAGAGAAAGAGGCAAGAGAGCCTATAAAAAACGACGCAAGGCTCGAGAAAAGGCTGAGAGCCCAAAGAATCTCAATGATCGCACGGCTAATAAAAAAGACGAGGAATGACTCGTAAATAAAGCTCATGGGCTCACAAAGGGAATGATACTTCTGTATTTTGCTATCTCTAAATCAATCTTTGCAAGATAGAGAAGAAAAATGAAAATCAAGGATAAAATTTCTGCTGAAGAAAATGGTCAACACCCAAGAAAAAACTCCGAGGCTAAAGATACAACTATGCTGAACATATGATCCTAAAGAAATTCAAAATCCAGTAGTTCAATTGGTTAGAGCGCATGAACAAAGAATAAGAAGAAGACAACTACTTCATAAAAAAGAAGCAGCGCGACTAAAGAGCCCAGACTAAAGACTCGAGGTTAAATAGTGGAGGATAAATGTTCAAGGAGAATAAAAGTCAGGAGAAAGAAGCCAATCATCCCAAAAAGAAATAGCGCAATTTGTTAGAGCGTGGAAAATATGTATATCTAATGGAGAAGAATGTTACGTCTCTCAAAGAAAAGAGGAAATCACATGTCAAAGACAGAAGCAGAAATAGCAAGATTTAGAAAGAAAGAAATATTCTGCTGCCCAACTAAAATCGAAAAACCGAGGAATCCTCAGCACAAATAAGAAATTCGAGGCAATAATTCATCTAGGAAAAATAGCTCAGTAAGTCAGAGAGTGGAAGAAAGACTCTGAAATTGAACAGACAACATATACCGACGCTGAAGAAGTTCAAGACCCGGGACTCAGGATCGGGGCTCGACGCTTGAAGAAAAACCAAATCACATAGCTCAGTTGATTAAAGCGAAGAGGAAGAAGTCGATCTTTATCAAAATTTCATCTCAACCACATTGAAGAAATAAACGACAACATACTAATCCTTCATTCAAAAGTTATAATTATCTTCACTCAAAAGTTAGAATTGTCAGTATAGAATTTGAGGAAAGATTCGAAATCTACATGTAAGAGAAGTGAGAAATTGCCGATGATGATGATAGCAAGACCCCCACTCACAAACAGAGTTCTAATATTCTTAGATACTCTCTTTTTTACTGTGATTTTTTTCCCACTGGGTTTTATCGTAGAGAGGTTTTTAATGAGGCCGACGGGATTTAGCGACTCATATTTGAGATTGCTCCTTGTAGTTTCACAACAAGAAGCAATCTCAGGATTAATGTTATAAGTGTTTCTACACCTATATGAGGTGTGACACTACGCGCTATAGAGACAAATGATACATGTGGAATATTAACAAATAATAATGAGGAAGAACCTAACTATCAAAGAGCCAATGATAATCTCCATCAGCGTGCTACTAATATTGACATGCCTTTATCCCCAGTGTACCCGAAAATAAGCTCACGATTCATCCGCATCCTCATCACGTTAATATTATCCTCTGCTCGTCAGTATGCTCGGTTAGTTAGCCCAAGTAGCATGAAGAAGAGTATCATTTTTACCTCCAACAAAATTGGATGCTCTCTCCACAAATGAGAAGCCTTGAAAAGAAATAGGACCACTCCCATAACAAATTGATTCCTTTCAACACATGGCAACATTTAATTGAACCACACAAGAAGCAAATGATCAATGTCTTGAGCCCTCATGAAGGAAATGTGAACATACAACTATAAATGGAGGAATCCTACACATGTGAAAGGACTTTTGGCTCCTTTCATCTTCTCTATGACATACTCAAAACCCACTAAATATTTCTCTCTACACCAGTGCACTTCTTTACTTCTGTAAAGTTCCTTCATGGAACTCCTATGTACAAGAGAAATATCAATGAATACAAAGATCTTCCGGTGACGAAGAAAATCATGTATGTTTGATGTGTTCATTCCCATTTACCATTTTATTCATATTCCCATCTTACACCATGAATCCGGCAGGAATCGAGTATCAACAGCCATCTCTTTCAAGAAGAAGAAGTTCATCTCATATTTAATGTTTGAAAAATTGATAGAGACTTAACAAACAAATAAACTTGTAAATAGAGAAATCTCTTAATAATTATTTTATATCCTCTCGCTTATAGGGAAATTTTGAAACAATTTGTAGAAAATGGGAAGTTTTCTTAGGAAAATTCCCTTGCCAGGAAAGCGTGCAGATTGGCTGGATTCTAATTTTCAAATTCCCTTTGCTGGATTTTAATCCAAAGCCATTTCCTAGCCATATATTGTAGAAGAAGATGACTCATGTATCAAAGTCGCTCTTAGAGATCCAAATATTATCTGACATTTTTCTCTTATCAACTTGTACAGAAGGCTATTGATTAGCCATAACTTGTAGTCGGGTTGACCAATTCAAGAATTTATTGAACCACAGGGAGGTAGGCACTAGTACTTAAGCGATCTCACATTTTTTGTAATTTTATAGAGACGAATCATCAAAGTGTTGATTATCAAACAAGTAATTAAAATCAATCAATGCAAGTAAATAAGCAATTGTCAAGTAAACAAAATGGAATGAGTGTGATTGGTTTTCCAAGTTAAACAAAAGTGAGATTAACAACAATTAAGAAGTGGTAACTCTAGGAATTATGTATCAAATTCATATGCATCATGGAATTTCTTCTAAACTTTTTCTCGAAATGATAGAATGTGAATCCAAACAAAAATCCCAAAATAGCTCAACGGATTGGTTCTCACTCAAACAATTCCAACTAGGTACTAAACTTAAATGAGAATCCCCTCACACAATCAATCAACCTCTCGATCAAACCAATCGGATGTCCTATCAAAAGCTTCTAAATCCTAAAGGATATCTCTATCTCTTTAAGACTTATAATGCTCATGAGGTGTAAGATGAATTGATTCAATGGACTATCCTAAACATATAATTGATTTCACAAGAAATAAGTTTATAGGCTCAAAGTGGTTAACTAGGGATGATGTTTAAGGTATGAAAATGTTTGGCGATGACTTTTCACAACAAGGATGGCCTTAAATCATATCATCAATCTCTACTAATCGGGTTCGTTCTTCTAGTCCTTGAGCAAGTATTTAGCTTATCAAAACATAACCGATCCACTCATGAAAAGATACACCATGTATGCACGGTTGAGGCTCAAACGCTCACAAGCTTATGCTCGGACATTAAGAAACTTATTACACCATATTCATCTCATAATTGAACAAGTTAAATAAATCATGTCACAATTCGAAAATGTAGAGATTCTTAATCATAACTTGTTATCACTTATCACAACATGTCATCACTCACATTCTAAAATGACTCACAACATCCCAAAAACAACCACAAAACAAACCTAGACAAAAATAAGAAAACACACAAAATATAAAATAAAGACACAACAAACAAGAAACAACCAAAAACACAAAACATGCAAAAACAAAAATCACCATCATTAACAATAAAGCACACATTCATATCATCCATAACCAATTAAGCTCACATCTCATCTCATCCTTAATTGAAAAGAAATCCTAAATTACGAAATTAAAACATCCCAAAATAAAACAAATGAAGTAACAAATTCATCACAATCCAAATTAACTAGAAATGAGCTAAAGAAGTGTTGAGCACTAAAAGTACTCCCTTCAATTCTCCGGGAGAGGAGGTGGTGTCCTCTGGTAAGATACCCAAAGGTTGTAGGCACGAGGTGAAGCCGAAAACTGGAAGTTAAACATCATAGTGAGCATCTCCTCCATGTTGTTTGAGTGGGCACGAACTTGCTCATCATTATAGTCCCTCCGACGCTGCCCCTCATGGATCTCCCTCATCATCACACTCTGTCATTGCTGCTCCTCTCAGAACTCTCTCATCGGATCTCCGTGTGACTGCTGAGTCTGCCTTATCTCTCTGACTTCATCTACTAAAAAGTTCCACCTTGCATTCCCCACTCTGGGTCCCATAAACTGTTGCTGTTGCTAAAACTCATCCTCTTAGAATTCTTCTTCTTCTTACTCAAAGACTGGAGGCTCTGGTACTTGATCTTCAAATTCCACATGATGAGGTTGCTCCTCTTCATCTCCTACCTCCATGTCCACTGGCTCAGCTCTCAGATTTTTTAGCTCCGGATTCTCTTCTACTCTCATCTGTTGGAGCACTGCCTCCACTCCTTCTCTATTCTTTCTGTAGAATGCTCTCACAGCTGCGGAGTGGTTGGGACTCGCCATTGCTAGATTTTGATGCTTTCGTTATACGAGCACTGTAGTGAGCTCAGGAGCAGGTAGAGGAAATGGAGCTCCCTTATCTTGTCTCAAGCAATACATGTTCCCTATAAATGATAGGAACTCCATCCTTACTAGCTGTGTGTAGGTGAGTCCCTCACTAACCATCATGTGTAGCATACCTCTAAGGTCGATGCCTAACCCTTGAGCAATCATGGTCACCATTCCTTCTATCATAATCCCTCGAGTGTTTTCTCTCTTTGCCACCCTCTCAACATGCTGAATGAAGTGATAATAAACTGTACATGATGTACAGTTGCTTATCACTAACAGCTCCACTCTCACATCTCCCCAGAATGGTATTTGATACAATCTTTTCAAGGTACCTCATTACTGGGTTTCTTATAGCTGTTCCCTTTGAAGAGCTTGGAATGTACTCATGTGGTTCTGTCCCATCGTCAACCAATGTTCTCCACCAGGTTTGTTGATTGAAACCCCCTCCAAGTAAAAAAGTTCTGATGACCTCTCATAATCGGGCAGCCAAAGAACCTATTTATCTCATTCACATGAACCTTCTCCCTCATTTCGTTGTTCAGCTAAAATGTGATCAAGATAGGAAATTTGTTCCTATCCTTCTGAACCTCTAGGTGCTCATAAACTCAGCTGTGAAATGGAGGTAAGTGGGAGGTCTTTGTTAGCTTTTGGATCATATGGCTCAGCGTGATCCGTTAGGAAACCAAGTAAACAATAACAGCGGAAGCAATAATTAAGTTTACCTTTCTTCAGGGTTGATGTAGAGGATGAATAGTTGCAAAGAACTACCTCTTGATCTTCTGCTGTATGACCCAAGTCCAATCCTGATGTTGTGTGGGCAACAATCTTCAGGATTTCTCAATCTGCTTCTCTCCCTTCTCTACGTCAAAAGAGGCGCAGGCTTAGGGTTCCAGGAAGCTGAGATGACTTATATATTGGGCTACAGCAGGGACCATGAGGAGGAATTAGGTTGGGCCTCCATTGGGCTTAAGTATATCCAAGCTTAACCCAAAGCTTATACTTAAGTCCAAAAATAATAATATAGTCCACTAGAATATTATTACTGCACTGCATTTCCAATCCTACAATTACGTTATGGGCTCCTTCATATTATGAGCCCAAAAATCTTCTCATGTTTAAGATATGCAATGCCCATTAATTAATTAAGTTACTGACAACTAAAATTAATTAATATTTATTTCGAGAGTAGTACCACTCAACCTTATTATCATGCCGGAATTAATCCACTTGCAAGATTTACATGATAAATCTTATGAGCTCCTCAAGGGGACATCATCAACCTATGTCGGACATGGATTCCTTCTACAATCAACAGCACACCATAGAGACAATACTATTTCCCAACTCACCGAGTTTATTGATTAATACATGTAAATCTCACCCATTGATAAATCAAAGAAATACATACTGCCCTACGAGTCGAGGTTATTGTATAGGGATTAAGAGCACGAGCATCCATAATAACTGAGATCAAGTTCTCCTATATAGACAGTATAAGTGGAACGACCTCAAGTGGTCCTGCTCAATGCACACAAGGTGCACTAATGTGATTCTATAATCAAGATAAACTAATACCAAATCACACTACAACCATCCCGATAGACAGTCCCCGTCTATCTCGGTTGTGAGCATCTGTTTATACTTTATAAGAAAACCGATAATATGATCTTCCACATGTTGTCGCACAATATATTATCTATAGTTTAAAGTAAATGGACTTTTGCACAAACATATAAATAAATAATTTATAATATGCAAAATGTTTGATCATATGATTCTCATTTCAAATAAAATTGTTAAAACATTATTCAATACAAATGCTAGACTTTTAGTATACAATCTAACAATCTCCAACTTACACTAAAAGTCTACGCTGCCATATCTGCTGACATGCATCTAATCTCCATTCCTTCTACATGCCCATTAAACGCTTTCGCTGGAAGGCTCTTAGTAAAAGGATCAGCCAGGTTATCCTCCGATACAATCTTAGCAACAACGATCTTCCCTCTTTTAATGATGTCTCGTATCAGGTGGTACTTGCGCTCAATGTGTTTGCTTGTCTTATGGGCTCGTGGTTCCTTCGAGTTTGCTACTGCACTACTATTATCACAATAAATTGTGATCGCTTTTGGGCAAAGTAAAAATCACATCCAAGTCCATTAAGAAGTTTCTGAGCCATACTACTTTTTAGCTGCCTCAGAGGCTGCTTAATATTCTGCTTCCATGGTGGAGTCCGCAACGCATTTCTGCTTTACACTCCTCCATATTATAGCTCCTCCTCCAAGAGTATACACATAACCCGAGGTGGATTTACTAGCATTCCTATCTGACTGGAATCCAAATCAGTATAACCCAAAGGTAACAAAGTATCTGCCCAGTAAATCAGCACATAATCCCTAGTTCTTCGTAGGTACTTCAAAATATGCTTTACCGCAGTCCAATGCCCTTGTCCTGGATTACTTTGATACCTACTGACCATGCCCACGGCATAATAGATATCCGATCTCATACTTAGCATAGCATACATGAGGCTTCCTACTGTCGAAGCATAAGGGACCAGCTTCATTGCCTCTGTTTCCTGTTGTGTCTTTGGACACATCTCTTTAGATAGAGGTATTCCATGTCTGAAAGGTAGAAAACCTTTCTTGGAATCTTGCATGCTAAAATGAGCCAGGATTGTATCAATGTATGAAGCTTGGGATAAGCACAACATTCTTTTCTTACGATCCCTTATTAATTTGATCCCAAGAATGTGTCCGGTCTCTCCTAAGTCCTTCATTTCAAACTGCTTGGACAGCCATACCCTTACGTCCGACAATACCTTTACATTGTTTCCAATGAGTAGAATATCATCCACATAGAGTACAAGAAATATCACTACGTTTCTGTCATACTTCTTGTACACACATGATTCATTCGGACATTGAATAAATCCATATGACTGGATTACTTAATCAAAATGGATGTTCCATGATCTTGAAGCTTGTTTCAATCCATAAATGGACCTTTTAAGCTTGCACACAAGATGCTCTTCGCCTTTTACAATGAATCCTTCTGGTTGCTTCATATAGATGTTTTCCTCAAGACTTCCATTCAGGAAAGCTGTCTTGACATCCATTTGTCATAACTCATAATCCATATGAGCAGCAATAGACAAAAGAATCTGGATTGACTTAAGCATGGCTACAGGCGAGAAGGTTTCCTCATAATCGATTCCTTCTTTCTGAGTATATCCTTTAGCCACAAGCCTTAATTTAAAGGTTTCCACCTTAACGTCAGATCCTCTTTTTCTTTTATAGATCCACTTGCATCCAATAGCTTTTACACCATCGGGTTGTTCTACAAGCTCCCAGACTTGATTAGAATACATGGATTCTATTTTAGATTTCATTGCATTTTGCCATAATTGAGCATATTTATCTTGCAGTGCCTCGTTGTAATTCCATGGGTCAATTTCATGTTCACCAGGGACCAAGTCAGAAGACTTTCCCAATCCCATGAATCTATCCGATTGTCTCTCAACCCTCCCACTACGACGAGGCTCCGCAGTCAATTGTATATCAGGTGTGACACGCGGTGCAGTGTCTTGTGGAATTTCCTCTTGTACAGTTGGTATTATGTTTGGTGTTTCCCCTCTTACTTCTTCTAGAACAATCTTACTCTTGGGTTTGTGATTCATAATATAATTTTCTTCCAAAAATCTAGCTTTCGTGCTAACGATCACCTTTTGGTCCTTTAGATTATAAAACAAACCACCCTTTGTTCCTTTAGGATATCCTACAAACAGATAAACTTCCGTACGTGACTCTAACTTATCAATATCCGTCTTCAACACATGTGCCGGCCCAAATCCGAAAGTGTTTCAGACTAGGCTTTCGCTTAGTCCACAATTCATGGGTATGGAAGCTACTGATTTAGAAGGTACTAAATTAAGAATGTAAGCTGCTGTTTCTAAGGCGTATCCCCAAAATGAATTTGGTAATTCCGAATAACTCATCATTGATCTTACCATTTCCATAAGAGTCATATTCCTTCTTTCCGTTACACCATTCTACTGGGGTGTGCCCGGTGCAGACAATTGGGATTCAATCCCTTCATCCGATAAATAATTCCTAAACTCTCCCAAGAGGTATTCGCCACCACGATCAGATTGTAGTGTATTGATATATTTTCCAAGTTGCTTTTCCACATCAGTCTTGTACTCTTTGAATTTATCAAAGCACTCAGACTTGCGGTGCATCAAATAAATATATCCGTATCTAGAATATCATCAATGAAAGTGACAAAATATTCATAACCCTCTCTTGCCTGGACAGACATAAGACCACATAAATCAGAATGAACCAATTCCAACAGATCCTTGGCTCTATACCCATTTGCCTTAAAAGGTCTTTTGGTCATTTTTCCTTCCAAGCAGGATTCGCAAGTTGGATAATTTTTCACTACTAATGAACTCAGAGGTCCATCAGCTATCAACCTTTGAATCCTACTCAAGTTAATATGCCCCAGTCTAAGATGTCAAAGATATGTTTGGTCCATTTTTTAAGGTTCTTTTCTCTTATTAGTAGATGTATCATTCATTTCAATTTGTTGCACCGTGGGAGAAATTGGATTAAGAGTATACAAATTATCTATCAATGCACCATCACATATAATAATTCTATCTTTCCTTATAACAACCTTGTCATTAAAAGAAACAGAATATCCATCCATAAACAATTTAGAAACTGAAATTAAATTCTTTCTAAAATGAGGTACATAAAGACAATTTCTCAAAACAAGAGTTTTATTCTTATTGAAAGATAAATAAACGTCTCCCACTGCGACAGCTACTACTCTTGTAGCATTCCCCTTGAATATGGTAATCTCCCCATCACTAAGCTGTTAGGTTTGGTGGAACCCCTGCAAAGAATTGCAGACATGGTAAGTGGCTCCCGTATCTACACACCAAGTGTCAGCAGATACAGCCGCTAAACACGATTCAACAACCAGTATATAAGACTTATCATTCTTGTTCCTCGTCAGAAGAGGGCAGTCAGCCTTATAGTGTCCCGGCTGCTTGCATTTGAAGCACTTGCCTTTAGGCTTCTTGACCTCACCAGTCTTTGCTTTCACATGGTTCACCAGTGCTGAATTTCCATGTTTCTTCTTATTCCTACCGCCTTTCGGCCTAGGATGAGGAGCATTTTTAGCAACAAGAACTTGAGGAGGTCTAAGAAATAGTTCTTACGTCGCCACAAGTTCTGTCAGAAGTTCCGCCAACGTGTATAAATGTTTGTTCATACCGTAGTTCAGGTGAAACTGCTCAAAACTCCTAGGCAAGCTTTGGAGTATGATATTGACTTGGGTTTCCCCATCGATTTTAGCTCCAAGAACTTCCAATTCATTGAGTTGGCCCATCATTCTAAGGACATGCTCCCTTACAGAAGTGTCCTCAGCCATTTTGGTATTCATTAGAACAGACATGCCCTTCGACCTAGATGGACGACTCTGAGGCCCGAAGAGTTCCATAAGATTATGCATCATATCATAGGCCGTGGTCATAGCTTGATGCTGAGTCTGAAGCACATTTGACATAGAAGCTAAAATGTAGCATTTAGCCATCCTATCAGCTTTGATCCACCTATTATATGCAACTCTTTACTCTTCGGTAGAGTCATCAGTAGGTGCCGGAGGACATTCCTCAGTGAGAACAAAGATATAATCTTCAGCAGTTAAAACAATATCCATATTCCGTTTCCAGTCAACATAATTAGTGCCAGTAAGTTTGTGCTCTTTAAGTATAACAGAAAGTGAGTTGAGTGATATTTGAAAATCCTGAGAATCATAAATAAATAAACAGATCAAACACTTTGAATTTATCAATTTATATTGAATCCTTCAAAACAATATAAAATAAAATTCACCAACATCTCAAGCACCATGGATTTTCATGCCAGGTTAGTGTGGACATATACAAACCTGAACATTTACAAGATAAGGTTTTACCCATTAATTTCATTTATCAACCTAACTTTATGATAAAATAATTAATAGTCGGTTCCTTTTTAGCCATGCAAATAATAGCAGTGACTCCGTTGGGGAGGATACTTATTATTTACACCTAAGTGTACACCATTATTTGACCCCAAGTCCATTGCGCAAGCTTATGTGCCTTACAGTTGGTGAAGTACACACGCGCTTGGATAACTTCCTACGATCATCATAAAGAAGTTTGTATCAGTGATCCGTGAATAAACTCATCCGTTGTGGAGGAAGGCCTATTTCAAACATGCAGGTTTACTCACATCACTTACAAATCAATAATGGAGGTCGTGGGAATTATTTACCAATCCCCTCTCCTACTTAGTTATTTAAACACCAAGGATTTTTAACATACATATAATATTACAATAATAAAATATACATCCTAGCATGCATCTATTTTAAGCAATTAAAAAAAATAAATCACATAAAACATGCCACATATACAACAATTAATTGTCAAGTTAAAACAATTAAAATAATTATATATGTTATGAATAAAGAGCATAAAAGGATGAAAAAAGCAAATGGGCCAACAGGCCCAAAAGGCAGCACTATCCCAATCAAGAAAATGAGCCCAAGCCCATTAGCCAGCAAACATGTTCATCAACCCTGCCCCATTTTTCATCAGCCGCAATCTGATTCCACAAGACAGCTGCCACGCGAAAAACTCGGTGCCGCTGCTCTCAGCGGTCATGCCATCAGCCCACCGGAGTCGTGCCATCAGCCTACTGCCATGCAAGCTCCGCACCCCAAACCTCCCAGCAGTGCCCGTCTGCTATAACAGAGCCTTGCTAGTCGCACGATTTATCATGCCGACAGCCACCATCAGTTGTGTCGCTGTCTCGCCTCCTTCCAGACTCGATCGGTGTTGCTCAGACCAACCCTGGCCATCAAGGGATCGCCCAGAATTCACTGTCGACATACTGAAAACTCCCGTGGACTCTCCCAAAGCAGTAGTTGCCTCACTCAATACTGGCAGGAGTCTCGCTCGAAACTGGCAGGGACTCGCTCGGAACAAGCAGATGTCTCACCCAAACCTGCCTCTGACACGACCAGAACCCACCACTAGTTCGATCGAAGGTAGTTTGCGACCTGCCTGGAACCCAGCTTTGTCTCACCAGCCACCCGCCGTTGTTACCTGAAAGCCCATTACGGGGCTCGCCGTTCATGTTCAAAGACACCCAGAATCCATTGTCGATCTTCACAGCAGATTGCTACCAGTCGATGCCATTCTGTCATTGAACATCAGCAATCACCACGTCGAACAAGGCCCAGCCTCCAGCGTCTCTGTAGATCATCACGACAGGCCACGAGAAAAGTTTATCCTTTTCCAGCGCCGCCCTTCACCAACGCCTCCATCGATGTGTTCAATCTATCTATCTCGCTTTCACCATCAACATACAGTCGTGTGTATGTGTGATGTCCAGGTGTTACAAAATAGCAAAAAAGATATCATGGAGAGGACAATAATTATTCCAAAACCTTTGTAATTTCATGCGACTTTTACCAGATTATATCACATAATCACATAATCATATAATCACAAAACTAATGAATCACGTTTCACCATGAAACCAAAGCTTTGATTCCAATTATTGGCTTTTGGATCGATTGGCTCAGCGTGATCCGTTAGGAAACCAAGTAAACAATAACAGTGGAAGCAATAATTAAGTTTACCTTTCTTCAGAGTTGATGTAGAGGATGAATAGTTGTAGAGAACTACCTCTTGATCTTCTGATGTATGACCCAAGTCCAATCTTAATGTTGTGTGGGCAACAATCTTCAGGATTTCTCAATCTGTTTCTCTCCCTTCTTTACGTCAAAAGAGGCGCAGGCTTAAGGTTCCAGGAAGCTAAGATGACTTATATATTGGGTTACAGCAGGGACCAGGAGGAGAAATTGGGTTGGGACTCCATTGGGCTTATGTATCCAAGCTTAGCCCATAGCTTATACTTAAGTCCAATAATAATAATATAGTCCACTAGAATATTATTACTGCACTGCCTTTCCAATCCACAATTACGTTATGGGCTCCTTCTTATTATGAGCCCGAAAATCTCCCCTTGTTTAAGATATACAATACACATTAATTAATTAAGTTACTGACAACTCAAATTAATTAATATCTCTTCCGAGAGTAGTACCACTCAACCTTATTATCATGCCAGAATTAATCCACTTGCAAGATTTACATGATAAACTTATGAGCTCCTCAAGGGGACATCATCAACTTATGTCGGACATGGATTCCTTCTACAATCAACAGCACACCATAGAGACAATACTATTTCCCAACTCACCGAGTTTGTTGATTTAATACATGTAAATTTCACCCATTGATGAATCAAAGAAATACATACTTCCCTACGTGTCGAGGTTATTGTATAGAGATTAAGAGCACGAACATCCATAATAACTGAGATCAAGTTCTCCTATATAGACAGTACAAGTCGAACGATCTTAAGCGGTCCTGCTCAATACACACAAGGTGCACTAATGTGATTCTATAGTCAAGACAAACTAATACCAAATCACACTACAACCATCCTGATAGATAGTCCCCGTCTATCTCGGTTGTGAGCATCTGTTTATACTTTATAAGGAAATCGATAATATGATCTTCCGCGTGTTGTCGCACAACATATTATCTACAGTATAAAGTAAATGGACTTTTGCACAAACATATAAATAAACAATTTATAATATGCAAAATGTTTGATCATATGATTCTCATTTCAAATAAAATTGTTAAAACATTGTTCAATACAAAAGCTAGACTTTTGGTATACAATCTAACAGTCTCTTGTCAAAGAACTCTTCCATACCACCCGCCGGAACAGAGTCCTCAAATCATCCTCAATCCCAAGACCAACCATAATGGCTTGATCCTGGAATCAAGTTGGCCTAATTTTGGACACTATGTATTCCAATCTTAATGCATACTTCTCCCATTCTGTAAACTCAACTCCAAAAATCACAGGGTGCATTTCCTTCATCATCAATTGTGCATCGATGTTAGATTCCATATCTGTCTCAACAATAATGAAGTCCTCATTGCGTTTCCTCACTCTCCTTTCAGCCATCTATAATATTCAACATATTTCAAATTACATTCAACTTCAACTCAAGGCAAAATATCTCATATTGCTTAGAATCATCACTAGTTATTCAACTAAGTTTTAATTCTAGCACATATTCATGCACAACAAACAATATATTCCAAGGATTTTCACATTTTAATCCAAGCAACTTTAGCAACAATTTATTCAAGTTTTTGCTATTGATTCCATCAAGTTCAACATCTCAATCTTTCCAGTCTTTCATGAATTCATCACCTTTCTTTTCTATGGGTACAACTTATATCAACAATGCTTCATGCAAAAGCTTTCAATTCTATTCAAAACTTCACTTAGGCATTTCATCAAACACTTGGCATTCACATATTTCAAAATCAATTTAACAAGAATTTTCAATTCCATTGTGCTCAAATCCTCAATGCTTAAGCTAATATACAACAATACAATCATCACAAGAGCATTATCAATCAATATGCAACACATATGCTCTTAATTCAATTCCTTCAAAAATCCCCAAATTCAAGATGTTCATGAACCCTAATTCTTGCACAATTTCAATCAATCCAACAATTAAACTTGCACATTCATGTTTCAACATACTAGACATGCTTCAAACATGCTATCATCCAAAACCCATGCTAGAATTTCAACTTTTAAACCTTCAATTGAAAACTAGGGTTCGAAGTATCATACCTTTGGTGTTCTTGGAATCAAATGGAAACAATGATATAAAACCCTTGAGAATTACTCTTAAATCACTCAATCTTATCACTCTTTTGATGTTGGATGTAGTTCGTGGAGTTTGGAATACGAAATCGCACGACGGGATGTGTTTGAACATTAGGGGAATAAGCAGATGTGTTCTAATAGCCAGTTTTTAAAAATTGACTCACGACGCGACACGAGTCGTGTGATGCTACACAGCCAAAGGGTGGCCGTGTTAGATGTTTTGATATCGCCGCACGGCTACATGCTACAGTTCTGTGTTGGCGACACGGCTCGAGTCTCGAAACAGGACACGACTCGTATGATGAAACATGGCCAAAGGGTGGCCGTGTTGGATGTTTTGATGTCAGTACACGGCCACATGCTACAGGGTCGTGTATTGAACACAGCTCGTGTAGCTGCTCCCCTGTTTTCTCCAATTTTCAACTTCAAATCTTGTCTTTCCCTGTTTTTATGCTTCCAATACTCCCTATTCATGCTCACAACTCATAAACATCATTAGCTCAACATTAGTTATCAAAACATGGATTACCATCTACTTCAACACAACCAATCGGACCAAAATTACACCAAGCACATGAGAAAATTTTCAAGTTTGCCTCAAAAATACGAGCAAGATATGCTTACTAATAAAACATGTATGTTACACCACACAACATCCCCCCAAACTTAAATCGAGATAAGAATCGAGAATTAAGTTTGCAAAAAAAAAAAGGTGAGACATACATACTTACACACTTCAAATTAAGCATTTATTGTATCTTCCATACGCATTCTCCTCATGAGCACAATCCACCTACAAGGCTAAAAATGCAAAACAAGAAAACGAAACTATTTACAAACCTAAACTACTAAAAAGGATACGAGCTTTTAAGACATGAAGGTGTCAGCATACACCAACTCCTTTTAAGAGGGTGAATGGTAATGTTTCACCCGTTGACCATTGACAACAAAAGCATTCCCATCCGATCCTTCTAGCTTCAAAGATTCATCTTCTCTAACCTCAATCACCAAGTACGGACCGGTCCATTTCGAACGAAGCTTTCCAGAGAATAGTTTGAGTCTTGAGTTGAACAATAGAACATTATCCCCCGGAATAAACTCCTTCATTTTAATCCTCTCATCATGCCATTTTTTAAGCTTTTCCTTTAAAATCCTCGAGCTTGAATAAGCTTCCTCTCTAAACTCCTCTAATTCAATCAATTGGAGAAACCTTTTTCTTTCCGGATTCTTTCTCATCAAAGTTCAACTTCCTAAGGGCCCATAATGCCTTATGCTCCAACTCCACGGGTAAATGGCAAGCTTTTCCATAAACAAGTTTGTACGGGGAGAAACCAAGAGCGGTCTTATAAGCCGTCCGATAGGCCCAAAGAGCATCGTCTAGCTTAGAAGACCAATCCTTTTGATTTTCATTGACCGATTTCTCAAGAACAAGCTTCACTTCCATATTTGACACTTCTGCCAAACCATTTGTTTGAGGATGGTAAGGTGTAGAAACCTTATGCTTCACTCCATAGCCATTCAAGAGCGTATCGATAAGCTTATTGATAAAGTGAGATCCCCTATCACTAATCATGGCCTTTGGCACCCCAAATCAAGCAAAGATGTTCTTCTTAAAGAAAGTCTTGACCACTAGAGCATCATTTGTCCTTTTCGGGATTGCTTCCACCAATTTTGAAATGTAATCCACCGCAAGCAATATGTAAAAGTATCCATTGGAAGGCGGAAATGGACCCATGAAGTCCATCCCCATACATCAAACACCTCAACCTCAAAAATGTTCCTCATGGGCATTTCATCATGTTGCCCTATACTTTCAATCCTTTGGTTCCGATCACATCCCTTGATGCACTCCTTGCAATCCTTGAACAAAGTTGGCCAAAATAAACCCGATTGTAGGATCTTTGCTCCCATTTTTTGAAATCTAAAGTGTCCTCCACATGGTGAACTATGGCACATCTCCATGACACTTAACTTTTCCTCTTCCGGAATACACCTTCGTATGATCCCATCAGGACAATTCTTGAATAGAAGAGGATCATCCCACAAGTATTCTTTGACATCTTGATAGAACTTCTTCCTTTTGGACTCGGTAAGATGATCCGGTTTGAGACCACAAGCTAAATAATTCACAAAATTCACATACCATGGCCTTCCGGTCTCACATAAAGTGTACATCCTTTGAAAATCAATTTAAAGTATCACTTCATCCGGAAACACATCCTTAATGAACTCCATGGTTCCTTCTTCATCAACATTTTCCAAACGTGACAAGTGGTCGGCTATGACATTTTCGACTCCCTTCTTGTCACGTATCTCCACATCGAACTCCTGCAACAAAAGAACCCAATAAATTAGTCTAGGTTTAGCATCTTTCTTACTCATCAAATACCTAATGGTGGCATGATCCGTATAAACAATGGTTTTCGTGCCAACTAGGTATGGACGAAAATTTTCAAACACATAAACCACAGATAAGAATTCTTTTTCCGTTGTGGTATAGTTCTTTTGATTTGCATTGAACGTCTTTGATGCATAGTAGATTGCTTGAAACTTCTTCTCCCTCACTTGACCAAGCACCACTCCTAATGCATTGTCACTTGCATCACAATGAAGCTCAAAAGGCTTACTCCAATCGGGATAGACAAGTATTGGTGAAGAAATTAGAGCTTCCTTTAGTACCTTAAAAGCATCAAGACATTCATCATTAAATTCAAACGGAGCATCTTTTTCAAGCAATTTACACAAAGGTTTGGCTATGTTAGAAAAATCCTTTATAAAACGTCGATAGAACCCGGCATGGCCAAGGAATGATCTAATCCCTTTTTTTAATTTTTGGAGGGGGAAGATGTTCAATGGCTACAACCTTTGCCTTATCAACTCTCAAACCTTTCTCCGAGATGTGATGTCCAAGTACGATACCCTCTTGAACCATAAAATGGCATTTTTCCCAATTCAAGACTAGGCTCGTATCTTGACATCACTGCAAAACCATAGAAAGATTAGCCAAGCATATATCAAATGAAGATCCAAAGACTGAAAAGTCATCCATAAAGACCTCCATTATATTTTCAATCAATCCTCCAAAAATGGTCATCATGCAAAGTTGAAAGGTGGCGGGGCATTGTACAACCCAAAGGGTAATTTGTAAAAAGCAAACGTGTCATATGGACAAGTAAAAGTTGTTTTCTCTTGATCCTGGGGGCTATCATGATTTGGTTGTACCCCGAGTAACCATCTAGAAAACAATAATACTTGTATCCCGCCAACCTATCAAGCATTTGATCAATAAAAGGCAAAGGGAAATGATCTTTATGAGTGTTTTCATTAAGCTTCCTATAGTCACAACACACTCTCCAACCCATTTTTACCCTTGTAGCAAGTTCTTCATCAAATTCTGTTTTAACAATGGTTAATCCCCCTTTCTTAGCCACAACATGCAAAGGATTCACATGAGGACTATCACTTATGACATAAACAATATTGGCATCTAACCATTTCAAAACTTCTTTTCTTACCACTTCTTGCATAATTGGGTTCAAACGCCTTTGAGGTTGTATGCATGACTTATCTTCATCTATCAACCTTGTGTGATGCATACAAATTGTGGGACTAATTCCTTTTAAATCATTAAGACTCCAACCAATAGCACTTTTGTGCTCTCTAAGTACCCTCAACAAATTTATCAAGTTCTAAAGGTGAGAGAGATGATGACACGATTACCGAAAAAGTCTTGTTATCCCCCAAATATGCATACATAAGGTGATCGGGTAAAGGCTTCAATTCCTCTTTTCCTTTTTCCACTTTGGGCTCTTCACCTCCAACTTCCAATGGAACATATTCCCTCTTTCCATGGTACATCAATTTAGCTTCATCTTCTTGCATTTCCCTACAAGCATTCAAGTCATGTAAGCAATCATTTATATCATCATCTTCTAAACAATATAAAGAAGGAGTAGAATTTAAAGATAAAGTAAGAGAATGACTTATGCTTGTCTCAAGAGGATCCTTGGATAAGAGAAATGGCAAGTACTTTTGAACAATCTCATCAATCAATTCAATCCTCCTACATTCTTCTTTCTCATCCGGATGCCTCATAGCATTTCTTAATGAAAACATCACTTCTTCTTCATTTACTCTCAAAGTTAACTCTCCCTTGTGCACATCAATCAAAGCTCTTCCCGTGACCAAGAATGGACAACCCAAAATCAATGGAACATTAGCATCTTCGTCCATATCAAGCACTACGAAATCCACCGGGAATATGAACTTTCCAACTTTAACTAACACATCCTCAACTACTCCCCTAGGATAAGTCAAAGACCTATCCGCAAGTTGTAATGTAACGGACATAGGCTTTACTTCTCCTATTCCAAGTTTCTTAAAGATCGACATAGACATCAAATTGATACTAGCCCCAAGATCACAAAGAGCTTTATGAACTTCACTCTTACCCATCTCACATGGTATGATAAAACTCCCCGGATCCTTGAGCTTTGGAGGCAACTTCTTTTGAATTATGGCACTACACTCCTCCGTCAAGTTGACGGTCTCATTCTCCACTAAGCTCCTTTTTCTTGCCATAATGTCTTTCAAAAATTTGGCATAATGAGGCATTTGTCTCAAAGCATCCGCAAAGGTTATATTGATGTGGATTTTCTTGAAGATCACCAAAAACTTTGCAAACTTTTCATCAAGGCCCTTCTTCAAGAATTTATGTGGAAAAGGAATATGTACTTGAGTTTTTGGTATTCCCCTATCCCTTTCCAACTCTACTTCATCCTCTTTCTTTTTCATTGCTTTGGTTCTTTGCCATTTCTTTTCAACAACTTTCGGCTCAACCACATCCGTTTCATCATTTTCTTTAGCTTCAACTTCACCTTCTTCCACAAGCTCTTCCTCAACCAAATCTTCCTCATTCTCCCTCTCTTCTATCCTCTCATTTTCCATAGGCATAAAAGGTCCTTCATAGTTAGTTCCACTCCTCAAAGTAATTGTCTTGCATTGCTCTTTTGGATTTACAATGGTGGTAGAAGGAAATTTCCCTTTTTCATTCACACTCAACGAACTAGCAATTTGACCAACCGAGTGCTCCAAGGCTTTGAACCTTCTATCATTAGCTTCATCAATCTTTCTTCTTGTCTCTCTTGAGCTTTGTTCGATACAATCAACTTCTCAATGAGTTCTTCGGTGGTTTCTTTCCCTTCATTATTTGGTGATTTAGCTCCCGGATGATACCCCGGAGGATTAGAAACCGCATTGCTCGGGTTCGAATAAGAGAAGTTATCTTTCCTCCTTTGTTGTTGTGGGTATGAGCTTCCACTACCTTGACCATTGAAATCTCTCTGCCTTGGTGGATAGTTTCCTTGGTTGTGGTTGAAATTACCTTGGTAATTGTTTTAATAGTTACCTTGGTAATTCCTTCCTTGCATGTATTGCACATCTTCCACACGTGGCATTGTCATTGCCCATTGTTCCCCACTAACACTATTCGGAGGAAGCACACCTTGATCAATTTGGCCTTTAACCATATTAACTCCTTGATTATTCACACCTTGATTCAAACTAATTTGTCTCATGACCTTCGCCGCTATCATCTCAATACTTGGCATAGTTGGTTCTACTAGCACTCTTCACACTAAACTGTTGCCCTTAATCGAAATTTTCAAGCCCATAGCATCCACTAACTCTCTCTGATGGCCATTGGTAGACATTTGTGGCAATCTCATCAAAAATCCTTATAGCACTTTTTGGAGTGACTCCTAGTACTGATCCACCCGCCGAAGCATCAATAAGTACTCTTTGACCATTCACCAAACCTTGGTAGAAAAAACCCAACTTGTTGATTTTTCGGGAAGCCATGTTGTAAGCATATCCTTAAACCTTTCCCACGCTTCATGGAAACTTTCTTGAGGCATTGCTTGAATTGAGTGATCAAGCTCTTCATTTGAAGCGTCTTGGAAGGAGAAAAATACTTGTTCAAGAACATTTGTGTAAGCTCATCCCATGTGTTGCACGTACCCGGAGTAATGGTAGATAGACATGTTCGCGCATGATCCCTCAACGAAAACAGAAACAACCTCATCTTAATACAATCCTCGCTCACCCCATTCATATTCATGGTGTTGGCAATCTCAATAAATTGAGCTAGATGAGCATTAGGATCTTCATTTGGGGTTCCACTAAATTGTTGCTCTCTCACCATAGAAATCAAGCCCGCTTTAAATTCAAAGTTGTTGGCATTGATCGGTGGTCCCATCATTTGTGGCATTACCCTTGGCATAAAGAAATTTCAGATCACTCTTGGATCTACTTGAGGCCCTCGATTCACCGGAGGTGGCGGTGGTGGCGCATAAGGTTGTTACAAACCTTGTTGAAGAAGCGCTTGGTGTATCATTTGTTGGAGTAGAGCTTGTCGTTGATTTGCATTGACTTGGGCATTTTGCACTCCATTTCCATCATTCCTATCATCAACACGTTCATTATCTTGATTGTTCTCTATTGGTTTACTCTTTTTGATTTTGTTCTCCTTTCTCCTACTCCGACAAGTGTGTTCAATCTATAAATCAATAGGTTCAACTTGTTTCCCTTTTGACCTTGTTTGCATACACCTTCAAGAGTAAAAGAAATTAGAACAAATTTTTCAAAAGCATATACAAACAATAAAAATGAAATGTCTCTATTAAGATCACTTAAAAACATCCTTCTTCAAGCTACTAGCAAACGTTGCCTCCCCGGCAACGGCGCCATTTGATTAGCCATAACTTGTAGTCGGGTTGACCAATTCAAGAATTTATCAAACCACAGGGAGGTAGGCACTAGTACTTAAGCGATCTCACGTTTCTTGTAATTTTATAGAGACGAATCATCAAAGTTTTGGTTATCAAACAAATAATTAAAATCAATCAATACAAGTAAATAAGCAATTGTCAAGTAAACAAAATGGAATGAGTGTGATTGGTTTTCCAAGTTAAACAAAAGTGAGATTAACAACAATTAAGAAGTGGTAACTCTAGGAATTATGTATCAAATTCATATGCATCATGGATAAATGATTAAGGCCAACACTAATTTCTTCTAAACTTTCTCTCGAAATGAATAGATTGTGAATCCAAACAAGAATCCCAAAATAGATCAACAGATTAGTTCTCACTCAAACAATTCCAACTAGGTACTAAGCTTAAATGAGAATCCCCTCACACAATAAATCAACCTCTCGATCAAACCAATCGGATGTCCTATCAAAGGGTTCTAAATCCTAAAGGATATCTCTATCTCTTTAAGACTTATAATGCACATGAGGTGTATGATAAATTGATTCAATGAACTATCCTAAACATATAATTGATTTCTCAATCCAATCACATGTCTATGACAATTATCACACAAATCAACAATACACATCAAGCAATTAATAATCAATGATAGAAAATCATAAATTCATTCAACACATAAATCAAAATACATATATCCCCAAAATTAACCAACAACTCTCATGTTGCTAATCTCACAAGGGAGATTAGTCTACCATATTCATAAGATAATTAACATAGACATTAAAAACCTTACAAGTCATGATAATCAAATAGGATTACTACAAAAATGGGATGAAAATCCCTTGGATTGGCTCTAATAGTTATCTCCTTCCTTTCCTTATAATTTTCCTATCTTCCTTGCTTCTTCTCTTCACTTGGATGAAGGATTTATGGTGAGATGATGATGGAGTGAATAGATGGATGAAAGTGATTAGGGATGTGATGTAAAATGAAGGAATTGGTGCATGGGGTATGTGAGCAGCTGAATTTCGGATCCAAGATCATCAAAATGTTGAATGAATTAGTATGTGTACCCCTTGGAGACCTTCTAGAAGATTTCTTGAATTTTTCTGATCTGGCACCGACACGACTCGTATGATGCAACACGGCTCGAGTCGTGTCAGGGTTTCGCGATCAACATTAACTTAAATCAGCACACGAGTCGTGTACTGAAACACGGCCAAAGGGTGGCCGTGTTGGATGTTGTGGTGTTGGCGCACGGTTGCCTCTTACAGGCCCATGTTTAGTACACGGGCCATGTGATGTAACACGGCTCGTGTACCCTACATGGCCGGCCGTATTCATGCTGCCCTGTTTTTTCTTCCTTGTTTATATCTCCCGTCTCCGTTTTTACTCTGTTTTCACCTGTTTTACATATGATTAAGTTCATTCACACACATTTCCATAAAAACACATAACACCACCAAATAACGCATATAAATGAATGAAAAGCTACAAAAATGAATATAAAAAGGCACTAAAATCTAGGTGAAAATATCACTAATCAGCTATGATACAGTTTACCGGGCAAGAAAAGCTGATGGATTACTGCTGATGTTTATAATCTTAAATTAATTATTGAGGGTGTTTATAATTTTAAAATAAATAAAAGGTAAATTTGGATTTTTAAGGGTGCATACAATAAAATTAAGATTTAAAAAATTAATAAGAGGTGTATATTTAGCAATACTATTTAAAAACATTTATCCAATTACTCCTGCTGGTAATTAAATTCACATTTTCATTTTTTGTCTGTTGCATAAATAGATTTACACCCCCCAAAATTTTAAAAAAATAAAAATATAAAAGAGCATATAATCTAATAACCTTACAATACACTTTAATTTCAAATTTGTTATTTCTTTACTACTTATAACTTACGTTTTAATTGATTTGTTATTTAAAAATATCAAATTATTCCTAAAAGCAGGTGAAAATAATTTTTTCTAGAACTCTTATCTTTTGAACTTTATTATGGATGGGAGAGTCATCTTAATTATATTGCATACTCCCTCCGTCTCGTTTCAATCTTTACGTTTCTATTTTGCGCGTTTCATTTCAATGTTCACGTTTTCCTTTTTGGAATATGGGACTCACTTAAAATAGTTAATATCATTCAATACTAATACACATACCCACTTTACATTAAATATTATATATTTTCACCCACTATCTATTAAAATATTATACTCCTTCATCAACGTTCAAAAAGCAAACGTAAAAATTGAAACGGAAAGGAGGGAGTATTTGAATCTCAACTCACAACGAACACCTACTCTTATTTGGTTTTTTTTTTAATCTCATTATATAGATCTTTTTCAATTTATTAATTAATGTATGATAAATCTTTTTCTTTCTATAAATTTATAAATCTTTTATGTAATACTTTAGACATAGTGTATTATTAGTATTAAAAAAACATGCAACCAAAGAAAATGCGGAGAAATTAATGTAAAACCAGATGAGACCGTAAGATGTGAAACCATTGTATGCTTATATGCTTATCTAATTAATTATCTTTTTTTTAATTATAGATATTACTTTTTACTTCTACTATAAATTGTTCATAAAATAATTTACAACATCGTTATAACTTTTCATCAATTGTGTAGCACTTTTCATTATAAATACTCCCTTCGTCCCACAACTAGGTATACATTTTTTCATTTTGATCCGTCTCGAAACAAAGTATGCATTTCCTTTATTGGTATATGTGACCCACACAAAACAATTATTATATCCACATGTGGCCCACCTATTACACTAATACAAACTACCCATTACACATTAAAATATTATTTCTCTCACTTCATTACACATTTAAATATTATACTTATAATATCTTAGCTCAACTAAATATGTGATCATGTCGTTCCTCCGACGGTTACGGACCCTATCAATTCTGATCATAGGGTGCCAGTTTCCCAGGTAGAGCAACCACGGGCCTAGTTGCGGGTTGAGCACATGATGACACCCGAGCAGTACCAATTGTATTATGATCACATTCGAATACATGGTGTTCCACCACCTACAACGGCTCATACGACTACGACTGTCACTGAAGAGGTTCTTCGTGCTAATGAATCGATTCGACATACATCTAATGTACCAGTTTTTACTCCAGAAATGGCTTTAGGAGGTTCTACTTCTCGAGGTGCACTTTTTATACCTGATTTGGTGAAAGCAGTTGAAAACATGGGGACTTCGAAATTTGACGGTGCCAGAGAAGTTTCTAAAGCGGGGGCATGGTTAAAGGAGATTACAGAGACCTTTGACACTTTGATGATTGAAGAATGTTATCGTGTGGTCATTGCAACCAAGCTGTTAGGCCCAGATGCACGACGATGGTGGCAGAATCTAAAAGAGACATCTTCGGTTACTATTACGTGGGCTATCTTTGTGGAACGATTCAAAGATCGATACTTCTCTCAGTACATCAAGGATCAGAAGAGAAAGGAGTTCTTCAACCTCTTTCAAGGCATTATGTCGGTCGTGGAGTACGAAAGCAAATTTCTGGAATTGGGAGAATTCACTCCTGAGTCATATACGACGAGAGACTTATGCAAGAGATTTGAAGATTGTCTTAATTTAAATATTCGAGATCGCATCAAGTCCGGAGACAAGTACGAGAGTCTAGACGATCTCGTAGAAGAAGCCCTGAGGGTAGAAGGTTTAGTTCAGGCGAGACATAAGCTTGCAGAAAGATCTCAAAAGAAAAGGCAAGGGAGCGCATTTTCAGGAAATGCATCGAAGGTGTATAGGGGTGTGGGATCTTCGCGTGGCGCACTAAGTTCGGTACCTATTAGTTTTTCTCAACCTCGGAAGCAGTTTAGTAGAGGCGGGAGCAATGTCTCGGGATCGGTTGGTGAAAATCGCAAGTGCCAGAATTGCTTAAAATATCACGACGGCCCCTGTAAGGCTCCTCAAGTATGTTTTCAGTGTCGACAGCCAGGGCATATGCGAAGTTCTTGTCCTCAGCTTATGGGAGCGAGCAGTCAGGGTTCTGGTCAGCTTCGTGGTAAACTAACATATTCTACACCCAGAGATACTCGATCTGTAGTTACCAGAGTGCCCGATAACTCAAGCGGCCCTAGTACTCAATCACCTATGCAAGGAAGGAAGCAAACTAGAGTATTTCATATTTCCCAGCAAGAGGCTCGCTCAGATCCGAAGGTTGTGACAGGTAATTTATAATCTGAGTATTTTCACAAACTAGATCTAACCCCGCCTTATTATGCCACTTGATTACGAATAAAACATTCGTAAGAAATTCTATCTTTCCGAATTTTTAAATCACAATCTCACCTAATATTACTTCTTTAGGCCATGTGTTTGTGGGAGACCATCAGGTCTACGCTTTATTTAACCCAGGTTCTGATAGGTCATATATCCGGGATGATCTTACTGCGATCTTAGATTATCCTATCTCTCATTTGTCACCTGGAATCATCGTTCATACCCCTCTTGGAAAGCGTCTAATTCGTGATTTGGTATTCCTTGGTTGTCCATTGAAGATCAAAGATGTCATTTTAGAGGCTAAATTGATACCATTGCCTTTGATTGATCTTGATGTTGTTCTTAGCATGGATTGGCTTTCTTCTCATCATGCAATTCTCGATTGCCACGAGAAGCTTATTATTTTTCGTAGACCAGGATTCTCAGAACTTGTTTTTGAAGGTAAACTTCAAATGAGATCCCTCTCTTTTATTTCAATGTTGACTGCGCATAAATTAATGCGTAAGGGTTGTGAGGCATTATTGGCATTTGTCATCGATACTTCTCTTTCTGAAACTAAACTAGATGACATCCCGATCGTGAATGAATTTCCTGATGTCTTTCCCGAAGACTTACCAGGACAACCTCCGAATCGAGAGATTGATTTTTCCATTGACGTACTTCCTGGAATCACACCTATATCGATTACTCCATATCGAATGTCGCCTGCTGAGCTCAAGGAACTCCAGACACAACTTGGGGAATTATTGGAGAAGGGGTTCATACGACCTATCACATCTCCGTGGGGTGCTCCAGTTCTTTTTGTCAAGAAGAAAGATGGATCACTTCGCCTATGTGTCGACTACCGTCAATTGAACAAGGTGACAATCAAGAACAAATATCCTCTTCCAAGAATCGATGATCTGTTTGATCAATTGCAAGGAGCAATTGTGTTCTCAAAAATTGATTTGCGATCCGGTTATCACCAACTCAAGATTAGGGAATCTGATATCCCTAAGTCTGCTTTTCGAACCAGATACGGTCATTTTGAATTCTGTGTTATGCCTTTTGGACTCACAAATGCTCCTGCAGCTTTTATGGATCTTATGAATTGGGTCTTTCGGCCGTACTTAGATAAGTTTGTCATCATCTTCATTGATGACATTCTTATTTATTCTAAATAGGACGACGAGCATTCTCATCATCTAAGAATTGCTCTGAACATTCTCAGAGAAAATCAGCTTTATACTAAATTCTCGAAGTGTGAATTTTGGCTTCGTGAGGTAAGCTTTTTGGGTCATCACATTTCTAAAGAAGGAATCTACGTCGATCCAGTGAAGATTCAAGCTATACTAGATTGGGAGCGTCCAAAGAACGTGACAGAGATTCGTAGTTTTCTGGGATTAGCTGGATATTATCGACGGTTTGTCAAAGACTTTTCGTTATTGGCTTCATCTTTGACTAAATTGACTCGGAAAGGGGTAAAATTTGAATGGAGTGAAGAATGCGAGGAAGCATTTCAAGAATTGAAAAGACGACTCGTTTCAGCTCCTATTCTTGCTTTGCCAGACCCAGCAATTGGAGAATTTACCATTTATAGCGACGCCTCGAGACAAGGATTAGGATGTGTTCTCATGCAAGAAGGAAAGGTTATTGCCTACGCTTCAAGGCAATTGAAGAAGAACGAAGAAAATTATCCTACACATGATTTAGAGTTGACTGCAATCGTATTTGCATTGAAGATCTGGAGGCACTATCTGTATGGTGCAACTTGTCGGGTTTTCACTGATCACAAGAGCTTAAAGTATATCACCACGCAAAAGGAGCTCAACCTCAGGCAAAGGCGATGGATGGAGTTGATTAGTGACTATGACTTAGTCATCGATTATCATCCTGGCAAGGCGAACGTTGTTGCAGATGCTCTGAGTAGAAAGTCTTCTACCTCACTTGCTTCGATTCAATCTTTTTATCTTCCTATGTTGGAGCAATTTAAATCTTTACACATTTCGCTCGATTGTGAAAAGTCTAATGATTCTGCCTCAATCGCCAAATTCGAGGTTAGACCTACCTTGTTCGAGAAAATTCGAGAAAGACAATCACACGATGTTTATTTACAACAGAAGATGGCGAAGCTAAATCAAGAAAAAGAAACAGAATTTCAAATTCGGGATGATGGACTTCTTACTTTTAAAAATCATGTTTGTGTTCCATCAGAACTTGATGTTCGTAGAGCTATTCTTGAGGAAGCCCATTCTTCAGCCTATGCTATGCATCCTGGTAGTACCAAAATGTACAGAACACTTCGGGAGCATTATTGGTGGCCAGGTATGAAACGGGACACTACTGAATTTGTTTCAAAGTGCTTATCATGCCAACAGATTAAAGCGGAACACCAAAAACCAGCTGGCATGCTTCAACCACTACCTATTCCTGAGTGGAAATGAGAAAACGTCACAATGGATTTTGTTTCTGGTTTACCTCGAACCCAAAAGGGTCATGACTCAATTTGGGTCATTGTCGATCGTCTAACAAAATCGGCACATTTCCTTCCAGTGCATACCAATGAATCTTTAGAGAAACTTGCCAAGTTATATGTCGATGAGATCGTGAGATTGCACGGAGTACCAGTGTCAATCATATCTGACCGTGATCCAAGATTCACTTCCTGTTTTTGGCCTAGTCTGCAGAAAGCGCTAGGTACAAAATTACTATTCAGTACCTTGTTTTATCCACAGACTGATGGACAGTCAGAGAGAACTATACAGACACTAGAAGACATGCTACGTGCAGTGGTGTTGAATTTGGGAGGTAGCTGGGATAAGTACGTGACTTTGATGGAGTTCGCTTATAACAACAGTTATCATTCAAGCATTGGAATGCCCCCGTACGAAGCTCTGTATGGCCGAAAGTGTCGAACACCGCTCTTTTGGGATGAGGTTGGCGAGAGACAAATCGAACAAGTAGAGCTTATCGAAGATGCGAAGGCAAAAATACAACTTATTCGAGACAGACTTAAGGCAGCTCAAGATCGACAGAAAAGCTACGCAGATAATAGGAGGCGCGATTTGGAGTTTAATGAAGGAGACAAAGTTTTTCTGAAAGTTTCTCCATGGAAGGGCGTGTTGCGATTCTGCCATCGAGGAAAGTTGAGTCCAAGGTATATTGGCCCGTTTAATATCGTGCAAAGGATTGGTCGTGTCGCGTATCGACTTGAGCTACCATCGGAATTGTCGAAGATTCACGATGTCTTCCATGTCTCTATGCTTAGAAAATATGAACCAGATCCTTCGCACGTGCTCAAAGATCCCCCAGTTGTATTAAAGGAAAATCTATCGTACGAAGTACAACCTGTTCAAATTGTAGATCGCCGAGAGAAAATGCTTCGTAACAAATCCATTCCTATGGTGAGAATTCTATGGAGAAGTGATCAAATTGAAGAAGAAACATGGGAACCAGAGTCAGTCATGCGTCAACACCATCCAAATCTCTTTTCATCTCTAGGTACGTTTATGTTTCGAGGACGAAACTTTTTAGAGGAGGGGATACTTTATAATATCTTAGCTCAACTAAATTTTTTTTTAGAAAGCCCAAAACCTATTTATTTATTTTTATGGCCCAAAAGGCCAGCTCTATCTTAGCCCAACTAGATTTTTTTTAGAAAGCCCAAACTTATTTATTTATTTTGTGGCCCAAAGTTTCAGCCCAATTAAATGGCCTGATATATATAATTATTAAGGCTAAAGTTAAAAAAAAAAAGAGAAGAACGGGAGAAGAAAAGCAAAAGAGGGGAAAGAAGAGAGTGAAGAAGAGAAACCCTTGTTGATCAAATTCTCCCTTACAACCCTCATCCTAGGTGGTTTCTAAGTTGTTTTGAGGTAAGTGGTGTGTGAATTAAGCTTCCTTCTTCCATGGTTTTGTAATTTTGTGGTGTTTTTCTTTTTGGTATGTGGGTAATTCGCAGACTGTTCGAACTGATTTTGACATAGCTATTGCCCTCGAAAGTTTGTAAACTTAATTTCTGTATGTAGCTGAACTCGTTAGCTTTCCGTAGCCACTTGAAACGCCTCAATCCGATTATTCTACAATTAGTTATGATTTTTCTCGTAAACTGCCGCTAGCTGGAAAATTTCAGAATTTTTATGTCGAATTCAAACTTATTTTCTATCGTTTCGTTTAGTTAATGTATTGAAACGGGTTATGTGGGATTGGGAACTGATGTTAAGGAGTTACATACCATTTCTATTTAATATCGACTTGTTCGAACTCAATTAGGATTTGTTTTTAGCAATGAAAGGGATGTTACCGCTAATAGTTAGTTATATTTAATGTCTTTAATTGCTCATCTCCTTTCTAGGTAAAGAACCATCGACGAAGGGCAAGGGACCGGCTTCAGATTCCGGAGAGAGTTAATCACTTCCTTGTGAGTTGATAATTCGGGAACGCCTTCTCTTGTGGGAAGTGTGGACCCTCGATAAATGTGCATTTATTTTAGTTTTAGTTAATTGATAAGAAAATTATTTGGTATTGTGTTATGTGGTAAAGAGCCTGATTGGCTCGATTGCTCTGGTTAGAGTCCTGTTAGCCATTTTATGAGTATTATTGATTTTAACTTATGTTGAAGAGTCTTGCCGGCTCGATATCTGATAGCATTTATTGTGAATTATTTGAGAATTGATTTCTGGTTATTCTTGTGTGTCAATTAAGACTCTAACTTGAGTCGTTATTCATCTTATGATGCATATGCATATGTATGCCTAGTACCAAGGTTAAGTAGCCCGAATTGGTCACGGTTCGGGTGAGTTGGAGCGACATTGATTAAGTAGCCCGAATTGTCGCGGTTCGGGTGAGTTAGAGTGACAACCAAGTTGCCCGGGATTGGCAAACCCGGGTGAGTTAGATCTAACGGGGCACCTGTCCATTTGCCAAATACTGATACTCTGGAGGGTGATCGTTAGATGGATCAGTCTATTATAGGCTCAGTCAACGTCACCGGTGTGGGACATGCATGTCATATATGTTTATATGTTTGATCATTTCAAGTATTCACGTCGATATTGAATTGTGTACTTTAGCACTTAGCGTGTTGAGAAAGAATATTAATGTGCATTTATGACGGGCTTGGACTATCTCTCGACGGAGAGCTCAATTCGAGGAGGATATTGACTACCCACGCGTCTTTTATGTGATAACATGTTGTTTGAACTAATTGTGTTATTCGTAAATGTGCACTAAGGTTTTTATTTTCATTAATATGTACACTGAGTGAGAAATAGTTATTGTGAGACGAAATGTTGAATTTTATATTATGAACCGCGAGTGGGAATACATGCTTCGTATAAGGGTCGGGGTGACCGGCTTATCACCTCACTGAGCTAGTGATTTTGCTCACCCCCATCATTCTTTCCTTTTCAGGCTGTTGATATTGTTTTGGTTGGAGGTTTTCCTATCGTTTGCTCGTCATCCAATCCGTGTTTTGGGTACTTTCTCTTTTATGTAAATTGACGGATTCATTGACGAGATTGTATAGTTTATATTTGGTGACCCCCTTGATGTTCTTTTTGTACCTTCGCGATGTTATATCGTTCATGTATATTTTCTTTAAACTAAGTTACACCGTTGTATTTTGTACCTTTATAAATCCTTGTTGATACTTTTTGAGATAATGTCCTCGGGTTGTACACGTTGTTATCAGTTGTTCAGCTCTACAGGTACTTGATAGCAAGCCTTACGTTTTCTATAAACTTTGTGGAGTTGAGTGCACCCATTCTGCGAAATTTATGGTTAACGTGGCGGTTGTCGCGTTCTGTCTGGGGTCGGGGCGTGACAATACTCCTTAACCTACGTGCAAAAAGTAAACGTATACCTTGTTCCGGGACGGAGGGAGTATATGTTATTACTTCTTATTTGTCTCACAATCTCACACAATGATGTTCAAATGAACATGAAGCAACACAAGGATCAGCGAATTAGAGGAATGTCATGAACTTCAGCTATGAAGGGAATAGTAGATCCACAAGTTTCAACATATACAGTTCACTAGTGCATGTGCATGACGTTATATACAAACACGAAACGAGCTTTCTATGCGCCCATCGGAGGGGCCTAATACAATTGATTACGACATTACTAATGATCTCTATATACATGAGCAATCCAAGTGTACCTGAACCAGAAGCACAAATTTTACACATCACCATCGTTGAAGAGTGGTGCACAAGGATATATGTACGGCCAGAGATATCGTAGCAATAGAGGTACCTACAATTTCATTGGGGTATTTATTTGTCCGTGTTATGCCCAGTTCCTTTTAGACCGAAGTTGAGTGAGCTTGTCTCTCCACAAAGCTGAAATAAACGAGATGTCTTAGAGGTGTCTAAACATGAGAAAGTAGAGTCGTGCTCATTTATATCCTAAGTTTTCTGAACAATCTGGATGCTTGACACTGTAACGTTGGAGGCTTTAAAAATGTGTCAACCGAACTCTATTACTTTAAGACAAGCACAGTAGTTCATAAAAAAATTCCAACAGACTCAAAAGAAAATTTTGTATAAAGAAACCAGCATTAGATAACTAGTTATTCCAGCAATCATGTAATGTATGATTCCCCCATGAGTGAATCTTCATTCTTCACCATGCATGATCAAGACACATGTTTTCATTAATATTTAAGAGTTATTATTTTTATTTAGTCTCTTTAGTCTTTTCTATTCCACCTCTTTCCCTTTTATGAGTTTATGAATCCATAATTTATACACTGTTGTTTTGGAGAATCTAAAGATTTCCCAAATGCCCAAACTACCTCGAGCAAGTTTCTCTAATTCTCATCTATAGGCTTATTCCAACTTCCAAATTCATGAATTTTGCCACTTATTTGGGTTATCTTCAAATCCATCAAAATGTAAACAAATTGAGGCTATGAATTTCATATAGTAGAGAACCAATATTCAAGAAACTGCAATCATTTTAATGTTATTCATTTCAATGTCATCTTTCAAATTCTTTCAATCGTAATGCACAAACCTCAGCTTTTAGCAACACCATGCTATTATTCTGTTTTATCCAGAAAACAGATGCACAAGCAGTGAACTTAGCATTGCACCGCGTACAGTAGTTTCAGATTATGAAAATAGAAAGTGGGACTCTGTAATAACTACAATTTAGCCTAGTTATTTATCTGCAAACAAATTCAGTGTTCTCAACAGTAATTTAGTATTCAACGTGTCTAGCTAATATTGTAAGGTGGTGGGAACGCATAACCAGGTTCAGGTCTTGCAGTAAATTTTTAGACATAATAATGAGGCTAAATGTGATCTTAGCAAAGAATTTGGCAAGAATACCTGCATCCCTGTAGCGTTCTTCAACAACTGCAATTAACATGTTCCTCACAAAATCAAATTCTTTTGTTTGAATGCAGGGCTGCCCAGTAGGTCTGCATCAACAGATACAGAAGTTAAAGCCTTCACCTCAGCTAATTAGTCAAAGAATATAATCATATTAAGGTTGGTGCCAATTCAAATATTGAAAAAGTAGTTGATCACTATTTGCAAGTGACCAAGAACAGCTTCTAGGGCACGAAATCAATTTCCATTTCTTGCCCATTTGCAATGTCAGTGTATTGTTGTTCTAACACAAGTATATGGACGACAGAGAAATGAAGAACATTTCAGATCCAACTTCACCTGTCCAGTTCAGAGAACAACAGGCCTTCTGATGAAGAACTCTGCACAGATACCCTTTCAGCTTCAATAACTTTCATGCCATCACTATATGCCAGGTACTTGTTGACTTGAATTGGGACCTGCAAGCAGTATAATACAACATTCATTTGGCAGTTGCTTATGGTGGAAGCATCTGAGCTTAATAGCCTAACGTACAATTATCTTCTGACAATTTAATAAACCTGTAATTGTTGCGTAATTTCTAATGAAAATGTTGAATTGGTTATGTAAATTCTTAATAGTTACATGCACAACGCGGACTGGGCTATGGCTAACAATCTACCAGGAACATCCCAACACATAAAGAAAGAAGATGTAGCTATTAAGTTACACGTTGTTCATGACCTTACTCAAAGGGAAACAGATATCTCAATATAAACATATTTATCAAACTTTCAAGAATTAATATTGAAGGATGGAGCATTTGGACCATAAATCCCATAAAGAACACACACACAAGCACATGATCACGTCATCAATTTAATTATTGGTAATAAAAGAAAAACTAGCCAATATTGGTAGTAATAGCTAATCACAAGGAATTCTGCTAACACTATGGAGATCCCAAAGCCAAGAAACTGATGGGTTATTTATAATATGATGATATGAAGACCCCTAATAATTTCCTGTTGAAGCCGTGATTTCTACAAGGTACTTTCACAAATCCATTAGCGAGCTCCACATTTAAGTATCACACACAATTGTAACTTTCCATGTCAGTGTTACCTTGCATCTCACTGCAATGTTAATGGCATCTGAGGGTCGAAGATCAAAGCTCAGGCTCTCTCTTTCATCACCCAACTTCAATCAGCATTAATATTATATTATATCAGTGATAAACTATAGAGAAATGACTGCCAGTAATTCAGACAAGTATCTGTAAGATTCTACAAGTTCACCAATGATATAACAAGGTAATTTCACCTTTGCGAGATGTAACTCAGCAAAATAAGCCTCATGTACCCTCTTGGTGACACGTACAAGTTTCACCTGAAAAAGAGACGAGCAAAGAAAGTCAGGCTAAGCTTTAATAGCTAATGGGGGCACACAGAATATAGTATCCTAAACTCACAGTATAACCCATCTTGTCAATCATATCCTTCACCACCTGATACATGGTTGGTCTAGCCTGAATTGGAAGCGAAGAATTAGCTTTATCAGAAATAGATTCAACCAATAAAAATTCCTATGTTTGATAGCTTGAGCAAACTTAAGAATAATACACATACAATTTGGACATTACGAACAGCTGCCATGAGGAGCACACTAGGCATCTCCACTGTAACAAAAAGCACAGGTAAAAGGAGTAAAGAGACAGGATAAAATATAACCAACATGGCAATAACTAGAAAATAGGATATTGTTAGGCACTTACAAACAATTATTGGGAGAAGAAGCCCAGTCCCATCCTCCATCTTTAAGACAATTGCGGGATGTGGTGAATAATCTGGAAGATGACCTCCCTGTGGATTGTTGTGAGCACATCTCAAGTACCTACCATCTCTCATCTTGATCATGAAACCATCCGGGCCACTTCTCACCTCAACTATTTGAAACAACATAAAACACACTCTGTGATTGGCACTTGCAAATTGTACAATGGTTTTGAGGCTTTGAGCAATGGAATAAATTCATACGAAGTTCACATAGAGGAACAATGATCTCTCCCTCGATCTCTCTCACACAACACATACATAAGAACTGTAACACAAACAACTATAAGAAGCTTTACATAGAAACGCAAAGAAAAAAAATCCCAAATTGCCAGCTTCAATCACCCTTGAATCTATATAAATCGCATCATTCATCAATTATATTATAAAGCCAGAGTTGCTTCACATATTTGCGATAAAAGTTATATTAATAGCATAAAAACATGAATATCCAATGCAAAAATAAGAAATTTGTTCAATGTTCCCTCAATACCAACACACACATATGTAAATAATGGAAGGAGAACTAGCTACCTGCTTCAATGACACTTGAATTCACATAATCAGCATCATTCTCATTGGTATTCCCTGCCGTGCTACCATTTCCATTTGAAGACGAACTGAAACTACCTCGAATGGTGCTGCATTTCCTCAAATTCCGTCGGAGACCAGTGTTAGTCTTTGCACAGCTTAGCTCTCTCATCCCCCAGAATCCGCTTCTAATGAACTTAACCTTAAGCAGTGGTGAATTAAAAGGCACAGAGTACACTCCAGTTTTTTTTGGTTGGACTACAGGGGAAACAACAGGTCCTTGCAGCGAAGCCATCTCAAATCCTTTCAACAAGAATTTCATGAGCTTACAGTAAACATACACGAATCACAAATAAGAAAAAAGGCTAACTCGCAAATTATTCATATTTTTTACTTCAGAAACAGATACAGACATAGAGTAGAATCATCGTATCAGGAACCAAATAATGTAATAATAACAAAAGCTAAAGTGATGTTATGAGTATTTCTTGATATTGAATGCTAGAGCAAATAGATACAGCTACAATCTTTGACTTTCATATTCACAACTTAATTTCCATAATTTCTCATTAAACCAACCATATTTTAGCCAACAACCAACTAAAGCTAACGAAAGATTACTCGTTTCTTAAAAATTAAAAAAAAAAAAAACAGTTAATCTTTTCAAACCTGCGTTAATCTTTTCAAACTTGCCCTCCTTATTCTTAAACCGTTAATCAAGCAACAATAATTCAATATTTATTGAGAGCACCAATTACAACACAAGTATTTATTGAGAGCACCAATTACAACACAAGGGGTGATCTTATCTTCAATTCGTGTACACATTAAGGATCATACCTGAAGGAATCTCTGATCGTCCTAAAAAGCCCCGGCAGTCAACCCACCGAAAATCTGCAGCTCAATTCCCAAGAGAAAAAGGATTCACCAATTGTAGAAGGGTGTTTGATCACAGAATTAAGAAGCAATAATATGAGTGTAGAAGATAGTAAAGGAAAGGAAGAGGAGATCAAGAATAGTGGATAAAGGAAGGAAGAGAGGATGTCAGAGTAAGAGAGAGAGAGTAGAAGATATTAATTAAGTTGAGATAGAGTGTCTTCACAGCATGAGATGAGAGATTATGACCTCACGCGATAGGTTCTTCCATGTTTTCTACTTCTGGATAAGACTGATATGCCCCGTTGTTAATTTCTTTGTAGACTTGTAGTTATCAATTCAGAAGTAAAAGTTTACTCCCTCCGTCCCGTCCTTATGGTTACATTTGCTTTTTTTACGAGAATTAATAAATATAATATTTTAATTTATATTGAGGTGAGAGAAATAATAATTTAGTGTAAAGTGGGTAGGTATATTAGTGGGATGTGTGGACCCATGGAGAGAGAAGTAATTAATTTGTGTGGGTCTCATATGCTAATAAGGGAAATGTAATCATTAGAATGAGACGCCCAAAATGGAAATATGTAATCATTAAGATGAGACAGAGGGAGTAAGTGTTAGTAGGGAAATACGGAGGAAATATCAATTCTATCATATATCTCTTATCAAATCCAATTTTAGTCATGTACTCCCTCCGTCTCTAAAAAGCTTGCACCCTCTTTTTTCGGCACGGAGATTAAGAAAGTGATAACTTTTAGGGTATAATGATATTTTTATGTAATATATAAATGATAAAGTATGGTAGGTAGAGATGGTTTTTTTGTAATTAAAGTGTATGAGGAAGGGTGATTGTTTTTTACTTTTTGTTTTTTTTTTAATGTGCAAACTTTTGTGGGACAGCCCAAAATGGAAAGTGTGTCATTTGAAGTGAGATGAAGGGAGTAACTTTTAGTATTTTCAATTTTTGTCTTTTTAGTTCTGTAACTTTTAAAATTTCAATTTTAATCATATAAGTTTTAAATTTAGTCCTATATTTTTTTAATTTTCAAAATTAGTCATGTATCTTTTTAAATATAGAGTATAATTTATATGATTAATTTTGATAATTTAAAAAGATATAGGACTAATTTTGAAACTAATGGAACTAAAATTGAAATTTTAAAAGATATAGGACCAAAATTAAAACTAAAAGAACTCAAATTAAAAATATTAAAATTATAGGACTAAAATTGAATTTGGTAAAAAATATGAAACCGAAATTGATATTTACTCGGGAAATACGTGTAAGAACTTTAATTTTGGGGAAATTTTTTTGCCATTAGATTCCATTTATCACTTTATTACATCAAATTCTCATGTGTACACCATACATACACGAATTTAAATTCCGACATTTACATTCAAAATATTCTCTCCCTCCTTAACGTTTATATTTACGTAGATTAAAAGATTACGTAGATTAAAAGATATAATATTTTAATTTGTATTGAAATTAAAAAAATTAATATAAAATGGTAATGAAAAATTATTAATTTTGCTCCTATATCTTTATCAAATCAAATTTTAATCTTATAACTTTTAGTATTTTCAATTTTAGTCCTTTTAGTTTCAATTTTGGTCTGTAACTTTTAATTTTCAATTTTAGTCCTACAGGTTTTAAATTTAGCTCTATATCTTTTTGAATTATCAAAATTAGTTCTGCATCTTTTGAAATAGGATATAATTTATAATACGACTAATTTTGATAATTAAAAAAGATATATGACTAATTTTGAAACTAATTTGACTAAAATTGAAATTTTAAAAGATATATACCAAAATTGAAATTTAAATGACTAAAATTGAAAATACTAAAAGTTATAGGACTAAAATTGGATTTTATATAAAATACAGTACCAAAATTGTTGTGTGTGGGCCCTGTATAGAATAATTAATAGTTATATGTGGGCTCAACTTGACAAAAAAAAATATAAACTTTAATTTAGAGCAAATCAAAATAAAAATATAAATATTAACGTAGTATAGAGGGATATACATTTATTAATTAATACATTAATGAATAAAATTTATACAGTTCGTTAATAATTTTTTAGCAAAATTCCTATAAGTTTTCCAATAAAAAACTAATATTAAAAAGTAATAATCCACTTTATTAAAAATCACATTTATATTATTGAAAAAAAATTAATGCAAATATCAACTTTTATTATATAATTCTCATCCGCTTTGAGGTATCCATTTTATTATTTCGGGTGTTCGTTCTAAAGGTATTTATTTACTTATTTAAAAGATTGGACTTATACGCATTATTAATACAATTATTTACCATTTTTTAAATAATAATATTCTTTAATTTAAAATCACTATATTAACCAGACTAATTAAAAATAGATGACACCTCATATAATTTATTCTTGGATTTATTACTATAGTACACGCTTTAAAACCTAACTATTCTTAGATACAATGAAAATAAGGGAAGATTATCAACTACACAAATTTATAGCTGAAGGACAAAATTACCCCTAAGTAGTTACACATTGTTTTTGCACAATGTTTTTGCACATTTTTCGGCACTTTCTTTTTTTTTGCACAGTTTTTTTGAAACCTTTTATACATAATTTTTCTACACAATTTTATGCTAATAATTTATTTATATGATAAATAAAATGATTGCGATTTTGGGATTAATTTTGATGAAGGTAGCTAGGGTTTGCAGAGCCTAAACGAACATTATTCTTTAATATTGTGTTTTTCCTTTAAAATTCTTTTGTTGTTTATTGAAGTAGAATTGTGAGCAATCTATTTTATTTTTATTTTTTTTGGAAACAAGTGAGCAAGTTAGTACTAAATAAAGTGTACTGAGTTTATTATCAATTCCATAAAATATGATAAAGTGTATTTTCAAAATTATTCTATAGAATAATTTAATAAACACATAATTAATTGTTAGTCTGCAAGTTAGATTGTTGGTAGTTGATAGTTTATGCGAGTTGAAGTCGAACTACTGCTTGTTAAATCAAATTAGAGTGTTGGCACTTGATGGATTGATAGATAGAAATATGTATAACAATGTAATTTAAAAAAAAAAAATTGTGTTAGAAAAAATGTGCAAAACATTATGAAAAAAAAAAAGTAGAAAAAAAAGTGCAATAACATTTCTAATTTTCATCATTTTTATTTTGAATTGTTTTATAAAAGTTTTCATCTCTCTAAAATGGCAAATTGTCAAAGAATTTGCCTATTGTGTTCCATGTACACAAAATATATAAGGATATAATACTTTGTTTTACAAGATATATACTTCCTCCGTCCCCCGAAGTATTTCACACTTTCTTTTTCATTCGTCCCTCAAAGTATTTCACACTTTACTTTTACTAAATTTGGTAAAAAATACATTATAACAATACTCACTTTTTACACACATCTCAATATAATACTTACGTTTACTTACTTTTTCACATCTCCCAATAACTTTAGACACATTTTTCATTAAATCAACTAAAATATATATTCTCTTTCTTACTTTATACATAAAAATACAAAATTTTCTTAAACTCCGCGCACACCAATACGTGAAATACTTGTTGGGACGGATGAAATACTTTAGTATACTTTTTTATTGAAAAGGTCAAGTGAAATATGAATAATATAAAATTTTAATTAAAAAAATTAATTTTTTTTCCTAAAAATCAAAGATACATTTAATACTAATAAATTACAACCTGAGGAATTTGGGTCACGGTCTCCCAAAGATACCAAGTTTTTGGATTGTTGGTATTGATATTTGATATTAGGCTTTTGGGCACTTTTGCCAATTGGCTCATAAAATTTTTTACAATTTGGTGTGCGGGGCACCCGAATGCACAGATTTCAACCCTAAATAATAGTGACAACATTTTTTAATGAAAAGTGATAACATTTTTAATAATAAGTAACAACTAATTTTAAAAGTATAAAATAGTTGTAATATAAGAGCTTTCGCATAACACCTATTTTATATTCACATAACATAGTTTAATTTTAAAATTATTATTTATTTTTAATACATATATTACAAAACATATTAAACCGATATAAAAAAAGTAAATTAAAAAAAAATTGTGAACTTAATATAGACAACTTATGAGCCATATTGGTGATCCACTTCGCTGTCGGTGTGTTGTTTGGATAATATCATCTGATGCAATTAACTTGCAAAATATCTTTCAAGATATTTTTTTTTTCTACCGCCTTTCATTTTCATATGTATCTTCATAAATTAGTATAGAGTACTTTTGTAATTATCTTCTCCTTACTAACAAAATAGCTGAATTTCAAAATGTAAAAGATTAGAACAACTTTAGATAGAATTGTTCAATAAACAGCGTATTCAAGGATAAAATTGTGAAGAGAATTGACTGCCAATTCTATTGAATAAAGGGGTGAGGGATATAATCCTAAATCTCTTTCCAATCAAAGACAAAATATTTCTTGCATCCGGTGTACGTAAATATAAATTTTACTCGTTAGTATATGAAAGGTTAATATTTAGAATGATGAACTATTATTTTTTTAATAAAAAATATTACTCCTAATCAAATTTTAACATGATGTAATTTTTTTTTATATTTTTGTCAAAATGAATAATACTTTTTAAGATTAATTACTAATAGGTACACACTTTGTACCCTTAATTACTACTAGATACATTGATTTAAAATAATTATTATTTAATATAAAATATTAAAGTAAAATACAAATTATAACATTATAATCCCATACACTTTTAAACCACCAACCCTACCCCTCACCCACCTACCCGCCGGCATTGACCGGCCGTTGACCTCCGCCAGACCACCATACTTTTTGCTGCACACACTTTTTTTTGCTGCACACACTTTTTTTCTACTGCACACACTTTGCTGCACACGAACACTTGCTGCACACAACATTTATGTGCAGCACATTTGTAGGGGTAATATTGGAATATCACTACATATTTTTGTAGTTAGTAGTAATACTTTTGTATGTTTGTATCTTATAGTAATTAAGTGTTTTTTTGTGTACCTAGTAGTAATCCTCCCTACTTTTTATTTAACATAATTTAAATTCTTTTTTAAAAATGTAATTTTTCATTAACTAAAAAATATATAGTGTTAAATGATCACCTCATCTAAAAGCTTAAGTTTATAAAGAGGAGAGCCGTTTAATATTTAATTAAATCACTCTAATACGTCCCCTCACATGCAAATGGAGAATTTTTGCCTCAAGCCTTGCATGTGGAATTTTTTCATAAATGGGTGGCGGTAAGGTTCGAACTCTAAACCTTTGTTAACCATGGACTCTGATACCATGTTAAATGACCACCTCATTTAAAAGTTTAAGCTTATAAAGAGGAGAGTCGTTTAATATTTAATCAAATAACTCTAATATATAGAACGTATTTTATAGAGATTTACGCACAAGACAAGCTTCTAATTTACAAATAAGGGAATTAGGGTCGATCCTATAAATGTAGGGTAAGTTCTGCTGAGACAACTTGAGATCATTTTACACTTTTTAAAATAGTTATCACTTTCGCTATAAAACGTTATCATTTTCGCTATAAAATATTATCACTTTTCATTTATGAAATAACATTATCATTTTTTATTAGTTGAGTATCACTTTTCATTATATAAGTTATCACTTTTTGTCTGTCCCACATAAGTCCTTATATGAAATGGTCTCACACAAGTCTTTGTCAGAAATGAATTGAGTCGAACTTTTAAATGAGGTCCCTAAATTTTATTTTAATTATATTAAATGAAAATTGCTAAAAATACTTTAAAGTTTAAATCAGATCAAAGAGCGAATCTATATGAATTTGGTTCACCCTATTTTTATAAAATTAGTCATTAGTATATAAAAATTTACAATCTGAAGAGTAATATTTTTATTCAGATGAGTATTATTCCATCTTTATAAAAAGTATTTTTTCATATATTAGGTCATGTGTGAACCCGACTCACACAATTATTTTTCATAGGGCGGCGCTATTGCCACCCGAAACACTACTAAGGACACCCAATTCCTAAAAAAAATTTGTGGTGAAATTCATATTATACCCCCCACCTCTAATTTAAACCTAGACTAGTTCCACCCAATTAATTTTGCTAAATCCACCCAAGATCAATGCTAAACTCATTCAAAATTATTACTGAACACAAATTTAAAACCCTAAAAACATTCCAAGAGAAAAATTAGAAGAGAAGAACAAGATCAAAAATAAAAAAGAAATTAGTTGATGTAAATTATTAAGGTAAATTATTTGCAATTGTTGTTTTTATACATAAATATTAATATTTTTCCACATTAAAAAGAAAAATTATAATTTAAATTATTAGAGCCCTAATTTAATATATTAATTTGTTGTAATGAACTATGGTTTTCACTCACGGCCATCTATGGCATCTGTAATGTAGCTATGGTTTTCGCTCACGCCCATCTATAACATCTTTTAAATATATTCAGTTAACATATGTAAAATTGAAAAAAAAAAGTAAGAAATAATAAATAAATAAATAAATAAAAGAGAGAGAGAGAAAGGAGAAATAATGATGAATGTTGGAGACGATAGATCATGAGAAATCAGATTCATTAATTCTTCAATTTGAGTCCTCTATGTCAAATAAATAAATACTCCATTTACGTGCGTTGACGAAGCCATGATAATAGATTACTACCACCTCACATCTTTTATTTCTTCTTTGAATCCTAATTCCACCCAGGCTGCAATATTGAATCTGGGTTGTGTTTCTTCAACCCTGTAAAAGACGCATATTATTATAACCTAATATAATAATTAATTTTGGGCGGGCTTAGTAATGTTTATGGGTGAACTTAGCAAAATTAATTGGATGAACTTGTGTGAGTGTAAGTTTAAGGGTGGGGTATAATAAGGTTTTTACTACTAATTATTTTGAGAATCGGGTGCTCTTAGTAATGTTTCGGGTGGTAATAGCGCCACCCTTTTTCATATTCAAAATATTTATTTTAAACACAATTTCGAAGTAATAGAAATTTGATTTTAAAATATTATTCAAATTTTAATATAGATCTACTCTCTTGTGAGACGGTTGTGAGATGGGTTGAACCATTATTAAAGAATGCTTATTATATAGATAAAATATACTTATTTATAGTTAAAGTATGTCAATAATGAATTATATTATAACATTATAAAATCATACTTTAATTCATCATTTATCCTACTTTAGAAAACATACTTTAACAACCATTAAGCATACTTTATCTATATAATAAACATTCTTTAACATATTCTCACAAAGCGTCTCACAAATATAATGTCTCACAAGAGAGTTTGTCTTTAATATATATATATATATATATATTCAAAGAAAATTAATAATTTTTTGAATTCAAAATAGAGAATTAAAAGGATAAAAAAAATTGTTTGTATATTTAACTGTTAATTTTAATTTTTAAATTTGATATATATAAAATGGAAAGAATAAGAATAAAAATTGTAAATTATAAAATAAATAAATGCTAAATTGTAATAATAAAATCTATCTATCTATTTATTATTATTATTATTATTATTATTATTATTACTTATATAAATATAATAGCAAAATGTCCTATGCTATTTTTGTAATATTTTCCTATCATTTTTTTTTAACATCGTTGATTTTTTTTGCTTTTAATCAAGGCAATTCATTTACTCATTCATCTAACTATTTAAACCTTGTCATAACCTAATCATTTCTCTTTCTCTTTTCTCGGTCTTTTATTAACACTTTCCTAATAATTTCTCATTCTATTTTCTCTGTCTTTTGTTCGTACTTTATTCTAAAAACCCGACTTTCATAGTTTCTTTTTTTTTTATTAATTTGTTTTATACTTCATACTTTTATCTTTTATTATATTTACAAATTCTATCATTTTTATAAATCAATAATTATCAAATTTTATATTTATTTTTATTTTTTTGCAGGTTTCATAATTTTTTGTATTAACTTTTTTTTTGTGCTTCATACTTTTATGTTAATTTATTAGCAAATTCTATCATTTTCATAGATCAATAATGATTATATTTTTATCTTATTTGCAGGTTTCAATTATCTTGAAAGTTTTTCTTATTAAAGTTTGGAGTAGTCCGATAAATTTAAACAATGCAAAATCAATTCAAGAAGAATAGAAAAAATTCTAGAGATGGAGAATCAAAGTTGACTTTTTCAATCTCAATTTCCTCTATCTCTTTCTGATGTCGGATAGTTCTTTAGAATGGACAACTTTTGAGCAAAAAGTGTAATCGACATCTCTTCTCCTCGATTTGTTCTTCAATTATTTATTTGTTTATCTTTCATTGTACGTATTAATTTTAAAGTTTTTTTAAAAATTCATTTGTTAGTTCAATTTTTTATTCTTAAGTATTAAAATTTTTGCATGATTATTTTTTATATTACAACATAAGGTGTGCACTAGTCTTTTAGGTGCAATATGGTCAAATACTATTGTGAACTAGTTTTTTAGGTGCAATAGAATCAAATTTAACCCATGATAATTTTTCTTTTTTATTTTCTCAATCTATACTGTCTACACTCTAATCTTTCATACTGTGATTATTTTTTTAAAAAATTTAATTATGGAGATTAGATTGTGATTGGGTGTTCTTAATTTTAAAGGTCAATATTGTGTGAAAGGGTTTACAGGAGGTTGAAATCCTTGTCCAGAAGCACGTTTGAGGACTTCAAGCAAAGTTCATTTTCCGAGGACTTTAAGCAGCTTTCATTTTTTGTTGAATATGATTTGATTCCAGATTTATTTACCAATTGTATACATTTTGACTACTAAATGTATAAGTTTTAATTGATACATGTATATTTTAATTAATAAATATATTTGTCATTGAATTCTAGATTTATTTACCGTATATATTTTCACAAATAAATGTATAAATTTTTATTAATACATGTATATTTTGATTAATAATTGTATTTGTCATAGAATTCCAGATTTATTTACCAATTGTATACATGTTGATGACTAAATGTATAAGTTTTTATTAATTCATGTATATTTTGTTTAATAAATGTATTTGTCATCATTTTCGGACTAATTTTCATTCTTTTTAACTTATATAAAGATTTGTGTAATTTGTTACCAAAAGGCACATTCTTTGTAATAGATTGCAATATTCTGTTCCTTAAATTTACAAATAAAAAGTATTACGCAATTAACTAAACTTATACACTTTATTATTTAAACTTACACTTTATTATTTATTATTAAAACGTATACACTTGCTTATAAAAAAGATATTTACTTTCTTAAAAATATATTAATGAAAATATATACTCCAATTTAACTTAAAATTGGCAATACAAAGTAAGTATAACAAACACTCAAAAATCATTTTCAATTCTAACTTCAATTCCATTCAAACCTGTCCAAATACTGCATCTACCTATTTCATGCATCTACCTATTTCATGCATCTACCTATTTCATGCACTATTTGATGAAGTTTTTGAATCACGTATTAGTGTATATAAATGTGTGTATAATTGTATTATTTTTTTAAGTAATATATAAAACTAAATATTTTACAAAAAATAAAAAATGTAATACACTTATTAAAAAATATATAATATATATACATTATTGAATTACAAAAAATACAGTTGATAAACAAAAATTTGAAGCAACAGGATCAAAATTCAGAAGCCAGAAACGTAGAGAGAGAGGGGGTGCGAGCTCTGAAATTTGAAGATGGCACCAACAACTGCAACAAATTGAGTTCTACACAGCAATTAAACAATTGTACAACCTCACACCATCAGAATAGGAAGAAAAAGAAATTGAAACAACATAGGAGAGAGAAAATTACCTGAATGGTTCCTCCTCTGACCAAGAAGATGATTCACCTAGAAACGCCATTCCAATCCCAAACTCAGATCGGTGGGGACGAAGGCGGGGCGGCAAATTTGAGGAGATAGAGGCGGTGTAGGTTGAGATTGGAGAGGACAGAGACCGTGGCAGATCTGAGAAGATGGAGGTTGTGGCGCGGAGGTAGAGCGACGGAGGTTTTGTGCGGCGGCTCAGATCGGTGGGGACGAAGGCGGCGCAGCGGAGGTAGGTTGAGATCGGAGAGGACAGAGATCGTGGCAGATCTGAGGAGACGGAGGTTGTGGCGCGGAGGTAGAGCGATAGAGGTGGTGGTGCGGAGGCTCAGATCGGTGGGAACGAAGGCGGCGCGGCAGATTTGAGGTTGTAATTGGAGACGGGGAGGCAGCGTGAAGAGTAAGTGAAGCCGATAGAAAGAGGAGAGGGAAACGAGAGAAGAGGGGGAGGGGAAGGGTCACGTGGTGAGAGTAAATGATCCATGTGTTATTTTGAGATTATATACCTAACCGTTTCTTAATATGGGTTAGATTTTTAGTGTACAATTATTATACAATAGATCAACTCAAAACATAATATATAATGATCAATTAAAATAGAATAATAATTTAGTTTAATAAGAATGTTAGGTGTTTTTTTTTTTAAATGTACATATCAATCAAAATAATATAATCTTCATAATTCATATATATATATATATATATATATATATATATATATATATAAATAAAGTAAGTTGACTGTTATAGTTTACGAATATTTTTTAAAAATTAATTATGAAAAAAAATAATTAGGATTTTATGCATATAGGAGTATTTTTTATCTACATTTTTCTTCTTTAATTTATATTTTTATTATTTAAAATGAAATAATTTAAATTTATTTTTTGTTTAAATATTACAAATTTATAAAATGTGATAATATTATTAAAAAATAGTAATTTTTTTATTATAAAAAATGATAGTGATCAAGTAAAAGTGATAACATTCCATTTGAATCGTATAATAATAAATAATTTATAATGACAAAGACTACCTCAAGGAATGACTTCCGTGAAAATGACAAAAGGTGATAACTTTTATAACGTAAAGTGATACTCAATTGATAAAAAGTGATAACGGTGTTGTAAACTATTTTATAAACAATTTATAATATAAATGAAAGTGATAACATTTTAAAAGAAATGTGATAACATCTTTAATAAAAAGTTATAACTAATTATTAAAATATATCTCACGAACAATTTATAAAATTAATAAAATGTGATAACATTTTTAATAAAAAGTGATTCATAATTAAAGAAAAATGTGATATATGTATAGCTAATAAATTATTTCACGAACAATTTATTAAAATAATAAAATATGATAATATTTTTAATAAAAAGTGATATATGATAAGAAAAATATGACAACCATTTAATTAAATTATTTTATGACCAATTAGTAAGAAAGTGATAATATTTTTAATATAAAGTGATGCTCAATCAAAATAAAGCGTTACAATTAAACTATCCAATGAACAATTAATAATAATAATAATAATAATAATAATAATAATAATAATAATAATAATAATAATAATAATGATATCACGTTTGTAATTATGATATTGAATTTCGACCGTCAGCCTCAACCGACTTCTAATTTTGATTCCGTCGAGCTATGCCAAACAGAGCCCGTTTTCTTTGTTTTTTTTAAATTTAATTTAATTTAAAATATAATTAATTTGATTAATGGATGATCTGTCTCACGAATTAGGATTCGTGAGACAGTTTCACCCAAGATCTACCCATATTATATTGCTACCAGGTACAAAAATATATAATAATACCCCTATATATATACATAATTAATTGAATACATAATTCACGTTTACATAATAGTTCTCTCTCCACCACATGTTTGAGTGAATTATAGATGATGGACCTAATCTGTAATATTCACAGTTGGGTGAATATATAGGTTTCTGAGTAGTACCATTTTTTTTTTTTTAATATACAAACATATTTCTATTGAAAATAAAATTTAAAATTGAGCGAATACGTAGATTTCTGAATACCAACATTTTTTTTCATATACGTACATATTTCTATCGAAAATAATTTCTAAAATATATTGAATGAAGGTTTGAATACAAATAAATTTCTGAATACCAACATTTTTTTTTTGCATATACAAACATATTTTTATCGAAATTAAATTCTAAAATATATTGAATGAAGGTTTGAATACAAGTAAGTTTCTGAATACCAATATGTTTTTCATATATAAACATATTTCTAACAAAAATATTCTCTGGAATATATTAAACAGTGTTTGTATAACAATAGGTTTCTGAATACTGCGTACATCGGTTTGCGTATAGCGATTAATTAAATAAAGAAATAGTTTGTTTTATAGAAAAATTATATGAACTTTATAAAGATTATATCTATCTTTTAAAAAATATGTTTATATCAATTAAAATAAAATAAGTTTAATATAATTGAATATGGAAAGTTTAATATTTATTTTAAATAAAAATTCAAATTAATCAATAAATTATTAATCAAACCTTCAGTATAATAACGTATACCCTTGATTTTTTTAGAAAAAAAATCCAAATTTTATTAATCAATCATTTATATAATTCAGATTTCAGCCGAATTTTTATTTAAAAAAATGGGAGAAATTTAAAAATACTCATTTATTTAACAAAATTAACAATACCAACAACAAACAACTTTTATTACAAATCTAATCAATATATACTTTTTGAACTTTAATGTCCTTACTATTCAACTAATAATACCCAATATGTCACATGTCAGTATGAATATTGATTCCAGTGTTGGTGAATGTCTATAACCATATTAGTGACCGGCGACCGGCGGAAGTGGGTGGCGACGGTAGGAAAGGGAAGTAAGAAGGGTGGAAATTGTTTGAAGTGGGGGTATTTTGAAATTTTAGGGTACAATTGGTTAGAATTGTTAAAAGTTGTTTGATCATGTTGATATTGTTATTGTTTGAGTATATTTTGGATAGTAATGTCAATCGGCACAAAAAATATAACTTTATTGATTAAAATGTATACTATTTAAAATAAAATATTATATCCTTATACACATTGTGCACTCGAGACTCTATAACCAACTCGTGCTACTTTTATAGTCTTCACCTCTTTTTTTAAGACTAATTAAGATTATATTCTTAAATGTAAGTAACTTTAAGAGTGAAATAGATGACAGACAAGAAACACAAAATAAAAATAATAATAAATTTTATAAATATTTCCTTTGTCCCGCTTGATTGTTGACGGTTGATTTTTGTATGAGGATTAATAAATATACTCCCTTCGTCAGCTTTTAAGGTGTCAATTTTACTATTTTTGGCGTCGGTTTCAATGGTATCCATTTCCCCTATTTAGTAAAAAAGTACACAATATGACCCACCACTTCCTTCTAATACAACTACCCATTTTACATATAATAATAATACTCCTTAATTCATGTACAAAAACCAAACGGACACCTTAGAACCGGACTGATGAAGTAGTATTTTAACGTGTTGTGAGGTGAGAGATATAATATTTTAATATATACTGAGTGGGTGTATTTGTGTTGCGTGTGGCCCCAAAAGAAATATGTTAATTGTTTTGTGTGAATTCCATTTACTATATAGAAAATAAATTCTTACGAAAAGATGCCAAAAATAAAAATGTGTAATCATTATGATAGAAGGGAGGTAATAGGATCATTCTATAAAATAATTTATCATTTATTTATTAAAAAAAAACTACGTCTAAGTCAAAAAAAGAATAAATTTTCTCCTACTTCTAGTTTTGTTGGTTTGATAGAGTAACATTCCATAAAATAATTTCATTTATTTATTAAAAAAAACTAAGTCTAAGTCAAAAAAAGAATAAATTTTCTCCTACTAGTTTTGTTGATTTGATAGAGTAACAATTAAATGAAGCAAAACTGCAATAAGTTTATACGCCGAAATAATTAATAATTATGTCAAAATTCAGTAAAGAAAAGTACCAAAAAGTGAATTAATTAGAAATTATTTATGGTGCAAAATTTGTTTTCACAAGAAGTGGATATTTTCACTTTACATTGGTTTGAGAATTTTGTTAAGCGTGGGCGTGGCCATGTATATACCGATGAAGATGGAGAATCTTTATCTTTCATCTTAGAATGGACCATTTAATTTTGCGGAGGAGGGCCTCAACTCTCATCATTTGCAAGGATGGCCCCTTATCCATATTGACACAGTCTTCCTCCTGGTGTACACGTGGCACTTGTACGTATGCTTTCTTTTCGGCAGGCGAAAGAGCGGCGGTGTGTTTAGTGTCAGCCTGTCAGGTAGATGAGGATGTCGCCATCTTGTTCAGCTTGGTGAAATGTCTTTCGTACCCCTAATAAATTTAATCCTGGGACCCATATCATTTACACTTTCTAAACCCAATATTAATTGCCGTAGACACTAGACATTTTAATTATCGACAAAATTGTTGTAAAGTAAATTATAATTATAAGAACGATAAAAAAAACATAGAGAAAGGGGGGAAGAATACAGAGAAGCAGGAGTCCCTCCATCCTTTTGATACGTATTAATTTTTTTATTTTGGTCTATCCCATTATAAAGTATTCATTTTCCTTCTTGGATTATGTGACCTACAATCACTCCATATGGCCCCACACTCAACACTAATACAACTACCCACTACACATTAAAATATTATTTCTCTCACCTTAATATACATTAAATTATTATACTCCTTAATCCACATGCAAAAAATAAATGAATACCTTTCAAATGGACGGAGGGAGTATTTTATTAACAGCATTAATGTAAAGAGTACAAAATCCAAATTCTCACTCTTTATATAGAAAAGACAAATGATACAATAGTAAATAAACTCACTTTCCTATTCTAATGATATGAGGGGTAATGTTCATATAAAATATTTTACAATACTCCCCCTTGAACATTACGACGTTACGACGTCATATGCATACCTCGTTAAAAACCTCGCTAGAAAATCCTTTGAGAAAAACCAGTCGAGGAAAAGAGTACATGTCTTATTATTTTAATATTTCATATTAGATGTCTCATAAAAAAACTTTCAACTAAGGAAATCTCGTAGGAAAAAACTTATTTAGAGAAAAAGAGTACAGTTTGATCTTCAGGACCCAATCTTCAGGATTATTTAAAAATTATTTCTCCCCCCAAGACATTTAACTTGTTTGTCTCATTAAAAACCTTCTACTAAGAAAACCTCTTAGAGAAAAAACTTAGTTAAGGAAAAAAGAGTACATGTACTACAATTTTCTTGTGTTGCTTTAGTTGCCTCATTAAAAACCTTAAACTAAGAAAACTCAATGAAAAAAGTTAGCAGAGGAAAAATAGTATAACTATTGGTCATCAGGACCTAATCTTCTAGATTATTTAGAAATTATCGATCCCCCTTAAGGTATTGGTATTTTGAAATATAACTACTGATCCTCAAGATCGAAATTTTAGAATTTACTTGAAATTATTACTCCCCCTGAAGACGAAAATCTTCAAAGTCTATATAAAACAATAGTACAAGCACATACTAAAATATAATTTGGGACTAAACAAAACAACGATAAATAATTTAGATCTTTACAAAAGCAAATACTGTGTATAATATCTCATTGCTCTTCTGGAGCATATATAATAAATTTGTCATGTCTCGCATAATATATTAATTACTCATCTATGCAACACATAATTTATTCTTTTATAAAAGGCTGGGAAAATCTATATTTCATCATGCCCAGACTACAAATTATATCAACAATCTTATCCTTGTTGGCGTTCGATCGTTTGGTTAACGTGAACCGTTAGGTTCCATGCGTTTCTAAATATATTACCTTTCACTAGGGTAGAAGAGAATGAATTCTCACCGACAGCACGCGCAGCTTTACCGTTTTGGACATAACTTCCTCACCTGATCTCCGATTCAAGTGATCTATGCACCAAAACGATCCTCTCTTCCGTGGCTTTCTAACAGTGTATCACACGTCCAGTTTTGAGTTCTATACGATTTTATAAAAATCATGGAAGTTGACGATTAGCAGCAACAAACAACCTTCTGATCTTCTGCTGTATTCCAAAGTCCAATCTTGAAGTCGTGTGGGCGACGTTCCTCAAGATCTTCTCAATCTGTTGTTCCCTCGCCCTCCTCACAGTGTTAGGCGTGAATCAATTAGGGTTTCTGGACAGCTGAGATGACTTATATATGAGCTACAACAAGGACCAGAAGGAGAAATTAGAGTCGGGCCTCCATTGGGCTTAAGTATCCAAGTTTAACCCAAAAACTTATACTTAAGTCCAATAATAATAATATATTCTACTAAAATATTATTACTTCACTGCAGCTCCAATCCCCAAATTATGTTTCGGGCTCCTTCTTATTATGAGCCCGTTAGTTTCCCCATGTTTAAGATATACAATGCCCATTAATTAATTAATTTACTGACAACTCCATTAATTAATATCTCATCCGAGAATAGTACCACTCAACCTCATTATCATGCCAGAATAAATCTACATGCAGGGTTTACATGATAATCCTTATGAGCTCCTCAAGAGGACATCATCAACCTATAGCGGATATGGATTCTTTCTACAATCAACAGCACACCATAGAGACTATATTATTTCCCAACTCACCGATTTTATTGATTTAATTACATGTAAATCTCACCCATTGATGAATAAAAAATACATATTGCCTTACGTGTCGAGGTTATTGTATAGGGATTAAGAGCTCAAACTTCCATAATAACTGAGATCAAGTTCTCCTATATAGTCAGTATAAGTCGAACGATCTCAAGCGGTCCTATTCAATATACACAAAGCGCACTAATGTGATTCTATAGTCAAGACAAAATAATACCAAATTACACTACAACCATCCCGATAGAGAGTCCCGTCTATCTCGGTTGTGAGCCTCTGTTTATACTTAATAAGAAAATCGATAATATGATCTTTCGCGTGTTGTCGCACAACATACTATCTACAGTATAAAGTAAGTTGACTATTGCATCGAACATATAAATAATTACAAGACGCAATCATTTGATCATATGATTCTCATTTCACATAAATTATTATAACATTGTTCATACTAAAGCTAGACTTTTAATATACAATCCAACAATCCTTACACCAATTTATGGGGATCATTCAATAAACATTCAAATCAATATACCACTGTCACATTGGTTTCTTATAAATAAACAAATATGTTTTGTATCTTCGAGATACTTGAGGATATGTTTAATTTCATGTAACTTCTCTTTATTCGAGAGTTATAAAATCTTGCTAGCAACTTCATCATAAGTGCATATCAGGCCTGATATAATTATGAGAAATGTGTACTTTAAAAACACTGAATAAAGGGACTTTTAGCCCAAAATATCCTCATTATATACTTAAAGTATATAGACATTAGTATTCCACTTCAAGGGATAAAAACGACAATTAACATACAACTTGAATAGATATATCAAGAATTCATCTAAAACAATCATCAAATAAATTAACTGGTATTTAAAATATAAAATATTTTTAATCTACATGTTGAGACAACTCTTTGATTTATCCAAGTTCTTTCACTCCCAAAAATCCGTCATCTTGACCTGAGTTAACTTATATAAAGTTTTGTAAATTCCAATGTTAAATCATTCATATACACACAATTTTCATTCTTCTTCGAGAAGAAATAACAAATTAAAATGTGGCATATCGTATTAATTGTTTCAAGGTCTTGCTATGACCAATAATACAGCTATTTGTTGTGATATTTTATTCTCATCCAAATTGAGAAGTTTTAATCCTTCGTGGATTTTTATGTAAATCATATAATGATGTGTATTTATTGCATATTTAAATATATTGAAACTGTTATTTAAATTAAGTAGCGAAAACATAATGTATAATGGAAGAGTATATATCATTTATATATTGGGCTTCTGCAAGAACCCTATGAGCTTTAACTGATCACCACTTTATAATTCATAGATCCTTTTGGGACAAATATTTATATCATTTCAGATAACATTCAAATAAATATTTAGCAAGTTAAGCTCAACCTCAATACTTTATTCTGTCTTACAAAATATTCATGCTTCTGGCACTTTGATATCAAATATAAGTTCAGGATCCAGATTATTATTTAAAATAGTAAAAACAATCAAAAAAGCAAATGTGTTGTCGACAATTTTCTGTTTCAATTCATATTCTTATCCAAAAATCTAGAATGATTTTTATAATTTTAGATTTATATAACCAAATCCTCGTCATTTTCCAATACTTTTGGATCTAGCCATTTCGCATACGCAGTATTTTGGTTATTTTGATGAACGTACAAATTTATTAGGTATTTGTCTTCTGGACAAACATATTAAAGAGATTTTCGTTATCAAAACAAACTCTTCTGATAATTTTGGAAGTGACTATTTAATCTTAAAATGAATTTCTGCGGATATTTAATTTCAAATCATAAAACCTTTCACGCTTCTAGCATTGATAAATAATTATTTAAAGTATGATGTCCTTGGGGAACACCACTTTCAGTGGTGTGTTTATTATTACAAATATAAGGGACTTTGTCACTTCATCACGATAATTTGACAGCTTATTTGCTATAGCAAATTAATAATATTTTGAACTTCTGGTTCAGTCAATCTAGTGCAAAATAATAGAATTTCTCGGCATTCACATAAATATTGGGCTTAAATCTCCCCCTAATGCCGTGAAATGATCTTCATTAAATGTGCAATTAGCGTACTAAAATATATATTGATCCCCTATTTTGGGTTTTATAGAAATTGACGGATAACTATCATTATAATGCCCATTAAAATATTTTATGGTGGTGATATAAAATATCAATTGCACAACTCAAAATTTGCATATTGGAAATGTTAAAGGCTTCTGGCCATGATTGAGTATCACTAGTTATAAAGGGCCGAGTTATAATTATGGTATGCATGAGCCAGATATGTGTTTAGTTATTCCAAGTTCACCAAATAATAATTGTTGGAATAAATATTCACAGCGTGTGAATATAAGATATTGGATGTTCCACTTTTTAATATTAATTATCCATTCCAATTGACTCTAATCGAGTAGTCAAAATTGAGCTCTTATACCTTTTTAGTGAAACAATTGTATAATGGACTTATTCTTAGTCCGATTTGTGGATAAATCAATAAAAATTTTACTTTGGTCATGATAATTAGAAAATTTGACCAATATTTTTTATTAAATCTCTTGAATATATTAGGAGATTTTATTTTAACTCCAATATATGAATATCATAAAAAATTTCCTTTAAGCAAGTTTCACAAATTTATCCATGTGAATTAAAGAGGAAATAATATCATTTCGTATTTTACAATTAAAAATAAACATCTGACTCATCTATGTTGCCCAAATAACCTAATTTCTCATGCTATAATATACATATTTTTGGGTATACTAGCTTTAAAGTCATTGCAGCTTGTAAATAATGTAACAAATAAAACCACTTCATTACATGCGATGCAAGTTCATGAAAGAGAAAAAAATTGTTACTTTTAATGTATCACGTGCTTCAGGCACCGCTTCTAATTTAGAAAAATAAATATCTTATAAATTCATATCAAACTTGATCATCTTCATAATTTACAAGCTCAAACCCCAAAAGGTCATGATTGTTATAGTTAAAAAAAATTCTTTGCTTCAGGCAAAATCATTTGATCATATGACTCACCATTTATATATTTTCTTTTATATAATTTTTACCTAATGATATTTACCAAATGTTTTGGTATACAACATATATGAGACCAATGATAATTATATCCATATTTATAGCAATTCTGCTTCTGGAGAATTGTTAATTGTTGAATAAAATTTGTGTTTTGTGCTTGAATTTTGTTTAATTCATTCTATAACTAGTGGGTCATTATTGTGATGTCTTTAATCTCAATGCTCTGCTAGAGCAATTTTAGATGTCTCAACAACTTCGATAAGATTAATTTTAATTTATTCAACTGCAACCTCTTGTTTATCATAAAAAAATAAAATAAAATGTGCTTCAGGCACTAGTTTGAACTATAATATTTTATTATGAGTAAATTATGTTTTTCTGCTAGCAATAATGTAGAAAGAAACTCTGAATACTTTATGTATTGTAAAATGGAGTAATATTTGTAACTGATTTAAAATTTTAAAATCCAAAATCCAGCCAATCATATTGAGTCTGATGGAGAATTATCACAGTTTGTTAACGATCTTTCAGGGATTATCACATATTAAATGAATTATTTTTCAACAAATACTCATTTGTAGAGATTGTAAAGAAGCATATTATTGATTATGTCTTCTGGACTTTGATTCATTTAAAATTTTGAATAATAATTCACGTGAACGGCAAGAGGTAAGGTGGTTAATATTAGACCCACATTAAGTATTTTTTCTATCATCAGTAAGCTCGTCAAATTTTCTCTTTATTAATGTCAAAATATTTTCACAAAAATATAACTATCATGTATTCCTTCTACATAAAATTGCGAGTATATGAATATATATAAACATATACACAATCATAAATTCTATCATGAGTTCATCGAAAAAGGATAATGATGTGAATTAATTATAAAAAAATAAAAATACTTCTAGAACTTTTCCATGGAGTATATTGATTCCATGGAGTATATTGATCATATGTTATGCATGTTTCTATTGCTTTAATCTATACCGTCCATCTTGCAAATCTCACATGCATTTAATCCATAAATACATATGCCAACTATTTTTATAAATTTTAAGAAAAATAATATAACAACATTGAGTTTCATTTCATGTTCAATCTTAAACACATTTTTTTAATATTTAAAATAAATAATTGATCTTTCATAAGAAATAACTAAACACGTTCTTATTATTACATAATGTGAGTAATTTGGTCTTCTGGACCTTATTCTGTATTTATTCCACGTCATTAAAAGATACCCTCGAGGCCTTTGCAAAGTTTCAGAATTTGTTTTTTTATATAAAACTATTTCATATGAAATTAAAAAATAATAATATTATGAACGCATATTTCTGAAATCTTAAGTAATCTCATCTTGTCTAGTAAAATAATTTTTGTTTTCTATTTAATAGAAAAACTTTAGTAATCATGTGTCACAAGTTTACTCCAAAATTTTATTACTTAAAAAATAACGGACATATGTATCACAACTAGAGAGAGAAAAAAAATTGATCCCTTTCAGAGAAAAATTTTGATCCTGATAAAATTTATCATGATTATAACAGATTTAAGAAAAACGTATGGGACCGAAAAATTATAATCAAACATGTTTCATATTTACTCATACAATTATTTAAGAATAAGTGCATGTTATCCATTTATATCAAATCAAGAGATGAATAAATATTTGTAATATTTGTTTTTATGTTGCTTGAAAAATATATCTTACCATATTTGTTAAAATCAAATAAAATCAAGAAGTGAATATTGTATTAAAATAAATAATTTCATGATTGAATAAAAAATTCTTAATCATTATCAATTAAAGCTGCCATAATTGAAAAATGCTTCTGGCCAAGCAAACAAATTAATTGCATTAATATAGTCAATCAAATATCCAAATTGATTATATTATCAAATATCAATTTTAATTCATAATAATCAATCAATTTAAAATGTAATCAAATCATTTAATGTACTTCTAAAAATTGCTACTTAAAAAGTTATATAGTCAAATGATTCATCAATCAAATTATAACAATCAACATGAAGCTTTAAGAAAGCATATTTTATTTTATAGGTTCTTAATAATTCTGAAAAAAAAAACAATTAATAATTCACGTTAATTAAATTAAAAAAAATTCTCTACCTAGAAAAATCTCAATTGCGATAATATATTATGTGAAATGATTTTTTTAATTATATCACCATGTAATAATGCTTGTAATAGCAGATACGATAATGAATAATTATATGTGCAAAAAAATCAGTTTCTTAATTATCAAAATAAAATTAGTTTTTTTTAATGAGTACTAATAAATAATATCTCCAACAATCACAAAAATAATAGTCATTCGCGTAATATCACAAAAATAATTATCTCATACAAAGAATGATGATTTATATAATTCTTAATAATGATTATCAAGAAGCATCGCGAGAATAATAATTAATGTATATTTAATGAATTACAGTATTACCTTACAGAAAAGACACAATTCTTTCTATGGCTCTTCTCAATAATGGTTCTTCTTGATGAGTGTAGAAATGAATCAAACCAACGAGTGTAATGATAACTCAGTTGACTAGAGCGTGCTAATAACGTGTTGTAAAGTAAATTATAAGAACGATAAAAGAAACATAGAGAAGTGGAGAAGAATACAGAGAAGCAGGAGAAAGAGGGTTTTATTAACAGCATTGATATGAAGTGTATAAAACCCAAATATTCTCACTCTTTATATAGAGAAGAGAAATGGTACAGTGGTAAATAAACTCCCTTTTCTATTCTAATGATATAAGGAGTAATGTCCATATAAAATATTTCACAACAAAAATTAATTTTTTAGATTTCACGCAATATCATCTTTCGAGGTAAAACAGTAATTTTTTCATCAGTGTTTTCATAATCGAACCAGAGGTTGAACCGGTAGATAAAACGGTTCGAGGTTCAACCGACGGTTCGAGGTTCAACCGACGGTTCAACCGAAAAATTAAATTTTACATATTTTTAATTATATTTTATAATATTACAATTCATTAAAAAAATTTATAATAATCAAAATTATTTTATAAAGAGAAAATTCAATTTATATAAAAATATAATTAGATAAAATATTTATAGTTTATAATTCATATTTTATACACATTTTTATATATTCTCTCAATAGCATATTACATAATGTATATTCAAACTGCTATACATCTGTGCACCACTCTAGGAAAATCACATAATTTAATTTAAAATTTAAATATTATATTTTAAAATAAATAAATAAAAATAAAAATATAAAATATAAAAAGAAAAACATAAAAATTAAAAAAAAAAATAAATAAAAAAATAGATTGGACCAGTTCAACCGATTTTTTAATTTTGGCCGGTTCTGGCCGATTCAATCCGGTTCAATTCAAAAAATAGTTTTATAGGGATTTGGACCGGTTTGGAGGCCGGTTCCCGGTTGAACCGGCTGCTCCAACCAATTTTTAAAATCATTAATTTTCATATTTACTATTTCAGTACTTTTTTAAAAAGTTAATTTTTTATTAATTTTATTGACTTTTAAGGAAATTTTAATATTTTTAAATAATAAATAAAGTATAAAGTAATATAATGAATATGAGAAAGAAGTAACAAATTTGAAAATAAAATAATTCTTTAGGTTATTAGATAAAGTTTCATTTTTTTAAGTGCGAAAAATATTGTCATATAAACAAATGAAGAAAGTGTGAAAACTTATCAAAACGAGTTAGTATATCTTTTCTTTCTTAGGGATGACAATGGGTAGGGTAGGGTACGGGTATGGTAAACTCACATAGTACCCTATACCCTACCCTCCATACCCATACCCTACCCTATTACCCTAAAATAGAGTTTTGGGTAGGGTACAGGTATGTTCATCGGGTATATGGACAATCCGCTGGTAAACGGATACCCACAATTTTAGTAGATTTTTGGGAATAATCCATGGTTACCCGACCCTACCCGCCCCATTTAAAAAAAACTATAATCCACCAAAAAAATAATTATAATACATAAATAAATAACTTAAAATAGAACATGCAAATTAGAAAACAAAGTTAATAACAAAAACGTCTAAGTCCATGTGCATTAACAAGAAAATATCATAAATTTATAGTTAGTCAAATAAAATCATAAAACAAACATCATAATCCAACAATTGCTTCCAAGTCCAAGGTTTAAGTATGACAATTTCAAAAAAATAATTATAATTCTTAATAACACATAATATTATAACATAGAACAAGATTTAATATAATTCTTAATTAATTATATTTATATTAAGATAAGAATATAAATTTTAATTAAAAATATTAAACATATTATAATAAATAAATATTAAATACATCATAAATTTTACATCAACAATATTATTATATTAAAAATGAAATATTAGATTTAGGTACCCATACCCTAAAAATGAAATATTAAAAATGATATATATATATATATATATATATTCGGGTAAAATTCGGGTCTGGTACGGGTAAAAATAAGAGGACCCGTACCCTACCTTTACCCGCATAGTTCACTTTCGGGTTCGAGTACTACCCGACCCGACCCGATTTCAGTATTTTCAAAACCGAACTGGAGACTGAATCGCTGTCTTCAACGATTCGAGGTTCAACCGGTCGGACCGGTCGAACCGGCAGTTCAACCAAAAAATTAAATTTACCTATTTTTAATTATATTTTAAACTAATATTACAAAAAATATATAATAAATAAAGTTATTTAATAAAATATGTAGTCTAACATTTAAAACTAAAGCCCATTTCATAAAGATAAAAGCCCATATAATAGCATTTCATAAAGCCTAATTAAAATATAAAGATCCGATAATTTTCATGGGGCAGCTATTTGCATCCCCAATTATACTAAATGAACCCCATAAATTTACATATTTAAAATATATTTTTGTAAGAAGACATAAATACCCTTATGTAAATAATAATAATAATAATATATTAAAAGTGGCTTATCAAGTGTTAACATTTTTTTCAACTTTATCCTCACCTATATTTCTTTACTACATTTTTACCCTTATCTATTATAATGTATTATATTTAATTAATTCATTATTAATAATGCCTTTTCATTATCTTCAATCTTCAATTAAATCAATTTTAATATTGCATCTTTTAATCTTTCCTCAATTTATTTCATGACTCCATATTCATATCATCTATATTAATTAGACATTAACTATTTTAACTTTTAAAATACTCATAACTTATTATCTGATGAATAATATTTTAATACAAAATAATTTATACAACTTTTTCATATCAATGAATTTATAATTAATAAGTAATACGAAGAGGCAAATTAAAAATTATAAAATATCACTTATTCATCACTCCACATTGTATCATCGCAACTTCCCTCTCATTGTTGCTGCAAATGGCCAAATTAAGTTGGAATTCTTGAAAATGTTCTAATTTCATTTTTTGTTTTATTATTATTATTGTTGTGTGATATGAATCATTGTTTTCTAAGTTTTAAATTATTTCGTTGTTTCACGATCGATTTGTGAGCCAGATATATTGAATCGATATAAATAGGCGTGATTATCTTCTTTTTCTTTTTAGCGGCGAAAAGATCAAGGAACCCTGATCTATATATTTTTAAAATATTTGATCTTATATTATTTTTAGTTGTAGAGTTATTATTTGTATGATATTTGATTGATTGATATTTATAGACTCCACCCATATTGGTTGTAATTCATGGTAAAGATCTCATGTGTAAGGAAGCTTATAGAAGATGTATCAATATATATGTTTAGAATTTTTATTAATACTGATGTTTATTAATCTTTTTTTTACTCATCTCAATGATTTCAGTCATTATGGATTTAAGAGGTTGGGATGAGGTGTTTCGTGTTCATCAATAAAATTACACATCCTATTATTATATGCACACCTCCTCTCATTAAATACACATCCTATTATTATATAATTAAAATATATATTTATAAGAAGTATAATTCATCATGCAAATAATTAATAATGGGGTGGCCTGTAATATATGAATCATAAAACCCATTGATTACAAATATTTTGGTTGATAAAACACACAAAATAAGATGGAGGTTTGTATAATTTTAATTATAAAAAGGTAATTTTGAAATTTTAGGGGTGTGTGTAAAATAAAAATAAAAAATAAAAAAATAAAGAGAGTGTATATTCAATAAAAGATGTGTACTTAATAAAAAAGAGTGTGCAAATAACAACACTTTAATTTTAATGTTATGTACATGTTACTGATATTATGTAGTATAAAAATATGCTCCTTAAATCTAAAATTTAGATTCATTCCAACTTAACAAATGGGTATAGTTAGATTTTTGTATAAAATAAATAAATATTAAATAAAAATTTTTTTTTTACAGAAATATAATATTTATTTAATTAATACAAAGTTAATAATTAGAAATAAAAAAGAAATAGAAAAACATATATACTACTCACATAAATTACTTAATCACTAATCACAACTATAATTTTATCACCAAAGTTGTTGCTTTAGATATAAAAGTATAAAAATTCTCGTGTTTGATGAGTTAGTCGCAATACATGAAAAGATTTAATATTTAATGGGTAAAATGAATTATCCAAATTATTAATTTACTAAAACCCAAAATGTCTTTCACAAAATTAAACTATCATAATAATTAGAGGAGAAGATACATTGATATATTTATTTGACATGTTATATGAAGAGAGAACATATAATTATTTTAAATTTCATTATTTTGGAGGTAATTAAGAATTTTTACGTTTATTACAAACACCTATAATGAATTAAATTTTATTCTATATGTAGATCTTATATGTTCATTTTATATTTAATTATGACATAGTACTTTAAAGATTTATTAAACCTGTAGTTCTTTAGCAACACAATTTATTGGTACAAGATGTTCTATTACATCTTAATATTGCATCTTTTTATTACACGTATTACATGAGTGATACGTAAAAATCTAAATTCCTTAAGATTGGTAATTTTTCTTTATAATATAGATTTTATCTATATCTCGCGTATCATTCATCTATCGATTTGTAATAGAAAACGTAATATTAAAATATAATAGAAGATCTAATCTGCGTATCATTCATCTATCGATTTGTAATAGAAGACGTAACATTAAAATATAATAGAAGATCTAATCTGCATTTTATGAGGTCCAATCAATAACACCCCAAAATCATCTAAATATATACGTCAAATTGCTAAATACATCTTATATTATTTTTCCTTTCTTACTAGATACGAACAATTCAGAATACTAAAATACTCTCCAATAAATTTTTTAGTATTTATTTGTTATGCCACAAACACAATAATTATAAAATATTTTTTTAAGTTAAGTGTTCGGTGAGTCAATATTTTTACACGTTACTACTCTGGAGTAAACATGAAGAGATTATGTTGATTTATGGATTTAACTGTCTAATCTATTCACCTAAATGATATGAATGACCTATTTTATGCGAGTCACTATTGATCGGTAAAGATTTTTTACAATTGTTCTATTTTTCTCAGAAAAATAACGGATTAGAATATTTAATTCCCAAAAAGTCATCACTAAGGCATCAATTATCAATGGGAGATCAAATTTTTATTGATATTGTTACTCATATGCTCAAAGTGAATCCAGATAAGTGACCATATGCATATGAGACTTTCAAACATTTATAGTTACAATGTCCTTATTAACCAGTATTATCTCGAAAAATCTGAAATTACTCAGATGGTATAGTTTTAAAGGTTCATCGATAAAATTATATTACAAAAATTCATTGTTAAAATTACATTACAAAGTATGATGTGCATGCAACGTGCAACGCACGTCTTTAAAAACTAGTAATAATAAAATAAGATTATTTATGACAACCAATTAAAATTTTAAATACACCCCAATTAATTTCTAAATGTACCCCATGCCATTTTGAGTGAGAGATAGAGTGGAGAGAGAGAAAGCTACAGAATCCCAATGCTGGTGTCTCAGCATTTGAGCCTCTATCTCGTTGGATTATATACTACCCATTGATTTTCATTGATATAGATTCAATGAGAGGAGGATTTGTTAATGTGATTTATTTAGGGTTGAGAATTGAGAGTTTTGTTTGCGAATGGATGCTAAAGCTTTTGCTCCGGTGATTGATAGCTACGGAAATGGCGATAGTTTCGGCGGCGAAACCCCTACAATGAACAATAATATCAACGTGATTAATTCTCAAGGGAATAAGATGGTGAGAAAGAGTGCGGCGTCTGAGATGGAATTCAACGCGAATGCTAATAGGAACGCCACCAGGTTTTCTCGCCGTTACGCCACCGGGAACGATGATTATATTAATAAAATTGAATTTCAAGTAAGTGTGGCACAAGTAGGGTTCCTCCATCCTTATCACTCATTTTCACTGATAAGCGCCACACGCACATACTCTCCCTCTCTAGCAAACGACGCCCCCTTCTCTCCCTCTCCTTTTTGATTTGAAGTGATATTTTCTTCAATCTAGATATCAAATTGCTGGCCTGGTGTTCACTCTAGATCTGGAAGAGAGGGCTTTTCATCTTTTTTTTTTTCTCTATTATTCACCCGTCTACTTAGTCTGCTACAACATTTATTAAGGAGAATTCGGTGTATGTATGTATGATTTGTGCTGCATGTAGGCGATGTATTTTGATATTTCAAATTTTAAATTTTAATTATTGTAATCGAAATAAATAAAATAGAATGTTGAAGTTTGAAAACAAATGCAAAATTTATACATGAAACCGGTGGTTATCCGGTTCTAGCGGCTTGCCATTTTTTCGATTTTCACCGGTTCAATCCAATTTTTACCGGTTTAATTTAAAAAATGGTTTATAGGTTGTTCCGGACCGGTCTCGACTTCGGTTCCCGGTTCAACCGGCCGGTCCGGTTTTGAAAACACTGCCCGATTTAATCCAATTTTTCACACCCGATATGCGGGTACTAGTTGGGTAACCCGACTCGATGGGTAAAATTGTCATCCCTATAATCCTTTCTCGGTCCTCCAATGGAGGGATATCTGTTTTGTTTTTTTACGTAAATTAAAAAATATTATTATATAATACTCCTTCCATCCCAAATTCATTTTCACTTTTACTGTTTGCATGAATATTAATAAGTCACTTTTTAACTTACTCCATATTTTAAAGTAGTTTGGTATTTTGGATAATAAATAAATGATAAAATATGTTATGTGTATTTAAAAGATAATGACAAATTTAAATGTAATGTGTGTTAGATAGTACGGAGGGAGTATGTAGTAAGTACTTCCTGTTGGATTGTATACTAAAAGTCTAACTTTTTGTATGAACAATGTTTAAACAATTAATTTGAAATGAGAATCATATGATCAAATGATTGCGTCTTATAATTTATTTATATATTCGATGCAATAGTCCACTTACTTTATACTGTAGATAATATGTTGTGCGACAACACGCGGAAGATCATATTATCGGCTTCCTTATAAAGTATAAACAGATGCTCACAACCGAGATAGACGGAGACTCTCTATCGGGATGGTTGTAGTGTGGTTTGGTATTAGCTTGTCTTGGCTATAGAATCACATTAGTGCACTTGTGTGTATTGAGCAGGAACGTTTGAGATCGTTCGACTTATACTGACTTATAGAAGAACTTGATCTCTGTTATTATGGATGTTCGTGCTCTTAATCCCTATACAATAACCTCGACACGTAGGAGAGTATGTATTTCTTTGATTCATCAATGTGTGAGATTTACATGTAATTAAATCAACAAACTCGATGAGTTGAGAAATAGTGCTGTCTCTATGGTGTGCTGTTGATTGTAGAAGGAATCCGTGTCCAACATAGGTTGATGATGTCCCCTTAAGGAGCTCATAAGGATTATCATGTAAACCCTGCAGGTGGATTTATTCTGATGATAATGAGGTTGAGTGGTACTACTCTCGGATGAGATATTAATTAATGGAATTGTCAGTAACTTAATTAATTAATGGGCAATGTATATCTTATACATTGAGAGACTAACGGACTCATAATAAGGAGCCCATAACTTAATTATGGGATTAGAACGGTAGTGCAGTAATAATATTTTAGTGGTATATATTATTATTATTGGACTTAAGTATAAGCTTTGGGCTAAACTTGGATACTTAAGCCCAATGGAGGCCCAACTCTAATTTCTCCTCCTGGTCCCTACTGTAGCCCATATATAAGTCATCTCAGCTGTTCGAAAACCCTAATCAATTGATTAATCATGCCTAATACTGTGAGAAGGGTGAGAGAACAGCAAAATGAGAAGATATCAAAGATCGTCGCCCACACGACGTCGAGATTGGACTTGGGAATACAGCAGAAGACTGAAAGGTTGTTTGCTGCTGCTGTACACCATCTTCTATAATTTTTATAAAATTTTAAAGATATCAAAACAGGATGTGTCATATACTGACGGAAAGCCACGGAAGAGAGGATCGTTTTGGTGCATAGATCACTCAAATCCGATATCGAATGAGAGAGTTATGCCCAAAACAGTGAGGCTGCACAGGCTGGTGGCGAGAATTCATCGTCTTCAACATACCCTGGTAAAAGATAATACGTTTCTTGTTTACTTGCTTCCGCTGCTTGTTAGAAACGTATGGAACCCTAACGGTTCACGTTAACCAAATGATCGAACGCCAACACTTTCTCCGTCCTATAGAAACGTTTACGAATTTTCATTTTGATCGTTCTATAAAAAAATTAATTTTCCCTTTATAGTAAATGATACTCACACAAAATATTTAAATATCTTTATGGGGTCCACTACACTATACTAATACAACTACTCACTACACATTAAAAGATTATTTCTCTCATCTCAATACATATTAAAATACCATATTTCTTAATTTCGTGCAAAAAGCAAACGTAAATATTTATACGAGACGGAGAGAGTAATTGTAGATGTATGAATCTCATATAATTGTATTAATAATATGTATGAGTTTTATATATTTAAAAAAAAATGTAACCTTTTAAGACAGAAGTTCAAAATAACTTAATGAGATCCTTGTTGTCAAGGAAGGATGTGTGCAATAAACAATTGAGGTAATGAGCCACAAAGCCCATGACTTTATGCAATTTTTTTTTATATTCCACTTTTAATGATATTTTTAAAGTGCTCAGATAAAAATATTCTTGACTTGATTGTTGACTCGTTTAAAGTAAATAATTTGATTATATACTCCTTCCGTTCCATTTAAAGGATCATTTTTTCTATTTTGGTGTCCCACCCAAAGAGTTCACTTTCCTTTTTTATATATATAGGACCCACACACCCACTAATACAATTAAAATATGGGGCCCACACTCCAACTAATACAACTATCCACTACATATTAAATAATAATACTCCTTAATCCACATACAAAAAAGCAAAATACATCATTTGAGTGGGACTGAGGGAGTATATATTTTCATAATTAGATTAAAAATTTTAAATCAAGTCACAAATCGAGTCTAAATATTTTCGTCATTTAGGGCATTTTAAAATTTATTGCTATATGCATGGGAATTAAAATAAATTATTAAACCTATTAGGATATATAAAAATTTAACCCTAAACAAATTTATATTTATTATTTTTGTTAATTTTCACATCCCAACTAAAGAATTTACACTTAATTCAATAATCATATAATACACATTAATGTTAAAATTATCACAAAATTTTCAACTCACATAACGATATTAAATGGGCCAGTCCTAACCCACTAAAATTAGCCATAATGGGCTTCGGGCTTCGGTCTAATCGGACTTCAAGTTAATTAGACCTTTTAGACGAGCTACTAAAAGGTGAACTTAACCCGAACCTTAATGGGCAGACGGACTGTATGACAAAAAATATTAAAAACATTATAAATTTGTTATAAATAATACAATAAATTCCAAAATAATTCAAACATTATTTAAAATTTGAGAGAATTAAAATTAATGTACGCAAAATATTGTTAAAACACACTCCCTCCATCCCCTTAAAACATAATTATTTACTTTTTGCACATGAATTAAGAAGCATAATTATTTAAAGTATAGTGAATTGATAAATATAATATTTAGGCCGCGGGTATTCACACCCACCCTTTTACTGCATACGATCTATTTATATTTGCGCACACTATAATTATATATACACTCATATGTAAAAACTAACATAACCTTAATTTATAATACACATATACCCATTTCATTCCTCTCCCATAACCTTACATTAATAACAAAAGAAAATGCATGCACCCACCCCATCCCCTCCAAAGCAACTTCCAGAAGAATAATAAGAAAATAATAATAATAAAAAAAATGCACATATACCCACTTCATCCCTCTCCCACAACCCTCCATTAATAACAAAAGAAAATGCATGCACCCACACCCACTCCATCACCTCCTAAGCAACTTTCGGAAGAATAATAAGAAAATAATAAAAAAAAGACAAAGAAAGGTGAAAATAAGAGAGGAGGAAGGAAACCATCACCCACATAAAAAAAGAACTTCCATCATTCATCATCAAATGGTGGGTAGAGTGCCATCATCTCTCACAAAAGCGTTGGTTTTGTGGAGAAATATGATTGGGCAGTAGGTGAAATGAAAAAAAGACGATAGCCCGTTCGAACTTAGTGTACCATGAATGACACTCTTGTTCGATCAGCATTAACAGAAAATTTCACTTTTATTTGATCAATACTGGCCAAAAGTTTTATTTTTGTTTGATCAACACTGGCCGAACAATCTATATTTTACCAATCCTGGTTGGTTGAACAATTGTGTATCGTGATTAAAAAAACAAATGCTTGCATTTTAATTGGTTCAAATGCATAAAAATACATATTTTTAAGGTTTTGAATATATTCTCTCCAGATATTATGTCACGTTTGAACGTATGAGAGAATTTATGAGATGAAGGAAACTAAGGTTTTTTATTATTATTATTTTTAAACTAATTATACCTTAATTTTGGGAAAGATGCATGGTTGGTGTATGTGGTTGGTGTGTGTGCTTGTCTTAGGCTTGGGGAGGGTTTTTATTGTGAAAGTGAAAGGTGTGTGTATATATGAATTGTAGTTGTACTATAATGTGTAAAGTTTTGGGTTTTGGGATATTTTAGTCTTTTATTATATAAGTTTATGATTGAAAAATTAAATGGGTGTGTATGTTAGTTGATGAGCGTTTTCTCAACACACAATATTAATCCTCAAGTGTGAAAGATGCTATTGTAGTTTTGATAAGCGACCAAGTGATTATCGAACCCAAAGGACGTATTATAATCAATTTAATTATATTCTAATTTATTAAGACTAGTATGACAAAATAGTTGTGTGATTAAGTATCAAATAACAATTAATTAAAAGAACAATTAAAGTAAATAAACAGTAGATAACGAAAGTGAACAAGTAAGAAGATAGGTAGTCCTTCTGGCCATCCAGTTTTACTTATTAATTTTCCTTCCGTGTATCAATGTCCGACTCTGTCTTGTGGAGTATGGACACATCACTAAACCATGCAAATCTACTCTATAGACACAAGTAGATAAGCATATGACACGTGTGAATATCCTTGGAGTAAGAGATATAATTTACCCCCTTTCTAGGTATTATTAGTATCAATTATTTTCCTTGCACTAAGTACTCTAACCCGATATGATCTCCCTTTATAGGTACTATGAAATTACTCTTTATCCTACTTATTAACCCGAATAATATTCAATTAACAAGTATTTATATAAGATAGTTCTAATGAGAGTTTGGAGTCCTCTCACTTAGAATCATAACATAGAATCCTACTCAACAGTGAACGCACTCAATCAATAACATAGATTTGTATTCAGGCTCTACATAATAGTTAATGATGCACTAAACAACTCTGAGTATGAATTAAAAACGTATTGTCTTATATAAAATAAACCACAAGTAGTATTGTACAGAGTTTAGGCACAAAAGTTCAATTAACTCGTAAAACCTTCATAAACCCTAGAACTACCTAAGCGGTTCTAGCCCATGATTGATCGAAGAACAATCATGGTGGTTGGATAGATCTTACCCTTAGTCTTGAAAATTACAAGATAAAATAAGAGGCGAAATAAACCCTAGAGGCGGGCACCGTCGCGTCTCTCTCCTTCTTGAATCTTCACTTGATTCTCACTTGATTCGACAGACGAATTTTTCTCTACAGCTCCGTGGACGGTAGTAGGGTTTTGGATGTTGTGTAGAATGAAGGTGGTGGTGAACTCTCTTTTCCCTTGCTTAGGGTCTTTCTTTTATACTTATGAGCTCTCCTTATGGACTTAGGATGGACTTTTTGAGCGAAAACACACACTGAAGGTGTAAAAATATGGATCCAGACGTGTCCAGCGCATCGGTTCGACCAAGGGACTTGGTTGAACCATATTCTTCTGGTCGAATCACAGGTCGAACCGGCCTGTAAATCACTTGCAGGTGGCCGGTTCGACTCGAATGGTAGGTCGAATCAGAGCGTTGTGGTCGAACTGCGACTGCTTCTCTTTAGACTTCTAGTTTGACCACCATGCTTGGTCGAACCACAGTGTCGTGGTTGAACCACACTTCTACCGTCTTCTCTCGCCTTGTTCGAACCATGGGTGCTGGTCGAACCATCCCCATGTAGGTCGAACTAGGCACCTGTTGGTCGAACCGGGTGTCTTCAACGCCCTTTCTCCGGTTCCAATCACTTCTATCCCGTTTTCCTTTGAAAATCCACTCAAACGGACTTAAACACACCTGATTCATGACTTTCCACTATACCACTCGATTTATCTTGATTTAAGGGCAAATCATACATCATTATTACACGAATCAGAGCTAAAAAATACGTGAATTTACACACTCATCACTAGTAAAATCGGGAATGTGAATAGTCGTGGCCTAATATTTAATGTGTAGTGAGTTGTATTAGTGTTGGGTGTGAATATATATATATATATATATATATATATATATATATATATATATATATATATATATATATATATATATATATATATATATATATATATATATTTTGGATCACATCAATCTAAAAGGAATTGAATACTTTGTAGTGAGACAGATCAAAATGGTAAAATGAATACGTATCAAAGAGAGATGGAGGGATTATGTAAAATTTGTGATAATTTAATTAATTTTAATATATTTATTTATGTATTATTTTATTTATTAGAAAAAAAGGTGGGTGGGAAAGATAGAGATAATGAGTAAGAGATTAAAATTACTAATGATGAGAGTTTATTCCATGATGGGCTGGGGATAGGGTGGGGAAGGGGTGGTTGATGTGTAGATTAGGAGTGTTAAGATAATAATAATAATAATAATAGGGATTATTACTCACAGGTACGCGTGAATATAAACTAATTACTAATAAATACATTGATCTAAATGTCTATTTCTTTTTTCAGTTTTACCCTTATTTACAATGCTGAATATTTCAACGCTTTCACTTAACACTAGTTTTATTGAACACTAATGTGCACTAAATTAAATAAAAACAATGGAAATCAAATAAAAACAATGGGTGAGAGATTTAAGGATAATTATAACAACCCTATTTTCAATTTAATATATCACGTATTTTCTGTTTCTTTCCAAAAAATGCACACTAATGTACATTAGTAGGGTTCTTCAATTTAATTGCAAATTCCTGTTTCTCTCTAAGAATGCACATTAATGTACTTAACAATAGTTTCAGTCGTGTATTTTTTATTTTTCTCTCAAAGATGTACACTGATGTACATTCGTAGGGTTTTTCAATTTAATCACGTATTTTTTGTTTCTCTCTCAAGAATACACACTAATGTACATTAGTAGGATTCTTCAATTTAATCGCGTATTTTCAGTTACTTTCTCAATAGAATGTACACTAAAGTACATTCGTATAAATAACGTATATTTTTTCCATCTTAACAATGCACACTAATGTACAATATATATATAAGTATTATGGGAAAAATAAAATATAATTTTGTATTTATTGATAATTTTCTGAAGCGAATGTATCGCTTAGAAATTTTTAAATACGTTTTGTACCTATTATTTATTGACTACTACTACTACTAATAATAATAATAATAATAATATCTCCTAATTCTACGGACTGGCCCAGTTAGCCCGCGAACCTGCCCTGTTAGCCCACGGGCTAACCGGTTCGGACCAAAAAGCTCAGTTGTTAAACGGGCCTGAATTTCTCGATCCTAATTCTAATTTTTTAGAATAAATCAGGTCGCACCCAATGTTTTCAGATTTTTTAACAACTTTACACATAATTCTTTTTATTTTTAATGGGCATTACAAGATCGAAGATCTATAAGAAAAATTGAAAAATAAATCTGGATTAAAATTAAATTAAATATAATGGATTGTCGGGCAGGGGTGGAGCTAGACCGATTTTGAAGGGGGCTAAAAATAAAATCACATTGATATTAGAGCATTAAATAATACTTCTTCCGTCTCGATTTTATTTGCACTGATAATGTTGATGTAGAGTTTAAGAAAAAAAATTATTTGACAAACTTTATTGATTTTTTAGGGATAATGTAATCTACATTTTAAATAATAAATTGTAAAGCATGTTACCTGTATTAGGTGAAAATGTTATTTTTAAAATTAAAATATATTTTAAGGTATTATATTTTTTATTTTTGGATGGTGCAAGCTATTATGGAACAAACAAAAATATAAATTGTTATTGTAATTGTGGCATGACGGGAGTACAAAATAATGCAATATAAAAACATAACTTGCTTTAAAAAAATTCTAGATACATTAATATACAATTTTCAATGTTTAAAACTAAACAAAAAGTGTAGACAATGTTTTCTAATTGATTCAAAATAAGAAATTATAGAGCATATGTAATAAAAGTGATACATGTTTTTTTTATCAATGTGTAAGGTCAAATTAATTATAAGAATAATTATTAGAAAGTGTGAAGAATTAAAATTATTACTAAGAAGAATAATCATTAAAAACTAAAAATATTACTCCCTCCGTCCCGCACCAAGGGTCTCTTTTTTCCATTTTGGTCGTCTCACCCAAAGAGTTCTCTTTACTTTTTTATACACATGGGTCCCACACTCACCCACTAATACAATTAAAACATGAGGTCCACACTCCCACTAATACAACTACCCACTACACATTAAATAATAATACTCCTTAATCTACGTACAAAAAAAGCAAAATGCATCCTTGATGCGGGACGGATGAAGTATATATATACACTAATGGAATTTTTATGGTTTGGGGGGCGGCTTTGATACGCCCTGTTATCGGGTCAATAGGAACCGAATGTATATAAACATGTGTAGGTCTTGTATGAGATCGTCTCACGGATCACATTTCGTGAGACGAATTATCCATCAACCAAATAATATAGTATAAGAAATAAAGAATTACTAATTATACTATGCACCCGGGTGTACCTTAAGATAGGATGCACCCACTTTAAAAAACGTAGACAAATGTAAATAAAAATATATACAATTATGAACAAAAAAGTATAAAATTTAATTGTTAAATTTTTAATGAAAAATTGAGTGTAAAAAAATATACAATTATTAAAAAATATGTATAAACTATTGAATAAAAAATTATACACATAGATGCTAGTTTTTTAAGGAAAATTGATTTTTTCGTCCGTTGACTTTCCCTTATTTTGAAATTGGTCCATCATTTTCCTCAATTTTGAAAACAGTCCATTATCTTTACAAATCTCAACTTTTTGGTCCTTTGACCTGTTATAGCAGGTGACCAACAGGTTTTGACAATAATATCTTCTAAATTTTGAAATCAGTCCACTAACTTTGCAGAATTCAACTTTTTAGTCATACAATAGGTATTTTAAGGATTTTCAGCCCTAAATTACTTATATCATATCATTTTTCGCCAAATTTTTATCACTTTTTATTTTTCAAAATAGACATAGTCCATTACGACCATATCAGGCTCATCATGCTTCCGTTAACAACATTAATCTCGTAATTAACCAACTTGTAACAGTAGCAGTACCTTATTTGATCGTCGATCCACCGCGTATCCAAAAAGTTTTACGGTTGCTCCTCACAGCCAATCACGCGTCCCACAGTACGATGGTTCAATCCCATCCCTTCAGCGGACCTCAGCACAACCTTGGTTCATTTCCTACACCGGGTGTATATGATGCTGCTACTGTTTCTCGCCGAAAAATATGGAGATCAAAGTTGTAGAAAATTGAAGGCTACATTCAGGTAGAAGCCCAAGATTATTTATTTATTGAATGAAGAATTTATTACACACTCATCCTCACAGAACAAGAGGAGATAACTCCTTTAGCTACCTATTGTAGCTGCACTCAGAATACTCTTACAAAGAAAGGAATACAATATTTATTTTAGAAAGAGAAAACAGAGGGGAATGGTCGATGCCTTCTGCTTTCTCAACACACCTATTTATAGAGGCTTTCGGATTTGAAATCCAGATTTCAAAGCCTCCAAATCTTTTGTGACGTCACTGCTTATGTCATTGTTCTTGCGTCAGAACTTATGTCATCTACATTGAATCCCAACTTTAGCAGTTGGCTGGTCCCTCTCCGTTATTGGATTCTTTTTTGTGACATTACTGCTTGCGTCACTTTTCATTGGATGCCAACAGCTGGCTGGTTCCTTTATTGGATTCCCTTTTGTGGGTCATCCTCCCTGTAAGTCACATGTCTTTTACCCTTTCGAAAAGGTCACCTGACTCTTGCTTTTTTGAGGAGTTATTTGTCCTCTTTAGTCATGATGGTTCTCCCGGCTCCTGGGTATTCCGAAGAGATTTTACCTTCTTCTTTCCACGTGTCTCCTTTGGGGGTGGATCAGCAGTTCTGATCATCCCCATGCCCAGCCTTATTCCTTTTCCAAACTCCGGCTCTGTTTGGGTGAAACAGTTCAAACATGCTTGTTTGTCCACTGCCCGAAATGGGCCATGTTACAATATCTCCGAAGAGTTTGTTTACTCACCGGAATCTTATTTTTTCAGTGAAGTTTTTATTTTTCTTGGAACGCCTTCTCCGCAAATACTGTCTTCTTCCCTGTTAAAGTATTCAACAGGAAAGACCCATTCGAAGACTTATGCTCGAACTTGAATGGGAACTTCACCTCCACCATGGCTTTGATGCAGGCATACAAATCCCTCGCTCTTTGCGTAGAGATCTGTTCTTCAGAAAATGTAAAAACCAAGACTGGTTCATTTTCAGAAGACTCTTTAATCTTATTTGAAGCTGAGACATCGGGTTTTCTTAGCTTGATGAAATAGAAGGCCTCGTGGTTGCCCTTCCCGATTGGTTCTGGGGCAGCACTGATAAAAAACAACTCCAATACATCGCTTCTGGATATAGTTTATTTATTTTCCTATGCCTTGAAAACCTTTTCTCCGAGCCAATCTGGAAGTTTTGCAAGTTCTGGGAAACCTGGTGCAACAGTATAGATCGAGGCTAGTGCCCCAAAGTCATACCACTGCTTTAAATCCATTGGATTTGAGCCCTCTCTCATCCAAACTTGGGAATATTCCCCCGATATATCCACCGACATTTCTCCTATCGGATTCCTTGTCTGGTGTTCAATTTCTCCCAGCTGGCCTGATATTCCTGCCAATAAGAGAAATCTTCTAAGTTAATACTAACCTTAGTAGTGCCCGTCATAGGCCTAAGGTTGATCTCTCCCTCTTTAACCCCAGAGGTGCTGGGTTGACTCGTCGACTCTAGATGTGACTCCAGGTCTTTGATTTTTCCTTGGACCGATTCCTCTTTGGAGGTTCCAGACTAGGACTTGTGCTAAGGGTACTTGAATCCCGGAGTAGTGACTCTCGTAAGGACTCGAAGAGACTCGCATTATTGCAAATACAAACTCATATGCGATTAGACACTTTGGTCCGATCGTTTTCTTGTAATTTTCCAGCACGCGTTGCATTGAGTGCTAGATTCTCGAATTCCCTTTGGAGCAACTCCAAGTTGTCTATCAGGTGCCTTGAAACAGTCAGAATGGAGTCTATCTCAGCTCCTTCCATCTCTCGTCAGGAAATCTGCCAAAACATTAGCAATAGAGTTAATAATGACAATATTAAAATCATAATATTGACTTCTGCTTGCCATCTTAATAGTCTAGCCTTTTCTAGTTTAGATTCAATTTTATTATTCAAAAAGGCTTTGACGCTTGTTTTATCAATTTTAAGGATGAATTTCTTCGCGGGAAGAAATAGCGGCCATTTCTTGAACTCCTTTCGAACTGCAAAGAATTCATTTTCATTGATGTGCCACCTTTTTGCTTCATTCTCCGCAAAGAACCCACTACAGTATCTGCATGACACTTTTCCTTCTAGTGTGGACTTAGTTAGAACTGCTGCCCACCAATAGTCGTTGGCATCTGTATACAGTACGAGATCATCCTCGTCGTTTGGAATGGCTAACTTTGGGAGCTTTTTGCAAACCTCCTTTAGTTGCTTAACCATCTCTCGGTGTGATTCCTTCCACTTGAATTCGACATCTTTTTTTAGCAGAGGACTAAACACCTTTCTGTATTGTGCTAGATTGTTGATGAACATTCCAGCAAAGTTGACAACTCCTAAAAAGCTCTGGAGTTGTTTTTTGTCCTTGAAATCTTCAGGAAATCCTTGAACCTTTTCTACAATATGAGACTGTAGAATAATTCCAGACTCATTGATCTCGACTCTATGGAACTCGATTTGCCTTGTTGTTATTACTCCTTTCTTTTCAAAAAGCACTAATCCTTCCTTGTGGCATGCTTCTGAAAATACTTTCAGATATGATAGATGCTCCTTCATGTTTTTTGAGGCTATGAGAATGTCATCCACATAAACAAACATGAATAAGAAATAATCTTTGAAAAGATTATCCATTTTCTTTGGTATATCTGGGGTGCGTTCGCCAAGCGCATAGGTATGACATTACAGATACAATGTCCTTGTGGTGTGGAGAAGGCTGTGAACTTCTTCCTTCCTTCCTCCATCATAATCTGGTAGAATCCAATTTGCAATCAAACTTGGAGAATACCTAGGCATTCTTGATACAGTTAACCAAGTGTTCCCTACTTGGTATATAGTATCCGTCGAACTCCAAGATGTTGTTGATCCCTTTGTAGTTGATCACAAGTCTCAGTTTTCTCCGCTTGACTTCTCTATGATTTCGAACCAGAAATTCTGGACTGCTGTATGAAGATACTCCTGGTGATATTAGCCTAAGGTCCAAATGTTCCTTAAGTATTTGGTGCATATCCTTACGATCCTCTTGATTCATCAGGATAAGCTTGTATCTCACGAACTCGTGCTCCTTTCCTACTTTTACTTTAAGTGAGGCTCTGAACTTGTTTTTGTCCCACCAGGCTAGAGGATCCTAGTTGAAGTTCCTCTGTATCTTCTTCTTGACATACTCCAAAGATGTGTGTTCTTCGATTGTGACGTCTCTCTGTAAGATTTCTCCCAAGCTTGCTTTGAGAAGGTGGATTTATCTTTCTTTAGTTTCTCCATCTTTTATCCTCCTCTGGTCTAGGTTCTCATTTGAAGGACCGCTTCGCCATATTTTCTTCGATCATTCATCTTTGGATGACTAAGTTTTCCTTCATCACCATGCTTGCTGCGAAATCTGATTGTCATTTTTCTTTGAAATAAATTACGCAGTCTTGGTGCGATGATCTTATGTTCACAAAGGGTTGTGAAAATAAGCCTCCTTGTTGTGTTTTCTTGGGTAAAATGCTTGAATGTCTGTAGGAAATTATTTCCTAATAGAATATCTGCTCCGGTGTCATGAAAATATATCGGTGGAGTTTTTACCTTGTACCATGGGGTACGATCCGCTCCTCCGATCATGATTTCCGCTTGCTTGATTCCTCTATTAAGGATAAGCACCCTTTGAGAGAAATCTTTCCCTAGTACTGTTGGCAATTCTTCGCCTGAGCTTTCAGGAAAGACCCCTTCCTTTGCTGTGCAGATGCCGGCTCCTGAATCAATGTATGCCGCAAAATACTCTGCATGATGCTCCTTATATATCATTCCGGCAGTGATATATATTGAGAATGGACTTGTGGCCATGGGTGGATCAGAGCTTAAAAGCCCTAGCTTCTACTAGTAAACCTTGTAACTTTTCCCTTTGACCTTGAATTCCATTCCATCTTGTAATCTTTCCCAAGGTTTATGATCCTCGAAAAATTCCAAACCTAACACTAGTTGTTCTGGGAATCTTCCTGCAACTCCTTCAATTACCAACTCAAGTTCTCCGAGTTTGAGCTGTCCTTGGTATCTCCCAGTTGTTGGTTGTTGAAGATAATACAAGACATCACAAGGAATATAGTTTTTCTTTTTAGTGATATCTAATATTACTTCGACTCCTCTCCATCCTTCTGGGCATTTTAGTTTACCTTTGGTTGTGAACTTCTCCGGTTCCTGGATTACCTCCATGATTGGTTTCTTTCCCCATTTCTCGCTGATCATCCTGTCTTCTTGGAAAGAAATCCTTCTTTGCTCGAATCTGAGGCTGTCTTGTCTACTCCAGATCGGCTTATCCCTGATCCGCAAATCCATATCGTGAATCAGCGGTAACTCCATGATCTCTGGCCTAGTTGTACATGCAACCCTTTCAAACACTTCTGGTATCTCGATATATTCCTTCATTTGGAATAAATCTGAATGATAAGTGTTGGATAAAGCATATGAGATACTGTAGGTGATAGAGTAGGGTCAGTTCCCTTCTTTCATCAGGTCTTTATTCTTGAAATCTTGATGAAGGGTGAGTGCTCTACTAAAATCTCTATCGGCCCAGATTATAGACAATCCTCGGATAGATGTAGGATGCCACCTTGCCTACATACAAGTTCCCTGAGATCCTTCCCAGGCATGCTTCTCTTGGATTCTTGATCCTCTTATCAAAGATGACAATATCGATTGGTGTATCAATTCCGTCTTTGAATGTAGCTTTGATGAGGGTCCGAATAGCTCCTATATGAATCCAAGACATAGTCTTGGATACCTCTTTCGAGAGTTTACCAAGCTCCCTCTTGATTTCTTCATAAGGAACCAGTTGCATTTCCATCATATTTCCTGTGAGCTCCATCGGGATAGCAATCTCCTCTTCAGTCACCTTATATATGATATTGTGCTTTCTTCTTTTGAAGCTTGGAAAGAATTTATCCAATCTTCCTACGGTGAATTCATCGTATAGGTTGAGCCTTGGATCCTCCTTCATAATTTTCATAAGGGCTTTATGAGAAATGGATGTCTGGGAAAAGAATCCCGACGTATCTTCTTTCATCTCCTGTCTGAAGCTTTCTTCTTCACTCCGACTCATCTTCAGAAGACTCATCTTGGCTGAGGAATTCTTCTTCATAGATGCTTTTGTCTGAGGGTATATCTTCAAATTGATATACCTGAACTAGATCTTGAAAGTAAACAGCTTCCTCCATTTCTGGAGTTGTTTCGAACTGTCGTACTCTCCTTTTCTGGTTCTCCGGGCAATCGGGTGAGATATGTCCTCTAGCTCCGCATGTGTAGCAGTTACAGTCCTTAAACCTTTCATTGGCTCGTATAGCTGCTCTTCGGAACGTCTTTCTCTTGGGAGTTCTTCTTGTACTCCTCTGGTTTGACCCTGAGGATGAAGCTTGACTTCTTGAACTCCATCTAGATGGTCTGGACCTTTGCGCTGATTTATAGCTTCGGGCCTTTTGTTTAGACCAAAAGGATCTTGGTCTTCTGGACCTCTATCCTCCACTTCTCTGTGTGTAAGGATGATTTTTCTTCATCCTTTTCTGCTTTCTTGGACATCTTCCAATGATAGTTGGAAGATCATTGTTTTCACAACATAAGGGAACTGTCATGTTGATTCCCCTTAGTCTCTTGTAGTTCTTGTGTAGGGATGTTTGATGGCACCACTCTGCAATCTTGGCTTTGAGGAAAGACATCCTTCTTTCTATTGAATCCAGCTTGCATGGTTCATACTCTTTGATCAACATTTCTCTTCATGGGCTTGGAATCTTTGTAAAGAATAGGTGGAATACCTCCCCCTTTTGATCTTTGATTTCCATCTATACTCTGTGAAAAGTTTGATGTACTAGTCTACGTGACAGATGTCAAGTAGTTCTAGGCTCTATAGGGTATTCCTATGCCTCTTCTTCTTCTCTTCTTCCATTCCTTCGAAGTAACCTACTCCAATGAAATGGATCTTGAATATCTTGGCCATGCGATCTACAATGTTGTCGAGATCTTCGCCTTCCATGGCTTCCTTTTTGACTTCGTCTGAGAGCTCCTCCCAAGCGCACTTTACTGATCCTTTCAGGCTCATAGTTAGGAATCTTATGAACCCTTCTTTATCCAGCTCCAGTGCACCTCCTGCAATCTTCATGGCATTCGTCCATTCATCGATCAAGGTCTCTCTGTTTTTGAAGTCGAGAGTATCAAGGTTCAAGATCAACCCGTATGGATTTCTTGGTTCAGGTGAGACCGACCATATGGGGTGTTGTGTAGATTAGATCCTCGAACTCGGCTTGCTCCTGTTGACATTCCTATTGCCTTCATTTTAAAGTTTCCTGGTTGTTGGAATGTCTCTTCTTGTCTAGCCCCATAGACTCCGTGTGATCCAGAGGTTCCTTCATTTTAGCTCCGATCTTGTTGTGTCTGAGAGCCTGTGACTGTTGTTGAGAGCTTGATTTTCTCCAACATTCATTTTTAAATTTACAATTGATAGTCCTTGGAAGGACTCATACAGATCTTGTTGATCTTCAAGATTTGCTCTTTCCATCCGGGGATTTGGATTCTCCTCGAAGGATGACAATCATCTTCTAGCTTTCGGACTTTGGCCTTGTGACATCTATCGTCTTCCCTTTTGGTGTAAAAGGGGTTCTATTCTGAAGGTTGGTGGCAACCTTCCTCCTTGCTTTTTTCTAGTTACTTTGGTTTCCAGGTATCCCACTTGATTCATCAGCTTCTGGATGAGGTCGAGTTATTTGTTCTGCAACGTTTCTACCTTATCCATCTTGAGGCTGATCTCAAATATCATCCTGGACATATTTTGGCAATGTTCTCCAAAGAATATCATCGTCTTCTGTAATTCTCTAAGATCTTTGTTTATCTTAGAGTTGTCTGCCTCTATCTCCTTCCACTCTGTCATTATGTCCAATGTGAAAAGTGGTTAGGCTTGCAGATCTCTCTCGGACCCTGGTTTGGTCATCTCCTCCATTGTTCTTGTTTGGGGACACATCCATGAATCTCGGTGAAACTTCAAATTTTCACGATGTTTCTTGGTACCTCTTTCGAGTATCTTATCTCCATCTGGTGTAGTTCCTCTAGAGATTCCTCTTTGGTGTGGTTAGCACGGGCTTCCATCAGTTTAAACCTTCGATCAAGGTTTTCCCAAAATCGATCGGCTTCCTCGTATTCTTTTTCTGCATATTGTCTATACAACACATTATAGTATTGTTGTATAGAGCTACTTGTCTCGTCATATCCAACAGGCCAGAAGTTTTGCTCCAGCTTTGAACAGGACTAATAATCATGTCACTCTCGGATGTCGAACTTTCGTTCGGATCCATGTATACTTGAAACTCTCCTCTCGTTAAGTGATAAATAAGTTTATATTAAATCTCCAATTTAATAAATAAATAAACCTAAAGCTCTGATACCATTTTGAAGCGTGTAGAAAGTAGAAGAAAATTTGGCTTAAAGTGAATATAAGGTGAGCATGATATAAGGTTTTGATTTATAGGTTTTTGATTCGGGGCTGTTTTAAGAAAATATTAAGTAATTTCCAAATTTTTTTAGAATTACCTGCAAGTGACCTGCTGTGACCTGTAATAGGACTGTCTTGTTGAACTAGGTAAACATAATGGATGTATTTCAAAATTCTCCAAACATAATGGACGATTTTCAAAAAATGGGAAACCTATGGATTAAAATCAAAATTGGGCAAAGTTAATGGACAAATAAATATATTATCCCTTTTTTTAATGAAAAACTTAATGTAAAAAATGTATATAATTATTAAGAAACACGTATACAAAATAGAATAACTTGTATATAAAATAGAATAAAAAGTTAAAACACATATGGGTACACCCTTTCACCCGATTGCACCTAATATCAACTCATAAAGAATAGATAAAGCGCCAGCTTTAGCCGGTTACCCGCACAACCTCTCGGGAAAAAAGGCTGGCAGCCAGCATACTCAATTAATTAAGGTAATATGTATTTTCTTTTCTTGTACATTTAAAATTCAAAATAAAAAAAAAACATTTAAATTTCAATGATTTTAAATTATTAAAATTTCAATGATTTTAAATTATTAAAGTGCATGTATTGCTTAAAATATAATATAATCCTTTAAAAATAATTTAAGTGATAAATTAAAATTCAAAAGTGATACACTTTTCATAAAAAAAATTATAAGTGGTAACATTTTTAATAAAAAAAATAATATTAAACAAAAAAAATGATATTTGACTAATCAATAGTATTTCATAAATAATTTGTAAGAAAGATAAAAAGTGATAATATTTTAATCAAAAGTGATGTTTAATTAAGAAAAAATGATATACATCCAACTATAATATTTAATGAAAATTTATAAGACGGATAAAAAATTATAACATTTTTAATATAAATGATAATATTTTCAATCAAAAGTGATACTTCTGTTTGATAAAAAATGATAACATTTTTAATAAAAAGTGATACATTTTAAATAAAAAGTGATACCTGATAAATAAAAAGTGATAAACAACCAATTAAATTATTTAATGAATATATTTTATTATACAATAGAAGGTGATAACATTTTTAATGAAAAGTGATATATGATAAAAGAAATGTGGTAATTATTTAAATGAACTTCTATTCCATTAACTATTAATATAATAAATAAAAAGTGGTAATTAATAAATAAAAAGTGATGTTAACATCTAAATTTTTTATCAATTATATTATTATTTTAATACAATTCACATTAATTGTGTTCTTTAAGAAAAATATTCTCTTATTCCATTTGCGAATAATTATACAAATGTATTAAACAATAATATGTTTTAATACATTATAAAATAATATAAAACAAAGTCTAATTTAATTTTTTTAAAAAAAGTAAAATTTCGGCAAAAGAAAAAAGAATTAATTAATCAAGTTGAGGTGGCCGGTGGGTTGCATGCATTTAGCGGTCAGAATCAAGTTGGCCGAGGCTTGTGACCCGCGAGTTTTTTAATGGGTTTAAATTTGATCCGACTCACGAAATGTGATTCGTGAGACGATCTCATACAAGTCTTTGCCTATAAACATTAGGCTGTAGAATAGTTTTCTATTATTCAAAAGTCCTTATTTACATACTTTCCTTTTAAGATTGGAACTTTCTTCTTAGAATTTAAGCGATTTTAAAGTGCATTTGGTGCATCAACACACCCTAAGGTTTATACATAAATTAGAGTACAATGATAGTTATGACTCCTTCTGTCCCAAACAGATATCGTTTGTTTTTTCCACGTTTGTTTTTTCTACGTATATTTAGAGATATAATATTTTAATATATATTGGATTAAAGAATACTTCTTCCATCCTAAAAAAGTTTTCACCATCTCTATTCTAATACATATCGCCAAAGGTTTAACTTCCTTAAAAAAGTAAAAATTCAAAACAACAATCCTCTCCCACACTTTATTACAAAAATATCACTTTAACTTAACACACCTAATATACTTTATCATACTTTATTTGTGTCCAGTCAATAGTGAAAACTTTTATGGAATGGAGATATTATAATATTTTAATATATAGTAGATAATTATATTAGTATTGTGTGTGGCTCCATGCAGAAATATTAATTTTTTTTTGTGAATCGATCCCACTTATCATAAAGAGAAATATAAACTTTACCTTTGTACAATCCAAAATGGCAATATCGAGATGAATGGAGTATTTTTTAAATTAACTTATTTAATTTTATGGTAGATATTAAATGATAGTGTGGGTCTCCTATTAATTCGGATTCACCATGTACCCTATTTTCTTACGAAATTACTCTTCAATATGTTAAAAAATACTCCCTCCATCCCACGGCAAGGGTAGTTTTGCTTTTTGTCATGTGGATTAAGGAGTATTATTATTTAATGTGTAGTGGGTAGTTGTATTCGTGGGAGTATGAGCCCCATGTTTTAATTGTATTATAGGGGATGAGTGAGTCCCATGTGTGTAAAAAAGGAAAGAGGACCCTTTGGGTGGAACGACCAAAATGGAAAAAAGAGACTCTTGCTGTGGGACGGAGGGAGTACTCTTTAGAGAAATGAACTATTACTTTTCCAAATGAAAATTTTTACTTATCTCAACAATAATATAAAAAATCACAACATACTTAGAGTTAAAGGAGTAAAAAAAATTGTATTCGAAAGAGTAATAGTTCATCTCTCTAAAGAGTAATTTTTATTGTAATAATGAGTGATCGGTAAATTAGAGCGCACAAATTTGAGGGGTAATATTTTTTTCATTTAAAAGAGTAATAATTCAATTTTATAAAGAATAATTTTTTATGTACTAAAAAATAATCGATAAATTAGGGTGATCGTGTGAACTTGGTTCACACAAATTTTAGCCTAAATGTTAATAGTATAATTTAATGGTTTAAATAGTTGGGGTGGACCAGCACCCTTGGTCCAGATCCCCTATTTTATAGGAGTAATAATGTTATGTTTCATGTTTCGTAACATATTTTTTTATTAAATATTATACCCTAACAAATAGACATCAAACCTTCACACTTGCGAATGATTTAGACAACAATTATGACAGTCATGTATTTAAAATAGACAAACTCTTGAAACGATTTGTGAAACGGGTTAAAATATGCTTATTATATAAATAAAGTATGCTTAATAATTGTTAAAGTATGTTTTCAAGTATGATGATTAAAGTATGATTTTATGGTGTTATAATATGATTCATTATTGACATACTTTAACTACAAACAAACATACTTTATCTATATAATAAACATATTTTAGTAAGGGATCAACCCATCTCATAATCATCTCATAAAAAACTCGTCTCATAAGAGAGTATCTTTTTAAAATAATAAATTTCAAATATTGAATAGTAAGTGAAATATGAGGTGGAAATGGTAATTGTGCTCCCAATCCGGCTCTAGAATTTGATATTAATGTACAAATTCTAGAATCAAACTACAATTCACCTGAAGTATCGTTATACCTGGGTAATTTTAACCGTTAGATCGGATTTTCATTTAACCCCCACTGTTAAGTAAAATAAAATTGTTAAAAATAAATTCAATAACTACTCACTGTACCCTATGTAGAGATGCTCGAATTGCGAGACACGTTGCGGGCTTTGACGTCCCCCGCAACGCATTTCCAACAGGAGAGGGGGCGCACCCGTGGGCATTCCTAGGCGGCCCTTGCCATCCGGCTTGAGCACGCCCCGACATGTCTAGGAACCCGACGTGGGCATTCGTAAGCAACCACAGGCTCTTTTACCTTATTAATCCCCTAGTACATGGTGCACTCAATAACACCCCCAAATTTTGGGATAAAAACCTATTCAATTCCATAACTTTTTTTATTGTCTATTTTAGTCCCAATAAAGATAAATTTGTCAATTTAGTCACACCGGTGAAGAAATAGGGCCAAACACGTCCTATTTTCACCGAAAAATGCCGACATCATCGGAATCGCCGATTTCCGGTAGAGACGATGATGTAACGCCCTGATGGCAGGTGAATCAACAAATTAAATGATATTTTAATGCCAACAAGACATTTTTATTTTCTAAAATTTTAAATAATTAGAAAATAAAATTAAAAACAAAAAACATACTAAAAAATAATTAATAAACCAGGGGATTAATTCAACCTCAATATGCCGATTGTTCACTATTTTATTTCAACCTTAATTGTAAGGGATCAATTGTAGCATATATGACCAAGTCAAATGTCTAAACCATGAGATAGTTCTAGATCAACCAATTAATTCTATGTATGACAATTTTAGTACAAGACAAATTCGGGGTTTTTTTAGAATAATTTAATTAAAAACTGAAATTAATAATTAAACTAATACGAAAGAAAATAAATCACGCAGAAAAACGATGTGGAATTATAGAATGGAGAATTAGTAATGATAAGGCAAGCCAGCTTAACTATGACACATATTATTAATATGTTTTTTGGTTTAATTTTTGTTTTATAATATTTTAAAATTTTAGAAAATAAAAATGCCTTGTTGGCATTAAAATAATATTTAATTTGTTGACTCACCTGCAATCAGAGCGCCATGTCATCATCCGGACCAGAAATCGGCGATTCTGATTGTCACGTGATAATTACATGATGTTTTCGTGTGATATCAGGGTTTTCTGACGAAAATAGGACGTATTTGGCCCTATTTTTTTACCGGTGGAACTAAATTGACAAACTTATTTTTATTGAGTCTAAAATAAACCATGAGAAAAGTTATAGGACTGAATAAGTTTTTATCCCCAAATTTTATTGTCATTTCACATTTATATATCAAATAAATTTAAGTATTCATACACCTTTAGCATACAAGACAATAAAAGGATCATTTATGTTCTCCGAAGTCTCAAGTGTACAAGAAAGTCTCATAATAATTTAGGTTCACCGAAGTCTTAACTGCACCACGGTCGAACTTTTAATTTTAACAAAGAGAAAGAGAAACAGAAAAGAATCAGCTAGCAAACAACCACAACTTTTCTTCTTAGCTTGAAAGAAAGACAACTAAATTGACAATCTCATTTGCAATGACAAAGTGCAGTTACATTCGAATTCTAGTAATTAATAAGGCTGTATAAAGAATACAATTAGTTACTTCAAGCTTCTTCAACTAACAATAACAACAAACGCATCTCCACAAGTAATGTAAAAGAGTGAACACCAACAAATCGGGGGCATCGGGATTTCTGCTCCGGATTTTCTTTACGAACATGATTAGAGGAATCGAATTGAATATCAGAGACATTTGTGCAAAGGGTGACCGGAAAGGAATTATGTCTTTCACCGAATTTAACCCGCGCCTTAGCTACTTCTATTTTGTGATTCTTTGGGAAAGCCACGAGTTAGCATGGCTGTCCCTTTAACCCTTCATCATTCACTTAGTTTGCAGTTGCGGATGTATGGGTGGTCATACTTTATGTACTTTGTCCAATACGGCTTGTACTTCGTCATCGCCAATTCTAACCAGGGTTTCATGTTCCCATTGTAATGTATAACAGCTGCATTCTCTATCTCGAGCTTATCTATGCTGGGATTGTAACCCAAACCAAGCACATGCCACGACTTTTCAAGTGGATGTGTAAGCCCGTAGAAGGTAATCAGGCCAGGAGGTAGAGTCCCGAGTTTCCATAACACCCTATCTTCATTCTGAGACCAATAGATTAGAAACAAATGAGCTTTTTATAAATGTAGCATGTTTCTTGTCTGTATTTCTCCTTTTTTTAAAAAAAAAAGAAACCAGGAAAGAACAACAGCTGAATATTTCATCAAGCAGATTAAATAATAAAACATATACGCGTGGAAATTTAATTTATCACACTTGACATAACCAGTTCATATCATTTTCCACATTAATGCCCACTTTACATCATGAGTTTCTACAACATCAACCACCCACCACAAAGGCACGAACAAGATAATATTAAGAGTAATAATTACTCAAAAAAGAATGAAAGACATACCATATTCTGCCACTTGTGATATATACCGGTGATATCTTTCTTCTTCCACTCCTTTAGATCGAACATGTTCATTCCATACGCCCACCCACAAGCATTGGGATCAAAATTTTTAGCAATGTGAGGATTGGAGAAGTTCAAGTATTTGTCAAACCGATGAAAGCTCTCACCACAGGTTTCAACTGCACCATTTACTTTTCCATGGAGATCTACTGCCCATAGACCAGTCAAATCTTTCTGAACGACGATGTCATCATCAAGAAAAAGGATTTTATTCAATTTTGGATAAACCTGTGGAAGATAGAACCTTAGATGGTTTAGCATTGAAAGATACTTTGGGTTCCTGTATTTGAGGTTAGAAGAACCGGCAGCAAGTGTGGTAGGATGAGCTGCCTTGAAATAGTATTCTTTCATGGCAGCAGACTCCAACTGACGTAATACAGGACAGTAGGATGAATTAAGCCACCTGAATTCATCTACATTTTCGACGTTGATCGTAGCTTTACCAGGGGGATTCAAGAGAAACCACATATTCATTGCCCCAAAGTTCAACTTGTCAGTTACAAGATGGAAAACATGTTTCTCAGGATCCTACATATAAGAAAATTCCCATGTCAAGCAATAAAGTTATTGCGCGCAAAAATAATTAAATTGCATGAGGCACAGTATGAAAAGACTAATCCCACATTCAAAAATATGGATTCCAAACACACAATCATGCACACAAATAAGCCAAAATGTATACATGTGCCTCAGTGTACATGACAAAAGCATGGACCTATAAACATCTGAGACACTTCACTTGAAAATGCATTTTACCAAGGGAAATTGAAGGAAAATGTTGACATAATTTTGCAATATTGCTTGATTATTGTTAACATGATTTTACAGAGATAAAAGACAAAATTTTGATATCCATAACAAGCTGTGCAGAAAGAAAAAGCTTAAAAAGAGAATTACACACCTTAGCATTCATAATGGTTGAGTTAACCACAACTGAAGCAGCAAGAACATTATCTGAGAAGAGTGCATAATGGTAAAGATTCGGATTTTCCAAATTCTCACTCCGTGGGAACTTCCTTTTCTCTAGTGGAAGGAGGTAATAGTCTATAGTTAAACGCATGGCTAAACAATGAACCCCATTTGGAATTGTCTTTGCAGCTAGTTGGCTAAGGAATGTGCTCTGCTTTTTCAGACTTCTGACTTGCTCATCTGCAGATTGCAGCATGGCTCTTAACTTCCCCGTGACAAGGTTACAGTCATACAATTGCTCTTTAGCTTTAGACAGCATTTGTCCCATCAATTTAATTTTTTCAGGTGCACTGTCACAGGGGTCATATGCGTTTAAACAATCTACTAATAGAAGAAACTTGTATTCAGCTGATATAATGTTATGCATCCATTACCTGTGATGTAAATCAGAATCAGCAGTTGCCTCTCCTAAAGAACGCTGACTTTCTTTCAGCCGGTTCTGTAACTCATTGGCCATATCAAGCTTGTTTTTTGACCTTGCAAGACTTATATACACCCTTGCCATTATCATTTGATCACGTATCAAGCGTACAGTTGAGTCAGCATTTTCATTATCATTTTCTTTCCTCCAGATGCTATACTTCCCCAAAACTGCAGAATCAACTGATTTAGAACGTTCAATGGCTGCATTTTCAAGCTTTACAGTTACATCGTCATCATGTTTGACCAACTCAGCTGCACGTTTTTCACGCCTTCTTTCTCTCAATTGCTTCATGTTGTTTGCATAAAACAATGATTTAACACGTCAGTTCCAAAAATCCACAAGTCCTAAAAATTGGGAATTGCATATAGAAGATTCAAGTTCGGACTTTAGAGGTTGCATTTGTTTCTCTTTTGTAAGTGATCAAGTTTGAAATGACAGAAGAAACAATACTGGAACCAGTACTGGTACATACCCGTCTTGCCACTTTAACAGGGGTCTCAAAAAATACAGAATGATCTTCTGCACAAAATAGGAATGTCAAATATTTATATTCAAAATTTCAAGTGTAACAATATCAAACATTCTACTCATGAATTTCAAGGAAAGCATTACCACTTGGATTGTGTTCCTCCTTGACTCTTGAAGTTTCTTGCTTAAGCCTTGACACCACTCCGGAAATCTTAAAGTTATCACAAAATGAGATAGATATCTCAAAAAAAAATCAGTCTTCTCTACTGGGAAAAAATAACATTAATTTATCCACCAATAACATACTGACCTCTGCTGAAGTGGCATTAGCAGTCTCATGCCTGACAAGTTTCCAAGAAGCAGACAATTTATCTTTTCTGAAAAAATCAACACTCAAAGGCCCCAAATCATCTGTACTGGCGTTAATAACATCAATTACCTAAAATCACACCGAGATTAGGAGGAAACCACAAAATAACACATAGTAAACACTTTCAAAAATTCAGCAAGCACTTGTCCTACAGCAAACTTACATCTTTTGAGAATAAAGATTTAAGATGTTGCAATGCCAGTCCCTGTCTCCAATTCGAATCCTGTATCATGCAGCACTTTCATATTAAGCTATACTTAAGATCCAGAAACCATATACTACATACATAACATGGATATCTGAAAATGATACCTGTCTCCTGGAAACAATAGATGATTCATTTTCACCTACAGTGTTATAAATTCACATTAAAATCATTGAAGGATTAAATCAGAGGCAGAAGAGTAAACATATATTTGACAGGAAATGAAAGTGCAAACACATTCATCTATCATCTCTTACCAGAACAAGAAATAGAAGGCATATATTCAACTGGCAGTGTATGATTCAGTTGAATTTGGAAAGCACAAGGTTTGAGAAATTTATATAATTGAACAGCTTTCATCTATAGTATTTAAACCCCCATACGCATATCCCACTAATGTATATACATGTATCCAATGACTACAATGAAATGTTAATAAAAGAGAAATTGCATGCAGAATAATTTAACAGTGTTTAATAATGACAATAAGACACAAGAATTTAAATGTTAAAAAAATTTAAGTGATTTCGGCAAGAACTGTAAGAAAATAAAAGTAATTTGTGAGTAGATCTAGTAATAAACATGCATCTAGACAAGAGAGAGAGAAAGGAAGAAAGATTAGAAATAGCAGAAAATATAAAGCAGTAAATACATAACAGCAAAGATATATCACAACTCTTAAACTTCTCCACCTTGCTCACAAATGACTTTTTTCACTTGCCAGAGGCTTGTTGATGCCTCTGACCAGACACTTCTATCCGCAATATCATCAGATTCTCTCAAAACACTTAGTCGTCCAACTTCAGCTGTAATAAGAGAGCACAGCACACCTATATGGTAACTTGAACTTGTGTGCTAATGAGGTAGCTTAATTTTCAATTTAAGACTAAACTCAGCACAAATATATGTAGATACAGAGGTTGAAATGGCTTGCCAATCATATATTACATTTTACCTTTTAAGAAAAATATACATCAATAAATCTGAAAAGACCGCTGAAAATAATACATAAATCAATTTTATTTTTCCTCCCATAATTTGTCATCCCAATCCTACAAAGTGTTACCCTTGAAGTTTCAAAAGAATATTAGCCTACTCTTACAGTTAACTGCAATTAAAGGAAACTGACTAACTCATCCAATCAATCCAACTTTTGTAAGCATCAACCAGATTAATAATCTGCATAAAGGTTATTAATGATCATAATTTTAGAAAACAATTTCCCACTTTCACATCCAATAAGAATACATAGTATCCCAAAGAAACAATCTAATGCCACTGCAAAAAAACCAATAAAAGATTAACCAATTGAAACAAAAGGTAGCCTTCCATCAAATATCTAGATCCTTTTACGATTGACTGTCAAGTTTCACCTAGATTTATAAATTCAAGTTGAGCAAAACGACTTCTAGATTCAAAAGCACATTCAAATCCCAATTCTCCGGCTACATTCAAAAAAGTTCACCCTGAATACACTATTCTTCAGTCACCAAATCAATAGATTTCAACACCAAAATATAATTTAAAAAAAATTAAAAAAATAAAAAACTTAAATAACGAGATTTTCAGAGGAAATTACCAAAGGTGGCGTCGGTGAAGAGGTCGCGGCCGACAAATAGAAAGGAGAAAGCAACAAATGTGAAGAAAAAGACAAGGACTGAAATGAGGGAGCAAGATCCAATGCCTGTACTCTTGTGGATGCCGACGCCAGCGCCAGATTGCAATCCCCTCTTAATCGCCATGCCCTATCATAGACCTACCTTCAACAAATTCCCAAGTCGAAGCGATGTAATTGAACATACATTGATGCGGATACAACTGAAGAGAGAGAAGAGGCGATTACGTACGGAGTGGAATTGAAGGAGATCTTGAATAATCAATCAGGAAACTCGATTAAAGTTCATAATTAAGAGTAGGAATGTATGAATCTGGATTTACACGCATACGATACGAGAGCGTGAACGTACGTCGATTCAGCGTTTGCTGTCCGTGTGGTGTGTGATAGTTATTTAGGAGAGCGATCTGGATGTGCGGGTCGGGTTCGGGTATGGCATGCCGGGAGACGACGACGTCGTGCGAGATTAATTTATACCGTAGTGGTACCGTTGCATTATGGATGATGAAATCTACCAATTTTCATTTAAAAATAGTTTTTTTTTTTAGGTAAATGAGAATAAATTTATTTATAAGTGTATATTGGGTGCATTCAGGTGCAAGAGTGCATCCATATGTATATGACTTTTTATTCTATTTTGTATACATATTATTTTATTTTGTATACGTGTTTTGTAATAATTGTATATTTTTTTCACACTAAATTTTTCATTAAAAAAAACTAACGTCCATATATGTATAACTTTTTATTCAATAGTGTATATATTTTTTAATAATTGTATATTTTTTACACTCAATTTTTCATTAAAAAATTAACAATTAAATTGTATACATTATTGCTCATAATTGTATATGTTTTTGGTTATATTTGTATATGGGTGCACCTAGATGCACACTATAATTAGACTTTATTTATTTTTTGAATTTATGTATTTTATGATTAAACTGTTATTATAGGCATAATTTATTTACGAGTCCTACTACTATGCACCTGGTGTACCGGTACACCTGGATGATCTTAATCGTTAGATTATATTTTAATTCGATTTTCACCATCAAATAAAAATAAAATAATAAAAAATTTAAAATATAACTACCCACTAACTCCTAATTTTAACCCACTAATCTCCTGGTGTACCGGGGCACCACAGAATTACCCCTAATTTATTTACCTATATTACTACTAGACTAGACTAGATACAATATCCAAACTCGATTACTACGCACTACAAATTTAACCCCCATTAAATACTCTTTTTAACCTTATTATAAGTTTGATTGTATTTAGAAATTAATTAACCATTAATATCTCCATGAAAATAGGAAATAGGTTGAGATTAGTCAATCTGTCAAAAAAAGAGTCGAACATGAAAAAATAGGTTTAAGATTGTTGTGTTCAATTTCAACCAATCTTTCGAAACTTCCGGAGACTTGGGGACTCCGCCAAAGGTTAAACCGAGGGCAAAGCGGCAGCGGCGTAAAGGGCTGAGCCAGTTGTTGATCACCGTCGTCTGGGGACAAGGAAGCGGAGGGTGTAGACTGAGCAACTGTATTCAGAAAAGAAAAAAATTGTAATCATACATAACGCATACATTAGAACAACAATCGTCATTCTTTAAAGAAATCTTGCAATAATATTCAGGAAAATTTGTAACTCAGGCATTAGAATAGCAACCGTTGGTATTCAGAGAAATCTTATAATAGTATCCAGAAATATTTGTAACCATATAGTACGTTAGAACAACAACTGTCGGTATTCAGAGAAATCTTATAATAGTATTTAGAAAAAATCGTAACCATATAGTAACCGTTAGTATTCAGAGAAATTTTATAATAGTATTAAGAAAAAATCTTAAAAATATAGAACGCAGACATTATAACAGCAACTGTTGGTATTTGATGGGCGTTTTCTCAACATGCAATTAATCCCCAAGTATGAAGGCTGCGATGTAGCTTTGATAAGCGATCAAGTTATATTATCGAACCCAAAGGACGATTAGTTATCAATTTATTATTATTTAAATTAAGAGAAACTATTGTTTGGCAATTTAAGTGGAGAGTAATGTTTAATCTAGTAGATAAAATAACTAAATATCAAATAAAATAATGATTGTAGAGAATTAACGAGAGTTGACAAGTGAGAAGTTAGGTAGCTCTTCGAGCCATCCAGTTTTACTAATTAATCTCCCTCCGTATGTCAATGTCCGACTATGCCTTGTGAACTATGGACGCATCACTAAGTCATGCAAATCTACTCTATAGACACAAGTAAATATGCGTGTAACACATGTGAATCACCTTGGAGCAAGAACATAATTATACCCCCATTTCTAGGTACTATCAGTATCAATTATTTCCCGTGCACTAAGACTCTAACACGATATGATCTCCCTTTATATGTACTATATAATCATCCTCTTCATCCTATTTACTAACCCGAATTCAATCCAATTAATAAGTATTTAAATAAGATAGTTCTAATGAAACTTCAGAGTCCCCTCACTTAGAATCATAACATAAAATCCTGCTCAGCAGTGAACGCACTCAATCAATAACCAAAATATGTATTCAGATTCTACATAACAGTTAGTGATGCATAAAATAACTCTAAGTATGAATTAATAAAGCATTGTCTTATATAAAATAAATCCACAAGTAGTGTTGTACGGAGTATACACACGAAAGTTCAATTAACTAGATAAAAACCTTCATAACCCTAGAACTACCAAAGCGGTTAAGCCCATGATGCTTCGAAGAACATTTTATGGTGTTTGGATACATTTTACCCAGTCTTGAAAATTACAAGAAAGATTAAGTTGCGAAGTAAGCCCTAGATGTGGGCGCCATCGCTTCTCGCTCCGTCTTGAATCTTCACTTGGTTCTCACTTGATTCGCTGCACGAATCTCTCTATACAGCTCCTACGGATGGAGTTAGGGTTTAGATGTGGTGTAGGATGAATGTGGAATTTAACTCCCTTTTTGATGTGATCGGCATTTCTTTTTATACTTGTAAAATTCTCCTTACGGACCTTTACTGGGCTTTTTCTTGAAAAATACGCCAATTCACGCACACGAGGGTCAGAATTACCAAAAATAGCTTCGTGTGTCCCCGCTCGACCAAAACTGGCGAGGTCGAGCGGACTTCGGCCAGATCGAGCTGCGGTCGAGCGGCCTCCCTGTTCGCTGAAACTCTGTACAGACACTTGCTCGACCAACTTCAACCTTGCTCGACCAAGTAGTGGTGGTCGAGCGGCTCCTCCCGAGGTCGAGGGGCGTCTTGAACTTCGTGTTTTCCGATTCTGAGCACTTCTGACTTGTTTTCCTGTATAAATATGCTTAAATAGCCTCAGTAACATCTGATTCATGGATTTTCCCTAAACATACCTATTTGCCTTGATAATAACCCAAATCGTTCTCAATTTCCATACAAATCAGAGCTCAAAATACGTGAATTATCACTCTCATCAAACCCCCAAACTTACATGTTGCTCGTTCCGAGGTAAAGAAATTAAAAAAAGGCAAGAGAGTGTGATTCACAAGATCCTTATATATGCACAACTTTATAACACATGTAATTCATCAAATCAAAACTTGCAGTCATCATACCTTTCATTCATGCAAAAACATCCATCAATCACAATACTTCTACGAGTGCTAAGTCATTTAGCTCACTAGGTAAGTGTTTAGTCACGTACTCAAGTGTAAAAGATGTACACTTCAATGGTTAGTATATACGCTCATAATCAATTCATACATCCGCGTAACCATAAGCTTGGCAAAGGTCTCAAAGATCAATTCATAATTATTTCAATACTGGGATCACAAATGACTTATCTTATGAGTTGTAATGTTGGTTTTTTGGTAAAGGTAGGAGAATTTAGATAAAGTGACTAATTCACTAGTAGAGAATTACCTTGGAGTTTGCTTTTCATCAAACAGCTTCATTTCTCTCCTCCATCATCATTCTCATGATCTTTGCGATTCATCTTCTCCTTCTTTTCTTTGGAGTCAACATCTTCTTTCTTCAAAATATAAGGGTACCAATTTCGAGTACTACCCTTCTAAGCAGTCGGGGCACCGGTTTTAGTCACTACCCCTAGACACGATTTAACCACAATCTTTCTCACTCATCACTAGCGCAATTTTCCTTCCTTTCCTTCTTCAATTTCATCACTTAGCAATTTATTCACTTCAACTCTCTACTAGTAAATAAGGTATTGTAAAGCAAAAGTAAAGGTAATAAAGGATTTTTAATCAAAGGCTTGCCAAGGAAAAATATTTTAAAGGCTCAACAGGACTTCCAATGATATACACATTATAAGGTAAAGTAAATTTTGGCTAAGTGGCTCAATCATCAATAATGGCCTAAGATCATCTCCTAGTATCTATCAATCATGAATCTCAAACAAGACTCCACGCCAAGTTCTAGAATACAAACGTATGAATAGTTCTCTCAAGAATAAACTTTCATGCATTGATGTAGCATGATTAAAAGACTCAAATTCTCACATGGGTAATATATTTCCTAAGCACTCTTCAAAGCATGCAATCAATTTCAATTTCCACATAAACTACAAGTAATAATAAACAATACATGCTTTTCTTCAACCAAATCAACATGTATAAAAAATAAAAGCACATGCATATCAAAGAATCAATATCAAACCATCAATCATCACCAAATGTACAAATATCCATCAACACCATCACTATCATCAATACGGTACATACCACTCACGCTTGAATCTCATAAAATCCAATTCATCCACCAATAAAGCCCCAACCCGTCAAGTAAAAAATAGAAGAGAGATGAGAGAAATCAGACAAAGGAAAAAAATATGGCGCACTCTACTCCTCTGGAGCTTCATCATCATCATCACTGATCTCCATACGCCATAAATCGAAATCCCTCTGAAGAACCCAGAGCTTCCTATCAACCTCTCGATAGTTGGACTGAATCTCTCCCAACCTTCTATCCATAACATCATATCTCAAGTTGAGCGCAGCATAGTTCATGTTCGCCAAAGCAAGTTTGCGGTTCGTCTCCTGCTGGTTCGTATTCAATGTGGCAAAGTGCTCATTCATCATTCTGAATTGCTCTCTATAGAAGTGATTCTGAGCCTGCTAGAAATCATACCACTAATACCATATCAAGATCAAGATACACACCCTGAAGATGCATATCTACCAAAGTTTACTAATCTCTATTAGCACAACATGTAGCAAAGATCGCGATGTGGGGAAGAGTGTCCATCAATAGATTCTCATTAATCTGAACCATGGTAAGATCAATAAGAGAAAAGGGCATCTTAAAAGAAATCGAATTCATCCCTCGGATGAACATCCATATGCCATCTTCTCTTCGAGCCAAGTTCATCCTTACACATGCCGACAGAATCAAATCCTGCTCACCAATCACCGGCCTATACTTTGATAAATCCACATTGTAATGCTCGGCCAACGGTGTAATAATCCTCCAATGTTCACCTTTTGAAACGTGTGGGACACCAAATCACGTACAACTCTCCTCTCGGAATACACTCGCCCTCAGCTCGAGCAAAGATGGTGTTTTAGAGGATCCTATCCATGTACGTGATCACCGGGTTGCGAATGAAAGCAACCCTTGATCTTTGAGGATTATAAGCTCCTTGCAAACCCGTGATTGAGCACCAAAACTCATCAACATTAAATCCTTTATCCTCCAGCGTCGACACATTCTCCGAGCACCCAAAAATCCTACTGAACTCACTAGCATAAAGATATCTCAATTCTCCTCCAAGTTGAAACCATGATGATGTAGGAAGGAAGTGCTCACTACGAATCATCTCTAACGTGCATAACATCTCAGCTGTGATGTGAAAATATGTCTTCCTCTTCAAATCCATGAAACTGCTGATCCCCACTTGGTTGAACATCCACCTGATATCATTTATAATGCCCATCTCCATCATGGCTTCATCATCCTGGTAACGAGTTCGAGCGATCTTCCTTAAATTTCTCCCCAGAGCTCCTATTTTTCTTCCCAATCTAGTACTTGTACTCCAAAGTCGGATGGCATCAAATTATTTTTCTTTAACCTTTTCGCCTTTTTCCCTTTTTTCGAAATCCTACTTCTTTCCTCTTTGAACATGCGGCAATGCCCTCACCTACAAAGATTATACTTCAACACAAGACATAGGCAAAGAAATAAATACACCACATCTAAGACTTATTATCACATAGATTCTACTCAAGACTTCAAATCACATGCTCAACAATTCAAACTCAACTTCTCCACAATCTCACATGTATAAACCAATCAAACAATAAAGCTTGACACATTAAATCAAGGAAAATCGATACTCTATGTCCGAAGTATCACTAAAGGATTCAAAATACCAACCTGCTTCAATAGGAATTCCAAAAAAGATATTCAATAATATAAACTCAATCCTAAGCATCAACACTATTCCACAATTCAAATTAATCAACATCGTCACCCCAAATCAATGAGCCCATACAAAAATTAAGCAATTAAATTCAAGCCCGTATCCTATGCATCATCAATTTCACAAAATTCATGTAAAATTTCAACAAAAACTCCCAATTCAAAATCAATCCAACAACAAGAACATGCTTCACCAACTTATCCAACTAAACGTCATAGGATAAAATCCAATTCAAGGGGAATGAGTTGAGAAAACATACCTCTGTCTCCAACCATAGGTGCGTAGAAGTGACGGGAAGTGATGAGAATTCAAAATTGAGACGAAAGCCCTAAATTCGACTTGAATCGTGCAAAATTGGTGTGCAATGTGTGCGATTTGGGTAAAGAAGAGTATTCTAAGTGAATGGGGTGAAAATCTTACCATTTGGGGTGGTTGCTCGGGAAAGGGTGGTGAGAAATGATCGAGCAGCATGGAAACTGACCTTATATTCGCGAAACTGCTACTCCGCTCGGGTCGAGCGACTCTTCGCATGGTCAAGCTGCGACCTTGTAAGCTGAAACCGCCTCTGTACTCCGCTCGACCAAGATATTTTGGTCGAGTGGGCCCCATTTGGTCGAGCGGGACCTTTATATTCTGAAAACTTCAGGATCCACCTTATAGTGGTCTGCTCGACCATCGCTCGACCTCAGTGACTGGTCGAGCGGCTCCACTTTTGGTCGAACAGGCTTCCGACATTCAGTTTTCTTGTGATTTCTTCATCCCCTGCAAAACTCAGACTAAAAAACAATATTAATCATCATATGAAGCCAAAACACTAGCTAGAAAACCATTACTTAGACTCTAAAAATCAAGTATATATAAATCCGCTTTCACTACAAAAATAAATACACCAGTGAACACTAAGAAAATTGCAAAAAATCGATTCATCAAAACCAGTTAAAGTTTCAATATATATATATCGCAAAAAATCAACTCTCCTAGCAAACGTTACAAGGAAAAGATTATACTCGTGGTGCTTCAATTAGGTAAGAACATCACACCCTCCAAACTTAGTAGAAACTATAGTCGAAACTAAGTTTGCAAAGAGATGTAATTGCCAATTTGTAAGCACCTTAAATATAAAAATTTCTTACACACACAAAATAAATAAAGCAATAAAATGGGAGGGTAAGCCCCCAACAGGCACTCATGTTTAACCTCAGAGAGTCATGACGGTACCACTTTAAAGCAATGTATCTTCAAAGACAACGCAAGCATCATCCGACGACTTAAAGTGCTTCAATCGATGCCCATTCGCTGCTATGAGGTCGCCGTCTTTGTCCATGATCTCAAAACTCCCCTCTCCGCAGGCTCTATGTATAATGAATGGTCCCGCCCACTTCAGCTTCAATTTTTCTGTAAAAAGCTTCAATCGAGAGTTAAAGAGTAATACCTCATCTCCTTCTTTGAACTCTTTGAAAGTGATCATTGAATCATGTTATTTCTTCATTCTCTCCTTATAGATCATCGAGTTCATGAAAGATTGACTTCTAAATTCATCCAATTGGTTGATGTGAGTCAATCTTAAGTCCTTGACCTCTTTAATGGATAAATTCAAGCTCCTTATGGCCCAAAAAGACTTATGCTGAATCTCTATAGGTAAGTGGCACGGTTTTCCATAGACGATTTAATAAGGTGACATTCCTAGCACAATCTTGTATGAAGTACGAAACCCCATAAGACGTCATCGAGCTTCATAGCCCAATCTTTCCAATTGGTTCCTACTACTTTCTCCAAGATTTATTTCACTTGCCTGTTAGAAACTTCCGCTTGCCCATTCGCTTAAGGATGATAGGGTGTAGTAACCCTATGCTTAACACCATACTCTTGAGAACTTTTTCAATAAGCTTGTTGACTAAGTGCGAACCTCCATCACTTACTAGTACTCTAGGAACTCCATAACAGGCAAAAATATGTTTCTTCATGAATGACAAGACCGTCTTTGCATCATTCATGCGAGTGGGAATAGCTTTTACTCACTTAGAAACATAATCAACGGCTAGCAGGATGTACAGGAATCCGGAATCCATTAGATGGGGAAAAAGGTCCCATAAAATCAATTCCCCATATATCAAAAATCTCTACTACAATGCTTGGCTGAAGTGACATCTCATCCCTCTTGCTTATATTTCCCATTCTTTGACATCTATCGTATGTCGCTACATAGGATTCACAATTTTTAAATAAGGTAGACCAATATAAAGTTGATTGAAGTACTTTAGCTGCAGTCTTTTGGGCTCCGAAATGCCCCCGTTAGGTTGTGCATGGCAAAAATCAAGAACACTCTCTATCTCCATCTCAGGCACACACCTAGAGACGATAGAATTCATTCAAATTTTGTAGACGAACGGATCATACCATATGAAAGTCTCAACATCTCTCTTAATTTTCGCAAGTTGATACCTATTAAGACCTTTATGAATTTCACCCACTGCAATGTAGTTGACATAATCCACATACCATGGATCCATTTTTTGAGCAACTACTACACAAGCTTTCTCCGCTTCTTCAGCAAACACTGCCATAATCTTCTCATTCGGGAACATCTCTTCAATGTATTCGAATAGCTCATCACAATGCTCCCTTGTCTCTAACCTTGATAGGTGATTCTCTAAAACATTCTTCGTTCATTTCTTATCTCGGATCTCCATATCAAACTCTTATAGAAGAATGATCCATAGAATAATCCTTGGCTTAGCTTCCTTCTTCTCCATCAAGTACCAGATCGTAGAATGATCCGTATATGCTATAGTCTTCATGCCAACCAAATAATATTGAAACTTGTGGAATGCATACACAATAGCTAAAAACTCCTTTTCAGTTACAGTGTAGTTCTTTTGTGCTGCATCAAAAGTCGTACTTGCATAGTAGATGGCACATAACTTCTTTTTCCTTAACTGCCCAAGCACCACTCCAAGTGCTAGATCACTTGCATCACACATAAGTACAAAAGGCTGAGTCCAATCCGGTGTGATCAAGATAGGAGCAGCAATAAGCACCTCTTTCAAAACCTGAAAAGCTGTTAGACATTCATCATCAAAAACAAAAAGAACATCCTTTTCAAGTAAGTGAGATAAGGGCTTGGAGTATTTTGAGAAGTCTTTGATAAATCTTTTATAGAATCCGACATGTCTAAGGAAGGACCACACTCCCTTCTCATTAGTAGGTGGTGGAAGCTTCTCAATTGCCACCACCTTTGCTCGATCAACCTGCAATCCTTTAACAGAAATATGATGACTTAGAATAATCCCATCTCTCACCATGAAGTGACACTTCTCCCAATTCAAGACAAGATTAGTTTCTTTACATCTCTTCAAGACAATAGATAGGTTAGACAAACAAATATCAAAGGAGGAACCAAAAATAAAAAAATCATCCATAAACACCTCCATGATCTTCTCTATCAACCCATCAAATATGGCCATCATGCATCTTTGGAATGTAGCAGACGCATTACACAATCTAAAAGGCATTTTTCTAAAAGCAAAGGTTCCATAAGGGCAAGTGAAAATAGTCTTTTCCTGATCCTCAGGTGCAATCATAATTTGATTATAACCCGAATACCCATCCAAGAAACAATAAAACTCATACCCTGCTAGACGATCCAACATTTGATCCATGAAAGGAAGAGGAAAATGGTTTTGCATGTATTTTCATTCAGTTTCCTGCAATTCGTACACACACGCCATCTCATAGGAATCTTAGTGGCCAATGTTTCCCCATCATCTGCTTCCACAATAGTCATTCCCCACTTTTTTGCTACAACATGGAATGAACTCATGTGGGGACTCTCACTAATGGGATAAATAATTCCTGCATTTAATCACGTTAAGATTTTCTTCCTAATCACTTCTTGAATCGCGGGGTTAACCCTCCGCTGATTCTGAATACATCCCTTAGCTTCATCTAGAAACCTTATCTTATACATCCAATACGATGGACTAACACATTTCAAATCATCAAAAGACCATCCAATAGCAGAATTATACTTCCTAAGCACATCTAACAAATCTTAAAGTTGTTTATTAGTAAGAGAAGAAGATACAATTACCGGATAAGTTTCATTGTCGCCTAAGTAGGCATACTTCAAGTTTTCCGATAGCGGTTTCAACTCCTCCTTCTTCTCTTCTTTCGCTCTGCTCTCTCTATCCAAGGGTATGTACTGCCTAGTCCACTTCACCTCTTCAAACTTGGTTCTTGGTTCATACCTATCATCACCCAAAGTGAGTAAGTTTTCAAGAAATTCAATACATACCTCATTGGAGAGCTCATCTAGCTCCGTAGTGGAAAAAGTAAGAGATTCTGCCAAGCATGTCTCCAAGGGATCCTTTGAAAGAATCAAGGACATGTCTTCCTTCACGATCTCCTCCACCACATCACTGTTGTAGCATTGTGTCTCCATAGGCATCTTCATTGCTTTGTCAAGGTTAAACAGAACCTCTTCATTATCCATGCGAAGTCTAAGCTCTCCCTTTTTAACATCGATCATAGCTCCAGCTGTGGCAAGGAATGGACTCCCTAATATAAGAGGGACATTATCCTTGTCATCTTCCATCTCTAGTATAAGAAAATCCACAGGAAAGACAAGCTTCTCTATTTTCACAAGTACATCTTCTATCACCCCTTTTGGAAAAGTTATGGACCTATCCCCCAATTGCAAAGCCACTATTGTGGGAGTGAGCTCCCCCAAACTTAGCTTCTTAAATATAGATAAGGGCATCAAGTTGATGCTTTCACCAAGATCATACAAAGCTTTTCGTGTCGGCCCCTTTCCAATTTCACATAGAATAGTGAAGTTTCCCAGATCTTTCGACTTTGCTGGCAGCTTTCTCTGAATGATCGAGCTGCAGTTCTCAAATATATTAATAGTTTCAACTCCATTCTCCTCTTCTTCAATATGATATCCTTCAAAAATCAGGCATAGTACGACATCTCCATGATGGCTTTGGAGAAAGGAATGTTCAAGCTTATTTGTTCATGATATTCGAAAACCTCTTGAACTTCTTTTCCAAACCCTTCTTCACTAACCTATAAGTAAATGGAGGAGGTATCTTTCTTTTAGGGATTCCCCACTCATCATGTTCAACCTCCTTTGCTTTGTCCTTCGCGGCTCTCAATCTCTTGGCTCTTTTCCACTTCTTCTCAACTATTTGCTCAGTATTCTGCTCTTGTGATGGTACTAAAGTGTTTTGAACTGCAGGTGTAACGTCCTGTATAGAAATCGGTGTCGTATGACCTTGCTCGACCTCTGCTCGACCAAAAGAATTTGGTCGAGTGATCTTATAATGGTCGAGCGAGGTACCTATAATCTGACTTTAACAATTCAAGTGTACATGAGTCCGCTCGACCTCAACTCTACTAGACAGGTGTGGTCGAGAGGCATTGTTATGGTCGAGCGGGGTGTCTGTACTCTGAACGTGACTTTTTGGAGCCTCAGAATGCCGCTTGACCACAGCTCTACCAAATGATTTGGTCGAGCAGTGGTCGAGAGGGAACATGTTCTCTCCATTTTCTGTAACTGGTAGCATTAGACCTTCATACTACGTTCCTGACCTCAAAGTGATGGAATTACAAGATTTTGAGTTTGTTAGGCTTTGAGAAGGAAATTTACTTTTCTCAACTATCTGCGTAAGCTTATTCATATTCCCCGTCATCTCTCCCATTAACAAAGTAAGATCCTTCATCTGCTTGGATAATTTATTATGATTTGAGTCAATCTTTGCTTCCAAACAATCCACCCTTGTATCGGTTTACAGTATCTTCCAAACCAGGCTTTCCCTATATCTTAGCACTAGGATCAACACCTATAGGAGGTTTGATTACTGCATTCGGATTGCTCCATGAAAATTTTGGCCTCCTTGGTTGTTGATAATTACCCGGGGGACTACGATTATTGTAGTTTCCTTGGTATTTCTGGTTTTCTTGATTTTGAAACCTATTTCCTTAAATGCTTTGACCTATGGCATAGTTTGCTTCTTCAAATTCATCTTGGATTGGTCTTTCTTCACCAACATCCTGCTGTATCATCATCGGTACTCTCTGTGACATCTCTGTTATTTGCTTTTGCTGGGATTCAAGTAGTTTGTTGATGTTTGCCAAGCTAGAGACGATCTCATCTTCTCTACTTGACTTTACTATAGTGTGCTCAACCTGCGCTACCTTTCCAAGTACATAGGTACCCCTCACTCTATCAGTCGGCCAATCTCTTGAATTCATTGAAATATCCTCAAAAAGCTTTTCGGCCTCAACGGGTGTCTTTGTAAGTAATGCTCCATTCGATGAAACATCCAGTAAAATACGAGAATCACAATCCAACCCGTTGTAGAAAATACTGATGTATTGAGCTTTCGATAACCCATGTTGTGGACACTTGTGAAGCATGTCCTTAAATCGGTCCCAAACTTCATAAAATTTCACACCACTACCGATAGCAAACTGATTGATGTCTTGTTTCATTCTAAACATCTTTGAAGGTGACATGTATTTCTCCAAGAACTTCACTTTTAATTGCTCCCAGGTAGTGCATTCAGCAGCACTAAGAGTGTCGTACCAACCTCTCGCTCTTTCAGTAAGCGAAAATTTAAACAGTATGATCCTCCTTGCATCTTCATAAGTTCCTGCATCTTTTTGTGTGCTTGCATAACCAAGGAACTTATTAAGATGTTGTTGAGGATCCTTGAAAGTTCCCCTAGAGAAGGATTTCCTTTCTATCATGTTGATAAGAGCGGGGTAAAGATCAAAATCTGCATCGGCTCCATACATTCCTAACAGCCCCACGTTGCCCCCTCCGTTATTCTTAAAGACTTCATGGATGGCAACATTGTCCGGACCCTATCGTGGGCCATTTTGACTGCTTCTGCTTCTGATTTGTCTCCGGTTGCAGCTTCAATCGCTTCTGAATTCAGCACTTCAACTTCAACTCCTAGATTAAGAGCTTCGGTTGATTCCATATTCTTGTTCTTCTTCTTCCTCAACGATGCTCCAATTTTCGGATCAAAAGGCACTAGTGTTACTCCCTTCTACCCAGTCTGCAAACACCAAAGAAAAATTAAGCATTAGAAATTAATGACAAGTATGGAGTAGTTTCAACTAAAATAAAAATAATAAAATTGATAAGGACAACCGTCCCCGGCAACGGCGCCAGAAACTTGATGGGCGTTTTCTCAATACAATTAATCCCCAAGTATGAAGGATGCGATTGTAGCTTTGATAAGCGACCAAGTTATATTATCGAACCCAAAGGATGATTGGTTATCAATTTATTATTATTTAAATTAGGAAAAACTATTGTTTGGCAATTTAAGTGGAGAGTAATGTTTAATCTAACAGATAAAATAACTAAATATCAAGTAAAATAAAGATTGTAGAGAATTAACTAGAGTTGAAAAGTGAGAAGTTAGGTAGCTCTTTGGGCCATTCGGTTTTACTAATTAATCTCTCTTCCGTATGTCAATGTCCGACTCTACATTATGAACTATGGACGCATCACTAAGCCATGCAAATCTACTTTATATACACAAATAAATATACATGTAACATATGTGAATCACCTTGAAGCAAGAACATAATTATACCCCCATTTCTAGGTACTATTAGTATCAATTATTTCCCGTGCACTAAGTACTCTAACACGATATGATCTTCCTCTATAGTTACTATATAATCATCCTCTTCATCCTACTTACTAACCCCGAATTCAATTCAATTAATAAATATTTATATAAGATAGTTTTAATAAAACTTCGGAGTCTCCTCACTTAGAATCATAACATAAAATCCTGCTCAACAATGAACACACTCAATCAATAACCAAAATATGTATTCAAACTCTACATAACAGTTAATGATACACAAAACAACTCTGAGTATGAATTAGTAAAGTATTGTCTTATATAAAATAAATCCAAAAGTAGTGCTGTACGGAGTATACACATAGAAATTCAATTAACTAGATAAATACCTTCATAATCCTAGAATTACCAAAGTTGTTCTAGCCCATGATGCTTCTAAGAACGTTCATTGTGTTTGGATAGATCTTACCCATAGTCTTGAAAATTACAAGAAAGATTAAGTTGCGAAGTAAACCCTAGATGTGGGCGCCGTCGTTTCTCGCTTCGTCTTGAATCTTCACTTGGTTCTCACTTGATTCGCTGCACAAATCTCTCTCTACAGCTCCTGCGAATGGAGTTGATGTGGTGTAGGATTGATGGGAATCTAACTCCCTTTTTGATGTGATCGGCATCCCTTTATATACTTGTTAAGCTCTCCTTATGGACCTTTACTGGGCTTTTTCTTGGAAAATACGTCAATTCACACACGTGAGGGTTTGAATTACCAAAAATAGCATCGTGTGTCCCTGCTCGACTAAAACTAACGAGGTCAAGCGGACTTCTGCCAGATCGAGTGGTGGTCGAGCGACCTCCCTGTTTGCTGAAACTCTGTACAAACACTCACTCGATTAACATCAACCTCACTCGACCAAGTAGTGGTGGTCAAGCTGCTACTCCCTAAGTCGAGCGGCATCTCGAACTTTGTGTTTTCGATTCTGAGCATTCTAACCTGTTTTCCTGTATAAATGTGCTCAAATAGCTTTAGTAACATCTGATTTGTGGATTTTCCCTAAACATACTGAATTACCTTGATAATAACCCAAACCGTACTCAATTTCCGCACAAATCAGAGCTGAAAATACGTGAATTATCACTCTCATCAGTATTCAGAGAAATCTTATAATAGTATTCAGAAAAATTGTAACCATACAGAACACATATATTTAGAGAATTCTTAAATTAGATTTATGGAACATTGAGGAGAGAGAACTAGAATATAGGAAATTAAATAAATAAGTAAACGTGAATTTTTACCTAACTAATTATGAATTATGTATTCAACTTTATGAAATGGTAATTAAGACTTTACATTACATATTTTTGTACCTAATAGTAATATAGTTTATACATTGTATCCAATAATAATATTATCTTATATTTTATACCTATAAATAATAATTCCTATTTATATATAAGAAATATTGCAAATAGAAAAAAACCCGATATTCAATAGTGAAATATCAAGATCAACAATGTAATAATTTTTATCATTTTTTACCAAATTATAAATAAAAGGACCAAAATATCTTCACCGAATTCATACTGATATACTTACTCATACTACCTCGGAAAAACCACTGATATCTTAACCCATAATCAGACCTACACAGTCACATACACATCACTTTCACTTTAACTCCGACATCCTAACCGATATGCACACCCATGCTACAACCACACAACATCACCAAAATCCAAACTCTTTATATCACCTACATGTACGTGTTAACTCTGATATTCATATTGATATTGGAACAGATATACTTATCCACACTAGAAGCATATTGGAGGTAAGAATATCACTCTTAACCATGCTACTTGAGTATGAGCTCGAGATATGATGGCTGAGGATATGGAAATGGGGAAGATCCCATTTTACTGAGGATGTAGGAAGTATGCTGAGCTTATCTTCGGGCAGATTGAGAATAAAAATAGGTAGTGTGTGGATAAAGATTATCTCCCACTTACCCTTTCATTCATAAGTTCTTTCGCATGATTATTTGTTAATATTTTGCATATATCTTTTGCATTGGTTGGCGAGAAGATGAAGATATAGTTCTACATCGGCTTCTCTCTAGCACTTAATGTCACTTTTCATATAGGTGTAGAAACACCTATAACATTAGCCCTCCCGAAATTTTTTCTTGTTGTGATACAAAGAGCAATCTCGACTATGATTTGCTAAAATCTAGTGGGACTCGTTAAAAACCTTTATACGATAAAACCCAGTGGGAAAAATCTCATGAAGAAAAAAGAGTACCTAGGAAGATTAGAACTCTGTTTGTGACTAGGGCCTCATTCCTTTGCCCCGCCATCATCGTGCATGTCTCACTCTGGTGAAGATCATATATCCTTTCAAATTCTTTACGTATAATTTTAACTTTTGCGTGGAGGATAGGTCGACTGCTGTCTATTTCTTCAATCTATTTGAGGTGAAACCTTGATATCTAACTAAGATTGACTTCTTCCTCCCCGCTTTAATTAATTGAGCTATGTGATTTGGTTCTCCTTCAAGGATAAGATCTTCTGCACCGAGCCCCCAAGATTGAGTCAGTTTCTAACTTTTTTCCAGGATTAGCCTATGTCGGCTCTTCAGCTTCAGATACCAATTTAAGAATATTTCTTCCACTTTTTAACTCACTAAGCTATTATTCTTGGATGGATGATTGCATCGACTTTTCTCATTCTATTGAGGATTGCCTTGGCTCTTGAATTTTAATTGGGCATAACATATTTTTTGGTTCAAAGTCTGGATATTTCCTCTTCTATCTTTGATATGTGGCTTCCACTTTTCTTTGAGAGATGTGGTATTCTTCTCATTAGATAAACATATTTTCCACGTTCTAACAAACTGTGCCATTTTTCTCTTGGGGTGATTAGCTTCTTTTCATTGAAGATTTCTGACTTTTATTCTCCTCGAACATTCATCCTCGGCATGTTCATCTTGGTGCCATAACCTCGGGTCTTCAGTTTGGGCCATTTAGTCCCGGTGCTTCATTGTTCATGCACTTTAACTGACTGAGTTATCCGATTTTGTTTCTCGTTGAGGTTGTATCTTCAGTCGTATATTCAACCCTTCAAGATTTGATCTTGGGTTTTGATAATTTTTCCTCAGCTTTAGAAAATTTCTCTTTGTCCTGTAAGAATTGAATTAGTTTAATAAAATATAAAAGTATAATTCTTTTTTGAGCTAGTGTGGGCTTTATTTACAAGTCGTAACTTGTTATTTTTGGTTGCCCATGCATGCTTTGTGATTTTTTGGTTGGCTCTTGGCCTCTTCTTGAGTCGTGGCTCATCTTTTCATTGGTTCTTGTAGGCCTTATGATTTTTTGGTTGGCTCATGGCCTCTTTTTTTCTCAGAGGCAACTCTGATGGGTCAACTTTATTTCTTGATTCGGTGCAAGACCTTTTGAAGGGCCAACAAACTTTATCTATTTGGTGCTAGACCTTTTTGAATGGTCAGCCGACTTCGTTGATTCGGTGCCAGACCTTTTGAAGGGTCAGCCAACTTTATCTATTCAGTGTCAGACCTTTTTGAAGGGTAAGTCGATTTCGTTGATTTAGTGCAAACCTTTTGAAGGCTAAATTTGGAGTGCGTTTTTGAAAACTGAAGTTACGTTCTAGCTAACTATACCATTATTTTTTTAGAAAGAAGAAGATTCGATTTCTTTTGTTGAAATTAATCTTCTTGCTGAACCTTTCTTAGTGATGAATTTGAGTTCCGGATCTTCTCTTATGTGGTGGGGATAATCTCAATCCCACGCTTGAGTGAGCGCTTTGTGTTCTGTTTTCTATTTAAGTTTTGTGGCATCTTCTCATATTATTTTTGTATCTCATTTTATCAGAAACGACGAACTAAGTAACTACGTCATTGTCTCTTTTCCAACTTCTCTTTTCCTAGTAAAGTTGATTGAGGTTTAACTTTTCTTCTCTATTCGTATCCTGACTTTTCTTCTTTCCTTTTTTTACTTGTAGGAGACCCTTTTTTTTCAGAATCGGTGTTTGACCTTGTGTACTTTTTTCTTCTTGAAGTAATTTATATTCCAACATCGGATTTTTTTTTGGTTTGGTTAACGCTCTAACCTACTAAGCTACTTTTATCAATCTTTTCCTCATGAAGCTGGAGCTCTTCATGAGGGCTGAAGTTGGAGTCAATCTTATCTTTATTTTCCAATAATATCTTTTTCTTCCCATGAGCTAACCAACAGAGCTTTTCAATAAGGTTGATTATCTGACCTTTCATTTTTTAAGAAAGAAAACAATGTCTGACCTTTTATTTTTTTTCTTTGAAAGCTAAAGATGGACATGCTAACCACCATGCTATATACTTCTTCAATTCCGATTTTTGTCTTCATTCGATTCGGCGTGCATCTCTTCTTCTTGCGACATCTCATTTGTTTTTTAATAGCTAGAGTATGCTCTTCTTTCTCCGATTCTTACGCATTAACCGACTGTACCATCATCTCCTCAAAATTCTTAAGGAGTATTATTATATTATGTGTAGTGGGTAGTTATATTAGTAGGGTCTGTGGGTCCCATATTTAATTGTATTAGTGTGTGGATGGGTCCTATGTGTCAGAAAAAGGAAATGGATAGATTAAGAGTGGATGACCCAAAATGGTAAAATGGATAGATTGACTGTGGACAGAGGGAGTATTATCTTATCCTGCGCCTTTGGCTTTTTTCTTTAAATGTTTCTTTCTTTTCACGAATGTCTTTCTTATTTAATAAGATGAGCTGATCAAATACGCCAACCTCAGATCTTATCCTTATCGCTTTACCTTTTTTTCGGCTTTTACTTCTTGTGATGATATAGGTCTCCGACATGATCCAACCAACTAAACTTTAACATATGAAGAAAGGTCGATGTTTTAAATCAGGTCGACCCAATATCCTCCTTTTGAAGTTCATATTCCTTATCCAGTCTCTTGTTTCTAAAATTCAGCTTATTCTTAGGAGCTAGTTAATTGTGCAATTCTTATATCTTTTTTCTTGTTGTGGCGAGAACTTGAGTCTCCATACCACATGGATGGAGCCTCGACTTTATCATAGATGGAGATTCAGCTTCTATACCTAAATTGTATAATATCTTGATTTCTTCTTCCCAAATGGATGAAATTTTGATTTCTTATCTTTTGCTGGAAAGTTAACCGCAACATGTTTAGATGTCAGCTTCACTCTTCAGTTGGATAGAATCTTGATTTCTTCATCCAAAATGGGTGGAATCTCGATTTTTTATATTTTTTTGGAATGTTGGCCGTCGCATGATCTAATCAACAGTGCTATTCCTCTCAGCTGTTCAGCCCTTGAGTCTTTCAACGTCAGCTTTTCTCTTTCTTTCTCCTTAGACTTAACCTCTCCTTTTGAAGTGTTGGACTAGATTTTTCCGACGCTCTCCTTGTGTGCTAATTAAATGTGTCATTATCTTTTTGAAAAATTATGGCATCTTTTCTTTTCTTCTATCACCTCCGAATGAATTATCAGATTGCTAAAGGAATCATCGGTCGGATCGCCAGCAAAATGTACTCTTCTATTGCCGTCAAATGCCTATGGTTCTAATTCATTGAACGTTTTCAATTGAATCATCGAATGATTCTTCCCATCAAGCAACTCAAAATTCTAACTGAAAATTATGATCATAAATTCACTTATACTTGTATTTAAATTTTGGAAGAAATAACGGAAGATCTGTGAATTTCATTACAGGCCTTGTTGTCGTGGACTGCGAGCTCATACATAAAGTTCTGAACATTATTGCAAGAGTAGCCATCGTTGAAGAATAAGAACTCAACTGAAGAAGAAAATGCCACTTTGGATAAATGACATTTTTCTTAAAGTCAATATGTCAAACTCGGATATTCTTTTTGAGATGAGTATCCAAATCTCATATTCCTCTTTCTTATATGTCAAACAATATGCTGACGATACTCATTTTTCATCTATTTCCGACTCCATTGTTGCTTCATCCCACAGAGCCTCAGTTTCCTCATTCCAGTTTGATGGAACCTTGATTTATTCACCTTAGATGAATGAGACCTCAGCTTCTACACCTCAAGGTGTAGCCTTAATTCTCCTCATCCAACCTGCATGAAACCTTGGTTTCTTATGCTTTTGGAGTGTCAACGTCAGACGTTCTATCTGACTGAACTATTGTTTCTTTTTTTGTGTTCTTTTTTCTTCTATAACTTGGGTTGGTCCCCCTCTTCCATTCTTTTTGTGTTGATTTTTTTGTTGTATTTTTTTAACCTAGGCTTTTCTACTTTTTTCTTTTAGATTTCTGCCATATGTTATCATCGTTCTTCTTCCTCTAGCTTTTTTTCTTTTTCTCTGGGCCCACCTCAAATAATTTTCATACTCTTCTTTTTCTGCCGCTTTTTTTCTTTTTCTCTGGCCCTAACCCAAGATAATTTTTCTCGAATCTTATTTCTCTGCTTTTTTTCTTTTTCTCCAGCCTAACCCCGAATCGGATAATTTTTTTTGGCACTTCTTTGACTGCCTTTCTTTTTTTACAGAACCCTCGGCTCTGTCTTTTTTTATTTTATATTCGATTGAGATCTCTGTCTTCTTTGATCCTCGGCTTCTCTAATGCAATCTCTTTTCATTCCCTTTTTTTTCTTGAACCTAACCCTTGGATATTAACAATTAATAAAATAAACGCTCTAACCCACTAGGCAACCTTTCTTATCTGAACTTGCAGCCAATTTGCACTTTCTACGTCATATTTGAGTACAGAACATGTGATAATAACGTAGAGCATGCGATATTTTTCTTCTTAGACATAAGATTTCTTCTTCTCCCTTAGCATTTATCACAACGTCGAATATGAGAGAAGACTTAATGACTAAACTCGAATAATTTCTCGTGCATTGCTTGGTTTCACTAAACTCCTCGGATAAAGAGATGTCGTTCTCTTCTGCGTTTTATTTTTCTTTAGTGATTAGCAACATCTAAGAGATGCCTTGGATACTCCACATATTGCACTTTTCTACTTCTTCTTCCTTTGTCTTCTTAGTTAGCGACACACACTTTAACCAACTGAGCTACTCCCATTTTCTCTTTCTTTACCCGCTCCGATTTTCGTTTAAGAGACTCTTTTGAAGACATAATGGATTTGGGATTTCCACCATGCCATAAGGTGATGGAGCTTCCCAATTATGGCTCTACATAGGTTTAAAATGGAAGAATAAGAGATTTTAGAGAGTAGATATTTTGATATTTTGACGGGAAAGTTCTTCGTTACGATTTCTTTTCCATGTTTCAATAGAACTATGAAAGAATTGATAATTCTCTGCGAGAACTCCTCTAACAATAGAAATACTAGCAGAATTTGGATATCGGTAGAAATGAAGAGTTGAAAGTTGAGCTAGCTAGGCTCAATAGAAATATAGGAATACCGATAGAAGCAGAAATCATAAAGATGGAGATTGGAAACAAAATATTTTCCCATAGATGGCACCAAATTCATGATGTGAAATGGGGATATGAATGAAACAGTAAATACAATTGAACACATCAAACATATGTAATTCTCTCCGTCACTCGGAGCTCTTTTGTATTCATTGTTTTTTCTTGTACATAGAAGTTCCATGGATGAACTTTACAATAGTGAAGAAGTGAAGAAATGTAGAGAGAGAAATATTTAGTGGGTGTTGAATATGTGATGAAGGAGATGGAGTTAGCCAAAAGTCCTTCTTCCATTGTGGAATTCATATCTTATAGTTATATGCTCTTCATGTTCTTTGGATGAGGGCTCAAGGCTTTGATCCATGTCTTCATATATGATCCAATGAGATATTGTCATGTGTTGAAGGAAGAATCAAATTATTAATGGAATGGTATTATTTCCTTTAAGGCATCTCATTGGTGGAGAGAGCATCTAATTTTGTTGGAGGTAAGAGTATCACTCTTCTCCATGCTATTTGAGTAAAACTTCATCCAACTTTGTCTGGATGGCTGAGGATGTTTCTGACGAGTTGGAGGTATGATGGCTGAGGATATGGATATGGAGAAGATCCCATTTTGCTGAGGATGTAGGTGTTGTAAATGAAAATCAACATGTTTTAGTGTCTCATTTAAGACTTTTTCTGAGAATTGTTGTTATTTATTAGAACAAGTCTTTAAAATTCTATATGTTTGAGAAAAAATGTGCATTTGAGGTTTTTTATTATTGTGTTTTAAGTGGAAAAAGATTCAAAAGATCAAAGTTGTAATGTAGGGTGAAACTATGATGGAATACTGAAAAATGCATGTTCACTTTGCATGATTTTTATATATTAGTGTGGAACTCAAAATTGATAATGTGATATATGGTTGGAAATCCATATAAGAGAGAAAGTTTTAGTGCAAGAATCAATCAAATTGGAGTTTGGATGTTGAAGTTATGCTCAAAACATTGAGATCATGCAAGCTGCTCGGCTCCTACTAGAACCGAGTTGGCCAAACTTGAGTCTCGAATCTAGCTGAGTTGGGGCCCTTTTTTTTTCCAAAAAATTGATATTTTTCACCTCTTATTATTTAGATGTGTGTGAGGACGAAATTTAGGAAGAAATAGCAGTTTTGGAGACCCACATCTTTAAAAGGTCTTGAAAGGAGAGGAGAAAAGAAGATCCCCAATTCCACACATCATCCATCGATCATTACTGCCACTTCACACCCTTCCTCATCTATCTTTCACTTCATCCACATCCATCCCAACCTCCATCCACACCGAAGGAGATTCAAGTGCTACTTAAGAGGGAGAGTAGTCAAATCGGAGAGAGAAAAAAGGAGCGTGGAACAACGCCAACATTAGGGTTATTCCATTCTTTTTTTACATTTTCGTTTGTCAAGACTTCTGGTATGATTTCAATAATAGCCATAGGAGTTGTCTATAACCTAATGGGCTAATTTCATTACAATTCTAAGGTTTGTTGGATAGACATGATTTATTTGATGAACTAAACTACTTTTTTAAATTCATGTGGACTGATTATTTTAATTTATCTATTTTGTATTGAGACTTTGAAATTCATGCTTCGTAACATCTTCATATATTTCATGACGTTTTTGTGATACTTGATTTATTATGTTAGCTTGTGTACGTTCATGAATTAAATTGTTTATTTGTTAGGGATTAAGGTAGATTGCCCGTGATCACGTTAATTCTTTAAAACTTATAAATCATATGTTTGAATGATCTAGTAGAATAATACAATTAGACTTTTAAACAGGATAGTAGGAGTTAATTTTATAGTACCATTAAAAGGGAGAACGTATAGGATTCAAGTACATTCTAAGAGAAAGGATATACTGTTGGATTATATACTAAAAGCCTAGCTTTTTGTATGAACAGTGTTATAACAATTTATTTGAAATGAGAATCATTGATCAAATGATTTCGTCTTATAATTTATTTATATGTCTGATGCAATAGTCCACTTACTTTATACTGTAGATAATATGTTGTGCGACAACACGCGGAAGATCATATTATCGATTTTCGTATAAAGTATAAACAGATGCTCACAATCGAGATAGACGGAGACACTCTATCAGGATGGTTTTATTGTGATTTGGTATTAGTTTGTCTTGACTATTGAATCACATTAGTGCGCTTTGTGTGTATTGAGTAGGACCGCTTGAGATCGTTCAACTTATGCTGACTATATAGGAGAACTTGATCTCAGTTATTATGGATGTTTGTGCTCTTAATCCCTAAAAAATAACCTCAACACGTAAGGCAGTATGTATTTCTTTGATTCATCAATGAGTGAGATTTACATGTAATTAAATCAATAAACTCAGTGAGTTGGGAAATAGTGTTGTCTCTATGGTGTGCTATTGATTGTAGAAGGAATCTATGTCCTATTAAATAGGTTGATTGATGATGTCCTCTTGAGGAGCTCATAAGGATTATCATATAAACCTTGCAGGTGGATTTATTCCGGCATGATAACAAGGTTGAGTGGTACTACTCTCGGATGAGATATTAATTAATGGAGTTGTCAATAACTTAATTAATTAATGGGCATTGGATATCTTAAACATGGGGAGACTATCGGACTCATAATAAGAAGGAGCCCATGACATAATTATGGGATTAGAACGGTAGTGCAGTAATAATATTTTAGTGACATATATTATTATTATTGGACTTAAGTATAAGTTTTAAGCTAAACTTGTATACTTAAGCGCAATGGAGGCTCAACTCTAATTTCTCCTCTTAGTCCCTGCTGTAGCCCATATATTAGTCATCTCAGCTGTTCGAAACCCTAATTGATTCATGCCTAACACTTTGAAGAGGGAAAGTGAATAGCAGATTGAGAAGATATTGAGGATCGTCACCCATACGACGTCAAGATTGGACTTGAGAATACAGCAAAAGATCAGAAGTTTGTTTGCTGCTGCTATTCGTCAACTTTCAAAATTTGATAAAATTATTTGGAACTCAGAACTAGACGTGTGATACATTGTTGGAAAGCTACGAAAAAGAGGATCGTTTTGGCGCATAGATCACTTGAATCAGAGATTGGATGAGAAAGTTATGCCCAAACATGAGGCTGCGCATGCTGCCGGCGAGAATCTTTCTTCTTCAACATACCCTAGTGAAAGGTAATACGTTTATATGTTTTCTTGCTTCTGCTGATTTAGAAATACATGGAACCCTAACGCTTCACGTTAATAAAACAATCGAATACTAACAATTGGTATCAGAGCTTCAGTTTCGTGGTGAAGCGTGAAACGTTAGGCTAGGGTTTATGTGTTGTATGTGATATTAGGGTTTTTAGAACTTGTTTCTTGATGAACACCCTATATACGATGCACACACTTGACGGTTGATAGGCATGATCAACGGAGGTGCAACCGTGACGAGCGCGGCTGTCCAGTGTTGGAATTGAATGTTCACAGAACACATATTGCACCATCAACGACTATCTTCGAATGATGGCCTGTTTGACCGGCGGCAGAGTGGTGAGGGCCGAAAGTAGTAGCGACCTGGGCTGCCTGTCGGCAGCACTACTTGGGAACGCCTCGAGGATGACACACGTGATGCGATGGCAGATAGTACATACCGGTAATGGGGCATTTTTGCGGCATGGCCTACCGGGCCTGGGGCACACGCTTGCTCTCGCATGGTGCGCATGGTGTAGGCAGACGGAGATGCGTGCGGTGGGACCTCCAAGCGGCTGCTATTGTCGTTGATGCAATGTGAAGTATGGGCTGGTGAGGATAGCTTGCGGCATGACAGCGTGGCTGGGATGCCTGTTGGTACCACACATTGGCCCACCGACAGTGCATTGGTGGTGTACCGGCAGCGATTGAACAACGGGAGGTGGCAGCACGAATGATCCAGTCTGCCAGCTCGAAGGAGTGATCAGCGATGTGTCCAGGCGGCAAGTTACAGATGGAAGATGCACGAGGTAGGTTTCGAGCGGGTCACAGGCGAGTCTCGAGTGAGTCAACAGCCTGTTTCGATTGAGTCACTATCAGTTTCTGATCGAGTCTATAGTGGATTCCGAGCGGGTTTGCACATTTTCCGGTCGAGTCTTCTTGGTGTCCTGTGCAAGCTTGATACTGAGCTGCGGCGTGGCGTGGCGATCAGTCATGGAGGATGGCTAGCGATGGCTGGAGATAAGGCGGCGCAATTGGTAGCTGCTGCCAGCACAACTACCAGTAGCAGACGGCATAGTTCATCTAGATTTCGAGGTTCACTGTGATTGCTTATGCTACTAGTTTTGTCAGCTGGGTGGACTGATCCAGTCTCTGTGGCACGATCTGCCAGATGGAGTCGACACGATCTGCTATTATGGGCGGCACGACCTGCGGAAGAATGGCAGCACGATCAGCTGGAGGCAAAAATAGGTGCTGTATGTGAAAGTGTTGGTCGGCACGACAGCTGACATGTTGCGGCACGGGTCGTGCCATTGACCAGCACGACCGACAGTATGTTTTTCCGGCAGCAGAAACGTTCGTGGTGGTGTCTAGGGTTTCGGCAGTATTTGCTGATGGATTATTTAGCACAAGACACCAGTTTAATTGCTTGAAGTGTTGATCTAGTCAATCTATCTTTGGCAATTTATTTCCTAATATATAACTGTTTATAATTTAATTTAAATGTCTATTATTGTTATATATATGGATGCATGTTCTATTTGATTTACTGTCTTATTATTCGTAATAGGAGCATGCTAGGTTGTGTATTTTATTATTTGAATATTATATGCATGTAAAAACCCTCAGTGTTAAATAACTAAGTGGGAGAGGGGATTGGTAAATAATTTCCGCGGCCTCCATTATTGATTTGTAAGTGATGTGAATAAACTTGCGCGTCGGCATTAGGGCCTCCCTCCCTATCGGATGAGTTTATTTATGGATTGCTAGGACAGACTTCTTTAAATAATTATTGTTTGTAATGTGATGCACATGATCTTGCGCATTGGATATATTGCCTTCTTCCCCATCGGATGAGTTTATATGCGGTTCTCAGGTACGAACTTGTAATTGATGATTGTAGGAAGTTATCCGAGCGCGTGTATACTTCTCCATCTATAAGGCACATAAGCTTGGGCAGTGGACTTGGGATCAAATAATGATATACACTTAGGTGCAAATAATAAGTATCCTCCCCATCGGAGTCACTGCTTTTATTTGCGTGGCTAAAGAGGAACCGACTATTAATTATTTTTTCATGAGGTTAGGTTGACAAATGAAATTAATGGGTAAAACCTTCTCATGTAAATGTTCAGGTTTGTATACGTCCACACTATCGTGGCATGCAGACTCACGGTGCTTGAAATGTCGATGAATTTTATTTTTATATTGTTTTGAGGGAATCAGTATAAATAGATAAATTCGAAGTATTTGATCGGTGTATTTATTTACGTGATTCTCTGCAATTTCAAATAGTTTTATCTCGCTTATTGTTCACTAAAAGAAATTATATTTACTGGTCTAAAATTTGATGATTAGAAAAGAATCTTGGTTTCGATTCTTACTGCTTAGGAAAACATATGTGTTCTCACTAAAGATGTCCTCTAGTGTTTATTTAAGTCTCTAGTGGAGAGTTGAGACGTTCATAGAAATATGATGGTCTCATGCGACTCTTCGAATACTTGAGTGAGGTTGAAAGATAAGAGGTCATGGTTGAATTGATGAATGAATTGGAAAAACATGGAGTAGAAATTGAAAGGGAAACCTAGGCCAATTTTACTCTCCATAGTTTGTCTAGATGTTTTGAGCAAGTTCTACCTGAAATACAAGAGGTTGTATTCGGTGGGAAACTTTCGAGAAAATAAGTGGCGAAGAAAATTCATTTTCATCATGATGTGAACGAGGTTTGTATCTCATTCACTAGTTGTTGAAGCATGATTAGTGATGGCATTTACTGACACGTTGTGTGTAGATACCGAAATCTCTAAAAGCCTGCAACTAAATGATGATGAGATTATTGAGTACATGAGTATACAACGAGAGTGGTGACTGTTGTAGTGGGAGTTGCTTATTTATCTTTTGATAGGAATAAACGTTTGATTATGATAAATTATCTTTACGTACATTTTCATAGAAAAAATTTTATTTAAGTTTTTATGCATTTACGGATGGATACTCCATTTCATTTAAATGACATGGTCATAGTGATGAATGATGGAGTTATAATCTGTTATGGTACATTAGTGACAATTGGTACACTCTTAAATCATGGTTCTCTCATGATGCAACAAATAGTAATTAATAACAGGTCTTTTGATCTAGTAAGAGAAAGGAAGCTTCGAAAATTAACTCCCCACCTCAATGGTGTGACGGAAAGAGGAAATATGACTCTTATGGAAATGATTAGATAGATGATGAATTATTTGGGAATTAATAAATTCATTTTATGGGTATGCCCTAGAAACAGCATGTCGTATGACGTTTATCTATTTGTGGGATATCCTAGAAAAATGAAGGGTGATTTCTTTAGTCCAAAAGGTCGAAGGGTGAGTGTTAACACAAAGACAAGATTTTTGGAAAAGGACTTTGTAATAAATCACAAACCTACGTATAAATTTGTTCTAAAGGATGTGAGAGGAAAACACAAAGTATAGTACCAATTGTATAAGAGGATATACCACAAGGAAACTCCAACGCGTGATACATCTAATACACAATTGCGTGTAGCACTTTATCGTAGTGGGAGAGTTGTTTTACCACCTGATAGATTTATGTTTTGGAAGAGTCATGAGACTTGGTCCCTAGTAAACATAAAATCGGCTCATAGGTACGACGAAGCACTACAAGATAAAATGCGTATCTTAGCAAGTTGCAATGATTTCTGAAATAGAATCTATGGATTCTAAATTAGATATGGGTGCTTGTAGAACCACGAAATGGTGTGAAAGCCATTGATGGCTCTATGAAATAAAAGAGGATTGGACGGTAAGATGATACTTTGAAACAAGGCTTGTTGCGTAAATGTACACTCAGAAAGAATGGTGAGTTCGAGTACGAGTAAACCTTTTTCACCGGTAGCTAAGTTTACGTCGATCCAAATTCTTTTATTTTATTGCTGCTCATATTGAATTATGAGGTATAGCAAATGGATATCAAGACATCTTCCGTGATTGGAAGTCTTGAGTGAAACATCTATGTGAAGCAACTAGGGTGGTTCATTGCAAAGGGCTTAGAGCATTTTGATAGTAAGCTTAAAAGTTTCCATCGATGGACTAAAGCAAGCTTCAAGATCATGAAATACCCATTTTGATGAGGAAATCCAGTGATATGGATTTAATCAATGTTCAGATGGGCCTTGTGTATTGAAAAGAGTGACAGAAACATGGTGGTATTTCTTGTACTATACGTAGATAGTATCTTACTCATTGGAGACAATGAAAGAGTATTGTCGGGCGTATGGGTATGGTTGATAAAGTAGTATGAAATGAAGGACTTGAGAGAAGCAAAATATATCCTTGTGATCATGGTGATCACAAGATAGGATGTTGTGCTTATCTCAAGTTTCATGAATTGATACAATTCTTACTCGTTTTAGCATATGACTTAATCTACGGAAATGTGTCTTATGACACAAAAAAAGATAAAGGTGATGAAGACAGTTCCTTATGCTTCGGCGAATAAGGAAGCTTAATCTAAGGAGTGTTATGCACGAGAATGGATATCTGTTTTGCTAAACGCATGGAAAGTGGATATCATGGTAACCCGAAATAAGAATATTGAACTGTGGTAAGACATATATTTATGTACCTGAAAAGGACTTGAAATTATATGTGGACTTACCGGACAGATTCACTGCTTCTTGTGGGTTACATAGATTCGGATTTTTTAAATTAGATAGGGACGGCAGTAAATCATCACAAAGGTTATGTATTTAATTTTAGGAAGTAGAGTCATAATGTGGATGAGTGTTATATAGAAATATATTTCGGACTCCACCACGGAAAGATAATAAATTGGAGCCTCTGAGGTAGCTAAAGTATCTATATGACTCTATAGACTTCATGATGGACTTGGATGTGATTCTAAGTTTGTCCAAAATTATCACAATTTATTGTGATAGTAATGGTGCAGTTGCAAATTTGAAGGAATCACGAGCTCATAAGCAATTAAACACATTAAACGCAAGTACCACCTTATACGAGAAATCGTATGATGAGGGGAAGGTTGTTGTCGCCAAGATTGCATTGAATGATAACCTAGTAAATCCTTTTACAAAGACCTTAAGGCGAAAGCTTTGATGGTCGTGTAGTGGGAGTGAAAGTCAGATGTATGGCAGTAAACAAGGCAGCATAGTCTTTTAGTATAAGTGGGAGATTGTTGGATTGTATACTAAAAGCCTAGCTTTTTGTATGAACAATTTTATAACAATTTATTTGAAATGAGAATTATTGATCAAATGATTGCTTCTTATAACTTATTTTTATGTCTGATGCAATAGTCCACTTACTTTATATTGTAGATAATATGTTGTACGACAACACGCTGAAGATCATATTATCGGTTTCCTTATAAAGTATAAATATATGCTCACAATCGAGATAAACGGGGACTCTCTATCGCGATGGTTGTAGTGTGATTTGGTATTAGTTTGTCTTGACTATAGAATCACATTAGTGCGCTTTGTGTGTATTGGTCAGGATCTCTTGAGATCGTTCAACTTATACTGACTATATAGGAGAACTTGATCTCAGTTATATGGATGTTTGTACTCTTAATCCCTATACAATAACCTCGACACGTAAGACATTATGTATTTCTTTGATTCATCAATGGGTGAGATTTAAATATAATTAAATCAATAAAATCGGTGAGTTGGGAAATAATGCTGTCTCTATGATGTGCTGTTGATTGTTGAAGAAATACATGTCCTATTAAATAGGTTGATGATGTCCCCTTGAGGAGCTCATAAAGATTATCATATAAACCCTGCAGGTGAATTTATTCCGGTATGATAACAAGGTTAATTGGTACTACTCTCGGATGAGATATTAATTAATGAAGTTGTCAGTAACTTAATTAAATAATGGGCATTACATCTTAAACATGGGGAGACTGTCGGGCACATAATAAGAAAGAGCCCATAACGTAATTATGGGATTAGAACAGTAGTGCAGTAATAATTTTTTTGTGGTATATATTATTATTATTGGACTTAAGTATAAGTTTTGGGCTAAACTTGGATACTTAAGCCCAATGGAGGCTCAACTCTAATTTCTCCTCATGGTCCCTACTGTAGCCCATATATAAGTCATCTCAACTGTCCTGAAATCCTAATTGATTCACACCTAACATTATGACGAGGGAAAGTGAACAACATATTGAGAAGATCTTGAGGATCGTCGCCCACACGACGTTAAGATTGGACTTGGGAATACAGCAGAAGATCGAAAGGTTGTTTGCTGCTGCTATTCGTCAACTTTCACAATTTTTATAAATATGTGTAGAACTCAGAACTGGACGTATAATACATTGTTGGAAAGCTACGGAAAAGAAGATCATTTTGGCACATAGATCACTCAAATCAAAGATTAGATGAGGAAGTTATGCCCAAAACTGTAAGGTTGCGCATGCTGCCGGCGAGAATCTTTCTTATTCAACATACACTGGTGAAAGGTAATACTTTTCTATGTTTTCTTGCTTCTGCTGATTTAGAAATGCATGGAACCCTAATGGTTCACGTTAACCAAATGATAGAAAGCCAATAATAGTACAGTTGGAACGTAGTGAAGGGGTGGAATTTTCACTTACGCATCTTAGGAAATAAACCAGAATTAATCGTAATTTATCTTAGCCCTATCAAGTGAATTTATATGTCTGCATGATGCTTCCATAAAGTATGCATGAATAAATAATAGGATGTCTAGGAATTCAAATAAATTAGTCAATGCCAAATTTCATTAGAGCTGTTGATTTTCCTTGATTAAATCTTGAATTCTTTCTTTTGTGATTTTAACTAATATTGTTATTTAATTTTTAGTCTTTTAGTTAATAAGTAAATTCTAAAAAATTGGTTACTTGTCTTAGTTAATCTAGTAATTTTATAAGTAGATAATTGGTTGTCCTTAGGGTTCGATATTTAGCTTGGTCTGTTGTCCAATACAATTGATATCCTTTACACTTGAGGATTAAATTGGCATGTAGGAAAGCGCACAACAAGTCTTTGAACAAAAGAGTAAGGGAGTAAGAAAATCATATGGAAACAAGGATTATGACAACTAGCTAGGTCATTCAAAATGCAATTGTCCTTAACCCGGTCATGAAATTCTCATTACCTGCAATAATCAATTCATACCATACAAGATAAGACAATCATAACCAATTAAAATGCTCTACTGATATTTTTTCATGAGAAGTATATATTTCTCGCACTTAAGTGTACAAGATGTACACTTACAGGATAAGGTGTTTACTCTCAAATTCAATTCAAGCGCACACGTAACCAGTAGGAAGTATACTAAGCTTATCCCCGAGCAGGCTGGGGATAAAAGAGGGTCAGCTTCTATAATATGGGGATGAAGATTATCCCCGGTTCTTTTATCCATAAGCTCTTCCGCATGATTATTTGTTAATATTTCTCATATATCCTTTGTCTTGGTTAGTGAAAAGATCAAAAAATGATTCTACATCGGCTTCTCTCTAGCGCAAAGTACCATGCCTCATATAGGTGTAGAAACACCTACAACATGTTGTACATAAAATTTACATTCACAAAGTTTTTTTTCACACAAATTTTTGCTGCACATAAAACTTATATTTACTAATTAAATCACTTTTTTGCTGAACGTATTTTTATTATGCACATAATACTTACATTTACAAAGTATCTTTTTGCTGCACACATACTTTTATGTTGCACATAACATGCATGTTTTGTGAAACTTTTATTTAGAATATTGTTTAGAGGGCTAATAATGAAATTATAGAAATTTTGTAATTAGTTGCAAATATTTTATATACATGTATGTTATAGTAATTATGGAATATAGAATGTTTAATAGTAAATCACCCAAAAAATAATTATTTATTTAGATATTTTTTAGCATAAAATAGTTTATATTTATCAATTAAATCATATATGGTATGTATCCTTATTTTTTCTTAATTTCAATTTTTATTTGGGGTCAATAATTAGTAGGTGAAAAACGTATTTAAGTATTATTAAACGATACATTCGCTTCATAAAATTACTGATAAATTAAAATTTTTATTTTGTCTTACCATAATACCCATACCCATCCATACATTAGTGTGCATTATTAAGATAGAAACAAAAATACGCAATTAAATATTATATTATACAAATTTACATTAGTGTGCATTCTTGAGAGAGAAATAGAAAATATGGGATTAAATTAAAGAACCCACCGAATGTACACTAGTGTTCAATGAAACTAGTGTGAAGTACAAACATTGAATATTAATCGTTATAAATAAGGGCAATGCTGGAAAAGAAAAAATACGTTATGTATTCATCAGTAATTATATTAGATCAATGTATTTATTGGTAATTAGACTATGCATACGCGTACCTATCATTAATAATCCATTTTATTTGTATATAAGGATGACAACGGGTAGCATGGGCGGACGTAAATGGGTTCAAAGGGTGACTCTGTGCCCAATTTTTTTTACTGGTAATTTTATATATAAAATAAAATAAAATAATTTTGCACCCCCACCTATATGCAATACTACCCCTTAGTCCCTATCTAATGTTAAAAGCTTATTGGACAAGTCATATATCTCTCTTCATTTTCATTTGACAGTACCCACTTCCATCTGCAATCTCCGAAATTAAAATCCCTTCTCCATTAATTCAATTTTCTTTTCCAAAATCCCACTCAATAAATTAATCTCCACATCACTTTCTTCTAAAATAATAATTTGGTGATGCTTTTCCTTTCTAAATGGCAAGAACTTGCATGCCCCGGAGACACCGTGTCCCTAAACCCTACATTTTTTGAAAAGTATACTGATACGCGTTTTCTTTGCATGCAAAATTAATCCCCAATTATTAAGGATATCAATTGCAGCTTAATCAAGTGACCAAGTGAATTATCGAACCCAAAGGACAACGTATTATCAATTTAATTTTTAACTAAATTAATTAAGACGAAAAGCAATAAAGATTGGGATTTTAATCTAATAACTAATACACAATTAATTAAAATAAAAAGTAAAATAAAATATCACTCGAAGAATAGGAAAGTGGATCAAGTAGGAGAATAGGTAGCCCTAGGATAATCCAGTTTCACGTATTAATTTCCTTTCCGTATGTTGAAGTCCGACTCTGCCTTGTGGAATATGGACGCATCACTAAACCATGCATATCTACTCTATAGACACAAGTAAACATGCGTGTAACACGTGTAAATAACCTCGGAGCAAGAGATATAATTCACTCCCCTTTCTAGGTACTATCAGTATCAATTATTTCCCTGGCCAATTGGTACTCTAACCAGATATGATCTCCCTTTATAGATACTATAAAATTATCCTTTTTATCCTACTTAATAACCCGAATTCAATTCAATTAATAAGTATTCATATATGATAGTTCTAATGAAACTTTGGAGTCCCCTCACTTAGAATCATAACATGGAATCCTGTTCAGCGGTGAACGTACTCAATCTACAACCAAGATATATATTCAGACTCTATATACCAATTGATGATGCACAAAACGACCGTGAATATGGATTAAGAAAGCACAATCATATATAAAATTAATCCACAAGTAGTGTTGTACGGAGTTTACACACGAAAGTTCAATTAATTCGTAAAAACCTTCACAACCCTAGTTCTACCAAAAAGGCTTTAGCCCATGATATTACGAAGAACAATCATGGGTGTTGGATAGATCTTACCCGGATGTCTAGAAAATTACAAGATAAATTAGGAAATGAAATAAACCCTAGATTTGGGAGTTGTCGCGTCCTTCTCTGTCTTGAATCCTCCTCTTGGTTCTCCTCTTGATTCCACAGACGAATCTTCAAAGTGATGGATGGATGGAGGAAAGGATATGGATGATTGTTGGGGGTTGATCCCACCTTGTGGGGTGTAGGATGGATGTGGCACTCTCTAATTCAATATAATTCTCTCTTCTCATCAATAATGATGTGATCCACATCCCCAATACTTGTGAGCTCTCCTTATAGACCTTGGATGAGTTTTTTCTTGGAAAATAAGAAAATACATGCAATGGGATATAAAACACACGACACATACTGAGTGGTGTAAAAACATGCACAAATTCGGAAATTCTCAGAAATTCTCGCTGGCAGCTACGCGACTTTACGATTTTGAGCATAACTTTCTCTTCAAAACTCCGATTTGAGTGATTCTTGCACTCACACGATCCTATCTTCCTTGGCTTTCTATCATATAAAGAACTAATAGATACTCTAAAATTTGAATGTGTAACATGTCATATAAAGTGGCACAGCCGTTCTGTTCGGCACAGCTTACACGATGTCACCACTTTGATCATAACTTTCTCGTTTGGATTCTGATTGAGGTGTTCTTTAGGCCAAAACGATCCTCTTTTCAGTGGCTTTCCAACCATATATCAACTTTCATTTCAAAGCTCCACAAGAACACATAAAAATTATACAAATTAGACGTGCGTTTTTTAGCATTCTTGCACAAGTTGCACCTTTTCTCCAACTTTGCACTTTTGATCATTTTCCACCTAAAACATAATAAAACACCTCGAGTGCACATTTTTCTCATATATATTGAATATATCACACTTGTACTAATATACAACATCATTTCCCATCATAAAGGTGTTAGATTAGACACTAAAACACGCTTATTTTCACTCTCAACATATACCCTTTAGTATTAAAGTGTATACCCTTTAGTGTAAGAACGTATACCCTTTATTTCATTAAAAAATTAATATTTTTAATCAAATATTTATAATATTCATATCTGCTGTATACCTTTTCAATGAAAAGAGAGCAACTCAATTGATAACACATTTTTACATTAAATTTGTATTTGATAGTTAATAAATTAAGAAATTAATTATATTTCATTATAAAATAACATATATTAAAGAAATTAATAATAATTTGGGTTATGCTTTTTTTGTTTTCCATTTCTTTTTTAATTTATTGTAAAATTAAATTTAAGAATGATAATTGTTAATTATTCTAAATAGTTTTATTTTAATAAGAATTGACAAACCTAAATTAAAGAAATTCAAGACAATGGGAAAACAACCCGACCTTCGATAATTCTTGTTTGCAAAAATGAAGTGTCAAGGAGCACTTTGTTCTAAGCCAATTGATAAAGAAATTTCTCCAAGTAATGATGAGTTTTCTTCAAATCCAATACTTCATTCACCCCATATCCAAGAAAACATGAAAGAGGGCTTGTGTAGTTCAATTGCTACTAATGTACCATCCAAGGGAGAAGAATTGTTATATGATATTGAACTTCTTCCTCATGATACCGAAAAAAGAATGAATATAATAGATTATCCTTCACACAAACGAAATGCAGTGAGAAGAACATATATTCTTAAAGGGCATTATCAACCAAAAACTCACGCTTTCCTCAAAGAGAACTTGGAGGTATGAGCCGATTTAGTTCTATTTGATTTAAAAAATTTATTTGGCTTGAGTATAGTATTGAAAAAGATACGACATTTTTTTTTGTTTCTTACTTTTTCAAGAATGATGCCGAAATTAATGTTGGGGGAAATGGCTTCGTAAATGGAGGATTTAGGGTGTGGAATAAATCAGATAGATTTGGGAAACATATTGGTGGGATTAAAAGTTTTCATAATCTTGCTTATGAGAAATATGTGAATTTAATAGACTAAAAAATCTATTGTACATGTGTTTGATTATGCAAGTGATGTGCTTCGAAGGGAGTATGAAACTCGTTTGAAAGATTGACTTTCTTGTTTAAGGTTTCTTTTGCACCAAGGGTTGGCATGTCAGGGGTATAATGAACATGAGGATTCAAATAATAGGGGAATTCTTTTTCTTTGACTTTTTAAAATGGTTGGGAGAACACAATAAGAGTGTTAAAAATGTTTCATTTGAAAATGCTATCAATTGTTATGCTAAGGAGACAACTAAGTTCATTATTGAAGAGTTTGGTGATAACTATTTTTGACCTATGAGTCAAGTGATGTGTCTAAAAAAGGAACAATTACTTCTTTTCTTGCGTTATGATGGTAAATCGGGAAGTGTAATGGAGCGATTTCTTGGACTTGGACTTATACATGTAGTTGATACAACTTTTTTGTCACTTAAAAATGCAATCATGTCTTTACTTGTTGAACATTCATAGAGTCCATCTAAAATTCGAGGGCAAGGGTATGATGAAGCTAGTAACATAGAAGGTGAGATAAATGGTCTTAAAATATTGATTATGAAAGATTCTTCATCTGCTTACTATGTTCATTCTTTTGCCCATCAACTTTAATAAACACTTGTTGTCGTTGCAAAAAATATCAATGATTATGGTTGGCTTTTTGAAACATTTACAAACTTGTTTAATATGGTTGGAGTTTCTTGTAAGCGAAGAGAAATGATTATAGATTGTCAAATTATAAAAGTTGTTGAAGCTTTAGAAATCGGAGAGATTGAAAGTGGATCTGGTTTGAATCAAGAACTTGATTTGAAGAGACCGGGAGATACTCATTGGGGATCTCATTATAAAACTCTTTTGAATGTTATCCATTTATTTCCTATGATTATCCAAGTACTTGAGATTATTGGGAAAACTGCTTCAAGTTCGGAAGATATGATTAAAGCTCAAACTATATCTTACTCATTGATGTCATTTGATTTTGTTTTTATGGCACACTTAATGTTGATTGTGTTTGGATACACTAATGATTTGTGTCTTACTTTGTAAAGAAAAGATCAAGATATTGTCAACACTATGTCTCTTATTTCGTTGACTAAAGAATTATTGCAAAAGGAAAGAGACAATGGATCGATTGGAAACTTTCTTGAGTAAGGTCACTCTATTTTGCACTAAGAATGATGTTCTTATTCCTTATATGGATGATTGGTATATTTCAAGAGGAAGATCAAAGTGTTTTGTTACGCAAGAAACGAACTATCACAATTTTCGAGTTTATATTTTGATAGCAGTGATTGATTTGCAACTTAAAAAGCTCAATGAGGGGTTTGATGAGGTTTATATGGAGTTGCTTATATGTATGGTTTCTTTAAGTCCTAAAGATTGATTCTCTTCTTTTGACAAGGAAAAAGTACTTAAGGTTGCCACATTTTATCCTTCTGAGTTTGCTAGTATTGATTTGGTGGTAATTAATTGCCAACTTGATGTATTTATTGAAGATATGCGAAGATATAATAGATTTTGTGATTTTCATGATCTTGGTGCCCTTTCAATGATACTTGTCAAGACAAAGAAGCATGTGACTTATCCTACAATTTATTTGCTTACCAAATTGATGTTGATTTTCCCAGTTGCTACCACAAGCGTAGAAAGGGTATTTTTTGGAATAACTTATGTAAAAAATAGATTGCATAATAGTATGGGTGATCAATTATTAGATGATTGATCAGTTACTTTTATTGAGAAAGATGTACTTTTGCAAATTTCTAATGATGTCATTCTAGATCTTTTCAAAAGATGAAGACTTGATTAAGTCAATTGTAAATTGTATCACTTATTTAATTAATGCATTTTTATTTATTTTTCTTTTATTTATGATTAAAATTTTAAATATATTATTAATTAAATGTATATCGCACCCCAACATTATTTTTTTGGGCAGCCATTGGCGGGTAGGATAAACTCTTGTTTAGAAGTACTCATATTTGTTTATATATCAACTACCTGTATCTGTATTCGTTTCACTAAAAAATCCATTATAATACCCGTACTCATTCCTAACCCATTTATAATTATCCGAGGATTACTCGTACTAATTTAATATTAATTTATTTTATTTATATTTATATTTTTTAAGTTGAAATTAATATTTTAATTTAACTTATACTAATATTGTAAATATAATTTCAATTATTTTTAAATGATTATAAAAATATGATTAAATAAAATTTATAGATATGAATTAAATATATAAAATATCTAATAATATATATATATATATATATATACTCCCCCCATTCCGTTTCAATGTTTACTTTGCTTTTTGCACGTTGATTAAGGAGTATAATATTTTAATAGATAGTGGGTGGAAAAATATAATATTTAATGCAAAATGGGTAGGTGTATTAGTGTTGGATGATATATTAATTGTTTTAGGTGGGTCCCATATTCTAAAAAGGAAAACGTAAACATTGAAAAAGGATGGAGTGAGTATATATATATTAAATTTTTTGCATAATTTATGTATGAACAAATACTTGCGAGAAATCATAATCTACAAGATAGATGTAAATTCAATAAAAAAAAAACCAAATAATAAAACCTGCTAGTTGGTATTCATGCAATTTTATTTCTCTATCGGGAGGAAAGACCATGGCAGCACTGAGAGGATACACCCAAAGCTGATCTAGGTCTTGCTGCCTACAAGACAGATGTTCCATCATATTTACCCAATTTGGGTATCAAATTCTACATTCTAAGAACAAAATGGAACCAAAAAATGGTTGAGCATATTTCTTCAGTAGATACATTTGGGGATTTGGGGTAGATATTATTAAAAAATAATAAAAATAATATTTTCTATTTTTTTATTAACTTTATTTATTATTATTGTTTTATAAATTCCAAAATATTTTTTTCGTTGAAAGGATTTCAAATGACACGTTTGAGTAATAATTTAAAAATTCTTTCAAAACAACTAAAAAAATATAAAAATTAAATCCAAGATTTGAAATCTATTGATTTTAAATCATGAATTTATAAATCCATGGATTTGATTTAACATCTAAACAAGGAGGAAGTATTTAAGGGAGAGATTTATAAATCCCTCATCAAATCCCTCAATACTAACATAACCAAAGCTTATTTTAAAACATTTAAAATAACAAAATGTAAGTTTTGAGATCCGACGAAGCTACAATTAAAATTGGTTCCCTGTATGAAATTCTGGATCTGTTACTATAGAAAATTCTCTATATGAAATTCTTTTTGGCTCCGTTGCTGCAGACAACAAAGGTCTTTAATGTGAAACTCCATTCTCTCTTTAGAGTTTAAAAAAAAGTAAAAAATTAAAAATCAATTAATATCAATATGAAATTATTACTTATAGGTACAAAATATAAGCTAATATTACTACTAGATACATAGTATAAATTATATTACTACTAGGTGCAAAAGTATGTAATGTATAGTCTTAATTACCCTTTCATACATAACCAATTGAATACATAATTTATAATTAATTACTTAGTTAGAAATTCACGTTCACATTATTTAATTTCCTATATTCTAGTTCTCTCTCCATAAGTCAATATATTTGAATTCTCTCTCCAAATCTATCAATATAATTATGTACGGTATAGAAAGAACATTTTTTAATGCATCCATACTGAAATTAAGTGAAACACCAAACATAATAATTAAATAACATTAAGTAACATGGAAGTATTTCTGAATACATACAATTGTATTCAATAGGCTATAATTGAATCAACTTGAATACGTAATATTACTTGCTGTATTTTGCCTTATATTTTGTATTCAGAAAAATTTTTGAACATGGAAGTATTTCTGAATACATACAACAGTATTCAATAAACTATAATTGAATCAACTTCTGAATACATAATGTTATTTCTGAAAAACATTATGTTACTTCCCGTGGTGGCACAAGAAAAAAAATTTAAAATGTTGCTTACAGGGATTCACACAGCACATCATTGTACACGAATTGTTTTGCACTCTGAATACTAAATTTTGAATACCTAACCTAAATATACACTCTGAATACCAAATTCTAAATCCTTTCTATATCAATTTGGTTTTGTAGATTTTGAATACACATTTTGACAGGAAGTTACATGTATCTATACATAATTTTATCTATATTCAATTCCTAAAATTAATTAAATACACAATTTGTAAAGGTATTCAGATTGAGTTAACTTCATCCCTTCTGTGCTATATCGATTGTTGTGGAACCCAAACGTGTAGTGATGCAAATTAGTGATAAATTGTTGATTGTCGAACTGGGGTTTGGTCTGACCTAGGGGTTAGCATCGGTCGGTTAAATAACCGAACTGAACAGAACTACCCAAACTAAAAATATAAAAAAAAGAGTGTTCGTAACCAAAATCGACTGTTCTATGCTTGTAATTAATTCTTAACTGAACAGATATATTCAATCGGTTACGGTCAGTTACCAAAAATTGAACTTTCACCACTCCAGTTTTAAAAACTGGATTCACAGCACTAAACAAAGAAATAATGATATAGCTTCTTAATAAATCATACATCTGGACACATGAAGATCATGGACACCAGAATCCTTTTCCCAATTTATTTATATTTTTTACAATTTAAAAAGTAGCAATGTAGAAGATGGAGCAGCAATGCAAGAAATACAAATTTAATACAGGTTTTAGGAATAACTAGCCTTAGCTATGCTAAATCAAAGGAGAAAAAAATTATTATAGTAGGATATGAGGAAAGGAGTGAGTAGTGACTACCCTTACTAAGAATGAGATACAAGCTTTATTATTTATACATAGGCGTTAACATCTAATTCAATTAAAATAGAAAGTTGCTTAAAACTCACAATAACAGATTCAACGGAGAGGAGAAGTACCCCCGTCAACATAGAAAGTACACCGACCGTGAAGAGGAAACGGCAGCAAGGGCGGCGCGATTGAACTTGGTTTCAATTTGGTTAAATTGATTTAGAGCAAGTGTACTCTATCGTGTGTAGTGTTGGCGCTTGGATTATTTGGTTAACGTGACCTGTTAGGGATCTATACGTTTCTAATATCAGCGGAAGCAATAAATCATAGAAACGATTACTGTTCACCAGGGTATGCAGAAGATGAAGGATTCTCGCTGGCAGACTGTGCAGTCCCACGAGAATGGCCATAACTTCCTCGTCTGATGTCAGAATTGAATGATCTTTGTGCTCAGACGATCCTCTCTTCAACGGATTTCCGACAGTATATTAATAATTGAATTCTGATACTGTACGATTTTATATAAATTTCGCAAGATGGCAGACAGCAACAGCAAACTACCTTCTGATCTTCTGCCGTATGTCCCAAGTCCGATCTCGACGTCGTGTGGACGATGATCTACGAGACCTCCTCAATCTGCTCTCAACCCTCATCACACGTGAATAATAAAATAGATTAGTGTTCCAGATAAGTTGAGGTGACTTATATACATGGGCTACAGCAGGGACTAGGAGGAGAAATTGGGTTGGGCCTCTATTGGGCTTAAGTATCCAAGCTTAGCCCAAAGCTTATACTTAAGTCTAATAATAATAATAATAATATATTCCACTAAAATATTATTACTGCACTGCCTTTCCAATCCCAAAATTATGTTTTGGGCTCCTTCTTATTATGAGCCCGTTAGTCTCCACATGTTTAAGATATACAATGTCCATTAATTAATTTAAGTTACTGACAACTCAATTAATTAATATCTCATCCAAGAGTAATACTACTCAACCTCATTATCATGGCTGAATAAATTCCACCTGCAGTGTTTACATGATTATCCTTATGAGTTCCTCAAGGGGACATCATCAACCTTTGACGGACACGGATTCCTTCTACAATCAACAACACACCATAGAGACAGCATTACTTCCCAACTCACCGAGTTTGTTGATTTAATTACATGTAAATCTCACTCATTGATGAATCAAAGAAATACATACTGCCCTACGTGTCGAGGCTATTGTATAGGGATTAAGAGCACGAACTTTCATAATAACTGAGATCAAGTTCTCCTATAAGTCAGTATAAATTGAACGATCTCAAGCGGTCCTGCTAAATACACACAAGTGCACTAATGTGATTCTATAGCCAAGACAAGCTAATACCAAATCACACTACAACCATCCCAATAGAGAGTCCCCGTCTATCTCAGTTGTGAGCATCTGTTTATACTTTATAAGGAAACCGATAATATAATCTTCCGCGTGTTGTTGCACAACATATTATCTACAGTATAAAGTAAGTGGACTATTGCATCGTGTATATAAGTAAATTATAAGACGCAATCATTTGATCATATGATTCTCATTTCAAATTAATTGTTATAAAATTGTTCATACAATAAGCTAGACTTTTAGTATATAATTCAACAATCTCCCACTTATACTAAAAGACTATGCTGTCATGTCTTTCGCCATACATCTGATTCCCACTCCTACTACACGACCATCAAAAGCTTTCGCTTTAAGGTCCTTGTAAATGGATTTACTAGGTTATCATCCGATGCAATCTAGGCGACAACAACCTTCCCCTCATCATACAATTTCTCGTAACAGGTGGTACTCGCGCTCCATGTGTTTAATTGCCTTATGGACTTGTGATTCCTTCAAGTTTGCAACTGCACCAATATCATTAATTTAAATTGTGATAATCTTGGGCAAACTTAGAAATACTTCAAAGTCCATCATGAAGTTTCTAGAGTCATATAGATATTTTGGCTGCCTTATAGGCTCCAATTTATCATCTTTCCATGATGGAGTCCGGAGTCCGAAATATATTTCTATATAACACTCCTCCATATTCTGGTTCTACTTCCTGAAATTAAACACATAACCTTGAGGTGGATTTACTGTCATCCCTATCTGATTTGAAAAATCCGAATCTACGTAACTCATAAGAAGCAGCGAATCTGTCCGGTAAGCCTACATATAATTTCTAGTCCTTTTCAGGTACATAAATATATGTCTTACCACAATTCAACTTTTTTATTTCGAGTTACCTTGATACTCACTGTCTATGCAATTGGCAATACAGTTATCCATTCTTATGCATAGCATTCCTTAGATTAAGCTTCCTTATTCGCCGAAGCATAAGGAACCGCTTTCATCACCTTTATCTCTTTTTGTGTCTCAAGACACATTCACTTAGATAAATTCACATGCTAAATGAGTAAGGATCGTATCATTTTTCTAAACTTGAGCTAAGCCTAACATCCTTTCTTGTGATCCGTATTATCGTGATCAAAAGGATATTTTTACTCTTTTTAAGTCCTTCATTTCATACTGCTTTATTAACCATACTCATACGCCCGACAATACTCTTTCATTGTCTCCAATGAGCAATGTATCATCTACGTATAGTACAAAAAATACCACCACATTTTCGTCACTCTTTTCAATACACAAGACATATCCGAGCATTGATAAAATCCATATCACTGGATTTTTTCATCAAAACGGATGTTCTATAATTTTGAAACTTGCTTTAGTCCATTGATGGACACTTTTAAGCTTAATATCAAAATGCTCTTAGCTCTTTGCAATGAATCAATCTGGTTGCTTAACATAGATGTTTTCCTCAAGACTTCCATTCAAGAAAGTTGTCTTGACATCTATTTGCTATCCCTCATATTCCATATGAGTAGCAACAGGTAAAAGAGTCTGGATCGACTTAGGCATAGCTACCGGCGAATAAGTTATCTCATAATCGAACCTTTTCTTTCCGAGTATACCTTTTTCGCAATAAACTTTGCTTCTAAGGTTTTCACCTTACCATATGATCCTCTTTTATTTTGTATGACCACTTCCAATGGCTTTTACACCATTTAGTGGTCTTACAAGCTCCCAGATTTAATTTAGAATTCATCAATTCTATTTCAACATCATTGCACTAGCTAAGATATTGCATTTCGATCTTGTAGTGCTTCGTCGTATCCGTGGGTTCAATCCATGTTTACTAGGGACTAAGTCTCACGACTCTCCCAAAATATATATCTTGCAAGTTGTCGAACAACCCTCCCACTACGACAAGGCACTACACGCAATTGTGTATCAGACGTGACACGCGTTGCAGTTTAACTTGTGGTATATCCTCTTATACAATTGGTACTAATACTTTGTGTTTTCTTCTCACATCCTTTAGGACAACTTATAAATGGGTATGTGATTTATTACATAGTCTCTTTCCAAAAATCTAGTATTTGTGTTAACAATCACCCTTCGATCTTTTAAACTAAATAAATCACCTTCATTTTTATAGCATATCCCACAAACAGACAAACATTCAAATGAATTACTGTTTCTAGGGCTTATCCATAAAATGAATTAAGTAATTCCAAATAATCATCGTCTATCTAATCATTTGCATAAGAGTCTTTCTCTTATTAGGATTAAAAGACGCATTATTAATTACTATTTGTTGCATCCGTGGTATAAACATGATTTAAGAGTTTACAAATTGTCAATAACGTACGTAAAGACAATTTCTCATAATCAAATATCTATTCATATCGTAAGATAAATAAACAACTCCCACTGCAACAACCACTACTCTCGTAGTATTACCCATGTCCATAATAATCTCATCATCACTAAGTTACACGCTTTTAATGATTCCGGTATCTACACACAACGTGTCAGTAGATGCCATCAGTATTCATGCTTCAACAACTAGTGAATGAGATACTAACTTTGTTCACATCTCGATGAAAATGGATTTCCTTTGCCACATGTTTTGTCAGAAATTCCCCACCATATACAACTCTTTGTAATTCAGGTGGAACTTGCTCAAAACATTTAGGCAAACAATGAATAATAAATTGACCTAGGTTTCCCCTTCAATTTCTCTTCCAAGCATTTCCAATTGATCCATCAAGTTAACCATGACCTCTTGCCTTTTAACCTCACTCAAGTATCCGAAAAGTCGAATGAGACCATCATATTTCTATGAACTTCTCATCTCTCCACTAGAGACTTTAATTGGCATCATGGGATATCCTTAGTGAGAACACATATTTATATTTTTTTTAGGCAGTAAAATTTGAATCCAAGATTCTTTTTTAATCATCTAATTTTGGACCAGTAAATATAATTTCTTTTATTCAACCATAAGTGAAATAAAACTATTTGAAATTCAAAGAATCATAAAAAAAAATACACCGATCAAATCTTCGAATTTATCCATTTATATTGATTCCCTCAAAATAATATAAAATATAAATTCACCGACATCTCAAGCACCGTGAGTTTACAAGCCACGATAGTGTGGACGTTTACAAACCCTAACAATTACAAGAGAAGGTTTTAACCATTAACTTCATTTGTCAACCTAACTTTATGGCAAAATAATTAATAGTCGGTTCCTCTTTCACCATGTAAATAAAAGCAGTGACTCCGATGGGGAGGATACTTATTATTTACACCTAAGTGTATACCATTATTTGACCACAAGTCCATTGCGCGAGCTTATGTGCCTTACAGATGGAGAAGTACATACGCGCTCGGATAACTTCCTACAGTCATCAATTATAAGTCTGTACAGTGATCCGCACATGAACTCATCCGATAGGGAGGAAGGTCTATGTCAACACGCAAGTTCATGTGCATCACATTACAAACATAATTTTAAAGAAGCATGTTCCAGCAATCTATGAATAAACTCATCCGATGGGGAGGAAGGCTCTAATGCCGACGCGCAAGTTTATTCACATTACTAACAAACCAATAATGGAGGCCGCGGGAATTTATTACCAATCCCCTCTCCCACTTAGTTATTTAAAACCGAGGGATTTTACATGCATATAATATTCAAAAATAAAATACGCAACCTAGCATGCTCCTATTACAGCAAATAAGACAGTAAATCAAGAGTATCATGCATAGCATATATAACAATAATTAAATAATTAAATCAAATTATAACAGTTATATATCAGCGAATTCGATTGTTCGCCACCAAGCACGAATATGGACAACACACACGGGGATCGACCTCCCCACAGAGGTCGCAGAAAACGACCTGCCTGGTCAGGTCGCGGGGTGCGGGGCAGCGCCCCGAAGAAAAATTTATCCGCTGGGCACACCACACGAATTTTCTTTGTCCGCCAACCTGCTCCACCATTACGGCACCCTGCTCGACATCCACACGCCAAGCTGCCCATCCATCGTATTCTAATGCACATGCAATCCAAATATATAATAATAATTGACAAATAAAATCAATTATTGGCAATTATATATAAGGAAAAATAATAAAATTGGCAAAGAATAAAAGGGATTTGACTTGGTCAATAAGCATGAAGCATGTGACTTGCTCAACAAGTTGGATGAACTTGTGCTCCAAGCCATCACCATCACACGTTTCCACAGCAGGCACAAATCTCTCTCCTTCCCAGCCAATAGCTCACCGGAAACACGTCAGAAACCACCACGAGAGGCGCATCAGTCCAACCATGTATCTGACCGTCAGAGAAGAGCCGTTCCTCAGAACCCCGTCACACAGCCTTCAGCGTCGTGCCGTCAGCAACGATTTCCGCCTGCAAATTCCGTGCCGAAAGGGATAATACACGCTAAACACACAAGGCCACCACGCCAATCAATGCCGCCAGTTGCTTGCTAGCTGTTCTTCCACCGGCGTATTTCGCGCCTTGTTCCTTTCCGCGCCCAGCAGCACCCAATGTCGGCCTCTAGCAGATTCGAACCAGCCTCCTTCCAGCCCCACGCTCGACAAGACAGAGGTTATCAGGTATCATCACACGCAGCTGGGTGCTGCCTGCACACCATCGTGCACCCACGCTTGGAAAAAAGCCCGCCATGCTGATCACCTCGTGCGCTAATCGACCAGCAGCAGCGCACTACCTTGCGCATCAAGCATGAAGTCGTGTGCCGAAAGCTGTGCGTCGAGCATGCCAAACGAGCATCCCTGCTCACCTTTTGATTGTCCACCATCATGGCCAAGTCGTCGGCAGCCTGCCCGACTTGCTCTGAACCCGGAGGACTCGCTCGGAAAGACATCAGGCCCTTCCTGAAACAAGTCAGACCCGCTCGGAACTATGCCACAGCCGCCTGAAAATGCCGTCTGCCAAACACCAAGAATTGCCATCGATTTCCAGCCATAAAAAAATGCCAGCCTTCAGACGAGCCATGCCATGGCACTTCCAACAGCAACCGGCAAACTACACCGGCCAGCAACCAGACAGGTCATTCACCGGTCTGACTCGCCTGGGACTCCGTCAGACTAGCTCGGAACCATAGCAGACACGCTCGGAAGCTCCCAAGGCCCGATCGAAATGCCATTCCGACGCGCCCCAGACATCGTTGCTCAGGCACATCACTGCCTGTGTGGCTTGCACCACACGTCAGTCGTGTTAACCCGCAGCACTTGCCTGCCTCCGTGTCGGCCACGCTCACCGTCAGCCTTCATCACAATGATGGCTCGCGAGACATATCTTATCATTTTTTATATCGCTCCAGCCTGCCAGATTTGCCTCTATGCTTTGACAGCCATCGACAGAGCCATTCGTCGACCTTCACGCCTAAGATCAATCGTCAGGCTTCACATGTCCAGTGAATCCTCCGCCTTTCAGTCTGACTCAGCGCCGGCAACACTACCCATTGCAGTAGCCTGCTTCTGCCCGCCGATCATCGCGACATCGGCCTCAACTTGATAGCCCAGTGGGAACCCTTGAAGTTTTCCAGCAGTTATACCAACGAAGAATATCACATCCTTCAGCCCCGCAGTGCCTTTCACCATGGATTAGTTGCGCCGCCGGCAGGTAGGATTCGTGCCTCTCTCCGGCGATCACACCACCACCACCACTTGTGTTGCCGCAGTGATACCGAGCGGTGATAGTGTGTGCCATGTACAGTTAGCGTGTTCATCAAGAAAACAAAATTCTAAAACCCTAACAACATGTACACACAAAATCCTAGCCTAACATTTCACGTTTCACCACGAAACCGAAGCTCTGATACCAATTGTTGGCACTTGGATCATTTGGTTAATGTGACCCGTTAGGGATCCATACGTTTCTAATATCAGCTGAAACAATAAATCATAGAAACGATTACCGTTCACCAGGGTATGTAGAAGATGAAGGATTCTCGCTGGCAGACTATGCAGTCCCACGAGAATGGCCATAACTTCCTCGTCTGATGTTGGAATTGAATGATCTTTGTGCTCAGATGATCTTATCTTCAACGGCTTTCCATCAATATATTAATCATCGAATTCTGAGTACTGTACCCTTTTATATAAATTTTGCAAGGTGGCGGACAGCAACAACAAACTACCTTCTGATTTTCTGCCGTATGTCCCAAGTCCGATCTCGATGTCGTGTGGACGACGATCTACGAGACCTCCTCAATATGCTCTCAACCCTCATCACACGTGAATAATAAAATAGATTAGGATTCCAGATAAGTTGAGGTGACTTATATACATGGGCTACAGCAGGGACCAGGAGGAGAAATTGGGTCGGGCCTCCATTGGGCTTAAGTATCCAAGCTTAGCCCAAAGCTTATACTTAAGTCCAATAATAATAATATATTCCTCTAAAATATTATTACTGCACTGCCTTTCCAATCCCAAAATTATGTTTTGGGCTCCTTCTTATTATGAGCCCGTTAGTCTCCCCATGTTTAAGATATACAATGTCCATTAATTAATTTAAGTCACTGACAACTCAATTAATTAATATCTCATCCAAGAGTAGTACCATTCAACCTCATTATCATGCCGGAATAAATTTCACCTGCAGGGTTTACATGATAATCCTTATGAGCTCCTCAAGGGGGACATCATCAACCTATGACGGACATGAATTCCTTCTACAATCAACAGCACGCCATAGAGACAACATTACTTCTCAACTCACCGAGTTTGTTGATTTAATTATATGTAAATCTCACTCATTGATGAATCAAAGAAATACATACTGCCCTACGTGTTGAGGTTATTGTATAGGGATTAAGAGCACGAACTTCCATAATAACTGAAATAAAGTTCTCCTATAAGTCAGTATAAGTCGAACGATCTCAAGCGGTCCTGCTCAATACACACAAGTGCACTAATGTGATTCTATAGCCAAGACAAGCTAATACCTAACCACACTACAACCATCCCAATAGAGAGTCCCCGTCTATCTCGGTTGTGAGCATCTGTTTATACATTATAAGGAAACCGATAATATGATCTTCCGCGTGTTGTCGCACAACATATTATCTACAGTATAAAGTAAGTGGACTATTGCATCGTGTATATAAATAAATTATAAGACGCAATCATTTGATCATATGATTCTCATTTTAAATTAATTGTTATAACATTGTTCATACAAAAAGCTAAACTTTTAGTATATAATCCAACATGTAGTACGTAAGCTACCAAGTGCAAAATTTATAAGATATCGAACCCAATGGCGAAAGTGGATAGCCGTATTTGAAAGATATTCTACTCTAGAATGACGAATCAATAAGGATGAGGTTGATTTAACACTAAAAACTAAGCTAGAAAGCAATTAAAGATAAATGGATACAATGGACATGGAAGATGGATGAAGGTAGAGCAATCTAAGAAGTATGCAAGGCAAGTAACACTCATGGAAAGGCTCCTGTAGACTCACACACACACATGCATTGATGGTTCTCATGTTATAATATTAAGGGCACTCAAAGAGCGTCTCCAATCCTCACTCTTCCTATAGGTACTTATGGATATTTAATATACCAATATAGAGATATTATCACGAAAATTTTTTTCTAGTAGGCAGGGAAGTTTTCCTAGTGTTCCCTTTCTAAGGTTAAGTGAAAATTGGCTTGGATCCCCTAATCGTTTCAAACACTTTCACAGTAATTATCAATAATGTCCTATCATGAGATTCTAAGCACATGAAGGTTATGGCCAAACTCCCCACATACTAATATAGTCACCTCATGCAATCAATGATTCAATTAAACCACTAAGCATAATATTGAAATGACCATCCTAACTCTATGAATAGAGAATTTAACCATACAAATCATACATAAAATAAGAATAAACATTCATGATAGAAAATATTCATAATAATCATTTCATCAAACATGTGGTGTGCAAAATCTACATAATCATAACCAATCATATTGTTAACCTCACATGAGGACTAGCCACTACATATCATAATAAAATCAATACAATCTATAGCTTGCTCCAATTTAGCCAAATAATGAAGAAAATAACAAAATAAAGGTAAGTAGGCTCCTCTTTGATGGTGAACTTCCTCCTCCGTGATCATGCAAAAATCTTCAATCAATGATGAATTCCCCTTATTAGATTGGTGGATGGATGGATTAATGGATGGATTTGAGAAGATCAAGTGGATTAGATAGATGAAGTGAAGGATGGAAGAGATGGAGATGAATGTGTGTGATTTAGATGTTTAGTGTGTGTGGAAACTGATCCAAAATGATTCCTCTCGTAATTTGTGGTCAAAACATGTATTTATACCTCCATGGAAGCTTCTAGAATAAGTGGATATCATAAAACTACCTTTTTCACCTACACGGGTAGTGTAGGTGCACACAGGGCGTGTAGGTTCATCGCATGTAGTGCAGTCTCATCGTTTCGCACATAACTTTCACATCTGAACCCCGATTCAAGTGATTCTTACGCTCACGCGATTCTCTCTTCAGTGGCTTTCCAATCATATATCACAATCTAGTTTTGAGCTCCATACGAATACAAAAAAATTACACAAGTTGGACTTTCATTTTTCAGCATTTTGCTTTGGCTCGTTCTTCCTCATTTCAACTCCGACTTGAGCTCTATTTTTTCCTACATCTTCCTTATCGTGTCTAGAATCCATTTTTACCTAAAAATCACACAAATTAAACCAAATTACCCATTCTCTAAATATTCACAAATATAGCACAATTTAAGGCACTTAATCATTAAAATCACACATTTATCATTTCAAAGCACACATTTCCATATCTTCATATAACACCACCAAATGATATACAAAATGAATAAAAACACACAAAAATACATAATAATGACACTAAAATCTAGGTGAAAACGACACCGATCAGCGACCTCTGAGATGGGGGCGGCGAGACGGTGTTGTTGTGGGTCTGAAGGTCTCTTGGTTGGACACTTGGACTTGGAAGGGTGGCTACTGGTTTGAAAGAGGAACTCAGAAATGAAATTAGGAATTGGGAGGGTACCTAGGGTTCCTCAACATATATATTAAAATATCGATTCGGTTATTGGTTAATCAATTTTTTAAACCCTAAAACCGCAATTAAACCAAATTATCGAATTCTTCAATCTCAAAAATCAAAACCAATATTTAAAAATAGTAATCGAACCAAATTGATCGGTTTGGTTCGGTTTGAGCATTTATTTCGGTTAAAACCAATTACTGGACACCCTTAGTCGGACCTACAATGAGTGGTGGATACAATCGGTGGTTAGTGGCTGCCAAAAGTTTTGAATAGTGGAGAATGAACTCAAGTCGCCAGAAGTTTCGAAGAGTAGGGATTGAAATTGAACACAAGATTTTTAAATCTATTTTTTAATGTTTGACGTATTTTTGACATATTAACTAATCTCCAATATATTTTCTATTTTCATGGAGAAATTTGTGGTTAAATTAATTTCTCAATATATCTAAAATTAAAATAGGGTTAAAAATGGTATTTGATTCATTCATTTTGGATATTGTATCTAGTAGTAATATAATTTCATTAAATTTACCCATAAGTAATGTATCCATTAAATATATACCAAATTATATGAATAATGCATGCAGAAAAGATGAGATATATACCATGATATTTGGATTTGAGAAATTGTGAAAAATACCACTTTATTAGTTGATTTTAAGAAAATATCATTCAATATAATGTTTTTGAAAAAAATGTCACTTTTTCACTTTTTAGCCCCTCTTCATTAAATATAATTTATATATAGTTTCACGTATAATTGTACATATAATCGAGTGTAGTGGTCGCACATATGTTAGTAAATAAATATGTAAATAGTCGCACATAAAGCGCATGTAGGGGCGCGTGAGGGGTTGCAGGAGTAGTCGTAGAAGAGGTTGCAGGAGTTTCATGATAAATCCTAAAAACATCAATGCATTAAACCATTGAATTAATTGATATATCCTAAATCCCAAAAATAAAACAGTATTTTGCTACACAAATTTTGATGCATTAATATTTTAATATTTGGTTAACAACTAAATAAAGGCTAAAACTTGTGTGCCCTGAAAACTCCGTGCCCCCAAATCCCTCAATTTTCAAAAGTTATACCCTTTAGTATTAAAGATGGTATACCTTTTAATATTAAAATGTGTACCCTTTATTTCCTGAAAATAAAATATTTTTAATCAAACAATTATATCATTCATATTTTTACCGATATATTCAATGAAAAAATTATACTTTTATTAGTTAAAATATAAACCCTTTAAAACAAAATATTGTACCCTTACATACCTTGTACATTCGGGGATACAAGAGACCAACCTTTAAATAAATACAAACATTTGAAGAGAAAATTTAGTCCTTAATATATTAGTATTGACTAAACTTAAAGTTGATGTTTATTTCCCTGATTTCAAAATCTACATCCACATTTTAAAAATCACCCCTATATATACCTACCACATTCTCTCTCCTTAATGAATACTCTTTCTCTCTTAATCTCTCATCTCTCATCTCTCATCTAACTTTTTAAATAAATAAATTTATTGATTTGACATAAAGTTAAAGCCTACCATACCCAAAACAAACATAGAATGACTATTCATAGTTTTCAAACCCCACATAACCCCAAATCAAATATCACATATTCTTCTACGTCATTGTATTCTTTTCATAATATTATATATATATATATATATATATATATATATATATATATATATATATATATATATATATATATATATATATATATATATATACATTAAAGTAGATTTGTAGTTGGTGCAATCCTCAATACAAAAGAAGTTATGGACCAAGTATTCAAAACCTTGGGAATGAATTCTTCATTCTTGTCTTTTTTATTTCAAATATTTGATATTTTCAATCAGTCACCTATGAAAATTTTGATTATTTGCGCAAATTGGTTCTTCATTTTTTTTTTCATATTTGCAGTTACCTAATATATGAAAATTTTGTATGTATAAACAAGTAGAAGCAAAAAACTACCTTTACTCTAATGGACTTTACTCTTCATTTTCATTTGCCTCTTCAGCTGCAACTTGCAAGCACCATACAACATCTTCATCTGTCTCTTCAGCTGCAACCTGCAAGCATCATACCACTCTCACCATACTACATCTTCATCTGACTTTTGCTGAACTATGGTTTTAGTTATGGTTTTAGAAGATATACAACATGTTCAGAGCACATATACTCACCCGACATAGATTTTCAATATTTTATGTATCCTGATATTAGAAAGCTAATCCGGAACATGTATGAGTTTGTGCATGATATGCACATGGAGGGGGTTTGCTTGACCAGCCTTGATTTGAGTAATTTATGGGTGTCTAATGACACAGTGAAATTTATTGACGTTGGATTTTATTGGAGATCCCGTGATAGTATTACTCACGATTTAATTGGATAGTAAATCTTATTGTTCAATTTTTTGTTGGACAAAATATTGTGAATATTGTTCTCGCTTCCCTCCTCCAAATTACAAGATAATTTTTGACTTGGGCTGGTCAGGATCATTCTCAAGGGTATTTTTTGGTGATGAACTTGACCATCCAATAACAAGGAGGGTCATTGATTTCATAAGAACATGCGGGGATAATATCAACCCTACCTCCATGTTAGGCCTAAGTCAAGACTATGAAGGGTTGTTGGATGGAATGGTCAATTGTGAATGATGGAATAGTAGATTTGCATCAGAGTATCTCACTTTTATCCGTGAACAAATCCAACATTGTCCATATAATTCTCGTGGTTATTATTACACAGGGAATAACTCTACTATTATAAGAGTGAAGAGAGACCTCATTAGATGAGCCCGTAGTTTGGCGGTCCATTTGATAAGTTGGCAAATGATGAGGGTCAGTGGTGGCGGCAGATCAATTATTGCGGATGGAGTGCATTTAATTGTTCATTTTCAAGGATTATTTCTTAACACTGCAGCGTGCGTTGGATTTTTGGAATTATTTTTATTTTTATATGGGTATCCTCTGGAGGTAGCATGCTGTTAGGGATTCTTATGTTTGTCCTTCTAAATTATGATGTCATTTAAGTTTTTTTTAGCAATCGTGCAAGTGAAGTACTTTTTATCAAATTGAAATGGTTAATCTTATTAAATACTTTCAAATGTGATAACTTATAATTTATTGATGCAAGGAACGATGCAAGAAGCTGAGTGTTGAGAGTGAAAATTTACTTGTTTTATTGTCTAATATAACACCTTTTTTATGGGAATTTTTGTCATATATAAGCACAAGAGTCTTATATTCAATATAAGTGCATTTGAGGATTTTTATTGTGTTTTAGGTGAAAAAATGATCAAAAGTGCTAAGTTGGAGAAAAGGAGAAACTTGTGCAAGAATGTTAAAAAATACACGCTCAATCTGTGCAATTTTTCTGTGTTAGTATGGAACTCCAAACTGGGTAGATGATATATAGTGTGAAAGTCACTGAAGAGAGGATCGTTTTGATGCAAGAAACACTCAAATCAGAGTTTAGATGTGGAAGTTATGCGCGAAAAAGTGAGACTGACCCTTCTGTTATTTTAATATTTGGTTAACAACTAAATAAAGGCTAAAACTTATGTGTCCCGAAAACACTACGCTCCAAAATCACGCAATTTTTTAAAGTTATACCCTTTGGCAAATTTTAGTTTGGGTTTAATCATCCGATTTTAAATTTAACAAATCACTTTAAATCTCTCCTATATACACCTACAAACCCTACTAACACTTACCCACCCCCTACTATACATTATCTCTCCTCAATTAATTTTTTTCTCTTTTTCTCTCTCCTCCTTTTATCTCTTCTCTCGCCTCAATTAATACTTGATTTGACATAAAATTTAGACCTACTCTATTTAAACCCAAAACAAACATAAAATCTCCTTAGTATTAATTCACTGATTCATTAAATCAACTTAAACTCAAAACCAAAACCCCCTTAGTATTAAATGGTATACCCTTTAATATAAAAATGTGGGGTACTTACTATTAGGTACATTAGAATCTCCTTAATTACTTTAAGATATGAACTTAAAAAAATATTACTATTAAATACATAAATATATTGTGATATTCCAACTTTACCCTTATAATATGCTTCACACAAACAGTTACGCTGCACACAATCATTTAGCAAAAAATTTATGTACAACAATTGTTATGTAAAAAACTTTATGTGCAGCAAAAATAATACGACCAACAATAATTATTATTTACAGCAAAAAAATTCTAAGTGTTATGTGCAGCAAAAAAAAGTCGTAAATGTTATGTGTAGCAAAAATAATAGGTTTAATTCCTAAAAAATTCACCACCTTATTGGGAATTTTCAAATCTATGACGACCTTTTATTTTTATCAATTCAATACACAATCTATTTAATATTTTTAATTTTATAACGACCTTTTATCTTTGTCAATTCAATACGTGATCTATTTAATATTTTTAATTCTATCACAATTTTTATTTTTTCAATTTTCTACCCCACTTATTTTATATTTTCAATTCAATTAAATTCATTATTATTATTATTATTATAGTAATAATAGTGCTATTATTATTATTAATAAAAGTTATTTAAAAATTAATTAAAACACACAAGTCGATCATTTATTTCATTAGATTTTTTTCTGTTATAATAGGAAATTAACATGTGATTAAAAAATTATCTTAGTTGGTCTACCTTTATGAAAAATTATTTTTACCATAACGAATAAAATTCTATTATTATTATTATTTCTGTTCAAACTTATCACTATCATTATATTGTAAATCCACAACTCTAATAAAAATATAATATAAATAAAATTATTTACTGAAAATAAAAAAATTTTATGGCAAAGGAAATTAATTAGCAACTAATTTAAATTTAAAAATAAAAATAAAAAATTTGGATGGAGTATTAATTCCATTAATTAATAACTATATAGTCTACTTTTATAATAATAATAATAATAATAATAATAATAATAATAATAATAATAATAATAATAATAATAATAATGAATTTAATTGAATTGAAAAAATAAAATAAGTGGTGTATCAAATAGCAAAAAATAAAAGTTGTGATAGAATTGAAAATAATAAATAGATCGCGTTTTGAATTGACAAAAATTAAAGGTCGTGATAGATTTTAAAACCCCCAATGAGGTGGTGAATTTTTTAGAAATTAACCCAAAATAATATTATGTATGTGCATCATAAATTTTGTTAAGTCACATTAAGTTGAGGGTATATTAGGTATCTGATCTTAATTTTTTTGTATCTAGAAGCTATTATTTTAAATTGATGTATCTTATAGTAATAATAGGTATTAAGTATGTACCTATTAGTAATTATTCCAAAAATGTGTACCCTTTTATTTCCTAAAAAAAAATAAAATTTTTAATCAAACATTTATATCATTCACATTTCAGTCATCTTTTCAATGAAAAAATTATACTTTCATTAATTAAAATATATACCATTTAAAATAAAATGTTATTCTCTTACATACCTTGTACACTAGGGGATACAAGAAACAACCCTTAAATAAATGCAAACATTTGAAGAGATAATTCAATCATTAATAAACTATTGCACTAAACTTAGGTTATATTTGTTTTCGAGTTTTAAACCCAAGTTTTGATTTTCAAAACCCACATCCACATTTTAAAACCACACATATAAATATCTACTAACTTCTCTCTCCTAAATTAATACACTTTCTCTCTTTATCTCTCTTCACTCGTCTAATCTTTTAAATAAATTAATACATTGATTTGACATAAAGTTAAAACCCACCATACTCAAAACTCAAAACAACCATAGAATGACTATTCATGGATTTCAAACCCCAAATAACCCCAAACCAAACATCACCTAAATTTTCTATGTCTATATATATATATATATATATATATATATATATATATATATATATATATATATATATATATATATATATATATATATATATATATAAAACTAAATATTAAAGTAGCATTGTGGTTGGCGCATTCCTCAATACCATAGAGGTCACGGACCAAGTATTCAAAACCTTTGAAATGAATTATTCCTTCTTCCTTTCTTTTTTTTTATTTTTCAAATATTTGCAGTCCTCAATATTAAAAAGGTCACAGACTCAAGGTGTCAAAACACTGGAAATGAATTATTCCGTCTTCCTTTTTTTTTTCTTTTTCAAATATTTTGCAGTCAGTCACCTATAAAAATTTTGATTATTTGCACAAATTAGTCCTTTTTTTTTTCTTTTGTTTTTTCATATTTGCAGTTACCTAATTTATGAAAATTTTGTATGTATATACAAGTAGAAACAAAAAACTATCTTTACTTTAATGGATTTTACTCTTCATTTTCATGTGTCTCTTCAGCTGCAACTTGCAAGCATCACACTACTCTCACCATACCACATCTTCATCTGACTTTGCAGCTGCAACCTGCAAGCATCATACCACTCTCAACATACCACATCTTCATTTGCCTTTTTGCTTAACTATGGTTTAGGTTAGGGTTGAGGGTCACATAACTTAGATAACGATGATAGATCCCACTTCGACAAAATATGCGGTACTACAAGTAACCGATTTGCGCTAATTTATGTTTACACTCGTAACGTCGTTCTTTATAAGTGACACAAATTTATTTTACTAATGAGATTAATGGAAATATGGTAAGTGAGCATCTGGGAATCCATTTGATGGAACACATCGCTAACTGGTAGATTACCACAGGGAGACCATCCTGTTTTAGTAATTACAAAATTTCGACACGTCCGGAGCACATACACTCACCAGACGCAGAGTTTCAATATTTTGTGCCTCATGTGATTAGAAAGCTAATCTGGGATATGTACTAGATTTTGCATGATATGCATATGGAGGGGGTTTGCTTGACCAATCTTGATTGGAGTAATTTGTGGGTGTCCAATGACATTGTAAAATTTATTGACATTGGATTTCATCGGAGATCCCGTGATAATATGGGTCATGATTTAATTGGATAGGAAATCTTATTGTTCAATTGTTTGTTGGACAAGATGGTGCTAATATTGTTCTTGCTTCCCTCTCCAAATTACAAGGCAATTTTCGACTGGGCTGGTCAGGATCATTCTCAAAGGATTTTTTAGGTGATGCACTTGGCCATCCAACAACCAAGGATGGTCGTTGATTTTATTAGAACATGCGGGTATAATATCAATCCTATCTCCATGTTAGGCCTAAGTCAAGACTATTAGGGTTGTTGGATGGGATGGTTAATTGGAAGGGTGGAATAGTAGATTTGCATTACAGTATCTTACTTTTTATCCGTGAACAAATCTAACGTCGTACATATGATTCTTGTGGTTATTATTACATAGGCTATAACTCTACTAGTACAATAGTTGACACGACCCACCTTACACAACTTATAATTTAAATATAATTTAACATAAACATCATCATTATAAAAACCTGCATAAAATTTTTTTTTCGCATAATATGCTTATAATCAACACCATCACACTAGTTCAACTTACGTAGCTGGTTTCTGATACCACTTCAAACCAAACAAACTCGCGACAATACTTATTATATTACACAACCAAAGCATCAGCGGAAACAAAATAAACCCACGGCCTAGCCCAACAGGTCGTCATCTATGTACATCCTCTCAAAACTTGAAGGAGCTCCACAGCTTGCACAGTCACATCACAAACTCAATCATCAACAAGCTCACCTACAATGCATAAACTAGTGAGATAAAAATCTCAGTAAGTAGAAATCATGCATGTCAGTGCATGAAAATGCATTTAGTTCTCTATCGCCTATTTCCTAATTTTTCTAGTTGATCTCTTTTATTTTAAAAATTGTTCACGTTGCAGGATCCCCACGACACACTTATGATATGCACCCCAAATGAGCTCAATGAGGACGATTTTTCCGAACCCCAAAAATAGTGCCGAGAATGATTTTTTCGAACTCTGACAAAGTGGTGGGGACGATTTTTCCGAACCCCTAATAAAAATATCGAGAACGATTTTTCCGAACCCTGACAGGGATGCATATATAGTGGCCGCACACACCATTAGTATCTTATTAATTTTGAGGAAAACACTTTTCATGTTTATACATGGTATGCACCCAGAACAATTAAAGGTGCATCATAAACTATTTATAATATCAATATCAACATTTAATCACAATAAAGTAACAACTTAATTTCAATTCACACAAATCCACTTCTGAAATAATAACTTCACCTCAATCACATAGATCCATTTATAAAATAACCACTTCAACTTGGATCACACTGATCTCTTTTTGGAATAACAACTTCATCTTGGATACCACAGATCCTTATAACCAATATTTTCTCAAACCATACAAATGTATTTGCAAAAGTTTCCAATTACACCGATCTATATAGGATAATAATATTATTTCTAATCACATGGATTCACAACTTGTATCACAAAATTATCATAAATAATTTACAAATACTATGTTAAATATGAACCCTACTTTCTCCAAATCACATAAATCCACAACTTGTATATCAAATTAATCTCAAATAATTTATATCGTAATTAAACTAATTACAAAAAATCCATGACATAATTATCACATATTAATTACAAATAATTCACAAACAACATGTTTATGCATTGTAGTTAGACTTCTACTTACCTGGATTCCGATAGTAATATAAACCCCGTAAAGAACTGTAACTAATTTGCTCCGACACGCACGTTCCGACGCGCTCCCTCTTCTCTCTTCTTCCTCTCTCCTCTCTCTCCCTTTCTTCTCTCTTCTCTCTATTTACTTTTTCTCACTACTTTTTTTTTTAAACACTCGCAGTCTGTTTCACAATTCAACCCAACAAGAGTTTATGTATGTGAGTTTTTGGCTTGTAAATCACCACGCCAACCTTATAACTCAATCCATCGCCCTAAATTCTAATTTACTATTTATAGTAAATAACTATTATTATTATTATTATCTATTCTTAATTTACGTGCAATACTTAATAGCTAAGATATAATACATTTACAAATTAATACACATATGTGTACATTTTTCTATCCACTATTATTATTACGAGAACACGTGTGATATTTAATAATTAAGAAAAGTGTATTTATACTCATAAAATAATTTACTCATATATCCAAATTAATGTACGTAAATATTTATGCACACATATATTCACATATTGTCACCATGTTTATCACATAATTATAAAATGCACATAACACAAATTAAATTATATTGACACATGAGTAGTGAGAAGCTCGGGTATCACATCCTCCCCACCTTATAAAAATTTCGTCCTATAAATTTACTTACCTGAAGAAGTCTGGGTATTTAGTCATCATCTCATCCTCTCTTTCCCGTAAAGTACTTGTTTCTGAAAAGCTCATTGAACCTTTCCCATGTCATAGTCATGACATTCTCGATACTTTTAATCGTATCCCACCAGTAGCCTGCACTTCCTCGTAACATGAAAGAAGCATATAGCACTCTATCCCCATCTGGAATTCTACTGTATTGAAACATATTTTCCACCGTGCGAAACCAATCCTCTGCATCTGTGGGGTCTGCTGCGTCCTCAAATATTGGAGGGCTCAACTTTCGAAACCTCTCACAAACCATTTCCATACGTTCTACTTGACGTCTATCTTGGTTTGCATTACCCTCTGGTTGTCCACCCATATCTCTCTGCTGAATCAGTTGTTGTATCTGTTGGGACTGGCGCTCAACCAGTTCCATTAGTCGAGTAATCACCGCATCACGATTATTCCCTTCAGGAGATGCTGCCTGCTCAACAGTCCTATCTCCTTCAGAACTTTCACCTGCAGCCCTTACCATTTTGTCTACAAACTACACTTCCTATACCACATAGCCAATATAATTTATAAGACACATAACAACACAGAATGAAAATAACACTTACTTGCAAAGCTGCGCTCCCAAAGAATGAGTTCATATATATAGACAGTCTGCAGGACCCAAACCATGCTCTGATACCACTCTGACACGACCCACCTTATACAACTTATAATTTAAATACTATTTAACATAAACATCATCATTATAAAAACCTGCATATAATTTTTTTTCGCATAATATGCTTATAACCAACACCATCACACTAGTTCAACTTACGCAGCTGGTTTCTGATACCACTTCAAACCAGACAAACTCGCGATAATACTTATTATATTACACAACCAAAGCAACAGCGGCAACCAAAGCATCAGCGGAAACAAAATAAACCCACGGCCTAGCCCAACATGTCGTCATCTATGTACATCCTCTCAAAACTTGAAGGAGCTCCACAGTTTGCACAGTCACATCACAAACTCAATCATCAACAGGTTCACCTACAATGCATAAACTAGTGAGATAAAAATCTCAGTGAGTAGAAATCATGCATGTCAGTGCATGAAAATGCATTTAGTTCTCTATCGTCTATTTCCTAATTTTTCTAGTTGATCTCTTTTATTTTAAAAATTGTTCACGTTGCGGGATCCCCACGACACACTTATGATATGCACCCCAAATGAGCTCAATGGGGACGATTTTTCCGAAACTCAAAAATAGTACCGAGAACGATTTTTCCGAACTCTGGCAAAGTGGTGGGGACGATTTTTCCGATCCCCTAATAAAAATATCGGGAACGATTTTTCCGAACCCTGACAGGGATGCATATATAGTGGCCGCACACACCATTAGTATCTTATTAATTTTGAGGAAAATAATTTTCATGTTTATACATGGTATGCACCCAGAACAATTAAATGTGCATCATAAACTATTTATAATATCAATATCAACATTTAATCACAATAAAGTAACAACTTAATTTCAATTCACACAAATCCACTTCTGAAATAATAACTTCACCTCAATCACATAGATCCATTTATAAAATAACCACTTCAACTTGGATCACACGGATCTCTTTTTGGAATAACAACTTCATCTTGGATACCACATATCCTTATAACCAATATTTTCTCAAACCATACAAATATATTTGCAAAAGTTTCCAATTACACCGATCTATATAGGATAATAATATTATTTCCAATCACATGGATTCACAACTTGTATCACAAAATTATCATAAATAATTTACAAATACTATTGTTAAATATGAACCCTACTTTCTCCAAATCACATAAATCCACAACTTGTATAACAAATTAATCTCAAATAATTTATATCGTAATTAAACTAATTACAAATAATCCATGACATAATTATCACATATTAATTACAAATAATTCACAAACAACATGTTTATGCATTGTAGTTGGACTTCTACTTACCTGGATTCCGATAGTAATATAAACCCCGTAAAGAACTGTAACTAATTTGCTCAGACACGCACGTTCCGGCGCGCTCCCTCTTCTCTCTTCTACCTCTCTCCTCTCTCTCCCTTTCTTCTCTCTTCTCTCTATTTACTTTTTCTCTCTACTTCTTTTTTTTTTAATCGCTCGCAGTCTGTTTCACAATTCAACCCAACAAGAGTTTATGTATGTGAGTTTTTAGCTTGTAAATCACCACGTCAACCTTATAACTCAATCCACAGCCCTAAATTCTAATTTACTATTTATAGGAAATAACTATTTTTATTATTATTATCTATTCTTAATTTACGTGCAATACTTAATAGCTAAGATATAATACATTTACAAATTAATACACATCTGTGTACATTTTTCTAGCCACTATTATTATTACGAGAACACGTGTGATACTTAATAATTAAGAAAAGTGTATTTATACTCATAAAATAATTTACTCATATATCCAAATTAATGTACGTAAATATTTATGCACACATATATTCACATATTGTCACCATGTTTATCACATAATTATAAAATACACATAACACAAATTAAATTATATTGACACGTGAGTAGTGAGAAGCTCGGGTATCACAATAGTGAAGAGAGACATCATTAGGTGCGTCCGTAATTTGACGGTCTATTTTCAAAAACGGTGATAATTTGGCAAATGATGAGGGTCAAGTGGTGGCGACAGATTCATTCTTGCAGATGAAGTGCGTTTTAATGTTCCTTTTCTAGGATTATTTCTTAAGTCTGCAGCGTGCCATGAATTTTTGGAATTATTTAAAATTTTTAATGGTTATTCTCTGGAGGTAGTATGTTGTTAGGGAATCATATGTTTGTCATGCTAAATTATGATGTCGTTTAAGTTTTTTTAGCAGTCATGCAAGTGAAGTACTTTTTATCAGTTTGAAATGTTTAATCTTATTAAATACTTTCAAATGTGATAACTTATAATGTATTGATGGATGCATTTTGTGTGCAAGAAATGATGCAAGAAGCTGAGTGTTGAGAGTGAAAATTTGTGCTTTTAGTGTTTAATTTAACACCTTATTTATAGAAATTGTTGTCATATATAACCACAAATTATTGGCAATTTCTTTATTACATATACTCATCCCGACCAATGCTAAGGTAATCGTTTTCTTTTTACGCGTAAATTAAGGAGTATTATTATATGTGTAGTGGGTAATAATATTAAAGGAAAGTGGTGGGTCATGTGATGTACTTTTTTACTAAAAGAGGAATATGAATACCTTTGAATTTGACGCCCAAAATACATTTGCATTGGTTGGAGGGAGTATAAAGAATTATTTGTTTAAATGCAACATACTTTTTTTTTACCTAATTGAAAGTTTATTTACTTTGTGATAATTTAATGAAATTACAGTGTAAGGTTTGAAGTACCTTTTATGTTATTTTCATAATAATATTCTCCTATAATGATAAAATAAGAAAAAAAGAAAAGAAAAAGATAGAGAGAGTGATCTAACATTTTAAAACCCAATTTAGCGGCCTTCTGAAATCAAGGCTATACTTATTATCGTAGTTTAGAGTACATTAAGACAAATAGTTGATTAAGTTTTAATTTAATTTCTATTATTAAATGAAATTAAATAATTAAAAAATAGAAAGTTATAATTACCCATTAAACTAAACAAATATAGATGCACTGATGCACTATTCAGTATTCACCCAGGAATCACCAGTGTTCAATTCATGGCCCAACTAATGTTCAATGAGCCTTTAAAAAGATTTGTGGTCTCTTAATATTTTTTAATGGCTCAAAAGTATTCCTAAGGGTACAAAAACTTCTTTGACCCCATTATCGGATCAATTATGAGAAAAAACCATACTCCCTTAATCCCATTGTAGTATCCAATTAAATATAATCAAGAATTTTATGATTTATTTAAAAATAGTATTTGCAAAAACCATACTTCCTTAATCCAATTGTCACATCCAATTAAATATAATCAAGAATTTTATGATTTATTTTAAAATATTGCTCCATTACAAGAATGCATGTACATATTTGGTGACACGAATTAAAAAAAAAGTAATTTTTTGTTGTAATAATGATATAAGAAAAAGAAGGGATATTTATTTTAGACAATTTAGTCAAAATCAACTATAATACATTTTATTCTATTCAATTATGATTTATTTTAAAAAATTTAAAATAGTACTCTCTCCGTCCCATGAATACATGCACGTAGTTGGTAGCACATAGTTTAAGAAAAATATTTTTTTTAGTATTGATATAAGAAAGAGAAGAGATATTTTGGGTAATTGAATAAAACAAAATGTAAATATAATTGACTTTGACTAAATTATGTGTAAAAACAATTGACATTTTGTAACATTGTAGTGATATAAGATATTGATATTGTGCATTATTTCTATTTTTAAGGTGAGTAAGTATTTTTAAAACGGACCAAAATAGAATCTGTGCAAGTATTTTTGGGATGGGAGATTACTATTTTTCAAATAGCAAAGTATAATCTAGAATTTTCTATATTTTTAAAATACTCTTATTTTTAAAAAGAAATTTCTAATAAAAAATTGAATTGAAAGTAAAAAATTATAAAATAAATAAATAGATAAAGGATTAAAATTCATAAAATAGATATAGAATTAAAATTGGAACCCCAATCTTAAAAAGACCAAATTTAAAATCGAATACGTGGATTGAGCCTTTTTTACTTTCTCTTATTTATTTATTATTTTTTTTATTTTTTAAGAAAATTATATCCGCCTTACAATCTATACGGCGGTCACATGCATATATCAAAAGGTGTTTCTGAACCCCTTGAAAACAATCACAATGAATTCTGTCTATAATGTTTAATTAAAAATACAATAGAAGATACATTTGGAAAATTTCACCACTTTTATTCGTTAATTCCGCACAATAAAAAATTCCAGTAAACTATTCAGAAAACCAACAATGTTTCAAATATGCCATCATTTACTCAAAATATACACACAAATCATATATATAAATATACATATATCTAAATGGATGTATATCAAAGTAAGCAGGTGACACTATGAAACCAGGGTCACAAAATTCATACATCCCTCACAAGAATAAAATAACATAGATTATATTTAATGTATTTGAGAAAAATTAAATTTGAGGTGTTTTATTGAGTTTTAGGTGGAAAAATGATCAAACGTGCTAATTTGGAGAAAATGAGGAACTTGTGCAAGAATGCTGAAAAATACACGCTCAACTTGTAAAATTTTTATACGTTAGTATGGAACTCCAATCTTGGCATATGATACACTGTTGGAAAGAAACTGAAAAGATGATCGTTTTGGCGCAAGAATCACTTAGGTCAGAGTTTGGATTTGGAAGTTATGCGCGAAAAAGTGAGACTGCACAGGGTAGTTTGACCTGGACCCTTCCATTATTTTAATATTTGGTTAACTAAATAAAGGTTAAAACTTGTGTGCCCTGGAAACACCACGCCCCCAAATCACGCAATTTTCAAAAGTTATACACTTTGGCAATTTTTGGTTTGGGTTTAATCATCCAATTTTAAATTTAATAAATCACCTTAAATCTCCCCTATATACACCTATAAATCTTATTAACACTTACCCATCCCCTACTGTAAATTATCTCACCTCAATTTTTTTCTCTTTCTCCCTCTCATTTTTTTTATCTTTTCCCTCACATCAATTAATACTTGATTTGACATAAAATTTAAACTTACTCTACTTAAACTCAAAACTAACATAAAAAGAATAAATAACACCATTCAATAGTTTATTAAATCAACTTAAACCAAAAACGAAAATCCTCATAGTATTGGTATACCCTTTAATATAAAAATGTGTAACATTTATTTTTTGAATTTTTTATTTTTTAATCAAACATTTATATCATTCATATTTCAGTCGAACTTTTCAATGAAAAAATTATACTTTTATTAATTAAAAATTATAACCTTTAAAATAAAATGTTATTCTCTTACATATCTTGTACATTCGAGATACAAGAGACAACCCTTAAATAAATACAAACATTTGAAGAGATAATTCAGTTATTAATAAATCATTGCATTAAACTTAGGTGATGTTCGTTTTCGGGTTTTAAACTCAAGTTTTGATTTTCAAAACCCGCATCCATATTTTAAAAATCACTCATATATATACATACTACCTTATCTCTCCTAAATTAATACACTTTCTCTCTTTATCTCTCTTCTCTCATATAACCTTTTAAATAAAATAATAAATTGATTTGACATAAAGTTAAAACCTACCATACCCAAAACCTAAATCCCAAAACCTAAAACAAACCTAGAATGACTATTTATGATTTTCAAACCCCATAAAACCCCAAACCAAACATCACCTAAATCACCTAAATTATATATATATATATATATATATATATAACTAAATATTAAAGTGGCTTTGTGGTTGGCGCAATCCTCAATACTAAAGAAGTCACGGACCAAGTATTCAAAACCTTGGGAATGAATTCTTCATTCTTCCTTTCCTTTTCAAATATTTGTAGTCCTCAATACCAAAGAAATCACAGACTCAAGGTGTCAAAACCTTGAGAATGAATTCTTCCTTCTTCTTTTTTTTCTTTTTCAATTATTTGCAGTCAGACACCGACGAAAATTTTAAATATTTGTACAAATTAGAACTACTTTTTTCTTTTGTTTTTTCATATTTGCAGTTACCTAATTTATGAAAATTTTGTATATATACACAAGTAGAAGCAAAAAGTTACCTTTACTTTAATGGACTTTACTCTTCATCTTCATCTTACTCTTCAACTACAACTTGTAAGCACCATACCACATTTTCATCTGTCATTTCAGCTGCAACCTACAAGCATCATACTACTCTCAAAATACCACATCTTCATCTGCCTTTTTTTCCGAACTATAGTCTTAGTTAAGGTTAAGGGTCACATAACTTACGAGTATGATGATAGATCCCACCTTGGCAAAATATGCGGTACTACAAGTAACCGATTTGTGCCATTTTATGTTTGCACTCGTATTGATTGTCATTTTTAGAAGTGAATCATAAAATTTTCACAAATTTATTCTACTGATGAGATTAATAGAAACATGGTAAGTGAGCATCCAGGAATTCATTTGAAGGAACACGTCGCTAACTGGCAGATTACCACAGGGAGACCATTCTGTTTTAGTAGATACAAAATTTCGACCCATCCGCAGCACATATACTCACCTGAGTGTATCCTGAGATTAGAACACTAATTCAGGACATGTACGAGTTTGTGCATGATATGCATATGGAGGGGTGGACATACAAGATTTAACCGAACCGCAGGTTCAAATCGAAAAACTACTGGTTTTAATTGGAACAGTAATCGACAGTTCGAGTAATGGATTTTTGGAATCAAAATCAAAATTTACACGGTTCGGCTTCGATTCCATATTTTAAAAAATCGAAACTGCCGGAAAAATCGCAGATTTTTTTTAATTTCAAAATCAACAGCCAAGATTAGTGACCGTTTGAGATGAACGGCCAGATCAAAAGTAGCCGTTGGAGGCTGAACATGCAGTTCCGGTTAAGCACCCGAACCGGCAGTTTTGGAGCCAAAAATAAAAATTTTAAATGGACGAACTGAATTTTTTATCTGTTGTAGATGAACGGTCGAGATCAACCCAGCTGCACCCCCCGCTCCGATTCAGAACCGAGGACCGGCGGTTCGTCAAACCCAATTTTTTTCAATGGCTAGGATTAATTTGATTTGAAATGGATGGTTGGGATGATTTTGCATCCTCTATATACCCCTTGTTGGGGCTAATTTGAGCACACAAACAACATCCTCTCTACTTACTCTCTACTACTTCTTCTACACATTACATTCTTCTTGATTCAATTCTTTCAATTTGTGCTCTTATTTTTTTTTGAAGTCCAAGTTTAATTACTTCATAAGCTTAGGAAAATATCATTTTTGGTCCTCTAGGATAGACAAAATCTATTTTCAGTCCTAAGAATTGGTAATTTCTTAAAAGTAGTTCTTTGATGTCTGAAATTAGTCCGTTTTTGGTCATATTGTTGTCGAATTTTACTAAATATCGTCGGAAAATCGCATGTGATGAGCACGCGCCCTAAAATTCATTTTTTTGGCTAGCTGTGATCATTTTCTCTGACGTGGCTTTACACCTTATGTAATGCTTCATATATAATCAGTTAGATGAAAATGAGAAAGAAAAAACTCACCTTAATTGAGAAGAACCCGTCTGAAAGAAGAGAACGAACTTGGAGGTATGTTGTTCGATTTTTTGCCACAATTTTGAAAAGGCGGACGCAAAAGGGAGACGGATAGGAGGTAAGAGTCAATCTTCAAGGTAAGGATGCCTAATTTTTTAGGGTTGAGACGAAGAATGTTGTAAATTGGTTTGGGTTTTTAAAATTAATGTCAATTGGATATAGAATGTTGTTCGGTTTTGTGGCTCTGTCTTGAATTGAGGTATTTTTGGTTGAATTAGGTTCAAAATGTTGCAAAAATCTAGTGTTTGACCTGGGCAACCGAGCAAACTAAAATATGAGAAAAAATGGTGTCAATTTTGTCGAAAAAAGCTTCAAATCAGAGTGTGTTCTCCTAGAAGTCAAAATTTCAAGAAATTATTTTATTACTATGATGAGCATACGTTTGATTCTTGATGTAATCCGATTAATGAAAACGAGTTCCATGGAGAAGAGTGTTCTAATGGTGATAGTTGTGAGGCGAACAAATTATGTTGTAATGAAGAGAAGATGATGAAAAATCTCAAGCAAATCAAGAAATCTTTTAATGAGTTATTGCGTCTAATTGTAATCATTTTGATTATTGTAATTGTTATTGTGTTTGTGTCAATCATAGGTCTATTTTAAGTGTAATGTTATGTAATAGTGATGAAGTTGAAAACTTTGGATTGTGATGATGTTAATTGATGCTTATTCTATATTGCTAAATATGCATTTCTCCTATTTTTTGCAAATTAAATTCTTCATACTTTCACTATGGATTGTGATGGAAATTAACTGAAATGTTATATTTTACACAGGTAATAGGGAGAATAGAATATCACGTTGTATCTATAATTTAATGTAATGGATCCTTTAATATTTTCCCACTAAATGAAAAATAATTCTCTTTGTTAAAGTTGAGAATTCTTGATATACCAACTAATGAGAAAACAAGCCTTTTAGAATTCATTAGTAATATTAAGTGTCATGAATAGTAAATGTTACTGCACTTTGAGATCAACTTGGTTACTAAAAACTATTTCAAGTCCAAGAAGCAAATTATAATTCAAACATAATATGATAGCTGCATAAGAATCAGACACATAATCTGATTTCCAATAAGACATACTATACTCTGAATCAACTAAGATTTTGCAATGAAAAATAAATAATCTGATGCACACAAATAAGTTTCATATTAAGCATAAGTTGGACAATCATTGTTGCCAGGACAAAATTACATTGAGTGTTTACTAAACCAAAGTCTTGCCATCACTCAATAAAAACAACAAAACCCAAAAAAGCATATCACACAAGTGGTGGCACACCACTATGTTTCCACATGATCACCCATCAAGAAGTACGATCGACGACATTGTTTCATGATTGTGACAAAACACCAAGAAAAATACAAAATAAACCAATCAAAGTTCCAATAATGCCTATTGTGAGCATCTAATTCCTACTATCACTGACACCACTACTCTGAGACAAATCCATAAACTTGGTTCCATCATCCACAAGAATTCTCTTTTATTGGATTGTATACTTAAAGTTTAGCTTTTGTATGAACAATGTTTAAACAATGAATTTGAAATGAGAATCATATGATCAAATAATTGCGTCTTATAATTTATTTATATGTCGATACAATAGTCCATTTACTTTATATTGTAGGAAGATCATATTATCGGTTTCCTTATAAAGTATAAACAGATGCTCACAACCGAGATAGACGGAGACTCTCTATCGGGATGGTTGTAGTGTGATTTGGTATTAGTTTGTCTTGACTATAGAATTATATTAGTTCACTTTGTGTATATTGAGCAGGACTGTTTGAGATCGTTCGACTTATACTGACTATATAGGAGAACTTGAACTCTGTTATTATGGATGTTCGTGCTCTTAATCCTTATACAAAAATCTCGACACGTAAGGCAGTATGTATTTCTTTGATTCATCAATGAGTGAGATTTACATGTAATTAAATCAACAAACTCGGTGAGTTGGGAAATAGTGTTGTCTCTATGGAGTGCTGTTGATTGTAGAAGGAATCTGTGTCCGCTATAGGTTGATGATGTCCCCTTGAGGAGCTCATAAGGATTATCATGTAAACCCCGCTGGTGGATTTATTCTGACATGATAATAAGGTTGAGTGGCACTACTCTCGAATGAAATATTAATTAATGGAGTTGTCAGTAACTTAATTAATTAATGGGCATTGTATATATCTTAAACATGGGGAGACTAACAGATTCATAATAAGAAGGAGCCCATAGCATAATTATGGGATTAGAACGGTAGTACAGTAATAATATTTTAGTGTTATATATTATTATTATTGGACGTAAGTATAAGTTTTGGGCTAAACTTGGATACTTAAGCCTAATGGAGGCCCAACTCTAATTTCTCCTCCTGGTCCCTGTTGTAGTCCATATATAAATCATCTCAACTGTTTGGAAACCCTAACTGAAAAGTAATTCATGCCTAACACTGTGAGGAGGGTGAGGAAACAGCAGATTGAGAAGATCTCGAAGATCGTCGCTCACATGACGTCGAGATTGGACTTGGGAATACAGCAGAAGATCGAAAGGTTATTTGCTGCTGCTGTTTGTTAAATTCCAAGATTTTTCTAAAATCTTGTGAACCTTCAAATTGAACGTGTGATATGCCTTTTGAAAGCCACTGAAGAGAGGATCATTTTGGTGCATAGATCACTCAAATTCGAGATTGGATGAGAGAGTTATACCCAAAGCAGTAAGGCTGCGCAGGCTGCTAGTGAGAATCCTTCTTCTTCAACATACCCTGGTGAAAGGTAATACATTTCTATATTTTCTTGCTACCGCTGATTGTTAGAAATGTATGGAACCGTAACGGTTCTTGTTAACCTAACGATCGAATGCAAATAATTATTATTAGAGCTTCGGTTTCGTGGTATATCGTGACACGTTAGGCTAGGGTTTTGTGTTCAATGTGATTAGGGTTTAGTATATTACCTGTTATGCTTGTATACCCTATACGTTGATGATCGTTTATTCCAGAGTATCATGGTGATGGCATGGCTGATTGTTGGTGGTGAAAGCCGACGGTGGGAAAGGACGATAGCTGCGCTAATGGGAGGGTGGCTAGTGGTTGGCACAACTACAGGGGGGCGTGATACAGACGAAGCCTGGCGACTGCACGGCTAAGGTTAGTGTTGTCGCGGAGGTTTGAGTGGCGATGTACGTTGGCGTGTAGTGGTGGACAACCGACTGGCGGGCATGAGACCCACATGGCCACGCGCACGGGTAGCGCGATGTCAATAGGCGATGACTACCCAGCAGAGCACATCGACGATGACACGGGAGTCGCTGGCGACTAGCACGTGACGTGCCGGTTGGCGATGGGATCGGTGGCGGGCAGTCATGCTAGGGTCGACAAAAGGCATGCGGGAGACGTGCGACGCTGACCAACAGGCTGGAAATGATGTGACTATGTGACGGCCTGGGCCAGGCAGGCGCTCTGAAGGCGCGATCATGCGAGGCTGGCGGCGTTTCGAGCGGCCATGGTATGCTTTCCGGTCGAGTCTTGACAGGCTTCCAGCCGAGTCAACAGCCTATTTCGATCGAGTCATTGTGAAATTCTAGTCGAGTCTGTGTGTGGTCCAGGAGAGTCTGCCTTGTGACCCGGTCCAGTCACAATGGAGTCTGGGTCTGATCGGCGGTAGACAAACGCACTGGCGGGCTTGTTGGCTGCTAGATTCCTTATACGGCGACATGTACATTAGCATGCAGATGTGCTGGATTATCGTGTGCTGAGCCTATAGCTGGACTATGGCGCTTGAAGGCGTGTAGGGCGCTGGACAGACTGCCGAGCGACGATGGTGCCATGCCAGCAGAAGGGTTTTGAGCACAAGCCAATATAGCTAGATGGGGTGCTTGGGTGTCGGCAGCTTGCACGGGAATATGCTGGTTGGTGCGCATGGAGCAAGAACGTGGTGGGCGACCAGATGTACTGCCGAGCTTAGCGTCTTACAACGCAAAGGCTGGAACGGACACACAGATTGTGTCGGGCATTGGCGCGCGCGAAGGCAGACCCATTGGCGAATGAAAAGCTGAGTATGGAAGCCCGGTGGGGTACACTTTTGGCAGGCATGGAAGCACGGTTTTTGGTTGATGAGCGGGCGCAATGCACGGTTGCAGATGTCGGGCGCTCGTGGGGATACGCGGTGATAAGTTTGGAGGAAAATTCATGAAGACCGTCTTCAGGATTTCAGTTTGGGTTGGTCGATCCCCGTCTGCGTTGCCTGTATTCGTACTTGGTGGTGAATAATCGAATTTGCTGATATATAACTGTTTTTATTTGATTTAATTATTTAATTATTATTATATATGTACATATGATTCTCTGTGATTTGCTGCCTTATGTGCCGTAATAGGAGCATGCTAGGTTGCGTATTTTATTTTGAATATTATATGCATGTACAAAACCATCGGTGTTAAATTACTAAGTGGGAGAGGGGATTGGTTAAAAATTCCTGCGGCCTCCATTATTGGTTTGTAATGTGATGCAAGTATACTTGTGTGTTGGCTATAGTACCTTCCTCCCCATCGGATGAGTTTATTCATGGATCACTGGTACAGACTTCATTAAATAATTATTGTTTGTAATGTGATGCACATGAACTTAAGTGTTGGCATAGACCTTCCTCCCCGTCGGATGAGTTTATCTGCGGATCACTGTACAAACTTATAATTGATGATTGTAGGAAGTTATCCAAGCGCGTGTGTACTTCTCTATCTGTAAGGCACATAAGCTTGGGCCGTGGACTTGGGATCAAATAATGGTATACAATTAGGTGTAAATAATAAGTATCCTCCCCATCGGAGTCACTGCTTTTATTTGCATGGCTAAAGAGGAACCGACTATTAATTATTTTGTCATGAGGTTAGGTTGACAAATGAAATTAATGGGTAAAACCTTCTCTTTAAATGTTCGGGTTTGTAAACGTCCAAACTATCATGGCTTGCAGACTCACGGTGCTTGAGATGTCGGTGAATTTTATTTTTATATTGTTTTGAGGGAACCAATATAAATGAATAAATTTGAAAATTTGATCGATGTATTTATTTGAGATTCTCTATAATTTCAAATGGTTTTATCTCGCTTATTGTTTACTAAAAGAAACATATTTACTTGTCCAAAATTTGATGATCAGAAAAGAATCTTGGTATTGATTTTTATTGCTTAGGAAAACATACGTGTTCTCACTAAGGATGTTCTATGATGTCTATTAAAGTCTCTAGTGGAGAGTTGAGAGGTTCATAGAAATATGATGGTCTCATGTAACTGTTCGGATACTTGAGTAAGTTTGATAGGCAAGAGGTCATGGTTGAATTGGAAAAACATGGAGTGGAAATTGAAAGGGAAACCTAGGTCAATTTTATTCTCCATAGTTTTCCTAGATGTTTTGAGCAAGTTCTACCAGAAATACAAGAGGTTGTATATGTTGGAAAACTTCTGACAAAATATGTGGCGAAGGAAAGCCAATTTCATCAAGATAGTGAATAAGGTTAGTATCTCACTCACTAGTTGTTGAAGCATGATTAGTGATGGCATCTACTGACACGTTGTGTGTAGATACCGAAATCACTAAAAGTGTGTAACTAAGTGATGATGAGACTATTAAGTACATGTGTAAGCTATAAAAGTAGTGGCTGTTGCAGTGGGAGTTGTTTATATATCTTCTGATAGGAATAAACGTTTGATTATGAGAAATTGTCATTACGTACGTTTTCATAGAAAGAATTTCATTTCAGTTTCTATACATTTACGGATGGATACTCCATTTCATTTAATTGACATGGTCATAGAGATGAGGGATAGAGCTATAATCTGTTGTGGTACGTTGGTGGACAATTTGTGTACTCTTAAATCTTGTATATCCCACGAATGCAACAAATAGTAATTAATAACGCATCTTCTAATCCTAATAAGAGAAATACTCTTACGGAAATGGTTAGATAGATGATGAGTTATTTGAAATTATTAAATTCATTTTATGGATATGCCCTAGAAATAGAAATTCGTATGAGCGTTTGTCTGTTTGTGGGATATCCTAGAAAAATGGAGGGTGACAATTTATTTAGTCCAAAAGATCGAAGGGTGATTGTTAACACAAACACTAGATTTTTGGAAAAGGACTAGTTAATAAATCACAAAACCATGTATAAATTGTTCTAAAGGTACACAAAGTATAGTACCAATTATACAAGAGGATGTACCACAAGGAAACTACATCGCGTGTCACGACTGATCCACAATTACGTGTAGTGCCTTGTCGTAGTCTGAGGGTTGTTCGACAACCCGTAAGATATATGTTTTGGGAGAGTCTTGAGACTTGGTCCCTAGTAAACATGGAATTGACCAACGGATACGACGAAGCACTACAAGATAAAATACGATATCTTAGCAAAGTTGCAATGATTTCTAAAATAGGATCTATGGATTCTAAATCAAGTCTGGGAGCTTGTAGGACCACTAAATGGTGTAGAAGCCATTGGAAGTGGTAATACAAAATAAAAGAAGATCATACGGTAAGGTGAAAACCTTAGAAACAAAGCTTGTTGCAGAAAGGTATACTCAGAAAGGAAGGGTTTGATTATGTGAAAACCTCTTCACCGGTAGTTATGCCTATGTCGATCCAGACTCTTTTATCTGTTGCTGCTCATATTGAATGTGAGGAATAGCAAATAGATGTCAATACAATTTTCCTGATTGGAAGTCTTGAGGAAAACATCTATGTGAAGCAACCAGAGTGATTTATTGCAAAGGACTAAGAGCATTTGGTTTGTAAGCTTAAAATTGTCTATCGATGGACTAAAGCAAGCTTCAAGATCATGAAGCATCCGTTTTGATGAGGTAATCCAGGGACATGGATTTAATCAATATTCGGATGGGGCTTGTGTATTGAAAAGAGTGACGGAAACGTGGTGGTATTTCTTGTACTGTACGTAGATGATATATTACTCATTGGAGACAATGAAAGAGTATTGTCAGGCGTATGGGTATGGTTGATAAAGCGGTATGAAATGAAGGATTTAAGAGAAGTGATATATATCTTTGCGATCATAGTGATCACAAGATACGATGTTGTGCTTATCTCAAACTTCAGGAAATGATAAGATCCTTACTTGTTTTAGCATGTGACTTTATCTAAGGAAATGTGTCTAGAGACACAAAAGAAGATAAAGGCGTAGAAGGCGGTTCTTTATGCTTCGGTGAATAAGGAAGCTTAATCTAAGGAATGCTACGTATAAGAATGGATATCTGTTTTGCCAAAGGCCTGAACAGTGGGTATCAACGTAACCTGAAACAAGAATGATGATCTGTGGTAAGAAATATACTTATGTACCTGAAAGGGACTAGAAACTATATGTGGGATTATTGGACAGATTCACTGCTTCTTGTGGGTTACATAGATTCACATTTTTCAAATCAGATAGGGACGGCAGTAAATCCACCTCAAAGGTTATGTGTTTAATTTTAGGAAATAGAGCCATAATATGGAGAAGTGTCATATAGGAATATATTTCGAACTCCACCATGGAAAGATAATAAATTAGAGCCTCTGAGGCAGCCAAAGTATATGTATGACTTTAGAAACTTCATGATGGACTTGGTTGTGATTCTGAATTTGCCAAAAAGGTTAGCACAATTTATTGTGATAATAATAGTGCAGTTGCAAACTTGAAGGAATCACGAGTCCATAAGCAATTAAACACATGGAGCACAAGTACCACCTGTTACGATAAATCGTGTAATGAGGGGAAGGTTATTGTCGCCTAGATTGCATCAGATGATAACTTAGTAGAATCCTTTTACAAGGACCTTAAGGCGAGAGCTTTTGATGGTCGTGTAGTGGGAGTGGTAATCAGATGTATGGCAGAAGACATGACAGCATAGTCTTTTAGTATAAGTGGGAGATTGTTGGATTGTATACTAAAAGTCTAGCTTTTGTATGAACAATGTTTAAACAATGAATTTGAAATGAGAATCATATGATCAAATAATTGCGTCTTATAATTTATTTATATGTCGATGCAATAGTCTATTTTCTTTATACTGTAAATAATATGTTGTGCGACAACACGCGGAAGATCATATTATCGGTTTTCTTATAAAGTATAAACATATGTTCACAACTGAGATAGATGAGGACTCTCTATCGGGATGGTTGTATTGTGATTTGGTATTAGTTTGTCCTGACTATAGAATCACATTAGTGTACTTTGTGTGTATTGAGCAGGACCGCTTGAGATCGTTCGACTTATACTGACTATATAGGAGAACTTGACCTCTGTTATTATGCATGTTCGTGCTCTTAATCCCTATAAAATAACCTAGATACGTAAGGTAGTATGTATTTCTTTGATTCATCAATGTATGAGATTTACATGTAATTAAATCAACAAACTCGGTGAATTGGAAATAGTGTTGTCTCTATGGTATGCTGTTGATTGTAGAAGGAATCCGTGTCCGCTATAGGTTGATAATGTCCCCTTGAGGAGCTAATAAGGATTATCATGTAAACCCTGCAAGTGGATTTATTTCGGCATGATAATGAGGTTGAGTGGTACTACTCTCGGATGAGATATTAATTAATAGAGTTGTCAGTAACTTAATTAATTAATGGTCATTGTATATCTTAAACATGGGGAGACTAATGTGCTCATAATGAGAAGGAGCCCATAACGTAATTATGGGATTAGAACGGTAGTGCAGTAATAATATTTTAGTAGTATATATTATTATTATTGGACTTAAGTATAAGTTTTGGGCTAAATTTGGATACTTAAGCCCAATGGAGGCCCAACTCTAATTTCTCCTCCTAGTCCTTGTTGTAGCCCATATATAAGCCATCTCAACTGTTTGAAAACCCTAACTGAAAAGTAATTCATGCCTAACACTATGAGGAGGGTGAGGAAACAGCAGATTGAGAAGATCTCGAAGATCGTCGCCCACACGACGTAGAGATTGGACTTGGGAATACAGCAGAAGATCGAAAGGTTATTTGCTGTTGCTGTTCGTCAACTTGCATGATTTTTCTAAAATCATGTAAACCTGCAAACTGAATTTATGATACGCGTTGGAAAGCCACTGAAGAGAGGATCATTTTGGCGCATAGATCACTCAAATCCGAGATCGGATGAGAGAGTTATGCCCAAAATGGTGAGGCTACACAGGCTGCTGGCGAGAATCCTTCTTCTTCAACATACCTTGGTGAAAGGTAATACGTTTCTATGTTTTCTTGCTTCTACTGATGTTAGAAACGTATAGAACCCTAATGGTTCATGTTAACCAAACGATCGAACGCGACAGATCACCCATCAAGCAGTACGATCGACGATATTGTTTCATGATCGTGACAAAACACCAAGCAAAATACAAAATAAACCAATAAAAATTCCAATAATGCCTATTGTGAGCATCTAATTCCTACTATCACTGATACCACTACTCTGAGACAAATCATTAAACTTGGTTCCACCATCCACAAAATTCTCTTTTGTGCTGCATTCTCCGGTCGTTGTGTTCTGAATTGTGGCCTTGTTGATCCACGTGAGAAGGGTGGAGGAAATCGGATATTTGGGCCAATGTGAAGTGGTGACAGAAAATGACTGATATGTTGTAATATAGACCAGATTACATTTTACATTTTGCTTATAAACACATACCTCACTTACATTTTTACCCTTTCCTGATTTTTTTAAGCTGCTTGAGACGATCCGACACCCTAAAACCAAAACAAGGATATGAAACAAATCAGTAAAAATATATTATAAGTAATTGAATTATCTCTTTACTTAAACCAACTCCCATGTGGCCCTTTAAGTAAAAATCCGTCTAAGCCAATAAAGGGCCTACAACCTCTCTTAAATCCCCTCTTCAATGCACCAAAACACACATAAAATCTGCTGAATCTTTCTTCACCATCACTTGTCCGGTTAGCAAAACAACAGTTGAGTTTAGGTTAGTATTTTTTAACTCTTAAGCATAGTCCGAAAACTTTTTATATTGATCAGCCAGTTGTCCATGAATTGAAATATTCACTTTCAAATCTCTAGATGTATCTTTCCTCCACCCCACAACCTTTCTCTTTGGATCATTCTGAAAGTTAGATATAAATCTCTCTCCCAACCATTTTCTAGTAACATTTTTTACTTTAAATTTGACTGGACATGTATGAGTAGGTCCATATGTTCCAATCCTCCAAGTTTCTTCCTTATCCTTCCACAGTAGATGTATCTTCCAATCACATTCCAAATCCTTACATTTAGCATGCACTCTCTTCTTGTCATTCTTCACAAACTTCAAACATCTTTTGGTAATTATTACATGACTTTGGACAACCTTCTTAAGAAGCTTCATATTCTCAAATGACCCCACTTTAAAAGAAGGAATAAAAATTACAGCCGGATTAAATATGTTGTGTGGATTTGCTTCACCCTCTTCATCGGATACTCTATACTCATCAAAACCATCACCTGCACAAACCACATCATCCTCCTCACTATCCTAATCATCATTGACACCCGTATCTTCCACATTACCCTGATCAACTACGTAAACATCCCATTTCATATCATCTTCGGACTCTTCATCCTCATCTTCATAATCACTGTCTACTAAAACATCATCAACTAATCTATCAATATTGTTCAGTACTTGATCATCATTCTCACCGTCTATTCCAACGTCATCAAACTCTATTCTATTATCACCAAGTATATCATCAGCAACTCCAAACTCTTGCCCACTGAACTCCTTATTTCCAGCACATCCTTTAAATTCTACATATAACTGCATTATAGATGTAGGAAGACATGTTTTACCCCATTCAGCAAGTGATTCATCATCACTCAATAACTTATAACCATTACCAAGATCTACATAATACCTTTCATTTGAACCAACTGTACCGATGTGCTCTAAGAACAAGTATAGTGATGCATAATTGCAGTCAAGGTCTACATTAAAGTAATCAAGAATGACATTTTCTCCACCAATGTAATTGTCACAATTGGGAGTAAACTTACCCTCGTGCCTCAAGATTAGTGTCATATCACCAGATTTAGGAGCTACACCAAACAACGAGAATAATATCTTAGGAGTTGCCTCAACATATTATATTATATTCAGAAGCTTAAACAAGTCAACGCACCAAAATAGTTTCTTATATTGAGTTTATTATACAACTTGCCTTAAAAACTTAAAAAATGTTAAAAAGAAAAGAAAAAAACAGTAAAAGCATGTGGGAATATTCTTAATGAAGCCTGCTATACATACTCAATCCCTTTTGTAACTCTAATTTTTTTCCATATGAAGACAGCTCGGAGACAACATGTAAAGTAGGATGGGACCACAACAACATAAAGACAATAATAAATGGACAAAAATACACATTTGATACTCATAGACAGACCAACTTTTACTCAATTCACTCAAAAACTGAACACGTTAGTGGACAAATTACAAAATAATACTCATGTGCATCTCATTTCTACTCCACCCACAAATACTCTACGAATAAGAGCCCAAAACTGGAAAATACTCAAATTTTATTCCTTATCCTTTTTAATCTAATCGGTGCATAAATAAGATTGAAATATATAATATTTCTTACGATAAGGTAAGGGTAGCTCGTGCTCCTTCTTCTTCAGCCGGATGTAGAAGACGTCTGACATCTTCTGGATAGTCCAACATCGCCGATGTCTTCAAGAGTTAGTGTGATTACGGCTTCAACGTCGAGTTCATCAAACATAGAATCAAAGGGATTTCTATTTTGGAGGATAAAATAATGGTGATTTGGTTAATAATAAGTAATAAGGGTTTTGGTAATTAGGAAAAACAGGTTTTCCCCTATTTATTTACCCTTCTACCCCTAAGTCATTAGGAAATTACAATTTTACCTATTATCTTTTCCTCCAAAATGAGTTGGCATATGATTTGGATCCAATGTGTCAAAAGTGTGATGATATGTAAAGCACGTCAGATTTGGATTTCTGTTTTAGGGCGCGTGCTCATCACATGCGATTTTCCGATGATATTTAGTAAAATCAGGCGGCAATAGGACAAAAAACGGACTAAAAGGACTAATTTCGGACATCGAAGGACCACTTTTGAGAAATTACCAATCCTTCGGACTGAAAATGGATTTTGCCTATCCTAGAGGACCAAAAATGATATTTTCCCTCATAAGCTCGTATCATTCTCTTAGTTTCATAACTTTTATTATTTACAACTTCAAATTCTAACTTCCAAGTTTCAACTATCTTAGTGTTAGTTTCATAATTTTCATTCTTACTTCTTATTTCTTACTTACTTGTTAGTTTACTTCTTCACTTCTTCTATTACTACACTACAAAAAAAAAATCATAAAAAATCCAAAAAAATTCTAAGAAGAGGTTCTTCTTCTTCCGGTGCCAGTTCTTTCTCACAATCTTCTAGAGGAAGAAACATTGACAACGTAGGCAATTGTCTACCTTCGGCTCTGTCACCAAATCAACAATTTCCATCACCACCACAATATCCTAATTTTTCTTTGGAGGAAAATACTCACCCTCATTTCTATGATTTAAATTATAGAAACATACTTAGAGATGATATCAAGTCAGACGGCGATGAAGATGATGTTCAAATTCAAGAACAACAAAATAAGGATAGTAGCCAAGCAAGTTGGGGTGGAGAAGGTGGAAGAGGAGCCAAAGCCGGAGGAGGAGACGGAGGCGGAGCATCACCAGGAACAACAAGTCAAAGTTCTCAACAAAGTCTACGTTCGAATATATTCACCATTCACTTCAAGAAAGAATCGATTGAAAATTCAACAAATTATAAAGTAAGTTGCAACTATTGTGGCACCATATACAAATTCAAGCATAGTGGAGGATATGGAACATTCATCAAGCATATGCAAAAAAAGCATGCGGATAAGATTGACATCACAACAAATCAAACACAAATAGGAAGGGGATTCACAGGGTCTTCGTTGGGAGGAGAAGGAGGTTCTTCGGGAGGTAATGCTCTTTTTAAATTTAATGAGCCAAATTATTTGAGATATTATCTTAAACTTATGTGCACCAAACATTTGCCTTTCAACTTTGCGGAAAATAATTTTTTTCAAAATTGGGTCAATCTCACTTTAAATCTTCAAGCTCCTCCATTGTATCGTAATAAATGTACAAATGGTCTTATAAGAGTTGTTTTGGAGTATAAATTGATTTTAAAGTAAATTTTAACAAATTTAACTCATAAAGCAAATTGGTTTTAATGTTTCTCATTTGGAGTAATGCTTGGCAACGCGTGGATTATATGGGTATTACTTGATTGGATTGATAGTTCATGGACTATGCAAAAACGATTAATCGCTTATAGGGCTTTTGATGTTCCAAATACCGCCGTAAATATTGCTCAAAAAATTAATACTATTTTGCAAGAGTATAATTTGGCCACAAAATTTTTTACAATTTCATTTGATAATGATTGTGCTAATACGGCTAGTTTAGAAACTTTTATTAACATTTTAAAACCATCAATTGGTATTAGGTTTTTTCATGTTAGATGTATTTGCCATATATTGAATATATGTGTTCAAGATGCTTTGCAATTGTTGAAAGAACATATTAGTCCTATTAAAGATGCTATATGGTATATAATGAGAAATCCCTCCGTGACTAAAAGATGAAAAAGATATTGTCAATCTATTAACATTCATCCTAAAAAATTTCCTTTAGATATTTCTACTCTTTGGAATTCAACTTATAAAATGTTACAAGCATCTTTTCAATACAGAGATCATATATGTAATTTTTATGCACTTGAACCCACCGGTCATACTTTATTTACTAATCAATGGGATACATGCACTATTTTATGTGAAGTCTTGCAAATTTTTAATGAAGCTACCGAAGAATTATCCGGTGTTTATTATCCTACTAGTAACATTGTTGTTGATAATTGTGTTAAAATTGTCATTATTTTTAGTGCTAATGAAACAAATCCAATTTTACATAATGCTATTCTTTCAATGAAGTTAAAATGGTAAAAAAAAATTAATATTTCGGACTTGTGCTTACTTGCTAAATTGTTAGACCCATGTATTAGAATGGATGTTTTGGAATAATTGTTTACAATTCACTATGATCATTTGTATGCTAATTGTGATTTAATCGTTAGACAACAAGCTCCTAAGCCTAAAGACATAGTGATATACTTATCAACTCTTAAGAAAACTTTTTAGTGAATACAAACAATAATGTGGTTCTTCTAGTGATGATCAATCTAGTGGCGATGATAGTAGTGGAAGTGGTGATAGTTCTACAAAATATCAAATTTTTTAAAAAAATTATCTTTTATGATGCTAGATGTAAAAAACTGTAAGGGCTCAATCTAATCCTTTTCAAGAACTTGATTCTTATTTTATTAACACATTTGAGTTTGAAGAGAACTTTGATAATTATTGTGGTGGTCAAGGAGTTTCAATACTTTCCCATTTTATCATTAATTGTAAAAGAGGTCTTTGCGGCTCCCACTTCTACCATCCCCGCCGAACAAATATTTAGCCATGGTGGACTCATTTTGGATCCTCAACGATCCAATTTAGGTGTTAAAAATTTAAAAAATCTATATTTGTTAATTTGATGATTGGTCAAAAGCAGAAAACCAAAAACCAGCCGGCATGCTTCAACCACTACCTATTCCTGAGTGGAAATGGAAAACGTCACAATGGATTTTGTTTCTGGTTTACCACGAACCCAAAAGGGTCATGACTCAATTTGGGTCATTGTCGATCGTCTGACGAAATCAGCACATTTGCTTCCAGTGCATACCAACGAATCTTTAGAGAAACTTGCCAAGTTATATCTCGATGAGATCGTGAGATTGCACAGAGTACCAGTGTCAATCATATCTGATCGTGATACAAGATTCACTTCCCGTTTTTGGCCTAGTCTGCAAAAAGCGCTAGGTACAAAATTACTATTTAGTACCTCGTTTCATCTACAGACTGATGGACAGTCAGGGAGAACTATACAGACACTAGAAGACATGCTACCTGTAGTGGTGTTGAATTTGGGAGGTAACTGGGATAAGTACGTGACTTTGGTGGAGTTCGCTTATAAAACAGTTATCATTCAAGCATTGGAATGCCCCCGTACGAAGCTCTATATGGCCGAAAGTGTCGAACACCGTTCTTTTGGGATGAGGTTGGCGAGAGACAAATTGAACAAGTAGAGCTTATCGAAGATGCGAAGGCAAAAATACAACTTATTCGAGACAGACTTAAGGCAGCGCAAGATCGACAGAAAAGCTACGCAGATAATAGGAGGCGCGATTTGGAGTTTAATGAAGGAGCCAAATTTTTTCTGAAAGTTTCTCCATGGAAGGGCGTGTTGCGATTCCGCCGTCGAGGAAAGTTGAGTCCAAGGTATATTGGCCCGTTTACGATTGTGCAAAGGATTGGTCGTGTCGCGTATCGACTTGAGCTACCATCGGAATTGTTGAAGATTCACAATGTCTTCCATGTCTCTATGCTTAGAAAATATAAACCAGATCCTTCGCACGTGCTCAAATATCCCCCAGTTGTATTAAAGGAAAATCTATCGTACGAAGTACAACCTGTTCAAATTGTAGATCGTCGAGAGAAAATGCTTCGTAACAAATCCATTCCTATGGTGAGAGTTCTATGGAGAAGTGATCAAATTGAAGAAGAAACATGGGAACCAGAGTCAGTCATGCGTCAACAACATCCAAATCTCTTTTCATCTCTAGGTACGTTTATGTTTCGAGGATGAAATTTTTTAGAGGAGGGGATACTTTATAATATCTTAGCCCAACTAGATTTTTTTTAGAAAGCCCAAAACTTAATTATTTATTTTTATGGCCCAAAAGGTCAGCCTTATCTTAGCCTAACTAGATTTTTTTTAAAAAGCTCAAAACCTATTTATTTATTTTTATGGCCCAAAAGGCAAACCCTATCTTAGCCCAACTAGACTTTTTTTTAGAAAGCCCAAACTTATTTATTTATTGATTTTGTGGTCCAAAGCTTCAGCCCACTTAAATGGCCTGATATATAATTATTAAGGCTAAAGTTAAAAAAAAAAAAAAAGAATAACGGGAGAAGAAAAACAAAAGAGGGGAAAGAAGAGAGTGAAGAGGAGAAACCCTTGTTGATCAAATTCTCCCTTACAACCCTCATCCTAGGTGGTTTCTAAGTTATTTTGAGGTAAGTGATGTGTGAATTAAGCTTCCTCCTTCCATGGTTTTGTAATTTGTGGTGTTTTTCTTTTTGGTATGTGGGTAATTCGCAGACTATTCGAACTGGTTTTGACATAGCTATTGCCCTCGAAAGTTTGTAAACTTAATTTTTTTACGTAGCTGAACTCGTTAGCTTTCCGTAGCCACTTGAAACGCCTCAATCCGATTATTTTACAATTAGTTATGATTTTTCACGTAAACTGCCGCTAGCTGGAAAATTTCAGAATTTTTAGGTCGAATTCAAATTTATTTTCTATCGTTTCGTTTAGTTAACGTATTGAAATGGGTTATGTGGGATTAGGAACTGATGTTAAGGAGTTACATGCCATTTTTATTTAATATCAACTCGTTCGAACTCCTTTAGGATTTATTTTTAGCAATGAAAGATGATGTTACCGCTAATAGTTAGTTATATTTGATTTGTCTTTAATTGCTCATCTCCTTTCTAGATAAAGAACCATCGATGAAGAGCAAGGGACCGACTTCAGATTCCGGAGAGAGTTAATCACTTCCTTGTGAGTTGATAATTCAGGAACGCCTTCTCTTGTGGGAAGTGTGGACCCTCGATAAATGTGCATTTATTTTAGTTTTAGTTAATTGATAAGAAAATTATTTGGTATTGTGTTATGTGGTAAAGAGCCTGATTGGCTCGATTGCTCTAGTTAGAGTCCTGTTAGCCATTTTATGAGTATTATTGATTTTAACTTATGTTGAAGAGCCTTGTCTGTTCGATATCTGATAGCATTTATTATGAATTATTTGAGAATTGTTTTCTGGTTATTCTTGTGTGCCAATTAAGACTCTAACTTGAGTCGTTATTCATCTTATGATGCATATGCATATGTATGTCTGGTACCAAGGTTAAGTAGCCCGAATTGGTCACAGTTTGGGTGAGTTGGAGCGACATTGATTAAGTAGCCCGAATTGTCGTGGTTCGGGTGAGTTAGAGTGACAACCAAGTTGCCCGTTGCTTGGCAAAACCGGGTGAGTTAGATCTAACGGGGCACCTGTCCATTTGCTAAATACTGATACTCTGGAGGGTGATCGTTCGATGGATCAGTCTATTATAGGGTCAGTCAACGTCACCGGTGTGGGACATGCATGTCATATATGTCTATATGTTTGATCATTTCAAGTATTCATGTCGATATTGAATTGTGAACTTTAGCACTTGGCGTGTTGAGAAAGAATATTAATGTGCATTTTATCTAGAGTAACGGTGACGGGCTTGGACTGTTTCTCGACGGAGAGCTCAGTTCGAGGAGGATATTGACTACCCACGCGTCTTTTAGGTGATAACTTGTTGTTTGAACTAATTGTGTTATTCGTAAATGTGCACTAAGATTTTTATTTTCATTAATATGTATATTGAGTAAGAAATAGTTAAACCCCGAGTGGGAATACATGCTTCGTATAAGAGTCGGGGTGACCGGCTTATCACCTTACTGAGATAGTGGTTTTCCTCACCCCCATCATTCTTTCCTTTTCAGGCTGTTGATATCGTTTTGGTTAGAGGTTTGCCTATCGTTTACTCGTCATCCAATCAGTGTTTTGAGTACTTTCTCTTTAATGTAAATTGATGGATTCATTAGCGAGATTGTATAGTTTATATTTGGTGACCCCATTGATGTTCTTTTTGTACCTTCGCGATGTTATATCGTTCATGTATATTTTCTTTAAACTAAGTTACATCATTGTATTTTGTACCTTTGTAAATCCGGGTGCCAGTTTCCCTGGTAGAGCAACCACGGTCCCAGTTGCGGGTTGAGCACATGATGACACCGGAGCAGTACCAATTGTATTATGATCATATTTGAATACATGGTATTCCACCACCTACAATGGCTAATACGACTACGACTGTCACTGAAGAGGTTCTTCGTGCTAATGAACCGATTCGACCTACAACTAATGTACTAATTTTTACTCCAGAAATGGCTTTAGGAGGTTCTACTTCTCGAGGTGCACTTTTTATACCTGATTTGGTGAAAGCAGTTGAAAACATGGGGACTTCGAAATTTGACGGTGCAAGAGATGCTTCTAAAGCGGGGGCATGGTTAAAGGAGATTACACATTGACACCTTGATGATTGAAGAATGTTATCGTGTGGTCATTGAGACCAAGCTGTTAGGCCCAGACGCACGACGATGGTGGCAGAATCTAAAAGAGACATCTTCGGTTACTATTATGTGGGCTATCTTTATGGAACGATTCAAAGATTGATACTTCTCTCAGTACATCAAGGATCAGAAGAGAAAGGAGTTCTCCAACCTCTTTCAAGGCATTATGTCGGTCGTGGAGTACGAAAGCAAATTTTTGGAATTGCGAGAATTCGCTCTTGAGTCATATACGACGAGAGACTTATGCAAGAGATTTGAAGATGGTCTTAACTTAAATATTCGAGATTGCATCAAGTCCGGAGATAAGTACGAGAGTCTTGACGATCTCGTAGAAGAAGCCCTGAGGGTAGAAAGTTTAGTTCAGGCGAGACATAAGCTTGCAGAGCGATCTCAAAAAAAGACAAGGGAGCGCATTTTCAGGAAATGCATCGAAGGTGTATAGGGGTGTGGGATCTTCGCGTGGCGCACCAAGTTCGGTATCTATTAGTTTTCCTCAACCTCGGGAGCAGTTTAGTAGAGGCGAGAGCAATGTCTCGGGATCAGTTGGTGAAAATCGCAAGTGCCAGAATTGCTTAAAATATCACGACGGCCCCTGTAAGGCTCCTCAAATATGTTTTCAGTGTCGACAGTCAGGGCATATGCGAAGTTCTTGTCCTCAGCTTATGGGAGCGAGCAGTCAGTGTTCTGGTCAGCTTCATGGTAAACTAACATATTTTACACCCAGAGATACTCGATCTGCAGTTACCAGAGTGCCCGATGCCTCAAGCGGCCCTAGTACTCAATCACATATGCAAGGAAGGAAGCAAACTAGAGTGTTTCATATTTCCCAGGAAGAGGCTCGCTCAGATCCGAAGGTTGTGACAGGTAATTTATAATCTGAGTATTTTCACATGCTAGATCTAACCCCGCCTTGTTATGCCACTTGATTACGAATAAAATATTCGTAAGAAATTCTATCTTTCCGAAATTTAAATCACAATCTCACCTAATATTGCTTCTTTAGGCCATGTGTTTGTGGGAGACCATCAGGTCTACGCTTTATTTGACCCAGGTTCTGATAGGTCTTATATCCGGGAAGATCTTATTACGATCTTAGATTATCCTATCTCTCATTTGTTACCTAGAATCATCGTTCATACCCCTCTTGGAGAGCGTCTAATTCGTGATTCGGTATTCTTTGGTTGTCCATTGAAAATCAAAGATGTCATTCTAGAGGCTGAATTGATACCATTGCCTTTGATTGATCTTGATGTTATTTTTGGCATGGATTGGCTTTCTTCTCATCATGCAATTCTCGACTGCCACGAGAAGCTTGTTATTTTTCGTAGACCAGGATTCTCAGAACTTGTTTTTGAAGGTAAACTTCAAACGAGATCCCTCTCTTTTATTTCAATGTTGACTGCGCATAAATTAATGCGTAAGGGTTGTGAGGCATTCTTGGCATTTGTCATCGATACTTCTCTTTCTGAAACTAAACTAGATGACATCCCGTCGTGAATGAATTTCCTGATGTCTTTCCCGAAGACTTACCAAGACAACCTCCGAATCGAGAGATTGATTTTTCCATTGACGTACTTCCTGGAATCACACCTATATCGATTACTCTATATCGAATGTCGCCTGCTGAGCTCAAGGAACTCCAGACACAACTTGAGGAATTATTGGAGAAGGGGTTCATACGACCTAGCACATCTCCGTGGGGTGCTCCAATTCTTTTTGTCAAAAAGAAAGATGGATCATTTTGCCTATATGTGTCAACTACCGTCAATTGAACAAGGTGACAATCAAGAACAAATATCCTCTTCCAAGAACCGATGATCTGTTTGATCAATTGCAAGGAGCAACTGTGTTCTCAAAAATTGATTTGTGATCTGGTTATCACCAACTCAAGATTAGGGAATCTGATATCCCTAAGTCTGATTTTCGAACCAGATACAGTCATTTTGAATTCTGTGTTATGCCTTTTGGACTCACAAATGCTCCTGTACCTTTTATGGATCTTATGAATCGGGTCTTTCGGCCGTACTTAGATAAGTTTGTCATCATCTTCATTGATGACATTCTTATTTATTCTAAATCGGACGACGAGCATTCTCATCATCTAAGAATTGCTCTGAACATTCTCAGAGAAAATCAGCTTTATGCTAAAGCGAAGTGTGAATTTTGGCTTCGTGAGGTAAGCTTTTTGGGTCATCACATTTCTAAAGAAGGAATCTACGTCGATCCAGTGAAGATTAAAGCTATACTAGATTGGGAGCGTCCAAAGAACGTGACAGAGATTCGTAGTTTTCTGAGATTATCTGTATATTATCGACGGTTTGTCAAAGACTTTTTGTTATTGGATTCATCTTTGACTAAATTGACTCAGAAAGGGGTAAAATTTGAATGGAGTGAAGAATGCGAGGAAGCATTTCAAGAATTGAAAAGACGACTCGTTTCAGCTCCTATTCTCGCTTTGCCAGACCCAGCGATTTGAGAATTTACCATTTATAGCGACGCCTCGAGACAAGGATTAGGATGCGTTCTCATGCAAGAAGGAAAGGTTATTGCCTACGCTTCAAGGCAGTTGAAGAAGAACGAAGAAAATTATCCTACACATGATTTAGAGTTGGCTCCATTCGTCTTTGCATTGAAGATCTGGAGGCACTATCTGTACGGTGCAACTTGTCGGGTTTTCACTGATCACAAGAGCTTAAAGTATATCACCACGCAAAAGGAGCTCATCCTCAGGCAAAAGCGATGGATGGAGTTGATTAGTGACTATGACTTAGTCATCGATTATCATCCTGGCAAAGCGAACGTTGTTGCAGATGCTCTGAGTAGAAAGTCTTCTACCTCACTTGCTTCGATTCAATCTCTTTATCTTCCTATGTTGGAGCAATTTAAATCTTTACACATTTCGCTTGATTGTGAAAAGTCTAATGATTCTGCCTTAATCGCCAAATTCGAGGTTAGACCTACCTTGTTCGAGTAAATTCGAGAAAGACAATCACACGATGTTCATTTACAACAGAAGATGGCGAAGCTAAATCAAGGAAAAGAAACAGAATTTCAAATTCGGGATGATGGACTTCTTACTTTTAAAAATCGTGTTTGTGTTCCATCAGAACTTGATGTTCGTAGAGCTATTCTTGTAGAAGCCCATTCTTCAGCCTATTCTATGCATCCTGGTAGTACCAAAATGTACAGAACACTTCGGGAGCATTATTGGTGGCTAGGTATGAAATGGGACATTGCTGAATTTGTATCAAAGTGCTTATCATGCCAACAGATTAAAGCGAAACACCAAAAACCAGCCGGCATGCTTCAACCACTACCTATTCCTGAGTGGAAATAGGAAAACATCACAATGGATTTTGTTTCTGGTTTACCTCGAACCCAAAAGGGTCATGACTCAATTTGGGTCATTGTCGATCGTCTGACGAAATCGGCACATTTCCTTCCAGTGCGTACCAACGAATCTTTAAAGAAACTTGCCAAGTTATATGTCGATGAGATCGTGAGATTGCACAGAGTACTAGTGTCAATTATATCTGATCGTGATCCAAGATTCACTTCCCGTTTTTGGCCTAGTCTGCAGAAAGCACTAGGTACAAAATTACTATTCAGTATCTCGTTTCATCCACAGACTGATGGACAGTCAGAGAGAACTATACAGACACTAGAAGACATGCTACGTGCAGTGGTGTTGAATTTGGGAGGTAGCTGGGATAAGTACGTGAATTGGTGGAGTTCGCTTATAAAACAGTTATCATTCAAGCATTGGAATGCCCCCGTACGAAGTTCTGTATGGCCGAAAGTGTCGAACACCGCTCTTTTGGGATGAGGTTGGCGAGAGACAAATTGAACAAGTAGAGCTTATCGAAGATGCGAAGGCAAAAATACAACTTATTCGAGACAGACTTAAGGCAGCGCAAGATCGACAGAAAAGCTACGCAGATAATAGGAGACGCGATTTGGAGTTTAATGAAGGAGAAAGTTTTTCTGAAAGTTTCTCCATGGAAAGGCGTGTTGCGATTCTGCCGTCGAGGAAAGTTGAGTACAAGGTATATTGGCCCGTTTACGATCGTACAAAGGATTGGTCGTGTCGCCTATCGACTTGAGCTACCATCAGAATTGTCGAAGATTCACGATGTCTTCCATGTCTCTATGCTTAGAAAATATAAACTAGATCCTTCGCACGTGCTCAAATATCCCCTAGTTGTATTAAAGGAAAATCTATCGTACGAAGTACATGTTCAAATTGTAGATCGCCGAGAGAAAATACTTCGTAACAAATCCATTCCTATGGTGAGAGTTCTATGGAGAAGTGATCAAATTGAAGAAGAAACATGGGAACCATAGTCAGTCATACGTCAACAACATCCAAATCTCTTTTTATCTCTAGGTATGTTTATGTTTCGAGGACGAAATTTTTTAGAGAAGGGGATACTTTATAATATCTTAGCCCAACTAGATTTTTTTTAGAAAGCCTAAAACCTAATTATTTATTTTCATGGCCCAAAATGTCAGCCCTATCTTAGCCCAACTAGATTTTTTTTAGAAAACCCAAAACCTATTTATTTATTTGTATGGCCCAAAAGGCCAGCCCTATCTTAGCCCAACTAGATTTTTTTTTATAAAGCCCAAACTTATTTATTTATTTATTTTGTGGTCCAAAGTTTCAGCCCACTTAAATGGCCTGATATATAATTATTAAGGCTAAAGTTAAATAAAAAAGAGAAGAACGGGAGAAGAAAAACAAAAGAGGGGAAAGAAGAGAGTGAAGAGGAGAAACCCTTGTTGATCAAATTCTCCCTTACAACCCTCATCCTAGGTGGTTTCTAAGTTGTTTTGAGGTAAGTGATGTGTGAATTAAGCTTCCTCCTTCCATGGTTTTGTAATTTGTGGTGTTTTTCTTTTTGGTATGTGGGTAATTCATAGACTGTTCAAACTGATTTTGACATAGCTATTGCCCTTGAAAGTTTGCAAACTTAATTTCTTTACGTAGCTGAACTTGTTAGCTTTCCGTAGCCACTTGAAACGCCTCAATCCGATTATTCTACAATTAGTTATGATTTTTCTCGTAAACTGCCGCTAGCTGGAAAATTTCAGAATTTTTAGGTCGAATTCAAATTTATTTTCTATCGTTTCGTTTAGTTAACGTATTGAAACGGGTTATGTGGGATTGGGAACTGATGTTAAGGAGTTACATGCCATTTTTATTTAATATCAACTCGTTCGAACTCGATTAGGATTTATTTTTAGCAATGAAAGGTGATGTTATCGCTAATAGTTAGTTATATTTGATTTGTCTTTAATTGCTCATTTTCTTTCTAGGTAAAGAACTATCGATAAGGGCAAGGGATCGACTTCAGATTCCGGAGAGAGTTAATCACTTCCTTGTGAGTTGATAATTCGGGAACGCCTTCTCTTGTGGGAAGTGTGGACCCTCGATAAATGTGCATTTATTTTAGTTTTAGTTACTTGATAAGAAAATTATTTGGTATTGTGTTATGTGGTAAAGAGCCTGATTGGCTCGATTGCTCTAGTTAGAGTCCTGTTAGCCATTTTATGAGTATTATTGATTTTAACTTATGTTGAAGAGCCTTGCCTGTTCGATATCTGATAGCATTTATTATGAATTATTTGAGAATTGATTTCTGGTTATTCTTGTGTGCCAATTAAGACTCTAACTTGAGTCGTTATTCATCTTATGATGCATATGCATATGTATGTCTGGTACCAAGGTTAAGTAGCCCGAATTGGTCACAGTTTGGGTGAGTTGGAGCGACATTGATTAAGTAGCCCGAATTGTCGCGGTTCGAGTGAGTTAGAGTTACAACCAAGTTGCCCGTTGCTTGGCAAAATCGGGTGAGTTAGATCTAACAGGGCACCTGTCCATTTGCCAAATACTGATACTCTGGAGGGTGATCGTTAGATGAATCAGTCTATTATAGGCTCAGTCAACGTCACCGGTGTGGGATATGCATGTCATATATGTTTATATGTTTGATCATTTCAAGTATTCACGTTGATATTGAATTGTGAACTTTAGCACTTGGCGTGTTGAGAAAGAATATTAATGTGCATTTTATCTAGAGTAACGTTGACGGGCTTGGACTGTCTCTCGACGGAGAGCTCAGTTCGAGGAGGATATTGATTACCCACGCGTCTTTTAGGTGATAACATGTTGTTTGAACTAATTGTGTTATTCGTAAATGTGCACTAAGGTTTTTATTTTCAGTAATATGTATATTGAGTGAAAAATAGTTATTGTGGAACGAAATGTTGGATTTTATGTTATGAACCGCGAGTGGGAATACATGCTTCGTATAAGGGTCGTGGTGACCGGCTTATCACCTTACTGAGCTAGTGGTTTTTCTCACCCTCATCATTCTTTCCTTTTCAGGCTGTTGATATCGTTTTGGTTGGAGGTTTTCCTATCGTTTGCTCGTCATCCAATCAGTGTTTTGGGTACTTTCTCTTTTATGTAAATTGACGAATTCATTGGCGAGTATAGTTTATATTTGGTGACCCCCTTGATGTTCTTTTTGTACCTTCGCGATGTTATATCGTTCATGTATATTTTCTTTAAACTAAGTTACATCGTTGTATTTTGTACCTTTTTAAATCCTTGTTGATACATTATGAGATGATGTCCTCGGGTTGTACCCGTTGTTATCAGTTATTCAGTTCTACAGGTACTGATAGCAAGCCTTACGTTTTCTATAAACTTTGTGGAGTGGAGTGTACCCATTTCGCGAAATTTATGGTTAACGTGGCGGTTGTCGCATTCTGTTTGGGGTCGGGGCGTGACATGATGATTACGTGACGGATGAAGACATCAATAAGGAAGAAAAGTGAGATTGATAAAAAAAAACCGCCACCCGACCACGTCCGCCAAGGTAAGTAGAGGTAAGTTATGACAACTACATGGGATTTAATTCCTTTCGGGGATACGTAGGCAATTTAAATTTAAGTTTCAAGTTGATATTCAAGTTGAAACTTAAATATAAACTCAAGTCTATTTCTCTTTTTATTTTTTCCAACTCTTTTATTTTGTTGATTGTAATTTGTATAATGAATTTTTTAAGTGTTGTTGTGAATTGAAATTGTAAGATTTTATTATACATTTGTAAATTGTAATGACAATGGATAATTTAATGTTAATATGTTATCATCTCGTTCTAGCCTTCTAGATCAATATTTTTTAATAAATTATTATTTTTTATTAGATATTATAATTTATCTACTTCAAAGTTCAAAATTCAAATGATATTTTTTAAATAGTAAAGTAAGAGCAAAAATTATAAATGCAAATTAAATTTCAAACTTCTAGTCTTTCATCAGCAAGTTAAATGTCTCAAACAATTAAAATTGAATTATTAAAGAATTAAAATTGAAAAAAATTTGAATAAAAAAATCGGGAACTAGCGGTTCAAAAATCTAACCGAAACCGTAGGATAGCCGGTTCGGTTCCGATTCTACATTTTTTTAGAATCAGAACTGACATTTTTGAACCGCTGTGCATGTCTAGGAGGGGATTTTCTTGACCAGCCTTGATTGGAGAATTTGTGGGTGTCCAATGACACTGTTAAATTATTGATGTTGGATTTCATTGGAGATCCCGTGATAATATGGGTTACGATGTAATTAGATAGTAAATCTTATTGTTCAATAGTTTGTTGGACAAGATGGTGCGAATATTGTTCTTGCTTCTCTCCTCCAAATTACAAGGCGATTTTTTATTTGAGCTAGTCAGGATTATTCTCAAGGGCCTGTTTTGGTGATGCACTTGACCATCCAACAACAAAGGAAAGTCATTGATTTCATAAGAACATGCGGGGATAATATCAACCCTACCTCCATGTTAGGCCTAAGTCAAGACTATGAGGGGTTGTTGGATGGGATGGTCAATTGTGAAGGATGGAATAGTAGATTTACATCAGAGTATCTCAGTTTTATCCATGAACAAATCCAACATCATCCATATAGTTCTCGTAGTTATTATTACACAGGGTATAACTTTACTAGTAGAAGAGTGAAGAGAGACCTCACTAGGTGCGCTCGTAATATGGCGGTGCATTTCTGAAATGGTGTTAATTTGGCCAATGATGAGGGTCACACGGTGGCGGCGGATCCGTTCTTGCGGATGGAGTGCGTTTTAATGTATCTTTTCAAGGATTATTTCTAAAGTCTGCAGCGTGCCATGAATTTCTGGAATTATTTAATTTTTTTATGGGTATCCTCTGGAGGTAGCATGCTATTAAGGATTCTTATGTTTGTCATGCTAAATTATGATATCATTTAAGTTATTTTTAGCAATCATGCAAGTGAAGTACTTTTTATCAGTTTGAAATGGTTAATCATATTAAATAGTTTCAAATGTAATAACTTATAATTTATTGATGGATGCATTTTGTGTTCAAGGAATGATGCAAGAAGCTAAGTCTTTAAAGTAAAAATTTGCGTGTTTTAGTGTCTAATTTAACATCTTTCTTATGAGAATTGTTGTCATATATAAGCGCAAGTGTCTTGTATTCAATATATTTGAGAAAAAAGTGTATTTGAAGTGTTTTATTGTGTTTTAGGTGGAAAAAATGATCAAAAGTGCTAAGTTGGAAAAAAATGAGAAACTTGTGCAAGAATGTTGATACACGCTCAACTTTTGCAATTTTTCTGTGTTAGTATGGAACTCTAAACTGGGAATGTGATATATTGTTGGAATGTCACTGAAGAGAGGATCGTTTTTACTTAAGAATCACTCAAATTAGAGTTTGGATACGGAAGTTATGCGCGAAAAGTGAGACTCCACAAAGCTGTGCACTATTTTTACACATAGTAGTCACCACTTGTTTAATTTGGTTGAGATTTTTCAATGACAATTTTTATTGATCTTTTTAGTTTCTTTTGATATATGTAATTATTAGACATTACTGTCTTTTTAGATATTTGTGATGTTTGTATTCACTGTAGAGTTTTTGTGTACATGATCCCTTTTATTTCTTTGGTGGTATTTGGTATCGTTTTATATCTTGCTAATTATTGGGTTATTAGAAAATCATGATCATTACCTCAATTGCAAATTAATTTTCACCTTTGAAAAATTACAAAAAAGAACCTCACCTTTAAGCATGATTGTACAACGACTTAATCTTTAAAAAGAACCCTACCTTCACCCTAGAGAAAAACATCACACATTGAATGCGTTTTGCAACAATGTTTAAAGTTGAGATTTTTCTTTACAATTTCTCAAATGTGGACATCAATTTGTAATGAGTGAATAGACTTTGACAGATTTTCAAATCACTTCATGACTGCTAAGGCATTAATTATTACATACACTTATTAAATCTGATGAATCTTTCAACCATATACTCCCACATTTATGTTTTTCATTTTGGTTTATCCCAAGTTAAAGTTTCATTTCATTTTCTATTAAATTGAGCCCACACAAAACAATTAATGCTTACATTTTTTTTATTTTGGTTTATCCCAGGTTAAAGTTTACATTTCTTTTTCTATTAAATTGAGCGCACAAAAAATAATTAATTATTTCATATATGACTCACACAAAATTAATCAACTACCCACTTCACATTAAATTTTACTCTCTCAGTTCTTTTGATATATTTCTATTTTGTCATTTTGACTCATCTCAATACAAAGTATCCATTTCTTACAATTAATTATTTCATATATGACTCACACAAAATTAATACAACCATCCACTTCACATTAAATTTTACTCTTTCGGTTCTCTTGATACATTTCCATTTTGTCATTTTAGTTCATCTCAATACAAAGTATTCATTTATTTTTTGAGTTGATTTGACACGCATAATAATATTATTATACTAAATCCACTATACATGGGCCCACATTCAATACAAATACATCTACCCACTATACATTAAAATATTATTTTTCTCACTTATTACACTTTAAAATATTATATTCCTTAATTCACGTTCAAAAAGTAAACAAATACCTAAATACTTATCAATGAAACGAAAAGAGTTTCTATCAATTCACGTAAACGTTCATGTAGAACGGAAGGAGTATACATTACCTCTTTTTAATTAATACATTTCTTTATCTTTTCTCAAAATATCCTATTATTATATTTTAATATTACATCTTATATTAAATGAATGTTATGTATGCAAAAGAAAAATTTCTTTCCACTTTATATTTTCTTTTTAGAATATAAATTTTATTATATCATATGTGCTCGAATTATATATTGCATAAAAGATGTAACACCAATGACAAGATATCTGAACCGTCTTAACTCTTCATCACCCACCTCATAAACAATTAATATAAAGTTAGGCACGACACCACCACCACCTAAAGTTTTACTTATATACATATAATTTTAATTATATCCTTGAATTTTTTTCAAAACCGACCTATTTATTAGGTTCCAAAATAAACATTTGTGCTTAGTACACTAAGCCAAAAACATATACTAAAATCCGACGCTCAAATACTTGTACAAAAAACACACCACATAACACCAAATACACTCGCTCACATAATGGTGGAGTACACCACCAATCCCCAAGGCAGGGGCGTTGGGGGCCCCTAATGGTGGGCTACACCAAATACACTCACTCACGAAATGTACTCACTCAAGCCCCACAACACTCACACTCAAACACACACCAACAAAGTCACGCCCAACATACACAAAAGTTAAAAGAGACATGCACAGAAGAAGTTAATAGACGAGGGAAGAAGAATTGAGAAGTTTTGGAAGCAAAATCCAAACATTAATTAAACTCTCTAATATTAACCCACTGAAAGAGCCAAATAAATATCTCTCTCTCACAATTTCAGTCTCTTAAACAGCACCTAGACACTAAATCTCAAGCCACATGAGACTTTGCCTAACATAAAATGTCTAGCAAGACATCTAAATGCCTTGAACAGGGATTCAAAAAATACGCCAAAAAACCAGTCAACCTACATAATCAACTCAGAATCATATACGGTTTCATTAGATATTCAAAATAACTCACAGTTTTCAGTCTCTTAAACAGCACCTTAACACTAACATCTCAGGCAACATGATCAACAAGTTCTATTTCTTGAAACACAAAACATGCTCATAGGGAGAAAGTTTAATGGCTACAAGCCACAAAGTTAGAATGATGCATGATTCAAATACTCCATTTCATTGCAGTAGTCAATGTTTAAGACGACCTACATAACCATCGAACAATAAAGATCATGATAAACATGAAAATCAAGTCCTCTGACAAAGTACATGTACGATTGAGCTAGCTATGATGAACTGCAAAATGGATCACTGGTTGAGAATGGCCACATCCAAGTAATCACCTATCTGCAAATTTGGGGGACAAATATCATCATTAACATTCAGAATATATTACAGAAACTACCTTCTGAATTTGACCTGTTAACCAAAAATATTCTGTGTATTACAAATATACTCTCAAGTACTGCTACAAATTAGGGGTGTTGACAAGGATGATTGAAAATATTATGCTATTAGTTCAGTCCAGATTTTGAAATCAAATATCTGACAGAGTCCAAATGCGAATATATCCAAAACCATACCCCACCAAAATTCTCATAGATGCTCCGATATAATTGATTTGAGTCTAGATTATTCGGAGATAATATCCTCGTTAGTTTGTTATGCTGATTTGTCTTCTTTTTTTATGTTGCATTTTTATTTTATTTTATTTATGTTATTGCAAGCATAATATATCTTTCAAACTTTCGAAAGGTTGTGAAAGGATAGAACTTAATCAACACTTTAATATATCTTTCATATTATATTTGTGACGATATAACTAAAAAAGTTATTCCATCCGCCACTAGTATTTTGCACAGTTTCTATTTCTGTCCGCCACACAAATTTTGCACCTTTCCAACAATAGTAAACTATGCAATATGAACATCCTCACAACATCACAATATTACAAACATGACACCTACTTTTTACATTTTATTTACTAAATCCAACAACTTATTCACTTTTTCTCATTGACTTACCCAAATGACCCCACTCTTTTTTTCACTTATACACCTAAAAAGAAGCTTTTCTTAATCCACGCACCCATATACGCGTGCAACACTACAAGTGACGGAGGGAGTAATATTTTTGCAAAAACTTTTTCACACCATTTTCACAAATTCTAAACATGCGCAACTGGTTTATCAGACCAGAATCAGAGATTAGAGTACAATATTGTGTTATATAGATAAAAGAATCACTCAATACACTTAAAAATATAATGGAGGAAGTATCTCTTGATTTACGTAAATGTTTACATATATAAAGAAAAAGTATTAGTAAAGTAAAAGCATCGAAGTATATAAATGAAAGAATCATATAATACACATAAAAGTATGAAGTTGTATGCAAAATCTCAACCCATTAAATATGAACTTTTGCTCAACAAGAAACTGCTGGCCCACTGCTCTTCCATTACAACGTGATACTTTTACATGAATAAAGTAATACTTTTAAGGGATGTTTGTTTCCAATTTGAAAAGGCAGATCTGGATTTTTAAATCATAGACTTGTTCTAGTCAGGGTTTATACAGCCCGATTTTTAAGAACCTACAGCCTAATAAAAACCTGCAAACCCTATTAATCTCCAAAACAACTTTTCTAAACTCCATATCTACTGGTGTAATTAACCAAGGATGGGGGAGTATAAATTATATAAAAGGCTAAATAATTATTTTAAAAAGTTAATTCAGTTATTCGATTCGGTATGATTAAATACAATTTCTTGAAACAGGTTATTGGAAATATTCAGATCCTGTAAGAAAAACCGTTCAGCTCAGTTCGAAGAAAGTAAAACATTTGCATTTTTTATCTAGATACAGTAATATGAATCTCCAAATAACAGCACACCAAACACCACATTAAGGTTTGTGTTTCTCTAAACCCAAACAATACTAAATTAGTGCAATTTGTCAAATGACAAATATACTTCACACACTTAATTGGCTTTTTTTTTTTCATAACACAGGTCAAATGTCAAGGTAGTTTCTGAATTTGTTCCTAATAAATATACTTCTAGGTTGTAAATGTAAAGTCGGATCACCTGAAAGCTAAGATCGCCCAGGGCTTTGCTTCCGCTGTCAGGTCTCCTAGCATTTGGGTACGAGAAGGTCCTCCCCACCTTCACAAAACCAAGTGAATGTATCATCACCAATCAAACCAGCATCATCACATGATTTGCTTTTGCATTTATCCAAAGTTAAGATTATTTCCATAGTTGTTAACAGTGACTGGCGCAATGAGCCTGAGGCACGTGCCCCCAGCACATACCCCCCTAATATGATTCTACAATTTATATACATAAGTATATCCTACTTGCAACATAATTACCCAACTATAAAGGTAAAAATCATATAACATCACATAATAATTATAATAACTCATAAATAGCATGATAACACATAGAACATGGTGAACATCCAAGCATAATTAACTTCAAAATAAAAATGTTCATACAAATAGATTAAGTCCATAAACTCATCCAATAGTATTTTATTTATGAAAAACTATTACAGACAAGGGATTGGAACCACAAACTAGAACACAAAATTTACTTAGAATCCATGAAAAAAATGCTTTGCCTCCCAAATTCAATATCCAAAAACTGACATTCAACCAAGAAATAAGTACTATACAAACTGAATTGAACCTAAGCCTATGATAACAAAGTACAACGACCCATATCTAATCTAATCTTAATCTTAATATTTAAAAGAAACTAACTAACTGAAATAATAAGATATGCGAATCCAGAGCTACTTCTTACCCTTATCCACCCTTTATAAACAACCATAACAAAAAACCTAACCCTAATTGGCTAATTCATAGAAGATGTATAAATAAAAGTCAATTTCCCAAAATCAGAGGCAAGGATAGCTGTTTACTACATGAAAGTGTGTAACAACTTTAAAAAATACTAAAGAAGAAAGAGATAATTGGAAGATGCATAGGAGGCACGCTTGAGGCGCGCCTTTAAGATGGAAAAAAGCGGACCTCCTCAAAGACATCGCTTTATTTGACTAAAAATCTAGAAAAACAAGTGCAAGGGCTTAAGCCTCTAACAATTATGATTTTTTAACATTTATATGCATATAACCAGTGCTGGTTTATACATGCGTTGCCAGAATATATCGAGCCAAAGAAAATGACAAATTTCTTCTAAGTACAAATTCATTTAGCTACGTAACTGACCTCTTTAACCACAAAACGACCACGTTTATCAGGGTAAACAAAAGCAAATGATAGAATAGCATCTCGTTTTCTTGCTTCTGGGGCTACTTCTTTGACCTGATACAAGTAACATAGACAATATGAAGAGTGTTCATATAAGATAATACAGAGTATTGAGAAAGGCTAAGAATATAAGATATACAGAGGACTAGTAAAGGCCAAGCAGTTTACAAAAATTTAGCAATGCATGGAAAATTATTGATACTAGCGGAGCCCGCAGTATTTAATATTAAGAAAAAAAGATAATGAATGTATAATTTAATGAATAAACATATAAATATAGACAATTCAATACACAGATAATTCTAATTAGATGTCATCAATTAGAGTGCGTGCCCTTAAAGAAGGAACTAGAAAAACCATTCAAGTGCACACATGAAATAGAGGCGTACAGGTGAAAACTGGATATAAAGAATATATTTAATGTAGCTACTTATACCAGATCAGTTAATTCACGCAAGGTAGCATCCATCCATGTATATATTTGGACCTCGTCTTTAGGTTCCTTGCCTCTCACTGCAAAATCTTCGTCGCTGTGATGACCTCCGACCTGTTGAAATCAAAGTTTAGAAAAATCCGAACACAGAATCGATGGGACTGATTTTGCATAACCAAAGGCATACCTTGGTAAAGACTCTTAGCAATAATGGACAAGTCTGCACACAACAATCAGCAACAAAATGAAGTTTCATTATACAATTAGTATTAAACTATCAAAATGGAAACACTTTGATTCGAAAAGTTAACAGGAAAAATGAAATGAGGAGGGGTACAGTCAAGGAGAGAGAAGGGATGATCTCAACAATGAGTTCAATAACAGCAAAACATGAGCACAACATCAATCTGAAAAGCTAAGAAAAAGATGAGAAAAGATAATGCCAAAACATTGAGAACCAATATCAATTGGTTAATGATCTAGGTTTAGAACCCATGAGGCATAATTAAAAGACGAGCCCAGTGAGTAAAGCAAAAGAAGAACTACCAGTTGTGATTCTAAAGTTCCCAAAAAAAATAAAATAAAATAATAATAATAACATAATTCTCAAATTGTTAATCAATGAAATTTTAATACTTCAGAATCCATACCACAACCGTTAAATGTGCAAGTTTAAAATTATGCGAATATCCATCTAAAATAACAAGGCAAAAGCTCATGCGCCCCAGGGATACAGAGGGCCATGTGAACACAACCCTCTCCCTCCATATTCTATTTAAACCTATGTATTGCTAGGAGTTTAAATTACAAAGGGGCACGGAAATTGCAAAGGGGCACAAGAGCCTCACTCAAATAACAAATCATTTCCATATCTCAGAAATGTACAAGCCATGGAATCCTCTTCTACGCAAGTAAAATGCAACAAAAAAATTGGAAACTTAACAGATAGCTTAAACATACTCCGTAAACCCTAATCACTACAGGGAATAGATAGTACGCAATTAAAAACATGCATTTATAACAAGCAAGTAAAAATACGTTTGCAGAAAGAAATCTCAACATTTCATCAATCAAACGGTCAACTAGAAAGATGCAACAGAACAGTCACACGTTTTCCATGAAAATGTATGAAGTATGCATAGTAAAGAACGAAACCTTCTCGCGGTCGATAGGCTCGAGCCGAGGGGCCGGCCTGATGGCGGGAGGAGGTGGCGGGCCCCTTCCCGGCGGTGGCATCGGTCTTCCCGGACGTCTCTGCACATCTGCCATCTCGTACTCTGCTGCTTTCGAGTGCTTGGCGGTGAGACTCTCTTTTTCGTCTTTTTTCGTCAGTGTGCCTTGATTTTAGCTTGCTTTACGAACCCATCTTGATCCATGAAAAAGGCCAGTGGGCTTTGATATGGGCCTATATATGGGTTTCAAGAATGGGCTGGGTATGGTCTAAAGTTCGCTTGACAAGATTTTTCAATTCATATTAACTTTTGGCTAAGTATATCTTGCACAACTAGTTCCGTGATTAATTACGTCTGTTCTGATGATTTGTTTTTTAATATATATTTTAGGGTTTAATATTTAAGATTTAATAATTTTAAGATAAAATAATTATTTTTTTCAAGTTCATAAATAAGGAGGGTTTATGTATTTTCAAAGACTATCTCGCAAATAAATAAGGAGGGTTTATGTATATTCAAAGACTATCTCTAACTTTTGGCAAACAATTGTGGAGTGATAATATTTTAATAAAAAATATTACCTAAGTTAATGAAAAGTGAAAGTAATGCATTGAATTATTTTATAAATCAATAAAAGGTATTAACACTTGATTAAAAAAAGTAATAATATATTTAAATTTATAAAATGAGATAATATTTGATAACTTTTATAATGAACAGTAATACTCAATTAATAAAAAGTGATAATAGTGTTGAGAACTATTTCATAAACAATTTATTTATAATATAAATGAAAAGTTATAACATCTTTAACAAAAAGTGATAATTAATTATAAAAGTGTATTTCAAGAATAATTTATAAATTAGATAAAACGTGATAATATTTTTAATATAAAGTAATTCATAATAATTAAAGAAAAGTAATATCCATGTAATTGAATTATTTTAAGAACAATTCATTAGGATAATAAAAAGTGATAATATTTTTAATATAAAGTTATATTCAATCTAGATAAAATGATAATAGAACCGTTGGAGAACAATTAGTTAATTAATTAATTAATAACAATAATAATAATAATAATAATAATAATAATAATAATAAGAAGAAGAAGAGATGTGCAATAAGTGTACCTTAAAAATATAACCCGTATTTGAAAACCTAAATAACGTCATTTCACGCTCATTCACTCCTCTCTCTCTCTCTCTTCTCTCTCAATTTGTCGTCTTCCCTCTCTTCTCTCTAAGGGTTTCTGGCTAGAAGCGACGACTGGCAACAAATTTCGACGAATGTGAAGGCAACAGACTCTAGCAGTGGCAAGGTCGACGGTGTGCGACCGGTGGCAGATGACTGGATTTGCAATGGCGGCTCGGTGTGGTAAGTGAAACAACGACGAATAGTGACGACTGGATTCCAGTAGAGAGGCGGCGGTCGTGACCGGTGGTGTGCGGTAGCGACGTGGTTAGATCTGACAGGGTTGGTTGTTGGAGTCGCAGTCGACTGGGCTGGTGGTCGCCATCGCGGTCGACAAGGCTGGTGGCTCATTGTCGGCAGTAGTGACAACGTCAGTCTCGGTCGGTGGTTCTGGAGGTCATGATAGTTGGCGGCAAATGGCGGAGGGTACTAGCAGCAATTTATAACAGGTTTCGACAGTGTTGTGGTTAGATCCGACGCGGTGTAATGGTTGTTTCTGGCTGTTGAGAAGGAAACTGGAAGAGTTTCTTTTCAAATCTCGCTGTTAAGCACTAATGTAATGTTAAACTGTATAATTTTATTTATAATAATGTATTACTTATTATTAATTAATATATACTAGTATGTGTTAAAGTGGTAGAAATGATAGAAAGAATGATCAGGGAAAAACGTTTGTAGTGAAATTAATGTTGAAAAGTATCCCTCATGAATTTGTTTACTATGCTTATGATCTGTGATCCCTCTATTCTCTCAAATCTTCGTTATTACATATTGTATTTTTGTAATTTAATAGTGCACAAGTTTTTCTTAATAAGTGTATTATATTTTTTATGTTTGTAATATTTTTAGTTTTACACACTACATTAAAAAAAAGTAATACAATTATAAATACAATCATATACGTTAATACCTTCATTCTAAAATTCAATTAATATCAATTTGAATTGAATAGAAATTTTAAATTAGTTAAAAAAATATTTGAATATTAGGAGAGAGAGCGTGAAGAAGCAGTAGAGCAAGGTAAATAAGGGGAGAGAGAAAATTAGGAGAGGGAGCAGATGAGAAAATGAATGGAATGAAAAAGGAAGACAATGAAATAACGGGTCAAAATTATTTATATATGATGGGTTATTGAATTTGGATCATATATTATACCTTAAAAAGTGTTGCACACTTGTAATTACCCAATAAATAATAAAATTTACAGAGGTGATGCACGAAAACACTTCTTAAAGATAAAGATTTATGTGAGACCATCTCATGTAAGGCTTGAGATGGATAAAACGTAATACTAACTTGTATAAAAAAAAGTGATACTCAATTAATGAAAAGTGATGACTATTTCATGAACAATTTATAATATAAATGCAAAATGATAACATTTTATATCGAAAGTGATAAATAATTTAAAATAATCTAACAAGATACGGTCTCACACAAGATTTGTCCCTTCTTAAATACATCTCCTCTACTTAAATTCGTATACCAAACACGATCCTTCTTTTTCATAATTTTTAAAAAAAAAATTTAAAATATAATTAATTAGATCGATAAATAATCCATATTATGAATTTGGATTCATAAGACGATATCACCCAAAGTCACCAAATCTATTTGGTGAGAGGGAAAAGAACAAATAATATTTTAATAAAAATATTATACTTGATTTAAAAAAAATGCCAATCCAATTAAAATATTTAATGAATAATTTATTGTGTAAAGAAAAGTGGGAATTTCTTTAATTAAAAGAGATAATAATCAAGAAAAAATGAAATGATCTCACACGATACTTATATTGTTACAAAAAATAGTTCGTCCGTTTCAAAATAATATTTACGCTTTTCTCTTTTTGTTGTTCCATAACATACACTTTCTTTAAAGTCTCTTGTGAGACAGTTATTATGTGATACGGGTCGAACCATTGTTAAGGTATCATTGTTATTTAGGTAAAATATATTTATTATTAGTTAAAGTATATTTTTCTAAAGTATGATTAATAATGAATTAAAGTATAATTTTAAAGTGTTAAAGTATAATTCACTATAAACATACTTTAGCTATCAATAAACATACTTTAATAATGGATCGAACCGTCTCACAATCCGCTTCATATTTATCCGTCTCACAACATAGTAGCTCTTTTTGCACATATATGCTTGATAGTTAAACATACTTTACTTATATAACCAACATACTTTAATAATGAATCGAACCGTCTCACAATCCGCTTCATATTTATCCGTCTCACAACATAGTAGCTCTTTTTGCACATATATGCAGACATGTAGGTTAAGAAAAGCATTTTAATTATATAATGTAAAATAAATATATGGTTCTTTGAATAATAAGTACAGATATTAATTTTTGATTAAAATTTTATTTTAAAAAATTGACATTTTTGTAATACAATGGTGTTGTAAGGATGTTAACATTATACTTTTTCCGTCCATTATCAAAATGTACTCATTTTGTTTTTTCAAGCGAATTAAAAAATTATAATAATTTTATATAAAATGATAATTGTATTAGTGGCAATGATTAGAAAACTGGACCGGACAGGCCGGTTCGACCGGTCCAACCGGGAAGCGACCGAGAAACTGATCCGGAAAGACATATAAAACCGGATGGGGCATCAAACCGGAAAAAACCGGGTTGAATCGGTTCGGACCGGGAAAACAGGATGGACCGGGTGACCCGAAAACTGCAGGTTCACCCCTTTTTTTAATTTTTAATTTTAATTTTTTTTTAAATTATTATTTTAAAAAAAAAAGCGTTAACACTTAACAGCTTCTCACGTGTCGGGCTTAATTAATACATAAGAAAGACAAAACAACTAATTACTTAAATTTAAATATTTTTTAATTATTTGATGATTTTTTTTAATTATTTAATTAATTTATTTAAATTTAAATATGTGTTTATTTATATAATTATTTGTAGATTAAGTGTATTAATGTATTATATATAAAATAATAAATATAATTAAAAATATGTAATTTTTGTTTTTCCGGTTTAACCGCCCGGTCCGACCGTGAACCGTTAGGGCCACCGGTTCGGCCTCCGGTCTGATTTTCTAATCACTGATTAGTAGTAAGTGGTGTATCATGTGTGAGACTATATTTTTTTTGAAAAGAGAAAATTAATACTTGTAGAGTAAACGTCCAGAATAGCAAAGTAATACATTTTTGGCGAATAAATGGAGAATATTGTAACCATTTTGGAAATTTGCATAAATGGTGGACAGATACGAATAGAAAATGTGCAAAAATATGTTAGAGACAAAGGGCAAACACTAATTATTCAAAAAAAAAAAAATTAAAAAAAATATACAAATCTTGTTAATAAAATAACTTATCTTTAACATTGATACAGTATTAGTGCAAAATGTGCTGTAACGGAATGAATAGGGTTTTATTGTTCATAGTATTACTTAAACTATATTTCCTCTAAAGATATACCTACTATATGACACGATCTTACATGCATGGGGTTATTCACAAAAAATCTTGTTAAACTTGTAATAATAGAAGAACAAGACATGGAGGCAAAAATTACGGGTTTTGTTAATGTAAAAAGGTTATCTCAATCCACTTTATGTGAGAATCACAAATTGCTTTTGATTGTAAACATTAAAGAAGTGTGTCTACTGCCTAATTCTAGCTTCTACCAAATTGTGAATTAAAGTTTGAACATATTGTGGCTAGGTTTCCAAAGCAATCTTTAATAGTATACTTTAAATGCTTTTGAATTTCCATTCTACTTATCATTTTTATTTCAACATAATTCTAAATGGGTTATATTTTAGAATCATAGGCAAGACATTTTGAAGAATAATAAAAAGATGTAGTAGTGAGACCTTCACTCGTCATAAATCCTGTAATACTACCAAACCTTTGGAAGTTGAAATTCATAATCCTAAGGAACAAAGGGAGAAAAAATAAAAGAAAAAAGAAGAATATATTTGCTTATCTAGAGCTATCTCGTGGGTTTATTAAAATAGAATGAACATTCTTGTATGTTGTATCCATTAGCAAAATTTGGGGATAAAAACCAATTTAGTCCCATAATTTTGATTATGTTCATTTTTCGTCCCAAAAAGGATAAAATTTTCAATTTAGTACACTGGATCAAACTAAGGGCAAAAAATGCTCAATTTTCACTTAAAATGCTGAAATCACCAATAAATGTCTCATTTTTGCTGATTTTCGTTGTCACGTATCAATCACACGCCATTTTTCAGTGATTTCAGCAACACGCTGCATTTTCTAGTGGTTTATGTAAGAATGGAATATCTTCTCAATTGAGGGATTTGGAGTATATTACATCAATATATATAATGTATTTACAATTACAATTTAAGAAAATAAATAAATTAAAAAGATACACAAAATATTTACTAATATATTAGAGATCTTCTAGATCATGATCCGTAATATCTCTAATACCCCCCTTCAAGCAGAGCAAATGGGGACATACGCAAAGTTTGGATCGAAAGAATTCAAATAACGGACGCGGAAGACTTTTAATAAAAATATCAGCAAGTTGGAGCGAGGAAGGAATAAATTGTGTAGAAAGACGACCACTAGAAACAAGCTCACGTACAAAATGATAATCAATGCCAATGTGCTTCGTACGCTTATGAGCTATCGGATTCTGACTCACAGCTAGAACGAGAAATAGTAGGTTGTTTCTTAACACTCCAAGAGACCAGATTAGGGCCCAAAAATACAGAATACCCAGCATTTTCCCTTGAAGTATATGATGAAGCCATATAATTCATCATTGAACACAAAACTTTGTATGGTAATCTATTTAGGAAATGGAAAGATCAATTGCAAAGTAATTAATTTCAGAGGTGAATGATGAATTTAATCTAGTGATCATGGATTGGAAGTTTCTCTCACAAAGAATGATATGGAAGTGAGGGGTTTTATAAAAACTAATTCAATATTATAACTTTGCTTATATTCATTTTTAATCCTAAAAAGGATAAAAATTTTCGATTCAGTATCACTGACTTTTTAAATAGGGCAAAAAAATGCCCCATTTTTGCCAATTTTCGTTGTCACGTGACAATCGCGCACCGTTTTCTAGTGATTTCAGTATTTTTCAGCGAAAATGGGGGCATTTTTGCCCTATTTCAGAATCGATGATACTAAATTGAAAATTTTATCATTTTTCGAACCAAAAATGAACATAAGCAAAGTTATGGTACAAAATTAATTTTTATCCCCAAAGCTTGTGATAAAGCATGCAATAAATCTATGATTCAGGGATGGGAAAATAATTAATCTCTGACCACACAACACCCTTGCATCTTCGGCCCCTCTGAAAAATGGACAATCACACTTTTCTGTACTTGTTTCTCTACTCATTACTTTCTTCTTCCCCACGCCTTTCCCTTCATGATCATTTTCTAGATTCAACTCCTTATATCAGTTTTGTTTTCCCTTATACTTTCTCAACTTAAAAATAGTCTTCCCTTCTTCAATTCACCACCATTATTAGATCGCTTCACAACCACCACCATCTAATTTTCTGTAGCAATGTCGAAACCAACTTAATAACTCGTCTCGTGTTTTAAACCATTCATAGGTTTCAAACAACAAGTCCATGAAATCATCAACCATAAATACATTTGTACTGAGTTTCTTCCTTCGTTGAGACAATAGTGAATCTTGTAGACAAAATAACGGATTCCTTACTACGTTAAAAAAATAGCCATTAAAATTGAAAAACATGCCTCCATTCGGAAGATCTTGGTCGAAAAATTTTCTTCTGTTCGATCCTGGCCTTCGGTTGTGCCTTTCGTTCGACCAAACTTTGTCAAACAATAACGTAATTTTCGATCAGTTCCAGTGGAACATTTCTTGTTTCCCTAGCATTGGTTGGTGAACAACCTAGTGTGGACAAAAAAACACTAATGACTATTAATTAATCAATTAAAATGCATAATAATACATATCTTTAAGGTCTTAGGTGTATTCTTTGCCGACATTATGCCACACTTGTGCGTATGAGTGATTTTACACGGTAGGGGAAACTAGTTTTTTTCTTCGAATTCTACCTTTGAGTTAGAGAAAGATGGTTGGTATATGGTGTTTGGTGGATGTTTTCGTTTGAGCTAGTATGAGGGGTTTTAATTGTGAAGATGGTTGGTATATGGTGTTTGGTGGATGTTTTCGTTTGGCCGTATAAATGATTTGTCGAGTTGGGTTAGTGTGGTGTTTGAAAATTGAGGGTATTTTAGTCATGAAAGATCATGTATGTAGTAAAAGAAAGAGGAATGTGGTCTGTTGCCCAAACTAATTTAAACATTTGCAAAAATGCCTACTTAGATTAAATATAAGCAATAATGCCCACTTTGAAGATGAGTTTACTGATTTTCCCCTACTATATATGTGTCAGATTTTTTCAGACTTAACATGAAGACAAAATATTATTCTGAGTGTGTGAAGAAAAGACCGAGTGACAGACCAAGTGTGCAAATGACAGAGTTTATAATTAAATTTATTATTATAGTGAAAAGACCGAGTGGTCTTAAAAAATAGACTTTATAAATAAATTTAATTATACACTGAAAGACGGAGTGGCTGTGACCAACTTTATTTTTAGATTTATAATTAAAGTGAAAAACCAAGTGACTGATAATTGATGAATACTGATAAAAAAAATTGATGAGTTTTTAATATAGGTACTGAAAGACTAAGTGGTATGTAAGAATAGGACAGGATATGTAAGAATTATGTAATAATTGAAAGACTGATACAAGACCGAGTGATATATAAGAATAGGAATGAAAGACCAAGAAAAAAAATGAATGAAAGAACCAATGATACAAGACCGAGTGATATGTAAGATTAGGAATGAAAGATCGAGTAAGAAAAGGAATGAAAGATCGAGTGATATGTAAGAATAGGAATGAAAGATCGAGTAAGAAAATGAATGAAATACTGAATGAGAAAATGAACGAAAGACCAATTGATACAAGACCGAGTGATATGTAAGAATGGAAGACCAAGTGAGAAAATGAATAAAAGACCTAGTGATACAAGACCGAGTGATATGTAAGAATAGGAATGAAAGACCAAGTAAGAAAATGAATGAAAGACCGAGTCATACAGAAGTCAATCTTCTCCACGTTAAATCAAGGGTATTAGAGTCTTTTATTTTCAAAAGTGGGCATATTTGCTTTTTTTTTATGCTGCTGATGCGTGTTTTCTTTGCACGCAAAACTAATCCCCAAGTATTATAGATATCAATTGCAGCTTAAGCAAGCGACCAAGTTAAATATCAAACCCAAAGAACGGCGTATTATCAATTTAATTATTTACTAAATTAATTAAGAAAAGGCAATAAGAGTTGTGGAATTAATTATCAACTACTAACAAATAATTAAAATAACAAATAAAATAAATTAAGCACCAGAAGAATACGAAAGTGAATCAAGTAGGAGAATAGGTAGCTCTTCGGACAATTCAGTTTCACTCATTAATTTTCCTTTCGTGTATCGATGTCCGACTCTACCTTGTGGATTATGGATGCATCACTAAGCCATGCATATATATTTACTCTATAGACATAAGCAAACATGCATATAACACGAATAACCTTGAAGCAAGAGATATAATTTCACCCCTCTTTCTAGGTACTATCAGTATCAATTATTTTCCTGGCCAATTAGTACTCTAACCCGATATGATCTCCCTTTATAAGTACTATAAAATTCCCTCTTCATCCTACTTATCAACCCGAATCTAACGCAATTAATAAGTACTTATACATGATAGTTCTAATGAAGTTTCATAGTCCTCTCACTTAGAATCATAACATGGAATCATGTTCAGCAGTGAACGCGCTCAATCAATAACCAAGATGAACATTCAGACTCTATTCAACAGTTAATGATGAACAAAACGACTCTAAATATGGATTAAGAAAGCATAGTCTTATATAAAATAAACCACAAGTAGTGTTGTACGTTGTATACACAAGAAAGTTCAATTAATTCATAAAACCTTCAAAACCTTAGACTACCAAAACGGTTCTAGCCCATGATGTTACGAAGAACAATCTTGGGGGTTGGATAGATCTCACCCATATGTCCGAAAATACAAGATAAATTAGGAAATGATAAAACCAAAGATGTGGGCGTCGTCGTGTCCTTCTCCATCTTGAATCATCCTCTTGGTTCTCCTCTTGATTCAGCAGACGAATCTTCAAAGTGATGGATGAATGGAGGAAAGGATGTGGATGATGGTTGAGGGATGATCCCCCTTGTGGGGTGATGTAGGATGGATGTGTTTGTGGTCTTTTCTTGGTGTGATCTGCATCCTCTTTTATACTTGTAACCTCTCCTTATGGACCTTTATAGGGCTTTTTTGTGGAAAACACATAAATACATGCATTGGATGTGAAACCCCGCACAGATCTGGATTCGCATGTCCTAGCTCGACTAAAGTGGTTTTGGTCGAGTTGGAAGGCATTGGTCGAGCTATGGTCGAGCTGTGTGGTCGAGCTAGAAAGCCTTGGTCGAGCTACGATCGAGCTGCGCGTCTGTAAAATGAAACTTCGTCTTCTCATCTAGCTAGACTTGCCCGCTATAGCTCGACCAAAATGGCTTCGTTGAGCTATGGTCGAGCTGCATGCGCAGTCTCATCGTTTCACGCATAACTTCCACATCCAAACTCCAATTTGAGTGATTCTTGCATTCACACAAATCTCTCTTCCTTGGCTTTCTATCCAAATAAAGAACATAAAAAAATCTAACATTTGAAGGTGTAACAAGTCATGCAAATTGCACAATCGCGCTGAGTAGAAATAGCTTGCGTGACGTCACCATTTTGATCATAACTTTCTCGTTTGGGCTCCGATTGAGATGTTCCTTATGCCAAAATGATCCTCTCTTTTGTGGCTTTCCAAATATGTATCACACTTTTAGTTTTGAGTTCCATACGAATACAGAAAAATTATACAAGTTGGATGTGCAGTTTTTAGCATTCCTCTAACTTTGCACTTTTGATTATTTTTCCACCTAACATATCTTTTTCTTATATATATCGAATATAAGACACTTGCACTAATATATATCAAAAATTCCCATAAAAAAGTGTTAAATAGGACACTAAAACACGCTTATTTTCACTCTCATCAATCCCCCAAACATACCCATTGCTCGTCCCGAGGCAAAAAAATAAAAATAAAGAGAAAGAGAGTAAGAAAATTAGCAGGGAACCAAGGACTATGAATAATGGCCCCTTCAAAATTCAATTGTCCTCAACTTAGGTCATGCAACTCTCATTACACGTAATAATCAGATCATATCATATAAAATAAGACAATCACCATGAATTCAAATGCTCTATTGACATGTATGTTCTCACAGAAAGTATATATCACTCGCACTCAAGTGTAAAAGATGCACATATGGGTTAAGATATTTACTCTCAAATTCAATCCAAGTGCATATGTAACCATTGTTGGCGCTTGGATCGTTTGGTTAACGTGACCCGTTAGGGATCCATACGTTTCTAATATCCGCGGAAGGTCGATCCCTGTGACCTCTGCGGGGAGGTCGATCCCCGTGTGCGTTGCCCATATTCGTGCTTGGTGGCGAACAATCGAATTCGCCGATATATATAACTGTTATAATTTGATTTAATTATTTAATTATTGTTATATATGCTATGCATGATACTATTGATTTATTGTCTTATTTGTCGTAATAGGAGCATGCAAGGTTGCATATTTTATTCTGAATATTATATGCATGTTAAAAACTCTCGGTGTTAAATAACTAAGTGGGAGAGGGGATTGGTAATTAATTCCCACGGCCTCCATTATTGGTTTGTTAGCAATGTGAATAAACTTGCGCGTCGGCATTATAGCCTTCCTCCCCATCGGATGAGTTTATTCATAGATTGCTGGAACAGACTTCATTAAATAATTATGTTTGTAATGTGATGCATATGAACTTGCGCGTTGGCATAGACCTTCCTCCCTATCGAATGAGCTTATATGCAGTCCACTGATACAAACTTATAATTGATGACTGTAGGAAGTTATCCGAGCGCGTGTGTACTTCTCCATCTGTAAGGCATATAAGCTCGCGCAATGGACTTGGGGTCAAATAATGGTGTACACTTAGGTGTAAATAATAAGTATCCTCCCCATCAGAGTCACTGCTTTTATTTGCATGGCTAAAGAGGAACCAACTATTAATTATTTTGTCATAAAGTTAGGTTGACAAATGAAATTAATGGGTAAAACCTTCTCTTGTAAATGTTCGGATTTGTAAATGTCCACACTATCATGGCTTGCAAACTCATGGTGCTTGAGATGTCGGTGAATTTATATTTTATATTATTTTGAGAGAATCAATGTAAATGGATAAATTCGAAGATTTGATCGGTGTATTTTTTATGGTTCTCTGAATTTCAAATAGTTTTATTTCACTTATTGTTTACTAAAAGAAACATATTTACTAGTCCAAAATTAGATGATTAGAAAAGAATCTTGGATTCTAATTTTACTGCTTAAGAAATACATGTGTGTTCTCACAAAAGACTTATCATGATGCATATTAAAGTCTCTGGTGAAGAGATAAGAGATTCATAGAAATATGATGGTCTTATGTAACTCTTCAGATACTTAAGTAAGTTAAAAGGCTGTAGGTCATGATTGAATTTGATGAATGAATTGAAAATACATGGAATAGAAGTTGAAGGGGAAACCTAAGTCAATTTTATTCTTCATTGTTTGCCTAAATATTTTGAGCAAGTTCCACCTGAATTACAAAGAGGTTGTATATGGTGGGGAACTTCTGACAAAACATATGGCGAAGAAAATCCAATTTCATCAAGATGTGAACAAGGTTAGTATCTCATTCACTAATTGTTGAAGCATGATTAGCATTGGCATTTACTGACATGTTGTGTGTAGATACTGGAATCACTAAACGCCTGCAACTAAGTGATGATGAAATTATAATATACATGGGTAAAACTATGAGAGTAGTGGATGTTGCAATGGGAGTTGCTTAATTATCTTACGATATGAATAAAAATTTGATTATGAGAAATTGTCTTTACGTACGTTTTCATAGAAAGAATTTTATTTCAGTTTCTATGCATTTACGGATGGATACTCCATTCATTTAAATGACATGGTCATAGTAATGAAGGATAGAGCTATAATCTGTTAAGGTACATTAGTGACAATTTGTAAACTCTTAAATCATGTTTATACCACGGATGCAACAAATAGTAATTAATAATGCGTCTTTTAATCCTAATAAGAGAAAGACTCTTATGCAAATGATTAGATAGATGATGAATTATTTGGAATTACTTAATTCATTTTATGGATAAGCCCTAGAAACAGTAATTCATTTGAATGTTTATCTGTTTGTGGGATATTCTATAAAAATGAATGTGATTTATTTAGTCTAAAAGATCGAAGGGTGATTGTTAACACAAACACTAGATTTTTGGAAAGAGACTATGTAATAAATCACATACCCATTTATAAGTTGTCCTAAAGGATGTGAGAAGAAAACACAAAGTATTAGTATCAATTGTATAAGAGGATATACCACAAGTTAAACTGCAACGCGTGTCACGTCTGATACACAATTGCGTGTAGTGCCTTGTCATAGTGGGAGGGTTGTTCGACAACTTGCAAGATATATATTTTGGGAGAGTCGTGAGAGTTAGTCCCTAGTAAACATGGATTGAACCCACGGATACGACGAAGCACTACAAGATCTAAATGCGATATCTTAGCTAGTGCAATGATGTTGAAAAAGAATTGATGAATTTTAAATTAAATATGGGAGCTTGTAAGACCACTAAATGGTGTAAAAGCCATTGGAAGTGGTCATACTAAATAAAAGAGGATCATATGGTAAGGTGAAAACCTTGGAAGCAAAGCTTGTTGCGAAAAATGTATACTCAGAAAGAAAGGGTTCGATTATGAGATAACGTGTTCACCGGTAGCTATGCCTAAGTCAATCCGGACTCTTTTACCTGTTGCTACTCATATGGAATATGAGGGATAGAAAATAGATGTCAAGACAACTTTCCTGAATGGAAGTCTTGAGGAAAACATCTATGTTAAGCAACCAGAGTGATTCATTGCAAGGAGCAAAGAGCATTTTGATATTAAGCTTATAAGTGTCCATCAATGGACTAAAGCAAGCTTCAAAATTATAGAACATCCGTTTTGATGAAGAAATCCAGTAATATGGATTTTATCAATGCTCGGATAAGTCTTGTGTATTGAAAAGAGTGACGGGAATGTGGTGGTATTTTTTGTACTATACGTAGATGATATATTGCTCATTGGAGACAATGAAAGAGTATTGTCGGGCGTATGGGTATGGTTAATAAAGCAGTATGAAATGAAGGACTTAAGAAGAGTAAAAATATCTTTTTGATCACGATAATACGGATCACAAGAAAGGATGTTAAGCTTAGCTCAAGTTTAGCAGAATGATACAATTCCTACTCGTTAGCATGTAACTTTATCTAAGGAAATATGTCTTAAGACACAAAAAGAAGATAAAGGTGATGAAAGCGATTCCTTATGCTTCAGCGAATAAGGAAGCTTAATCTAAGGAATGCTATGAACGAGAATAGATATATGTTTTGTCGAAGAAATGAACAGTGGGTATCAAGGTAACCCGAAACAAGAATGATGAAGTGTGGTAAGACATATACTTATGTACCTGAAAAGGATCAGAAATTATATATGGGCTTACCGAACAGAATCATTGCTTCTTATGGGTTATATAGATTCCGATTTTTCAAATCAGATAGGGACGACAGTAAATCCACCTCAAAGGTTATGTGTTTAATTTTATGAAGTAGAGTCATAATATGGAGGAGTGTTATATAGAAATATATTTCAGACTATAAACTCCATCATGGAAAGATGATAAATTGGAGCCTATAAGGCAGCCAAAGTATCTATATGACTCTAGAAACTACATGATGAACTTTGAAGTATTTCTAAGTTTGCCCAAGATTATCACAATTTAAATTAATGATATTGGTGCAGTTGCAAACTTGAAGGAATCACAAGTCCATAAGGCAATTAAACACATGGAGCGCGAGTACCACCTGTTACGAGAAATTGTATGATGAGGGTAAGGTTGTTGTAGCCTAGATTGCATCGGATGATAACCTAGTAAATCCATTTACAAAGACCTTAAAGCGAAAGCTTTTGGTGGTCGTGTAGTAGGAGTGGGAATCAGATGTAGGGCGGTAGAAATGACAGCATAGTCTTTTAGTATAAGTGGGAGATTGTTGGATTATATACTAAAAGTCTAGCTTTTTGTATAAACAATCTTATAACAATTTATTTGAAATGAGAATCATATGATCAAATAATTGTATCTTATAATTTATTTATATGTTCGATGCAATAGTCCACTTACTTTATACAGTAGATAATATGTTGTGCGACAACACGCGGAAGATCATATTATCGGTTTCCTTATAAAGTATAAACAGATGCTCACAACCGAGATCGATGGGGACTCTCTATCGGGATGGTTGTAGTGTGGTTTGGTATTAGCTTTTCTTGGCTATAGAATCACATTAGTGCACTTTTGTGTATTGAGCAGGACCGCTTAAGATCGTTCGACTTATACTGACTTATAGGAGAACTTGATCTCAGTTATTATGGAAGTTCGTGCTCTTAATCCCTATACAATAACCTCGACACGTAGGGCAGTATGTATTTCTTTGATTTATCAATGGGTGAGATTTACATGTAATTAAATCAACAAACTCGATGAGTTGGGAAGTAGTGTTGTCTCTATGGTGTGCTGTTGATTGTAGAAGGAATCCGTGTCCGTCATAGGTTGATGATGTCCCCTTGAGGAGCTCATAAGGATTATCATGTAAACCCTGCAGGTGGAATTTATTCTGGCATGATAATGAGGTTGAGTGGTACTACTCTTGGATGAGATATTAATTAATTGAGTTGTCAGTGACTTAAATTAATTAATGGACATTGTATATCTTAAACATGGGGAGACTAACGGACTCATAATAAGAAGGAGCCCAAAACGTAATTTTGGGATTGGAAAGGCAGTGCAGTAATAATATTTTAGTGGAATATATTATTATTATTGAACTTAAGTATAAGCTTTGGGCTAAGCTTGGATACTTAAGCCCAATGGAGGCCCAACTCAATTTCTCCTCCTGGTCCCTGTTGTAGCCCATGTATATAAGTCACCTCAACTTATCTGGAACCCTAATCTTATTCATTATTCACGTATGATGAGGGTAGAGAGCTGATTGCGGAGGTCTCGTAGATCGTCGCCCACATGACGTCGAGATCGGACTTGGGACATACGGCAGAAGATCAGAAGGTAGTTTGCTGCTGCTGTCCGCCACCTTGTGAAATTTATATAAAATCGAACAGTGCTCAGAATTCAATGATCAATATACTGACGGAAAGCTGTTGAAGAGAGGATCATCTGAGTATAAAGATCATTTAATTCTAACATCAGACGAGGAAGTTATGGCCATTCTCGTGGGACTGCACAATCTGTCAGCGAGAATCCTTCATCTTCTACATACCTTAGTGAACGGTAATCGTTTCTATGATTTATTGCTTCCGCTGATATTAGAAACGTATGGATCCCTAACGGGTCACGTTAACCAAACGATCCAAGCGCCAACAACCATAAGCCCACCAAATATCTCAAACACTCCACCACTAAAAGTATGATTCGACAATGGGATCAGAAAGGACTTTTCTTTTGGATATAATGTTGGCTCTTTGGTTAAGGTAGGAAATATATGGATAAGTAACTCAAAACTTGGATCAATCAAGTCGCGATCCATCATGATCTTTCATTATTTCTACTCACTTCAATTAAGCACAAATCCTCATCAACTCATTCACTCCTTTTTTTTTCATGCACAACAATTTTTTCCTTCTCTTTTTTCTTTTTTTCTTGAGGTACTAGTTTTGGGCACTACCTCTCACATCCTCCATAGGGTACTAGATTTAAGCACTACCCTAGGGTATTTGTTTCCATGGAGTACTAGATTTAAGCACTACTCCATGATTCTCCTTATATGCATTCTTAAGCTCAATCATTGTTTCAACACCAATTTCATTTCTTTCCAAACTGTTATCAAACTCCATCAACACACTTTGAAAAGTCATTAATTCTTATCATAATAGATAATCAAGGCTAAAAAAATTCATATGCTCAAAGTAGTTATTTCTCTTAGATAACCAAAGAATGAGATTTTTAGGCTCAACGGGGCTAATTACAGATAAACATATTTCGGTAGGGAATTATTTGGGTAAGTGACTCATAAATTTAAAAATGGCCTAAAATCATCTCTCATCATCTAACACACATGTAGTTTCAAGTAAGATAAGAGGCAAGTTTTAGAATACACACACAAGAATGATACTCACCAGAAAAGAAATATCATGAGATTATGTACATGATCAACGAGGATCAAAATCTCACATGGGTTCTTAACAAGTAATAGAGAACTTTTCATGAAAAGCAATATCCCACAAGTACATATAGAACTTCATACCACTATATAACTCAAGTACACTTCCTTCATCAATTTCCAGAGCATATGAATTTTAAGCACAATTTAAACAAAATAAGCTCATGTGGCTAACCAAAACCAAAAACTCGATCCTTCCACTCCCATGAATTAAGAACACACATAAAAATTTGAATAAGGAAATAAGGGCACCTGATTTCTCCTTCAAAATATTTACGAGCTTCTCGACTTGTTCAACTCGGTCCTGTCAAACCTCAGTTTAGAACTCGTCTTCCTCTTTTTCTATCATCAAAGCTCAAACATACATCACATGATTCATCAATAATAAATTAGGAGACGCCAGAAAAATAAAAAAGATGAAAAATTAAAAACTCGACCACTAACTCTAGGAAACACACAAAAATAACACACCAAACATTAGGTAAGTTGCAAAAAATCGACATATCAACACCGGTTAAAATATTAATATGGCACAAAAAATCAACCCCCTAACAAACAAATAACCAATAAATGGAAAGTATAACCTCGGTGCTCATAAGATGAGGTAAGTACATCACACCCCTCCAAACTTAGTAAAAACGAAAGTCGAAAATAAGTTTGAAAAGAGATATAATTGCCGAAATGTGAGCACTTCAAATATAATAACTTCTCACTCACATAAAAGAAACACGACAATAATAAAAATGGAAGGACAAGCCTCCAATAGGCGCTCATATTTAACGTCGGAGAGTCACGACAGTATGCAGCCTTTTGAAATACTGGATCAAAGGGCGGTCTTCTCGCATCCTCACCTTCAAATATTTTCTTTCCCTTTTCTTGTCTACACTCAGCACCACACCTTTCCTGGTCACAAAAATATGATCCTCATAATTACCTTCTTCCCATGGCTGTCTAGACTCCTCCTTGTCAATCTACCACTCAATTTTAGAGTCATCTGTCATATGAAAATCAAGATTAAACAAGTTAAAAATCACATCTACGCTCTTGAATGATTGAGTCTCCATAGACATCTTCATTACTTTATCAAGAGAGAAAACCACATCTTCATTATCCATCTGCAGTCTAAGCTTTTCTTCCTGAACATCTATCATGGCTCCAACTGTGGCAAGGAACGGCTGCCCTAAAATAAGGGAGACGTCATCCTTGTCATCTTTGATCTCAAGTACAAGAAAATCCATAGGAAAGACTAACTTATCCACTTTCACTAAAACATCTTCAATTAAACCCTTCGAAAAAGTCATGGATCTATCCGCCAACAGAAGAGCAATTGTTGTGGGTGTCAACTCCCCCAAACCAAGCCTTTTAAATATGGACAAAGGCATCAAGTTGACGCTTTCCCCCAAATCACACAAGGCTTTACATGCTGACCCTTTTCCAATGTCACAAAGAATAGTGAAGCTTCCCGGATCCTTCAACTTTGCAGGCAGCTTCCTCTGAATGATTGAGCTGCAATTCTCTGACAGATTCACAGTCTCCACTCCATTCATGCTTTTCCTCTACGATGTAATATCCTTGAGGAATCAGGCATAGTATGGCATCTCCATAATTGATTCGGAGAAAGGAATATTCAAGCTTATCTTGTTCATGATATCTTGAAACCTCTTGAACTTTTCTTCCAATCCCTTCTTTACTAACCTCAAAGGAAACAGAGGAGGTACCTTAGTCTTAAGTCTTCCCCACTCATCTCTTTCAGCCTCCTTCAGTTTATCCTTCTCGACTCTAAACCTCTTTGCTCTTTCCCACTTCTTTTCAGCTATAACTCAGTATTCTACTTATTTGATGGTGCTGGAGTACTCTGAACATCAGGTATAATATTCTGTACAAAAACAGGAGTAGGAAGGTGTTACTCGACCATAGCTCGACCAGAGTGGTTTGGTCGAGCTAAGTGGTACTGGTCGAGTTGGGTCCCCAAAAACGAAATCTGTTTGTTCAGTAGAAAGTGGTGGCTCGACCATTTCCACTAAAGTGGTCTGGTCGAGCTGGGGTTTTGTAAACTGAACACGTCTTTTTGGCTCAACAATAGGCAGCTCGACCGTAGCTCGAACAGTGATGTCTCATCGAGCTGCAAGTTCGAAAACAGAGCATCATTTCTCTATTCTGAGAAGTGTTGCTCGACCATGGCTCGACCAAAGGGCTTGGTCGAGCTGTGATCGAGGTGGGACGTACTATCTTCGTTTTCACCCTCTGGCTTCATTGGACCTTCGTACTACATTCCGGACCTTAACGTGATGGCTTTGCACTCTTTCGGGTTCGTTATGCCTTGAGATGGAAAATTTTCCTTCTCCAACGTCTGCGTCAGCTGATTCACACTCGCAGCCATCTGACCCATTATCAAGGTAAGGTCTTTGAACTGCTTAGATAAATCTGCACGATTAGCATTCAATCTATCTTCGATGTGGTCAACTCTTACATCATTCATTGCCATGTATCGATTGAAGGTATATTCGATACTTTTCACTTCTTGCTTCTACATACTAGGCCCCCCCTTTGTACCAAATCAGTAATATGCTTCTGTTGGGACTCTAGAAGCTTACTGATGTTAGCTAGAATAGAGACAATCTCATCATTCCTATTCGCCTTCTCCACTTGATGTTCAACATGCACTACCTTGCCCACTATATAAGATCCTCTTACTCTCTTTGTAAGCCAGTCATGTGAATTTATAGAGATGTTTTCAAATAACTTTTCTGCTTCAAGTACTGTTTTAGATAACAGCACTCCTCCTGATGATACATCAATAAGAATACACGACTCACAATCCAATCCATAGTGGAAGATACTTATGTATTGAGCCTTAGACATCCCATACTGTGGGCACCTCATGAGCATATCTTTGAACCTGTCCCACGCCTCATGAAATTTCTCACCCTGATTCATTACAAATTGGGTGGTGTCTTGTTTCATTCTTAAGATCCTTGAGGGTGGCATGTATTTCTCTAAGAACTTCTGATGCAGTTGGTCCTATGTAGTACAATCTGTGGCATCAAGAGTCTCATACCATTCTTCTGCCCTATCAATCAAAGAGAACTTGAATAGGGTGATCCGCCTAGCATTATCATGAGCTCTAGCACCCTTCTAAGTGTTAGCATATCTAAGAAATCTTTTGAGATGCTGATATGGATCTTCAAAAGAACCTCCAGAAAAGGGTTTTTTCTCCACCATGTTGATAAAAGCGGAATGTATCTCAAAATCATCATCTTCTCCCTTGCTCCTATCAATCCCATGTTGCCAATCCCATAGTTCGTATAAATTTCATGTATGGCAATATTATCCGGATTCTTCCTTGCTCCGGCCATATTTAGCACTGTGTGTTATTCCTTCATTTCCTTTCTGTCCTTTTCCTAGCGCACAAGTACCTCAGAAAAATTTAAGGTTAGATAGAAATAAATAATCACAAATAAAAGTTTTAACCAACTAAAAATAATAAAATCAATAATAACTGCTGTCCCCGGCAAAAACTTGATGCGCGTTTTCTTTGCACGCAAAATTAATCCCCAAGTATTAAGGATATCAATTGCAGCTTAAGAAAGCGAGCAAGTTAAATATCGAACCCAAAGGACGGCGTATTATCAATTTAATTATTTACTAAATTAATTAAGACAAGGCAATAAGAGTTGTGGAATTAATTATCAACTACTAACAAATAATTAAATAATAAATAAAATAAATTAAGCACTAGAAGAATACGAAGTGAATCAAGTTGGAGAATGGGTAGCTCTTTGGGCAATTAAGTTTCACTCATTAATTTTCCTTTCATGTATCAATGTCCGACTATGTCTTGTGGATTATGGATGTATCATTAAGTCATATGCATATTTACTCTATAAACCCCTGACCAATTGGTACTCTACACTGATATGTGTTAGTGTTCGATCGTTTGGTTAACGTGAACCGCTATGATTCCATGCAAATCTATATCAGCGGAAGAAAGAATATAAATATACATTACCTTTCATCAAGGTATGTTGAAGAAGAAAAAATTCTCCCCGGCAGCTTGCGCGACCTCACGACTTTTGGCATAACTTCCTCATCCAATCACCGATTTGAGTTATTTGTGTACCAAAAATGATCCGCTCTTCCGTGGCTTTCCATCCATGTATCACACTATCAGATTTGAGTTCCACACGAATTTAGAAAAATAATGGAAGTTGACGATCAGGTTGCTGAAAACGACCTCTTCGATCTTCTGCTATATTCCCAAGCCTACTCTTGACGTCGTGTGGGAGTCAATCTTCACTCTTAATCTGTAATCCTCCCTCTCAATCTCACATTTTAGATGCAGGAATGAATGATTAGGGTTTCTGAATTATTGAGGTGGCTTATATTTGTGCTACAACAGGGACCAGGAGGAGAAATTAGAGTCGGGCCTCCATTGAGCTTAATTAGTATCTAAGTTTAGCCCAAAACTTATACTTAAGTCCAATAATAATAATATATTCCACTAAAATATTATTACTGCACTGCCGCTCAAATCCCAAATTACATTATATACTTCTTCTTATTATGAGCTCGTTAGTCTCCCGCCATTTAAGATATACAATACCCATTAATTAATTAAGTTACTGACAACTCTATTAATTAATATCTCATCCGAGAATAGTCCCACTCAACCTCATTATCATGTCGAATAAATCCACCTGCAGGGTTTACATAATAATCTTTATGTCGTTATAAATCCACCTGTAGGGTTTAATAAGACACGGATTCCTTCTACAATCAACGGCACACCATAGAGACAACACTATTTCCCAACTCATCGAGTTTATTATTTTAGTACACATAAATCTCACCCATTGATGAATCAAAGAAACACATACTGGCTTATGTGTCGAGGTTATTGTATATGGATTAAGAGCACGAATATCTATAATAATAGAGATCAAGTTCTACTATATAGTCAGTATAAGTCGAACGATCTCAAGAGGTCCTACTCAATACACATAAAGTGCACTAATGTGATTCTATAGTCAAGACAAACTAATACCAAATCACACTACAACCATCTGAATAGATAGTCCCCGTCTATCTCGGTTGTGAGTATTTGTTTATACTTTATAAGTAAACTGATAATATGATCTTCCGCGTGTGTCGCACAACATATTATCTACAGTATAAAGTAAGTGGACTATGACATTGACATATAAATAAATTATAAGATGTAATCATTTGATCAATGAATCTCATTTCAAATATTGTTAAAACATTGCTCATACTAAAGCTATACTTTTAGTATACAATCCAACAATCTCCCACTTATACTAAAAGACTATTCTACCATGTCTGCTGCCATACATCTGATTCCCACTCCCACTACATGACCATCAAAAGCTTTCACCTTAAGGTCATTGTAAAATGATTTACTTGGTTATCATTCGATGCAATCTTGGCGACAACAACCTTCCCCTCATCATACAATTTCTCATTGCAGGTGATACTTGCTCTTAATGTGTTTAATTACCTTATGGACTCATGATTCCGTCAAGTTTGTAACTGCACCATTATTATCACAATAAATTGTGATAACCTTGGGCAAACTCAGAATCACATCTACGTCTATTACGAAGTTTCTAGTGTCATACAATTAGTTTGGCTGCCTCAGAGGCTCAAATTTATCATCTTTCCATGGTGGAGTCCGAAATACATTTCTATATAACACTCCTCCATATTATGACTCTACTTCTTAAAATTAAACACATAACCTTGAGGTGGATTTACTGTTGTCCCTATCTGATTTGAAAATTCTGAATCTATGTAACCCACAAGAAGCGGTAAATCTGTCCGGTAAGTCTACATATAATTTTTTGTCCTTTTCAGGTACATAAGTATATGTCTTACCATAGTTTAAAATTCTTATTTCGAGTTACCTTGATACTCACTGACCATGCATTTAGCAAAACAGATATCCAATCTCGTGCATAGCACTCCTTAAATTAAGCTTTCTTATTCACCGAAGCATAAGGAACCGCTTCATCTACTTTATCTTCTTTTGTGTCTTAAGACACATTTCCTTAGATAAAGTCACATGCTAAAATGAATAAGCATTGTATCATTTCATGAAGCTTGAGATAAGCACCACATCATATCTTGTGATTTGTATCACCATGATCGTAAGAATTTATTTGGCTAATCTTAAGTCCTTCATTTCATACTGCTTTAAAAACCATACCCTTACGCTCGACAATACTCTTTCATTGTCTCCAATGAGCAAGATACAATCTACGTATAGTACAAGAAATACCACCAAGTTTCCAACACTCTTTTCAATACACAAGACACATCCGCACATTGAACAAATCCATATCACTGGATATCCTCATAAAAAAGGATGTTCCAAGATCTTGAAGCTTGCTTCAGTCCATCGATGGACAATTTTAAGCTTACACTAAAAATACTCGTAGCCCTTTGCAACGAATCACTCTAGTTGCTTCACATAGATGTTTCCTTCAAGACTTTCAATCACGAAAGCTGTCTTGACATCTATTTGCTATACCTCATAATTCAACATGAGCAGCAATAAATAAATAAAAGAAATCGGATCGACTTTAACTTAGCTACAGGCGAAAAGGTTTCCTCATACTCGAACTCACCCCTTCTTTCTGAGTGTGCCTTTATGCAACAAGCCTTGTTTCAAAGTATCATCTTACCGTTAGATCCTCTATTATTTTGTATGACCACTTCGAATGGCTTTTACACCATTTAGTAGTCCTACAAGTTCCCAAATTTGATTTACAATCCATAGATTTTATTTCAAAATTCATTGCGACTTATTAAGATTCCACATTTCGATCTTGTAGTGCTTCGTCGTATCTATGGGACAATTTCATGTTTACTAGGGAGCAAGTCTCACGACTTTTCCAAAACATAAATCTACGGTTGTTTGAACAACCCTCCCACTACGTCAAGACGCTACATGCAATTGTGTATCAGATGTGACACGCGATGCAGTTTACTTGTGGTATATCATCTTTTATAATTGGTACTATACTTTGTGTTTTCCCTCTCACATCCTTTAGAACAATTTATTCATAGGTTTGTGATTTATTACATAGTCCTTTTCCAAAAATATAGTGTTCGTGTTAACAAATACTCTCTTGATCTTTTGGACTGAATAAATCACCCTTCATTTTTCTAGGATATCCCACAAACTGACAAACATTAATATGACATGCTGTTTCTAGGGCATACCCATAAAATGAATTTAGTAATTCTAAATAACTCATTATCTATCTAACCATTTGCATAAGAGTCATATTCATTCTTTTCGCCACACCAGTCTGCTGAGGTTTGCCCGGTGTTGACAACTTGGAATTCAATCTCAACCTCTGATAAATCTATATATATATATATATAAATAAAAAAGTCTTCCAAAAATAGAAAGGATGAATTTTCCTGCCCATTTTTCTTGCTAAATATGGAAATATGGCTTAATACCCATTAGATGGTTGTGTGAAAAGAAACCCAGTGTCATTGAACATGCGCATGCTGGTGCATTCTTTAATAGATTTATTCATTAAAAAAACTAGATTTTACTTTATTCTAGATACTATCATTCTAGGGTGGCTATTACTATCTTCAATACACTTTCTTTTTTCTTTACGGCTAATTTTATAATTAATCTGTCATCCATTAATTGCAGTAATTTAAATTTTAAATGGTGTAATAGAAGGTGAAACAACTACACCACCTGCCAGCTGATATAAATAATGTTATTCCAAATAGTTCCCTCTATCTTTTTCATTCTTTTCACATATCCATAGTGTAGGTAGTAAACTGCTCATTTGTTTTTATCTTTATATCACCTTCTTCGGTTTTTACTATCATTGTTATTTTAATAAATCATGCTAAATTAACAGTTTCAGAATGTGTAGGATAAAATACAAAATGATGGTGCCGCTCTTCAAGCAGATGAAGGACATCAATTCTTCAAAGGATAAACAAGCAATGAAATTGAATTAAGCTTGATTCGTGCATATACCATGTTCCTGCATATGACACTAGACAATTTCAGTTAAACTATGGAATCTGTGTTTCATGACGAGGAGGTATGCACTACATTATTCATATGCATAATTGCTCAAATTTGTAAATACTTATATTCAACATTTAACTTTTTCAAGGAGTGTGATTTCATGCTACAATTATAGCAACATCATAGGTGATTTTTTGTTGTAATGTATCATTTTTTAGTTTCAAATGTACAGAGTATGTAATATTGTATTGCTAGATTGAGTTTTTTATGTACCCTATATATCTAAGATGATAGAACACTCCAGACCGTTGCCCAGTAACAGTTATAGAGATGATGATTTTAAATTGAAGACCATTCCTTAGAACACTATCAACAAAGAGGTCAACACTTTAGTTTATGTACATTTTGTTTTAAATGTTTTCAATCATTTTTTTTAAAGATTATTCTGAAATTACTAAATTTTGTTGTTTATTTTACCAAACCAACAATATATAAAACTTGGGTCCTTCAATATATATAAAATGCACTCATAATGGTGTAACTTATGACATAAAAAATTGTAATGAAAATTTGCATTGATATAGGGTACAAATATACCTCAAAACAGTGGTGTTCTCAACAGCATTGATGTACGCATGTCCATTCAAAATAGCAGCAGCCTACATTTGGAGTTGCATCAAGGATTGGAAATTGTAAGAAAAACTAATAGGATGAGAATATAATTATGATATTTGTTTTAAGCTAAGTATTAGAATTAATAATTTCGTATACATACATAGTAAATATAATAGGTATATATTCATTTAGGGAATCAACTCTGGCATTTTTTCGAAAAATCATACCTCTTAGAAGCCAACCACATTTGGCCAGCTTTCACATTTCACTACACATTTTGACCAGCAAAATATTTTAAACAGTCTCTGCAAGTTTAAAGCCAATATCAGATTTTAAGAATTTTAAGATTTAACATCAAATAATCATTATAAACGCATGAGAGATAAACTGTATTTATTTTGAAGGTAAAATGTAGCTGAAGAGATGACTCTCTTTTCAATATCAAGTTATAAAGAAACAATTCACATGTTCATACATTTTTAACTGCCCTCTTTTGATTTCTAAAAATCAAATAGCTCATTGTTTATGTGATCCATCTCCTTTTTGCTTTTACTAAACTTTTCAACTTATATCTAATTACAATTTTTTTCATTAATCATGTTATCTCCATTATTAATGATTTATGATGTAAATAAAGAATAAGCATTCACAATGATATGAGTAGTACAACAGCAGTTCATTCATACTAATCATCCAAGTTTACATGAACATTCAAAATCTAAATCACATGTGCAAATAATTTTAAGCAACTCATGATAATATATCTATTCAATGTATGACTACTTTTTTATTTGTAATGTTCCAAGCAACTCAATTTAATATACTCTATTTTTTCTTCTCATTATCCCTTTTCCAATTTCATAAATATAACACTGATTCTTCTCATTATCTTTTTTACTAGTTTCATAGAATTAAACTATATGTACATCTTTTTAGTGTTATACAAACAAAAATAACTAAGTCAGTAAATTATCAATATACTCTTAACATTTGGTTATTTATGATCTTTAATAGATATTCCCATGAATTTTTATCTCAAGGCCAATCAAAATAATTCATGTGTGTTTTATTTAAATTTTACGGCCAATCAACGTAAGGCAAGAGAATCATGAGTAAAATAAGCAGGGAAGATGAGAGATGAGAGTACTGATGGGTATTTTCTCAACACACAATTAATCCCCAAGTATGAAGGATATCACTGTAGCTTAGACAAGCGACCTAGTTATATTTATCTAACCCAAGGGACGATGGTTATCAATTTATTATTATTTATATTAAGAGAAACTATTGTTTAGAAATTTAAGTTGTGAATGATTATTAATCTAATAAAAAGAAATAATAAATAACAAATAACAAATAAAATAGAAACAGTAGAGATAAACGAGAGTGATCAAATGAGAAGATAGGTAGCTCTTTGGGCCATCCAGTTTCACTAATTAACTTCCCTTCCGTATGTCAATGTCCAACTCTGTCTTGTGGACTATGGACGCATCACTAAGCCATGCAAATCTACTCTATAGATACAAGTAAATACGCGTGTATTACATATGAATCACCTTGGATTAAGAACATAATTACCCACCTTTTCTAGGTACTATCAGTATCAATTATTTCCCATGCACTAAGTACTCTAACCCGATATATAGGTACTATATAATTATTCTCTTTATCCTACTTACTAACTCGAATTCAATTCAATTAATAAGTATTTATATAAGGTAGTTCTAATGAAGCTTTGAAGTCCCCTCACTTTAAATCATAACATAAAATCCTGCTCAACAGTGAACGCACTCAATCGATAACCAAGATATGCATTCAGACTCTACATATCATTTAAAGATGCACAAAACAACTATGAGTATTAATTAAGAAAGCATAGTCTTATATAAAATAAATACACAAGTAGTGTTGTACGGAGTATACACACGGAAGTTCAATAACTAGATAAAACCTTCATATCCCTAGAACTACCAAAATGGTTCTAGCGCATGACGCTTCGAAGAACGTTCATAGTGTTTGAATAGATCTTACCCATATTCTTAAAAATTACAAGAAAGATTAAGTTGCGAAGTAAACCCTAGATGTGGGCGCCGTTGCTTCTTGATGAGAGTGAAAATAAGCGTGTTTTAGTGTCTAATTAAACACCTTTTTGATAGGAATTATTGTCATATATTAGCACAAGTGTCTTATATTCAATATATGTGAGAAAAAGGTGCACTTGAGGTGTTTTATTGTATTTTAGGTGGAAAAAGGATCAAAAGTGCAAAGTTGGAGAAAAGGTGCAACTTGTGCAAGAATGCTGAAAAACGCACGTCCAACTTGTATAATTTTTTTACATTTGTGTGGAACTCTGACCTATATATTTCATCATGGTTGGAAAGCCACAGAATAGAGGATCGTTTTGGCATAAAGAACACCTCAATCGGATTCCAAACGAGAAATTTATGATCAAAATGGTGACATCGCGCAAGCTGTACTGAACAGAAAGGCTGTGCCACTTTTCATGACTTTTTACACATTCAAATGTCAGAGTTCTATGATTTCTTTATATGGGAAGAAAGCCAAGGAAGAAAGGATCGCGTGAGAACAAGAATCATTCAAATCGGATCTTGGATGTGGAAGTTATACGCGAAACGGTGAGACTGCGCAAGCTGGTTCAGACCTGTTCGACCACGACAGCATGGTTCGACCAACCCTGTTGGTCGAACCAAGGTCGAACTAGAAGCCCGAAACTGCGTTAAATCATCGATTTTGCTCCAAATCCATATTTTTACACCCTAGTGCGTGTATGCGCATGTTTTGACGTGAAAAACCCCATCCAAGGTCCATAGGAAGAGCTTATAAATATAAAAGGGGATGTAGATCACACCAAGAAGAGGAGAGCAACACAATCATTCTACACCCCACAAGGGGGGATCACCCCCCACCCATCATCCACATCATTTCCTCCATCAATCCATCACTTTGAAGATTCGTCTATGAAATCAAGAAGAGAACTAAGAGGAGGATTTAAGACGGAGAAGGACGCGATGATGCCTACATCTAGGGTTTTATTCGTTTCCTAATTTATCTTGTATTTTCCAGACATATGGGTAAGATCTATCCAACCCCCATGATTGTTCTTCGAAACATCATGGGCTAGAACCTTTTTGGTAGATATAGGGTTATAAAGGTTTTATGAATTAATTAAACTCTCTTGTGTGTCCTCCACACAAAACTACTTGTGGATTGATTTTATAGATAATTGTGCTTTCTTAATCCATATTCACGGTCGTTTTGTGCATCTTCAATTGGTATATAGAGTCTGAATATATATCTTTGTTGTAAATTGAGTGCATTCACCACTGAACAGGATTCTATGTTATGATTCTAAGTGAGGGGACTCGGAAGCTTCATTAGAACTGTCATATGAATGTTTATTAATTGAATTGAATTCAGGTTAGAAAGCAGGATAAAGAGGGTAATTTTATAATACCTATAAAGGGAGATCATATCGAGTTATAGTAAAAATCATAGGGAGAAATAAATGATACTGATAGTACCTAGAAATGAGGGGTGAAATTACATTTCTTGCTCTAAGGTTATTCACACGTGTTACACGTATATTTACTTGTGTTTATAGAGTAGATTTGCATGGTTTAGTGATACGTGCATAGTCCACAAGGCAAAGTCGGTCTGCACTTGAGAGAGAAGTTAAGTAGTAAAACTAGATTATCCTAGAGCTACCTTTTCTCCTACTTTGTCCACTTTCGTATTCTTCTAGTGCTATTTTATTTTATTTGTTATTTAATTTTAGTATTTTAGTTGATAATTAATTCCACAATTCTTATTGCCTTTCATCTTAATTAATTTAGATAATAATTAAATTGATAATACGCCGTCCTTTGGGTTCTATATTTCACTTGGTTGCTTGCTTAAGCTGCAACTGATATCCTTAATACTTGGGGATTAATTTTGCGTGCAAATAAAACGCTCATCATGTTCTTAGTGCCGTTTCCGGGGACGACTGTTATTATTGATTTTATTATTTCTAGTTGATTAAGATTTTTATTTGTAGTTATTTATTTCTTGGAATTATTACTAACTAATACAAAATATATACTGTTATTACTAGTAGATACAAAACATATATTTTATTACTATCCACTACAAAATTGTTTAATGAAAAGTCACATTAACCCCTATTCCTATATACATAAATTAAAAATAAATATTACATATAACTTTAATTGCTTTAACCCTTTCCATGTTCAATTTAAATACCAATCACTTCTACCTTATTCGTAGGTTTTCGTTGGAAGACGACGAAAACATCCAATATTGAAATGCCTCACACGCCTTAACCACCACATCAAAGAAGGTTATGAATTCTGATCTAGAATCCATGAAGAAGTTTCCTTAATTAAATGTGTCTCACGTCCGCATTTCTTAATTCCTGGTTAATAATTTAGGATTTTTAGTTTTTTTAACTTTGTATTGTTTACTGGTCAATGTTACAGTTTGGAATCTTGTCATTCATTTTTCGCTAGGATTTTAATGTTGATGACACGTACTCCCAACAAATACTATCTCTTCGAAGAAACAATGATGTGATTCTGGCTCATATCTCATAAATTGAATAAACACGAGGAAATTTGACGTACGAGGAAATAAAATTGAACACGAGGAAACTCTGTACATTCAAATTTGCTTATTAGGTGATGGTTTATTAAGGGCGTTCAGTTTGCTAAATTTTGCATAATCAATATGCTGGAGTTTTCATCAACGATTTCGGCAATATTCAATGTTGGCTCAATTAATTTATTTTATGTTTTTTGTATATTTGGATTTTTATGAGTTGTAATATGTATTTAGAAATATTTTGTGATATGTATGCAAAAATAACTTTATTACAGTTTCAATATTTTTGGGTAGAGATTCATATCTTATGCATCGAACAAGTTTATGAAATTAGCATTATGTATTCAGAAATTTTTAGTAATGTGTTCAAAATAAATACAAACAAGTTCATTAGTTTAGCATGTATTCAAAAATTTTAGTAATGTATTCAGAAAATGATTAGTAATATTTATTCGCTCATTATTAACAAGTTTAGATGTTTCAGGGATTTTGAAGAGATTGGAGTTATCATCCACCGATTTTTGCGGAGAAATTAATGGGAGTCTTTATTTTTATATTATTAAATTACACACAATACATTTTAGATAATTTTTTAATACAATTAAAAGAGGGATAAGACTGGCATTTCATGTATTTATTTTGTACTGATAAGTAATATCTTTTGCCTCATGTATCTAGTAGTAATATTAACACATAAATTGTATCTAATAGTAATGGACCCTTATTTCTATCTAATCTTGAAATTTTCTAAGATACTTGTGCACTAGGAAAAGTAGAGGAAGGAAAGAAAGAAATAACACACTGAGCTGAACATGGCCAGAGCAAGGCAGAATCCAGATAATGTTGCCATACGTGAAATTTTCACAAACTATAGGATTGTTAACATGGGTTTGATACGAGCAAGAGGGGAAGATGATGATTTTGAGATACATCCCGCTCTTATTAACATGGTAGAAAAGAATCCTTTTTCTGGAGGTTGCTTCGAAGATCCATATCAGTATCTCAAAAGATTCCTTGGTAATGCAAACACTCAAAAGGGTGCTGGAGCTAATGATAATGCTAGGCGGATCGCCCTATTTAAGTTCTCTTTGATTGATAGGGCATAAGTTTGGTATGAGACTCTTGATGCCACAGATTGCACTACATGGTACCAACTGCAGCAGAAGTTCTTAGAGAGATATATGCCACCATCAAGGATCTTAAAAAGAAAGCAAGAGATCACCCAATTTGTTATGAATCAAGGTGAGAAATTTCATGCGGCGTGGGATAGGTTTAAAGACATGCTCAGGAGGTGCCCACAGCATGGGATATCTAAGGCTCAGTACATAAGTATCTTCTACTATGGATTGGACTGTGAGTCGCGTATTCTTATTGATGCATCATCGGGTGGAGCGCTATTATCTAAGACAGAAATTGAAGCAGAAAAGTTATTTGAAGACAACTCTATGAATTCACGTGACTGGCCTACGGAAAGAGTAAGAAGTTCTTATGTACTTGATAAAGTGGCTCAAGTTGAATATCAAGTGGTGAAGCCAAATATGGATGATGAGATCGGCTCTAGTCTAGCTAACTTCAACAAGCTACTAGAGTTCCAGCAGAAGTAGATTACAGAGTTGACACAAAGGGGGCCTAGTATGCAGCAGCAAGAAGTGAAGAGTGTTGAAGTTACCTTCAATCGATACATGGCTAAGAATGATGCAAGAGTTGATCGTCTTGAGGCTACTATGAATGCTAATCATGCAGATTTATCTAAACAGTTGAAGGACATTACTTTGATAATGGGATAGATGGTCGGGAACGTGAATCAATTGACACAAATGTTGGAGAAAAGAATGTTCCCGTCTCAAGGCATAATGAACCCGAAAGAGTGCCACGCCATCATGTTAAGGTTTGGAACACAGTACGAGGGATCGATGATGTCGAAAACAATTTTAGAAGATCCAAGAGCATGATTCGATCTCGATTCGACCAAGCCAGCAGGTCAAATCACGTCCTGGAGGTTGAACCAAGCACCTGGGCAACCTCCGGAGCATCCAGATGGCCTGTTCGACCAAGACCACACTGGTTCGACCAACCTTGTTGGTTGAACCACGGTCGAACCAATCTGTCCGCAACACTCTATTTTCTCTGATTTCGGGTTTGACCAATACCATCCTGATTCAACCAACCATGCTGGTCGAACCATGGTCGAATTGACCTATCCGAGAGATGCTTAATTTTTTGAAAACCAGTTCGACCAAGACACACCTGGTTTGACTAGCACTCATGGTCGAATTGAGGTCGAACCATCTCGTCCAGCACTATTTTTTTTATGCAGAATGCCTTACCTGATGTTAATGGTACTCCAATACCATCACATGAGCAAAATACTGAGCTTATAGTAGAAAAGAAGTGGGAAAGAGCAAAGAAGTTGAGAGCCGAGAAGCTTAGACTGCAGATGGACAATGAAGATGTGGTTTTCTCTCTTGATCAAGCGATAAAGATGCCCACGGAGACTCAATCATGCAAGAGCATATATATGATTTCCAGCTTGTTCAATCTTGATTTTAATAGGAGAGATGATTCTGAATTTGAGTGGAAGATTGACAAGAAGGAGTCTTGATAGTCATGGGAGGAAGGAAATTTCAAGGATCATATACTTGTGACCAAGAAAGGTGAGGTGCTGAGTGTAGACAAGAAGAGGGAAAGTAAGTATTTGAAGGTGAGGATGCGAGAAGACCGTTATTTGATCCAATAGTTCTAAAAGCGGTATTCCGTCATGACTCTCTGACGTTAAACATGAGCGCATGTTGGGTGTTTGTCCCTTCTGTTTTATTGCTTTTGTGTTTCTTTTGTGTGAGTGAGGATTTATTATATGTGAGGTGCTCACACTTCGTCAATTACAACTCTTTTCAAACTTAGTTTCGACTTATGTTTTTACTAAGTTTGGGGGTGTGATGTACTTATCTCATCTTATGAGCACTAAAGGTACAATTTTTTCTTTTGTTGGTTGTTTGTTTGTTAGGAGGTTGATTTTTGCGATATATTAATACTTTAACCGGTGTTGGTATGTTGATTTTTTGCAACTTACCTAATATTCCGTGTATTGTTTTTGTGTATTTCCTAGTGTATGGAGTCGATTATTTAGTCAATTGAGTCTTTCTTATAGTTCTCCTATTTTATTATTGATGAATATGTGATGATAAGATGTGCTTGAGTTTTGATGATAGAAAAAGGTAAAAGAGTGGCAAGAAGAGTTCTACACTGAGGCTTTGACCTGATCGAGTTGAACAACTCGAGGAACTCGTGCATATGAAGGAGAAATCAGGTGCCCCTCGTTTTCTTATTTTAATTTTTGTGTGCTTTTAATTCATGGAGTTAAGGGTTGAGTTTATGGTGGTGATCTATGTGAGCTTATATGTTTAAATTGTGCTTGAAATTCATATGCTTTTGAAATTGATGAAGGAAGTGTACTTGAGTTATATTGTGGTATGAAGTTCATGGTACTTGTGGGATATTACTTACTATGAAAAGTGCTCTGTTACTTGTTAAAAACCCCATGTGAGATTTTGAGCCTTGTTGGTCATGTTACATAATCACATGATATTTCTTTTCTGGTGAATATCGTTCTTGTGTGTGTATTCTAGAACTTGTCTCTTGTCTAACTTGAAACTACATGTGTGTTAGATGATGTGAGATGATTTAAGGCCATCCTTGAACTTATGAGTCACTTAGCCAAATAATTCCATACCTAATGATGTTTATCCGTAGTTAGCCCCGTTGAGCCTAAAAACCTCATTCTTTGGCAGTCTACGAGAAATAACCACTTTGAGCATCTGAATTTTTTTTAGCCTTGATTGTCCTTCTATAAGAAAATTAATGGATTTTCAAAGTGTGCTGATGGAGTTCTATAACAGTTTGGGAAGGAATGAAATTGGTGTTGAAAAAGTGATTGAAGCTTGAAAATGCATCTAAGGAAAATTATGGAGTAGTGCTTAAATCTTGTACTCCATGGAAATAAATACCTTAGGGTAGTGCGTAAGTCTAGTACCCTATGAAGGATGCACGAGGTAGTGCTCGAAACTGGTACCTCGAGAGAAACATGAGAGAAGAAAAAAATGTTGTGCTTGGAAAGAAAAAAAAATTGAAAGAGTTGAGGAGGATATTGTGCTTAATTGAAGTGAGTAAGAAGAATGAAAGATCGAGAGAGACTGCAGGCTTGATTGATTCGAGTTTTGAGTCACTTATCTATATATTTCCTACCTTAACCAAAGAGCCAACATTACATCCAAAGAAAAGTCCTTTTTGATCTTATTGTCGAATCATACTTTTAGTGGTGGAAAGATTGAGATATTTGGCAAGCTTATGGTTACTCATGCACTTAAATTGAATCTAAGCGTAAACACCTTAACCCATAATTGTACATCTTTTACACTTGAGTGAGAGTGATATATACTTCCCGTGAGACCATGTCAATGAAGCTTTTGAATTGGTGGTGATTGTCTTATCATGTATGCTACGAATTGATCATTACATGTAGTGAGATTTGCATGACCTAAGTTGAGGAAAATTGTATTTTGAATGGGGTATTTGTCATAGACCTTGTTTCCACACTAATTTTCTTACTCTTTTTCTCTTATTTTTATTTTGTTGCCTCGAGACGAGAAACAATGTAAGTTTGGGGGATTGATGAGAGTGAAAATAAGCGTGTTTTAGTGTCCAATTAAACACCTTTTCAATGGCAATTGTTGTCATATATTAGCACAAGTGTCTTATATTCAATATATGTGAGAAAAATGTGCACTTGAGGTGTTTTATTGTGTTTTAGGTGGAAAAAGGATCAAAAGTGCAAAGTTGGAGAAAATGTGCAACTTGTGCAAAAATGCTGAAAAACGCACGTCCAACTTGTGTAATTTATCTGCAATCATGTCGAGATTTGAACAATAAGTGTAATACATGTTGGAAAGCCACAGAAGAGAGGATCGGTTTGGCATAAAAAACACCTCAATCGGATTCCAAACGAGAAATTTATGATCAACATGGTGACGTCGCGCAAGCTGTGCTGAATAGAACGGTTGTGCCACTTTGCATGCCTTGTGACACTTTCAAATGTTGGGTTTTCTGTGATTTCGTTATATGGATAGAAAGTCAAAGAAGAGAGGATCACGTGAACATAAGAATCACTAAAATTAGAGCTTGGATGTGGAAGTTATACGCTAAACGGTGAGACTGCGCAAGCTGGTTCAGACCGGTTCGACCACGACAGCGTGGTTCGACCAACCCTGTTGGTCGAACCAAGGTCGAACCAGAAGCCTGAAACTGTGTTAAATCGCCGATTTTGCTCCAAATTCATATTTTTAGGCCTTAGTGCGTGTATGTGCATGTTTTGACGTGAAAAAGTTCATCCAAGGTCCATAAGGAGAGTTTACAAGTATAAAAGGGGATATAGATCACACAAAGAAGAGGAGAGCAATACAATCATTCTACACCCACAGGGGGGGGATCACCCCCCAACCATCATCCACATCCTTTCCTCTATCCATCCATCACTTTGAAGATTCATCTGTGAAATCAAGAGGAGAACTAAGAGGAGGATTCAAGATGGAGAAGGACGCGACGATGCCTACATCAAGAGTTTTATTTGTTTCCTAATTTATCTTGTATTTTCCAGACATATGGGCAAGATCTATCAAAACCCCATGATTGTTCTTCGAAACATTATGAGCTAGAACGTTTTGGTAGATCTAGGGTTATGAAGGTTTTATGAATTAATTAAACTCTTTTGTGTGTCCTCCGTAAAACATTACCTGTGGATTGATTTTATATATGATTGTGCTTTCTTAATCCATATCCACGGTCATTTTGTGCATCTTCAATTGGTACATAGAGTCTGAATATATATCTTGGTTGTAGATTAAGTGCTTTCACCGCTGAACAGGATTCCATGTTATGATTCTAAGTGAGGGACTCCGAAGCTTCATTAGAACTATCATATATGAATGTTTATTAATTGAATTGAATTCTGGTTAGTAAGCATGATAAAGAATGTAATTTTATAATACTTATAAAGGGAGATCATATCGGGTTAAAGTACAAATCCTAGGGGGAAATAATTGATACTGATAGTACCTAGATAGGTGGTGAAATTATGTTTCTTACTCTGAGGTTATTCACACGTGTTACATGTATATGTATTTGTGTCTATAGAGTAAATTTGCATAATTTAGTGATGCTTCCATAGTCCACAAGGCAAAGTCGACCTGCACTTGAGTGGGAAGTTAAGTAGTAAAACTGCATTACCCTAGAACAACATATTCTCACTTTCGTATTCTTCTAGTTCTATTTTATTTTATTTGTTATTTAATTTTAATATTTTAGTTGATAATTAATTCCACAACTCTTATGGCCTTTTATCTTAATTAATTTAGATAATAATTAAATTGATAATACGCCGTCCTTTGGGCTCGATATTTCACTTGGTCGCTTGCTTAAGCTGCAACTGATATCCTTAATACTTGGGGATTAATTTAACGTGCAAAGAAAACGCGCATCACTTCTCGCTCCATCTTGAATCTTCACTTGGTTCTCACTTGATTCGCTGCACAAATCTCTATGTACAGCTCCGTCGGATGGAGTTAGGGTTTGGATGCGATGTAGGATGGATGTGGAATCTAACTCTCTTTTTGTTATGATCAGCATCCCTTTTTATACTTGTAGTACTCTCCTTACGGACATTTACTGGGCTTTTTCTTGGAAAACACGTCAATTCACGTACAAGAGAGTCGGACTTATAAAAAATAGGCGCGCGTGTCCCCGCTCGACCAAACTGGCGAGGTCGAGCGGACTTCGTTCAGGTCGAGCGATGGTCGAGCGGACTCCCTGTTCGCTGAAACTCTGTACAGACATCCGCTCAACTAAGTTCAACACCACTCGACCAAAAAGTGTTGGTCGAGCGGCTCCTCTTGAGGTCGAACGGCGTTTCGGACTTAATGTTTTTTGATTCTGAGCACTTCTGACCTATTTTTCTGTTTGAATGTGCTCAAAAAGCCTCAGTAGCATCTGATTCGTGGATTCCTCATAAACATACCAATTTGCCTTAATAATAGCTCAAATCTTACTCAATTTCCATACAAATCAGAGCTCAAAATACGTGGATTATCACTCTCATCAAACCCCCAAACTTACATGTTGCTCATCCTGAGGGAACGAAATCAAAACAAAGGCAAGAGAGTGGCATTCACAAGATCCTCATATATCCATAACTTAATAACACATGTAATTTCATCAAATCAAAACATGCATTCATCATACCTTTCATCCATGTAAGAACATCAATCAATTACTATACTTTTACGAGTGCTAAGTCATCTAGCTCACTAGGTAGGTGTTTACTCTCACTCTCAAGTGTAAAAGATATACACTTCAAGGGTTAGTATATACTCTCATAATCAATTCATACATCCGCATAACCATAAATTTAGCAAAAGTCTCAAAGATCAATTCATAATTATTTCAATACTAGGATCACAAAAGACTTGTCTAATGGGTTGTAATGTTGGCTCTTTGGTGAAGGTAGGAGAATTTAGATAAAGTGACTTAATTCACTAGTATAGAATTACCTTGGAGTTTTTGCTTTTCATCAAACAGCTTCATTCTTCTCCATCATCATTCTAATAATCTTTGTGATTCATGCTCTCCTTGTTTTCCTTGAAATCAACATCTTCTTTCTCTACCCTTCTAAGCAGTCGGGGTACCGATTTCGGGCACCACCCTTCTAAGCAGTCGGGGTACCGATTTCAGGCACTACCCCTCGACATGATTTTATCACAATATCACTAGCACAATTTTCCTTCCTTTTTCTTTAATTTCACCACTAGCAATTTATTCACCTCAACTCTTCTACTAGTAAATAGGATTCAAAGCAAACTTAAAGGTAATAAAGGCTACTTATCACAGGCTTGCCATAGAAAAAGCTTTTAAAGGCTCAATAGGGCTTCAAATGATATACAAATTATAAGGTAAGATAACTTTATGGCTAAGTGGCTCAATTATCAATAATGGCCTAAGATCATCTCCTAATATCTATCAATCATGAATTTCAAACAAGATTCCACGCCAAGTTTTAGAATACAAACGTATGAACGATTCTCTCAAGAATAAACTATCATGTATTAATGTAGCATGAGTAAAAGGCTCAAATTCTCACATGAGTAATAGATTTCCTAAGCACTCCTCAAAGCATGCAATCAATATCAAATTCCACCTAAACTACATGTAATAACATACAATACATTCCTTTCTTCAACAAAATCAACATGCATTGAAAATAAATGCATATGCATAATCAAGAAGCATCATCGTATTATCCAAATCAAACATATCCACTATATCCATCATCAACAATCAATATCAAGTACAAACCACCCATACATAAATCTCAATCATCACCATCACCACTCAATCAGAACCCAACATGTAAAGTGAAAAAGAGAAGGGAGATGAGAGGAATCAGACAAAGAGAAAAACCTGGCAAACTCTATTCCATTGGAGCATCATCATTATCACTAATATCCATGCGCCATAAGTCAAAATCCCTCTGAAGAACCCAAAGCTTCCTATCAACCTCTCGATAGTTTACTTGAATCTCTCCCAGCCTTCTATCCATAGCATCATACCTCAAGTTGAGCGCAGCATAGTTTGTGTTCGCTAAAGCAAGTTGGCGGTTTGTCTTTTACTGGTTTGTATTCAATGTGGTAAAGTGATCATTCATCATTTGGAATTGCTCTCTATAAAAGCGATCCTGAGCCTGCCAGAAATCATACGACTCCTGCTGCTACGACTGCGGTGGTGGCGCATTGGAGGAATACCCATCTCTGGGATGTCTTGAGGCATCTCCATATGTACCTCAGGTATCGGATGCTCAAACGGTGGCGGTTGCTGCTGTCCAAACTGTTGCTGCTGCTCAAATGGCTCGTCCTCCTCATACTCCTCCGGCTTTCCCACTAAAATCATATCCAAGTCGAGATACATACCTTCAAGATGCATATCTACCAAAGTTTGCCAATCTCCATTCGCACATCAAGTAGTGGAGATCGCGATGTGGGGAGGAGTGTTCATTAACAGATTTCCATTGATCTATACCGTAGTAAGATTAATGAGAGAAAAGGGCATCTTAAATGAAATTGGATTCATCCCTCGGATGAACATCCATACACCGTCTTCATGTCTAGCCAAATTCATCCTCACACACGCCGAAAGAATCAAGTTAGGCTCACCAACCACAGGCCGATGCCTAGACAAATAAACATTAAAGTGCTCAAATAACGGTGTGATCAATCCTCCAATATTCACCTTCTGAAACATGTGAGTGGTGAACCAGTAAAGCTGCTGCAAAACATATGCCCCTAGATTGAAATGACCCCATTCATTATACACCAAAGAACGTATAACTCTCCTCTTGGAATACACCCTCCCTCAGCTCACTGGATTCCGAATGAAAGCAGCCCTCGATCACTGCGGATCATAAGCGCCTTGTAAACCCGTAATTAACCTCCAAAAATCATCAGCAATAAATCCTACGACCTCTTAAATTGACACGTCCTCTGGGCATCCAAACATCCTGTTAAACTGGCTTGTACACATATATCTCAGATCACGTGCAAGTCGGAACCATGCTGAGGTAGGAAGAACAGAATCCTCCCAAATCACTTCTAAAGTACATAGCATCTCCGCTGTGATATGAAAGTACGTCTCCCTCTTCAAATCCATGAATCCACTGATTCCTACTTGGTTAAACATCCATCTGATATCATTGATCATGCTCATCTCCATCATGGCTTCATCATCTTGGTAACGAGTCCGAGCAATCTTCCTTGAAATAGCTCTCCATAACTCTCTCTTCTCATCCCAATTCGGTATTTGCAACCCAAAATTTGATTGCATTTTCCCATTCTTCTTGTTTTCTTAACCGTCTCTTCCCTCTTTGACAAACCACTATCTTTTCTCTTTGAACAAGCAGCGATTCCATTACCTACAAGAATTATACTTCAATACAAAATATAGGCAAAGAAATAAGTACACCAATCCTAATACTTATAATCTCATAGATTCTACTAAAGACTTCAAATCATATGCTCAACAATTCCAAGTCACTAGGTATCACGAAGGGATTCAAATACCAACATGCTTTAATAGGATTTCCAACAATATTAAAAAATTCAAACTCAATCCTAAGCAGCAACACTATTCCACACTTCAAATTCATCAACAATGTCACTCCAAATCAAAGAGCCCATACGAAAATTAAGCAATTAAACTCAAGCCCGTGACTTATGCATTATCAATTTGATATAATTCGATCAATCCAACGTATATTGAACTCATGCAACTCATATAAAATTTCAACGAATTCACCCAACTTCATATCAAAATTCAAACCATAAATATGCTCAATCAACTTACCCACTCAAACTAAAAGAAACACAATCTAATTCAAGGGTAATGAGTTGAGAAAACATACCTTTATCTCCTGCCATGGGTGCGTGAAAGTGACGAAAAAAATAACTCTAAGTTGAAAAAAAAGCCCTAAAATTCAACTTGAATCTCCAAATTTTGATGTGGAATGTGTGTTGTTTGGGTAAAGAAAAGTGTTCTAAGTGATTGGGGTGAGAATCGTACCGTTCGAGGTGGTTGCTCGAGAAAGGGTGGTGAGAAAATGGTCGAGCAGCGCGGAAACTGACCTAATATTCGTGATTTTGCCGTTCTGCTAAGGTCGAGCGAGCCTTGGAATGGTCGAGCGGCGCCCCTATAAGCTGATGCCGCTTCTGCACTCCGCTCGACCACGATGTTCTGGTCGAGCGACCTTCATTTGGTAATGCGGGACCTCTGTATTCTGAACTTCCAGGATCACCTTACAGTGGTCCGCTCAACCTCCATGACTTGGTCGAGCAGCGCACTTTTGGTCGAGCGGCCTTCCGACGTTCTGCTTTCTCGTGATCTCTTCATCCCCTGTAAAACTCAGACTCAAAACAACTTTAATCATCATATCATGCCAAAACACTAGCTAGAAAACTACTACTTAGAATTTTTAAAAATAAATATATTTCCACTCACACTATAAACAAAACACCACTGAACACTAGGCAAATTGCAAAAAATATAGATACATCAAAACTGGTTAAAGTTTCAATATACCGCAAAAAATCAACTTCCATAACAAACGTTACCAAGAAAAGATTATACTCTTAGTGCTTCCATAAGGTAAGAACATCACACCCCCCCAAACTTAGTAGAAACATAGTCGAAACTAAGTTTGCAAAGAGATGTAATTGCCGATTAATAAGCACCTTAAATATAAAAATTTCTTACGCACAATAAATAAATAAAGCAATAAAATGGGAGGGTAAGCCCCGAATAGGAGCTCATGTTTAACGTCGGAGAGTCATGACAGTACCGCTTCAGTGCAAGGTATCTTCAAAGACAACACAAGCATCATTCGGCGACTTAAAGTGCTTCAATCGGTGCCCATTCGCCGCTATGATGTTTCCGTCTTTGTCCATGATCTCAAAACTCCCCCCTCCATAGGATCTATGTATAATGAACGGCCTCGTCCACTTTAATTTCAATTTTTCTGCAAAAAGCTTCAATCGAGAGTTAAAGAGCAATACCTCATCTCCTTCTTTGAACTCCTTATAAGTGATCTTCGAATCATGCCAATTTTTCATTCTCTCCTTATAGATCACCGAGTTCTTGAAAGCTTGACTTCTAAACTAATCCAATTGATTGATATGAGTCAATCTTAAGTCCTTAATCTCCTTAATGGATAAGTTCAAACTCCTTATAGCCCAAAAAAAATTATGCTGAATCTCCACGGGTAAGTGGTATGGTTTTCCATAGATGATTTGATAAGGTGACATTCCTTGCACAGTCTTGTACGAAGTTTGGAACCCCATAAGATGTCATTGAGCTTCATAACCCAATCCTTCCTATTGGTTCCTATGACTTTCTCTAGGATTTGTTTCACTTGCCGATTAAAAACTTCTGCTTGCCCATTTGCTTGAGGATGATAAGGTGTAGTAACCCTATGCTTAACTTCATATTCCTTGAGAAATTTTTCAATAAGCTTGTTGATAAAGTGTGAACCTCCATCACTTACTAGTGCTCTAGGAACTCCATAGCGGGCAAAACTATGCTTCTTCAAGAATGACAAAACAGTCTTTGCATCATTCATGCGAGTAGGAATGACTTCCACCCACTTAGAAACATAATCCACAGCCAGTAAGATGTATAAGAATCCATTAGATGGGGGAAAGGGCCCCATAAAATCAATTCCCCATACATAAAAAATCTCTACAACAATATTGGGCTGAAGTGTCATCGCATCCCTCTTGCTTATGTTTCCCATTCGTTGACATCTATCGTATGTCGCTACATAGGATTCACAATATTTAAACAAGGTAGGCCAATATAAAGCGGATTGTAGTATCTTCACTGTCATCTTTTGAGTTCTGAAGTGCCCCCTATTAGGTTGTGCATGGCAAAAATCAAGAACACTATACATTTTCATCTCGGGCACATACCTACGGACGATAGAATCCGTATAAATTTTGTATACGAACGGATCATACCATATTAAGGTCTCAATATCTCTCTTGAATTTAGCAAGTTGATATCTATTGAGACCCTTAGGAATTTCACCAACACCAATTTAGTTAACATAATCCACATACCATGAATCCATTCCTTGAGCAGCTACTACACAAGCTTTCTCCACTCCTTCAGCAATCACCGCCATAATATTCTCATCAGAGAATATCTCTTCTATGTATTCGAACGGCTCATCACAATGCTTCCTTATCTCTAACCTTGATAGGTGATCCGCTAAAACATTCTCCGTTCCTTTTTTATCTCGGATTTCCATATCGAACTATGTAGAAGAAGGATCCATCTAATAATCCTTGGCTTTGCTTCCTTCTTCTCCATCATGTACCGGATCACAGAATGATCCGTGTACAGTATAGTCTTCAGGCTAACCAAATACTGTCGAAACTTGTTGAAAGCATACACAACAGCTAGAAACTTCTTCTCAGTTACAATGTAGTTCTTTTGTGCTGCATCAAAAGTTTTGCTCACATAGAAGATGTCGCAGAACTTCTTTTTCTTCAACTGCCCAAGCATCACTCCAAGTGCCAGATCACTTGCATCACACATAAGTACAAACGACTGAGTTCAATCTGGTGTGATCAAGATAGGTGCAATAATAAGCGTCTCTTTTAAAACCTGAAAAGCTGTTAGACATTCATCATAAAAAACAAAAGGAACATCTTTTTCAAGTAACTGAGATAAGGGCTTGGAGTATTTTGAGAAGTCTTTGATAAATCTTCTATAGTATCCGACATGTCCAAGGAAGGACCGCACTCCCTTCTCATTAGTGGGTGGTGAAAGCTTTTCAATTGCCACTACCTTTGCTCTATCTACCTGCAATCCCTTACTCGAAATATGATGACCAAGAACAATCTCATCTCTCACTATGAAGTGACACTTCTCCCAATTTAAGATAAGATTAGTTTCTTGACATCTTTTCAAAACAATAGATAGGTTAGACAAACAAATATCAAAGGAGGAACCAAACACAGAAAAATCATCCATAAACACCTCTATAATTTTCAATATCAACCCATCAAATATGGCCATCATGCATCGCTGAAATGTAGCAGGTGCATTGCACAATCCAAAAGGCATTTTCCTAAGAGCAAAGGTTCCATATTGGCAAGTAAAAGTCGTATTTTCTTGATCCTCGATTGCAATCATGATTTGATTATAACCCGAATATCCATCCAAGAAACAATAAAATTCATACACTGCTAGACGATCAAACATTTGATCCATGAAAGGAAGCGGGAAATGGTCTTTGCATGTATTTTCATTTAGTTTCCTATAATCCGTACACACACGCCATCCCATAAGAATCCTAGTGGCTAAGGTCTCTTCATCCTCGGCTTTCACAATAGTCATGCCCCCTTTTTAGCTACAACATACAATGGACTCATGTGGGGACTACCACTAATGGGATATATAATTTCTGCATCTAACCACGTTAAAATTTGCTTCCTAATGACTTCTTGAATCGTGGGGTTTACCCTCCGCTGATTCTGAATACACCCTTTAACTTCATCTAGCAACCTTATCTTATGCATACAATACGATGGACTAATATATTTAAAATCATCAAGAGACCACCCAATAACAGACTTATACTTTCTAAGCACATCTAATAAATTTTCAAGTTGCTCATTAGTAAGAGAAGAAGATACAATTGCCGGATATGTTTCATTGTCGCCTAAGAAGGCATATTTCAAGTGTTCCGGTAGTGGTTTCAACTCATCCTTCTTTTCTTCTTTTGGTGTGATTTCTCTAACCAAAGGTAGATATTGCCTACTCCACTTCACCTCTTCAAACTTGGTCCTTTATGGTTCATACCAATCATCACCCAAAGCAAGTAAGTTTTCAAGAAATTCAATACATACCTTATTGGAGAGGTCATTAGCTCCGTAGTGGGAAAAGTAAGAGATTCTGCTAAGCATGTCTCCAAGGGATCCTTTGAAATAATCAAGGACATCTGATCTTTCACAATCTCCTCCACCACATCAATGTTGTAACATTGTGTCGCCATAGGCATCTTCATTACTTTATCGAGGTTGAATATAACCTCTTCATTGTCCATGCGAAGTGTAAGCTCCCTTTTTGACATCAATTATAGCTCCAGCTGTGGCAAGGAATGGCCTCCGTAAGATAAGATGGACATTATCCTTGTCATCTTCCATCTCTAACACAAGAAAATCCACATGAAAGACAAGCTTATCTACTTTCACAAGTACATCTTCTATCACTCCTTTTGGAAAAATCATGGACCTATCCGCCAATTGTAGAGTCATTGTTGTGGGAGAAAGCTCCCCAAAAATTAGCTTTTTAAATATAGATAAGGGCATCAAGTTGATGCTTGCACCAAGATCGCACAAAGCTTTTCATACGGCCCCTTTCCAATTTCACATAGAATCGTGAAGCTTCCCGGATCCTTTAACTTTGCTGGCAGCTTCCTCTGAATGATCAAGCTGCAATTCTCAGATAGATTAATAGTATCAACTTCGTTCAAACTATGCTTCTTCAATATGATATCTTTAAAAAATCAGGCATAGTATGGCATATCTATGATTGCTTCGGAGAAATGAATGTTCAAACTTATCTTGTTCATGATATCTGAAAACCTTTTGAACTTTTCTTCCAATCCCTTCTTCACTAACTTGTAAGGAAACAGAGGAGGTATCTTTGTTTTGGGGATTCCCTACTTATCATGTTCAACCTTCTCCGCTTTGTCCTTCTCGGCTCTCAATCTTTTTGCTCTTTCCCACTTCTTTTCCACTATTCGCTCAGTATTCTGTTCTTGAGATGGTCCTGAAGTATTCTCAACTGCAGGTATAACGTCTTGTATGGAAGTCGGCTCTGTAACATTTTGCTCAACCTCCAATTGACCAAAAGGTCTTGGTCGAGCGAGCTGGTAATGGTTGAGCGAGGTAAATATAATCTAATTTTGCCTGAAGGTGCACAGTAGTCCGCTCGACCTTAGCTCGACCAGAAAGGTCTGGTCGAGCTGAAGTGTTTTGGTCGAGCAGAGTGTCTGTACTCTAGTCTTGACATCTTCGGTCCTCAGAATGCCGCTCGACCTTAGCTCGATCAAATAGCTTGGTCGAGCACTGGTCGAGCAGAGACACGACCTCTCTGTTTTCTGCGACTGGTAGTATTGGACCTTCATACTGCTTTCCTGACCTCAAAGTGATGGCATTACAAGATTTTGGGTTAGTTATCCCATCAATAAAGTTAGATCCTTCATCTACTTGGATAGTTCATCATGATTCGAGTCTATTTTTGCCTCCAATCGATCCACTCTTGCATTATTCCTAGCCACGTATCGGTTCACAGTATCTTCCAACCCAGTTTTTCCTTCTTCGATCTTATCACCTGGATCAACACCCATAGGAGGTTTGATTGCTCTATTAGGATTACTCCATGAAAATTCTGGCCTCCTCGGTTGTTGATAATTACCTGGGGGAACACGATTGTTGTAGTTCCCTTGGTAATTCCAGTTTCCTTGATTTTAAAACCTAGTTTCTTGAATACTTTGACCTATGGCATAGTTTGCTTCTTCAAATTCCTCTTGGATCGATCTTTCTTCACCAACAACCTGCTACATCATAATTGGTACTCTCTGCGACATCTCCGTTATTTGCTTTTTCTTGTATTCAAGTAACTTGTTGATGTTTGCCAAACTAGAGACGATCTCATCTTCTCTACTTGACTTAACCATAGTGTGTTCAACATGCCCTACCTTTCCAAGTACATAGGTGCCCCTCACTTTATTAGTTGGCTAATCTCTTGAATTCATTGAAATATCTTCAAAGAGTTTTTCGGCCTTAACGAATGTCTTTGTGAGTAATGCTCCATTAGATGAAGCATCCAATAACACACGAGAATCACAGTCCAATCTGTTGTAGAAGATACTGATATATTGAGCTTTTTAGATAACCCATGCTGAGGACACTTCTAAAGCATGTCCTTGAACCTATCCCAAGCTTCATGAAACTTCTCTCCACTACCGATAGCAAATTGATTGATGTCATTCTTCATTCTAAACACATTTGAAGGTGGCATGTATCGCTCCAAGCACTTCACTTTCAATTTCTCCTAGGTAGTGCATTCAGCTGCACTAAGAGTGTCGTACAAATCTCTCGCTCTTTCAGTAAGAGAGAAATTAAATAGTAAAATCCTCCTTGCATCTTCATGAGTTCTTGCATCTTTTTGTGTACTTACATAACCAAGGAACTTATTAAGATGTTGCTGAGGATCTTTGAAAGTTCCACATAAAAGGAGTTCCTTTCTATCATGTTGAAAAGAGCGGGGTGAAGATCAAAATCTGCATTGGCTCCATGCGCTTCTAACAGCCCCACGTTGCCCCCTCTGTTATTCTTAAAGACTTCACGGATGACAACATTGTCCGGATTTAGCCTGTCTAAACCGGCTATGTTGACTGCTTCTGCTTCCAATTTATCTCCGGTTGCCAATCGCTTTCGAGTTTAGCACTTCAACTTCAACTTCTAGATTAAGAGCTTCAGTTGCTTCCAAGTTCTTGTTCTACTTCTTCTTTACCCTCTTCTTCCTTGACGATGCTTCGATTTCTGGATCAAAAGGCACTAATTTTCCTGCCTTTGATCTAGTGTGCATACACCTAAGAAAAATTAAGCATTAGAAATTAAAGACAAGTATGGAATAGTTTCAATTAAAATAAAAACAATAAAATTGATAAAGCCAACCTTCCCCGGCAATGGCGCCAGAAACTTGATGGGCGTTTTCACAACACACAATTAATCCCCAAGTATGAAGGATATTATTGTAGCTTAGATAAGCGACCAAGTTATATTTATTGAACCCAAAGGACGATGGTTATCAATTTATTACTATTTATATTAAGAGAAACTATTGTTTGGCAATTTAATTTGTGAATGATTATTAATCTAATAAACAGAAATAATAAATAACAAATAAAATAGAGACAATAGAGATAAATGAGAGTGATCAAATGAGAAGATAGAGAGCTCTTCGGGCCATCCAGTTTCACTAGTTAATGTCCCTTTTATATGTCAATGTCTGACTCTGCCTTGTGGACTATGGACGCATTACTAAGCCATGCAAATCTACTCTATAGACATAAGTAAATATGCGTGTATTACATGGGAATCACTTTGGAGTAAGAACATAATTATACCCCCTTTTCTAGGTACTATCGGTGTCAATTATTTTTCGTGCACTAAGTACTCTAAGCCGATATGATCTCCCTTTATAGGTACTATATAATTATCCTCTTTATCCTACTTACTAACCTGAATTCAATTCAATTAATAAGTATTTATATGAGGTAGTTCTAATAAAGCTTCAGAGTCCCCTCACTTAGAATCATAATATAAAATCATGCTCAACAGTGAATGCACTCAATCAATAACCAAGATATGCATTCAGACTCTACATATCAGTTAAAGATGCACAAAACAACTATGAGTATGAATTAAGAAAGCATAGTCTTATATAAAATAAATCCACAAGTAGTGTTGTACGGAGTATACACAAGAAAGTTCAATTAACTAGATAAAACCTTTATAACCCTAGAACTACTGAAGCGGTTCTAGCCCATGACGCTTCGAAGAACGTTCATGGTTTTTCGATAAATCTTACCCATAGTCTTTAAAATTACAAGAAAGATTGAGTTGCGAAGTAAACTCTAGATGTGGACACCGTCGCTTTTCACTCCATCTTGAATCATCACTTGGTTCTCACTTGATTCGCTGAAAGAATCTCTTTCTACAGCTCTGTTGGATGGAGTTAGGGTTTGGATGCTGTGTAGGATGGATGTGGAATCGAACTCTCTTTTTGATATGATCAACATCTCTTTTTTTACTTGTAGTACACTTTTTACGGACTTTTGTTGGGCATTTTCTTAGAAAACACGTCAATTCACGTACAGGAGGGTCGGAATTACCAAAAATAAGAGTGCGTGTCTCCGCTCGACCAAACTAGCGAGGTCGAGCGGACTTTATCCAGGCCGAGCAGTGGTCAAGCGGACTCCCTATTCGCTGAAACTCTTTACAGACATCCACTCACCAAGTTCAACCCCGCTTGACCAAAAGGTGTTGGTCGAGCGGCTCCTCCTGAGGTCAAGCGGCATCTTGGTCTTCATGTTTTTCGATTCTGAGCACTTGTGACCTATTTAATGTATAAATGAGCTGAAATAGCCTCAGTAGCATCTGATTCGTGAATTTTCCATAAACAAACTGATTTGCTTTAATAATAGCCCAAATCGTACTCAATTTCCACACAAATCAGAGCTCAAAATATGTGAATTTTCGCTGTCATCATGTACTAGAAGCAGTAAATGGACCAGAGATTGATGAAATCCAAAGGAGCACCCTAGGAGGCTACAACCTAACTACTATTCTTTAGAACTTACTACACCCGAAATGATAAATGACATAGGGAATTCTACATACGTAAAAATTGACACTAAATATATATAAAATCAATTTCACTTACTCTTCATCTTAATCAAAAGGGACTCAAACAATCAGCTTCATTCTCCATTAATTTGCAATTGAATACACATAAAAATTCAATAAATAATAGAATTAAGAGTGAGAGAAAGCAACAAAACCTCAATCTCTATTAATTTACTGCCTGTAGAGGTTCAAGAGGCCGTGAATTTGTTCTTCAATTAGAGATAACACGATAAGGATGGTTATACATAAAAGCATATAGAGCAGGATACGTCCATCGTCATCCGTAGAGCTCCGTCCGACATCCGTAGTAAAGGAGTATGAAGGGGCTAGGGCTTCAGATTAGGATCTATGTAATAGGTTTTGATTTCTAATTTAATAATTTTTTTACAAGTGATATCCACGTGTTCAACTAGCTGTATTAAATTGGGTGTAACCTATTACAATTGGAATAAGGCCCAGAAACCTGCTTATAATTTCATTTTGAATAGAATAAGGCCCAGAACCCTACCAAGTAATATTCTAATTTCATTTTAACTCTTTTCTATTAATCAACCCATCCTATTTCAGATTATTAGTTTCAACTTTTCAAGTAAAGAATTAGACGATATGATTTCACAAAAGACAAAGTGTCTTTTTAAACGTTAGTTATGTAATACGGTTTGTAAGACGTGAAGTATACCTATTATATAGTATGCTTAATGGTTGTTAAAGTATGTTTTTGAGGTGTTATAATATGATTCATTTTTGATATATTTTAATTAAAAATAAGCATACTTTACTTATGTAATAGCATAACCCGTCTCATAAAAACCCGTCTAACAAGTGAGTGTATCTTCACAAAAATATATAAAAGTTGTCCAATTTTACATATAAATTATTAAAAAACCACTAAAAATCATATTTCTTAAATTATCATTATCTATTAAAAAATAGACAACTGTTTTTAAATATTTAGTGCTCACATATTACGAATCTTGAAAATATATATTTTTTAATTTTTATAATATACACGTTATAATAAAATTATTAGTTTAACTATGACGAATTTGGGGTATCGGTGCACCTAAATAATTTTAATTGTTAGATCAAATATTTATTAAATCTTCACTATTAAATAAAATAAAATAACTAAAAATTAATTTAATAAATTATCCACTATACCCTAACTTTTACCCTTTTAATCCATATGTGCTTCAAGTGTATTCTACTACCCTAAAATTATACACACATATAAAATACATAATTATATACTATATTAATTATATGTAGAAGTTTGAATAGCATAAATCTAAATTTATACTAATATTTTTATATATTCTAAGTCGTCCAACACACGAGCGAATTACTAGTAGCTCCTAAACTATCCTAAGAGGAACTTGCCACCACGATTAAATCGTAATGACTTGATTTATTTTTGATGACCCTTAACTGCATGAGCCATGCACTTATTAATTAATCATAGTACTAAGACTTGCGGTGCATCAAAATATATCTAACCACCTCTTGCCTGGATAATTTTAGGACTGCATAAATCAGAATGAACCAATTCAAACATATCTTGGCTCTACACCCCTTTGCTTTGAAAAGGCAATCATGAGCTAGTCTCAGATGCCAAAGGTATGTTTAGTTCATATCCGAAGGTTCCTTTCTCTTATTAGGATTAGAAGACGCGTTGTCATTATTATGTTGCATTTGTGGGATAAACATGATTTAAGAGTGTACAAATTGACGGCATTTGGATTTTTTAGTTAACGTGAACCGTTAGGGTTCCATGCAATTCTACTGCAGTGGAAAAATAAGAGTAAAATTGTATTACCTTTCACCAGGGTTGATGTAGAGATTGATCATCAGCAGCATGAACAAACGACCTTCTAATCTTCTGTTGTATTCCTAAGCCACATCTTGACGTTGTGTGGGCAATGATCTACAAGACGATCTCAATCTACAATCCTAATCTGCTTTTTATAATTTTATGCGTGTAATTTAAGTTACTGGACTGTTGAGATTGACTATTTATAGGCTACAACAGGGACCAGGAGGAGAAATTAGGGTATAGGCCTCCCATTGGGCTTAAACATCCAATAATTAATAATTAAATCTCACCCATCCTAACTTATTTAGCATATTGATTTAATAATTAAATCTCACCCATTGATGAATCTAGAAAATAAATACTGGCTTACGTGTCGAGGTTATAGTATAGGGATTAAGAGTACGAACTTCCATAATAACAGAGATCAAGTTATATTATATAGTCAATATAAACCGAACGATCTTAACGCGGTCCTGCTCAATACACACAAAGTGCACTAATGTAATTTTATAGCCAAGATAGACTAACGCCAAATCACACTACAACTATACCGATAGATAGTCCCCGGCCATCTCGGTTGTGAACATCTGTTTATACTTTATAAGGAGCAGATAATATGATCTTCTGTGTGACGTCGCACACCATATTATCTACAGTATAAAGTAAATGTACTTTTGAAACATCAATATTGCAAAAGTTTGATCACATGTTCTCATTTCAAATATTGTCAAAATATTGTTCATACAAAAAGTTAGACTTTTAGTATACAATCCAACAATCTCCCACTTATATTAAAAGACTATGCTTGCCATATTCGCTGCCATACATCTGATTACCACTCCCACTCATGACCATCAAAAGCTTTCGCCTTAAGGTCTTTGTAAAATGATTTACTAGGTTATCATCCAATGTAATCTAGGCAACAACAATCTTCCTCTCATCATATGATTTCTCGTATCGGGTGGTACTTGATCTCAATGTGTTTTATTGCCTTATGGGCTTGTGATTTCTTCAAATTTGCAATTGCACCATTAATTACAATAAATTGTGATCACCTTGGGCAAACTTAGAATCACATCTAAGTCTATTACAAAGTTTCTAGAACCATATAGATACTTTGGCTGCCACAAGGCTCCAATATTATCATTTTACCATGGTGGAGTTCGAAATATATTTCTATATAATCACTCTTCCATATTATGGCTAAACTTCCAAAATAAACACATAACCTTGAGGTGGATTTACTGTCGTCCCTATGATTTGAAAATTCAAATCTAAGTAACCTTTAAGAAGTAATGAATCAGTTTGGTAAGCTTACATATAATTTCCAGTCCTCTTCAGACACTTCAAATATGTCTTACCATAATTTAATATTCTTGTTCCGGGTTACCTTGATACTCATTGACTATGCCATTGACAATACAAATATCCATTCTCGTGCATAGCATTCCATAGATTAAGCTTTTTTATTGCCGAAGCATAGGGAACCGCCCTTATCTATTTTATCTTATTTTGTGTCTTAAGACACAAATCCTTAGATAAAGTAACATGCTAAAACGAGTAAGGATTGTATCTCTTATGAAGCTTGAGACAAGCACAACATCCTATCTTGTGATCTTTATTACTATGATCGCAAGGATATATTTTGCTTCTCTTAAGTACTTCATTACATACTGCTTTATTAATCATACCCATACGCCCATCAATAGTCTTTCATTGTCTCCAATGAGCAAGATACCATCTACGTACTTACAAGAAATACCACCACGTTTCCGTCACTCTTTTTCAACACACAAGACCCCATCTGAGCATTGATTAAATCAATATGACTGGATTTCCTTATCAAAATTGATGTTCCATGATCTTGAAGCTTGCTTTAGTCCATTAATGGACACTTTTAAGCTTACACAAAAAATGCTCTTAGCCCTTTGCAATGAATCACTCTAATTGCTTCACATATATGTTTTATTCAAGACTTTCAATCAGGAGAACTGTCTTGATATCTATTTGCTATACCTCATAACTCATATGAGTAGCAACAGACAAAGAATCCGGATCGATTTAGGCATCCAAGGTTTTCACCTTACTGTATGATCCTCTTTTATTTTGTATGACCACTTCCAATGGCTTTTATACCATTTAGTGGTCGTACAAGCTCCCAAGATTTGATTTAGAATTAATAAATTTTATTCCAAAATTTATTGCTACTTACTAAGATTCCGTATTTCGATTTTGTATTGCTTCGTCATGTCCATAGGCCGATTTCATGTTTACTATGGACTAAGTCTCACGACTCCCCAAAACATAAATCTTTCGGTTGTTTAACAACCCTCCCACTATGACAAGGCACTACATGCAATTGTGTATCAAACGTGACACGTGATGAAGTTTTACTCGTGGTATATCCTCTTGTAAAATTGGTACTAAATTTTGTGTTTCCCTTCTCACGACTTTTAGAACATTCTATTCATGGGTTTGTGATTTATTTCATTATCCTTTTCCAAAATCTAGTGTTTGTTAACAATCACTCTTTGATCTTTTGAACTATTAAATAAACCACACTTCATTTTTCTAGGATATACCACAAACAGATAAACACACATATGACATGCTGTTTCTAGGGCATACCCATAAAATGAATTCAATAATACCAAATAACTCATCATCTATCTAACCATTTCTATAAGAGTCTTATTCTTTCTTTCCGTCACACCATTCATTTGGGGTTTGCCCGGTGTAGACAACTTGAGATGCAATCTCAAACTCTGATTATTAATAGCTCAAAAACTATCCTAAGAGGTACTCGCCACCACGATTAGATCACAGTGACTTGATATATTTTCCATGTCTCCTCAACGCATCAGCCATGTACTGCTTGATTTTAATCATAGTACTCGGACTTACAGTGCATCAAATAATTAATTATATCTCGTTTCTAGAATAATCGTCAAACAAAGTGATTAATATTCATAACCACCTCTCGCTTGGACAATCTTAGGATCGCATAAATCAGAATTAACTATTTCCAGTATATCTTTTCATGGTTCTATACCCCTTTGCCTTGTATAGGCAATTTGGTCATTTTCACTTCCAAGCAAGACTCTCAAGTCCGATAGTTTTCACTTCCAATAAACCTAACGGTCTACTGGCTATCAAATTTCGAATCGTACTTAAGTAAAATGATCTAGTCTTAGATGCCAAAAGTATGTTTAGTTCATCTCTGAAGGTTCCTTTCTCTTACTAAGATTAGAAGATGCATTATTAATTACTATTTGTCGCATCCATGGGATAATCATGATTTAAGAGTGTACAAATTGTCACTAATGTACTACAACAGATTATAGCTCTGATGAGAGTGGAAATTCATGTATTTTCGGGTCCAATTTGATACCTCATTGAGTGTATAATTGCTATTATTTGCACATATCTTAATACTTTGGATTGTTATTGACTAAAAGGTGCTTGAGAGGTATTTTATTATGTTTTGATAGGAAAAATGATCAAAAGTGTAAAGTTGGAATGACGGGTGAATTTGAGTAATATGAAAGAAAACAGAGGACCACATTCCATAGTTTTTTTTGTATTTGTGTGGAAGTTGAAACTGGTCGTATGAAATATGGTTGGAAAGTCATGAAAGAAAGGAACGTTTGAGTGTAAAAATTACCTCAATCAGAGGTCGGGTGAAAAAGTTATAATCAATACGGTGTGACTGCGCAACAGTGGACGAGAATGGCTAATTCATGCATAACTTAGATTGGTGTGCACTTGTGAAAAATTGCAAGCAATGAAAATTGAACTTTCTGTCAATGCCACGTAATGGTGCACAATGAATTAGCTATGGGGCCCATTAATGACTAAAGTGAACAAATTAATTGTACAGTTAATTTGCATAACTATCAATTGCAATTGAAGTGAGCCAATGACATGGAATGAAATTTATCTCATTCAATTGCGTGAATGAACTGGTGTGAGACCAAGGCCCAATTTGTCCATATATTAAGCCCAATTCCTTCATCCGATACTTGCCTCATCAGTATAAAAAAGAGAAATTCTTCCCCGATGAGGCAGATCGCGAGAATTCACGCCTCCACCATACTAACGCCCCAAAATTCATCCTTCGCCCAATTCACCATCACTCTTCACTACATCTACCTATCAGAGACGGAGATCCTGACGGAGATAGTAATTGAAGAGACGGAGTCCTCCAAAAGGGTTTTTATTTTTAGTTATTTATCTTTATTATTTTAGCACAATGGTAAGGGTTTATTATATCTTTGTGACTTGCCCTCGTAAATTCATGGGCTAAGTTTCTTTGTTTGATTGCCCTATACTTGGATTTTATTACTCTACAGATTGTTTATTTCCTTATTGAAGAGGATATTTTGAGACTTCATATTATTGTGTTTTGGGTTTTGATTCCTTTAGTTATTCTTGGCGGTATCACCGATTGATAGTGAATAAGAATCTCTATTTCTACATAATAATAATTGTTGTTTCCTGTGACAGTCTTAGGGGATTGACCTATAATACCTAAGAGTGTTAGTCAATCAATTAGGAATATTAATTACTTGTAAAATATCATTATTAGGTAATTAGTAAGGAGACAAAAGTTACGTACTTAGAAAGGGAAGTCTAGTGCTCTAGCCTTTAATGGAATTTAGTATGAAGTACCTATAGAGGGAGAGAGACTTAATTCCTTATTGATCCTAGGATTTTCTGCTCTTTTTAAGTGTTAGATCCTACCCGATCAAGGTGATTTAACTAGGCTTAGTGATCCTCTTATAAACGTCTGCAGGTAATTAATTTGGGTCTAGATAAATTAGTCACATAGTTAAACTGTTTGCCCGAGCATTACCAATTCTCCATCCTTGAACTTTTAAGTCGTTTTCTCTTAAGTGATTTATTTTCTTTCATAATTAGTTTAATTATTTAATTTTACTTTTTATTAGTTGATTTGTTATCATCTCAAAAACCCACAGATGTGTCTTACATTTGAATTATCATATAAAATTACTTATTAAATTTATAACTATCTCGTGGGAACGATATTTACTTGGTCACACACACTACAATTGATCCCTTACACTTGAGGGTGAAAGAAAATAGCTATCAAGCTTCATCCTTCATTATAATGACCATGTCATTCAAATGAAAAAGAGTATTCTTCCGTAAAACATAGAAACTGAAATAAAATTCTTTCTATGAATACGTACGTAAAGATAATTTCTCATAATCAATCGTTTATTCCTATTATAAGATAAATAAATAACTCCCACTGTAACGGCCACTACTTTCGTAGCATTACGCATGTATACAGTAATCTCATCATCACTATGTTGGAAACATTTAATGATTCCGGTATCTACACACTACGTGTCACTAAACGCCATCACTAATCAGGCGTCAACAACTAGTGAATAAGATACTAACCTTGTTTACTTCTTGAGGAAAATGGCTTTCCTTCGCTATACGTTTTGTTAGAAGTTCCTCACCGAATACAACCTATTGTAATTCAGTTGAAATTTGGTCAAAACAACTAGGCAAATTATGGAGAATAAATTGACATAGGTTTCCCGTCAATTATTACTCCAAGTATTTTCAATTCATTCATCAAGTTTAACCATGACCTCTTGCCTTTTTATATTTCTCAGGTATCCGAAGAGTCGCATGAGACCATCATATTTCTATGAACCTCTCACCTCTTCACTAGAGACTTTAATAGGCACTAGAGGACATCCTTAGTGAAAACACATTTTTATTTTTCCAAGCAGTAAGAATTAAAACCAAGATTCTTTTCTAATCAAATAATTTTGGACCAATAAATATGAATTCTTTCAGTTAATAATAAATGAAATGAACTATTCAAAAATTCAGAGAATCAAGTAAATAAATACGACGATCAAACTCTTCGAATTTAAATTTTATATTGATTACCTCAATAAACAATATAAAATAAATTCACCGACATCTCAAGCACCATGAATTTGCATGTCATGTTAGTGTGGTCGTATACAAACCCTAACATTTGCAAGAGAAAGTTTTACCTATTAATTCCATACGTCATAATTAACCTTATGACTCAATGATTAATAGTCAGTTGTTCTTTAGCCATGCAATTTAATAGCAGTGACTCTGTTGGGGAGGATACATATTAATTACACCTAAGTGTAAACCATTATTTGATATTTAGTACGTTACCCAAGTTTGTGTGTCTTACAGTTGGAGAAGTCCACACGCGCTCAAATAATTTCCTACAATCATCAATTATTAATTTGTACCAGCGATCCGCAAATAAAACTCATTTGTTGGGGAGGAAGGCATTATAGCCGACTCATAAGTTTACTTGCATCACATTACAAATAATAATTATTTCATGAAATTTATTCCATTGATCAACAAATAAAACTCATCCGTTGGGGAGGAAGACGCTAAAATCGACACATAATCTTCTTGCATCACACAATAAATCAACATTGGAGGCCGCGAGATTTATTGACCAATCCCTCTACCACTTAGTTATTTAATGAGAGAGTTTTTGCATGCATTCAATATTCCAGATATAATATACAACTTAGCATGCCACTATTTAAAGTAAAAAATCAAATAACACATGCGTCCAATCCAAATATATAACATAATTAATAAACAAAACAATTATATCAATTATATATAAGGAAAGAAAAAAATTACTAAAAAAAAGGTTGACTTGGTCAACACTCCACCGCTAGGTGACTTGGTCACCGGCTGCAGCTACCGGTCAACACTATCACCCCTCTTCGCCTAGCCATGACCGACAATCTATCATCAACCGTACAACCACAGCTCCGTTTTGCCATCAGAATGACTAGGTCTGCCTTTGCCGATGGAGACCAGCCACCAGCAACAACCCCGATAGCCACCGCCATCAGCCTTGACTTGCACCACATGCTAGAAATCTTCCCGAGTCTCGCCGTCGATCAACAACAATCGCCAGCTGCCATTCCAACGTCGTTGCTCGAAGATAGTGCTTTCAGTGACAATGTCGTTTATTTTCATTGGCTATTCAGCGATGAAAACCAATTAATTTTACATGGTGGTTCCTGCCGTCTGATGTTGCTTTCTGGTTTACTGCGCTGCCCATCGACGAACCCTCTCTAGCCGTCAACCGTCGGTGCATATGCTTAGCGCCGCACATGGATCTCACCGACTCGCTCAGACTAAGGAGAGACCAGTTCGGAAATCATTGAGAACCCGATCGGAATCTGACAAGACTCGATCGGAATCAGGGTGAACTCGCCCGGAAGAATCATCATGCCTGCCCGAAAAAGCCATGCCAAAACCAGGCATTGCCAGCAACCAAACCTGCCCAGAGAAACACAAGGGACGATCGTCAGACCCGCTCGGAAAAATAGCAGGACTCGCCCGGGAAATCTGAGAGACCTATTCAGAATAACCTGCAAACTCGCTTGAAATTGCGTGGGACTCGATCGGAGGCTGCGAAACCCTTCCTAAACCACCATCTGACCCAGTCGAAAACTACATGGCGCCACCCTGAAACACTGTAGACTCACGCGGAATGCTGGTCCAAAATGCCAAGCCATGTTGCCGTGTGCTACCATTCCGCTTGCGAGCAGCCCTTCACTAGATTCACACTTCCGGTGCACCCTCGCCACAACCAGGCCCCACCACATGCGATCGCAGCAGTCGAAATTCTACCATCACTGTGTTCTACAGTTCTGCCATCAGCAAACCAATCCACCGAGGGTATTTTCCTAAACTCTAGTGCCATATAGGACAACCACCGTTCAACAAACAGCAGACGCTATCTGCCACCGCACCGCCTGTCACTTGCCTTGCCTTTCATCGATCAGCATCGCTTCTTTAAAACAGTCGACCGCCACCGTGCTACCGGTCAACACTTGCCATCGCCATGATATCATACGATGTCGAGTCTGTACAGTGTACAATTAAGATTTTGCACATGATATCCATCGATTACTCAATAAACCAAAAACTTTAATTTTTTTATGTGATTCTATTCTAAATAAAAACACATAATTCACATAAACCCTAGCCCAACATGTCACGTTTAGCCATAGAACCTATGCTCTGATACCAATTGATGGCATTTGGATCTTTTGGTTAACATGAACTGTTAAGGTTCATTCAATTCTACTGCAGCGGAAACATAAGAGTAGAATCGTATTACTTTTTACCAGGGTTGATGTAGAGGTTGATCATCAGCAGCAGGAACAAACGACCTTCTGATCTTCTGTTGTATTCTTAAGCCACGTCTTGACGTTGTGTGGGCAAAGATCTATAAGACGATATCAATCTACAATCTTAATCTGCTTTCCATGATTTTATGCGTGTAATTCAAGTTACTAGACTGCTGAGATTGACTATTTATAGGCTACAACAGGGACCAGGAGGAGAAATTAAGGTTTGGGCCTCCCATTGAGCTTAAGCATCCAAGTTTAGCCAAAAACTTATATTTAAGTCCAATAATAATAAATCAGTCCACTAAAGAAATATTATTCCACTGCCACCCTAATCCCAAATTACGTTATAGGCTCATTCTTATTATGATCCCGTTAGTTTCCCTGTGTTTAAGATTCAATGCCCATTAATTAATTAAGTTACTGACAACTTCATTAATTATTATATTTACCGAGAGTAGTACCACTAAACCTTATTATCATGCCTGAATAAATCCACCTGCAGGGTTTACATGATAATCATTATGAGCTCCTTAAGGGACATCATCAACCGATTCTGTTAGGACACAGATTCCTTCTACAATCAACAGTACATCATAGAGACAACACCATCTCCTAACTTACCGAGCATATTAATTTAATAATTAAATCTCACCCATTGATGAATAAAGGAAATAAATATTGGCATACATGTCGAGGTTATTGTATAGGGATTAAGAGTACGAACTTCCATAATAACAGAGATCAAGTTATATTACATAGTCAATATAAACCGAACGATCATAACACGGTCCTGCTCAATACACACAAAGTGCACTAGTGTAATTTTATAGTCAAGACAAACTAACGCCAAATCACACTACAACCATACCGATAGATAGTCCCCGTTCATCTCGATTGTGAATATATGTTTATATTTTATAAGGAGCCGATAATATGATCTTCTGTGTGACGCCGCACACCACATTATCTACAGTATAAAGTAAATGGACATTTGCAACATCATTATTGTAAATGTTTGATCACATGATTCTTATTTCAAATATTATCAAAACATTGTTCATACAAAAAGCTAGACTTTTAGTATACAATCCAACACAAATTGTCCACCAACGTACTACAACAGATTATAGCTCCATCCTTCATTATAATGACTATGTCATTCAAATGAAATAGAGTATCTATCTGTTACAAAATAGAAACTGAAATTAAATTATTTCTATGAAAACGTACGTAAAGACAATTTCTCATAATCAAATATTTATTCCTATCTGAAAATAAATAAACAACTCCCACTACTTTCGTAATATTACACATGTACATAATAATCTCATCATTACATAGTTGCAGACATTTTGTGTTTCCGGTATCTACGCACAACGTGCTAAGAAACGACATCACTAATCATGCTTCAACAACCAATGAATAAGATACTAACCTTTTTCGCTTCTTGATGAAAATGACTTTCTTTCGCCACATGTTTTGTCAGAAGTTCCCCACCGAATACAACCCTTTGTATTTCAGGTAGAATTTGCTCAAAACATCTAGGCAAAACTGTGGAGAATAAAATTGTCTTAGGTTTCCCCTTCAATTTATACTCCTAGCATTTCCAATTCATTAGTCAATTCAACCATGATCTCCTTGCCTTTCATCCTTACTCAAGTATCCTAAGAGTCCCATGAGATTGATCATCATATTTCTATGAATCTCTCATCTCTTCACTAGAGACTTAAATAAGCACTAGAGGACATCTTAAGTGAGAACACACATGTATTTTCCTAAGCTGTAATAATTAAAACCAAGATTTTTATCAATCATATAATTATGGACCAGTAAATATGTTCCTTTTAGTAAACCATTCGAAATTACAGAGAATCACATAAATAAAGACACCGATCAAATCCTTCTAATTTATCTATTTATATTGATTCCCACAAAACAATATAAATATAAAATTCACCGACATCTCAAGCATCGTGAATTTGCATGCCACGATAGTGTGGACGTTTACAAACCCTAACATTTACAAGAGAAGGTTTTACCCATTAATTTCATTTGTCAACCTAACTTTATGACAAAATAATTGATAGTTGGTTGCTCTTTAGCCATGCAAATAATAGCAATGACTCCGATGGAAGGATACTTATTATTTGTACCTAAGTGTACACCATTAATTGATCTCAAGTTCATTACGCAAGCTAGTGTGCCTTAAGGATGGAGAAGTATACACATGCACGGATAACTTCCTACAATCATCATAAGGAAGTTCGCACCAGCAATCCGTGAACAAATTCATCTGTTGGGGAGGAAGGCACTATAGCCAACACACAAGTTTATTCACATAATTTACAAACCAATAATGGAAGCCGATGGAATTATTTACCAATTCCCTCTCCCACTTAGTATTTAATACCGAGGGTTTTGTATGCATATAATATTTCATAATAAAATACGCAACTTAGCATGCTTCTATTACAGCACATAAGGCAGTAAATCACAGAGAATCATGCATATATATATAACAATAATCACATAATTAAATCAATTATGACAGTTATATATCAATGAATTCAATTGTTCGTAACCAAGCACGAAAGTCGGCAAAGACCTCTAGATTATCAAATTTTCGAAAATCTCAAGATTATCAAAATTTTGAAACTATCGATATCGACCGTCTATATCATCCAAATTATCGAAATCATCGATATCGACCAGATTATCAAATTTGCAAAAATTTTCAGATTATCAAAGATTCGAATCTATCGATATCGAGCGTCGATATTGTCCAAATTATCGAAATCATCAATATCGATCAGATCATCAAAATCGTCGATATCGTCCAGATCATCGAAATTATCGATATCGACAAGCAACCATATATAACAATAATAGACAATTAAATCAATTATGGCAGTTATATAACACGAATTAAATCGCCAATAAATAAGGAAGTGTTGTCCGACACTCCAACTGTTGAACCGATGCCTTATGCAACAAGCAAGATTACTTGCGCCCTAAGTCGTTCATAAACATGAGCTGCCTTAACTTGGAACATCCCGAAACACGTCGTCGTTGAGTCCACGATCACCGCCAGTCATGCCGGTCGCTAGCACGACTCGTGCGCGAGCTTCCGCTGGCCTTCGCGCCTGCTGGTCGTGATCATGTCGCGTGTTGTGATGAATCACCATGCCCCATTGTCATGACACATCGTTGCTAGCAGCACCACCGCTCGTGCCTATCGATGCACGTTAGGACTCGACTCGAGTCATAGGCTCGATCCGAGCAGTACCATTTATGCTGATCGTCGTTCTTCACGTTTGTCAGTCTCGCCACCATTGCATGCACGTCTCCCGCACGCCCGACGTATGCCAAAAATGCATGGCGCTTTGCATGACTCATGTGCCCGGCTTGCACAGTGGCATGACTCGTGCCAAGAAGTGGTACAACTCGTGTCGTGCATCAAGCAACTGCGCTACACGCCAAAGTTCATTTCCAGTCATACCTTTTACGCTTGCCAATCATGCCGGCCAAGCCCACCAGTCCCCTCGCCAGTTGGCACGTCTCGTGCCGATACCAGCATCAACTAGCGCCGCTCGTGCCCCACCTGTCCAGCACCGCTTCTCCGAGGAGCTTGCTTTGCGCTGCCGACCGCAAGAAGCCTCACCAAGCGACACGACTAGCGCCACCACCCAACACGACTCGTGCCGTCTCTTGCCCCTTGTTGTGCCGTCATCTTCGTGTGCCGCCACTGGCGCTACAATCATCAATCCTCAAGCGTATAGAGTATTCAACAAGAAATAATAATTTCTAAACCCAAATCCACGTTTAACACATAAACCCTAGCCTAACGTACCACGTTTAGCCACAAAACCGAAGCTTTGATACCAATTATTGGTGTTTGATTATTTGGTTAACATGAACCGTTAGGTTCCATGCAAATCTATATCAACGGAAGCAAGAATATAAATATGCATTGCCTTTTACCAGGGCATGTTGAAGAATAAAAATTCTCGCCGGCAGCTTGCGCAACCTCACGACTTTGGGTATAACTTCCTCATCCAATCTTCGATTTGAGTGATTTTTCGCAAACACGATTCTCTCTTCCGTGGCTTTCCATCCATGTATCACACATATAGTTTTAAGTTTCACATGAATTCAAAAAAATCATTGAAGTTGACGATCAGGTTGCTGAAAAAGACCTCTTCGATCGTCTGTTGTATTCCCTTTAAATCTAATGCTTTAGGCACAAGAATGAATGATTAGGGTTTTCAGACTAATGAGATGGCTTATATTTGGACTACAACAGGGACCAGGAGGAGAAATTAGAGTCGGCTCTCTATTGGGCTTAAGTATCCAAGTTTAGCCCAAAACTTATACTTAAGTCCAATAATAATAATGTATTCCACTAAACTATTATTACTGCAATGCCGCTCTAATCCCAAATTATGTTATATGGTCCTTCTTATTATGTGTTCGTTAGTCTATCCGCGTTTAAGATATACAATGTCCATTTATTAATTAAGTTACTGATAACTCCATTAATTAATATCTCATCCGAGAGTAGTAACACTCAACCTCATTATCATGCCGGAATAAATCCACCTGCATGGTTTACATGAAAATCCTTATGAGCTCCTTAAGGGGACATCATCAACATATTTAATAGGACACAGATTCCATCTACAATCATCAGCACACCACATAGACAGCACTATTTCCCAACTCACTGAGTTTGTTGATTTAATACATATAAATCTCATCCATTGATGAATTAAAGAAACACATATTGGCTTACATGTCGAGGTTATTGTATAGGAATTAAGAGCACGAACATCCATAATAACAGAGATTAAGTTCTCCTATATAGTCAGTATAAGTTGAACGATCTCAAGCGGTTCTGCTCAATACACACAAAGTGCACTAATGTGATTCTATAGTCAAGACAAACTAATACCAAATCACACTACAACCATCATGATAGATAGTCTCCGTCTATCTCGGTTGTGAGTATCTGTTTATACTTTATAAGGAAACAAATAATATGATCTTTCGCGTGTTGTCGTACAACATATTATCTATAGTATAAAGTAAGTGGACTATTGCATCGACATATAAATAAATTATAGGATGCAATCATTTAATCAATTATTCTCATTTAAATATTATTAAAACATTGTTCATACTAAAGCTAGACTTTTAGTATACAATCCAATAATATGATCTCCATTTATAGTTACTATAAAATTACCCTCTTTATCCTATTTATACAAGATAGTTCTAATGAAGTTTCGGAGACCCCTCACTTAGAATCATAACGTGGAATCCTATTCAGCAGTGAACACGCTCAATTAATAACCAAGATGAACATTCAGACTCTATTCAACAGTTAATGATGTACAAAACAACTCTGAATATGGATTAAGAAAGCATAGTCTTATATAAAATAAACCACAAGTAGTGTTGTACGGAGTATACACACTAAAGTTCAATTAATTTATAAAACCTTTAAAACCCTAGACTACCAAAACGGTTCTAGCCCATGTTGTTATGAAGAACAATCATGGGGGTTAGATAGATCTTACTCAATTTTTTGGAAAATACAAGATAAATTAGAAAATGATAAAACCCTAGATGTGGGCGTCGTTGCGTTCTTCTCCGGCTTGAATCCTCCTCTTGGTTCTTCTCTTGATTTAGCAGACGAATCTTCAAAGTGATGGATGGATAGAGGAAAGGATGTGGATGATGGTTGTGGGGTGATCCCCCTTGTGGGGTGGTGTAGGATGGATGTGTTTGTGGTCTCTTCTTGGTGTCATTTGCATCCCCTTTAGGGCTGTCAATTTTATCCGCGGGTTCGGATACCCTGCGGGTAATATCCAATTGGGTAAGGGTAGGGTAGAGCATATTCGAGTATCGGGTAGGGCAATACCCGTACCCGCTTGAAAATATTGAGGGTAGGGGTAGGATATGATGTTTATAAAATACCCGATTACCCTACCCGATTACCCATTTACTATATATATATAGATATATAGTATATTTATTATATTTTATATTTATACATAGACATATAGGAGTATATGTTTTTGTATAATCTGAAAAATAGTTCCACTTTATAACGCACATACTAGTGTACATCACATTGCTTATTCGATTTAAGAAAGTAAAAAGGCTTCAAGGGTATGACTAATAAAATGATACCCTCTAATATTTTATATCAATTTTTATTTTAATTATTAATGGATTGAGATAGGCTACTCACATCTCAATCATCTTCTTTTTTTTTTAATCTTTTGCATTTACTTTGATTTTCTTACATCATTGTGTATTTTAGAGTGGTATATTATTTGGTTGAAAATGGTAGTCATTTTAAAATTTTTGGATATCCGTTTATCCGCGAATTATTCATTACCCGATGGTCCGAAAGGATGTGGGATATCAAATACTTTTTCTCTAGTCAATTGTTACACGTTCATCGAGACAAAGTATTGTAGAAAAAATAGGAGTAATCTTGAATAAGATCGTCTCGTGGTGAATTCATTTTGCACTTTCATAATTAGTTATCACTTTTTATTAAAAATGTTATCACTTTTCTTTCAAATGTTATTATTTTTTATTTATAATAAAATAGTTCATTGTTTTTCTTTCAAATGTTATTATTATTTATTTATAATAAAATAGTTCATTGTACCATTATCACGTTTCTTTGATTGATTATCACTTTACATTAAAAATATTATCTAGGGATGGACAAAATTATCGAAATTTCGGTATACATGAAGTTATAGTATCGAAAAATACCGAAAATATAGAAAAAATTAATATATTGAAAATTTTGGTACGCTATAGGTATATAATTCTAAAAAAATCAGTATTTCGATATATATCGGTATTTCGGTATATACTATACTAAAATATCAAAATAATTTTATTTTTATATTTAATATAGATCATTTATTTAAATTAATTTCAAATATTATATAATAATTTCGTTGTGAATTAGTATGTCAAATTTTCAATATTAAATGGGTATGTTAAAATATCGGTATGAAACGGTATTGATCTATAATATACCAAAATTTTAGTATACCGAAACTTTCGGTACAGTATCGGTATGATTTTGTAATACTGATAATTTTGGTATGGTATACGGAATGAGTCGATATTTTTGGTACAGTACGGTATGCCATCCCTTCTGATAAAAGTCATTGTGTGAGACGATTTCACATAAGTCTTTGCTTTAAAAATATAGTTTAATTATTAATTATGGGGGGCGGCTATTCGCACCCTCGAAAATACTAAACGTACCCCATAAATCATCAAATTAAATTAATCTAAATTGATAAAGACATAAATGTCCTTTAATTATTTCTACAACAATTAATTAAAGAGTACATCTTCTTCTTCATTCTTCATTCTGTTCTTAATTTCATCTGCAGTTGCTTTCGCAGCACTCACGAATCCCTCCTCTCCCACCAGATTTTCACGATCGATGTTCACGACTCAGTATCCTAAGCAACTCTCAAAGTAATTTGCCGGCACTGGTGGCTCTAATCAGTCCCTTGTGTCCATCGTGAATATGAAGTATGCCGAAATATCGTTGGCGAATTATCCACTGACTGCGTTTAGGGTTTTTGCTAAGCAGCTCCAGACGTACGACATCGTAATGATGAACGATGATGGGGTTCTGGTGGGACCTTTTTTTTAGTTGTTGGATGTCGTATTGGGAGAGAACTAGAGAACGTGGCTCTCACTCTATTCGTCGGTAATGGAAAAGATGATGGTGTAAACAAAATTCGTCCCGCTGTTTCCCAGTATACAGATCCATCTCTCTGATGATCTTCATAACAGATCTATAAAAAATCAGTAGAGATTCGGGCTGTATAAGCCCGAATTCATCATCGTCGTTGATCAAAGCTCATGCCTGCATGAATCCAATGATCGACCTAACGTCGCCGAGGCAGTGGTGGTTGGCGAAACCGACCCAGATTCCATAGCCGGAGAACAGCATCACTTACAAGGTAAAAATATGAACTATTTTCCACTCGTCGTCATCGACAACGGCCTGCATGTGAGGGACGAGGTCGTAGAATTGGTCGGCATCTCGTACGTGGTTTCTGATGAATTCATCAAAGTCGTTGCTTGACTCTGCGACCACCATTGAAACCGAGTCACTGATGACATAATGGAGAACTGGCATGTTCTGGGTATCTAAAGGGTAAAGTAAGTTTACATCGATGGGAAGGTAGTGAGAGAGAGTGAGGGAGAGGGAGTATTTGAGTTTTGGAACGATAGTTTCAATAAAATCGAAATGATTCTGAGTACAAAGGCATTAATGGTGATTTTGAGTGATATTAATCAATAAATTGACCTATTTATTTTAGGTCGGTGATGGATGCTTGTTCTTGATACTGTCAATGGTGAGTGTGATTGAGATCAGACTATGAATGTTTGTGCTAGAAGAATGAAGAATGAAGAAGAAGATAAATTAATTACTGGAAAAATAATTAAAGGGCATTTATATCTTTATCAATTTAAATTAATTTAATTTGTTGATTTATGGGGTTCGTTCAGTATATTCGGGATGCGAATAGCCGCCTCCTTAATTATGAGTAGCAAGTTTTTTTAATCAATTGGGGATTAGAAAGATATTATAAATTTATATTTTTGAATTATAAAATTAATTTAAATAATTCAATGACAACTAAATTGAATTTTCATATATTAAATATGTCTTTAAGATTTTTTTTTAATAATTTACTATAATTGAAATAATACTCTCTCTCTCATGTTAAATATTATTACACCTTTTGTTTTAATCAGTCACACAATAAATTTTATTACCCAAAAAAAGGAACATCACACCAATCTCATAATTTCAAAAGTCATCTTAAATTTTAAAATATGACTCTCACTAACACATATTCCATACCTTATAATTTATTTAGGGAAATTCTCATGTACATTCGAGTGTACGAATTTAAATGGTTGCATCCGCATTCAAAATAAATAGATTTCTGAGGATTTTTCCTTCTCTCTAAACTTTCATGATCGACGTTCAAATTTTTGTCATGAAGGAGCCGCCACTCGACGATCCCTCCCATCTCCTCGCATCAAACACTAACCAGGTTCCTTCATCTTCAATGTTTCCATCGTTTGAGGAGTTATTACATCAAAATTGTGCTAACTTCGAAAACCTATCCCGGCGAACAATCCATGTGATCGTCTTAATATTGGTCCCAAATCTATCGCGTCTCATCAAAACCCCTCTGGTCATGACGATCCAGGGTTTCCACAGCCTGCAAACCTAACTTGCAACACAAGTTTTTATCTCATCTAAGGGTATCGAAACCCTAACTCTGGTATGGATGATAGACCTGCGCAATTTTCCTCCTAGAGCAGATGATTCTTATACTTCACATGCTAGGGATTCTGGGGATCCGATTGCGCGTTTGAAGAAGGCCATATGCAAGGGACCCCACAGGGATCATGTAGTGAGGCCAATTGATAAATCAGGTGATACCTTAACTTTATCGATTAAAATATCATTCTATGAAACCAGTCAAAACTTGTTCTCGAATTTTATTATCATTAAGATTTTGAACCAGAAAGGATCCAAGCCTCTTTCTCAATCAGAAGTTGACATTTTGTTGAAGAAGACGCTTAATATCAAGGAATTTCTGATCATTCAGTTGGGCATGGGTTATTACTTTGTAATGATTGCCAGAGAGGAGCAAAAGGCTTTTCTTTTGAAGAGGAGATTTATTGATGCGGGGAAAGTCTGTTGAGGATACAGCAGTGGTCTCCGTCTTTCAATCCCTACAAGATTAAGTCATCCATTGTTGCTTTATGGATAATAATTTACGAACTTCCTTTGGAGCTGTGGCATGAGGAAGTGATAAAGAATATGGCTTGTGCAGTAGGGCTGATGAGAGTAAAAATAAGCGTGTTTTAGTGCCCAATTTAACACCTTTTTTTTTTATAAAAATTGATATTATATATTAGCACGAGTGCCTTATATTCAATATATGTGAGAAAAAGGTACACTGTGTATAAATACTAAAAAATGCAAAGTTGAGGTGTTTTATTGTGCTTTAGGTGGAAAAAGGATCAAAAGTGCAAAGTTGGAGAAAAGGTGCAACTTGTGTATAAATACTAAAAAATGCACGTCCAACTTGTGTGATTTTTCTGTATTTTGTGGAGATCTGAACAAGAAGTGTGATACGTGGTTGGAAAGCCACAGAAAAGAGGATCGTTTTGGCATAAGGAATACCTCAATCGGAGTCCGAACGAGAAAGTTATGATCAAAATGATAACGTCGCGCAAGCTATTTTTACTCAGCATGACTGTTCCACATTGCATGACTTGTTACAGATTCAAATCTTTTAGTTTTTATGAGTTCTTTAATAGAAAACCAAGGAAGAGAGGAACACGTGATCGCAAGAATAACTCAAATTGGAGCTCGGATGTGGAAGTTATATGCGAAATGGAGAGACTGCGCAAGCTGCTACATTGTGATTCGACAACGACACGAGTAGTTCGATCACTGTGTCGTGGTCGAACCAGAAGCCTGTAGGTCGAACCAGAAGCCTGAAAAGCACCAGATTCATATTTTTATACCCCAAGTGCGTGTATTTTTGTATTTTCCCAAAAAAAAGCCCATCATAGGTCTATAAATAGAGCTTACAAGTATAAAAGGGGATGTGGATCACATCATTATTCATTTGATTGGAGAGAAGAACATCACAATCATCCTACACCCTACAAGAGGGGATCACCCCCCAACTATCATCCACATCCTTTCCTTCATCAATCCATCACTTTAAAGATTCGTCAGTGGAATCAAGAGGAGGATTCAAGACGGAGAAGGACGCGACGACGCCCACATCTAGGGTTTCCTTCATTTCCTAATTTATCTTGTATTTTCGGACATATGGGTAAAATCTATCCAACACCTATGATTATTCTTCGCAACATCATGGGCTAGAACCGTTTTGGTAGTCCAGGGTTTTGAAGGTTTTATGAATTAATTAAACTCTCTTGTGTGTCCTCCGTACAACACTACTTGTAGATTTATTTTATATATGATTATGCTTTCTTAATCCATATTTACGGTCATTTTGTGCATCATTAATTGCTATGTAGAGTCTGAATATATATCTTGGTTGTAGATTGAGTACGTTCACCGCTGAGCAGGATTCCATGTTATGATTCTAAGTGAGGGGACTCCGAAGCTTCATTAGAGCTATCATTATTAATTGAATTGAATTCGGGTTAGTAAGTAGGATAAAGAGGGTAATTTTATAGTACCTATAAAGGAAGATCATATCGGGTTAGATTCCAGACGTGGGAAATAATTGATACTGATAGTACCTGGAAAGGGGGTAAAATTATATCTCTTGCTCCAAGGTTATTCACACGTGTTACACGCATATTTATCGGTGTCCATAGAGTAGATTTGCATGGCTTAGTGATGCGTCCATATTCCACAAGGCAGAGTCGGCCTGCTCTTGAGAGAGAAGTTAAGTAGTAAAACTGGATTAACCTAGAGCTACATATTCTCCTACTTGATCCACTTTCGTATTCTTCAAGTGTTATTTAATTTTAGTATTTTAGTTGATAATTAAATCCACAAACCTTTATTGACTTTCATTTTAATTAATTTAGTTAATAATTAAATTGATAATACGCCGTCCTTTAGGTTCGATATTTCACTTGGTTGCTTGCTTAAGCTGCAACTGATATTCTTAATACTTGGGGATTAATTTTGCGTACAAAGAAAACGCGCATCAAGGGAAATCTATCAAAATAGATGGAAAGTCTTTGGATGGTTCAACAGGACACTTTGCAAGGGTCCTGGTTGAAGCAGATGTGCAAGAACAACTACCCAAGCATATGAATATTGATACATCAGAAAATATCATTTGTGCATCTTTTGGTTATATGTACCAGATTATTGTAAATTTTATCATATACTCGGACATAGTGTGATAAATTGTCTCAAGAAGCAGGAAAAGAAGATTCAACGTAAGGAGAGGCAAAAAGCTAAAACTAATATGCATGGTGAATTTGTAGCTCCGTCAAAAGTCTGGAAGTGAAAAGAGGCCCCTAGTGAGCTGGTACCAACTATGAATAAATTTGATAATCTGGATGGGGATGAGGATGATTTTGTAGAAGGGGATTCTGTCCGTAAGTAGATGAATCCTCGGGAGGAGAATCATGTGAATTTTGATGTGGAAGGTAGTGATGGTGACAATGATTCTGGAGTCGAAAGTCAGGATGAAGACTCTGGTGACCATGAGGATTCTGGAGTTGATAGAGGTTCTGAAGGGGATCAAGACACTGATTTGGATGACTTACCTTCTGAGAAAGAGATGGAGCAAAAAAAGAAAGTCAAGACTCAAACACTTGATGTTGAAAGAAAGGGAATGGCTATTGCTTTGGTTGTTGAGCCGATCCCTTTCGATGTGCGCAGTCCTAAGCAAGGAATAACTGAAGTTATTCATGAAAGTAAAAGGATTATGGACACTTGGCAAAAAGATACTGTGACAGGCACTCCCCATAGTGCAACCCATTATAACAAACCAGATCCTCAACTCACAAGGTCTCGCACACCAGAAGTTCCTGATATTATGCATGGTTGCTTACAAAAAAGTTTTCTAAGAACATGCTTGCAACTACAACAAAAGAATGGGGAGCATCTGACAAACCGTCGAAGCACGGTAGAAATGTACGTCATAAATGAAGGTCCTATTTTGGAATGTTAGAGGTATTGGGCATGACCCAACTAGAATAGCTCTTAAGGAATTATGTCGCGCACATAACCCGGGATGATTAGAAATTGTAGAGCCGAAAGTCACTTTTTGCCTCAATTCCTAAGTATACTTGGACTAACCTGGGCTTCACTTTTCAGGTCAAAATGAAGGGGAGGGGCTTAGGCCTAATCTGTGGGTGTTCTACAAGGCTACTTTGATCTCTCAAGTTCAAGTAGCTTATTCCTCTGTACAGATATATATAATGCTGCCAATTATCGATTTGGATTTGTGCATGCTCATACGGATTGCCACATTCGTAGGGAGTTATGGGGTGACATTACATTGCATTGTAGAAATAGAATAATAATTGGCGATTTTAATGATACTCTTGGATCGCATGAAAGGTTGCATGGTACTAGAAGAGATAATTTGGGCCCTCTTGAGTTTAGGGAATTTTTGGATACGACGGGGCTTCATGATTTAGATATGCATGGTGCAAAATTCACCTGGGTGAGTTGGTCTGCTACTAGAGGGATGAGAGCTTCCAGAATAGATAGGGTCATTGCGGATGATATTTTTAGATGATTGGGATTCTTGTTTGGCTTCTGCACTAGCAAAGCATGGATCAGACCAGACCATTCAGATTTCAGTCCATATGGCTTCTAGATACAGGGTATTTCATCATGACGGAGACTTCGTGGAAAGAACCTATTGAGAGGGTAATCCGATTTTCTCTTTTGCTGCTAAGTTAAAATGATTGATATTGAAGTTAAAAGAATGGAATAAGAGCTCTTATGGAGACATCTTTGAAGGGGTGGATGGAGCAATTCATATGCTTGATGACATAAAGATTCGCATTGGGGTTGAAGGAGACAGCGAGGAACTTTTTTTGGAGGATGTGGATGCTCATGTGGAGCTAAACAAAAAACTATTTGAGAAACATGAGTTCTTGCCCCCAAAAAATTGAACATCATGGTTAAAAGTGGGGAATAGGAATTCTGAATTTTTTCATAAATACAGGAGGGTTCAACGTACCAAGTCAAGCATTAGTTATAGGAATATTAATGAAGAGCTAACGGATGATCCGCAAGATATTGCACAACATGCACTGTAGTACTACACTAACTTGTTCAAACAAACGGAGGAGGATGTTGATTTTGCTAATATTGACTTTATTAGCAGCTTTGTGCAGAACTGTACTCTGTCAAGGATTCATTTGATGGAGGAGATTAAAGAGGCGGTTATGGGACTTTCTCCAGATAATGCCCCTGGGTCGGATGGTTTTGGTGTATCATTTTTCAAGAATGTTGGCATATCATATAGGGTGATTTATGCAGAGCGGTGCAACATTTTTTCAGGTATTCTATGATTCCATCTGGAATCAATTGCATCTTTATAGTTCTCGTGCCTAAAGTTGTGGGAGCTACAAGGGTGGAGGATTACAGGCCTATCAATCTTTGTAATTTCCTTTTCAAGGTTTTCATGAAAATTATTGCTACTAGAGTTGGGCTAATACTAAATGATCATCTAAGTAGCAATTAATTCGGGGTTTATTCCGGGGAGGAGCATCAGAGAGTTTCAATAGCATAAATAGATCTACTCGGGATACTGTTGGTTCTAAAATAGACATTAGGAAAGCCTTCGATACACTTCAGTGGGATTTTGTCCTATATGTTTTGAAGAAAATGAATTTTAGTGAGTCATTATAGGTTGGATTCGTGTTATTTTTCAATCGGCCAAGGTTTCAGTTTTGATTAATAGAATCCCTGCGGGTGTTTTTTGTGTGGTAGGGGAGTTAGGCAGGGAGATCCTTTGTCTCCACTTATCTTTTGCATTGCAGAAGAAGTATTGGGCAGATGGATATAATATCAGATTGTGGCTGGGAATATTATTCAAGCTAAAGCAAACAGATCCACACCGATTCCCCCATATTTATTTTATGTGGATGACATTTTGCTATTCTGTCAGGGTGATGAGAAATCTATTGATACATTACGCATGGTTTTGGAGATTTATGCGAGAGTTTCAGGACAACAATTTGACCCAAGCAAGTCAAAGGTCTTTTTTGGGGCTCATGTTCGATCAGCAGTGAAAAGAAGAGTGTTGAATGACCTGGGATTCAAGAAGGGACCTTCTCATTCAAGTACCTCGGTGCTTTTATTTTTATTGGATCCCCTAAGAATGAGTATTTTCATCAAGCTACAGATGGTGTTCTGAGTAAATTTCAACGATGGAAAGGCAATACCTTATCAGTGGTAGGTAGGATATGTCTGGTAAACTCAGTGATCATTGCATCGACAGTGCATGTCATGATTATTTATAAGTGGCCTAGATACTTGTTAAAAAAATAGAGGTGGCTTGTCGTAACTTTGTTTGGACTGGGGATGTTCATAGACAACATAGATTCACAGTGGGCTGGAAGCGTGTTTGCAGTCCAACCTTGGAAGGTGGATTAAGAATTCGATGTGTCAGAGCAGCGAACGAAGCATACATCATGAAGCTCTCTTAGGACATACTTGAAGGGAAAGGTCCATTATCTTTGATAAAAGGAAGATGGTTTGGTGGGGAGGATCCTAAGAGAAGTTACATAGTATCTTCTATTCGTAAACCATGCATGTTTCATATAAAGAGATTAAAAGAAGAGGAAGTATGGGTGGCAGGTTACAACTCTAGGGTTTGTTTTTGGCTTAATAATTGGATAGGGAGCCCTATTGCAGATTTGGTAAGAACACCTCAAGAGCACCGTCATCTTTGATGATATAATTGGAGATTATCTATTTGATGGCAACTGGAATTTTACTGAATGCTTCACAGCACCGTCATCTTTGATGATATAATTGGAGATTATCTATTTGATGGCAACTGGCATTTTACTGAAAGCTTCACATTCATGTTCCCACACATAGTAAATGTCATTTTATCGATTCGTATGTCTGATAATTTGATTGATTGCAGGTATTGGAGCAAATCTATACAGGGGAATGTTTTATCGAGTGTCGCCTACACTCGCACTCGATCTTCTTTCTTGAAAACCAACTGGGTGGCTTGGATATGGGCTGAGTTTATTCCTCCGAGGAGGTTCATCACGGCATGGAAAGTAATTCGCGGTATTCTTACTACTTGAGATCTCATGGTTCATCTAGGATACAAACATCCATCTAGATGTTATCTTTGCAAGGAAGGGGAGGAAACGATGGAGCATTTATTTTTGAATTGCTCTGTATCTTTTGCTGTGCTCAAAAGACTCCTTGCAGGTTTTTCATTTAGGAACAGAATGCATGTTAATAAGTCGTTCATAGGATTCTTTAAACAGGTTTTTGGGATTGTGGGAAGCAAGCAGGTTACATCCTTATGGAGATTGATTATCATTTCATATTTATGGATCATTTGGCAAGAGAGAAACAAGATGATGAACGATAGATATAAGGAAGATGGGTTGGATAAAAGGGTAAAAGTTTCAGGAATAATAGCAACTCTCTTCTCGCTTATTAAGGAGGGAAACAAGTTCAAGTTAAGGATCCTGGACAATACGGTAGAGGACTTATGTACGCTAAAATATTTTGGGATCATTGGGGTTCCTAGAAAGCTCCTATGGTGGTTACGGTGCGTTGGCGACCACTGGCGATTGGCTGGATCAAAGCCAACGTGGATGGTCATGCAAAGGGCTCTCCTGGATGCATTTCTGGAGGCGGTTTGTTTAGGAATTATAGAGGGTTTTCAATGGGAGGATTCTCATGTGGATATGGGAATGGGTTTGCATTTGAATCAGAATTGGGAACATCTTGTCTAGCTATTAAGCTTGCGTATGAAAAGGGATGGACACGGCTGTGGCTTGAAACTGACTCGATGTGCGTTGTCCATGCATTTACTATAATAAGACCGGTTATACCATGGAGATGGATTGCATGATGGTGTAGGGCAAAGGATATTATTATGCAGATGACATTCCATATATCTCACAATTTCAGAGAAGGAAATTCGCCAGCTAATGCATTATCATCTATTGGAGGAGCATTCACATGTCATCACACACTTTCGACAACTATCACTCGAACGTTGTTCACGGACATGAGTCAAGACTACTTCAGATTTAGATAGTCTTAGTACCTTAAAAACATCTTTTGTACTTCTGATCTTTTGTTTTTTTTCATTTAATTGTTAATAATATCATTTATTAGTTCAAAATAAATAGATTTCTAATAAAAATATATACATAAATAAAGAAAAACTTATACAGTTCGTTAATAATTTTAACAAAATTTTTGTTAGTTTTTTAATGAAAGCTTAATATAAAAAAGTAATGCATTTATTAAGAAACACATATAAATTATTAATTTAAATTAATAGAGATATGGATGCACACGTGCACTAAAGTCCACAATATATTAACTCATTTATTTTAACTAAAAAGATTACATTGAAATCAATAAAGTTAATAAAAGCTAACCTAAATTAAAGAAGTTTGTGAAGTAAGCTATTAATATTTACAGTGAAATATGAGACTGAAGGAAGATAAAATTTTAAGGACATTTAACCTCTAAATTATGAGTGAGGCTACTGTGCAACTGGGTGTACGGAGCACATTCCGTGCGCCTTTACAATTTTCCGTGCCCCTTTGCAATTTAAACCTTTAGCAATACATAGGTTTAAATAGAATATAGAGGGGGAGAGTTGTGTTCACATGGGAACACGAAGTATCCCTCCGTGTCTCCAGGGTCGCAGGAGCTTTTGCCTTAAATTATTAGATTTAAAATTTGTAGAGAGTGATTAGGGCAAGAGGAAAGTGGTGATGGAACTCAATATGGTCCTAGTGTTGGATTTGTTTCCCTTATATATTGAGAAAGCATATATTCTCCTACTCTATAGCCTTTGTCTTCTTCATAAACACCTTTTAATCCTGCAAACTTTAGACCTCCTTTCAAGGGTTATTTTTTCTCCCTAATTTATGCAACTTTATTTAATCTTTCTTCATATATTTTAATCATCATTCCCTACATAACACACCTTAAAAAATTGGTAGAGAACCCAAAAGGATATCTTTCTTTTTAGATTTTCATGTTTAATTATTTTTTTTACTTAGTGGGATATGCTTCCTTGCTTGATTCTAGTGATCAAATCAAACAGAAGCTGTGAATGATGGCCAGAGAATTCTTTTTACCTTTTTTTATAATTAATTTAAAAAATAGCTGCTTTTCACCCAAATGAAATATTTCTAAAAAGAGAGGCTCTCTTTAAATATCGAAAAATATATATCTATCAGCATGTCGCATTATTTTACTTTTTTATTTATTGGATCCCTCATGATACCATATTTATGTGGGATGAATAATGAGCCTTGATAATTTCATTTTTAAATTTGTAATACGATTTGAAGGTAAAAGGTATGAGACGTACTCCCCGGTGTCTTTCAGGTAACCGTTTGCATGTGGATAATTCTAAGGTCTTTATTTGCTTTTTGTACGTGGATTAAGGAGTATTATTATTATAGGTAAAGTGGGTAGTTGTATTAGAGGAAATGGTGTGTCATATTGTGTATTTTCTTTACTAAATAGAGGAAATTAATACCTTTGAAGCGAACGCCGGGAATAGTGAAATGGATACCTTGTAAGTGGCCGGAGGGAGTATCTCGTATGTGCTTATGTGAGACGGTCAGAAGTTGATAATGTTATTTGACAAACAAATAGTATAAATGAAAGGTGATAATATTTTATAATGAAAGTGATAATATTTTATAAAGAAAGTGATAATAATTTTAAAAAAAAGTAAAATTATCTCACGTAATACGATCTCACGTAAGACTTACTCTTAATATTAATATGATTAAATAATATATAATAATAATAATATATAGTGATTTATTGGAGTATGATATATTAAATTGGTAACAGCATGATTCATTAAATTTAGTTTCGGATTCTTCAAATTATAATTTTAAAATTATTAAATTAATCCCTCAATTTCGAACCATCCTTCCCGTTTACTGTACCATATTATTTAAGAAAAGTTGCTATTTTTGATTAAATTTGTTGACTTTAGAGGAATTATAGTATTTTTAGATACCAAAAAAGGGAATAAAATAATTGCATGTGTGTAAAAAAATGAGTGGTAAATTTGAAATTAAAGTAAATTTTGAGGTTGTTGAATAATGTGATTTTTCTTTTATAGGGTATGAAGGGTGGTTTAGGACGGACGAATAAAAAAAGTGCGAAGGGTAGTGTGGGATGGAGAGAATATAATTTATTAAAATATTAAATACTACTATAATTTATTAAAATATGATTTTCAGGATAGGAATTGGATAAAATCGTCTCACTCGTAATTCATGAGATTGATTATTTATTAACCAAAATAAATTTATTAACCAAAATAAATATATTTAATATTAAACTTAAAAAAAAAAGCATGTTTGGTTTTACTAATTAAGATTATTCCGCTTATTACTCCATAATTTCGGCATCTGTGCGCTAGCGCCTAAAATTCACTTTAGTATAAATTAATTTATTTTCACCTCTAATAAAAGATAATATTTCCTCCCGCCTATTTCAGATGACACACTTTTTATTTTGGATGGTCCCATAAAAATTTGTACATTTTCAAAAAAGCAAAAAGTCAAACACAATCACCATTCTTTATACATTTTATTAACAAAAATCACCCCTACCTAACACACCTAACATACTTTATCATTTATTTATTACAAAAAATGTAATAATAACTCTAAAAGTTATCACTTTCTTAATCTCCGTATCGGAAAGGGGGATGCAGACTTTTCTGTGACGGAGAGAGTATACATTATTAATTATTAATATTATTATTATTAATTATTATTATTATTATTATAAAGTTTAATTGTTTTATTTTATTACTTTATTTTAATCGTTATCACCTTATATTAAAATTATTATAATTTTTTATTCATTTTGCAAATTGTTTATGAAATAAATAAATTAGACAGTTACCATTTTTTATTTATCATCTATCACTTTTTGTTAAACATGTTACTCATATCGCTTTTTTTTCAATAGAATGTTCATGAAATACTTCAATTAACACGGATATCACATTTTTTTTAGGAATAACATTTTATTAAAAATATTATCACCTTTTATTATTACAATAAGTTTTTTGTGAAATACATTTTTTTTATTAGTTATTACTTTTTAGTTAAGATATTACTCTATTTTTCTTTTAAAATTTTATCACTTTTCATTTATATTATATATTGTTCATGTAATAGTTCACAAAACTATTATCATTTTTTTATCAATTGAGTATCACATTTTATAAATATATAATATTTAAATAAAAAAACTAAATTAAATGAATATCAAATTTTAAATTAATAAAATTTTAAATAATAAAAAATATAAATTATATATATATATAAGATATAATTAATTTATTTTTATAATTATTTTTTTAATTTAACTATAATCAAACAGGGCCCTTTTAAAAAATAATTAATTAATAAGTTAATGGATGATCCGTCTCATATGAGGGAATCCGTAAGATAGTCTCTCCCAAATCTTTGTCTCTAATATACGTAAAAATGAAAATAATATGTATATTAATTTTATAATTAAAATGTGACAGTTTCTACATTCATACATGAGATGGATTTTGAGATGAATCAAATCTATATTTATTCTCAGGTCAAATATGTATGTATACCTTAATTAAACAATAATTTAGATCTTTATGTTAGTCAACTCCTCCTTAATTATATGAATTGCAATTTGTTGACACTTACTGATGTGGAATTGAACTATTATGGAAACCGTAAATTAAATTTTCGGTCTATGAATTCTCATTAAAACTGCAAATTAAATTTATGTCGACCTCTGCCATCGATGTTGTCGTCTGCACTGTTGTCCAACCGCCATCGTCTCCGTCGTTACCTTCACCATTGATATGTTTTTTCATGTCTACTTTATGGAAAATTTGTTTAGTATATGTTAAAGTATGTCAATTTTGTGTTAGACTATGTTGTTAAATATTGTAACGTAGCCTTTTTAATTTTATAACAGTTTTATATAAAAAGTATCTCTATTTTATGATAATGTATGCCGATTAAGGGTTAAAGTATTTTGATTTAGTGTTAAAATTATGTTTATGTTATGTATAAATATGTTTAGTATATGTTAAAGTATGATGATTTTGTGTTATAGTATGTTGTTAAAAACTTAAAATAGACATTTATATTATACAACAATGTTAAATAAAAATATCCTTATTTTATAATAATTTATGCCAATTTTATATTAAAATATGTCGATTTTGTGTTAAAGTATGTTTAGTATTTGCTCAAGTATGATTTTTTATTTATTTTACGTTAGCGTAGTAAACATTATTGAGCAATTTACTATAGCATGAAACAAACATATTTTAGCCTATATTGAATATACTTTTAGAATAACACCCTATCAAGTAATTTAATACTCCTTTTGTCCGACGAATCGGTACATATTTTGCTTTTTGCATGTGGATTAAAGACCATTATTATTTAATGTGTAGTAGATAGTTGTATTAATGGGGTGTGTGGGTCCCATACAAATTGTATTAGTGATAAAAGGATATGTATATCTTAGTGCGAATGCATAAATGGCGAAATATATATTTTTTCGGCAGATAGAGAGAATATAAAGTATTTCGGTTTTGCATTAGAGTATGTTGTTCAATAACGTAAAGTAGATATTTATATTGTATAACAATATTATAAAAATTTTATTTAATTATATTAAAATATGTCGGTTTTGTTATAAATTATATTTAGGCAAGGTTGAATAAAGTAGAAGACTATATACGTGGTCCGGCGAATGACTATAGAGATTTCTGGTAAATCTATTTCACATTGTTCAATTCAACAATGAAGAAAAATTGTTTGGAAGATCCCACTAAATTTGAAAATTCCTAAAATTAAGAAATTTATTAATTATAAATATATTTTGAATTATTATTAAATCAATAGAGTTGACCCATTTCATAATCAGCCTCTTTATAACTCAGTCTCATAAGAAAATACTTTTAAAATATAGGGAGATTCTTAGCTGATCCAGACTCACAAATAACCCACGTTACAGCACGTAGTAAATTTAATAGAGCCCACACTTTTATTCCTTGTATGCAACATTTTCCTTGTATGCACCAATATTACTTCCATGTATGCACTATTATTTCTCTACGTTAATTGTTCTCTTTTTTTTTTACCTTCACACCGATTCTTTATTACAGTTTATAGGAGATTTTATTAAGAAAATTGAGAAATTAATTATGGAAATAAATAAAATTAAGTGAATAAAAAATTTTAAATTAATAAAATTTTAAATAATAAAAAATATAAATAAAAAAATGTCATATATATACTTAATTTTATTTTAAATTTAAAATTTATACAATATAATAATCAATAGATGAAAAGTGATAATTTTGTTTTGAACTATATTTCATGAACAATTTATAATATAAATGAAAAGTAATTTTTAAAAGAAAAGTGATAACATCTTTCATAAAAAAATGTATTTCACGAATAATTTACTGAAAAATTAAAAAGTTATAACATTTTAATAAAAAAGTGATTCCTAATCAAAGAAGTGTTATCTGTCTAATTAAATTATCCAACGTTCATTAGAATAAAAAGTGATAACATGCTTAAAAAAGTGATACATGATAAATAAAAAGTGATATCAATTTAATTTAGGCAAAAATTTGTGTGTGTCCGGGCGCAAGGGAAGACATTCTGTGTGCTTTTAGAATTTTATGTTAAATTGTATAACCTTTAGTATAAAAATGTATACCATTGACAAATACTTGTGTGTGCCCGGACTTTTGAAATTTTGTGTTATATTGTATACCCTTTAATATAAATATGTGTATCCTTTATTTTTTGAAGAAAAAATAAAAAATATTAATAAAAGTGTTAGAACAAAATGGTGTTCCTTTGTTAATTAAAGTGTATACCCTTTAGAACAAAAAAGTAATGTACCCTTATCCATAATACTAAATTCTAAAGGCGTACGATGTGCGCTCTGGTGCACGCAAGCCTCACTCTTTAATTTAAGTACTTTATGAACAATTTATATGATGAATAACAAGTGATAATATTTTTAATATAAAGTGATATTAATTAAAATTAAGTGATAATAAAACTGTTCATGAACAATTTAATTAATGAACATTTATTAATAATAATAATAATAGATAATAATTTTTATTAAATTTGAAAAATAATTGATTCGAAGTAGCATAATAGTTTGCTCGTAATATGCATAAAAGGTTAGCTGCCATTTTGTTAAATTATGGTAATTATAATTAATGAAACCAAACAAGACCTTGTTTTTCTTTAATTCTCTTTTATTTTTTACTTTTATTTTATATTAATATATATGATAGAATCTGTCTCACATAAAAAGATTCGTGAGACGGTTTAACCCAAAATCTACCCAAATTTATGTATATAGATGCAGTGTATACCCAAATACACAAGATATCAATTCAAATAATATTGATAAATATATTATATCAAATAAATTATTTTTTCAAAAATTTTAATTAAACATCTATATTATTTATATTGTTTTTCTTTAATTATATTTTATTTTTTATTTTTATTTAATATTGGATAGGATAGGATCCGTGAGACGATTTCACCCAAGAATATCTACCCAAATTTATATATATGGATGCAAGTGTATACCTAAATACACAACATATCAACTCAAATAATATTGATAAGTATATTATATCAAATAAATTATTTTTCCAAAATTTTTAATTAAAATCTATATTATTTATAAAAAATACTTAAAAGATGATTATTATTTTTTTTTTAAAAAATTCAAAAGTAATTACATCAGATGTGGAGATGATACTTTTGAAAAGAAATGCAGGGTGAAGACATCGGATAGAGTGTAAAAGGGTTAACATGACACCATGATGGATAATAGAATAGTGCATAGGATATAAACACCATGGCAGAGAATAGATGAGTGCATACCATACCATAAAAGAGTACATATATAGTGGAAAATAGGAAGAGTGCACACAGTGATAGAGCATAGAAGGGTGTATAGATGTGTATGGTAGATAGTAGAAGAGTGCATACATGGTGGAGAATATCAACGGTGGTAGAATGTAGAAGGGTGCATAGGATGGTGGAAAATAGAATACGGTGGTAGAATATAAAATGGTGCATAGAATAGAAGAGTGCATAGTTTGATAGAGAATAAAAGGGTGTATAGAATAAAAGAGTGAATAGATTGGTGAGAATAAAAGGGTACTTACCATTTTGTGGAAAATAAAAGGGTATTTACCGTATAAAAAGAACCTTAAAAATAAAAAAAAAACACTGCTAATTATAAATACAGATAGAAAAGGCAGTGCTAATCATAAATAAAACAATCATAAATACAAATAGAAAAGGACTGCTAACCATAAATATAACAATCATAAATACAGATAAAAAATGACTGCTAACCATAAATAAGCGCATGAATTATTTTTGTAAATGTCAACAATCATAATCTTTCATTGAATACAAAATTACATTTTTTTTAAAAATTTTAAATATTATATAGTTAATATGGATGTCAAATTAAAGATTTTGAAAAGACGAATAATTTGATATATATTTTATTAAAAAAAATTTGTAATAAGAGAATTATTGATGCTTGAATTTTTTTAATAAAATTAAAAAGATAAGTCATAATTAAGGAGATGGGAGAAAGCAACGTATTTAATGTTTTTATTGGGTTGCGTGAACTCTCAAACTAACATGCAACTAGGTATACATGTTGCCAATACATGTTTAGATGATCCAATGATTGTTATTAATTAACATTAATATAACAGATGAGAATTCACTGGGTCATATGTAAGTCTGAGTTAGTTAAGTAAGACCTAAAATATAATACTCCTAATTAAAAGTATGCTTGTTTCATAATTAACTTCTCAACTGATTATGTTGTGATGCATAATAGTATGATCATTAAGTATGATAGTATTTGATTCATAAAGTATTATTTTGAGAAACATCTGTGTAGTGCCGTTTTATGCGTGAGATTATTATTATTATTATTTTAAAATAAGTAATCAACTTATCATTTTTTATCAAATATATTATCAATTTTCATCAAAACAATCACTATAATTTAATTATTAATTTGAGTATCATTTTATATTAAAATTTATCACTTTTTATCCATCTCAAATAAAAATACTTTCCAATTGCTTTAGGGGTAAATCTTGCGAGAGACCATCTAACGTGATACCATTTTACACTTTTTAAAGTACTTATTAATTTCTCTATAAAACTTTATCACTTTCGCTATAAAATATTATCACTTTTCATTTATACTATAAATTGTTCATGAAATAGCATTATCACTTTTATTAGAAAAGTTATCACTTTTTATCGGTCTCACATAAGCTCTTACGTAAGACATTATTTTTTATCAAACTATCTTGACCGAGAGTTGTTTAAAAATATAAGTAATTAAACTAGCTTGACTGAGAGTTGTTTAACTTGCCTTAGTGATTGCTCCTATAAACATCTGCATGAATTTTTTGATTAAATAGTCCAACAGCTCAACTCGCATAATTAAACTGATCACCTTAAAGCTACTATTTTTTGTAAAGTAAATGATAAGAAGGATAAGAGAAACACCAAGTAGATGAGAAGAATACAGAGAAATAGGGAGAAAGAGAGATTTTAATAACGGTGTTGATATCAATCTATAAAAAACTATAATATTCTCACTTTTTATATAGAGAAGAGAAATGGTACAATGGTAAATAAACTCTCTTCCTATTCTAATGATATAAGGAGTAATGTCCATGTAAAATATTTCACAACACTCCTCCTTGGACATTACGATATTACAACGTCATATGCATGCCTCGTTAAAAACCTCACTAGAAAACCCTTTGGGAAAAATCAGTCGAGGAAAAGAGTACATGTCTTATCATTTAATATTTTATATTAGCTGCCTCATTAAAAAACTTTCAACCAAGAAAATCTCTTAGGAAAAAACTTAGTTAAAGAAAAACAGCTTGGTCTTCAGGATTATTTAGAAGTTGTTTCTTCCCCAAAACATTTAGCTTGCATGTCTCATTAAAAACCTTCAACTAAGAAAACCTCTTAGGAAAAAAAAAACTTAGTTAAGAAAAGAGTGCAGATCTTATGATTTTGATGTATTGCATTAGTTGCTTCGTTAAAACCTTAGACTAAGAAAACCCAGTGAGAAAAACTTAGTAAAGGAAAAAATAGTACAACTATTAGTCTTCAGGACTTAATCTTCTGGATTGTTTAGAAATTACTGCTCCCCCTGAAAATAGGGATACATTGTAATATAATTGCTGATCTTCAAGATCGAAAATTTGAAATTTACTTGGAATCGTCACTCCCCCTGAAGACGACAATCTTCTGGGTCTAGATAATACAATACTATAAGGATATACTAAAATATAATTTGGATGTAAACAAAACAATGATAAATAATTTACATGAGCAAATGCTATTTGTAATACTCACTGCTCCTCTAGAGCATATAAATTTGTCATGTCTCGCATAATATATTAATTGCTCATTCATACAACACAATTTATTGCCTTATAAAAGACTGGGAAATTAGTCTTTCATCATGCCTCATGGGCTATATGTTTATTATATCAACAATCTTATTACACTAGTTTGAAACTTTAACAGTATGGGGATCCTTTAATTAACATTCAAATCAATATGTCAATGTCGCGTTGATTTCTTATAAATAAACAAATATATTTTGTATCTACAAGATACTTGAGGATATGTTTGATTTCATATAACTTCTCTTTATTCGAGAGTCATAAAATATTGCTAGCAAGTTCATCATAAGTGCATATCAGACCTGATACAATTATGAGAAAACATGTGCTTTAAAAGCACTGAATGTAGGGACTTCTAGTCCAAAATATCCTCATTATATATTTCAAGTATATAAACATTAGTTTTCCACTTCAAGGGATAAAAACGATAATTGGCATACAAGTTGATTAGATATATCGAAATTGATCTAAAACATTCATCAAATTAATTAACTGATATTTAAAATTATAAAAATATTCTCAATCTACAGGTTGAGACAGCTCTTTGGTTTATCCAAGTTCTTTCACTCTGAAAAATCCGTCGTTTTGGCATGAGTTAGCTTATATAAACTTCTTAGACATTCCAAATTTAAATCATTCACATACACACAATTTTGAATAATTATGAATTTATATAATTTGGATGCATGATTATATTTTATTGAAATAATTGTGAAGATTAATAAATCATAAAGATTATCGAATTACCTCGTAGAAACAACACGATTCTTTTATATAGTCTACCATCAATTGTATCTTAGTTGTTGATTAGAGCGTGCTGATAACGTGTTGTAAAGTAAATGATAAGAAGGATAAGAAAAACACCGAGAAGATAAGAAGAATACAGAGAAACCGGGAGAAAGAGAGATTTTATTAATGGTGTTGATATCAATCTATACAAAACTATAATATTCTCACTCTTTATATAGAGAAGAGAAATGATACAATGGTAAATAAATTATCTTCCTATTATAATGATATAAGGAGTAATGTCCATATAAAATATTTCACAACACTATTCTCCTCTCTTAAAATACTTCTTTATTTAATTTCCAGCATCCATCTTTCAAATCATCACCTTTATTTTATTTAATTTTCGGTTTAGTAATTGTTAATTATTCAAATCACACTTATGGATAGTCTTAACTAGAGTAGTCATAAAATAATTTATTTATTTTTATTATTTGGAACTATCTCGTAGATTCGATATAATATTTGGTCACACTTGCTTTAGACTATAGTTGATTCTTTGATACTTGAGGGTAATCAATTCTTTAAAGAAGAAAAAAGAGTGAACACGCGGAACAGAGGTAGTATATTGGGGAATACTTGTACGTTTTTTTAAAATAATTATTACTTTTTATCAACTTTTAATGAGATTGACTTATGTGAGACAATTTGTACGTTTTTTTTTTTTAATATTTATCACTTTACATTAAAAATATTTTCACTTTTTATTTATATACTACGAATTATTCATAAAATAATTAACTACATCATTATTATTATTCATTCTCTCGAGTATCATTTGAGGGTATAGTCGTTGAATCTGCTCGTGATTGTTATAGGATCATAAAACATTGAATGTAAAACAATCTAATCTTCCAACAAAAAAAACATCTGCTCTTATCTCGACTTTACGTGAATTTTTTCAAACTTGTCTTTAATTGCTACGTACACATCATATCTAACATTTATGTAAATTAAAATGATGATGTAGTATTGATCAATGATAGAATTATGGAAATAAATTAATACAGATACGTCCATATATATATTTGCAAAGGTAGTTATTAATTTAGGCAGTGAAGAAGTGGGTGTAGATGAATCAAATTGATCCATCAAACAAAGAGAATGAAAAGGGAATGCTGTAAAGTGGCAAGAGACGTGGGGGTTTGACATTCAGCTTGACTGATTTAATCTTGCAAATTAAAAGGTAATTTTGATTTAATTGGTCCCCTAATTCCTCTATGATCACATCAAATTGATTGAGCCTTAGGTCGAGTCTTGGTAGATTTTTTATAATTTATTTATACTAATTTATCTTTTATGCACAAATTGCAGCTTGAATGAATATGCTCTTCTGACATGTACTTTTAATTATTTATAAGTATGATATAGTAACCCCTTTTAAGAGTAAGAGCAATGATTAGTTCTTTCTAGATTAGCTATAACGTTTATTTTCTGTCACACAAAAAAATAAAAAAAATATATTCGTCGCTCTATGACACTATAATTCGTCCATGATTAATTAACTACTTTCTAGGGCTACATGAAAAGTAATGCAAAATTTGAGGTTATATGTATGTATATATAAAATCTAGTGTTGGAAAACCTATGTGAATCATATTTACAGTCAGGTGAACTCTTATTATATATATATAACTTCTAGTATTTAATATGATAAATACTTGTGTAATATTGTCTCACGGATCTCATTTTATGAAACGGATTTCCCATTTAACCAAGTTAGACCGCTACTTAGAGTTATATACATTATGAGTCAAATTTCAAACAAATAAATTGATGGTTTAGTGGCAAAGCCTCTTTTTACCGATGAAGTCTACGGTTCGAACTAAAATTACATAAGTTTTAAATGAGCTTAATATAATTATTTATTTGTGAGATTCTCTAAGAGACATTAGTAACCCCTAATTACTAGAGCTTTAAGTACATAAATTCTTACTCATATCCCAATATTAACCTTGATTAATTGGTTGCACAGAAGAGGAAATATGTTTATTTTTCCTTAAAATTAGTGTTCATAACTCCGAACTGCATACGCTCAGAAATCCTAATCATTTTGTATTTCTTTGTCAATTTTTTTTTATATTTTCTATTGCAAAATTTGTACCGAAATTAATATTTCTCCAATGTTTTACATAATACTTTAACGAAAAGTCCTGTTTTATGTATAGAAAATGTGCTATGTGCAATATAAAAATTTATGTACATCATAATTGTTATGTGAATAAAAGAAATATTATGTACATCATAAATGTTATGTGAATCGTTAATGTTCTATACAGTGTAAAATGTAGATAAGATGTTAGTGTGTGAATAAAAAAATATTATGTGCAGCATAAATATTATATGAATTGTTAATAATATTTTGTGCAGCATAAATGTCATGTGAATAAACAAAAGTGTTTCGTGAACGTAAATGTTATGTGAATCGTAATGTTATGTGCAACAAAATATTATGTGTAGCATAAATGTTGTGTGCAACAAAAAAGTGATTTGATGTGTGCAGCAGCATAAATGTTTTGCGCAGCAATGTTATCTTATGTGCAGCATTTTTACGTTGATAATCAGAAAAAAATATATTAAAATTACATGTATAAAATGTTCTTGATTAATTGTTAATGAACTTACCTAAATTATAAAATAACAGTTACTTATTCTCTCTCTCATTTTAATTATTCATTATCCCATTCTTAATTTTAACTTTGAGATAATGATGGAATATTTATGGGAGATTTGCTTGAAAATATAAGAAATTGAGTTAGTCTTTCGTGCCCCCGGAGACACACCGTGCGCCTTTAAAATTTAGTATTATGGGTAAGTGTACATTATTTTGTTCTAAAGGGTATACAATTTAATTAATAAGGGTACATTATTTTGTTCTAAATGATATACATTTTTTATTAATATTTTTTATTTTTCTTCAGAAAATAAAGGTACACATCTTTATACTAAAGGGTATACAATTTAATACAAAATTCTAAAGACGCACGGAGTATGCCCCGTGCGCCCCGGTGCACACTTTTGCATAAGAAATTAATTATTCAGGGTCAAAAATGAAATGATAGGATATCATTTTGTATTTGATAGTAATACGATATTAACAATGTATCTCACAATAATAATGGCCTAAATCAAAATCAAAGATGCAGTCATCGGTTCTCCCGAGAGTTCACAATTGCCGCGAATAAACATATTAATGACGAGGAAGTTTGTTATGCTACTAATACTTGCACTTGCTCGACTATTCTGTCCAAGCCAGGTTGAAAAATATGCGGATTGATTCATTAAAAAGAATCGATTCAATACATTTCTTATGTACCCACACGTACTATACCGGATTTGAATAAGATTTCGAATCAATCTATATTGATTATGTATCTATCAATAATTAATCCTTATTTTTTGGGGGATTAATTTATTTTTAATACTTGATTATGAAAATGTGATAACCCGTGCAATAAAATTATATATCGTAAACAATTCCTGAACTAATTAAACTATTTCATAAAAGTGCTATTTGACCTTAAGAATAATTAAAATGAACAATATTTAAAAAAAAAAAAACATGACCAAAGAAAAATATAACAATGTACTATTTTAGATTGGATTGAGAAAAAAAAAGTGATAACATTATAATTAAAAGTGATATCTAGATCAATAAAAAGTGATATTCTTCAAGTTAGAACAATTTTATGAACAATTCATGAAATTAATAAAAAGTGATAATACCTTAATAAAAAACAATAACACTTTTAATAAAAAGTGATGTTTGGTCAAAGAAAAAATGATGATCTATTTGTCAAACTGAACTACTTTTTGAACAACTAATAGAAAGAATATAAAGTCATAACATTTTAATAAAAAGTGATACATGATCAATGAAAAGTGATAACCGTCCAATTAAATTATTTCGTGAATAATTCATAATATGAATAAAAAGTAATAATATTTTTATAAAATGTGATATTCTATCAACTAAAAGTGATATTGATTGAAGTGAACTATTTAATGTACGATTAATAATTTAAAAAAAGATAAAATTTTTAATAAAAAGTGATATATGATTAATAAAAAGTCATATATGTTCAATTGAATTATTTTATGATTAATTTGCAAAATAAATAAAAGTTTATAAAATTTAATAAAAGTTTAATAGTGAACAATAAAATATTTAAAAATTATTTAATAAAATAATGTATTAAATTTTTATTTGTAAAAATAGAAATAAAAGAAAAACTTATTAGCTAGCATATATCTCCTTATATATTAAAGTAAAATAAAATTCCAAATTTAGAATATCATATTGTGAGGTGGCAATCCATTTATGATTTTATGAAATTTGTGAGGTGGCACCATAATATTCGTAATCGTAAGTTGATTATGAGGAGATTGCGGGTTCAAATCTCAATTTACGCATAATTTTTTTATTTACTTACTCTTTTTCTTTATACTTTCAATTGAATTTTTTTTAATGAGACCCGGGGCACACAAATTTTTGTCATAAATAAAATGGGGGGTAGTGCGATCCGTCTTACGTAAGAGAATTTGTAAGACGGTCTCATATAAGACTCACCCATTTAATATTTATTTTTAAGATTTAAAATATTTAAAAGTATAATTATTTTATAATTTTAAGTAGAATTTACGTGTGATTCGAATTTACATCATACCCCTCATAATATTAAAGGCTTCTACGGTGCAAACTAGTTGACACTAATATATTAATTAATTTATTTTTATTACTGACAATTATATCCTAAAAATAACAATAAATTTTATTGGTAAAACAGAATAAGAATTAGTAGAAAAAAATACATACTTAAGAATTAATTAAACTAAATATACACTTAAATAGTAAAATAGAGCATGAACAATTGAGTTGATCTCCTATGCCCTTAGGACACACCGCGTTCCCATGAGGGCACGGTGTGTCCCCCGGGGCACACAAGTTTTTGCTTGAATAATTAGGATGAAATACATAATAGTTAAATACAACTATGCCCTAAAATTTGTTAATTAATCAATATAAAATCTAAGGTTAAATGTACAAAAAGGTGGTACGCCCACTCCACGCGCCCCCCATGCCGGCCCGACAGCATGTGAAGGAGGTTAATCATGGTAACTCAACCGACTAACAAGGGTTAGATCTTTTAACCCACCACATAAGGAGTCCCCTTTAATTAAGAGGTTGCTCTCACGCTGCGAGTGAGATTCGATCATTGGTCAATGTACAAGCTGTCCCCTTACTTGACCAATTGAATTGAGCTGCTCATGCGGGCAAAATGTAAGGTTAAAATATGACATGAACTATAAAGGAAAAATATATCATGAAACAAAAAGGTATAACTGCCTTTCTAAATTAAATCAAATGAAAACTAAATTAAAAAAATAATAGAGATAGTTACTAGTAAGTATACTACATATTTCAAATTTACTAGTAGATACACAAACTTTAAATCATTATTCTTCACTACATTATTTTATGATTGATTTTCAATTTTAACCTTTTTTTTTACCAAATGCAAGAAATGCAGATTTCCTCCAAATTCGATTTCTCCTTCAAATCCCATAAATAATAGGATTTTTCCCAAAATCCCGCTAACACATTTATCACCGATTAGATTAGGGGTTTCATTTCCCTTTTATAACATTCTTCCGCACATTGTGCAAAATATTTATAATATTCTTTTCCACATTGTACACTTCCTTTTTATTCCGTAAACTCATTTTATAATATTCTTCTACATATTGTGCAAAAATTTGTTGTAAAATTATATGATTATGGAGAGAGAGAGAGAGTAAATTTTATAATATTCTTCTGTACATTGTGCAAATGACGTTTACAATCCTCAAAATGCAAACGTGTGAAAATTAGGACCAGATTTTGTGGATGAATAACGAAAAATATTCATCTCTCAACCTGCAATCGCGTGAAATAGGAATAGATGTGTTTAAGATAATGTATATTAAGGAAATTATTAATTATATTTGTTTGAGGTTATAATGGGTATAATAACCTTTTAATTTGTACCCATAATTAATTTATTTAATACTCCCACCATCCCACACTAAGGGTAGTTTTTGCTTTTTGGCACGCGGATAAGGAGTATTATTATTTAATGTCTAGTGGGTAGTTGTATTAGTGGGAGTGTGGGTCCCATATTTTAATTGTATTAGTGGGCGTGTGAGTCCCATGTTTGTAAAAAAGGAAAGTTGACTCTTTGGGTGGGACGACCAAAATCGAAAAATGAGACTCTTTGATTGGGACAGAGGGAGTATAATGTATATCTTATAGTAATGAGATATAATAAGTGTGTACTAGAAAATAATAATTTCATAATGATATAGATTGCTTGTTTAACTCCTGCATATATCAATGATATTTTGAATAAAAATTCATATCTGATCAATAAAAAGTGGCAGTTATTCAATTAAACTACTTTATGAATAACTTATATGAAAAAATAACAACGTATAACATTTTAAATTAAAGATAATACTACTAAGAGCTAGTCTCCTATAAATCAGATTATATGGTTTAGTCTCCTATAAATCAAGGTATATGGTGAATTTTCTTTATTTATAGGGTTAAAAAGATAACTATACTCTAAAATATTTTAGATCTTAGGAATAAATATTAAAATATAACATCATGATTAATTTAGTGGAATGGATTAGGAATGAAATCATCATTCATTCCTAATCTTATTCATATTAGTCATTCTATTGCGCCTTCATAGGTATATTAAATTAAAATTAATATTTGGATCGGCTCATTAAGAAATGATTCCCTTAAGTATCATAGGGTATTCTCTCCCACTTCTCCATCTACACATATAATATCATTCTACTCCGCCTCTACCCTCATAAGATCTATGACCTCATTCTGCTCCGCCTCTAATCTCATGAGCCGCCTCCATCGTCTCACTCAATTCCGGCGCCTCCATCCTCACGACCTGAGCCTCTCTAATTCACATGTTGTCACTCTCTGCTTTCGCTTCGCTTTTCTGAACCAGCATCCTGCTCCGCCTAGCCGCCGCTCATTTTCTCTCTCTTACCCTCACAAACCACCTCTTTCCACACAAATTCTCTAAAATAGTAAAGGTTGCAATTTTAATCAAAAAAACACAAGAGATTTTTTGCGAGATCACAATTTTCATTGAAAAAATACGAAGAAAATCACTCACTTCACTCATTAGAGAAACATTGATTTCTCATAATATATATCATTTTTTATTTAATTCAAAATTTGATTCAATTAACATTTTGTTCCAACATCTAGAATAAGTATTGAAATTTGTGGCAGTAGAAGTTGAATTGGGTAAAATTAAAGGAGATGGAATTTATGTTACAGATAGGGAGAAATAAGTTGAGATGGATTGAAGGTTACAATGTTTGAATTTGGAGGAAGATTGAGAAAATTTTTGCATTGAGGTTATAGCAGATTAATAGATGTGTAATTGGTTGCGTAACTTCAACAAGTCATGTAATGTGTACAAGTTGTGATTCATCAATGTACATAATTTTCTAAATAAATGCATTATTTTTTATATTTAAAGTTTCTATCAATTGTCAAATATTTTATCAGTAAACTGGTAGATGGGGAAGAATTATCTATAACTAAAAAAGCTAATATCGTTCACTACGAGAAATTTAATCAATACTCACACATAAAATGCCCACAGATAAAGTAAATATTTTCCTTCATATACATGTGTGGACAAAAGCTAAAGATTTACCCACACAATTTATATGTGTAAGTAAAAATATTTATAAATACAATTATTTTTTATTTTTTTATTTTTATTGGTAAATATTACTCCCTCTGTCCAACATCAATGTATTCATTTACTTTTTGCACGTGGATCAAGGAGTATTATTGTTTTATGTGTCACGACCCCAATTTTTCTCACTAATAAACAAAAATAAATATTCCTTTTCTTTTCATTTAATTTAGTTTGTTATTATTTTTATTATAATTTTTAGAGTGATCACAAGTGGCCCAACACATCGGCCCGACAGGTCATAATCCATGCATACAACGCTTAGAATTTGAAGGAACTCCAAGCACCAGTGTCGCGTGCAATTTACCTACAATGCATAAAATAGTTAGATAAAACTCAGTAAGTATAAATCATGCATGAAGATGCATTTCTCAAGGTTTTTGCCATTCTCCTAGTCTTTCTAATTGATTTTTTTTATTTTGAAAACTGTTCACGTTGTGGGATCCACACGACACACTTATGATATGCACCAGAAATGAGCTCATCACTCGATTTATCAGTTTCACAATATATTTATGGGACTGATGTGAGGACTATCATCTCGTGGACTAACAAGCTTCCTGCCGCTCGTCACTTGTCTCGCCACCAAGAATCATCTCCCACCACACGTCCCACGTGGTTAGTCTGAAGATCCACCTTTCCTAAAAGCACACTAGAGTCCATCACCAACTGACCCCCTACTGCTTGGAAGTCCCCTCACTGAAAACCACACACTCTCTCTCACAATAATTTAAGATAGTGGCCCACTCTAGGTATCCCACTCTGGGTTTTCCTAGGATGCTCCTTCCTAGGTCGCCCCTTCCGCTACTCAGTACATGTATAGTGGCTGCACACACTATTAGTATCTTATTAATTTTGGGGAAGACATTTTTCATGATTATGAATGGTATGCAAATTGGAGAAACTATATATGCATCACATATTAATTAAGACATTAATATCAACATTTAATTAAAATAGAATAATTATTTCATCTAAGATTACACCGATCTTCATGTAGAACAATCTGTGATCACATAGACCAACAAATATAAAAAAAAATAATATCTCAAACTACATAAATCTACTACTTGTATCACATATTAATCACAAATAATTCATAACGTAATTAAAATAATCACAAATAATTCATAATATAATTATCACATATTAAGTACAAATAATTGACACACAGCACATGTTTATGCATTGTAGTTGGACCTCTACTTACCTGGGGTCCAAATAGTGATAATACTATAGACCTCGTGAAGACTATAACTAATCTCTTCTTCTGTCTCGATCTCTCTCTCCTTTTCTTTTCTTTTTTTCCTTTTTATTTCGCTGAACTCTTGTTTTCACTATTAAAATGAGGCGCCTCTCTCTCTCTCTCTTTCTATATATATATATATATAAACATCATCCAATCCTATCTATTTACTATGGATAGACATAATCTAATCTTATCCAATTATTATAGATAAACATCATTCAATCTTATATATTTACAATGGATAGATATCATCTTATTGTTGGCGTTTGGATCTTTTGGTTAACATGAACCGTTAGAGTTCCATATAATTCTATCGTAGCTGAAGTATAATCATATAATTGAATAATCTTTTACCAGGATTTGATGTAGAGGTTGAACAGCAGCAAGAACAAACGATCTTCCGATCTTTTGTTGTATTCCTAAGCCGCGTCTTGACGTTGTGTGAGCAACGTTCTAAAAGACAATCTCAATCTACAATCCCTAATACTTATTCACGATTTTTGGGCGTGAGTTTCTTATAATTCATATTGATGAAAATGATTATTTATAGGTTACAACAGAGACCAAGAGGTGAAATTAGGGTTGGAGGCCTCCCATTGGGCTTAAACATCCAAGTTTAACCCAAAACTTATACTTAAGTCCAATAATAATAAATCAGTCCACTAAAGAAATATTATTGCACTTCCACTCTAATCTTAAATTTCGTTAAAGGCTCCTTCTTATTATGAGCCCGTTAATCTCCCCATGTTTAAGATTCAATGCCCATTAATTAATTAAGTTACTGACAACTCCATTAATTAATATATTTACCGAGAGTAGTACTACTCAACCTTATTATAATACCAGAATAAATCCACCTGAAGGGTTTATATGATAATCATTATGAGCTTCTCAAGAGGACATCATCAACAATTCCGTTAGGACACAGATTCCTTATATAATTAACAACACACCATAGAGTCAACACCACTCCCAACTCACCGAGCTTATTGATTTAATTATTAAATCTTACCTAATGATGAATCAAAGAAATGAATACTGGCTTACATGTCGAGATTATTGTATAGGGATTAATAGTACGAATAGTACAAACATCCATAATAACAGAGAGTCAAGTCTATTATATAGTCAGTATAAACCGAAGGATCTCACCGCCGTCCTGCTCAATACACACAAAATGCACTAATGTAATTTTACAGTCAAGACAGACTAATACCAAATCACACTTCAATCATACCGATAGATGGTCCCCGTCTATCTCGGTTGTGAACATCTGTTTATATTTTATAAGGAGTCGATAATATGATCTTCCGTGTGACGCCGCACACCACATTATCTACAGTATAAAGTAAATGGACTTTTGCAATATTTCATAAACAATTATGAAAAACGTTTGATCACATTATTCTCATTTCAAATATTGTCAAAATATTGTTTATACAAAAAGCTAAACTTTTAGTATACAATCTAATAATTTCCCACTTATACTAAAAGACTATGCTGCCATGTCAAGTGCCATACTTTTGATTCTCACTCCCACTACATGACCATCAAAAGCTTTCGCCTTAAGGCCCTTGTAAAAGGATTTACTAGGTTATCATCCGATGGAATCTAGGCGACAACAACCTTCCCCTCATCATACGACTTCTCGTATTAGGTAGTACTCGCTCTCAATGTTTTTAAGTGTCTTATGGGCTCGTGATTCCCTCTAGTTTACAACTACATCATTATTATCACAATAAATTGTGATAACCTTGGACAAACTCAGAATCACATCTAAATCCATCACGAAGTTTCTAGAACCTTACAGATACTTTGGCTTCCACAAGGCTCCAATTTTTCATCTTTCCATGGAGTTCGAAATATATTTCTTTATAATCACTCCTCCATATTATGGCTCCACTTCTAAAATAAATACATAACCTCGAAGTGGATTTACTGCAATTCCTATGATTTGAAAATTCGAATCTATGTAACCGTTAAGAAGTAATGAATATGTCCGGTAAGCCTACATATAATTTTCAGTCCTTTTCAGGCACTTCAAATACGTCTTACCACAGTTCAACATTCTTATTCCGTGTTACCTTGATACCCATTGTCCATGCATTTAGCAAAACAGATATTCTATTTCGTGCATAGCATTTCATTGATTAGGCTTCCTTATTTTCAGTCTGCTTTATCAACCATACCCATACGCCCGACAATACTTTTTCATTATTTTCAATGATAAAGATACTATCTACGTACTATACAAGAAATACCATCACATTGCAGCCACTCTTTTCAATACACATGACTCATCCGAGCATTGATTAAATCCATATGACTAGATTTAATTATCAAAAAGGATGTAACATGATCTTGGAGCTTGCTTTAGTCCATCGATAAACACTTTTAAGCTTATATTCAAAATGTTCTTAGCCCTTTGCAATAATTCAATCTGGTTGCTTCACATAAATATTTTCTTCAAGACTTCCAATCAGAAAAGTTGTCTTGACATCTATATGATGTACCTCATAATCAAAATGAGCAGCAACAGATAAAATAGTCCGAATCTACATAGGCATAGCTATTGGCAAATAGGTTTCCTTATAATCGAACCTTTTCTTTCTGAGTATACCTTTTTGCAACAAGCTTTGCTTCCAAGGTTTTCACCTTACCATAGGATCCTCTTTTATTTTTTATGACCACTTTCAATAGCTTTTACATCATTTAGTGGTCCTACAAGCTCCCAGATTTGATTTTGAATCCATAGATTCTATTTCAAAAATGGTTGCAACTTGCTAAGATATCGCATTTCTATCTTGTAGTGCTTCATCATAATTCCATGAGACGATTTCATGTTTACTAGGTACCTAGTCTCACAACTCTCCCAAAATATATATCTTTCGAGTTATAAAACAACTCTCCCAATACGACAAGGTGCTACAAGAAATTGTGTATCAGATGTGACATGTTGATGAGAGTGAAAATAAGCGTGTTTTAGTGTCCAATTTAACACCTTTTTATGGGAATTGTAATTATATATTAGCACAAGTGTCTTATATTCGATATATTTGATAAAAAAATATGTGTTTAAGGTGTTTTATTGTGTTTTAGGTGAAAAAAGGCTCAAAAGTGCCAAGTTGGAGAAAATGTGCAACTTGTGGAAGAATACTGAAAAAGGCATATCCAACTTGTGTAATTTTTTTGTATTTGTGTGGAGCTCTGAACTAGAGGTGTGATAGATAGTTGGGAAGCCACAAAAAGAGGATCGTTTTGGCTTAAGAAACACCTCAATTGGAATCCAAATGAGAAAGTTATGATCAAAATGGTGGCGTCGCGCAGGTTGTTCCTGTTCAGCACGACTGTGCCATTTTACATGACTATTTACGAATTGAAATGTTGAATTTTCTATAAGTTCTTTATATGGATAGAAATCCAAGGAAGTGAAGATCGCGTGAGCGCAAGAATCACTCAAATTGGAGCTCGGACGTGGAAGTTGTGAACGAAACGGTGAGACTGCACACTGCCGCTCGTCCAAGGTTAATTCCGCTTGATCAAGAGCTGTTTAGTAGAGTGGGGACACAGAATCCTATCTTTGGTAATTTCATACCTCTAGGAACGTGTATTTTTTATTCTCCAAAAAAAAACTCTTCCAAGGTCTATAAGTGAGCTTACAAGTATAAAAGGGGATGCAGATCACATCATTATTGGAGAGAACCACAACACAATCATCCTACACCCCACGAGGGGGGATCACCCCCCAACCATCATCCACATCCTTTTCTCCATCCATCCATCACTTTGAAGATTTGTCTATGGAATCAAGAGGAGAACCAAGAGGAGGATTCAAGACGGAGAAGGACGCGACGATGCCCACATATAGGGTTTCCTTTGTTTCCTAATTTATCTTGTATTTTCTGGATATATGGGTAAGATCTATCCAACCCCCATGATTGTTCTTCTCAACATCATGGGCTAGAACCGTTTTGGTGGATCTAGGGTTTTGAAGGATTTTATAAATTAATTGAACTTTCATGTGTATACTCCGTAAAACACTACTTGTGGATTTATTTTATATAAGACTATGCTTTACTAATTCATACTCAGAGTTATTTTGTGCATCATTAACTGTTATGTAGAGTCTGAATACATATTTTGGTTATTGATTGAGTGCGTTCACTGCTGAGCATGATACCATGTTATGATTCTAAGTAAGGGGACTCCGAAACTTCATTAGGACTATCTTATATGAATACTTATTAATTGAATTAGATTCGGGTTGATAAGTAGGATAAAGAGGGTAATTTTATAGTACTTATAAAGGGAGATCATATCGGGTTAGAGTACCAATTGGCCAGGGAAATAATTGATACTGATAGTACCTAGAAAGGAGGGTGAAGTTATATCTCTTGTTCCAAAGTTATTCACACATGTTACACGCTTATTTACTTGTGTCTATAGAGTAGATTTGTATGGCTTAATGATGCGTCCATATTCCACAAGGTAGAGTCGGACATTGATATACGAAAGGGAATTAATAAGTGAAATCGGATTACCATAGGGCTACATATTCTCCTTTCTTGAGACACATTCGAATTCTTCTAGTGTTTAATTTATTTTATTTGTTATTAGTTGTTTAGTAGTTTAATAATCTAATACTCAACTATTATTGTCTTTCGTCTTAATTAATTTAGATAATAATTAAATTGATAATACGCCGTCCTTTTGGGTTTGATATTTCATTTGGTCGCTTGCTTAAGCTGCAACTGATATCCTTATTACTTGGCGATTAATTTTGTGTTTGTTCTGCAATGTCTCCACCTTATCAATCTTGAGGCTGATCTCAAATATCGTCTTGGACATGTTTTGGCAATATTCTCCAAAGAATTTCACAGTCTTCTGTAATTCTCTAAGATCTTGATTTATCTTAGAGTTATCCACCTCGATCTCTCTGCACTCTGTCATTTTGACCACCATGAAAAGTGATAGGGCTTGCAGATCTCTTGGACCTTGGTTTGGTCGTCTTCTCCATTGTTCGTGTCTGGGGACACGTCCATGGATCTCGGTAAAACTTTGGAGTTTCACAATATTTCTTAATACTTCTTTGGAGTATCTTATTTCCATCTGGCGAATTTTCTCCAGATGTTCTTCCTCGGTGTAATTGGCACGGGCTTCTGCCAGTTTCCATCTTCGGTCAAGACCCTCCCAAACACGGTCGGTGGCCTCTTCCTTCTTTTCTGCTTATTGTCTATACAAAATATTATAGTATTGTTGTATAGAGCTGCTTGTTTCATCGTATCCAACGGGCCAGAAGGCGTCGTTGCTCTAGTTTTGAACAGTGCTTATAGTTCTGTCACTCTTGGATGTCGAACTTTCATTCGAATCCATATTTTCTTTGAAACTCTCCTCTCGTTAAGTGATATAAGTTTATAATAATTTTTTCATTCATAAATATATAAACCTAGGGCTCTGATACCATTTTAATGCGTGAGGAATATGAGGAAAATTAAGTTGAAATTAAGTTGTAATGCAAAGTATACCAACATGATTACCTATATGATTACCGGCATAATCACCTATATGGCTACCGACATGGTTACCGACAAGTACTGATAAGTGAAAATTTTGACAAGTTGACCTGTTTGACAGGTTGATAAGTCTGACTTTTCAACTTTTTTTTGAAGGGCAAAACTGTCCAAAAACTAGCAATTGGGTAGAATTAATAACTTTTTTCAAGGATTGGCAAAACTAAAATTTTCTATTGCATTTTTGATATTTTTTTATATTGGCACATAAATAAATTATAATGTATGTTATGTGTGTTAGGTGGGAGTGGTAAATTTGTAAATAAAATATATTTTTAAGGTTAGGAATTGATATGATGTTTTCTTTTTTGGGTGGTGAAATTTAATGTGGAATGAATGAAAATAAAAAGTGTAAAATTTAATGTGGGACAGAGGGAGTATATTACATTTTATTTATGTATTATTAATTATATATATATAAATTGTACTATTACATTGATATTTTTTAATAAATATTAAAAAAATATCTAATGTATTAGATGTAATTCATTAGTGTATATGTTTTCCTTAATAAATGTATAATTTTTAAAAAAATTAATAATTAGATGTAATACATATATTAATATAATATATACTAATTAATGAATTAAGATATATACAACTTGAATGAATACATTATTATTTTGACAAAATCCCTTAGAGAAAATGATCTCCCCAAAAAAGTTCTAATCCATACAAAAATGAAATTAGAATTGTTCTAAATCACTCATTAAGAAAAACGTATAGCAAGGAATTTAAAATTCATAAAGCATTTAATTAGAGGAAAAAAATATCAAAATATATTATATTAAAATTGATGAATACATATGCTTCAATCGTTATTATCTATCAAAGATGGATTGTCACAGAACAATTAAAACCAATAGAACAACCTGAACTAATCATTATTATCGATTAAAGATGGATCTTCGTATAACAACCGAAACCAATATAACATCTCAAACGAGATAAACAGTGATATTTTCCCCAAAATAAAAGTGAAAATTTGCATTTATTCAATTGAATCTTCCATCCACGTATAAATCAACCGCCTGAGCAACGAAATATGTTCCCACCAGCCTTCGTGATGGTCTCCCCCATTTTCTTCTTTTTTCTTCGTCTTCTTCCTCTTTCTCTATTCGCGTTCTTGACAGAAATTTTCTTGACGGCGAGCTTGAATCACTCAAGATCTTCAGCCTTGTTCCCGAAGGCGAGTTTTCTTTACTCAGGATTGGTAGCGATCTCATTCTTTCGGACATCACTCTCGAGAAGAAAGAGACTAGATGTGAGAAGATAAGGAAAACGAGAACAATGAAAGACAAGGAAGGAAGAGAGAGAAAGTGCGATCCACCAAATGAATTTAGGGTTAAAATTATTTATATATATTGGGTTATTGAGTTCGGATCATTGGTTTTTAGAGTACAATTAGAGGTAGAATAAAATTACCTTCCTATCATTATGATATTTATCAATGGGAATCTCATTCCATAAGTATTATACATTTCTGTTCTATTTTTAGCTAACTCGTAGTTACTAATGACTCTAGTGAAAGCCATTTGCAAGTTCATTGGTCAACAATCATGATATCAGCAATAATGCTCTATTAGGTTTTACAATTCCATTGCCTGTGACATATTAGAATCAGTTGCATAAACTCTATATTCTTATACCATGATTATGCTAATCATATCTTTGCATCATTTGGAAAGCATCTCATATACATCCACTCATCCATCCACCATCTTATCTTTTATCTTTTATAGTGCTTATTTCTTTTGTTCTTTGCATTTTATGTGCTTTTATATCTTCTCATCTTATGTTTTTCCTTATAAATTCACAGTAAACTTGAGATTTCTAAAACTTTAAATTTATTGATTTCCCATGGTTTGATAACTAAATTTGGTTGCCCGTGGCTACTACGATATATAACACCTGCTCCTTAATTCGCATTAAAAAAATAGCGATCATTGGTAAGTAAAGAAGCTCATCATAAATATTGTAACATGACCCATTGCGAGTTTTGGATAGATAAATGCTTGCTCACCTTTTTGCATGTGTCCCCAAGTGTAGGGAATCAATTATAGTTCAGCGTGTGACCAAGTAAAATTATCGAACCAAAGGATAATTCTAGACTAATTATTTAATCTAATTATGACTATTCTAATTTAAGACAATTTTAGGTATTTTTAGAGTGAATTAATTAAATCTAAGATTGCAGGAAATAATTATTAAAAATATATATATCAAATAAAATAAATATGGAAAGTGTTCAAGAGAGAAGATAGATAGCTCTAGGCAATCCAGATTAATTGGGTCAACCTAAATCACTAGACAATTGGTTAGAATTCCTGCAAATATTATGAAAACAATCACTTAATTATGTTAAATCCCTCTTTTAAAGTAAACCTAACACATAAATCTGGTTTAAACCCTCAGATGCAGAAGAATAATTAATACTCCCTTTCTAGATACTTCATGTTGAATTCCTAATAGGCTAGAGCACTAGACTTCCCTCTATAGGTACTTAAAAATTAATCCCCGGTTCCCACCTAATAATCTAAGAAATCAAATCATCTACAATGGTAATTAATAAATATATTAGGTGTTTAATATTAATTATTCTAATGAATAAAGGTTATATGGTTAGATCCTCTTTACTCATAACAGTTAGACAAGTATAATTCCTTCTATGACACAAGAAATAATCATAAACATGCATAAGACAATGACATACTCATGAATAAGGACAGATCATATAAGACAAAAATATAAGTCTTAAATTCAAAGCATTAATAAAGGAATAAGTATACTTGCAGAAATTCATAACCTAGTATATGTCATCAAGTCAAAACCAATTAATCCTTTAAAATCTTGAACTATCCAAAAAGTACTAGCTCATGGTGTTACAAGCAACACCCATGGTTAAGTATGAAAATAATCTCATGAGTCTATTATTCAAAATAAAGAAAAATGGAATAAGAAAAACCCTAGATGTGGTGTGATTCTCCGTTCTCTCTTCTGTGATTCTGAACTTTCTTGCTCTCATTCTCAAGTATCCAACACTGATGAACTCTCCGGGATGGGTGTATATTGATTTCGATATGATGACGAGGAAAGAGTATGGAAAAATATGTAGGGTTGTGAATAATTGTGGAGAGTTTTGAATAAAAATCTCAAAGTGTCTTATTTATAGTTGAGGACTGTAAAAAACCCAAATTCTGACTCAAAAGTGGACTTTTTTACGTCAAAAATACGAACTGGCCGAAAAAATAATGAAACTGTAAAATTGGATCTGGCGAACAATGGCAGGAGTCGTGCCGGGCGTGTGCTTGCGGCGTCCTTCGACAGGCTGGGCGACACGGATGCAGCGTGTCTTGGCAGCTCTCGGAGGCACGAGCCGGCACGGCTGGTACGGCAGCTCTCGGCGGCTTCGGCACTAGTGCCCGCACAACTGTGCAACACGACTGAGCGAGGCTCAACGACATGACCTGGCGAATATTTGCGGAACGAGTGGTCCTCCTGGCCGGCACGAGTCGTGCCGGCTCTTCTCCTCAGACTTTGCTCCCGACTTCCTTTTTTGCTCTTTTTACCTCGTTTTCTACCTAAAAACACGAAATAACACCTAACATGCATATGTAACACAAATTTATATAATTCAACCAAAAGACGCTTAAGTACGGATATAAATATCACAGTACGGTGCTAAATCGGATCCTAAAATACGCAATTTTCACACTAATCAAACCCCCAAACTTAAAATGTTGTTTGTCCCCGATCAACGAAAAAGAACAAAGAAGACGAAATATAGTGTGTAAATCTAAGGGAAAACAAAGGATATGACAACTAGGCCATTCAACACACAATTGTCATTAACTCCGGTCATGCACGCTCATCACATGCAATAATTCATTCATAGCATACAAGTTAAGACAATTACTACCAATTCAAATGATCTATCAACTTATTCTCACAGGGAGTATATCACTCGCACTCAAGTGTAAAAGATGTACACTTATAGGGTATAGTGTTTACGCTCAAACTCAATTCAGGTACATGCGTAACCATATGCTTGCCAAACGTCTCAAACTCTCCACCACTTAAAGTATGATTCGCAATGGGATCAAAAAGGACTTCTAATAGGATGTAATGTTAGCTCTTTGGTAAGGGTAGGAAAGATATGGATAAAGTAACTCAATTAGTAGAAAATTAAAATTGGAGATTTTTTGTACTACAAATTTTTACACTTCAAGGCTATCCAGCTTCATGCTCTTCTAATTTTCTTTTCTCTCCTTTCCTTCAAACACAACATTATTTTTTTCCTTTCCTTTTCTTTTCTCGAGGTACCAATTTTGGACACTACCTCTAACATTTCGGGGTACCAATTTCGGGCACTACCCCTAAGCACTTTATTTTTCAGATCATAATCACTTGTACAGCTCGAAGTATTTTATTTCTTCCAAACTCCATGAAAATCAATTCACACACTTTGACAGCATTTAATTCTCCACTAAATATAGGAATTTAAGGCTCAAATAAGATATCAAAGTGGCTATCTTCGTAGGTTGCCAAAGAAATAAGACTTTTAGGCTCAAAAGGGCTAACTACGGATATAAAATTATTTGGTAGGAAATTATTTGGTAAAGTGACTCATAAAAATCAAGAATAACCTAAAATCATCTCCCATTATCTAACATAACATGCGGTCTCAAGCAAGACAAAAGGCAAGTTCTAGAATACACATACAAGAATTATACTCACCAGAAAGAAATATCATGTGATTATGTACATGATAATAGGCTCAAAATCTCACATAGGTTTATTAAGTAATAGAGCACTCTTCATGGTAAGCAATATCTCACATGTACACATAGAACTTCATATCACAATATAACTTAAGTACACTTCCTTCATCAATTTCAAAAGCATATGAATTTCTGGCAGGAATCTAACAAATAAAATCATCATAAGCACACAACCAGAAACCCAAACATAAATACCTCAACTACTAGATAATAACTCCACATAATATCCCCTAAAAATATCCAACAATACAAATCAAGATAAGAATGATACATGGAAGAAACAAATACATCACGACAACCTTATCAAACTATCACTCCACTCAAAGCCTAAACAGAAAATAAAAATAGGGTAAAGAGATATAATGACACAACCTCGACAGACAAGGCTGTTTAAAAATAGGGGCTATAACCTCCATCAGTCACGTCTCTCTCGGTGTTCTCGAACTTCATCTCTTAAGCTTTGATCTCTCTTTGTGTTTTCCTTCGAGAACGCCTGACCTCCTAGAACAGCATCCGAAACTGACGGTCGTTCGAACGCCTGATGGAGTCAAACTAATCATTGACGTATCGGTACATCTCTCCCCATGGATCCTGCACACATGGAAAATAATAAGAATGATAATCAGGGGTACGGGACCAGCTAAAATACTGGGTACTCCATACTGAGCTCTAGATGGAGCTGTAGATGTTCCCGGTGCAAATGGATCTTGTGCTGCTCCAGATGGACAACCCTGATAGTACCCACTAGCAGGATGTTGTGAGTCATCTCTCCCAAAAAGCTCCAGCGCGTCCTCCTCAGTCAACATCATCTCATCCTCATCACCACCACCATCAACATAATCGGCATCATTCTGAACTTGGGGATTTGCTGCTCGCTCATTATGCTTCCTGATAACCTTCTCCCATCTCCTTGTCTAGAGAAGACAGATGAGAGATGGGTGTGTAAATAAGACTTGCAAGCGAAGTTCTCTTCATCAGCCAATGTCGTCAACTACTCACAAGGAAGTGGTATAGAAAGGTTGCCCTGCTTATAGAAAAGATGGCCAGCTCGCTCATACAAGATGTGTGCATTCTTCAAAGCTCGCACGTTTATATCTGGCTTATTCTCATCAACGAGCTTCATCCCATTAATGCGCACTCCGTGGATCTCAACTATCTGAGTGATAATACCACCCATCATCACAGATCGAGTCTCTCCATCTCTAAAATAAAAGAGATGCTCCTTAACAAGTGCGGCCAAGTCAAACAGCTTCTCCTCGTACATGTACCAGAGGACATAAAGCTCATCCAACCTAACTTGACCCTCCTCATGCCTAGCGAAGATGGTATATGAGAGAACTCTTTTAATGTACCTGAGAACCGGGTTGATAATGCATGTGGACTTAGACTCTCTGGGTACGAAGGCTTCATCATTGCCCGTGATCTTTCTCCAGAAGGCATCTTTATTAAATGCAACACTTATCTCATAACTAGCATCATAAGGAGATCCAAATCCCAAGGTTAGCTCTTTTCTTATCATCTTTGTATTCCTCTCTCTCAATATGAAAGTGCATCCACTCGGAAGCCTATCATCCTCCTCATGATATACATCATATGACATGAAAATTTCCATAGTTAATGCATATGTGGTTGGCGTCCTAGCATTCATGAACCCTAGAATACCCACTCTATCGAAGAGAGTATATACATCATGTTTGATCCAGAGCTTGATCATGGTTTCCTCATCATGATAGTGCATACGCACTATACGCCTTTCCAAATGGCTGTACTCCTCTATATTATTCTTCCTTCCGGGATAATAAATCCCAAGATGGCGAGGAAAAGTTTTGTTACTTCTAATTCGAGCTATCTCATCTCGCTTATTCTCTTCCATCCATCCATCACCCATTTTATTTTCTACAAAAATTACAAGTAAGATGCATGAAATAATTCCAAAAACAAAAATAATGCATCTACTTGACTCAATAAACTAAGAACATAAAATAGCTCCACATTAAGTCACACATATCCCTAATTTCTAGTCCTAACAATACATGAAAAACATATGAAGTCACTATTCACGTTCTTGAAGCTCCTAGAAACAAGAAAATAACAAAAATCAACTTTTACATGTCAACCCCAACATAAATAGCATGCTTTTCCAAACAATAATTCAAAAAAAGGCCCTAACATGCTTCAATTAGTTTCAACCCTCAACTAACATCAAATACCATCAATTACAGTCCTAGGGATATCAACAAGTCAACACAAAACCAATATTCAAGCAAGAAATTTTGAATTTGAAGGCAAAAACAGTATGCATACCACATGTTTGACAAAATGCCTCAATGAAAACTCACTTCGAAATTCAAAATTTCAACTTGAATCAACTTACCCATGCTTCTAATATACACATATTTGAATTTCAGAGCAAAAGGATGAAGAAAACATACCTTATTGGAGAAAGAACGAAATTTTGCAACTTTGAACTTTTTCCCCAAATTTTGGTCTTAGAACCCTAATTTTTCCCTTTTAATCATCAATCCAAGTGTGAAAAGTGTTTAAAGTTTGTGGGAAGTGAAATGTGTGGGGTCAAATGGTGATTTACAGATAAAGGAATGATAAAAATTCGGAAGAGGAACAACCCGTGCGCGGCAGTAGTGAAGAAATGAGCATACTGTTCAAAAATTCAAAATTTTAACACTGATCTGACCTGGCACGACATCGGTACGACTCGTGCCGAATATGGCATGAGTCGTGCGGCCTTACCTATCGGCAACCTTCGCGCGTTGATGCTCCATTATGCACGAATCATGCCAGCATTTCTCGTCAGTCGTGCCGTGCAACTCTGTGACTCGTGCCGGCCTCCAGGCTCTCATGCTTGCGGCACCCCTGCTCCTCCCTGCCCACAAGCTTCAGCACGACTCGTGCATAGGTATGGCACGAGTCGTGCCACTCTTCAGCGTACACTCGGGCACTTTTTTGAACTTTTTCAACCTATTTCTTCGTATTTTCATCCAATTAAAGCTCAAATACACGAAATTTATCAGTAATATCATCAGGAAAACTAAAAAATTCAACCAAAAATTTATCACACCAAATCTAAGAAAAATAAACAGGATACAAAAGACACTTGGATAGTCACAAAAAAATTCAAAAATTTGAAATAAATTCTAAAAATTCTAAAAAATATTAACCTCCAAGCATCACACACAAGTGAAAGAAAACTTACCTTGGTGCTTCAAGACATTGGGCTGCACATTCACCCCCCCCCCCCCAAACTTAGTTCAAACTAAGTGAGAAATTAAGTTTGCAAAAAGTGAATACCATAGAGGAAAAAGCACCTAATAAAATTTCATGCACCAAACAAATAATTAAAGCAGTAAAACAGGAGGGTAAGCCCCCAACAAGTGCTCATGTTTAACGTCGGAGAGTCACGACGGATTGCTCATATTTAACGTCGTAGAGCTCGACGGAAAGCGGCTTAACGGAGGTGATCAACAAAAAGGACTTCCTTATCCCGTGGCGACCTATAATTCTTCATCCGATGCCCATTAGCCACAAAACTATTTCCATCCTTATCCAACAGTTCATATGTACCTCCACCACAAGCTTTATGTACCACGAATGGCCCCATCCACTTAGACTTTAGCTTTCCAGGAAAAAGTTTAAGTCTATAATTAAATAACAAGACTTCATCCTTCTCACAGAACTCCTTGAAACGAATCTTTTCATCATGCCACTTCTTTACTCTTTCCTTTCTGATCCGTGAGTTCTCATAAGTTCTATTCCTAAACCCTTCAAGTCTATTCATTTGAGTCATCCACAGGCCACCCGCTTCTTGCAAATTCAAATTCAGCTTTCTCACCACCCAAAATGCCTTATGTTCAATCTCCACAGGAAGATGTCATGATTTTTCATAGACAATTTGGAACGGAGACATCTCCAAGACAGTCTTGTAAGTAGTTCTAAACGCCCACAATGTGTCATCTAGTTTCATAGCCCAATCCTTCCTACTCATGTTCACTGTTTTTTCCAAAACCTGCTTAATCTAGTGATTGGATACTTCAGCTTGCCCATTAGATTGTGGATGATAGGGAGTCGTCACCCTATGCCAAACATGATAATCCTTCAAGACCTTCTCCATGAGCTTGTTAACAAAATGGGTCCCCCCATCACTAACTAGTACTCTAGGTACTTCAAATCGCAAAAAGATATGCTTCTTAAAAAATACTTGCACAACCTTTGCATTATTCGTCTTGGTTGGAATTACTTCCTCCCATTTAGACTCATAATCCACTTCCAAAAGTATATAGAGATATCCATTGGATGAGGAAAAGGGACCCATAAAGTCTATCCCCCACACATAAAAAATATCCACCACATAACTATTCAGTAGAAGCATTTCATCTCTCTTAGAGATGCTTCCAACTCTTTGACACCTATCACAGCTTGCAACATATGAACTACAAGATTTGAAAAGGGATGGTCAAAACAAACCTGATTGCAAAACCTTTGCAACTGTTCTCGGTACCAAAATGCCCACCAGTTGGTTGTGCATGAAAATGATTCAGCACACTTTCCCATTCCTCTTTCGGCACACACTGTCGAATGATAGAGTCTGCACATATCTTATAGACAAAAGGCTCGTCCCAATTAAATTTTTGCACATCTCTCATAAATTTCAAATGCTCATGCCGACTCAAATTATATGGCTTAGTCCCACTTGAAAGATAATTGACATAATCTGCATACCAAGGGGCCTTAGGTTTTGTAGCTAAAGCGAATGCCTGGTGAAGCTCCACCTCTAGAATCTCCTCATCCGGAACAACTCTTTGATGATTTCTTTCTCATTTTCACAATGCTCCCTCGTCTCCAATCTAGAGAGATGATCTCCCACCACATTTCACTCCCTTCTTATATCTTATCTCCATGTCAAACTCATGCAGAAGTAAAATCCAACTAATAATCTTGGGCTTGGCATCCTTCTTCTCCATCAGATATCGGATCGCAGAATGATCCGTATACACCACAGTTTTCATCCCCACTAGATACGTACGAAACTTGTCAAAAGCATACACCACAACTAAAAATTCATTCTCAGTCATAGTGTAGTTCTTTTGGGCTGCATCAAATGTCTTGCTTGCGTAGTAGATGGCTCGAAACTTGTTCTCCCTCATCTGCCCCAAAACTACTCCCAAAGCAACATCACTTGCATCGCACATAAGCACGAATCCAATTTGGATTAATTAAGATAGGGGCAGACATCAATACCTCCTTCAAAACCTGAAAAGACTTTAAACATTCATCATCAAATTTGAAAGGGACACCCTTTTCTAATAAATGAGAAAGAGGTTTAGAGTATTTAGAAAAATCTTTTATGAATCTGCGGAAAAATCCTGCATGTCTAAGGTATGATCGCACTCCCTTCTCATTTAGTGGTGGAGGTATTTTTTCAATTACCGCCACCTTAGCTCTATCAACCAGCAACCCCTTAGATGATACATGATGTCCTAAGACAATGCCATCTTTCACCATAAAGTGACATTTCTTCCAATTCAAAACAAGGTTAGTATCCTGGCATCTCTTCAAAACAACAGCAAGGTTAGATAAACAAACATGTGTCCCCAAGTGTAGGGAATCAATTGTAGTTCAGTGTGACCAATTAAAATTATCGAACCACAGGATAATTCTAGACTAATTATTTAATCTAGTTATGACTATTCTAATTTAAAACAATTATGCATATTTTTAGAGTGAATTAATTAAATCTAAGATTGCAGAAAATAATTACTAAAAATACAAATAGCATATAAAATAAATATGGAAAGTGTTCAAGAGAGAAGATAGATAGCTCTAGGCAATCCAGATTAATTGGCTCAACCTAAATCACTAGACAATTGGTTAGAATTCCTGCAGATATTATGAAAGCAATCACTTAATTATGCTAAATCCCTCTTTTAAAGTAAACTTAACACATAAACCTGGTTTAAACCCTCAGATGCAGAAGAATAATTCTTACTCCCTTTCTAGGTACTTCATGCTAAATTTCTAATAGGCTAGAGCACTAGACTTCCCTTTATAGGTACTTAAGAATTAATCCCCGGTTCCCACCTAATAACTAAGAAACCAAATCCTCTACAATGGTAATTAATAAATATATTAGGTGTCCAATATTAATTATTCAAATGAATAAAGATTATATGGTTAGATCTCCTTTACCCATAACAGTAGACAAATATAATTCCTTTTATGACACAAGCAATAATCATAAACATGCATAAAACAATGACATACTCATGAATAAGGACAGATCATATAAGATAAAAATATAAATCTCAAATTCAAAGCATTAATAAAGGAATAAGTATACCTGTAGAAATCCATAACCTAGACAAGTTCATCAAGTCAAAACCAATTAATCATTTAAAACCTAGAACTATCCAAAAAGTACTAGCCCATGGTGCTCAAGCAATACCCATGGTTAAGTATGAAAATAATCCCATAAGTCTATTATTCAATATAAAGAAAGATGGAATAAGAAAAAACCTAGATGTGGCGTGATTCTCCCTTTTCTCTTCCATGATTCTGAACTTTCTTACTTTCATTCTCAAGTAACCAACATTGATGAACTCTCCGGGATGGGTGGATATTGATTTTGATATGGTGACGAGGAAAGGGTATGAAAAAGTATGTAGGGTTGTGAATAATTGTGGAGAGTTATGAATAAAAATCACAAAGTATTTTATTTATAGTTGATGATTGTAAAAATCCCGAATTATGACTTAAAAGTAGACTTTTTCACTCAAAAGTCGCTCCCGACTTGCTTTTTTTGCTCTTTTTACCTCATTTTCCGCCTAAAAATATGAAATAACATTCACATGCATCTGTAACACACATTTATACAATTTAACCAAAAGATGCTCAAATATGGATATAAATATCACAATACGGTGCTAAATCGGACCCTAAAACACGCAAATTTTCACACTAATCAATAAATTTGCTCAAGTTGCTCCACATAGAAAGAACCCGAGTGCGGGAAAGGAATAAAGTTGGGACTGGAGAGAAGGAGAATGGCATTGGAAGATCCAATGCGAAAGGATCTAGCTCAAAAGGGACCATAAGGGAAGAAAAAACTAAAAGTAGTCACTTCTACAGCAAAAAAAAAAACATGAAAGAAGATTTACTCATAAAATAGAATAAGGTCAACTTCCTTCCATTAATGTTGGCATTAAAGGTAGGTGACGTATTCAATGGCGCCATGAATATTTGAGAGGCTTGAACTCTAGATTTCATGTTTGTTTGGGCTTCTATAAATAGAGGTTTTGAGAACGCAGGAAGCATCATCTATTTCCTTCTATTTTCTCCTTCACTGAATATTGTAATAATTTCTTTAGTGTATGATCGAGTGTTCTTGTAAAGCTACAATAGATAGCTAAAGAGTTTTCTCCTCACGTTCGGAGAATATTTAGTGTGTAAAATATAACTTTCATTCATCAATAAATAATTCTGGGTATTAGCCATTGCATACAGTTTCCCTTGAATTTTCTATACCACCAAAACCTTAGTCAATTATTTAAAGTTAGTACTTGTACTTTCTACATCTGAGGTAGGAAATGAACCAAGATTGCTCTATGGATCGGTGAAGGAGACGGGATTGATCCATCGCAGGACGCGTGGTTAACTATACAACAATCGTAAAATCTCCCGAGTACCTAGTGATCTTTAAATCAAAAAAAGTACTATTACTTAATTAAAGATAATTAATTATGGGTAATTTGTGATTAGTGAAAGTATATTGGTCGGATATGGTCGTACTGGATTTTATCCGTTTTTTAAAGATAAAGAAATAAAATAGGGGTTAAAATAAAATTTTAATTGAAGTAATGGCAAAATGGTAAAATTTGGATCAACTTTTAGTCAAAATTGACCGATTAAAATTGGGTTATTTTGGTGGGTGTATTTAAAATTTTGGGTATATTGAAAATTTTTAAATAAATGATAAAATTTTGGTTTAAATAATAATAATAAAAAAACTCTCCGGAAACTACGGAGGCATTTGTTTTTTGCATAGAGATTAAGGAGTATAATTAGGGATGACAATGGGATGGGTATTCCCGGGTATCCGGTCTACCCGAACCCTAATGGGTAGGGTACGGGTAGTTATAAACGGGTTTGGGATGGGTACGGGTAGTTGTGAAAAATACCATTAGTTATAAGTATATTTATTTAAAATAATACAATTTATATTATATTTATTTTATATTTAATTAATAGTATTTTTTATTATTATACTTATTTAGACAATAAAAATATATATAAAATAAATGAATATTTAATGGGTATGAGTACCCATGGGTATTGATAAATGGTAATGGAACGGGTACGGGTACCATAATAAATTTTTTAAATGGGACGGATACGGATACGGGTAGTTATTTTTTTAATCGGATACGGGTACGGGCACCCCAAAATAAGCGGGTACCCTACCCGTTGTCATCCCTAAGTATAACATTTTAATGTGTAGTGAAGTGAGAAAAATAATATTTTAATGTGTAGTGACAGTTGTATTAGTGTAGTGTATGGGCCGAATGTAGGTACATAATAATTGTTTATGTGAGTCTCTTCTATCGAAAAAAAAATGTATTCTTTATTTTGGAATGGACCGAAATAGAAAAGTGTATACTTGGTCGTGGGACGGGGAGAGTAATACACCTTGGATATTTTGTTACATTTTGTGTTGCATCTCCTATTACACGCGTTAGATGAGTGACATGTGTGCGAGGAAGAAAATTTCAATCATTGCCCATAGGATTTAACCTTTCCTTTTAGGATATATAATTTATTATATCATACGTATCATTCATCCAATGGGACGCAATAAAAAATGTAACACCAAAATGTTATAGAAAATTTGAATCGAGTAAAAAAGGTTGCGTGACATTTGCATTAACCAGGTCAAAATCCATGATTTAAACAATTTCACATGATACAACTCAAAACCCTAACCTTAATAATCAGGTTTGCACGAATCTTTCACGAAATCTTGAAACTGCAAAAATGATGAATTATTAAGTATATAATGGAGGCAAGGGGTAGAAGCAGAATCAGCCTTTTGTGCAATCAAACCTGGAAGATTAACAGGAAAAAGTGACAACAATACAACAAAATAAATAATACTCCATCCGCCCATAGAAGTTGACACACTTTCCTTTTTTATTTGTCTCACTAAAGTTGACATATTTCCTTTTTAATACATGGGACCCACACAAAAACAATTAATCTATTCTCATGAACCTCACATATCACCTCTAATACAACTACTCACTACACATTAAATATTATTTCTCTCATTTCACTTTACATTAAATTATTATACTTCTTAATCTCCGTGCCAAAAAAAAATTATATTAACTTCTTCGGGAATGAGGGAGTAAATTATAAAAAGAATAATGTACTTGGGATATACTATATATTTTAAAAATAAAATAGTAAGAAATATGTGGTGTGGAATGTGTAAGCATGCGTGGGTGATTCTGTATAGAATTAATTAAGAGGCTGGGTTTATTTTAAAATATTTTTGTATTTGAATTAATGAGTATTATAATTTACTGTATTAAATAGTTGTATTAATAGGTATGTGAGTATTATATTTTAATTGTATTAGTGAATATATATAGATTTAAAAAGATAAATGAAATCCTTAAGGACTGATGACCAAAATAAAAAAATAAAATTCATTAAGGGCAAATATGGTAAAGTTTACTCCTTCCTTTCCAGGCTAAAAGGGTCAAATGTCTTTGTGCACGTAGATTAAGGAGTGTTATTGTTTAATGTGTAATGGGTATGTGGAATTTGTGAAGTAGTACCTTTCTACCACTCCACCTAATTAATACATTAATTGTAGTGGGTATTTTTGTCTTTTGAAAATATAAAATATTGTTATGAAGTGTTAGTGGTGGGATCCTTATTTTCTTAAAATAGAAATGGCCCCCTTTAAGTGAGACGACGAAAATGGTAAAATGGTCTCTTAGCTTGGGATGGAGGGAGTATTTATCATTAAAATAGGTTGTGTATTATTCTGGTACGATGTGATATGACATTTTTTTAAGGCAAAAACTCCTGTGCCCCGAGGACACACCGTGTCCCCATGTGAACACATGGATTTTTATATTAAAACTCTTGTATTCATATGGGACACAGTGTGTCCCCGAAAACACAGGAGATTAACTCTTTTTGTAAAAGTATTGTGAGATATTTGTCAACTAAAATGTGATATACTTTGATATTAAATTATGGAGTTTGACAGCGGTGCACCTGGAGGACTTCAACCGTTAGATTAAATTTTAATTTAATCTCTATTATTAATTAATTTAAATAATTAAAAATTAAAATAGAAAAACCACCCAACACCAAACCTTTAGCATGTAAATTTTAAGGTGCATCCGTCCATCTTAGAATATCCTTAAATTATGATATCATTTAGTGTGTTTTAAATCATTATATTTTATGAAGTTGATATATCTAATATTATTCATGTCACTATGAGATAATATTAGACGTCCTAGAAGATTAATATTTATTGATAAATTGAGTATTAAAATTTTGAAATTTTTTTTTATTAAATGTGGAAAATTAAGAAATGATAATTATCTATATACACCCAAATTAAACTAATATTCATCTTTTGAGCTTACATTTACTTTTTATGAAATAAAGTACAAACGGACAAAATTATTCACATGAGAATGAGATGAGATCTAGTAGTAAAACAATGTTTAATAAATTATAATTAGTAATAGATTTTCTGTTATTAATGATTAATTATATGATTAATTTATTGTTATTCAATCGTTAAAAAAGAGTAGCTTTAGACACAGGTGTATGTCACAATGTACAGCAAATGGCTGCGTGGTGTGTTGTTACCTTTTCCTGCTTGCCACTATCCTATTATTTATAATTATGATCGACACTTTTTAGCAACTAATTTATTATTATTGTTTAATACTTCCAAGTTTCGAGAAGGCATGGTGTTCATTTGCAATGACTTGATTTTTTTTTTTTAAAAAAATTATTTTCTTATAATGGATTATAATTTATATATAATGTTTCATAATTGTTCATGATCATCATATTATTGCTCGCTCTTTCTCCAATTTGGGTTCACATCTATCTTTGTTAACTTCCCTACTTTAACTATGTTGTGCACAAAATCCTTTTCACTTTCTTTATTTTTTTTTCCAAAAAAATTTTGACTTCTAAAAGTAAATAACACTTTATTCAACAATCTCAATTGTTACTTTAATTTTAAATTTATCTCTTCATTTTTTACTTACATATCATTAATTTATATTTTTTTATTATCGAAAAATACTATAATACCCTCTATCGTTAAAAAAAATAATCATAAAAGATAACATTTCTTAAACAATTTGAAACAGAAAACGTAACAATACCCTCTAACGTAAAAATAAAAAATAAAAAGTCATAAAAGATAACCTTTATTAAATAACATGAAATAATTAACGTGACATGCTCTCCTAATTAATGGAAGGAGTTTTATTTTAAAAAAAAAGTCATTAATTGATAACTTAACAATACACCCTAATTAATTAATTATAAAATTTTCATTCATTTCTTTGTACACATTACTATTTTTTTAAGAATTTTTTTAATTTTGAAGTAATTTTGAAGAATGCAGGACAATTGTAAGATATTCATCCTTTCACAGTATATATAGACCGACTTGCCATAAAAATTATAAAAAATAAAAATCCAAATTTAGACCTACTTGCCGACATGCCACATGCACTAATTAACGAGTGCTTGATCAAGATAAATAATTCATAGTATCTATATAGAATTATCGTACATCCATGTTATTTATATATTACTCTCTGTCTCATGAATACATTCACATATTTTTTGGCACGGATTTTAAAAAAAGTAACTTTTTTTAGTGTAATGTAAAAAAAAATGGGGCATTTTGGGTAATTGAGTAGAATAAAGTGTATGATATAGTTGATGTAAATAATTATTAATATTACTTATTTATATTCCACATATGCAAGTGGATAAGGGAGATAGAGAGAGGGAGTTGAATAACGGCATTTTCAACTCCTATGCTTTGGGAAAATAGACACTGCGCCATGCAGTTGTCTAAAGGGAATATATATGCTGACATGCGTTACAGAACGGAGTGTACGCAGAAACGTTCAAACGCGTTGAAGAACGCAGAACGCAAGCGAAAGCGTTTCTATCATTTTCTCTCCTGAATCACAACGAAACTCAGTTCATCATATTCTTCATGATTAGTACAATATCGTGGAAACATAATCTATAGCCCAGTGTTGTGAGATTTGATCCAGAGATCACGGTTTATCAACGTGAGTATCAACCGGGTTCGTAAGTATTCTTCCGCTACAACGAAAACTCTACGGAGAAAGGTATGTTTTCTCTCTATATATATGAACGCGAGTTTTCCAACAGTTGACTTTGACTAAATTGTGTGTAAAAAGAATGTGTCATTTTTATAATATTGTAGTATTGTAAGATTATTGATATTGAGTATTGTTTTCATTTTTATGGGGTGAAAGTACTCTTGGGACGGACCATAATGGAAAGTGCTAATGTATTCTTGGGATGGATTGAGTATTATTTTATTTTGAAATTTTATTATTAAATTTTGGTGGATTTGAAAATGCAATGAATAATGAAGGTGTTTTTGTATTCTGATTTTGAATAAGTAAAGTAACTGAGATCAACCCTTTCTGTGAAATATATAGTATTCTCACTTGCTCCCTCCCACATATTTATGTGTTTGTACGAGCATATATATTAAAAAATATTGTTTTCTTTTTAACTGGCGTTTCGACACTTGCGATGCACGGGATTGTATTTAACAAATATATATATATATATATATATATATATATATATATATATATATTTTTTTTTTTTAAAATTTTGATACTAATTATTTAAAAGTCGAATAAAGTTATAGGATAAATTATAAAGATGTATAATCGTAATGGTTACTGATTAACTAAATTTGAAGATTGCATATTATAAATTAAATTTTATTTTATTTGAATATTTGTTTATTTTACCCTTAAGACGTTGAGTTTTGGGAACGAAATAATTTATATATGTTAATCTCTTTATATTCGTCGAATTTATTTTATATCAATTTGATAAAATTATGTATTTCCTATATATTTTTATGTCATATATGCTTATAAATGTTAAATGTAAAAGGGTTGACTGAATTTATAAAATTATAAACCAAAACTTTAATTTAATTAAATAATATTAACAAAAAGGATTAATCTTTTGAATAATTTATTTTATAAATAAAACACTATCATTAATGTAATGAGTCCATCTTTTATTTTTCTGTTAAATTCATCGCCATCATGAATTCTAAAAATCAACACAGTATCTCTATAATATGTGAACGTTATAACAATACTAATGCACATGTTATAAAACCTTTCAAACAGATCCTGCGTATCCACTTCCATAATAGTACTTGTTATTTTTATGTACTATAGAAACTGTCCACTTGCACGCTAATAGCTATAACAATGCAATTTAAAAAGATACTCTCTCAATCTTTAAGTAAGTATACGTTTATTTTTACATAAATTAAGAGATGAAATATTTTATAATATTTTTTGCATGGAAATTAAGATATTATTTTAATACTATATACATTAGGTAAATGTATTAGTCATATGTGTAAACCCCATTTAAAAATATAAATTGTTTTGTGTGAGCCACACTTGGAACCATTATGCATACATTGGATAAATCCTTTGCGTACATTACGTGGAACAATTATTATAGAGTTGTTATGGCCACAACCATCTTCAATTCTTCTTGTATACCAATTTTGGATAGTCAGGTTCCACATATTATTTTGTACATAAGTTCTAAGTTCAACTTACACAAAAAGTAATACGATAATTACATCTATATATAAATATGTACAAAAACTTGCATGATATCATGACATCATATGACATGTATTAATTATATTTTTCAGTGTACAATTGGTTATAACTTTTCGTTTTTAAAGTACAACATGTGGATCATTTTCAAACTTAACCACTAATATGGAATAAATTATCTATATGTATAAATATAGATTATGATTTTAACTTCACATATAATAAATTTAACCACTACTAATTCTTCATCAACAATACAATCCCACGCACTTACACTCCTTACAATGCAAAGTATAATGATCATTAGATATACATCTATGCATATAGAAATATTTAATTTTTGTAGATCACAGTGAAAATATGATGAAATTAAAAGAAACTTGATCAATAATCAATATATATGTATCACATGAATATGCAGAGAAAAAAAACGCATCTAATAACTACACCAAAATACACAAAAAAGAAGAAGATATAATTATACTACTTTTAAATCCAAACTCTCATCAATCACAATTCCATTGTAGAATAAGATGGAATGCTTATATCTAATAACTAAGACAAAAAAACACGCAAACTAATTGCATATTAAATTTGTGGCCTAGATAAAGATAATTTAAAACTTTGACGTGAAGGAATCCAATTAGTGTCTATGAAATATGTTGAACCATGTTCTTAATGAAATCTAAACCTACGGATGCTAAGAGATATGTAAAAAAGTTCTCTTAATCAAAGAAAAATCCAATTTTTAAACAAAAATGACAAAAATGAGTAACTAAAATGAGCATGTCCTATAACAATTATATAACATTTACATGTGCAATAATATATATTGTACTCCCTTCGTCCCACAAAACCTTTCACACTTTCCTCATTTGTTTGTCCAATATAACCCTTCAACCCAATAAAAGGTTTCTTTATCCAATAACCTCAAAAGTTACTTTAATTTCAAATTTGCCACTCCTTCTTCACACGCATACCATTACTTTATGCATCTTTATTACCTACTACAATACCCTATAAAGTCAATAATGTTGTTAAAATAGAAAAAAATTCATAAACGTGAAACAGTAAATGTGAAGCGGTTCTTTAGAAGGTGTAGTTATATGTCATTGTCTAATCAGATATCCTATCTTGCTTGATTTGTGAAGTATAGCATAGTGAGCCTCAACTTTAGAAGGCGTCTAACATGATAGAATAAAGACCAAATAGTATAAGCAGAAGAAAGGAAACCTACACAAATTTAGAAAATATTTATCTAATTTTATCACCTTAATCAATGTGAAGTCTTGCATGGGATAGATATTTCATAATTAAGGACTTCGTTTATATTAAAAAAATTAAACATTCTATGTTAAACCAAATATAATTGAACATAGATGAGAAGAGTCAGTGTAATTGCACCCGTGTGTTGTACGGAGAGTTATTTTTCATAATATACAACTTAGTTTATTTTAAAAATATTTAGACATATTAAGATTAAATTAAATAACATTGAACTTAAATCAGTATAGACAAAATGCATTTTTTTTTAAACTGAATTTATTTAAGAATAATATAGTATTTTGAACGGATTTATATCCTAAACAATACACCAATCATTTCTAAACACTCCCTAACGTAATACTTCATCCATTCATTTTTAGTTTCACAATTTTTATTTTAGTTTGTCCAATTACTTCACATTTCCAAAAAGGAAATGTCGTTCCCATAAGGCACTTTAATTAAAATTTGGCTTTTATTCTTTTCACACATAACATAATTTACAATTAAAATAAGAGAATAAGAAAAGAAGAGATGTCAAAAAATTGGTACATTAACAATTACCACCAAATCAAAATTGTGGTTAAATGCTACAAATGAGTATGAATTACTTAAAGTACAACAATACTTTTTGGTCTCAATTTTTCAAAGACAATATTAATTTGGTCTTCTCCAAATTAGTCGGTCAACAGATTGGATACTGGTGCATCGGAAAAAAAAGGTAACACCTTTTTTGTGCTTCGCTTTAGGTTGCTAAGCACACAAAGTATACTTGATTGATCTTTCATTTATCTCAGGAACATTCTTCTCAAACCTAAAAATAATATTAATAATAACAAATAGTCATGTGTGGATGTATCAAGTCCCCAAGTTCCTAAATTCCTATTCCTATATACATTAAATCTACCAATTAACATAGTAATAAAGAACTGTTGCTGCATTTTGCATATGAGAGACTGATTAGAACATTTGGAGTTGAAATCATTAATAATATACTCTAACTGATCAAGCACAACATACGATAACTAAAACAATATCAAAAGCCAATTTTAAAAAGAGCACTTAAAAGAAAATAGATGAATGAATGATTAGTATAATTCTCATAAAGTAGAAAGCAAATATCAGTAAGTGGAACCTATAATAAACCCTAAAACACATGCCACTTTTGTAAATTGACCAATTACCCAATATCTGCAGGAATCGGTCCAGAAATTGGTTCCCTTCAAGACTGGTGCACGTAGAATATATAAGGTCAATTTGAAATAAATTTATCACAATTTTGTTGTCAACATATATAACGTCAAAGTTCGTTTTCTAGAAAATTGAGATACATGCACACATATATGTGTGCTTGAGTGTGTGTAGGTATACTTTGAAATAACATCCACAAATCATGAAAAGATTTTAGAAACTAACTCTTACCAATGCAATTTTCATATTGTTCATCTGTTTTGATTTAATCTTTGCACCTCTACACAAAAATAAGATAGACAAAGGCTATGTGGAAATTCATAGAAAATAGTAAGAGAGAAGAGCAAATAAATATTAGTGTCTTTGTAAAATAAGCAAGGATTATTTTTTATATCTAACATATTACAGAACATCTTTATAACTTAGATTTTTCAAAATTTTTAAATCTTTGTCCTTGATCATTTTAAAACTCAAATCATTAGTATAGTAAAACATGTCCTAATACTCAAGAAATAAAGACAATACAATTTATAATAACATCCAAACTATAAGAATTGATTGCCATTATCATAAAAAAAAAAAAAAATTCCATATACCCAAAGAATTGACGTTGATACTTTGGAAGAAAAAGCCTACACCATATCAAGAGCTCGCATCATAATTTGGAAACTAATACAAAAGAGAAAGTTCCTTACAAAATTTCAACATGAAACAACTACATCACCTACTGAATTCCTCTTGTTGTGAAGTCAAATTTTGTTGATAGTTGTCCAGTGCCATCAATCCAATCAATAATGGTTCAGTATCCATGATTATTTGTATAAATTGGTGTTCAGTATAATTATTTAGTTAACTTGAACCGTTAGGGTTCCATACGTTTTTAATTCAGCGGAAGTAAGAAAACCAAGAAACGTATTACCTTTCACCATGGTATGTTGAAGAAGATGGATTCTCACCGGCAGCCTGCGCAGTCTGACCGTTTTGGGCATAACTCTCTGATCCGACATCAGATTTGAGTGATCTATGCGCCAAAACGATCCTCTCTTACGTGGCTTACCGTCAGTATATTATATGTTGAATTCCAAGCACTGTACGGTTTTATAAAAATTATAGAAAGTGACGGACAGCAGCAGCAAATAACTTTTCAGTCTTCTGCTGTTTTCCCAAGTCCAATCTCGACGTCGTGTGGGCGACGATCCTCGAGATCTTCTCAATCTGCAGTTTCCTCACCCTCCTCACAGTGTTAGACGTGATTAATCTCATAGATTAGGATTTTCGGACAGCTGAGATGATTATATATGGGCTACAGCAGGGACCAGGAGGAGAAATTAGAGTTGGGCCTCCATTGGGCTTAAGTATCCAAGCTTAGCCCAAAACTTATACTTAAGTTCAATAATAATAATATATACCACTAAAATATTATTACTGCACTACTGTTCTAATCCCATAATTACGTTATGGGCTCCTTCTTATTATGAGCCCGTTATCCTCCCCATGTTTAAGATATATAATGCCCATTAATTAATTAAGTTACTGACAACTCTATTAATTAATATCTCATCCAAGAGTAGTACCACTCAACTTTATTATCATGCAGGAAAAAATCCACCTGCAGGGTTTACATGATAATCCTTATGAGCTCCTCAAGGGGACATCATCAACATATGACGGACACGGATTTCTTCTACAATCAACAACACACCATAGAGACAGCACTATTTCCCAACTCACCGAGTTTGTTGATTTAATTACATGTAAATCTCACTCATTGATGAATCAAAGAAATATATACTGCCTTACGTGTCGAGATTATTGTATAAGGATTAAGAGCACGAACATCCATAATAACTAAGATCAAGTTCTCCTATAAGTCAGTATAAATCGAACGATCTCAAGTGGTCCTGCTTAATACGCACAAAGTGCACTAATGTGAATCTATAGTCAAGACAAGCTAACACCAAACCACAATATAATCATCCCGATAGATTGTCCCCGTCTATCTCGGTTGTGGGCATCTATTTATACTTTATAAGAAAACCGATAATATGATCTTCCGCGTGTTATCGCACAACATATTATCTACTGTATAAAGTAAGTGTACTATTGCATCGTGCATATAAATAAATTATAAGACGCAATCATTTGATCATATGATTCTCATTTCAAATAAATTGTTATAAGATTGTTCATATGAAAAGCTAGACTTTTAATATACAATCCAACAAATGATTCATTATTAGCCATACTACGAAGTTCAAATGACAAACACATCTAAGTCTTGCTTAAATTTTGAGATGCATCACTTAAGCATAGCATCTCTATCTTAAACTTGATAGTTAATAAGAAGTTAAATGTCCCTACAAAAATGATGTAAGGCACAACTAAAGTGATGTATAAGAAACATATATAGAATTGGGAGCATACATAAAGGTATGACATTTTAAGAATTTACCAAAGACACTATATAAGCATTCAACTCAAAGAAATTCACCAATCTATTGGCAAAACTGCATTTCTGAGCAAATATGATTTAATTTATTGTCACTGATTATATAATGAATTATGTCAACCTCAGCATATCACCTTATGCTTCAAAATAGTCTAAGATTGATATTAAACTCTAAAATAAAAATAGAAACTCATGTTAAAAACAGGAATATGACTGTAGTTCTGTAGATTCATCCAAAAAAGTATTATATTGAAAGAAAAGGGGAATCAAATTACCAAGAAAAAGTAAACACTAATAAACAATTAACTCTCTTCACAAAAACTTAAAAATGATCATACGACACTTAGAAGAACAAAAAAAATATTCACAAATAAGTTTGATGATGGACTTAATTTGCCTCCAATCAAGGAGACATGGGAGGTAATATTTTCTCTTTGTCATATTTCATAAATAAATATCGCATCTGCAGAAAATTTGATGCAAACATGAACAGTTCCCGAATAAAATGTGCAAGCATAATCTATCCCTTGCATCTTCCAATAACCATTCAAGAAATAAATGAAGAGAAATTTTTTACTAAAATAACATAGCTCATAAGAGATTACGAATCACTCAAGAGTAATGTTATTGATATGCATTCACCAGAATCTAATGGGAAAAGAGACTATGTTTTTAACCGGATAATCTGTATACTACATCTCAAGAAATGAGTGGAGCGTAAATAAAAATAAAATTCACATTTTTCTAAAAGGCAAAATTTTCTCAGTTTACTTCATCCACACCAAATGCACATAAAATTCACATGAGAAGTACCAAATAAAAGATGATTTTTTATAAAGTAGAGAATCCATATATGTAATATATTGCTGTTGTTGATTGCTAATAATGCATTTATAAATTATAGAAGTGATTACATCTATAAAACCCTTTTCAACTCCCTAGGGTTGATGACTAAAATTTGAACTTCCCTTTGTATTTTACTTTTTGGATGATTAAATCAAGACATAATTTTCAAAAGGGGCAACTTTCAAGGGAATCATCCTTTAAGTAGATAGCTATCTCTTGCACTTTTCACATCAACTTTTACGATGTTAATACACTGGGAACAAAGAAGAACATTAGAACTTCACTCTTCTAAAGAAAAGATAAAGGTAAAATTTTAGGTTAAATAACCATAACATGCTTTCAAATAAATTATCAGAAAAATAAAATTTACATTTAAAACAAAATCTACATGCTTTAAAATATATTCCCTAGTGTTTTAACCCATGTATTGCACGAAACAAATATTTGCTTCGCTTACTTATTTATATGTTTTACATTTTATATTAATTTAATAAAGGAATAAAATGTAGAGTTTTTATTTATATTAATAGGGAATATATTACTCCTATTAGTTTTATTTTGAATTTATTTAAGTATTATATCCATCTAAATCACTTACAATTTATTGGCGTGTGAGTCTTATAAATAATATAAATAAATATTTACAACCTTTCTTGATAACCTAGTGCTTTTGTAATACTTGTTATTATTGTACGATTAATGGAAATTTACATTTCAAGAAATTATACGTATTTTCGTTGTGATTGGGCTATTAATAGTACATTTCTCAACTATTTACAACTATAGTTATTTATATTTATTATAATTGTATAATGATTTTTGTTTTCATAATGGACTGGTTAAAAAATTATTAAAATTTCAAAAGTATATATAGGACTTAGAGGAATTTTAGTATATTATCAATAATAAAAAAAATGATAATCAAGCCTTAAAGAAAATAAATATTCATGTTTTTTATATTATTATTTTTATTGTGATAACATGAAAGATAATGCATTTTAAGGGTATTAAATTGTTGTTCCATAAATTTGTTATTTTCGGTTTTAACAATTTTGCATAAACTAACCTTTTTAAACATTACAAAAATTGGAAAATTTAAATTACTATGAATCTGTAAGAGTTTATTTGTTAACCATCAAACAAATTGACGATGGTTTACCATTGACAATAAAAATGGAATCCTGAAATTTATTTATATGTATATTTTAAGACTTGTAAGTTTTGCCCACAGTTTCTCTCATTAAAAAAATAAAAACCATGTAAGTGTCCCAATTTGGGGATATTAAATTAAATTTATTTTATTTTAAAAAAAAAATAAAATTTTTGTTAACCAAAACATAAGTTCAATTTGCAAAGTTTTTCCATAAACTGCAAAAATAAATAAAATTTTGCAAGACATATACTCCATCTCTATAATAAATTTTTGTAACAGACTAAACTAAAAACTAATAAAATTGCAGAAAAATAATTAGCAGAAAAATAATTACAACAAATAAATGTTCCATCTCTGTAATAAATTTTTGTAACAGACTAAACTAAAAACTAATAAAATTGCAGAAAATAATTACAACAAATAAATGTTGAGACACTCACTTGTGAGATGGATTTTTTGTGAGACGGTTGTGAAACGGGTAGACCCATTACTAAAATATGCTTATTATAAAGCCCTAAAATCATACTTTAATTTATTATTTATCATAGTTTAGAAAACATACTTTAACAATCGCTAAACATACTTTATTTATATAATAAACATATTTTAACACTTTTTATAAAACGTCCAACATATTTAACATCTCGCAAGAGAATTTGCCAAAAATGTTTATATAGCTTAGTCTAATTAGAGCACTTTCAATAGTAATTAAAAAAATAAATTTGGTAATCAAGTCTAATTAAAGAACTACCAGTTTATTTTTGTATAAAGAGAAAAAAAAATATTAAATAACTTTAGGCTACATACTTGTTAGTGGTTACTCATATTCATATAAATGTCGATCACTCGTACCTGTGGTTATCCCGCTTAAAAATTTTATTATAATATTTGTACCCGTTTCAAACATATTTATCAATATTTGCAAATTACTTATACAAGTTAATACCCTTTTATTTTATATATATATTTATATTTTAAAGTGATTAACTTTAGAGACACTCTCTTGTGAGACGAGTTATTTATAAGACGGACGTAAAACGGGTCGACCCATCATTAAAGTATGCTTATTATATAGATAAAATATTCTTATTTGTAGTTAAAATATGTTAATAATAAATCATATTATACCATGCTAAAATCACACTTTAATAAATAATCTAACATACTTTAGAAAATATACTTTAACAATTATTAAACATATTTTATCTAAAAATCCGTCTCATGTAAATAACATCTCACAAGAGACTTTATCTTAACTTTAAGTTTGAATAAAAAAAATACACTACTGTTAACTTGATTTAAAATAAATATAATATAGATATATTATTTTTAAATAAAGGTAGATTAAATATGCTTTAAAAAAAACGTATATCTACTTCATCCTGCTAAAACAAAACTTATACAACAACAAATTTTATACTCCCAATTTAGAGTTTTGTGTGTAGCACAAATAATAGTGAATCAATAATTCCAATTCAAAATAGACAATAAAAGGAACATAAGTAGAATTTTCAGTATTAAATATAATAAGAATTTATTTTCAAATTGAAACTCTTTCCCGTAAACAGGTTCAATGAAGATGAAAGGAGTATATCTAATAAACTTGTTGCACACCTGAATCTATAACCAATCCATAAAAATACAGAATTTAATAACATTTTCTTTTGGGATCAACAATGTTCTCTTTCTTCTGCTTTTGTCTATTTTCATTCGTTTTCTGCTACTAAGAATGTGTTAATAACGTCTATCATCAAGCTATACATGATAAACATCGAAACATTCCAGATAAAAGGTTCAACCTTGATGATTAAAATTTAATTTTTTCTCGTCCACTTTGAGCAATTGCATAGCTTCTTGGTTCTGAAGCTTCATGAGCTCCTATACTTTCTTGAGGCTAGCACTTTCCTCTTCCTACTTCTACTCGTACAATTACATCTCTTGCCCCTATATTGTTCTTTGTTCTTCAATTACATCACTTTAAAAGGTGCTCTTTCTTTATATTCATGTTCTTCCACTCCTCACCTGTGATTTGGCGGGCTTCAAGCAAACCTGAGATTCTAATTAAAATTGAGCATCGTGAAACTTCAAAGTCAATATCGTCATAGCTATTGTATTAATGTATTTGCCATACTATCATGTAAAGGAAAGAAAAAAAACATGAAGGAGGGGAAACAGTACATACTATGACTTCTGTATATCTTAGCCAAAGCTTTAATTGCAGTAGTTGATGATGTATTATCGTAAATATATTTCATAAAGATGATACAACATTAAGGCGTTGACTTACCTCAGATTAATTGTTTAAAATTTGAGAAGCAATTTTATTAAAAACTTCATTGCTGGTACTATTAATCCACAACAAAACATTTAATCTGAGGTAATAGAAGTAACGGAAAACCTCCAATCCTTTTAGAATCATGACTGAAAACCTCAAAAACTATAAAAGTAGCTGTGATTAATCATATCAATAATTTGGTCAACTATTAGAAAAAAAGATCCACACTTTTATAAAAGATCAAGTAGTTCCAAAACACCAAAGAGAACCACATAATCTATTGGAGAAAAATAAAAAATTACAGCAGATTGATGGAAGCAGGACACAAATCCTGGGAAAAAAAGGTATCAAACAAATAGGTAAAATAAAATGAGCATTCTCTTGTGAGCAATCACTCAAAATTCAAACCAAATTAATGGTGATCTGCAACTCCTATAGTAATGCACAACGGCTACACATAAATTTGCCAACTCCATAAAGAACAATTCAAACTATTTTGAATCCATGATTTACTTTTTTCAGACTTTTAAGGATTCTTTAATATTTTCTAAAAGAGTTGAAAACCACTCACCAGCTTTTCTTCTACAAACTCGAGTCACACTTCATCAAAATTTTCTCCCATGTTAGTTATCATATAGCAGCTGTTGTGATTCGTGTTTGAGATATTTCTAGCTTTCGACTTGATGAAAATCACTGAAACAGATCACAATAACTCAATCCCATAGTTTAATCATTACCATACTGGAAAGATAAGGGTAAGCAAATCAAGCATCAACAACTTTTAATTTAATTTAAAATATCTTTGAATATTAACACATATTTGCCCACTCAAATAGAAAGGCCAAGTAAAATTCTTTTTAACCTACTTCTCCCAAACAGAAAAAGAAAGGGAAACTTAAGTTGCAACATTAAAAAATAATTCCAAAAAGATGAAATACAGTAGTAAATAAATCTAGAATCCCTTAATCCGGACCATCTGCAATAATAACCACAATTCTCAATTCAAAACAGTTAAAAATAGAGGCACAACAAATCCTCCAGCAGCTCTAAGTCTTACATTGCCATGCCTGATTCAAATAACTTTTACCTCTTTCGGTTACCACTTAGATTCAAAACTACTGCATCGAAGATGAAACATATATGTGCAAGAAATAATGTTTTGAGAATTTGATATCTAAGGCAGATGGAATCGAATTCAATATTAATGACTAAGGAGTGTCCAAATTGTAGAGTTCAAAAGACATGTGAAAAGTCCAACCAAAATATAATTAATGGTTCTATAAATTGGATGAATTTGAAAGAACAAAACATGATGAATTTTAATCTCAGTTTTAAAGTTGTAGGATTAAACTCACCTTCCAATAAATGCTCTAGATATTCCATGAGAAAGAGATAAAAAAATGTACCTCCCTATAACAATCATAAAAAATAAGTGTTAAACTACACGTGGACTGCGTAACTGGCTAAAACATTATAAATAGAAAACAAACTACACGTATGCTAAGTAAAATTGCTGAAGGATTACAAATAGAATGATTCAAAAGTCACCTCCATCACCAACAGGGGTTCCAACGACAGCAGTGAATTATTGAATTCCAGCAAGCTCGGGGCATACTTGCTAGGGAAAAAGTGAATTCCATGAACAGAGCTTTATTTCAGTAGTCAAAATCAGTAACAATGAATAAAAAACATGTCTTGATTGAATTCCAAAATGCTTATATAATACCTAAAATAGCAAATCTTCATATAAAAATTATGTAGATACACTCGAAACATTAAATAAAATCGACAAAAGCATAAGTCTTAGTTCTTCAACACAGAGTACCATAGTATTTGCTCATTAATCCCATATGAACTGTAAGCTGCCTCCAGCTCTACCATGTGCTTCAAAGATAGTGACATTTATATAATTTATATTGTGTACTTTCAACTTATATAAGTTGTAGATGACCAACTTCTTAAAAAAAGAAAGTAAAATAAAGTAATTAGAAACAAAAAATTATAGGTGACAATATTCTGTCTAAATAAAGCATAATAAAGTTAGTTGAAGAAGCCCATCTAAATAAAAGTTTATACTTGATTTATGCTTTTATCTCTAGGCTCAACCTACAATAAGAAATGACATTGTCTTTTCAAACCCCTCTTCCACTACGATAACATTGTCTTAGGGTTTGAAGAAGATTAAGCTAGAAAGAAGATGAGTGATTGAGATTAGAAAGATGAGTGATAATCAATAATTATCAGTATAGAATTTAAATAAAGCACTACGTGTGAGTATTTAAAGTTTACTCAAAGACATATTTTGTTGTTTTATAGATTAGACCTCTAAATTATTTGCTCCATATATATCAAAAATGGAGTCTGGTATACATAAATAAAACACTTTTTTTCTTCGCAAAATCAGATCAATGACCCAGGAAGCCTAAAACTTGAAATATGAACAGCAATTCAAAAACCCAAAATCCATAAAAAAATGCAGTCTAATTAATATATACATAAATAAGGCACCTTTTTCCTTGGCAAAATCAGATCAAGGAACCAGACAGTTTAATATTAAAATCTCAACACCAATTCAAAAGACCAAAATCTAGAAATTTGAACAACGTAATTTGCGGCTTACTTTTTAGTAAATCAAAATCTCACCATCAAAACAAAGCACCTCGAGGGTACTCCGATTACAACCACCGACGTCGGGGCACTCTCCGCAGCAGCAAAATTGGATGAGCTCTCGACATCGTCAGCAGATGCGGCGTCGAGGGAGCGGATGGCGGTGTTCAGTGGGAAAGAGAAAGTAAAATTAGGCATAAAATCAGAAAATGAAAGAAAGAATTATACCTGTGCAGAAGTGTTCGCATATTGTACTATCTAAACCCTAGGAAAATTGGCCTCAAGAGGCGCTAGGTAGATTCAAAATATCAGAGAGATTAAATATGCATTGTAGAAAATAAATTGTAGAGATTAAAGAAATTAAAGAATCTAAAGGAAATAAATAGTGAATTATAGGAAAGCATACTTCAAAGACAATTTTCTGCAGCAACCTCTTGCTGGCCAACCTTAACCTTTGTAATTAGTTGCTTAAATATGTCATACTTGTACGGTGTACCTAAGTCCAGAACCCCATGCTGGATAATTCAATATGTTGACAAAGAGTCCAGGAAACAGGAAGCAAGTTTACCAAAGACACCATTTTCAAGAGCCGCACCTGGCTCCTGTAAAGACCAGAAAATAATTTTAACAACACATGGATATTCAAGGAAGCAATAACTAATAAAGATAAAACCTGTTGTAGAATTATCGCCAGCTGTGATCTACCCGCGGGTAGCTCCTACGCCAGCGTGTGGTATTTTGATTAGTGATGCAAGTGAGTAATGTCTACCAAATATCTCACCAAAGAAATCACATGACTGCGCGAAATTAAAAAATAATGTAAAAATAAATATAAACCTGGAAAACACGACGAAATTAAGAAAGATGGAGAAATAATTTGTTGCATACTATGGGCACTCCCTCGAATCCGCCTTGGGTTTACCTCCTTTCATGGCACACTACTGGAACAAAACCAAAAAAAAAAATTGAAACAGCATAAATCGAGAAAAATAAGGAAAATACAGGGGAATTTAAAAGGCGAAAAGCTAAAACAAACCTCAGCCAACAGCAAGCTAGGGTTAGGGCCAAGTTTCCCGATTAAAAAATCGAAAACAAAAACCCTGACACATGTCGTCCATTGATATAAAATCTTCACTTGGACTAAAGATGCCTGCTTCGATAAATAATTTCTAGGAGAAATGAGGGGCTACGTCAGAAAAATAACAGATGTAGAGAAAATTTACAGTTCGAAGATTTAATCGCTTTGGATTGCAGACGTCTGCTTCAATAAGATGATTTCCAGCCATCACCAGTATAATTAATCATTAAAAGTATGTTTTCAGAAGAGATGGGGCTAGGGCACAATTGTACGGACATTGATGGTGATTCAAAGAAGTCGAAGATGGTGTCGGAAGCGACGGAGGATAAGTCGCCGGCATTGGAGATTGTGATGTTGTTCTCAAGATTTAGGTTTATCGTGCATTCGCTGTTGAAGAGAACATATCCATTAAACATAGGAGGAGAAATCAGTAGCTGCTGAATGATTATACGGAAAAATAAAATATAAAGATATGGCAAGTAGTCAAAATTAATTAAAATATTTACTTAGATATAAAGTTAGGAGTGAAGTAAGGACAGAGAGAATACCTAAATAGGGCAAAAAGATATCCTTAATAACCAGAAGCGGGAAAACAAAGTGCCCATTAGGGCTTTTATATATATATTAATAGGAAAAAAAGTAGGGGTTATAAGTTGGTAATTTAGAGAAAAAATAAACATAAGTATGGAAAATGATGTATAAAGTATAAAAATAAATAAATAAAACTATTGACATTAATAATAAAGTGTTAAACACAATTAAAATGTAGAGTGTATTTTTATTATTAATATAACATGCATAAATATTTGAAACACCTTAAAATAAAAGGTATGCATAAATATGTGGTACGAGGGGAGTATATACCTCCATCTATTTTAATAGCAGAATCAGAAATTTTTACTTGGGTCCGACTACTTAATAGTACAATTCTCTCACCATCTCATTATACTTTATACTCTCTTTTTTATTTATTTGTCCATTTATAATTTTTATGTTGTCAATTAAAGTAAAAATTTAAAATAAATAACTTCAAGTGCATTATATTTTAAAAATCTCATGTCCATCCAGTATAGATAACTTACAGCTTTATCAATTGTATTAGTTAAAAAGACCATTTTACCCCATAATTAATAAAGTTGGTAACAAGACTATTCTTTAAAATCCATAACTATAATAACAGTGATCAAGAATTAATTGAGATGGAGAAAGTGAAATAAAAGAATTGAAATGGCTTCACATAATTAGTTATATAAACCCGACTGAGTTATATTGTATAATATTTATTTTTATAGTTTAGAATACTCCATATAAGAGTATAATTGATTGTAAAATTTTTAAATAGAGAGAATTTTGTGAAACAATATTTATAGGAGACTCTTTCTAAATATTCCCACCATCCACCTGCTTTAAGGTGTCCTCTTTGTTTTTTATAAATAGTAAATAGTTGTATTAATGAGATGTATGCCACATATTTTAATTGAAATAAATGATTAAGTGAAAAAAAGAAAACCTATAAATTTTACTCCTATCACAAATTAACCTCACTTTTTGAGAAATTGTAAAACATAATATCACCTTAAATATTATTGTAAAATGCATTCAATTTCTTATAAAAAATATCACTTTTAGTCACAAATTGAGTGTATTTTGTAACAATACTTTATTTTATTTTATTTTTTTTGCAATTGCTCTAGGGTAGAGATTAATTTGCAATTTGAGCAAAATTTAATTTACAATCGGAAAGTTCGTGATTTTTTTTACCATTAACTCTAAAATAAATTAGGAGAAAAAATAATTTAAAAGAAAAATGAATAATAAAAAACGATAAAACTTGTAAAGCATAAAATTAAAGTACGTACAAAAAATAAATATTATTATAACTAAAAAACACAAGGATAGGGAATTTTCTCATAAAAGGAAAAATAGAAAAATTTAGAATTGGCTGAAGGGATTTGAACACTGACTGATATTTGGTTGAGGTTTTGAAACTAGATTTTGATTTTAAAAATTAATATTAATATAAATTTATTTTGGTTTTTGATATAATAGTTTTTTTAATTTATGTCAAGTCTAACAAGATATTAAATTATTAGGAAAAAGAAAAAGGAAATGAGAGATAAAAAAAGAAAAATATTAAATTAGAGGAAGGAATATATAGAAGAGGTATTTATTAAAGGGCAAGTTTTAGGTGATACCATCTCACGGTAATACCATTTTCGTTATAAATGGTTAGTATCATTTTTTATGTAAAATGTTACTCTCTTTATTCCAAAAATACATGCACTTATTTGGTGGTACGGAGTTTAGAAAAAGTAACTTTTTGTTGTAATGATATAAGAGAGAGAAGGGGTATTTTGGGTAATTGAATATAATAAAGTGTATGATATAATTGACTTTGACTAGATTGTGTGTAAGAAGAAGGTGATATTTTTATAATATGTAAGGTTATTGATATTATGTATTGTTTTTATTTTTAGGGCGTGCAAGTATTCTTGGCACGGATGGAGTATAACTTTTTATTTATATTATAAATTGTTTATGAAATATTTCATTAATTAAATATCACTTTCATTATAAAAGTTATCATTTTTTATCTGTCTCATATAAATTACTACACTAAACGATCTCACACAAATTTTTATCTTTATTAAAAGTTATAAGAAATGTAAATGTATTTAAAAATGATTTTGTATGGATTTTGAAAATCAAAATCTCATTTTAAAAACAATACTAAACATCAATTGGGGTTTAAGGATATGACTTTCTCCACTGGAACTATTTCTATATATAGGTCCGCCTTTGGCCTATACATGAAGTAACTGTTTTTTTTTTTTTAATTAAAAAATAGGTCAATTTCTAGTAGTAGGTACAATTAATATATCTAAATTACTACTTGATACAAAAAATAAATTATATTACTAATCAATATACAAATTGAATGCATAAAATACCATTTTTATCTATATTTTAATTATATTCAAATATTAATTTAAAAGTGTGATGCAGAAAGATAATATGTCCCACTTATTTCTCCACAAAAATAGGTGGGAGATAAATCATATTATATTAATGTGTCAATCTGCATCAACGACTGAAAACATTTGAATATATTGCATACAAATATTTCTGAATACATGATATGTTGCCTACAACTAATTCTATTGTATATTTGTATTCAAATGTTATGTATTCAGAAATTTTATGTTCAAATTTTATGTATTAATTTTTTTTAATATATTTGTGTTCAAAAATTATATATTTTGTGTTCAGAAATTTACTTAATTTGTTGATGTTCATAATTAATGTACTAAAAATATTTATTTCTAATATATTTGTGTCCCAGAATTATATATTTTGTATTCAAAAATTAACTTACACATAATCTGCAGATGTATGAGATAACGTAAATATATACCTATTTTATCTATACGTGATATATTTAGGGATAATTGAGATTTTTTATAGAATAATTTTGTAATAGTTAGTAATAAAATATATACTATGTATCCACTAGTAATATTATAATATTTCTTGTATTAGATAGTAATAAATCCTTATTATTATTTCATGTAGAATAAATAATTATATTAATTATACGTATGAGATTTTATTTTTAAGAAGAGAAATTGAATATTGATGTCCAAAATAATAAAATAATAAAAATTTCATACATTTAAGGAAAAGAGTAGTTATTTATTTAATACAGTATATTGAATTTGAAATCCAATTTTCAAAATCCAAATCTGAATTTTTATGAAAATTTTAAATAAAAAAGAGAATTAGTTTAAAAAGTCCATTTCAAACATAGCTAACGCTATGTTTATTTCTCGTCTAGTAAAATAATTTAAGTTTTCAAAATTAATTAGTACGTAAATTTTAAAGAATTGTAAAATGGATAAAAAGTTATAATATTATTAGTGAAAAGTGATTGATATTAATAGTGTAATGAACTACTTCATTTCATTAATTAACAATTTATAGTATTAATAAAAAGTGATAACATTTTATATCAAAAGTGAGAGTTAAATTCATTTTTTTCTTGGTAACTAAGCAAAACTTCGATTTTTGCCCTATAAAAGATAAGTGGTTCAATTTTGCCTATAACTAACGAATCATTTCAATTTTTGCCCAATTTTGCCGGAATCCGCCACATCATGCTTAAATTTGGGGTTTTCGACTGGTCAATCCGACGTAACAAATTTGACTTTTTTTGGCCTAGAGTTAAATCATTTTTTGCCCTGTAACTAAGCAAAATTTCGATTTTTGCCCTAAAAAGATAAGTGGTTCAATTTTGCCCTATAACTAATAAATCATTTCAATTTTTGCCCAATTTTCGTCGAAAAATGCGAATTTCGCCGGAATCCACCACGTCATACTTCAATTTGGGGATTTACAGTTGGTCAATCCGAATATTATTTTATATAAAAATATTAACAGTTAAATGGTAGCATAGTTTGCAGCCGTGACTAATTAGTAATAATGAAATTAAATTTTAATAATTCAATTACCAGAGAAATTATTTAGTATATCAAAATTCACTTGACAACAATATTCGAAATATCTTATTACAATAAAAAATAGTGAGGAATTCTGTGTATGTATTCACTTGAGGTTATCTATACAATTTAAGTGATAATTTATATTAAAAAAATTAATTACTTGAACTAAATAATATATTTAAGAAAAATTTGACACATGTTGAAACATGACAGTATAAAATTAGTAAAACTCGCCGCTCCTTTACTCATTTAGCTCGGCCGTTGATACAACTGTATTTAATGTTAAATTAATTAATGGCATTATTGTTTTAATATTTGTGAGATTTTTTCTCTATTACTGTCCATTATCAAGAACTTGTTTTTTCATATATTAATTATTATTATAATTAAAAAATCACATCGTTGAAAATTGAACCAAAATGAAAATTAATGTGTAGTTTAATAAATAAATAAATAATATGTTAAATTTATTTTAAATAAAAAATACATTAAATTAATGTGTATTTTTGGATTCACCAACCGGAAACCCCCAAATTGAAGTATGAAGTGGTGAAATCTGGCGAAATTCGCGTTTTTCGGCAAAAAATAGGCAAAAATTGAAATGATTTGTTAGTTATAGGGCAAAATTGAACCACTTATCTTTTTAGGGCAAAAATCGAAGTTTTGCTTAGCTACAGGTTAAAAAATGATTTAACGCTAGGCTAAAAAAAATCAAAATTGCCACGTCGGATTGACCACTCATATGTGTATGACTTTTTATTCTATTCTGTATACATGTTATTCTATTTTGTATACGATGTTTTGTAATAATTGTATATTTTCTTCATATTAAGTTTTTCATTAAAAAAACTAACATCCATATGTGTATAACTTTTTATTCAATAGTATATACATGTTTTTTAATAATTGTATAGTATTTTTTACACTCAATTTTTATTAAAAAACTAATAATTAAATTGTTCTCCCTCCATCCCGTTTCAATGTTTACGTTTGTCTTTTGCACATTGATTAAAGAGTATAATATTTTAATAGATAGTGGGTGAAAAGATATAATATTTAATGTAAAGTGGGTAGGTGTATTAGTGTTTAATATGGGGACCATGGTGATACATTAATTGTTTTAGGTGAGTCCCATATTCCAAAAAAGGAAACGTAAACATTGAAATGAGACGCCCAAAATAGAAATATGTAAACATTGAAATGGGATGAAAGGAGTATACATTTTTTCTCATAATTGTATATATGTTTTTGTTTACTATATTTATATATGGGTGCACCCTATCTTAGGGTGCACCCGAATACACACTATAATTAGTCTAAAATTAAAATTCTGTAATTCACTAAATCAAAACTCAAAAAAAAAAAAAGAAAAAACATTGTCATCGTAATTTATTAAATCTATTTAAACCCAAAACAAAAATATTCATACTCTTTCCGTCCAAAAAAAAATAGACACATATATGCGGAGAGAATAGTTTTCATGTAGTATATACTCCCTCTATCCGGTTCTAAGGTATCCATTTGCTTTTTGCACGTGAACAGTTCTAAGGTCTTTATTTGCTTTTAGCATGTGGATTAAGGAGTATTATTATTATAGGTGAAGTGGGTAATTGTATTATAGGGAAGTGGCAAGAACTTGATGCGCATTTTCTTTGCACGCAAAATTAATCTCCAAGTATTAAGGATATCAATTGCAATTTAAGCAAGTGACCAAGTGAATATCGAACTCAAAGGACAGCGTATTATCAATTTAATTATTTACTAAATTAATTAAGACGAATGGAAATAAAATTTTAGGATTTAATTATTAAACTAATAAATAATTAATTAAAATAACAAATAAAATAAAATATCACTCGAAGAATACGAAAGTGGAACAAGTAGGAGAACAGGTAGCCCTAGGATAATCCAGTTTCACGCATTAATTTCCCTTCCGTGTGTTGATGTCCAACTCTGCCTTGTGGAATATGGATGCATCACTAAACCATGCATATCTACTCTATAGACACAAGTAAACATGCGTGTAACACGTGTGAATAACCTCGGAGCAAGAGATATAATTCCACTAGGTGCTATCAATATCAATTATTTCCCTGGCCAATTGGTACTCTAACCCGATATGATCTCCCTTTATAGGTACTATAAAATTATCCTCTTTTTATCCTACTTAATAACCCGAATTTAATTCAATTAATAAATATTCATATATGATAGTTCTAATAAAGCTTCGGAGTCCCCTCACTTAGAATCATAACATGAAATTCTGTTCAGCGGTGAACGCACTCAATCTACAACCAAGATATATATTCACACTCTATATACTAATTGAAGATGCACAAAACGACCATAAATATGGATTAAGAAAGTAGAATCATATATAAAATAAATCCACAAGTAGTGCTGTACGGAGTTTACACACAAAAGTTAATTAATTCGTAAAAACCTTCTCAATCCTAGTTCTATCAAAAAGACTCTAGCCCATGATGTTACGAAGAATAATCATGAGTGTTGGATAGATCTTACCCGGATGTCTGAAAAATTACAAGATACATTAGGAAATAAATAAAACCCTAGATGTGGGAGTCGTCGCGTCATTCTCCATCTTGAATTCTCCTCTTGGTTCTCCTCTTAATTCCACAAACGAATCTTCAAGTGATGGATGGATGGAGGAAATGTTGTGGTTGATGGTTGGTGGGTAAACCCCCTTGTAGGGTATAGGATAGTTGTGTTGTGTTGTATCCAATCCGTATTCAATTTGTATGTCTTCTTGGTGTAATCTACATCCTCTTTTATACTTGTAAGCTCTCCTTATGGACCTAGGATGAGTTTTTTCTTGAAAAATATGTAAAAACACGCACTAGGGGTGTAAAAATCAGATTCGGACGCGTTCCAGGCATGTGGTTCGACCTAGGGCTTAGTCGAACCCTGGTCGAATCGAAATCGGTGATTTTTCACACTTACAGGCTTCTGGTACGACCACGATGGCTTGGTCGAACCAGTGATTCGACCACTGGTCGTGGTCGAACTGCTTGCACCAGCTTCACCGTTTCATATATAACTTCCACATCCGGACTCCAATTTGAGTGATTCTTGTACTCACGCGATCCTCTCTTCCTTGGCTTTCTATCCATATAAACAAATCACAAAAAATCCAATATTTGAAGGTGTAACAAACCATGGAAAGTGACACAGCCGTTCTGTTCGGCACAGCTCGCGCGATGTCACCATTTTGATCATAACTTTCTCGTTTGGATTTTGATTGGGGTGTTCTTTACGCCAAAAGGACCCTCTCTTCAGTGGATTTCCAACCATGTATCAGACCACTAGTTTTGATCTTTACACAAATATAAAAAAATTACACAAGTTGGACGTGCATTTTTCAGCATTCATTGCACAAGTTGCACCTTTTCTCCAACGTTGCTCTTTTGATCATTTTTCCACCTAAAATACAATAAAACACCTCAAATGCACCTTTTTCTCATGTATATTGAATATAAGACACTTGTGCTAATATATGACAACAATTCCAATCAAGAAGGTGTTAGATTGGACACTAAAATATGCTTATTTTCACTCTCATCTATCCCCCAAACTTACTCGTTGCTAGTCCCGAGGCAGCAAAATAAAAATAAAGAGAGAGAGAGAGTAAAAAAATTAGTGGGGAACAAGGACTATGACCAATACCCCCTTCACAATACAATTGTTCTCAACTTAGGTCATGCAACTCTCATTACATGTAATATTCAATTCATAGCATACAATAAAAGACAATCACCACCAATTCAAATGCTCCATCCACATGTTCTCACGGGAAGTATATATCAGTCTCACTCAAATGTAAAAGATGTACACTTATAGAATAAGGTGTTTACGCTCAGATTCAATTCAAGTGCATGCGTAACCATAAGCTTGCCAAATATCTCAAACTCTCAACCACTAAAAGTATGTTTCGACAATGGGATCAAAAAAGACTTTTCTTTTTGATGTAATATTGGCTCTTTGGTTAAGGTAAGAAATATATGGATAAAGTAACTCAATTAGTAGAGAATTAAAATGAGAGATCTTTTGTACCGCAGATTTTTACACTTCAAGGCTATCCAGCTTCATGCTCTTCTAATTTTCTTTTCTCTCATTTCCTTCAAGTTCAACATACTTTTTCTTTTTTTTTCCCGAGGTACCAATTTCGGGCACTACCTCTAACATCTCGGGGTACCAATTTCGGGCACTACCCCTAAGCAACTTATTTTTCAGCTCATATTTTTCAGCTCATAATCACTTGTACAGCTCCAAATATTTTATTCCTTCCAAACTCCATGAAAATCAATTCACACACTTCGACAGCATATAATTCTCCACTAAATATAGGAATTTAAGGCTCAAATAGGATATCAAAGTGACTTTCTCCGTAGGTTGCCAAAGAAATAAGGCTTTCAAGCTCAAAAGGGCTAACTACGAATATATAATTATTTGGTAGGAAATTATTTGACAAAAAGTGACTCATAATTATCTAGATAACCTAAAATCATCTCTCATCATCTAACACACATGTAGTTTTAAGTAAGACAAGAGGCAAGTTCTAGAATACACACACAAGAACGATACTCACCAGAAAGAAATATCATGTGATTATGTAACATGATCAACGAGGCTCAAAATCTCACATGGGTTTATAACAAGTAAAAGAGCACTTTTCATGGTAAGCAATATCTCACAAGTACACATAGAACTTCATATCACAATATAATTCAAGTACACTTCCTTCATTAATTTCAAGAGCATATGAATTTTAAGCACAATTTAAAAATATAAGCTCACATGGATCTCCAAAACAAAAACTCAATCCTTTCACTCTCATGAATTAAAAGCACATATAAAAATTAGAATAAGAAAACGAGGACACCTAATTTCTCCTTCAAAACGTTCACGAGCTCCTCAAGTTGCTCAACTCGGTCAGGTCAAGCTTCAACGTAGAACTCGTCTTGCCACCTAGTTACCTTTTATATCATCAAAGCTCAAACACACTCATCATCACAAGATTCATCAATAATAAAATAGGAGAACTAGAAGAAAGAATCAATTGACTATCTAATTGACTCCACACACTAGGAACACCACTGAACACTGGCAAATTGCAAAAAAATCGACACATCAAAACCGATTAAAGTTTCAACATACCGCAAAAAATCAACTCCCCTAGCAAACGTTACAAAGAAAAGATTATAATCTTGGTGCTTCAATGAGGTGTGAACATCACACCCCCCAAACTTAGTAAAAACGTAAGTTGAAACTAAGTTTGCAAAGAGATGTAATTGCCGATTAGTAAGCACCTTAAATATAAAAGTTTCTTACTCACACGAAAGAAATAAAGCAATAAAATGGAAGGGCAAACCCCTAACAGGTGCTCATGTTTAACGTCGGAGAGTCATGACTGTAGAGGACGGTCTTCTCGCATCCTCACCTTCAAATATTTTCTTTCCCTCTTCTTGTCTAAACTCAACACCTCACCTTTATTGGTAACAAGTATATGATCCTCAGAATTTCTTACTCCCATGGCTGTCTAGACACCTCCTTATCAATCTTCCACTCAAATTCAGAGTCATCTGTCCTATTAAAATCAAGATTAAACAAGTTAGAAATTACATCTATGCTATTGCACGATTGAGTGTCCATGGACATCTTCATTGCTTGATCAAAAGAGAAAACCACATCTTCATTATCCATCTGCAGTCTAAGCTTCTCGTCTCTCAACCTCTTTGCTCTTTCCCATTTCTTCTCCACTATTAGCTCAGTATTATGCTCTTGGGATGGTACTGGAGTAGCATCAACATCAAATAAAGCATCAAGCGTGGAAAATAGTGCTGGACGAGATGGTTAGACCACAGTTCGACTAAGGGTGCTGGTCGAACTAGGTGTGTAATGATCGAACTGGGCTTCAGAAATTGTGTTCTCCACCGGACAGGTCGGTTCGACTACGGTTCGACCAACAAAGCTGGTTGAACCATGGTGATCGTGGTCGAACCATACTTCAGACAAAACAGAGCGTTCCTCATAGGGTGGTTCGACCACGGTTCGACCAATAGGATTGGTCGAACCATTCTTAACGTGGTCGAATCACACTTCAGATGAAACAGGGGTCGCAAATAGGCCAGTTCAACCATGGTTCGACCAACTGGGTTGGTCGAACTATGATGGTCGTGGTCAAACCGGACGTCTGGATGCTTCAAAGTTTGTCCAGGTGCTTGGTTCGACCTCCATGATGTGATTCGACCTGTTGGCTTGGTTGAATTGAGGTCGAATTATGTTCCTGGAGCTTTCGAAATCATTTTCGACATCATCGATCCCTCATACTGTGTTCCAGATCTTAACGTGATGGCTTCGCACTCTTTTGGGTTCACTATGCCTTGAGACGGGAACATTCCTTTCTCCAACTTTTGTGTCAATTGATTCACGTTCCCGGTCATCTGCCCCATCATCAAAGTAAGGTACTTCAACTGCTTAAATAAATCTGCATGTTTAGCATTAATAGTAACTTCAAGACGATCAACTCTTACATCATTCTTAGCCATATATCGATTGAAGGTATCTTCAACACTCCTCACTTCGTGCTGCTTCATACTAGGCCCCCTTTATGTCAACTCTGTAGTATGCCTCTGCTGGGACTCTAGTAGCTTATTGATTTAGCTAGACTAGAGACGATCTCATCATCCCTATTCGGCTTCACTTGATGGTCAACCTGCGCCACCTTGCCAAGTACATATGATCCTCTATCTCTCTCTACAGGCTAGTCACGTGAATTCATAGAGATGTTTTCAAATAACTTTTCTACTTCAAGTACTGTCTTAGATAACAGCGCTCCATCTGATGATGCATCAATAAAAATACGCGACTCACAATCCAATCCATAGTAGAAGATGCTTATGTACTGAACTTTAGACATTCCATGTTATGGGAAACTCCTGAGCATGTCTTTGAACCTGTCCCACACCTCATGAAATTTCTCACCCTGATTCATAATAAATTGGGTGATCTCTCATTCTTAAGATCCTTGAGGGTGACATGTATCTATCTAAGAACTTCTGCTGCATCAAGAGTCTCATACCAAGCTTCTGCCTTATCAATCAAAGAAAACTTAAATAAGGCAATCCGTCTAGCATTATCATGAGCTCCAGCACCTTTCTGAGTGTTTGCATAACCAAGAAATTTTCGTAGATGTTGATATAGATCTTCAAAACAACCTCCAGAAAAGGGATTCTTCTCTACCATGTTAATAAGAGCGGGATGTATCTCAAAATTATCATCTTCCTCCCTTGCTCCTATCAAGCCCATGTTAACATTCCCAAAGTTCGTGAAAATTTGACATATGGTAATATTATTCGGATTCTGCCTTGCTCCGGCCATGTTTAACTCAATGTGATATTCCTTCTTTCCTTTCTCTTCTTTTTTAGTACACAAGTACCTCAGAAAAATTCAAGGTTAGATAGAAATAAATAATCACAAATAAAAGTCTTAATCAAACTAGAAATAATAAAATCAATAATAATAGCTGTCCCCGGCAACAGCGCCAAGAACTTGATGCGCATTTTCTTTGCATGCAAAATTAATCCCCAAGTATTAAGGATATCAATTGCAACTTAAGCAAGCGACCAAGTGAATATTGAACCCAAAGGACGGCGTATTATCAATTTAATTATTTACTAAATTAATTAAGACGAATGGGAATAAAGTTCTAGGATTTAATTATTAAACTAATAAACAATTAATTGAAATAATAAATAAAATAAAATATCACTCGAAGAATACGAAAGTTGATCAAGTAGGAGAATAGGTAGCCCTAGGATAATCCAGTTTCACGCATTAATTTCCCTTCCATGTATTAATGTCCGACTCTACCATGTGGAATATGGATGCATCACTAAACCATGCATATCAACTCTATAAACACAAGTAAACATACGTGTAACACGTGTGAATAACCTCGGAGCAACAGATATAATTCCACCCCCTTTCTAGGTACTATCAGTATCAATTATTTCCCTGACCAATTGGTACTCTAACCTGATATGATCTCCCTTTATAGGTACTATAAAATTATCATTTTTATCCTACTTAATAACCCTAATTCAATTCAATTAATAAGTATTCAAATATGATAGTTCTAATGAAGCTTCGGAGTCCCCTCACTTAGAATCATAACATGGAATCCTATTCAGTGGTGAATGCACTCAATCTACAACCAAGATATATATTCAGACTCTATATACCAATTGAAGATGTACAAAACGACCGTGAATATGGATTAAGAAAGTACAATCATATAAAAAATAAATCCACAATTAGTGTTGTACGGAGTTTACACACGAAAGTTCAATTAATTCGTAAAAACCTTCTCAACTCTAGTTCTACAAAAAAGGCTCTAGCTCATGATGTTAACAAGAACAATAATGGGTGTTGGATAGATCTTACCCGGATGTCTGGAAAATTACAAGATAAATTAAAAAATGAATAAAACCCTAGATGTGAGAGTCGTCTCGTCTTTCTCCGTCTTGAATCCTCCTCTTGGTTCTCCTCTTGATTCCACAGACGAATCTTCAAACTGATGGATGGATGGAGAAAAGGATGTGGATGATGGTTGGGGGTGAACCCCCCTTGTGGGTTATAGGATTGTTGTATTGTGTTGTATCCAATCCGTATTCAATTCTTATGCCTTCTTGGTGTGATCTACATCCCCTTTTATACTTGTAAGCTCTCCTTATGGACCTAGGATGAGTTTTTTCTTGGAAAATATGCAAAAACACGCACTAGGGGTGTAAAAATCGGATTCGGACGCATTCCAGGCATGTGGTTCGACCTAGGGTTCGACCTAGGGCTTGGTCGAACCCTGGACGAATCGAAATCGGTGATTTTTCGCACTTACAGGCTTCTAGTTCGACCATGATGGCTTGGTCAAACCAGTGGTTCGACCACTGGTCGTGGTCGAACTGCTTGCGCCAGCTTCACCGTTTCACGTATAACTTCCTCATCCGGATTTCGATTTGAGTGATCCTTACACTCACGCGGTCCTTTCTTCCTTGGACTTTTTATCTATATTAAGAACTCACAAAAACTCCAAGATTTGAAGGTGTAACAAGCCATGGAAAGTGACACAGCCGTTCTGTTCGGCACAACTCGCGTGACGTCACCATTTGATCATAACTTTCTTGTTTAGATTCCGATTGGGGTGTTCTTTACGCCAAAATGACCCTCTCTTTAGTGACTTTTCAACCATGTCTCACACAACCAATTTGATCTTCACACGAATATAGAAAAATTACATAAGTTGGATGTGCGTTTTTCAGCATTCATTGAACAAGTTGCATATTTTCTCCAACTTTGCTCTTTTGATCATTTTCTACCTAAACACAATAAAACACCTCAAACGTACTTTTTTCTCATGTATATTGAATATAAGACACTTGTGCTAATATATAACAACAATTCCAATCAAGAAGGTATTAGATTGGACACTAAAACACACTTATTTTCACTCTCATTAGTGGGTCATATTGTGTGTACTTTTTTTACTAAATAGAGGAAATTGAAACATTTGAAGTGGACGCCAGAAATAGTGAAATTGATACCTTAGAAGCGGACGGAGGGAGTATAATTTAAACTTAATAATTTAATCTTTATCTTAATATTATATATATATATATATATATATATATATATATATATATATATATATATATATATATATATATATATATACTCCATTCGTCTCAATTCTGTTCTCATCACTAACTTTTTGTCTAATTGTGCTCATATATTGGGACAGATAAAAATGAAAATTGCTCATATTACTCTGAGATAAAGGGAGTAGTACTATATATATTTTTATTTATATATGTGTAATATTATCTTCGTTCCGCGTTAGGTTTATATTTTTTCATTATAATTTGTTTCTAGCTAGTTAAAGTTTATATTTTCCTTTTGCCAGATGGAACCCACATATAAAAATTACTCCCTCTGTCCCACAAAAAGGTCCCCATTTTACTATATTGGACGTCTCATTCAAAGGTCCTCATTTTCCCCTTTGAATAAAAGGGACCAACATATGTCCACCACTTACTACTAATATAGTTACACGCTACACATAAAATAATAATAATCCTTAATCTACGCGCAAAAAGTAAATGGGGACATTTGCCCGGGACGGAGGGAGTACTATTTATCTACATGAGGCTCACACATAACACTAATACAACTACTAATTATACATTAAATATTATATCTCTCAAGCCATTATATATCCATTAAAATAATATATCTCTTAATCTACCTTATAAAACAAACGTAAATTTTAATGATGAACGGAGCGAGCATAATTTATATATGTATAGAATATAAATATAATATTATATTACTATATATTATTTCGGTTGATCGGATCGGGTAACAAATAGAAATGAGAACTCCATATTCTACCATATCCGTTAAATTTTTTCAAGTACAGATAATACCCTATCCATTACCCGAATGAGGCTGCTCTACTGGTGCCTATTAATCAGATTAACGTCAAGTTACCTAACTAGCACTTAAAAATGCTGCATGTTTGTGACAACTTTAGTGACAGTTTATAAACGAGTAAAATTAACAACTCTTATTTTATTAAAATTTTATCACTTTTTATATGTTTCTTAAAATAAGTTGGTCTCATGCAAATACAACATTTTAAATAATTTACAACCCTAATTTTAGATGAGCAGGAATCAATAAGGTGATGAATGGAAAGAAGCCAAGGATTAAATCCGGAAAACGATGATGTCATGGAAAGGTCAATTTGACATCATTACGATGATCATCCAATGGTTGTCTTTATATGGCATGAGAAATATAGCTTGTCCTTTCGATAATTTCAAATTTTAATCATCATGTCTTTCTCTCTTATCGTATTTATGCATGTACATTGCATGTGTTGTATGTGTATGTATGCAGATTGGTCAATTTTGTATTACTGGTCCCTCTCTGATCATGTACCACATATTTACACATTTACATATACTCCTATATTTGAAAAAAAAATAGTGTATATTTGAAAAAAAAAATAGTGTACCCCACCATTAGAGGTCCACTATCTCTTCTCTGGGGATTGGTGGAGAAGGTAAATCGCAGGATGAGCCTCAAGTGGCATATAGAGAGGGTTCACTGTTAAACTTGTGCTTGCAAGGGGCCAAATTCATGCCAAAGGCAGAATTCGAACCCCCACCCTGTAACAACCAAGATCAGTTGAAAGGTCTTTCCACCCTCCACTCTACCCATTGAGCTATACCCTTGGGGCTACTCCTATATTTACTTATATGTTTACTTCATTCTACCATACATTTTGTGAATATGTCTTCTCTACTAATTATTCTGTATACTATTTACATAAATTTCCCCAATGTCAGAAAGCAGGAATTTTCGCACGCTTGATCTCGTTCACTAGATTACTGACAAGTGAATGCCCATCTAAATTATGACGCAATGGGTATCATTGATAATGATGTGTTATATCCCCTAAAAAATAGCCTAACACAACTTGAACCAGCTCGGATTCTCTTTGCTATTTTGGTACATCATCTCCTATGCCAAATCGTTAGATGGACGAAACATAGGAGAGAGAGAAAACTATACCCTAAACCTTAAACCCTAGGAGCAATGATTGAATTTATTTCCCCTCTTACGTGTCAATCAATTATCGCGTGACACAAAAGATAATGCACGAAAATGACATAGAAGATCCAGTGTGAATTTGAACTATGAAAGATTTTTGAAATTTAATTTTGAAGAAAAAATGTGAGTGTATTCGATCATTGAAAAAGTAAAACGAGATTTTCTAATGTGAGTTATAATAGAAATGATATTTTGAATATAAAATTTATACTTGGTCGATGAAAAATTAAAATCATTTATTTAAACTATTCTACGAATAAATAACAAAGATATTAATAAAAAATGATAATTACTCATAAAAATATAAAGTAGTATCACTCAAAGACGACACCACAAAAACTTGCTGTTAATATTTTATAGTCCCTCCATCCCCTTGATACGTATCCATTTTTTCATTTTGATCCGTTCCATTACAAAGTATTCATTTCCCTTTTTGGATTGATATGACCTACAACCACTCCACATGGCCCCACACTCAACTCTAATACAACTACCCACTACACATTAAAATATTATTTCTCTAACCTTAATTTACATTAAATTATTATACTCCTTAATCCACGTGCAAAAGTAAATGAATACCTTTCAAGGGGACGGAAGGAGTAGCTTTCATTGAATTTATACACACGTTAGTATGTCTCAATATATATTGTGTGCATTTATAAAAATAGTGATACTACATAATATTATATTAGGGCTCAATTTTAAAATATTGTCTCAAAATAAGTTCCGATTTAACATTCATCTCAAATTAAAGCCTCATTTTATGTTTTTTCTCAAATTAGGATTTACATTAATACTAGCGTTTAAACCCGTGCGTTGCACGTGACAAAGGTATTCTGATATCATTTAAACTCGAAAAAGAAGTCTAAATCATGCATTTTAAATAAATCATTCTATCTCTACCCGAAGGAGAAGCCTAGTAATACCATCCCATGCAGCAGTAAGAATATCAAAAAACAGTGTCGTGTGTTGCATGGTCAAGGATTTTGTCAAATAAATAGCTCTTAATTAAAAATATACCTTAATTTTTTTTATAATATACTCACTCCATAATACATGCTATGTTGACTCTTGGGGTACAATATATCAAAAATCACTAGAGTAAAATTTTAATTTCACCCTTTGAACAAACACTATTCCCTACCGATAAATGGTAAACCCTCGGGGTATAGTATGCCCTAAACTACTAGATAATAGTATACCATAAACTATAGGAGTAAAGCCATAATGCTACAATTTTAACAAACACTAAACCCTGTCGATAAATATTAAATCCTCGGGGGATATTATGACATAAACCACTGGTAATAAGTATACCATAAATCACTATGTAATATTATATTAGATATTTGTATATTTATTAATTAGTATTTAGGTACCCGTACTTATTTAAAGGTACCATACCATATTTATTTAAATATCAACCGCTCATACCCGAATAGGGTATCAGGAAATATAATTATTAGAGATAATCAATATCGATATTAGGAGTACCCGTAATTCGTATCCATTTAAATGTTCACCATCTGTGATCGGACATGTCCAATTTAAAAAAATTAATAATAATATCATGCCAAACTTATTATTATATTGCATCTCGTATGCTTGGCTAATGTTTACCTAAGGGTGAAACGAATTGATATTAGGACCGATGAAAGAATTACTCACAGGTAATGTATTTATTTCTCAGTTTCATTTCTACAAGAAAAATTATTTACACAGATTCTATTCATAAATTGGAAAAATAAAAAATTAATAGATCGTTCACGTAAAATTATTATTATATTTTTATAAAAATGAAAATCTTATCTCATACATTTTTATGAATCTCCTAAAAATTACATTTAAATTTAGGCATAATTTGATTATAGGTATTTCAATTAATTATATATAAGAGAGCTTCCTATAACCTTTTACATATATTTCTCATAAATTAGTTGTAATCAAACCAATGATTAATTTCTCAAGCAAGTATTTGTTATACCAAGTAATCAAATCAAATATTAAAGAATATACTATTGTAATATGCTCCCTCAATCCCACACTTATGTTCACACTTTCCATTTTCGTCCGTCCCACACTTACGTTCACCACCCAAAAAAGGAAATTTCACATTAACCAAAAACCTCAAAAGTTATCTTAATTTAAAAAATACCACTCCTACCTAACACACATAACATACTTTAAAATTTATTTATTACCTAAAAATACCACAATACCTCTAAATGTCAATAAGGTTGGTCAAAAAATAATTTTTCTCAAACTCCGTATCTACAGTGTCGGTGAACTTAACTATGGGATGGAGGGAGTATATTAGTTTGAGAGATATAATATTTTAATGTATAATCGGTAGTTCTTAGGGATTATAGCGGGTATGATATCCATTATAGGGTATTCGTACGTACCCGTATCCATTTAAATATAAACTACTCATTTTCGTATCCTTTTATTAAAAGAATATATTAGATACTCATATCCATCCCAAACTCGTTTATCAATACCCGTAGATTACACATACCCATTTAATACTAATTTAATTTGAAAAATATTTATATTTAAAATAAATATGATTAAATAAAAATTATAATTAGTAATATATATTTATAATATATTTATATTTTTTAGTATTTAAATTAATGTATTTATTAATTAATTTATATACAAATATTTTTTTGTGTTAAATTAATATTTTAATAAAAATATATTATTGTTAATTAATTATGAATTAAATATAATATGAACTTTATTTTTTTAATATGATCAAATAAAAGTTATAATTATTAATTAATTATATAATTATTTCATAACATATTATATAATATAGATAAAATATTTTGTATAATTTTAATATTTGGGGATACCTGATTCATACATGTACACAATTCAAATTCTAATGATATTTTTTTGAACTACCCGTGATAATTATATTATATGCTTATCACCAAAAATCAATATCTATCAACGCCTACTTTTAACATTAGTGGCTTCAACATCCACTGGCTGGTGAAATAGACATCAATTAGCATGTTTATTGTAGTGCATATTGAATACTTAAATATTATATTTTTTTATTTTAATTTCAAATTCTAATGATATTTTTTTTGAATTACTCGTACTCATTTTTTAGGGTGTTTATTAATTATATAAGATACTGTTTTATTTCGTAGTATAAATAAATATTATTTAAAAATTAATATTTTAAAAATTCATTACAATATTTGTACCCGTCCCAAAGTCTTTTAGTGAACGGCGGATTTTGGCGTATTCGAATTAGTCGGTCTATGGATAATTAAAAATGAATTCAAATTGTATAGGAATAATTAACATGATTTGAAAAAAATAATTCAAATTGTTTAGGAATAATTAACATAATGATTTGAAATAATTAAAATTAGTAGTGGTTATGTATTATATTTAATGAAAAAATAATATTAACCACACATATAAGGAATTATTTTAAATAAGGTATCCTTTTAAATTAAATAAGGTATCATTATTATGAACAAAAAATTAATGGTCAAAATCTAATATCATAATTGTGATGAATGAAATTGAATAATTTGATGAATGGATGAGATTAAAAAAATTTTAGTAATCAAAATCAATTGTATAGATTAAAAATTGGTTCAATTTTGACTTTTAAAAGTGTGTTTTATATAAAATAAGGTATCATTTTAAATTAAATAAGATATCATTATTATGACAAAAAAAATTAATGACCAAAATCTAATATCATAATTGTGATGAATGAGATTGAATAATTTGATGAATGGATGTGATTGGAAAAGGTTTAGTAATCAAAATCAAATGTATAGATTAAAAATTGGTTCAATTTTGAGTTTTAAAGTGTGTTTTATTGAGAGTCTCAATCCAAAACCAATTGACAGAAGGATTAAACAACGTTAAATACTTACTTTCTTCTTTCCTTTTCATGCATGAACCGTAAATTAAATTCAAAAGATTTCAAGTCATGAAATTGCAGCTCTTTTCATTAGAGTTCGAAAGTTCATTTACTGCAGTCGGTACCAAAATTAACAAACCATAGATAACAAATCAAAGTATTTCAAGTAATAACAATTCTAAGAGACATTATATCAAATACTTTATATGCATCACTACCCTCATCTACACATGATTTAAAAAGAAATACTTGTACCAAAAATCTTCATGTGAATCCACTAGACAAAACTCATCTTTTTATAACAAATAGAATTGAAATATATTGATTTGTAGACAACATAATTGATTTGTAGTTATTTAGGAAATTGAAACACACAACAAAAGCCTTCCCACCTACCAAATATTCATCTAGTCTTCTAGAAATTGAATTGATAATAACAATCACATGAAAACAAATGTTGAGAAGCAAGACTCCATTGGCTACAAACTTTGTTTTCCTTCTTATTTCCACTTTCTCCTTATTTCGTTCTTCAGTAAAGATACTAGTTTATAAGAAATGGAAAGAATGAAAGAAGTATTTTACGATGTTTAATTTTTCTGTTAGTTGATCTTGGATTGAGATTTTCAATAAAAATGTAAATCTTCATTTGAGAAAAAAACATAAGATGAGACCTTAATTTGAGATGAATGCTAAATTGGGCCTTATTTTGAGATAATATCTTAAAATTGGGACCTAGTATGAAAATCTTCATATTACAAGGAATAATACAAAATGTATTTCATTTTTCACACTTAACGCTACAAAAATGTTGGCCGCTAAATTTTGTGACGAAAATACTTCAGCGGGTATATAGGATTGAAAGGGGTAAATTCGATATACACAAGTATTTGTGTTATATAAATCATTTGTGAAATTGTGATAGAGTGTTGATTATAGTGGTTTGTGAAATTCCAAATTTTCTCGTTGTTGGTGAGAATCAAAATCAAGACTTGTGGAAGGGGCAGTGGTGAGCCATGTAGCTCGTGTGCTAGCCATTTGGCCCAGTTGATTGTTTGCGTTACACATGGATTATTATATACTTCATCTGTCTGTCTTAATAGTTACGTTTGCTTTTTGCTCAGAAATTAAAGAATATAGTATTTTAATGTGAATTAAGGTGAGATAAATAATATTTTAATGTATAATAAGTAGTTGTATTAGTGTTCATGTTGGTGTGTCCCATGAAAATATTTTAATTATTTTGTATGGGTTCTATATACCAAAAAAGAAAATGCGACTATTATGAAGGGACCCCCAAATTGAAAATATGTAACCATTAAGATGAGACGGAGGGAGTATATATTCTATAATTTTCAATATATATGGTATTAATGTATACTACCTCCGTCCGATTAAAAAGATCAATTTGCTTTTTGCATGTGAATTAATGAGTATTATTATTTAATGTGCTGTGGGTTGTTGTATTAGTGGGTGTGCAAGCTCTATATTTTAATTGTATTAGCGGTTGTGTGAGTCATATGTGCGTAAAAAGAAAAATGAGTCCTTTAGGAGCGGACATATGGAGTATTAATTTAAAGTATTACTCCCTCCATCTTGTAGAAACATTTACGTTTACTTTTTACACAGATATTAAAATTTTGGGTCATGGACTATATTATTTCAATAAAAAATGTACTCCTCCGTCCAATATCAATGTATCCATTTACTTTTTACACGTGAATTAAGGAATATTATTATTTGGGTAAGTCATGCATGAGACCATCTCACGCGAGATCATTTTACACTTTTTAAAATAGTTATTATTTTCGATATAAAATGTTATCACTTTCGCTATAGAATGTTATTTTCATATGTGAAAGGGCCAAAACTAACGCATCGGAGCAATTCAATCATAGATTTTGAAATTCACAGTTTTCGTTATTTTTTAGTATTTCTTCGATTCTGAGCGATTCCTTTTCTTGTAAACCCATTGTTGAGCATTTTTCTACATATTAAATAATCTCCAATTATAAAGGATATCAGTTGTAGTGGCAAGCATTCAAGTTTAATTATCGAACCCACAAGACAGTTAATTATTTACTTCTTATAATTATTAAATTAATCAATATAGTAACCAATTTCCAAGTATATTAAATAACTATTAAATAAAATCATAGAAAAAGGATTGAAGAGTAGTTCAAGAGAAAATCAACAGTTCAAAGTTAATCTGGTATAGACTAATTAATTTGAATACTAAACTTTCAATTGTTCATTCATGCGGATTATATGAAAATACACCACGTAACTCTGTTTTTCACCGAAAATAATTCGATTTAAAGTTAACAATATAATCTGATTATAATCCTAAGGTGCGTGATATCGCCAAGCCCCCTTCCTAGATACTAACAAGGTAAACACAATACCTTCGGATGACAAGTTTGAATGACAAGAATTATCTGAAAGTATTATAAGGCTCTATTCACTTCTTACTTGAAAGTCTAATTGCATTATTCCACAAAACAGTTCAAGCATTTGATTTACCACTTTTTAGAATTAACGTGTTTATAGTAGAATTACCTTAATCACCAACAGAAAGACAATTCAATTCATGAATGCACACAAGCTAACATAATAAATCAAGTATTATAGGGGATGTCATGAATTTATTATGAAGACGTTACGAAGTATGATTTCACAGTCTCAAGACGAATCAAATAAACTAAATAAATAATTTACATGAATTCACAAAAATCGATCTACTTCATCAAACTAGTTACGTCTATCCTTCAAACCTTAAAACTGTAAACGAAACTAACTCATGGGGTTACAAGCAACTCCTATGATTATCAAAGTCATACCAAAAATCTTGATAAAAGAAAGGAATAGAAAAACTCTAGTGTCGGCGTTGTTCCGCTTTCCTTCTCCATCTCTCCGATTGATGGATCTCCCTTTTGAATAGCCCTTGAATCTCCTTCGGTGTGGATTAATGATGGGATGGATGTGGAAGAAGTGAAAGACGGATGAGGAAGGGTGTAGGAGGCATGAGGAGTGATCCTCTTGATGTGTGGAATTAGGGATCTTTTTTCCCCTCTCTTTTCAAGCCCTTTTATAAATGTAGGCCTCTAAAATTGTCTTTTTTTCCTAAGTTTTCATCCCTCACAAACCTCCACACAGTAGGGGGTGTAAAAATACATATTTTTTTGTCTAAAAAGACCCCAGCTCAGCACCTGTCTCGGCGGCTTGCTGCCCAACTCGACCCGAGCAGCTCTTAAGCTGGCTTGCGCGATCTTACTGTTTCTATTATAATTTCTTCATCCGAACTCCGATTTGAGTAATTATAATTCCAAAATGATCCTCTCTTACATGGCTTACGAATCATATATTATGTGATCAATTTAGACTTCCGCATAAACACATAAAAATTATACAACGTGGATGTGCATTTTTCAACTTCCTTTCACACTTCACTCTTAATTCCAACTTTAAAATTTTGATCATTTTTCCACCTAAAACACAATAAAATACCTCAAATGCACTTTTTTCTAAAATATATGGACATGTAAAAGACATGTACTAATAAATAATAATAATTCTCACAAAAAGGTGTTAAATCAGACACTAAAAACAAGCTGATTTTCACTATCAACACCCATCCATAAATAAAATAACCTCCCATCCTCAATTAGATATGGATCTTAATTATCAAATGATCGGACTAGGAATCTCGTGTATTTAGGGCCCTTTTATATCATGGTTTATGTAATTATTCTTGGATTTCATGATTAAGTGCCTTAAATTGCACGTTATTTGTACATATTTGGAGGATTAGTACTTTGGTGGAATTTGTGTGATTTTCAAGTAAAAATGGATTCTGCACACGAAATGAAAGATGTAAGAAAAACGGAGCTCAATTCAGAGTTGGAACGAGGGAAAATGAGCCAAAATAAGGTTGCTGAAATTCTGCACCAACTTGACCCCGACGGGATCTCTAGTTCCGCACTCGACTTGAGTCCGATTATAAAACTCGACCAATGTACGGATCTCGACTCGAGTCCCAACAAAAATCGTAAAAATTGCTGAAATTCTAGAATCTTCCCAAATTTTGATATTTAACTTCCTCCATCTATTTAGAAAATCAGTTTACACTTTCACATCGAAAACACACACTTTTCACCCCCATTTTCACACACTTCCTCCTCCATTCCATTCCTTCAATTCCTTGCATAAATCTCCATCAAATCCACTAAATTTTTTCGTCACCATCACTAATCTAAGGAGGAGCAATTAACTTGAAAGGGATTTGGGCATGAGAGAGGGAGATTCTTTTCAAGTGACAAGGGAAGCCATCAACCTTTTAAATTTTTCATTGTCTAATTTCGTAGCAACAATATTTTGTAATGAAATTTGTAATGATCTTATGATGATGTTGCAAGGCTAGTCTCACTTGTGAGGCTAGCAACATGATTGGTTAAGGACTATGTAGATATTGCACACCACATGTTTGGTAAATTGATTGTTATGAATATTTTCTATCATGAATGCTTATTTTCATTTCTTGTTATTACTTGTGTGGTTATTTGATCATGGCATGTGAAATAGAGGTAAGACCTTGATTATATTTCATGATTAAGTAATTGAATCATTATTGATGGCATGAGATAACTTTATTAGTATAACTTGAGATTGAAATACATTCAATGCATGCTTAGAATCTCATGATAGTAAATTGGTAAGAATTACTTGTAAAATTATTTGAACTAATGAGGGGAACCAAACCAATACTCACTTGACCTTAGAAAGGGAATTTTGGCAAATGTCCCTGCCTACTAGAGAAAATTCTTCGTGATAATATCTCTAAACCAGTATATTAATAGCCTCAAGTACCTATAGGAATGGTGGGGATTGGAGACACTCTTGAGAGCTTTTTGCGGACTGTACTAGGAGCCTATGTAGTCTACAACCTAAGTATCTTAGGTGGAATTAGTGAGTACCCTTAATATCATAACATGATGTATCAATGCATGTGTGTGTGTGCGTCTATATGTCTTTTCCATGATGTTGCATATCTTGCATACTTCTTAGATTGTTTTACCTTCATCCATCTCCCACTCTCATATGTATCTTTTTATTTGTTTACTATATTAGTTGTATTTGTAGTGTTAATCTCAATCCTTACCATTGATTAGTCCTTTTAGAGTGAGCATCTCTCGTATACGAATACACATACTTTCTTCTGTGGGTTTGATATTATTTTATTACTTGGTTACCACATTCTAGACAACGATTGTGTACACCTGCTCTACATAAGGTAAATAAATTACCGATCAAGATTTTGGGAATTTTAGTTTGGGAAGAGTTTTGCTAACAACTTTGTTACACTTTTTCCTTCACTTCAAGACCATCACTGGGCAACTCCCTTTGCACCTACAAAAGATAAGAACACATTAAAAAATAAAAAAAACTAGGAAAACATCAATCTAATAAACTATAATATTTAAGATGTAAATGTATACTCTAATCATAACATGCTCATAGGCCCCTGCATCAATTTCAAGCCAAAAGTTTACTTCATTAATGAAGAGTAGAGAGAATATACCTTTTGCTTAATTGCATGGAGAAGATAGGTGTGAAAATCGAGTGAAAGAGAGTTCTAAAGTGAATTAAATGCACTTACCTCACGAATTGGCCAAGAGCTTGAGGGTAGGAAGTGAGAATTTGCATTTGTAGGTCTCATGACTCAAGACGAGCTTGGAAATCAAAGGGGAATGAAGGATAACACTGACCTGGGCAGCTTGTTTTGTTCTGAAAATTTAACTCTGACTCTGTTGGATTGTATACTAAAAGTCTAACTTTAGTATGAACAATGTTTTAACAATCTATTTGAAATGAGAATCATATGATCAAATGATTGTGTCTTATAATTTAATTATATGTCAGAAGCAATAGTCCACTTACTTTATACTGTAGATAATATGTTGTGCGACAACATGCAGAAGATCATATTAATTATTGGCTTCCTTATAAAGTATAAACAGATGCTCACAACCGAGATAGATGGGGACTCTCTATCGGGATGGTTGTAGTGTGATTTGATATTAGTTTGTCTTGACTATAGAACCACATTAGTGCACTTCATGTGTATTGAGCAGGACCGCTTGAGATCGTTTGATTTATACTGACTATATAGGAGAACTTGATCTCTGTTATTATGGATGTTCGTGCTCTTAATCCCTATACAATAACCTCGACACGTAAGACAGTATATATTTATTTGATTCATCAATGGGTGAGATTTACATGTAATTAAATCAATAAACTTGGTGAGTTGGGAAATAGTGCTGTCTATATGGTGTGATGTTGATTGCAGAAGGAATCCGTGTCCGTTATAGGTTGATGATGTCCCCTTGAGGAGCTCATAAGGATTATCATGTAAACTCTGCAGGTGGATTTATTCCAGAATGATAATGAGGTTGAGTGGTACAACTCTCGGATGAGATATTAATTAATGGAGTTGTCAGTAACTTAATTAATTAATGGACATTGTATATCTTAAACATGAGTAGACTAACGGGTTCATAATAAGAAGGAGCCCAAAATGTAATTATGGGATTAGAATGACAGTGCAGTAATAATATTTTAGTGGTATATATTATTATTATTGGACTTAAATATAAGCTTTGGGCCAAGCTTGGATACTTAAGCCCAATGGAGGCCCAACTTTAATTTCTCCTCCTGGTCCCTACTGTAGCCCATATATAAGTCATCTCAGCTGTCCGAAAACCCTAATTGAACACGCCTAACATTGTGAGGAGGGTGAGGGAACAACAGATTGAGAAAATCTCGAAGATCGTCGCCCATACGACGTCGAGATTGGACTTGGGAATACAACAAAAGATCGAAAGGTTGTTTGCTGCTTCTATCCGTCAACTTCTACAAGTTTTCTAAAATCTTGTGGTATCTTAAATTAGACGTGTGATAAGCTGCCACTGAAGAGAGGATTGTTTTGGCACATAGATCACTCAATTTGGAGATCAGATAAGAGAGTTATGCCCAAAACGGTGAGACTGCGCAAGCTGCCGGCGATAATTCATCTTCTTCAATATACCCTGGTGAAAGGTAATACGTTTCTATGTTTCTTGCTTCCGCTGATTATAGAATCGTATAAAATCCTAACAGTTCATTTTAACCAAACGATCAAATGCCAACAGACTCAATGCGAGTCGCCAGCTCAACACATGCTTTTGGTACCAACTCAACACGAGCTTCAAATTCGACCTCGGCATGGTCGAGTTGGTGTTGCCGCACAACCTTTATACATGGTTGAGTTTCAAACTCGATGCGAATTCCCTTCTTCCTCGAGTCATGTGCTGAACTCGACCAAGATGACGTCGAGCTCATGTTGCAAGTGTTGGCACTCGACTTTGTGACAGGACCGAGTTCTGGACTCGACTCGAGCTCTAGCATCATTTTCTAAATAATTTTGAACTTTTCCCTGTTTTTACCCTGTTTTTTATGCCTCCAAAAACCTCACTTCTAATCAACAAACTCATCAAATTTCATAAGCACCACAAATATACCAAAGAATGGATTAAGATGCAAAATGACACCATCAAGTCAATCAAATCAAACCTATGCTCATGAGAAAAATTCAAAATACCCCTAAATTACGAGAAACATATGCATCACATCAAATCAAGGTATGTCACACCACACAACATCAGTTCATTTTGTTACATACTCGTATTGCTCTTAGTTGTACATTTTGCACCTGCGTACCTTTTGTTCCTCTTTTTTTTTTTTCATTTTTGTTAGCATTCCCTTGATCTTTTATTATTGATTCATCTCTTTTGGAGCTTATTTGGTAATTATTTGAGACTATGAGATTAAGTTGGATCATATGGTTGAATTGATATGAGTTTATGTACTTGTTATGGTTGGAAATTTGCTTGTATGATACTTGTTTTTCACTATTGATGAGCTGTGAGATTTTGAGCCTCAAATGCAAATCTTATGTGATTCATTTATTTCATGTGTGCATCATTAATGTGTATGTGTTCCAGAACTTGCCATTTGTCTTGCTTGAGGCTACATTTGTGTGGAAATTTGTTCACTATTTTATTTCACCCTTAAGTATAAGGGATCAACTGCAGCGCGTGTGACCAAGTCCAATGTCGAACCCACGAGATAGTTCTAGATCTACCAATTTAATTCTATGTATGATAATTTTAATGTCAGACAAATTTTGGGATTTTTGGGAAATATTAATTTAACTAATAAAACTGAAATTAATAATTGAACTAGTTTTGAGTGAAATAAATCACGGAGAGACATGATTTAGGAATTCAAGAATAGAGAATTTGTAATGCTAAGGGAAGCTATCTTAACTATGTGACTAATTATACTAGACCCAAATTAATTACCTGCAAAGTTTATAAGTGGATCACTAAGCCTAGTTAAATCACCTTGATCGGGTAGAATCTAGCACTTATAAAGAGCTGAAAAGCCCATGATCAATTAGGAATTAACTCACACTCCCTTTATAGGTACTTGCGCTATTTCAACTTTCCATTTCTAGGTACTAAATTATTAATCCCTTTGTCTCCTTACCAATTACCTAATAATGACGTTTTACCAAGTAATTAATATTCTGAAGTGATTGTCTAACTGTCTTAGGAATTATAGACCAATCCCTTAAAACTGGCACATGAAACAACAATTATCATGCAGAAACAAAGAATCCCATTAACTATCCAATCAAAGTTACCATCATGAATAATCAAAGATATCAAAACTCCAAAAACAATAATATGAAGTCTAAAAAATATCTTATTCAATAAGGAAATAAATAATCTGCAGTGTAAGAACAAATCTAGGGCAATCAAATCACATAGTCAAAATTTTCTAACGCTCTAACATTGCTAACAAGAAACTTAGCCCATGGATTTACGAGGACAAATTACAAAGATGTAATAAACCCCAACCATTGTTCTAAAATAACAAAGATAAATAATTAAAAAATAAAGAACCCTTGAGTAGGACTTCGATTCTTCAATCACGATCTCTGCCAGAATCTCCATCTCCGATCTAAGTAGCAACTCCGATCTTCTCTCCGGTGGATGGATGGAAAGTGTGAGTGATGGGTGAAATTAGGGCTCTGTATGAATGAGGCGTGAATGATATATCTCTTGAATGAAATCAGACTAAGCTTTTATACTTCACGTAATGGGCCTGGACCAAAAATAGGACACGACGTGTAAGTTTGGGCTGCACACGGTATCGAGTGTATCACTCGACATCTCACACGGCACCAAGCCACATCACACGGCAGCGTATGACTTGAAGAACAGCGGTCACATGGCCTCGAGCTCTTATCCACGGCGGCAGATGATCTCTGCACGTTAGCTCACATGGTGGTCAACGAGCGCCAATCGGCGACTCTTCTTTCAGTTCACTATTGGCCGAGCGTACTCCATTACACTCATCCGACATCTAGTGACCTCAGACAGCGGCGTGTGACTCCACATGGTCACCACCGAGCATGAGACCTCCTCACACGGTGGCAAGTGCTACGCTCGGCACCAGCCGTACATTTTCTTCTTTTAGCTCCATTTCACTACAATTCAATTCTTGATCATTTTATCCCCCGTTTTTTCTGAAAAATATGACAAAATACCTCTCGAGCACCTTTTTGTCGGTAACAACAAGAGCATTACCTTTTCATGAAAATATAATTCAAAACATACCAAAGAGGTATCAAATCAAACTTAAAAGTACTTGAATTTCTACTCTCATCAAGATTATTGAAAATGATCGATATTAGGCCATCCTTGTCATTTAAAGTTATTGGATTGTATACTAAAAGTCTAGTTTTTTGTATGAATAATATTTTTGATAATATTTGAAATGAGAATCATGTGATCAAACGTTTGCAATAATGTTGTTGCAAAAGTCCATTTACTTTATACTGTAGATAATGTGGTGTGCGGCATCACATGAAAGATCATATTATCGGCTCCTTATAAAGTATAAACAAATGTTCACAACCGAGATAGACGGGGACTATCTATCGGTATGATTATAGTGTGATTTGACATTAGTCTGTCTTGACTATAAAATTATACTAGTGCACTTTGAGTGTATTGAGCAGGACCGTTGTGAGATCGTTCAGTTTATACTGACTATATAATAGAACTTGATCTCTGTTATTATGGAAGTTCATACTCTTAATATCTATACAATAACCTCGACACGTAAGCCAGTATTTATTTCTTTAATTCATCAATGGGTGAGATTTAATTGTTAAATCAATATGCTCGGTGAGTTAGGAAATGATGCTATCTCTATGGTGCGTTGTTGAATGTAAAAGGAATCCGTGTCCTAACAGAATTGGTTGATGATGTCCCCTTGAGGAGCTCATAATGATTATCATGAAAACCCTGCAGGTGGATTTATTCCCGCATGATAATAAGGTTGAGTAGTACTACTCTTGGTAATTATATTAATTAATGGAGTTGTCAGTAACTTAATTAATTAATGGACATTGAATCTTAAACACGGGGAGATTAAAGGGCTCATAATAAGAAAGAGTCCATAAACATAATTTAGGATTAGAGTGGCAGTGCAATAATATTTCTTTAGTGGAATGATTTATTATTATTGGACTTAAGTATAAGTTTTGGGCTAAACTTGGATGCTTAAGTCCAATAGGAGGCACAAACCCTAATTTCTCTTCCTGATCCCTGTTGTAGCCTATAAATAGCTAATCTCAGCAGCCCAGTAACTTGATACACACGACATAAATACCGTGAGTTTGAGGGAATTGTGGATTGAGATCGTCTCGTAGATCGTTTCCCACACAACGTCGAGACGTGACTTAGAAATACAATAGAAGACTGGAAGGTCATTTTCTGTTTCTGTCCGTCAATTTCTACGATTTTTATAAAATTGTACTTAAGTCCAATCTGGACATATGATAAATTGACGGAAAGCTACGGAAGAGAGGATCGTTTTGGCGTGTAGATCACTTGACTTAGAGATCAGATGAGGGAGTTATGGCCAAAACCGTGAGGCAGCGCAAGCTGCCAGCGAGAATCCTTCTCTTTCAACATACCTTGGTTAAAGGTAATACATTTCTTCTTTTCTTGCTTCCGTTGTAGAAACGTATGGAACCCTAACTGTTCAAATTAACCAAAAGATCCAAACACCAACAAAAGTTACTAGCCAAATGATACACCTACCTTGAACATCATCCTTAGTCAACCACTTTGTGCATATAAGCATATTAATTGTTATTTGAGTATATTACAAGCCTATGATTACCCATGTGAGCTATATATATGTATGTGTATGTGTATATATATATATATATATGTATATATATATATATATATATATATATATATATATATATATACCCTTTGTGTGGTGATTGAGGTGATAGTGGTTTGCAAGGTTTGATGTGATGTTGACCTTAAAGAAGAGGGAAAATGGCAAGCAAGAAAAGAAAAGGATGAAAAGAGCTCAAGCAAAACAACATGGAACTTTCAACATAAGAAAAAGGAGCAAAATCAATAAAATTATGCTCAAGAAAATAAAAAAGTCAAAGAAAGGAAGTATGCAATTTAAAGAAGCTAAAAAATCCAAGGAACAATAATGATCAAGTGCTGGTGATTAAAGAAGAAAGAAAGAAAGTAAGAGAAGTGAAGGAATGGAAGAAGTTGATCATCTCTTCAATTACTTATACTCGATAAGTCACTCTTACCCATATTTTTCCTACCTCTACCAAAAAGCCTACATCCAAAGATAAAGACCCTTTTTTATCACTAATGAAAGCTTCGGTGGCTTGTGAATGTAGTCTGCGAGCAAGCTTATGGCGCGTCCGGCCAATCGGTTGTTGAGTATTGATTTACCCTACCTTAGAAATTAAGTATCCTATGTGAGGCTTGAACCGGAATGGACTATATTACTCTTTATTCTCTTGAAAGTGAACTTGTTAATTTTGCATGTTATGAGTTTAATTATGTAAGTTGACTTGATATAGTTTGTAGTCCTTATTTTCTTATGATGTGTTATTGCTTATGTTCGTTAGGTCTTTTACTAGCAAGGTGAAAATTTTTCCTTTTAGGTTATTATTTTTGTTGCTTGGGAACGAGCAACACTTCAAGTATAGGGGTTTGATCGGAGCTATTTTCACCTTGATTTTAGTGTTCTTTTATGTGTATTTTCGTATGATTTTATCCTTTTTATATTGCATTTGGTGGTGTTTTATATTCATATGGAGATGTATGCTTGGAAATGATGAATATATGAAAATGAGCTTAAATATACTTGAAACATGTTAAAAACAAAACAACACGGAGTTGGGATCTGAAATGGAAGAAAACAGGAAGATAGGATACGAACTCGCGTCGAGCACAGGACTCTGGTTGAGTCCTATCACACATCTCGGTATTGAGTTGGTGCAAAAGGCCGACTGTACACATCTGCAACTCGAACACGACCTCCCATGTTCCTTGGCTTGGAGCTTGAGTCGAGCTCTGTTCTGCGTCATGAACTACCGAGAAATAAGCCGTCGATCGCATTGAGTACCTCACTCAAGTCGAGTGAGGTCAATTTTGTGGAAACTAAATGATCAGGATTTTAAAAGTTTCAGGTCTACAAATGCATAATTTGTGCTGATTTGACAAGAGAAATTCATTTTGGGAGCAGTTACACCTAGTTTACACCTTAGAACACACACATTCTCTCTACTCTATCCTTTGATCCATTTCTCATTCCCACTACATTCATCCATCAATCCCATTTGAATTTCACACATCCTTCACAATTCCATCACTGCAGTCCAATTTGAGAAGAAGATCCACACTTGGTGAAGAAGTTGGCATGATCAAGGAAGAAAAAAATACTCTCAAAGGGAAGCAATTCAACCTTATTTTGTTAATTCTCTTCTATTAATGGCTCACATGGAGCAAACCTTGTATTGTAATGTTTTAACAATGATTGTAATAGGCTAGACCTTTTGTAAGGTTAGCAATATGATTGGATAGGAATTCTAGGTTTGTGCACTTAAAGTGTTTTATGGAATGATTGAATTGAATTACTTTCTATTATGAATGCATATTATCATCTTATGTTATTACTTTATGTGGTCATATAATCATTGCATGTGAAATAGAGGTAAGACCTTGATTATATGTTATGATTATGTGATTGAATCATTGATGGCATGAGATGATTTTATTAGTATGAATTGAGATTGAAATACATTCAATGCATGCTTAGAACCTCATAATAGGACATTAGACTTCAATCTTGTGATAGGACCTTTCTATGGACTCTAGTACATTTTAAGGGAATGAGAATATAATATTGCTCTCCTATGGGTTATTTTGGGGTGCATGTATAGGTGCTAACCGCCTACATCTATATGTTGCTTGAAAGATAGAGCATGTAGTGCATATAGTGAGAGCCTGCAGTGATCAATTCATGACCTTCATCATAACTTGAGTATGTGACCTAGAAGACCTTACCATGATGTTGTTAGCCTTGCACACTTTTCTTATTGTTCTACATACATCCATTCCACATATCTTGTTACTTTAATCTTGGTTAGATAGTTTCTTTACTTGTTTCTTATAGGTGATAATTGATAGCATAATTCCAACCTCTATTATTGATTTTGTCCTTCTAAAGTGAGCACTTCTTGAATACGAGTACCCAAACCTTTGTCCCTTGGGTTTGATATTTTATTAGTTGGTCACCAGCATACTACACGGTAGAGTACACTTGCTTTTCATAAGGAAAATAATGATCATCGAACCACAATAAACGCTTGTGTACTTCATTCTTGCTGGCAAACTAAGTGTGATTCAATGTGTTACAACATCCGATACAACATCTCTATTTACTTTGGTGAGATTTCTCCATGGATATCGGTAAATCACTAATGTCTTTCGATTAAATTGTTTTTAGTAGTAATAATTGTTATTGATAGACTCTCGAGGGTTGTAAACTAATGAGTTGTGATAATTTTGTTTCTTTATTTTCTTTGATTTGTAGATTTAAAATTAATAGTTTGAAGATTTAGATTTTTTAGAGTCTCCCATCACAAATGTGATCACCTATTTCATTTTCATATTTCATCTACTATTCTATATCTCAAATAAATGACATGTGTCATAATCATTGTTTAAATTACCACCATGTTCATTTGTTGGGTATGAAAAAATCGTACCCTGTAATTGTGGAGTAGAGTATGTGCAAGACTGTTCCTGTAATCCCTGTTTCACATAAACCCTCTCACTATTTAAAAATTTTAAAGATAAGTATACCCTAAAAATAAACCCTAAAATATAAAATTAAAGACATAAACTCCTAAAATTAAAATTAAATCGTGTAATGTTTCACACAATATACTTTCTATATCATTTTTATTGATAATTAAATAAGAACTAATGCAAAAGAGAAATTTATTTATATCTTAAAATAATAACATTTTATAAAGTGTATAGTATACAGGATTAATCTATTATACATTCAAGCCTTTAATTTGAAAACTTGGAAATGCTCCATATATATCCTTGGTTAATAAGTATATACAACAATTTTTAATGATAGCATTGGACCACAGCAAGTGATTGAGGAGGAGAATAGAGAATAGGGCAGACAGATGAGGCATTCTTTTGGTATCTCTCTTTTATTGTTCCACTTGATATACATGATGGCCCAATACAAAATATAAAGACTGCCAACATGTGGGCATGAGAGAGAAAGCGTGGCTGCTATCATTTCTTTGCACAGACTTTTCTTAAAACCTTGGGATTGAAGGGAGAGAGCTTTGTCATCATGGCATTGAGATAACCGTATATATTATATACATATCATCCTCATGTAATTGAAACTCACAACAGTTCATGAAGAGAGAGAGAGAGGGAAACATATATAATTGGTGGTGGCATTAGCTTATATTGTGTAAAGATTGTAGAAAGCTTTGACCAAAAAGATATAGATGAAATGAGAGAGAGAGAAGGGGAGGATGTGGAGGGGTCTTTTTTTTTTAATTTTATTTTAATTTTAGGTTTGATGAGTGTGGAGTTTTAAATTCCTTTGTCTCCAAGGCTGCTTTATGATGAGACATTGAAAGAGTAAAGAGAGGACTATGAAAAGTTGGTAAAAGCAAAGGGAGAGATGTATGTGGCTGTCACCTGAGCTACTGTTTTCTTGAGAGAGAGAGATTCCGCAATTGTTGGTTTGCTTTGTATGCAGCTAAATCTATTAAAAATTATTAATCTTGGGATTTTCAAGTGGTTAAAAAAATTATCACCTCATAATGGAGTCCCCAAACAGCCATCATCATCAGCATCAGCTCCAAGATCAACTTGTTGGCTCTTCTGCTAGTTTTGGAGTAGGAATCACTTCTCATGCTAATTGGCCTCCCACTTCCTTCCTGTAAGTCTCTCTCTCTCCTCCTCCTCTCTCTCTCTCCCCCTTGTGTTAATCAGTTACAAGCTTGATGATTCTTTCTTGAAATCTATAGATTTATGTGAAAAATAAGATAATCTAGGGTTTGAAATTCTCTTGCCAACTAATACTACCTCCGTCACAACGGAGTTTTCTCACCTCCTTTGTAATTTACAGGAATTCAAATGGCTACACTTCATCATATGAAACAAGGCAAGAAGAGAACAACAATCTAGTTTCAATGGCTCCATACTTGGGAAGCTTCAACTGGACCAACATGAACACCACAGAAACAAGCTTCTCCCCTGACCAAGATTTACACGACCAACATTCTAGGATTAAGGAAGAGCACCTCTCCGACCACTACTACCGTAAGTTACTAAGCAGCACCGATCATGAAGCGTCGAATGAGGGAACGAAGCAACTCCTCAAGTCCTTCTCATCTGGTAATCTCATGAACAAGATTCATGAAACCAGAGGGTTGTGCCAGATTTTTCCCACCATAAATAGTTCAAGTTTTAATCAGATGGGGTTGCCAAGTAGTACTTTTGACATGAATTTAGAGGCACTAGATCTCCTTACTTCTTCCAACAATCAAACGGATCAGGGGATCTGCAGAGATGGCTTCTCGTTCGGATTCGATCATCATTTGCAGAAATCGCTTCAGAATATTCCATTTAATTACGCTTCAAATATAAAGGTTCGTACAAACCACCGCGCTTCATCTTCGTCTTCTTCTTCCTTTTAAGTTTTGAATTAATTAACTCTTTTGTTAGCAGAAGTTAATCACAATCAATTAAGATGATTGAAAAAAGAAAAAAAGAAAAATATTATAATTATAACAACAATAATAAAAAGAAAAGCTACAAATCTTTTGTTTTTAGGGTACTTTGGTAGCTCCTTTATGTGATATTATCTTTTCTTTATATGAAAGGGGTGCTCTCTTTTCTCCAAATAATCAAACCTTCTTTCAGCTTTATTTATTTGCATTATATAACTCACCTTTATAATTTTCAGAAAAATTGAGTCTTTTTAGTGATGGATTTTGACAAGAGGGCCATCCATGCATTATTAGTCTGCTCAACAACTTTACTCTCTTTTCAAATTTGAATTAGGTATCAAGTAATGCAGCTGTTGATTCTAAGAGAAACTGCAACAAAATGGAGCCTAAACTTATTCAAAATGCGCCCAAAAAATCACGCTTAGAAGCACGCTCTTCGTGTCCTCCCTTCAAGGTATATATGCATGTATTAATCTTTTTCATTACAAATAATACCTCATACTTTGAGCTAATCAGTTTTTCACATGTATGTCTCCAAACTAATTTGAAATTTATTGGCTATCAATTAATCAGGTGAGAAAAGAGAAATTGGGTGATAGAATTGCAGCTCTCCAACAGTTAGTAGCACCTTTTGGCAAGGTAACAAATGATGGAATGATTCTTGCATTGTTTGTATCATTCTTGCTAGCACGAAGTACTCCAAGAGAAAAAATTGCATTTTTGTTCTCATACGAAATGACTCATTTAAAAAAAATTGTTCCAAAATGTTCCATTTTTATCCCTAAACCCTAATGACTATGATTAAAACAAAGGTGCTAACTTTTTTTCATTCAAAACTCTATTAGTGAGAAAAAAAAGAAAATTAGAACCAGTTTGAAACTATGAGAAAAAGATTTTTTTATTTATATTTTTTAAATGAGCCCCTTTTTTGTCGAATTAAAAAATGCAAATTTCTCTATACTCTAAACGTGCCCTCAATATAATATTGTATTATATTGTATACTTGTGTGAGTATAAGTAATGACAAGGATACAATATTTAATTCTTTATGGAGCAAACCTAATTAATCTCAAATTAAATTCACTCGTACTCTAATACAAATACAAATAGTTCGACTCCACAATAAACCCACACTTGATCTCAACTACAAACCCATATATGCATATGTATGTGTAGTGTGTAATAAAACAAACTGCATGCAGTGTAAGAATGTAATCCGTCTCCTTTCAGATTGAACATTTTTTATTTTAGATTGTCTCACAAAAGTTTACACTTTCCTAAAAAAAAGTAAAAAGTCAAAATAATCACCCTTCTCCATACACTTTATTTACAAAAGAAAACCATTCTTCACCATACACTTTATTTAAGAAAAAAAAATCACGCCCAATATATTTTATCATTTATTTATTATAATAAAAATACCATAATACCTGTAAAATTATCACTGTATTTAAATATCTGTATCAGGAGAGGGGTGCAATCTTAATTGAGAACGGTATATATGTATGTATGTATATACACATTCATGCATTCACACACGATTGAAAAGGCCGTGTAAAAGTTATGGTGATTTACATGGTCAAAAAAGTTGCATTTTTCATGCTTAGAATCTCAATAAAAAGAGGACATGATATTCTCTTCACACCTCACAGGTTGATCAAATGTATTTGTTTTGTTATTTATTTGGTTCGAGAAAAAATAGTAATAAAGTAATGTGTGTTTAAAATACTATTAACATGTGCTTGGTTGGAGAATATTGCAGACAGACACAGCATCGGTACTAATGGAGGCCATTGGATACATCAAATTCTTACAGAACCAAGTAGAGGTACTACTGCTGACACTCTACCTATACCCTTATATAAAAAACATTCTTCTTGGTGTTTGTTCCATCATTCTCCATTCTACTCATCACCTACCTATTAATTAATTTCAACTTAATTTTTCCTTTTATATATATATATATATATATAGTATATATATAGAGTTAGAATCTTGTAAATCGGGTTTACATCATTAATTCTTATAAATCTTGTGATCCCCTTAATTTAAACACTCTTGCAATATAGGACATATATGATTGGAAGGGCGGACCAAAGAGTTTACACCGTAAACTCGATTTACACAAGTGTTTTTATATATATAATCAGCTTCCTGTAAAATATTTACAAAATATATAATCACCCCTTCCGGTAACTTACACACGTTTACTGTGAACAAAGATTAAGAAAAATTATAAATGCGTGCTTGTTAGCTTATGAGATTTATTCTGATCTGCTCATCATTCTTTCACCTGTTTCTTTAGACAAGGTTTAAACTAACCACTAACTGACTGTTCACAAATTAAATATTTCTCCCTCCCCATGAAATATTGAGTCTTATTACGGTGCACCTGTAAGATCTAATCCATTAGATTTAAAAAAAATCAATCCTCTCCCTTAAATTTTAATCAATAATTAACATTTTAATTTAAGTAATTCTCAATATACCCTACACTAAAACTATTAACTTTGGGGTGCCTCGGTGCACCAGGTTATACCACAACACATTTCACATCTTAAAAAAAAATGTCGAATCAATCTAATAACCCAAATAGACTTTAATGTCAAATTTGTCGTCTTCTCCCATAACATTCTTTTCATTTTTACAATTTATTACCTTTAAATACTAAATTTAAAACAATGAGAATGGATTTATAGCTTATGTATATATTAATACTTTGTTATGCATAAAAATGGATTTAGCTGATATTAATCGATTTATGAAAAAATCATCATTAATAGCCATTACGAAAATACAAGTATATTATCATTGTAATTTGTACATCTTTATTCATACTTAAAATTAAAACAAAACTGCTTGTAAGGCCAAACGTCTAATTGTCTAGGGAACCTCCATATGTAATGATAATTTGTCTAAACTCTAAATCAGTTCTTCTCATTATTCTCTTGTCAGGATGAAGGAATAATTGGCTTCCTTTCTACTAATTGTATTACTACGTACGTTGCATTACCATGCGAATTGATTAGAATATGTCAAGATGTCCGGTTAAACATTAGTGTTATATGTGATATACTACCCTGTTGTACGATTGATACGTAGGAAATAGACTAATATATTTTCTTTTTCTAACAAGTAGCATAAGAGATGAAACACAATGTGTGTACATATCTCTGTGACGATGAGAGATAAGTGCATAGCTTTAGATAAAGAAATTAAATATTAATTGTGGACAATATGAAATAGTGAAACTGTAATAAAAGAAAACAAATAAATAATGATTTAATTAATCTTGTTATAGTTTATTTACGTTCACATCATCATGCATCGATATTTCTTTCTTCAAATGTTGAACATAATTTTCTTATTGTCTTAATTTCTGTAGTCAAATTCATATTGACTGTTGTGTAGTTTGGTACTTTCTGAAAAATAATTTTTATATATATCACAATTTTATTTTTATGTTTTTTTTAGACTCTAAGCGTCCCTTACATGAAGGCGTCGCGTAACAAGTCCAATAGGATATTGAAAGGGGTGAGAATGCAATTTTATTTTCCTTATTGCAAAATCAATTTAAATTTATGACATGAATAACACACCGGCATATTTTCAAGTCTACTACATGTTTAACGAAATTAAAAATAATGATTTTCTTTATCGTTTTAAATTAAAACTTTTCGTATATATTTAGTTTACCAAATTGTAAGAAACAATGATGACCCTTTTTTTTTCTTCTCACGATTATTAATTTTTAATGACAAAATTTAATACGCTCAAGCGCTATTCTTATTATTCTTATGATTTAACATGTTACTTTTAAAATTTAATATCTTTCCATTTCAAATAACAAAGGTAAACATACTATCAAATGCACCAGAAACTCACTCATATTTATAATGATGCACACAGGGATCAAGTGAGATTGAAAACGAAGAACAAAAACGGGATCTAAAAAGCCGAGGCTTGTGTTTGGTTCCGTTGACGTGCTTGTCGTACATAACCGAAGGTGGCAGCGCAGCTGTTTGGCCGCCACCTCACTTTGGTGGCGCCACCTAGCTATTTCAAAGTTAATTAATATTTAAATATGTATGATCTTTAAGTATGACTAGATTTAACCTAATCTTGAGAAATCATCTCTACGTTTAGTTTAATTTAATGGAGCAAACTTGGTCATCCTACAAAGGAGGAGAAAAATGAAAAAGATTTGGGATGGACCAAGTTTGATCCATTAATAGTTAGCTATTGATCAAGTGTGGTTTTCTAGTCTAGGGTTAATTTCATTGTATGTGTAAACCTAATTCAGTTATTTATGTTAATTTACTATAATTCAATTGTCCCTGGTGGCATCAATTTAAAAGGAGGAATTTTCTTTAGATATATAAATTATTGGTCCATTTTACGATCATCTATTGTAATTTATTGTTGAACTTTAGAAGAAATTATGTAGGTTATAAAGTGAGAATATAAAGTGTAAGGGTATGCACTTTTGGTCCATACAAGAGGTTCATTTTTGGTTCATAACCTTTTTTTTAGTCCCAAAAATTACAATTTTGGTCCTCACCATTAATTTTTTGGACGGAAAAGTTAACCTCAAATTAAAAAATAATATTCTTCTGAAAGAACTCTCATTTCTCTCTAATCTCTATCTCCTCCGCTTCAACTCCAACAGATTTAGAGGCTCAATCCCTTCGTCTCTCCCAACAAATCCTCAAATTCAACTTCTTTTCACACCCCATCCCACCTGACCTCTTCATCAACAACAAACTCACGCCATCTTCCTCAACAACGACCTCTTCCACGGCGAGGATCTGCCAAATCTCGGCACGTCAGTGATCGACCTCGCAAGCAATAGGCTCAGTGGGAACATCCTTTTCAGTTTAACCCACATGGGACCAATGAAATACTATATCACCACCTTTGCTATAAAATTCCCAATTCACACCTCTCTCCTTCTCATCCAAATTAAATTTTCTCTACATTGTGAATTAGTAATACCAGAAATTGAGTCAATGGCGGCGTAATTCGCGGTCAGGACGGCGGCGTTCATGGCACGCATTGAACGCGCCATCATGGTCACGCACTGGCGCGTCTGGGTGTTCCTGGCGCTCAACCTCTTTCTCTTGGCGGTTCTCTTCAACTCCAAGTCTCAGATCTGACAGGTTGAAGAGGAAGACGACCACGACCAGTTGGAGAAGAAGGAAAAACAAGTTGAGCCTGTGGTTTCCATCGGCATAGAGAGTGAGAAGCCACCGGCGAGTGGCGGCGATGGGGAGAGCGAGCGGCGGTGGTGGGCTCAGCTGTCCTTTCTCGTCCTTCTGGTGGGTGGTTTTAATGGTGCAATGGCGAGGCGGGTTTTGGCTTGTGTCGGAGCAAGTCGTGGTTGGTGTTGGTGGAGGAGGAGAGGATGGCGGAGGGAGAGAAAATGGTGGGAATTAGATTGGAATTATCTGTGATTAAGGTTTGAACGAAAGTAAATTAGGGCATAGATGAGTCTGTTGAGATTTGAGAAGAGGAGAAATCCATTAAAAATATATTAATAAATAAATTAATCCTATATGGCCACGTGAGCAATGGTGAGTATTCTCCGTTACTTTTAACAGACGGAATCACAATTAATACAAAGGGAACCAAAAATATTATTAAATTAAAAGAATAAAAAATGAAAATGAACTTCTTGTATGGGATAAAAAATGCATTTTACCCTAAAGTTTAATTATCAACACTCCAGCTTCATTATAAAAGTTTATTGGATATTATTCGTTTATATATATTCGCTTAAATTTGACACGCATATGATAGCATTTAATCCAATTAAAAATCACTACAAGAAAATAGCTTAGCTTTTATGAATGCACTTAGAAGATGTTATTTAATAAATAAATAAATGGTGTTAATACTCCCACAAAAAGTTTTAATCTTGATTTTGCACGTGAATTTAAAAAGCTATAATTATTAGGGATATTATGATTTTTTTATAATGAACTAGTGTTTTTATAATCGGATTGGAGATCGAATCGGTCGAACCGGCAGTTCAACTAAAAACGAAAATCACATATTTTTAGTGATATTTTGAAATAACTATTAAAAGAAATATATAATAAATAAATTTATTTAATTATATATATATATATATATATATAAATATAGGGCTTAAAACAAAAAGGTCCCATACCTTTTTACTTTTTTGGAAATAGTCCTAAAAAACTTAATTTCTCCGAATTAGTCCCACAGCTTTCTAAATCTCACCAAAATGGTCATTTTTACTCAAAATTGTCCAAATCTGCTAATGCCAAACCAAGTTTTAAAAACACCTTTTTCAGCAACACCCCTTTTACAACACAACTATTGTACCTTATATTTAACCCATATTATACTCAATTCTCATCATATCTATACACTTCAAAATGGTATCAGAGCCCTAGGTATATTTATTTATGAATGAAAAAATTTATTATAAACTTTTATCACTTAATGAGAGGAGAGTTTCAAAAAGATATAGATCCGAACGAAAGTTCGACATCCGAGAGTGACAGGACTATTAGCCCTGTTCAAAGCTGGAGCAACAGGGACTTCTGGCCTGTTGGATATGACGAGATAAGTAGTTCTATACAACAATACTATAATGTGTTGTATAGACAATATGCAGAGAAAGAATACGAGGAAGCCGATCGATTTTGGAAAAACCTTGATCGAAGGTTTAAACTGGTGGATGCCCGTGCTAACCACACTAAAGAGGAATTTCTGGAGGAACTACGCCATATGGAGATAAGATACTTGAAAGAGGTACAAGAAATATCGTGGAAATCTGAAGTTTCACCGAGATTCATGGACGTGTTCCCAAATAAGAACAATGGAGTAGACGACCAAACCAGGGTCCGAGAGAGATTTGCAAGCTTTACCACTTTTTACATTGGACAGAATGACAGAGTGGAAGGAGATCGAGGCAGACAACTCTAAGATAAATCAAGATCTTAGAGAATTACAGAAGACGGTGATATTCTTTGGAGAATATTGTCAAAATATGTCCAGGATGATATTTGAGATCAGCCTCAAGATGGATAAGGTAGAAATGCTGCAGAACAAACAACTCGACCTCATCCAGAAGCTGATGAATCAAGTGGGATACCTGGAAACCAAAGTAACTGGAAAAAGGCAAGGAGGAAGGTTGCCACCAACCTTCGGAATAGAACCCCTTTTACACCAAAAGGGGAAGACGATAGAGGTTACAAGGCCAAAGTCCGAAAGCGAGAAGATGATTGCCATCCTTCGAGGAGAATCCACATCCCCGGATGGAAAGAGAAAATCTTGAAGACCTACAAGATTTATATGAGTCCTTCCAAGGACTATCAATTGTAGATCTAAAGATGAATGTTGAAGAATCATCAAATTCCCAACAACAGTCGCAGGCTCAGCAAGATTGGAGCCAAAATGAAGGAACCTCTGGATCACATGGAGTCCATAAGGCAAGACAAGAAGACACATTCCAACAACCAGGAAACTTCAAAATGAAGGCAATAGGAATGTCTACAGGAGCAAGCCGAGTTAGAGGATCTAATCTACATAATACCCCATATGATCGGTCTCACCTTGAAACAATAAATCCATATGGATTGATCCTCAATCTCGACACTCTAGACTTCAAGAACAGAGAGACCCTGATAAATGAATGGACGGATGCCATGAAGATTGCAGGAAGTGCATTAGAGCTGGATAAAGAAGGGTTCATAAGATTCCTAACTATGAGCCTGGAAGGATAAGTAAAGTGTGCTTGGAGGAGCTCTCGGATGAGGTTAAGAAGGAAGCCATGGAAGGCGAAGATCTCAGCAATATTGTTGATCGCATGGCCAAGATTTTCAAAATCCACTTTATCGGAGTTGGTCACTTCGAAGGAATGGAGGAAGAAAAGAAGAAGAAGTATAGGAATGCCCTATACAGCCTGGAACTACTTGACATCTGTCATGTAGATGAATACATCAAACTCTTCACGGAGTATAGATGGAAATCGAAGGTCAAGGAGGAAGAAGTATTACACATATTCTTTGCCAAGATCCCAAGCCCATGGACAAAAATGTTGATTAAAGAATACGAACCATGCGAGCTGGATTCAATAGCAAGGAGAATGTCCTTCCTCAAAGTCAAGATTGTGGAGTGGTGTCATCAAGCATCACTACATAAAAACTACAAGAGATTAAGGGGAATCAACAAGACGGTACCCCTATGTTGCAAGAATATCGATCTTCCAACTATCATTGGAAGAAGTCCAAGAAAGAAGAAAAGGATGAAGAAAAGTCATCCTTTCACACAACAAAGCGGAGGATGGAGGTCCAGAAGACTAAGATCCTTTTGGTCCAAACAAAAGGCCCGAAGCTATAGATCTGAGCAAAGATCTGGACCATCAAGATGGAGTTCAAGAAGTCAAGCCTTCTCCTCAGGATCAAACCAGAGGAGCACATGAAGAACTCCCACGAGAAAAATAATCCGAAGAGCAGCTACACGAGCCAATGAGATTTCAAAGATTGTAACTGCTATACGTGTGGAGCTAGGGGACACATCTCACCAGATTGCCCAGAGAACCAGAAGCGGGAAGTGCAACAGTTCGAAACAACTCTAGAAATGGAGGAAGCTGTTTACTTCCAAGATTTGGTACAGGTATATCAGTTTGAAGATATACCCTCCGACGAGAGCATCTATGAAGAAGAATACTTAAGCCAAGATGAATCTTTCGAGGATGAATCGGAGTGAAGAAGAAAACTTCAGACAAGAGATGCAAGAAGATATGTCGGGATTCTTTTCTCAGACATCCATTTCTCATAAGACTCTTATGAGAATTATGAAAGAGGATCCAAGGCTTAACCTATACGATGGATTCACTGTGGGAAAGCTGGAGAAATTCCTTCCAAGCTTCAAGAAGAGAAAACACAACATCATATACAAAGTGACCTAAGGGTAAATTGCTATCCCAATGGAACTCACAAGAAATGTGATGGAGATGCAACTAGTTCCTGTTGATAAAATCAAAAGGAAACTCAGTAAACTCAAGGAAGGAATAGCTAAGACCATGTCTTAGATCCACATTGGAGCAATTAGGAACCTCATCAAAGCAACTTTCAAAGAAGGTATCGATACACCAATCGATATTGCAATCTTTGATAAAAGGATCAAGAACACAAGAAAGGCATGCCAGGGATGAATCTCAGGAAACCTGTATGCAGGAAAAGTGGCATCCTACATCTACCCGAGGATTGCCTATAATCTGGCAGACAAATATTTCAGTAGGGCACTCATCCTTCATCAAGATTTCAAGAAAAAAGACTTGATGAAAGAAGGGAATAGGCCTTACTCGATCACCTACAGTATCTCATATGCTCTGTCCAACTCTTATCATTCGGATTTATTCCAAATGAAGGAGTATATTGAGATACCAGAACTGTTTGAAAGGGTTGCATGCGCAACCAGGCCAGAAATAATGGAGTTACCACCAATCCACGTCATGGATTTACAGATCAAGGATAAACCAGTATGGAGCAGACAAGATAGCCTCAGATTCGAGCAAAGAAGGATTTATTTCCATGAAGATAGGATGATCAGCGAAAAATGGGGAAAGAAACCAATCGTGGAGGTAATCCGGGAACCAGAAAAGTTCACAACTAAAGGTGAACTGAAACGCCCAGAAGAATAGAGAGGAGTCGAAGTAATATTCGATATCACTAAAAAGGAAACTCTATTCCTTGTGATGTCTTTTATTATCTTCAACAACCAACAACTGGGAGATACTAAGGACAGCTCAAACTCGATAATCTTAAGTTGATAATCGAGGAGTCGCAGGAAGATTCCCAGAATAGCTAGTGCTGGGATTAAAGTTTCTCGAGGATCACAAACCTTGGGAACGACTACAAGATGGAATGAAGTTCATGGTCAAAGGGAAAAGATATAAAGTTTACTAAGTAAAGGCTCGGGCTTTTAAGGTCTGATTTACCCATGACCACGAGTCTATTCTCAATATATATCACTGTCGGGGTGATATATAAGGAGCATCATGCAGATTATTTTGCAGCATACATTGATTCAGGAGCCGATATCTGCGGAAAAAGTCTTTCCTAAATACTCAGGTGAAGAATTGCCAACAGTACTAGGAAAAGATTCCTCTCAAAGGGTTATAATTCTTAACAGCGGAATCAAGCAAACGGAAATCATGATCGGAGGAGCGGATCGTATCCCATGGTACAAGGTGAAAACTCCACCGATATACTTTCACGACACCAGAGCGGATATCCTATTAGAAAATAATTTTCTACAGACATTCAAGCATTTTACCCAAGAAAACGCAACAAGAAGGCTTATTTTCACAACCCTTTGTGAACATAAGATATTCGCACCAAGACTGCGTAATGCATTTCAGAGAAAAATGACAATCAGATTTCATAGCAAGCATGGTGATGAAGGAAAATTTAGCCATCCAAAGATGAATGATCGGAGGAAATATGGCAAAGCAGTCCTTCAGATGAGAACCGATACCAGAGGAGGATGGAAGATGGAGAAACTTAAGAAAAATACAATCCACTTTCTCAAAGCAAGCTTGGGGGAAAGCTTATAGAGAGATGTCACAACCGAAGAACAACTATCTTTAGAGGACGTCAAGAAGAAGATACAGAGGAACTTCAATGAGGATCCTCTAGCCTGGTGGGATAAAAACGAGCTCAAAGCCTCACTCAAAGTAAAAGAAGGAAAGGAGCATGAGTTCGTGAGATACAAGCCTATCCTGATGAACCAAGAGGATCGAAAGGATATGCAGGTAATACTTAAGAAACATCTGGACCTTAAATTGATATCGCTAGGAGCATCTCCATACAGCAGTCCAGGATTTCTGGTTCGAAATCATGGAGAAGTCAAACGGGGAAAGCTGAGACTTGTAATCAACTACAAAGAAATAAACAACATCTTGGAGTTCGATGAATACTACATACCAAGTAGGGAACACTTGATCAACTGTATCAAGAATGCCAAAGTATTCTCAAAGTTCGATTGCAAATCTGGGTTTTACCAGATTAGGATGGAAGAAGGAAGCAAGAATTTCACAGCCTTCTCCACACCACAAGGCCATAATATCTGGAATGTCATGCCTATGGGCTTGACAAACGCACCACAGATATACCAAAGGAAGATGAATAATCTTTTCAAAGATTATTTCTCATTCATTTTTGTCTATGTAGACGACATCCTCATAGCATCAAAAAGCATGAAGGAGCACTTGGCACATTGGAAGTATTTTTAGAAATGTGTCACAAGGAAGGATTAGTGCTTTTTGAAAAGAAAGCAGTAATAGCAACAAGGCAGATCGAGTTCCTTGGAGTCGAGATTGATGAATTTGGAATTATTCTACAGCCCTATATTGTAGAAAAGGTTCAAGGATTTCCTTAAGATTTCAAGGACAAGAAACAACTCCAGAGCTTCTTAGGAGTTGTCAACTTCGCTGGAATGTTCATCAATAATCTATCGCAATACAGGAAGGTGTTCAGTCCTCTGTTGAAAAAGGAAACTGAGTTCAAATAGGAGGAATCACACTGAGCAATGGTTAAACAACTAAAGGAGGTTTGCAAAAGGCTTCCCAAGTTAGCTATTCCAAATGACGAGGATGAATTGGTAATATATATACAGATGCCAGTGACCATTGGTGGGCGGCCGTTCTTACGAAGACCACACCAAAAGGAGAAGAGCCATGCAGATACTATAGCACGCTCTTTGGGAAAAATGAAGCGAAGAGGTGGCACATCAATGTAAAGGAGTTCTTTGCGGTTCGGAAGGCGTTCAAGAAATGGCCATTATTTCTTCTCGCAAAGAAATTCAAGGCACCTGATGGACAACCTGAAGTTGGTCCAGAGGGAATTCGAGAATCTGGCACTCAATGCAACGCGTGCTGGAAAATTACAAGAAAGCGATCAGACCAAAGTGTCTAATCATATAAGAGTTTGTATTCGCAACAATGCGAGTCTCTTTGAGTCCTTACGAGAGCCACTCCTCCGGGCTGTTGATGGCAATAACAATCTATAAAAGGAGAGTAGTCGAGAACAAGGCTCTAAACCCGGAGTAGGGGATTCAAATACCCTTGGCACGAGTTCTAGATTGGAACCTCCAATAGAGGAACCAATCCAAGAAAAAGTCGAGGCTTCTGATTCACATCTTGAGCCTTCAAGTCAACCCAGCACCTCTGGGGTCAAAGAGGGAGAGATCAACATTAGGCCTATGACGGGCACTGCTAAGGTTGGTATTAACTTAACTGATTTCTCTTATTGGCAGGAATACCAGGCCAGCTGGGAGAATTTAAACACCAGACAAGGAATCAGACCGGAGAAATGCCGGGTGAATATATCTGGGGAATATCCCCGAGTTTGAATGCGAGAAAACTCAAATCTAAATGATATGAATCAATAGTATGATTTTGGAGCGTTAGCTTTAATATATACTGTTGCTCCAGGTTTCCCAGAGCTCTCAAAATTACTAGAATGGCTGGGAGAAAAGGTCTTCAAGGCATGTAAAAACAACTCGACTCTGTCCAGAGGCGATGTATTGGATCTGTACTTCATTACCAGTGTGGCCCCAGAACCAGTCGGGAAAGGCAACTACGAGGCCTTCCATTTCATCAAGCTAAGAAGACCCGATGTTTCAGCATCAAATAAGGACAAAGAGTCTTCTGGAAAGAAACCAGTCTTGGTTTCCACATTTTCTGAAGAACAGATTTCTACGCGAAGAGTGAGGGGTTTGTATGCCTGCATCAAAGCAATGGTGGAGGTAAAGTTCCCATTCAAGTTTGAGCATAAGTCTTTGAATGGGTCTTTCCTATTGAATACTTTAACAGGAAAGAAAACAGTGTTCGCTGATAAGGCCTTCCAGGAAAAACAAGACCTTCTTTGGAGAAACAAGATTCCGGTGAGTAAACAAAATCATTATAGATATTATAACATGGCCCATTTCGGGCAATGGACAAACAAGATATGTTCGAGCTGTTCCACCCAAACAGAGCCGGAGTTTGGAAAAAGAATAAGACTGGGCATAGAAATGATCAGAACTGCTGATCCACCCCAAAGGAGACACGTGGAAAGAAGAGGGCAAAATCTCTTTGGAATACCCAGGAGCCAGGAGAATCATCAGGCACCAAAGAGGACAAATGACTTCTCAAAAAGGCAAGAGCCAGGTGACCTTTCCGAAAGGGTAAGAGACATGTGACCGACAGGAAAGATGACCCGCAAAAAGAACCCAATAAAGAAAAAGAGATCAGCCAACTGCTGAAAAGTTGACATCCAATGTAAAGCGACTCAAGCAATTATGTCACAAAAGGAATCCAATAAAAAAGAATGGACCAACCAGCTGCTAAAGTTGGAATTCGAGGCAAATGACGTAAGCAGTGACGTCAAAGAAGTTATGAGGCTTTGAAATCCGAATTTCAAATCTGAAAGCTTCTATAAATATGTGTGTTAAGAAAGCAGAAGGCATCGACATTCCCCTCTGTTTTCTCTTTCTAAATAAAAATTATATTCCTTTCTTTTCTTTGTATGAGTATTCTGAGTGTAGCTACAATAGGTAGCTAAAGGAGTTATCTCCGCTTATTCGGTGAGGATGAGTGTGCAATAAATTCTCCATTCAATAAATATATAATCTTGGGTTTCTGCCCAAAGGTAGCCTTCCATTTTTTCTGCAACCTTAACCTCCATACTTTCCGATGAGAAACAGTAGCAACATCCTGTACACCCGGTATAGGAAATGAACCAGGGTTGTGCTGACTTCCGCTGAAAGAACGGGATTGATCCATCACACTACAGGGCGCGTGGTTGGCTGTGAGGAGCAACTATAAAACCTCCCGGATACCCAATGGATTGATGGTAAAAAAAGGTACTGATTACTATTTTAAGTTGGTTAGCTATAAGATTAATGTTGTTTAATTAATATACAGAAGTATGCTAGGCCTAATATGGTCGTAATGGACTATGTCTATTTTGAAAGATAAGAATTTGATTAAAATTGGGGTGAAAATGAGTATATAAAGGTATAAAAGCCATTTTATTAAATAAATCTGGAAATAGTAAAAGGAGTGGTTGGCACCTAGTAAAACTTTGAGAATTTTAAAATTTGGGATGGTTTTGGAGAAAATTCAAAAGTTATGGGACTAAATTAGAGACAAAATAAGTTATGGGACCGAGAAATTTCAAAAGGTACGGGACTAAATCAAAGATTTTAAGTATTTTGGGACTGTTTTGGATAAAGTAAAAAGCTGTGGGACGTTTTTGGTATTTAACTATATATATATATTTAAATTATAATTAATTAAATAATATTTATTTATTTTCCACATATGATTGTGGATAAAAGAGAGAGAGAGAGTTAATGAATTAGTTATTAACTCATGTCTCCTTGGTAATAAAATCAACTGCATGGAGGCAATTTTACAGTGGATGGCAGAACGAAGAACGCAAGAATACAGAACGCGAAAACGTTTCTTTCTCTCGTGTTTTCTCTTCCGATTTCACTAAAGTTCTTCATATTCCACAGATTAGTGCCATATCGTGGAACACAATCTACAGCCTTGTGTTGTATGGTTTGATCCAGAGATCACAGTGTATCCCGTGAGTACCAACAGGTTCGTAGATATTCTTCCACTGCGACTTAACCCTACGGAGAAAGGTAAGATTTCTCCCTTGCATGATTAGGGTTTGCAAAGTCTTAGAAAATTGCGGGGTCATTTTTTGAAAATTAGAGAAATTTCAGGGACCTTTCTGTTATAAATCAAACTACCTTTGAACCGGGTCAGACCAGACAAACTGGGTCGGACAAAGTAGGTCAGTTCGGAACCGGGCCCAACGGGGTCAGGATCAGATGGTGGCGCATGGCTAAAATGCGCTGGCAGACGTTGTCTCCGGTAGTGGCGCGTGGGTTTCACTTGCCAGAAACGACGATTTTTATGGTGGCACATGGTGTACACGCGCCGACAGTCATCGCCTCCGGCAGTGGCACGTGTGACACATGCACCAGTCAGTGACCTCCCAACAGCCGGCGTGTGAAGGCACGTGGAGGCGCGTGAGAGCGTGTGAGGCCGTGTGCTGGCGCGTGGGACCTCCGGAAGGCACGTGGTTGCGCGTGTGGGCGCGTTGCCGGAGCATGCTGGCACTTGCCGGCTCGTGGAACCATTTTTTGGCAGTTTTTCCTACGTATTCAGACGTGTTTTTACGCGTGGAGTCCAATGGTGACATTTTTGAGAGCGTTTAACGTCATCTTTAGTATGTATGTGTTGTTTTGCTTCATTTTATGACATATTTATTGAATACGAACCTATGTGGTGACTATTTGGTTGCAATTTTTGGTAATAATGCACCTTAATATGTCATTTAATTCTAAATTCATGATGTTGAGTGATGTATGAATTGTTCAAACTCCTCTAGCCTATGAATGTGGGAGCCAAAGTGAGTTGGACTAATACACTTGTGAATATGCCTATTGCATCTTGGAAAGTTGTTTCCATATGCATTATTTGGAGAGGAAATTCATGTGACATAGTTACTGGTGTGTTTGATATTTGGTTGCTCGTTTTTTTCAGCGACATGTCAGGATCGGGAACAATTACAGAGGCTGACATTAGGACTAAAGATGAGGTCCTCCATGAATTCTTGAATTATAAAATGAGCCTACACACAACATAAGAGACCACGCAATTGTTTTGATTGAACTCTACAACCAGATGATGCGTTTGATTTATAGCAAAACGATTTCAAGTAATGAGTATTTTCAAATTACTAGTCCTGAAACCTGGGCTAACACTTTGCCTCCCCACCTACAAAAGGATTTTTAGGCTCAGTGGGAGACTTACCAAGTGAAGTCTAATGGTTATTTCATTATGCTTGATTTTATCGATGCTTCTGTGGCAGAAGATAGGATACAGGCACTGAGATCAGCCTGCTTGAGGATGGGAAGGATTCGACGTTCTGATTTTTTGAGACTGAATGGTCGAGACAAACGTCAGATAAAGAATCCTCATATAGATCCTCTAGAGCAAGCTGTTTTTAATGTGAGGACTAAAGAATTTGATTGGGAACTTTATTTTAAATCTATTGATAAATTAAGCGATACAATCGATATTTATCGCTAGTTTTATTTCCATTGTATTTCTAATTGGAAAATCAGAGAGTTCATTAGAATTTTATGTTCATAACTTGTCAGACTTGAAGTTTTTGCTATTGTGGATGGTTGTTTAAGTTTAATTTATTAGTGGCAGTTCAATGTTCTTGTTAATTACTTGAACCTTAAATGTGTTTTACGTTTTGAAATAAGAATATATTATTATGACACTTGATGAGATTGATGATTAGTAGCCTCCAAGCTATTTTTCGAGATCAAGTCTTGGGTTATTTGTTGAGATGTCTTTGTTTGGCTTAATGTAAAACTTAATAAAACATTATTAACATACTAAATCACTTTAATCTCTATCAAAGAAATGAGCTTCGAAATCTATTGTCGCTGAGTTGAACAAAGGTGAGAAACTCAATGGTGACAATTATGACACAAGGTGTCATAAAATTTTGTACGTATTGTATGAACAAGATGCATTGGATGCTATAAACCAAGTGATGGCTTATCCAGACGCGGGTTTTAGAAACCAAGAGAGAAGCGACCAAGAAGCGTACCAGGCATGGAAAAGGAAAATTCTATTGCACGAGGTATTCTTGTAAGCTGAGTAATCGATGTGATGATTCATGAATTCTACCACACATGATATCTAGGAGTATCTATGTGAGAAGTATGTGGTACATCGATTACAAGGCTTAGGCAATTGACTATTAAGTTTTACATAACATTAGAGAACATCTCAGGGAGATGGCTAATATGATTATCGAACTTAAGACTACCAGTCACATACTCTCTGATGAACAACAAATCCAAGCCCACTGCCTTTACCTGATCGTTGGGAACATCTCAAAATCAACTTGACGCATAATGAAAGTATTAAATCTGTCAATGATGCTGCTCATCATGTTGAGCTGGAAGATGAGATGCTTGAAGCCTCAAAGCCTTCTTCTGGGACCTTCTATGTCGGTTCTACTTCTAAGCGAGTTTCGTTTTCAAAAGGAAAAGGAATTATAAGAAGGAAAAGAAGAGATTACGATCTGACGGTGGTGGTGGTAAGCCTGAAAATAATCCAACTAAAACTGATGAATAGAAAAGGGAAAAGAAGCGTGACAAATAGAATAAGAAGGATAAAAGCAAGATGCCATGTTACAATTGTAGTAAGCTTTGTCATTATGCGCGTGAATGCCCTGAGCCCAGAAGGGACAAGGTAGATTCATCTTATTCTGTTTTGTGTGAAATTAATGTCTCGAGTACTGTATGGCTGTCTGATTCTTTATCTTTTGAGGATTATTACTCAGGAGCAACAGACAATGTGACAAGAGATAAAGAAACTTTTGTACATTCCCGTCATGTTCCGAAGGGGACTAGATGGATATATGTAGGTAACAATGCATGAGTCAAAGTCAAAGGACTTGGGACTTGCAGATTGGACCTTGACAATTCAGGGCCTTTATTCTACATGATGTTCTTTATGCTCCGTAGATCACGCGAAATCCAATTTCTATTTCAGTTCTACTTAATTTGGATTATGATTTACTAAAAGCACTGCGGTAATTGGCATTGATGATACTTGTTATGCATCTGGACATATGACTGATGGCTTTAAGGTTTTAAATTATAATAGAATGACGTTTAGTTATTATGATGATTATTCATATTCGATAAATGCTTATTCTTCTAGCAATGCAAATGTGAATGATGACGTTTGGCATGCTAGATTAGGTCATCTTGGGCGAGATATGATGAATAAACTTGTGGGAGGATTGTTGAATCTTTCTACTAAAGTCGAATTATCTAAATGCGAACACTGTCTTGCTGGCAAAATGACTAGAGAACCTTTTGTTAAAGCTATTAGGTCTGAATCTTCATTAAAAGTAATCCATTCTAATATATGCGATCCTGTAAATGTAAAAACACGACATGGAGCTCACTATTTCATTACGTTCATTGATGATTATTCACGTTTTGGATATGTCTATTTGATATTTCATGAGTCTGAAGCATTAGATTGTTTTAGACGGTTATTGAGTGAAGTTAAAAATCAAAAGGACAAATCTATCAAAGTTTTATGAACTAAAAGCGGACGTGAATATCTATCAGAATAATTCAAGGAATTTGTAATGAAAAGGGTATAATCTGACAATTAACTGTTCCTTATAGAACCGCAACAAAACGATTTTACTGAAAGAAGGAATAGGATTTTGTTGGAGATGGTTAGATCCATGATGGCACCAGCTAATCTACCGATCTTTTATTGGGGAGATGCGTTACTTACGGTAGCTTATGTGCTTAATCGCGTGCCTTCTAAGTCAGTTTATTTGATTCCATATGAACTTTTGATGGGTAGAAAACCTGACTTGAGTAACCTTAGAGCTTGGGGATCAGCAGCTTACGTACATGATTCATCGAGTCAGTATGGAAAGTTGGGTCCTAGAGGCAAAAAGTTTATCTTCATAAGATACTACAGACATTCTAAGGGTTACGTGTTCATAGGAGATCAGGATGGGAGCTTAACTAAGACAGAATCACATAATGCTCATTTTCTGGAAATGGAATTTTCAAGAAGAGGGGGCATCAGGGATGTCGAACCTATTTTTGAGATAGTAGAAAACCAATACCTACAAGATCCAAGTGAGAGTAGTAGTTTAGGTGGTGATGGTGTGGATCTTGATATATATTTGCCAATGAGAGCATTTAGTCTACAGAAGACCATCAACAATAATCTCGAAAAAGTTCTAGGAAACATGTGTCCAAAAGGCAATATGATATTGAAGGACATGCCTTCTAAGTTTCACCAGAAAATTGAGATGTTTCTCCTGTTGATGAGTAAGAGCCCAAAAAAATATTAGAGATGCTCTGACTTGTCCGACAAAGGAGAAATGAATGAAAGAGAAGATGGAGTCTATGAAGTCAAATCAAGTCTGGGAACTAGTAGATCTTCTAAAGGGACGCAGTCAATTGAGAATAAATGAATTCTCAAAATAAAGAGAAAGGCTCAATAGAGAGGTACAAAGCTCGTCTGGTGGAAAAAAGGTTATACTCAACAAGAGGGTATTGACCATGAAGAAACTTTTTCACCTGTGATAAGGTTTGCCTCGATTCGTCTAATATTGGCTATATTGGCTAGTATGGATTTTTAGTTACACCAAATAGATATTAAGACCGCATTTCTCAATGGAGAATTAGAAGAAGAAATCTACATGCAACAGCCTGTAGGATTTATTCTTCGAGGTCAAGAGGATAAAGTTTGTAGATTGAAGAAGTCGATCTACGGGCTCAAACAATCCTTTAGACAGTGGTATTTGAGGTTCCATACTACGATCATCTCATATAACTTCATTATGATAAACAAAGACCACTGTGTTTACGTTAAACGATCCAATGGTTGTTTTGTGATTCTATCCTTATATGTGGATGAATACTACTAGCTGGAAATAAAAAAGAGTATCTTGAAACTATGAAAGGATGGTTATCTTCGAATTTCGACATGAAATATATGGGTGATGCAGAATACATACTTGGTGTGAAGATCCATAGCGATCGTCCAAAGAAGTTATTGGGTTTGTCTTAAGAGAGTTACATCAAGAAACTTTAAGAACGATTCAAGATGGATACCTGCAAACCTATAGATGCTCCTATTATGAAAGGCGAATCATTGAGTCTACAAATGTGTCCCAAGAGTCAAGATAAAAAGAATAAAAGGCCAGTGTACCATATGCCAGTGTGATTGAGTGCAGATTATTCTATCTGTTATCAAGGGAATAACAGTACACTGAATGGGTATACGGATGTTAACTAGAGTGATGATTTAGATAAACGTAAATCAACTCCCGGTTATGTCTTATTGCTCAACAATGGAGTAATCTCATGGTGTAGCAAGAAACAGACTTGAATAGCACTGTCTACTGATGGAAGCTGAGTTTGTGGCATGTGCATCTGCATTCAAGAGGCTATTTGGTTGAGAAGATTCATGAGACATTTGGAGGTCTCAAACACTCCAGTGGGAGCTGTTTTTATTAATTGTGATAATCAAGCAGCTATTGCTTACACAAAGACCTCAAATATCATGAAAAACCAAACACATTGACATGAAGTTCAACTTTGTTAGAGATACAATAGACAAGAAGAAAGTGATTCTTAGTTACATTTCTACTCGTTTGATGTTAACAGATCCTTTTACCGAACCAATTCCTAGAGATGTATACATATGACATGTAAAGGGATTGGGTTTGCGAAGGATTTAAAATGACGAATATAATATGTTTATGTATGTTAATGAAATAGTAAATGGCTAAACTATTAATATATGTTTTATTAATTATATGTGATGGTTCATATATAATAGAATGTCGGCAAGTTATGATTGGCTCTCTCATACGAGCAATCGCCTCTGGGTCAGTGGGAGCGCAGAGATGAGATTATGATAGCTAATGTAATCGGGATAGATTTTGCCATGAATCTAATCCAACTTGTTGTAAAGCTAAATCGACAGAGATCCTATACGTTGGAGGGAGGATATCCAAGTTAAATGTATGGGACACGCTTGAATTTTGATTTACACGATGTCTAAATTAAATGAAATACAACATAAGCTTTCTTGGAAGGAAGTTAAAGATATTGTGACATGTGTTTTAGAAAAAACGACATGTGTTAAGTTGACCCCAACAGGATTGAGAAAATTATCCCTATTTTCTCAAAAGTATGAGTCCTTATCTATTGGTTATCCTTATGACTTTCTACTATATTTTAAGTCTTCATTTTGGTGTTGCTACTTTAGCATGTTACCAAAAGAGCTATGGTTATTAACGGCGATGCGGTGAATGTTTAGAAAAGCAGCTACAGTGGGAGACTGTAGATAATTAGTAAGATGGGAAGAACGTCTTAATTTAACATATACTATTGTGATTCATTGACTAGTCAATCAAGCAGGGTTTTGATTATGAATACACAATTTTTTGCAAAATAGTTGAATATGCTCTGACAAATTTAGGGATTGAAAAGAGATATGTCAACTTATGTTAAATGTTCAAGAATTCTGGGGTATAGCGAGCTTGTTGAGTTTCATTGATAAACTGGTTGAGTTGCTATATATCTCTAAAAAGTGTATAGCGATTAAAACTCATATATCGTGGGTCACACGATGTATTAATCAGTGCGAGAATATGATTAATGAAGAAAATGAGTCAGATGACTTTTAACTTCATATGTGAGTGGGAGATGTAAATTATAATTAATTAAATAATATTTAATTATTTTCCACATATGATTGTGGATAAGAGAGAGAGAGGGGAAGTTAATGAATTAGATATTAACTCTTGTCTCCTTGGTAATAAAATCAAGTACATGGAGGTAGTTTTATAGAGGATAGTAGAACGCAGAACGCAAGAATACAGAATGCAAAAGCGTTTCTCTTTCTCGTGTTTTCTCTTCCGATTTCACTACAGTTCTTCATATTCCACAGATTAGTGCCATATCGTGGAACACAATCTACAACCCTGTGTTGTATGGTTTGATCCAGAGATCAAAGTGTATCTCGTGAGTACCAACAGGTTCGTAGATATTCTTCCGCTGCGACTTAACCCTACGGAGAAAGGTAAGATTTCTCCCTTGCATGATTAGGGTTTGTACGTTAATGAACGTGAGTTTATCCAACAATATATATATATATATATATATATATATATATATACATATATATATATATTTCAACCCATTTATTTCATTTCTTTTTTCAAATGGCTTATTACTTAATATTATTACAAGCCCACTTCATCGACACCGTTTTTGTACTAGGGTTTGCTCTGATTTTAACTAAGAGAAAAATGCACTTTTGGTCCCATACGAGAATTCTCATTTCACTTTTGGTCCCTAACCTTTTTTAATCCCAAAAGTTGTAATTTTAGTACCGACTGTTACATCTTAGATGGAAAACTTTAAATCCAAATGTAATTATTTTCTCACACATTTTTCCATCTTAATCAGCACAAAAACCCATCAAAATATAAAAGAAAAAATATATAATTAAAAAATCCAGTGGCTAGGCGAAATTCCCGTCAATGTACAACTGTACAAAGAAGAAATCACCTTCCACTCCCCAAAATCTATTCCAAATCTGTCCCAGATTCATTTTCAAATAATCACATCCCAAAATCTATTCTAGATGCAATTTCTCTAAACCCTAAACTGTAGAACTCTTCATTCGAGCATGTGGCTCTTATGGTGTGGACCACCGAAGATTTGAACCTACATGTTCTCACCGGAATCACGAATTCCGAGCACTACCTACTACCTAAATTAGTACCGCCATCGCCGCCGTGGTTCAATATCGCACGCCGTCATCGGCATTTGCCCGTGCGCGAACAACAGTCGCTGTGAACGAACCGCCGCTACATCGCAAACTCCATGGAGTGAGCCTGACGCGCTCTAGCCACCGTTGATCGCCACACCACCAGGGATCGTCGGTAACCTACTTCCAAATTCGCTGCTTCCATCGACCGCCGCCGAAGTCGCGAACTCCATTGGCCGGAAACCCCATCACCATTCGCCGTGAAAAGATGAAGCAGCCACCCTGAAGATCTCGTACGGGCCAGATCTGATACTCTTCCCGCATTCCATCGATGGCACACATGAGCCTATTTTTATCTCCTGATTTCTTCCTCCACTAAATTTTTAATGAGGATTTTTTAGATGGATTGAATAGAAAGGCATTCTGAGAGAAGAGAAAAGGTTTCTCAATTTTGGAGCCATTGCCGCCGTCGACATCACTAGAAATTTGTAGCAGCGAGGGAGAGTTGGGAAGGTTAAAAAAATTAAGATCGGATTAAATTAAAGTAAAATTATATCTAACTGCCAAGCCAATTTTTGTTAAGTTAATGAACGAAGCTTTCAAAAATGGCTATGAGCAATAATGTATACAATTTAATTGTTGGTTTTTTTAATAAAAATATACAATTATTAAAAAAACATGTATACACTATTGAATAAAAAGTTATACATATATGAATGTTAGTTTTTTAACGAAAAATTTAGTGTGAAAAAAGTATACAATTATTACAAAATACGTATACAAAATAAAATAATATGTATATAAAATAGAATAAAAAGTTATACACATATGGGTGCACCTTTGCACCCAGGTGCACCCAATATACACTTTAAAAATAATGTATTGGGACAAAAAATGTAATATAAAGGACTAAAAATGAAATGAGATATTTCGTATGGGACAAAAAGTACATTTTTCCCTTTTAACTAATTCTTCCTCATTCTTTCTGAGCGCCGTTCTCGCTCCTTCCTCTCTCTGATTTTAACTAATTCTTCCTCACTCTCTCTCAGCGTCATTTCTCTCTCACCCCGCTCTCTCAATGCCGCTCACTCTCTCTCTTCCCATCTCAGTCTTAATTCAATAATCGTGACTATCACATTCTTTTCTTCTTGATTTCATATTACTTTTTCTTTAGTTTAAGCAACAATCTCCTCCGATGAAGATTTCAGTTTGCAGCGGAGCTTTAATGGTTGAGGCAGCGTAAATCCACTTCAATCCAAAGGAGTTTTTAAATATTTTCTTTGTTTTATTGATTTTGGCCAACATGTATATATATATTTAGAATGTGTTTTTGAGATTTTATTGAAATTATTATTTTTGATCAGCAAAAATTGAAATATTTGGAAAAGATTTTGTAACAAAATTGGCTGTTCACTAGTTCTATCGATTTTATCGACTTTTTTGTTTTGACCGGTCCAACGCGATTTTTTTCAAGTTTAATCATAAAAGAGATTATATAGGGTGTTCTGAACCAAATTCGACTCTGGTTCCCGGTTCAACCAGCCGATTTTTTCAAGTTTAATCATAAAAGAGTTTATATAGGGTGTTTTAAATTGAATCCGAATTTAGTTCCCGGTTCAACCAGCTGGTCCTGTCTGGTTTTAAAAACACTGAAATAAACAATAAAGTATATGAGATGTGTTGGGAAAGTAGTTTTTTTGAATAAAATGTGTGAGGAAGATTAGTTATATTGACTATATTTTTTACATTAATTTTAGGAAAGTTAAAACTTTGTGGGACGAACGAAAATAAACAAAAAAAGTGAAAACTTTAAGACTCTGTCCCAAGTTAAATTTCACACTTCCCGTTTTCGTGCGTCTCACACTAAACTTCACCACCTAAAAATTAAACATCACATATTCATTCCTCAACCCTAAAAGTAGATCTTCATTAAAAAATTATCACTTTCATCTAACACATACTCCCTCCGTCCCGGTGTAAGAGGGTCATTTGCTTTTTTGCACGTAGATTAAGAAGCATTATTATTTAATGTGTAGTGGGTAGTTGTATTAGTGGGAGTGTGGGTCCCATATTTTAATTGTATTAAAGGGGGTGTGTGGGTCCCATGTGTGTAAAAAAGGAAATGAGACTCTTTGGGTGGGACGACCAAAATGGAAAAATGGCCCTCTTAGACTGGGACGGAGGGAGTATAATATACTAAATTTATTTTCTTCCTAAAAATAATACATTACACTCCAAAAATCAATAAAGTTGTTAAAAAAAAACTTTTTCTAAACCTTGTATCTACAGTAACGGTGATGGTATTATTTGGATGAGGGAATATTAGCTAATATGTAGTACTTCCTCCGTCACGAGCAAAGGTATATATTTTATCATTTTAATTTGTCCCAAGGTAAGATTTACATTTTATTTTTTAACAAGTGGGATTCACACAAAATAATTAATATTCCTACATGCATGGGGCCCATGCATAACACTAATATAAGTACTAACTAGTGTTTACACACTAAATTATTAGGCAAAGACCTGTATGAGATCGTCTTTCAGAATGACTTTCGTGAGACAGGTAAAAAGTGATAAAATTTCAATGAAAAAGTAATACTTAATTGATAAAAAGTGATAATTGTGCAGTGAACTATTTCATAAATAATTTATAGTATAAATGAAAAGTAATAACATTTAAAAGAAAAAGGATAATATTTTTTAATAAAGAGTGATAACTAATTACTAAAGTATAAAATGGTCTCACACAAGATTGTCCCGAAATATTACTCCCCCTGTCCCACACTTGTATTAACACTTTTCGTTTTCGTTCGTCTCACATTTATCTTCACCATTCTAAAAAGGAAACTTTACATTAATCAAAAACCTCATAAGTTATCTAAATTTTAAAAATATCACTCCCACCTAACACACATAACATACTTTATAATTTATTTATTACCTAAAAATACCACAATACCACTAAAAAGCCAATAAATTTGGTTAAAAACCAACTTTTCTTAAACTCCATATCTATAGTGTCTGCGAACATAAGTCCAGAATGGAGGGAGTATATCTCTTGACACACTACATATTAAAATATTATATTTTTAATCTACTTGCAAAAAATAAGTGCAAACTTTTTTCGGGACGGATAGAGTAATTTTTTTGCAATATTGTAGTGCGCCTAGAAATTACTCCCTCCGTACCTAAAAAACCTTTCACATTTACCATTTTGTATGTCCCAAAAAAGACATAATCTTACTAAATAGTAAAAAAAATAAATAAAACTAAGAGCATCTCTAAGAGATTATGTATAATTTGAAGAAGATTTTAGGTAATACAAAAAATCTTTAAAATTTAGAGTGCTGTATTTTTATTCAATTCCAAGAACCTCATTAAATTTTTTCTCTTGCAATGCTTATTTATTACAGTTTCTCCTCCCCATATTTTATGTTTCCCTCCTAATTCATTTTATAATTTCCCTCCACAATTCATTTAGATCTTTATATCTTTTGAAATATGGAATAATCATAATTTTACAATAAAAAAAAGTATATTTCTCCTTCCAATTCTTTAAGAAAATCAGCCAATATTTTTCTTGATGACTCTAATTTCTAAGATAATGTTGAGATGGTATTAACTTTTATGAGAAAGGCAATGTTCAACAAAATCGACGGGCTCCATTCTAGGTCATCAATCTATATTTCTTAGTAAGATAGACGGTCATAATAAGCTCTTTCATGATTATTTGAAGAAAACCATGTTTATCCTTCAAAATTATTTCGAATGAGATTTCGAATGCGATGGTCTTTTTTATTCGTATTCAGAAAGATGTAGAAGATCATGCTCATCTTTAGTTAAAAAATAAAATTCTGCTAGAATTCTTGGATTGTCTTCACTCCAAAAAATTACAGCTACTGTGAGGATCCTTGTATATGGAGTTGTGGCGGATTATATTGACGAATATGTCTGAATTGGTGAAAGCACTACAGTAGAAAGTTATAAAAGATTTGTTAAAGCTATAATTTCTATCTATTTTGAAACATACCTGCGATCACCCAACAGTGAAGTTGTCACAAGGTTGTTAAAAGAAGGTGAGAATCGTGGATTTCTTGGAATTTTAGGTATTCTTATGTATTCAAAGTCTGAATGAGGTGCATTCTCATGGGAGATAGATTTATACTTTAAAACATATTGAGAATTGTATTGATTTAATTTCTTCATATAATTTTTTTGGGTGTGTATTCATTCGGTGGTATAGGTTGTAATATCTTTTTATTGGTTTTTAGTTTTGTAATTAATGCATGGTAGACTCTTTAATAGAAGTTGTGGGAAACAATATATAAATGAAAATATACTTTCTATTTTCTACATAAAACAAGATATATAAATCTGATAATTTGATTGAATAGTAGATGTTTCTAAAAACAGTAATATTTCTTTCTTATATACTATAGTCGTTGCAGTGTTTTTATGATCGTTGTTATTATTATTGTTGCTTCAATATATTAGTGAAACATTCATTACATGTTTGCCTGAAATTTGTTTGCTTCAATATATTGTTTAATTATAGAATATATTTGAACCATTTCAATGCCAAATACTTCATCAATATAAGAATATTCGTCCACAGTTCAAACAAAGTTTACTATGGCTAAAGTTAATCCGCCAACATGTAGTAACGTTAATGGAATAAGTGACAATTATTTTGAGAACAATGAATCAACGAATCCAAAAGTGAAAAACTGACCATTTGCTGCAAAGAACAGGAAAAAATCATCAAAGACGTGGGTTGACTTTAAAGTGGTAACTTTGGTATATGGAGAAGGCAGTATGCATGTATTCACTTCAAAAAAATGTTAACTAAATATAAGCCAGGTGCTACTACTTATCTCCTCAGACACTCAAAAAATTGTGAAAGTGCTAGGGGAGCGCATATTAAAAATTCAATTTTGGGATGGGCCAAAAACAGCGTGAGCTTTAAAAAAGAATACTGTAGAATGAATATACCAATGTCTAGGCATAAAGGATGTCGAGAAAAAGAATATGACTACTTGCACAGTGGAACAAAATGAAGAAACCAGAGTCAATTTTCTCACAAGTTTTACGATATGACTTGTGATGCCTTCACCGATGAAAACTTTCTTATTAAAACTTCAAGACAATTACAAAAACAAATCATGAAAATCAAACACGAAAAATAAATCATATTCTTGATCCTTAGACATAGGTTTCACAGATGGAATATCAAGAATGATATCCTACACAAAGAACATCTAAAGTAAAATTAAAATTCTTTTCTTCTCTAAATGTCTAAATATCTGTCATCTATCTATCTAAAGTGATAAGACAATGAGCCTTTTATAGAATTAAATATCTTTGTTCTCCAAGCATGTTCAATACCACAAGTTATGCTTTCCTTGGAGATCAAGTCCTTCCTCCACAACTCCACGTATTCCTTGATAACCAAGAAACTTTTTTCTTAAGCATATTCACCTCATGTATTCCACGTTCGCATGTTCTTCTCTCCTGCAGAAGAAAGAAAGACTTTTTTCTTTCCTAAAAAATAGAAAATAACTTAATCCACAAAATAAAATATGTTAATTAAAAATATATTAACTAAAGATTAGGCAAAGAAAAACAATTAAAAATAGGAAATTTGAATAAATCAATTTCCAATAATCTCCCTCATTTTATGTTTCTTACAGAAGAAATAAATATATACTCCCATAATATGCAACGTAACAAATAAAAATTAGAATAAGTCATACTCCCCCATAATTAAAAATACGAAAAATAAAAAAAACATAAAAAATATTAAATATCACTAATAGTCTAAAATCCAAAACATAATAGAAAAATCCAAATAATATACGACATCCAACCATAAAATATCAATAAAATCAAATGTGTTCAGCATCAGCCATTAACATCATAATCAATTATACTCCTAATCAGATATATCTGCTCCTTAGCCATTAGAATTATCTGTCCCTACACCATCAACATCGTGATCATCAATTCTAGAACATGTGCCACTATCTCCCCCATGGTACTTAGGCAACAAACTCTGCAACTGATCACGAACACAAAGCACAATAGAAGCTTCTTTCTGAAGTACTTTAGCATGACTATGGCGAAGAAACACTCTTGACACCTCACAAGGCTGAGGGGAGAGCACAGAAGCAACATTCGAAGAATATGACAAATCTCACAGATGACCAATCTTAAGGAGAGATGAAGGGATCCCAAACCTCTCAACAGTTGAAAATGAATATGAAGAGTTAAGAGCAAAACCATTAGATGTCAGGACATTCCAAATCAGAGAATGATATGGGAGAATATCCGTCTTCATCCTCATATTAGGAAGCTTGAATATATTATTAATGACCAAGACACCAAAATCAACAGGATGACGAGTATAGAGATAAAGTAGAGTAACCTGATCCGATGTCACAACACTAGAGTATGATGAAGGCAACCAATTCTGAATAGCAATCTTATGAAGAACAACATTTAAGTAGCTAAGAGATGATACCTTCAACCTTCGTGACCAAGAGTTAAGAACACATAATGTCAACATCCTTGCATCATCATCCATGTCAAGCTTTTCATCAATTTCCCCAGGAGTTGAAACTTTGAAATACTAGTTTATACGACCACCATAGAAACAACAAATTTTACCACAAAGATAAATTTTACCACATTTTCGAGATCTCTTTACAAGTATCGATCCAACCAAGTTAGCATAAAATTCCTTCACAATATCCTCAACATACCCACTGACTTTGACCACAGTATTAAAAAAATGTCTTTCTTCCAAAAACACATCCAGATTATACTTTTTGAAAAGTTCGGTATCAATCATTTTTTCAGTAAAAATTAGATGCACAGAAAGAGAGTTCTAAGATTTGATACCTTTTGTATAGTAGAGATTGGGTGAGTATCCGAAGTAATTTCAAAATTTGAATCAGTGTAGTCAATCTCTTCATCAATTTATTCATCAGCACCATCAGTAGACATTTTGACTTTCGATTCTGAATCAGAACCCTGCGTACCGAAATCTACCTCAAAATTCTGACCGCTATCAACATCAAAATTTGGATCAGATTCATTTTCAGATGGATTTCCCAGATACTTTGGATTTGAAAATTTCAGTGGTGCGAAGTATAGTCTCCTGTTTATTATGAGAAGGCAGGGGTAATTCCGGTGGGCACTAATGAAGTCTATTTGAATGGCGTGGCTGGTGTATAGATGAGGATTCCTTACGAGTATCTGTTGGAGATTTTCCAACACTGCACACTGAGGATTTTTTGGCGATTTTCTTTTTGAGCATAAATGGGTTTTTGCGAAGGGTAAAAGTTTTCTTTAGAAAGAGAAGAGACGGCCTTTTGAGTAGTGGAGTTCGAAGTAAGCATTGGAAGTGTGATGTTCAAATCCAAAACATGCAATAGAATCAACATCCATAGGACTATGGCTCAACAAGTTTTGTACCAAATGGATTTGAAGTTTGGGGATTTATCATGTAGTTAATGGACGGAGCATAAGTGATGGAGTTGATAAAAGTTGGGTGGATTGGAGAGAGGAGATCACGACTTGGGCGATAGAATTCACGATCAGTGATAACTGGTCGGATTCATGGTGGGGAAAGAAAGATTTCTGTATGGATTGAATTTGAGAATGGGAAAAAGAATAAGAAAAGAATAAGAAAAGACTTCAACATTTAAATATGGTAATAAAAGTGGATAAATATAAAATATTGAATAATATTTCAACAATATCAACAACATCAACAATATCCTAAAAATTAGGATAAGTATCAAAGCAATTAAATTTTAAACCACCATGTAGATTTTTAAAAAGAAGAGAAGAATAATAAAATCACAGAATAGATAAATATATATAAACCATGACTAATTATCTTAGAAATTTTAAATTTCAACAATGTCTCCCAAAAAATTTATTATATCCGATTTTTTTTGAAAAAAATTAAAAATATTCAATTTATCACATTTTGAAAAGAAAGCATCGTCGTGCCCCTAATTACTAAGTGATAAATGAAAATAGGTGTACTTTCTCATCACCTTTTGAAAAGAATATATCTTTGTAGCCACCGCCATGCACCTAGTTACTCAATGATAAGATTATACACCCTTTCTTTTCTTATTTTTATTAATTAGCAACCACCTTTTTGACTTGTTATTTTGTTGCTAATAAATTTGTCAAATCAGATTCTTTAGGATTAGGTAGTCAATGTAAGAAATTATAAATTTAAAAGATAATTATATCAAGGTTAACAACAGTTAAGGACCAAAGAAAAAAATATGAAGGAAAGAAAAAGAAAATATTGGGATTGAAATGACTCAAATTTTACAAAGGCCATGAGATTTTTGAAGATTTGAAAACCTCTGAAAATCTAACGCCTTAGTAAATATATCTGCAAGTTGGTGCTCAGTGTGAATGTAATCTAACTTGATTATATTTTTCTCAACTAAATCCTGAATAAAGTGGTGTCTAATACTTATGATCTTTGAACGACAATGTTGCACTGAATTTTTTGAAATATCTATCATACTTGTATTATCACATAAAATAGTAAGAGTGTTAGATGAGTACCATAGTCTGCAATCATTTGCTTTAGCCATTGAAGTTGAGTACAGCAGCTTTCAATGGCTACATATTCATCTTTTGTAGTAAATAAAGAGACGCAGTTCTGTTTTCTACTATGCCAAGATATCAAATTATTACCATGAAAGACACATCCACCTCTCATACTCTTTCTATCGAGACTGTCAACTTCAATGGGTCCCATAAGTCCATATAAACAAGTTCGAAGCATTTAGATGTTCCAGAATGTTGAGACATCTTATACACTATCCGAGTTTGCTTTCCTTTTTGACATGTATCACAATCCACATTGTCATGTTGACTCAAAGAAGGTTAACCACGAACAATGTCAAACTTTGCAAGTTTCAAAAGATTTTTAAAAATAATATGCCCAAGTTTTTGATGCCATGACAGTGTCATGAACATGGACATTGTATGCAACAATTCTAGTTTCAACCAAACAATAGTCATTGATAGATCTCTTACCTTTCATGACACATGAATTAGAATCATCAAAAACTTCACATGAATCTTTATTAAACTGGACACGCAAATTATCATTGCATAATTGACTGATACTAATCAAATTTGCACGTAGACCTTCAACTAGAAACACATTATGCAATTTTGGAAAACCTTCAAGATTCAAAATACCTTTCCTAGTGATTTTACCTTTTGCTCCCCATCCATAGGTAACCTTACCTCCATCAAATTTTTCGAAATCAATCAAATTCTCTTTTTTACCTATCATGTGGCGAGAACACCCGCTATCGAAGTACTAAGATCCTATAATACTACTACTCAAGGAAGAATAAACAACATTGCAAGTTTGATCAGATTTACGCATTTGAGTTTAGCCTTAAGGTGTGGAGCGGAATGTGAAGACACTGGAGACGACATTTTAATAGTTTCTATATTTTCGTTCAATTTATAGAAAAAAGGACGGACATGACCTCTAATGAGGTAGTAATAACAGACGTAATGCCTTTTTCTAACTCTTATTCTTTTTAGAGAATAATCTTTCTTTTGAACATATCAGGTTTCACAAAATTCACATGTTTACAACCATCAACATATAAGTTAAGAAATAATTTTCAAGACTGAAACCTAAACCTAACTTACTAGTTTGACCAAAAGACAACACTTCTGTTAGAGTATACTTACCTTTAAATTCCATGTCCTCCTTAGTGAGAGAAACTTTCAGATGAGTGGTCACCACTTTAAGTTCATCATTCTCTTTTGAAATAAAATCAATAATTTTTCATTGATCCTTCCACTTCCCAAGAAATTCATCATACAAAACTTTGAATTCATTGATGACTTTTAGGGCTTTATCATTCACCTTAAATGTATTTTCTATCTCAGAAATAACAAATGAGTTAAAACAGTTAATATGATTAAAAATTTATAAAAATACATATCTGATGTTATGACTGATGTTACGACATCACTGCAGTCATCATCAGAACTGATATTATAATCAATGGTGGCAAACAGTACGTTCTGATCAAAATTCTTAGATTCAAATCCATCATCGTCACTCCAGGTGGTATTCAGATTCTCTTTCTTCTCTTAACAGTATTTGCGCATTCTTTTGCAAAAAATGCTTAAATCCATGTCATGCTATGCATTGAATTAAATCCATATCATTCTTTCAATTTGACTATTTTGACGATACCAGCTTGTCCTTCTTGAAGAACAAGGGTCATAAAGTGACTTCTGTAGGGCTTTTATCGGTGTATACCTCTTCGAAGTATGATGTTGTGCAGAAGTGGATACGCGATTTTACGCTGCTACTGTTTTGTTTATTCATCTTTTTGATGATTGTATTAAACTTCTTCGTCAGCAGCGCAACATTCGAGCATCTTTCATCTAACAACTCTATCTCTTCTACTTCCTCTTCTACAAAACTTTCTTCTTTTACAGGTGTGTAAGTTTCACTTTGTAAATCAAGATTCATGCCTATATGGAATATGTGTAGAGAATTAAGTGAAACTTGTTTATGCCCAAAGTTTAGTTCATAGGTCTTCAAGATACTCATCAATTCTCCTAGAGGGAGAGTTGCAGTATCTCTCGCTTCTTCAATAGCCAAGACCTTGATATGAAATCTTTTTGGAAGTGATCACAAGACTTTACTAACAAGTTGTTTATCGCTGATCGTATCTCCCAAGGTTTGACATTTATTTGCAATATCGAAAATCTTTTCATTGTATGAAGATATTGATTCATCTTCATCCATATGAAGATTTTCAAATATGGTTGTGAGATATCTCATTTTAGACTTTCGAACACTCTTAGAACTCTCACAATGTTCTTGTAAAGTTTCCCATACTTCTTTTGCAGAGACGCAATTTGTAATCATCTTGAACATGACCACATCAATAGATGAAAAAGTAACATTTAAAGCTCTTGAATTGTAATTACAAAGTTGAGTTTCTTCTGATGTCCATTCTCCTTCAGGTTAAATGATTAAATCATTGTCCCCATCAACTCTTCGAGGAGGACTCCAACCATTAATAACCGAACGCCAAACTCTTTCATCAATTGATTTGATTTGAGTTCTCATTTGCACCTTCCACATGAAATAATTAGTTCCATCAAGTGTTGGAGGGCGATAAATAGGAGAAACATAATAATCCATAGTTTTAAACACAAGAGAGTTAGGATCTGCACTTATTATAAATCAAGTGTAGGCTCTGGTGCTAATCGAAAGTGCTAGGGGAGCGGAGATTGAAAATATGATTTTGGGATGGGCTAAAAACGGCGTGAGCTTTAAAAAATAATATTGTAGAATTAATATATCAATATCTTGACATAAAAGATGTCGAGACCCAGAATATAACACATTGCATAGTGGAATAAAACAAAGAAACCAGAGTTAATTTTCACACAAGTCTTACGACTTGTAATGTCTTCACCGGCGAAAACTTTCTAATTAAAACTACAGGATCACAAAAATCAAACACGAAGAAGAAATCTTATTCCATTTTTTTAGACATAGGATTCTCAGATGGAATATCAAGAATGATATCCAATACAAAGAATATCTAAAGTAAATTAAAATTATTTTCTTCTCTCAATGTCTAAATCTCTAGCATCCGTCCATCTAAAGTGAAAAGACAATGAGCCTTTTGTAGAAGAAAATATCCTTGTTCTCCAAGCATGTTCACCCCACGTTCTGCTTTCCTTGGAGATAAAGTCCATCCTCCATAACTCCACGTGTTCGTTGATGACCAAGAAGTTTCTACTTAAGTCTTAAGCACATTTACCTCATGTATTCCACTTTCCTATGCTCTTCTCTCCTGCAGAAGAAAGAAATACTTTTTCTTTCCTAACAAATAGGAACTAACTTAATCCACAAAATAAGACACGTTAATTAAAAATAAATTAACTAAAGATTAGGAAAAGTAAAACAAATAAAAATAGGAAATTTGAATAACTCAATTTCCATCACATTGTTTAAGGAAGAAATTTAGTGAGAAAGGCCAGCTAAATTTTGATATCAGTACATTAATATCTTAATTTGAAACTATCAATGCAATTTAAAATTTTAAGTATGACCAAACGAAGATGAGAGAGGTCATCTCCCACATGATCATTGTTCATGAGCTTTCATTTGATTTTGTAGAGTATAATCTCTTCAATCTAGTAATAAAGATAGCTAGTCCACATTATCAAAGCATTAGTTAGGCCACAGTGAAAAAATAAAATAAAATTTCATGTCTTCATATTAAATAGAAAAGAAGAAAGTGATGGTTGCATTAAAAAATGTCAATAGGGTCAAAGTGACTACTGATTTATGGAAATCTCAGAAATTTTTTTATATGATTATCACTTGCCACTATGTGAACTCATATTTCAATTTGAAAAAGAGAATTTTAATTTTTTGTGACGTTCCTCCAACTTATACTGGTGCTGCTACCTGTGATGTGTTGCACAAGTGTTTAGTTGGAATGGGATATTGAAAAAAAGGTGTGAACTGTATATTATAGAAAATTCGAAACTGGTTAAACAGAGTGTGTTGGTAAGGAGATTTCGTGGGAAAGGAGTTTTCTTTACTATAATCCAGTTTTGTATTTAATGTATTTTCCTTCATTTTTTTGCACTAGCTATTTTACCTATCAAATATAGGTTTGAACATAAAAAGTTATCTAAGATGTACTTGCTTGCAGCTAGTGTGTATGTTCCAACAAGAACTGTTGTTATGAGAGAGATTCTCTTTTAACATCTGAATAGCTGTATCATTATATATATGTCGCATTTAGAAGATGAATGAAAAAAAAATTGAGAATAAAAGAACAAAACATCGCAACCAAAGAGATACGATTGACCACTTTCGATGTTTTCAATTATTTGACAACAGTGAATAGACAAAAATGAGGATCTACAAATGCTCTTTATTCTTGGCATTCTTCTCAAAGTGAGAGAAATCATTATATGTTAAGTGGTGTTTACAAAATCTTTGATTACTCATGGATAATTGGGGAATAAATATATTTTTAGTGGGATACATCTAGTAAAATTAAGGTATGAAAAGTAGGATCCATTTTATAAGGGTATTTATATCTTATTAATTAAAAATATTTTAGTTTAGATATTATGGAGAACCTTTAGTGATTTCGGGGTTATGAACAATCATCCCCTTAATTCTTTGATCTCTTACTTATTAAATGGAACAGATGATGAGGTGTGTTAATTTATACCCTAATATATTTTAAAATGGATCACCTATACAACTTTCTTGTTTCAACTCATATTCCACTAATTAGATACTCCCCATGTTCCAAGTTAAATTTCATATTTTCCATTTTTGTTAGTCCCACATTAAGCTTCATCACCCAAAAAATGAAATATCACATCAATCTCTAACTCTAAAAGTAAATGTACAAATTTATTACACCCACTTAACACATACTCCCTCTGTCCCACGTTAAGTTTTACGTTTTACATTTTTGGTTGTCCCAAATTAAGGTTTACGTTTTCTTTTTTCAAGTTGGGCCCACATGATGAGCGTTTTCTCAACACACTATTTTAATCCCTAAGTATGAAGGATGCGATTGTAGCTTAAATAAGCGACAAAGTTATATTATCGAATCCAAAGGATAGTTTGTTATCAATTTATTATTATCTAGTCTAAAAGAAACTATTGTTAGCAATTTAAGTAGAGAATATTTATTAACTACTAAACAAATAATTAAAATAGTAAATTAAATAAAACAGTAGAGATAGATGAGAGTTAACAAATGAGAAGATAGGTAGCACTTTGGGCCTTCCAGTTTCACTAGTTAATTTCCCTTCCGTATGTCAATGTCTGACTCTACCTTGTAGAATATGGACGCAATACTAAGCCATGCAAATCTATTCTATAGACACAAGAAGATAACCGTGTAACACATGTGAATTACTTTGGAGCAAGAAACATAATTATACCCCCTTTCTAGGTACTATCAGTATCAATTATTTCCCCTTAAGTTTGTACTCTAACCCAATATGATCTCCCTTTATAGGTACTATACAATTATCCTCTTTATCCTACTTACTAACTCGAATTCAATTCAATTAACATGTATTTATATAAGATAGTTCTAATGAAGCTTCGGAGTCCCCTCACTTAGAATCATAACATAGAATCCTGCTCAGCAGTGAACGCACTCAATCAATAACCAAGATATGTATTCTGACTCTACGTAACAGTTAATGATGCACAAAACAACTCTGATTATGAATTAAAATGCATAACCTTATATAAAATAAATCCACAAGTAGTGTTGTACGGAGTATATACACGGAGATTCAATTAACTAGATAGAAACCTTCATAACCCTAGAACTACCAAAGTGGTTCTAGCCCATGACGCTTAGAAGAATGTTCATGGTGTTTGGATAGATCTTACCCATAGTCTTGAAAATTACAAGAAAGATTAAGTTGCGAAGTAAACCCTAGATGTAGGCGCCACCGCTTCCCGCTCCATCTTGAATCTTCACTTGGTTCTCACTTGATTCGCTGCACGAATCTCTCTCTACCGCTCCTGCGGATGGAGTTAGGGTTTGGTTGTGGTGTAGGATGGATGTGGAATCTAACTCCCTTTTTGGTGTGATCGACACCTCTTTTTATACTTGTAAGTTCTCCTCATGGACCTATATTAGTCTTTGTTGTAGAAAACACGCACATGCATGCACTTGAAGGTGAAATCCTGACTTTTCAGAGCTGATATGTCCCCGTTTGACAGGCCTGGATTGGTCGAACAAGACCTCCTGGTCGAACGGTGGTCGAACAGAATGCCTGTAAGCTGAAACCCATCTTCACATTTGTCGTTCGAATCGGCCTCCTCGTTCGACTTGACAATCCTTGATCGATCGGAACGTCTTGGCCGAACAACCACTCTGTACGTTGAAATATTCTCCGTTCGACTTATCTCCTCAGTTCGACCAGTTTGATGCATGTCGAACAGCCCTTCCAGGTTGAACAACCCTCAAAAATCGCCTCAAAAAATCATGTTTTCCGATTGCGAGCACTTAAGACCTATTTTCCTGTACAAATATGATCAAATTGCCTCAGTAACATCTGATTCGTGGATCTTCCATAAACAACCTGATTTGTCTTGATAATAGACCAAATCGTACTAAATTTCCACACAAATCAGAGCTTAATTATGTGAATTATAACTCTCATCAAACCCCCAAACTTACATGTTGCTCGTCCCGAGGCAACGAAAATCAAAATAAGGCAAGAGTGTAATCACAAGGTCCCTATAACATGCACAACTTATTCTAACACATGCAATTTTATCACTTCAAAACATGCATCCATCATACTTTTCATCCATACAAAAATATCCATTAACCACAATACTTCTACGAGTGCAAAATCATCTAGCTCGCTAGGTAAGTGTTTACACTCATGCTCAAGTGTAAAATATATACACTTCAAAGGCTAGTATATACACTCACAATCAATTCATATATCCGCGTAACCATAAGCTTGGCTAAGGTCTAAAAAATAAATTCATAATTGTTTCAACAATAGGATCACATTGAACATGCTCTTTGGGTTGTAATGTTAGCTCTTTGGTAAAGGTAAGAAAATTTAGATAAAGTGACTAACGGTACTAGTAGAGAATTACATTAGAGAGTCGCTTTTCATCAAACAGTATTCATACTTCTTCTCCTTCATCATTCTCATGATATTTTTAATACTTCTTCTCCTGCTTCACTTGGAATCAACATTTTTCTTCTTCTTCAAAATACAAGGGTACCAATTTCGGGCAATAGCCTTCTTAGGCAATCGAGGTACCAGGTTTCAGGCACTACCCCCTTCAAAAGATTTAACCATATTTGACTTTTATCACTACACCAACTTTCCTTCCTTTTTCTTCATATACAAGTTAGCAATTTATTCACCTTAACTCTCCACTAGTAAATAGGGTATTTAAAAGCGTAAGTATAGGTAAGTAAAGGCTTTTTATCATAGACTTGCCAAAGAAAAACCTTTAAAGGCTCAACTGGGTTTCCAATGATATAAACTTCAAGGCAGGATATACTTTGGCTAGTGGCTCAATTTAAGCAATAACAGCCTAAGATCATGTCCTAGTATCTATCAATCATAAATTTCAAACAAGACTACAAGCCAAGTTCTAGAATACGAATATATGAACAATACTCACAAATAATAAACTATCATGCATTCATGTAGCATGATTAATAGGCTCAAATTCTCACAAGGGTAATAGATTTCTAGGCACTCTTCAAAGCATGCAATCAATAACAATATCTACATAACTACAAGTAATAACAGAACATGATTATCATTAATATAATCATCATGCATCAAAATAAGTACATATGCATAATCAAGAAGCATCATCATACGATCCAAATCAACCCGATCAACATCTAAATCAAATATACTAAATGAATCCATCATCATCAATCAATATCAAGTACAAACCACCCACGCATGAATCTCAATCAACACTATTCCCCACTCACTCAAAACCCAACCTGTAAAGTGAAAAAGAGAAGGGAGAGGAGAGGAAACAGACAAAGGGAAAAAACCTGGCGCCACTGTTGGCTTTTGGATCATTTGGTTCAACGTGATCCGTTAGAAATTCAAGCAAACAATTAGCGGAAGTGAATAAAAGTTTATCTTTCACCTGGTGTATTGTTGAAGATCTGCAGTAGAGAACCACCTCTTGATCTTCTGTTGTATGACCCTAGTCCAATCCTGCTGTTGTGTGGGCAACAATCTACAAGACTTCTCAATCTACTTCTCCCCTTTTCTCACACGTTAAAATGGCGCAGGAATAGGGTATCCAGAAGCTGAGATGATATTTTATTTTAGGCTATAACAGGGACCAGGAGGAGAAATTGGATTGGGCATCAATTGGATTTAATTAACTAAGCTTAGCCCAATGCTTTTAATTAAAACCAATAATAATATAGTCCACTAAAATATTATTACTGCACTACCCATCCAATCCCAAAATTATGTTTTGGGCTCCTTCTTATTATGAGCCCGAAAATCTCCCCATGTTTAGATATACAATGTCCATTAATTAATTAAGTTACTGACAACTACATTAATTAATATCTCATCCGAGAGTAGTACCACTCAACCTTATTATCATGCCGGAATTAATCCACCTGCAAGATTTACATGATAAACCTTATGTGCTCCTCAAGGGGACATCATTAACCTATGTCGGAAATGGATTCCTTCTACAATCAACAGTAAACCATAGAGACAATACTATTTCCCAACTCACCGAGTTTGTTGATTTAATACCTGTAAATCTCACCCATTGATGAATCAAAAAAATATATACTGCCTTACATGTTGAGGTTATAGTATAGGTATTAAGAGCGCGAACATCCATAATAACTGAGATCAAGTTCTTCTATATGGACAGTACAAGTTGAACGATCTCAAGCGGTCCTGCTCAATACACGCTAAGTGCACTAATGAGATTCTATAGTCAAGATAAACTAATACCAAATCATACTATAACCATCCCGATAGATAGTCCCCGTCTATCTCGGTTGTGAGCATCTGTTTAAACATTATAAGGAAACCGATAACATGATCTTCCACCTGTTGTTGCACAACATATTATCTACAACGTAAAGTAAATGGACTTTTGCACAAACATATAAATAAACAATTTATAATATGCAAAACGTTTGATCATATGATTCTCATTTCAAATAAAATTGTTAAAACATTGTTCAATACAAAAGCAAGACTTTTAGTATACAAATCTAACAATCTCCCACTTATACTAAAAGACTACGCTGCCATATCTGCTGACACACATCCAATCCCCATTTCTTCTACATGCCCATCGAACGCTTTCGCTGGAATGCTCTTAGTAAAAGGATCAGCAAGGTTATCCTCAGATGCAATCTTAGCGACAATGACTTTCCCTCTTTTAATGATGTCTCGTATCAGGTGGTACTTGTGCTCAATGTGTTTACTCGCCTTACGAGCTCGTGATTTCTTCGAGTTTGCTACTGCACCACTGTTATCACAATAAGTTGTGATTGCTTTGGGCAATCCATGAATCACATCCAAGTCCATTAAGAAGTTCCTGAGCCATACTGCTTCTTTAGCTGCCTCAGAGGCTGCTACATATTCAACTTCCATGGTGGAGTCCGCAATGCATTTCTGCTTTACACTCCTCCATATTATGGCTCCTCCTCCAAGAGTATACACATAACCTGAGGTGGATTTACTAGCATCCCTATCTGACTGGAAATCCGAATCTGTATAACCCAAAGGTAACAAAGTATTTGCCCAGTAAATCAGCACATAATCCCTAGTCCTTCGCAGGTACTTCAAAATATGCTTTACTGCAGTCCAATTCCCTTGTCCTGGATTACTTTGATACCTACTGACCATTCCACGGCATAACAGATATCCGGTCTCTTACAAAGCATAGCATACATGATGCTTCCTACTGTTGAAGCATAAGGGACCAGCTTCATTGCCTCTATTTCCTGTTGTGTCTTTGGACACATCTCTTTAAATAAAGGTATTCCATGTCTGAAAGGTAGAAAACCTTTCTTGGAATCTTGCATGCTAAAACGAGCCAGGATTGTATCAATGTATGAAGCTTGTGATAAGCACAATATTCTTTTCTTGCGATCCCTTATTAATTTGATCCCTAGAATGTGTCCGGCTTCTCCTAAGTCCTTCATTTTAAACTGCTTGGACAACCATACCCTTACGCCCGACAATACCTTTACATTGTTTCCAATTAGCATAATATCATCCACGTAGAGTACAAGAAATACCACTACGTTTCCGTCACACTTCTTGTACACACATGATTCATCAGGACATTGAATAAATCCATATGATTGGATTACTTCATCAAAACGGATATTCCATGATCTTGAAGCTTGTTTCAATCCATAAATGGACCTTTTAAGCTTACACACAAGATGCTCTTCGCCCTTTTCAATGAAACCCTCTGGTTGCTTCATATTGATGTTTTCCTCAAGACTTCCATTCAGGAAAGCTGTCTTGACATCCATCTGCCATACCTCGTAATCCATATGAGCAGTAATAGATAAAAGAATCCGGATTGACTTAAGCATGGCCACAGGCGAGCAGGTTTTCTCATAATCGATTCCTTCTTTCTGAGTATGTCCTTTAGCCACAAGCCTTGCTTTAAAGGTTTCCACCTTACCGTCAGATTCTCTTTTTCTTTTATAGATCCATTTGCATCCAATAGCTTTTACACCATCGGGTGGTTCTACATGCTCCCAGACTTGATTAGAATACATGAATTCTATCTCAGATTTCATTGCGTTTAGCCATAATTGAGCATCTTTATCTGCAGTGCCTCATTGTAATTCCATGGGTCGATTTAATTTTCACCAGGGACTAAGTTAGAAGACTCTCCCAATCCCATGAATCTATCCTGCTGTCTCACAACCCTCGCACTACGACGAGGCTCTGCAGGCAATTGTGTATCAGGTGTGACACACGGTGCAGTGTTCTGTGGTATATCCTCTTGTAGAGTTGGCATTATATTTGGTTTTTCCCCTCTAACTTCTTCTAGAATAATTTTACTCATGGGGTTTGTGATCCATTACACAATCCTCTTCCAAAAATCTGGCGTTCGTGCTAACGATCACCTTTTGGTCCTTGGGACTAAAAAATAAACCACCCTTCGTTCCTCTAGGATACCCTATAAACAGACAGACATCAGTACACGATTCTAACTTATCAGCATCTGCCTTTAACACATGTGACGGAGCATCCTAAATCCGAACATGTTTTAGATTAGGCTTGCGCTCGGTCTATAGTTCTGTGGGTGTGTGGGCAACCGATTTAGAAGGTACTAAGTTGAGAATGTAAGCCGTTGTTTCTAAGGCGTATCCCCAGAACGAATTTGGTAATTTTGAATAACTCATCGTTGATCTTACCATTTCCATAAGAGTCCTATTTCTTCTTTCCGCTACACCATTCTGCTGGGGTGTGCCCGGTGTAGACAATTGGGATTCAATCCCATTCTTCGATAAATAATTCCTAAACTCTCCGAAGAGGTATTCACCACCACGATCAGATCGTAGTGTCTTGATATATTTTCCAAGTTACTTTTCCACATCAGCCTTGTACTCTTTGAATTTATCAAAGCACTCAGACTTGCGGCACATCAAATAAATATATCTGTATCTATAATAATCATCAATGAAAGTGACGAAGTATTCATAACCCCCTCTTGCCTGGACAGACATAGGACCACATAAATCAGAATGAACCAATTCCAACAAATCTTTGGCTCTATACCTCTTTGCCTTAAAAAGGCCTGCCTTTTGGTCATTTTTCCTTCCAAGCAGAATTCGCAAGTTGGATAATTTTCTATTACTAATGAACTCAGAGGTCCATCAGCTATCAACCTTTGAATCCTACTCAAGTTAATATGACCTAGTCTTAGATGACAAAGATATGTTTGGTTCATTTTAGAAGGTTATTTTCTCTTACTAGTAGATGTATCATTTGTTTCAATTTGTTGCATCGTGGGAGAAATTGGATTAAGAGTATACAAATTATCTATCAATGCACCATCACTAGATAATAATTCTATCTTTCCTTATAACAACCTTGTCATTAAAAAAAAACAGAATATCCATCCATAAACAATTTAGAAACCAAAATTAAATTCTTTCTAAAATGAGGTACATAAAGATAATTCCTCAAAACAAGAGTTCTATTCTTATTGAAAAATAAATAAACGTTTCCCACTGCAACAGCTGCTACTCTTGTTGCATTCCCCATGAGTATGGTAATCTCCACATCACTAAGCTGTCGGGTTTGGTGGAACCCCTGCAAAGAATTGCAGACATGGTTAGTGGCTCCCGTATCTACACACCAAGTGTCAGCAGATACAGCCGCTAAAGGGGGCAGTCAGCCTTGTAGTGTCCCGGCTGCTTGCATTTGAAGCACTTGCCTTTAGGCTTCTTGACTGCACCAGTCTTTGCTTTCACTTAGTTTACTGGTGCTGAATTTCCTTGCTTCTTCTTATTCCTACCGCCTTTCGGCCTAGGATGAGCAGCATTTTCAGCAACATGAACCTGAGGAGCTCTACGAAACAATTCTTCTACTGCCACAAGTTCTGTCAGAAGTTCCGTTAACGTGTACAAATATTTGTTTATACCGTAGTTCAGGCGAAAGTGCTCAAAACTCCTAGGCAAGCTTTGGAGTATGATATCGACCTGGGTTTCCCCATCGATTTCAACCCCAATAACTTCCAACTCATTGAGCTGGCCCATCATCCTAAGGACATGCTCCCTCACGGAAGTGCCCTCAGCCATTTTGGTGTTCATTAGAACAGACATGCCCTTCGACCTAGTAGGACGACTCTGATGCCCGAAGAGTTCCCTAAGATTATGCATCATATCATAGGCGGTCTGCATAGCTTGATGCTGAGTCCGAAGTACATTTGACATAGAACCCAAAATATAGCACTTAGCCATCCTATCTGCAACCTATTATAAGCAACTCTTTGCTCTTCGGTAGAGTCATCAGTAGGTGCCGAAGGACATTCCTCAGTGAGAACAAAGATATAATCTTCAGCAGTTAAAACAATGTCCATGTTTCACTTCCAGTCAACATAATTAGTGCCAGTAAGTTTGTGCTCTTTAAGAATAATAGAAAGTAAGTTGAGTGCTATTTGAAAATCCTGAGAATCATAAATAATTAAACCGATCAAACACTTCAAATTTATCAATTTATATTGAATCCCTCAAAACAATATAAAATAAAAGTCACCAATATCTCAAGCACCGTGGATTTTCATGTCACGATAGTGTGGACGTATACAAACCCAAACATTTACAAGAGAAGATTTTACCCATTAATTTCATTCATCAACCTAACTTTATGACAAAATATTTAATAGTCGGTTTCTCTTTAGCCTTGCAAATAACAGCAGTGACTCCGATGGGGAGGATACTTATTATTTACACTTAAATGTGTACCATTATTTGATTCCAAGTCCATTCCGCAAGCTTGTGTCCTTTCAGATGGAGAAGATCACACGCGCTCGAGTAATTTTCTACAATCATCATAAAGAAGTTCGTACCAGTGATCCGTGAATAAACTCACATAAACCCCAAACTTACGATTCATGTTTTACCATGAAACCAACGCCCTGATACAAATTATTTACTTTTGGATCGTTTGGTTCAACATGATCCGTTTGGAATTCAAGCAAACAATTAGCGAAAGCGAATAAAAGTTTACCTTTCACCGGGTGTATTGTTGAAGATCTGCAGTAGAGAACCACCTCTTGATCTTCTGCAGTATAACTCTAGTCTAATACTGCTGTTGTGTGGGCAACAATCTACAGGACTTCTCAATCTGCTTCTCTCCTTTTCTCACACGTTAAAACGGTGCAGGAATACGGTATCTAGAAGCTGAGATGATATTTTATATTGGGCTACAACATGGACCAGGAGGAGAAATTGGATTGGGCCTCAATTGGATTTAATTAACCAAGCATAGCCCAAAGCTTTTAATTAAGACCAATAATAATAATATAGTCCACTAAAATATTATTACTGCATTACCCATCCAATCCCAAAATTATGTTTTGGGCTCATTCTTATAATGAGCCCGAAAATCTCCCCAAGTTTAAGATATACAATGTCCATTAATTAATTAAGTTACTGACAACTACAATAATTAATATCTCATCCGAGAGTAGTACCACTCAACCTTATTATCATGCCGGAATTAATCCACTTGCAAGATTTACATGATAAACCTTATGAGCTCCTCAAGGGGACATCATCAACTTATGTCGGACATGGATTCCTTCTACAATCAACAGCACACCATAGAGACAATACTATTTCCCAACTCACCGAGTTTGTTGATTTATTACATGTGAATCTCACCCATTGATGAATCAAAGAAATATATACTGCCTTACGTGTCGAGGTTATAGTATAGGGATTAAGAGCGCGAACATCCATAATAACTGAGATCAACTTCTTCTATATAGACAATACAAGTCGAACGATCTCAAGTGGTCCTGCTCAATACACGCTAAGTGCACTAATGAGATTCTATAGTCAAGACAAACTAATACCAAATCACACTACAATCATCCCGATAGATAGTCCTCGTCTATCTCGGTTGTGAGCATCTGTTTATACTTTATAAGGAAACTGATAACATGATCTTCTGCGTGTTGTCGCACAACATATTATCTACAGTATCAAGTAAACGGACTTTTGCACAAACATATAAATAAACAATTTATAATACGCAAAACATTTGATCATATGATTCTCATTTCAAATAAAATTATTAAAACATTGTTCAATACAAAAGGAAGGCTTTTAGTATACAAATCTAACAGCCACTAGTCCTTCGGAGCATCATCATCACTACTAATCTCCATGCATCAATAATCGAAATCTCTGTGCAGATCATATAGCTTCCTATCAATCTCTCGATAGCTAGTCTGCATCTCTCCCATCCTTCTATCTATAGCATCATATCGAAGGTTGAGCGCAGTGTAATTTAAGTTCGCCAATGCCAGCGTTCGATTAGTCTCTTGGTGGTTCGCATTCAAAGTGGCGAAATGCTCGTTCATCAATCTTAATTGCTCTCGACAAAAGTGATCCTGGGCCTGCCAGAAATCCTACTGCTGCTGTGGTGGTGGCTCAAAATACACATGCTGTGGCTGTGGCTGCTGCGGTGGAGGTATCGGAGGCAAATCCATCTCCAAATACACAAAAGATGGCCGCTGTGGCTGATCCTCATCAATAAAATCGTATGGATCACCAACCAAAATCATATCCTCATCAATGAGGACTCTCTGTAAACGCATCTCAATTCGAAGTCTCCAATTTCCCTCCTCCAAACAAGTTTTGGAAATCGCCCTATGCACCGAGGTATCCATCAATAGGTTGGTGTTGATCTGAATTGTAGTGAGATCAACAATTGATAATGGAAATCAAAATGAAAGAGGATTCTTGCCATGGATGAACATCCAAGCATCATCCATCCTCTAAACAAACCCCATCCTCACACATGATGACATAATAGACTCAGGATCCCCTCGAATTAGTCTATGCCTCAACTAGATAACACTCCGCTAATGGAGTAATCAATCCACCAATGTTGACGCTCTGAAAGGGATGAGTCACGAACTTGTACAGTTGCTTTTAAAAAATACGCTCCCACATTGAAATGAACTTCATTCATCATGCACCAAAGCACGTACAGTTCTGCTCTCGGTATGCAACTCCCTTCGAATCGAGCAAACAGAGTATTGCTCAGGATCCGATCCATGTAAGCTATCACGGGGTTGCGGATGACAGTAACCTTAGCAGTATTTGAATTATAACGACCTCACCTCCCCGAGATAGATCTCCAAAACTCATCAGCATAGAAATCGGCATGCTCCACATCAGACACCTCCTCGCAACCTATCATCTTATTAAACTCATTCGTGTACATATGCTGCAACTGTCCACCAATCTGCATCCACAAACCAAAAGGAAGATAGTGATCTCTACAATCAACATTCACAGTGCACAACACCTCAGCTGTGATGTGAAAATAAGTCTCCCTCTTCATCTCCATAAACCTGGTGATCCCTACTCGATTGAACATCCAAAGAATATCATTGATGATGTTCATCTCTAACATAGCTTGATCACCTTGATAACGAGTCCTTGTTATCTTATTCGCAATAGCTGTCCACAACTCCTTCTTCCCCTCCTAATTAGCAATTTTAATGCCATAATCGGAAGGTCTCTTCTTATCAAGTTTTAACTTCTTAGCACCATTACCTTTCCTAGGAGACTTAGTCTCCTTCCTCTTCAAAGATGAAGCAATATCTTTACCTACAAAAGCTATACTCAATACACAACCAAAGAGATAAAGCAAGTATACCAATCTTAAGACTAATTAAGCATGAATTCTACTCAAGATTTCGAATTCATATGCTATAATCAACTCAAAACTTAATTCTCCAAATTTCAAGTGTTCATCTATTAATCATAACCAATATATGCTCAACACTTTCAATCATGAGACAATTTCATCCAATAGTGTTAAAATTACTACACATATTAGACATGCTTCTTAATTTCAACATTAATTCAATAAACACCATAAGCATGCATCATCTCCCACATTCAATTGCACAACATCAACACTTCAAATCAACGAGCCCATACATATAATTCGAAATTAAACTTAAGCCCGCAAGATATGCATCATTAATTTCACAAAAATCTTAACAACGTAAATTGAATCCTGCAACTTCACGTGAAATTTCAATAAAACACCAAATTCAATCACTTCAAATCCAACTAAACATATGTTCTATCATCTCTATCCAACCCTTACTAAGCACCATTCACTTCAATATAAGGATATAGACGTAAGAAAATATACCTTTGTTTCCAGTCATGTGTGTGATGTGCGATGAAAATCCCCACAAATTTGAAAGAAATAGCCCTAAATCGGACTTGAATCCTCCAAATCTTGAATGTGAAAGTGTGTGGAAAGGAAGATTTAAGTGTGGGAAGAGTTTAGAGCGAAGTTCTTACCAGTTGGGACGAGTGCGAGAGAAAAGGTGATGGAAATTGGTCGAACAACACAGAAAATTATCCTTTATTTTCAATTTCAGAACCCGTTCAACTCGAGCAGGATGGTCGAACTAGGATTTCTAGTCGAACTGCTAGAGTCTGCCTGTAAACGTGACCTCGTTCGACCTCCGTTCGACTAAAATGTCTTGGTCGAACAAAAGTGTGAGGTCGAACGACACCTCTGTACGCTGAAAAATCACACCATGTTCTCCCCTATTCCGTTCGACCATCGTTCGAACTTTAAGTTCTGGTCGAACAAGACGTGTTGGTCAAACAAACCTTTTGTAAGCTGGTTTCGCGCTCAGGTTCCCTATTCGACCTCAGTATCCTGGATGAATAGCAGTGTTTGGTCGAACAGGCTTCCAAACTTCTAAAATTTCGTACTTTTCTCATCTTTCCCTGCAAAACTCAAGCTCTAGGACAACATCAAGCATAATAATAACCAGAACAAAAACTAGAGAACCACTCCTAGACTATATAAAGGTCATGTATAATACTCCGCTCATGCTAAAATAAATAAAAGATCACTAAACACTAGGCATATTGCAAAAAATTAACACATCAAAACTGGTTAAAGTTTTAATATACCGAAAAAAATCAATTTCCCTAGCAAACATTACAAAGAAAATATTATACTCTTGGAGATACGATGAGGTAAGTACTTCACACCCCAAACTTAGTAGAAACTATAGGCGAAACTAAGTTTGCAAAGAGATGTAATTGCTGATTAGTAAGCACTTTAAATATAAAAATTTCTTACTCACACGAAATAAATAATGCAATAAAATGGGAGGAAAAGCCCCCAACAGACACTCATGTTTAACGTCGGAGAGTCACGACGATACCAACTCAATATGAGGTATCTTTAAAAATGACACAAGCATCATCTGGCGACTTATAGTGCTTCAATCGATGCCGATTCGCTGGTATTATGTCTTCCTCTCTTCAGGCTCTATGGATAATGAACGGTCCCGTCCACTTTGATTTCAATTTTTCTGCGAAAAGCTTCAAACGAGAGTTAAAAAGTAATACCGCATCTCATTGCTTGAACTATTTATAGGTAATCTTTGAGTCATGCCACTTCTTCATTCTCTCCTTATAGATCACTGAGTTCTTGTAGGCTTGATTTCTGAACTCTTCCAATTGATTGATTTGAGTTAACCTCAACTCCTTTTGATCCTTAAGACACAAGTTCAAACTTCTCAATGCCCAAAAAGACTTATGCTAAATCTCCACGGGTAAGTGGCATGGCTTTTCGTAGACGATGTGATATGGTGACATGTCAAGCACTGTCTTGTATGAAGTTCGGAACCCCATAAGATGTCGTCAAGCTTCATAGCTCAATCTTTCCTATTGGTTCCGACCACCTTCTCTAGGAGTTGCTTCACTTGCCAGTTAGAGACCTCGGCTTGCCCATTTGCTTGAGGGTGATAGGGTGTAGTAACCCTATGCTTAACACCATACTCCTTATGAACTCTCTCAAGAAGCTTGTTAACGAAGTGTGAGCCTCCATCACTTACAAGTGCTCTTGGAACTCCATAGCGGGCAAAGATATGTTTCTTCAAGAATGACAAGACCGTCTTGGAATCATTCATACTAGTTGGAATCGCTTCCACCCACTTAGAAACATAATCGATAGCAAGAAGAATGTATATAAATCCATTAGAATGGGGAAAAGGCCCCATAAAATCAATTCTCCATACATCGAAGATCTCCACAACAATGCATGGTTGAAGTGGCATTTCACCCTTTTACTTATATTTCCCATCCTTTGACATCTATCACATATCGCCACATAGGATTCACAATCTTTGAACAAGGTAGGCCAATACAATCTTTTGAGCACCAAAATGCGCCCCGTTAGGTTGTGCATGGAAAAATAAAGAACACTCTCCATCTCCATCTCCATCTCGGGCACACACCTACGGATGATAGAATTCGTAAAAATCTTGTACACAAACGGATCATACCATAAAAAGGTCTCAACATTTCTCTTGAATTTCGCAAGTTGGTACCTATTGAGATCCTTAGAAATTTCTCCTACGGCAATATAGTTGACATAGTCAGCATACCGTGGATCCATTCCTTGAGCAGCCACCACACAAGCTCTCTTTGCTCATTCAACAAATACCGTCATAATCTTCTCATCCAGGAACATTTCTTCAATATAATCGAAAGAATCATCACAATGTTCCCTTGTCTCTAACCTTGATAGGTGATCCGCCAAAATATTTTCCATTTCTTTCTTGTCTCGGATCTGTATATCAAACTCTTGTAAAAGAAGGATCCATCGATTAATCCTGAGCTTCGCTTCCTTCTTTTCCATCAAGTACCGGATCGCAGAATGATTCGTGTACACAATAGTTTTCATGTCAACCAAATACTGTCGAAACTTGTTGAATGCATACACAACCGCTAAAAATTTCTTTTCAGTGATAGTGTAGTTCAGTGCTGCATCAAAAGTTTTACTCGCATAGTAGATGATGCAGAATTTCTTTTCCTTCAGCTGCCCGAGCACCACTCCAAGTGCTAAATCACTTGCATCACACATAAGTACAAAAAGTTGAGTCCAATCCGGTGTGATCAAGACAAGTACAGTAATATGTGCCTCCTTCAAAACCTGAAAAACTGTTAGACATTATTTATCAAAAACAAAAGGAACATCCTTTTCTAGTAAGTGAGATAAGGGCTTGGAGTATTTTGAGAAGTCTTTGATAAATCTTCTATAGAATCCGGCGTGTTCGAGGAAGGACATCACTCCCTTCTCATTAGTAGGTGGTGGAAGCTTCTCAATGGCCACCACCTTTGCTCGATCAACCTACAATCCTTTGGCCGAAATATGATGGCCAAGAACAATCCTATCTCTCACTATAAAGTGGCACTTCTCCCAATTTAAGACAAGATTAGTTTCTTGACATCTCTTCAAAACAGTAGATAGGTTAGACAAATAAATATCAAAAGAAGACCCAAATACAGAAAAATCATCCATAAACACTTTTGTGATCTTTTCTATCAACCCATCAAATATGGCCATCATGCAACGCTTAAATGTAGCAAGTGCATTACACAATTTAAAAGATATTTTTTCTAAAAATAAAAGTTCCATATGGGCAAGTAAAAGTAGTATTTTCTTGATTCTCGGGTGCAATCATGATTTGATCCATGAAAGGAAGAGGAAAATGGTCTTTACATGTATTTTCATTCGGTTTCCTGTAATCCGTACATACACGCCATCCCGTAGGAATTCTCGTGGCTATGGTCTTGCCATTATCGGCTTTCACTATAGTCATGCCCCCTTTTTAGCTACAACATGCAATGGACTCATATGGGGACTATCACTAATGGGATACATAATTCCTGCATCTAACCACGTTAAGAGTTGCTTCCTAATCACTTCTTGAATCGCAAGGTTAATCTTCCGCTGATTCTGAATACAACTCTTAGCTTCATCTAGCAACCTTATCTTATGCATGCAATACGATGGACTAATACCCTTCAAGTCATCAAGAGACCAACCAATTTCCGACTTATACTTCCTAAGCACATCTAACAACTCTACAAGTTGATCATTAGTAAGAGAGAAGATACTATTACCGGATACGTTTCATTATCGCCTAAATAGGCGTTCTTCAAGTGCTCCGGTAGTGATTTCAACTCCTCCTTCTTTTCTTCCTTTGGTGTGAGTTCTCTATCCAACGGGAGGTATTGCCTAGCCCATTGGACTTCTTCAAGCTTCGTTCTTTTATATTCATACCTATCATCACCCAAAGCAAGAAAATTTTCAAAAAATTCAATACATACCTCATTAGAGAGATGATCTAGCTCCGTGGTGGGAAACGTAAGAGACTCCACCAAGCATGTCTCCAAGGGATCCTTTGACAGGATCAAGGACAAATCTTCTTTTACGATCTCCTCCACCACATGTAACATTGCGTCTCCATGGGCAGCTTTCTTTGAATAATTGAGCTGCAGTGTTTTGATAGATTCGCTGTCTCTAATTCGTTCAAGCTTCTCTTCTTCAATATGATATCTTTAAAAAATTAGAAATAGTACGGCATCTCCATGATTGCTTCAGAGAAAGGAATGTTCAAGCTTATCTTGTTCATTATGTCTAGAAATCTCTTGAACTTTTCTTCCAATCCCTTTTTCACTATCTGATGCGCGTTTTCTTTACACGCAAAATTAATCCCCAAGTATTAAGGATATCAGTTGCAATTTAAGCAAGCGACCAAGTGAAATATCGAACCCAAAGGACGGCGTATTATCAATATAATTATTATCTAAATTAACTAAGATGAAAATAAGAGTTGTGGAATTAATTATCAACTAAAATACCAGAATTAAATAACAAATAAAATAAAATAGCACTAGAATAATATGAAAGTGCATCAAGTAGGAAAATAGGTAGCTCTAAGGTAATCCAGTTTTACTACTTAACTTCCCTCTCAAGTACAGACCGACTCTGCCTTGTGGATTATGGATGCATCACTAAACCATGCAAATCTACTCTATAGACATAAGTAAATTTGCATGTAACGCGTCTGAATAACCTCGGAGCAAGAGACGTAATTTCACCCTTTTCTTTGTACTATCAATATCAATTATTTCCCACATCTGGAACCTAACCCGATATGATCTCCCTTTATAGGTACTATAAAATATTACCCTATTTATCCTGCTTAATAACCTGAATTCAATTCAATTAATAAACATTCATATATGATAGTTCTAATGAAACTCCGGAGTCCCCTCACTTAGAATCATAACATGGAATCCTGTTCTGCGGTGAACGCACTCAATCTACATCCAAGATATTTATTCAGACTCTATATACCAATTGAAGATGCACAAAACGACCGTGAATATGGATTAAAAACATGCAGTCATATATAAAATAAATCCACAAGTAGTGTTGTACGGAGGACACACAAGAGAGTTTAATTAATTCGTAGAAACCTTCAAAACCCTAGACCTACTAAAATGGTTCTAGCCCATGATGTTGTGAAGAACAATCATGGGGGTTGGATAGATCTTACCCATATGTTCAAAAAATACAAAATAAATTAGGAAATAATTAAACCCTATATGTGGGCATCGTCGGATCCTTCTTCGTCTTGAATCCTCCTCTTGGTTCTCCTCTTTATTCCACAGACTAATCTTCACAGTGATGGATGGATGGAGGAAAGGATGTGGATGATGGTTGGGGGTGATCCCCCCTTGTGGGGTGTGGGATTGTGTTGTTCTCCAATTCAATTCTCTATGCCTTCTTGGTGTGATCTACATCCCCTTTTATACTTTTTAGCTCTCCTTATGGACATAGGATGGGCTTTTTAAGACGAAAACATGCAGAGACATGCACTAGGGGTGTAAAAATACGGATCCGGTGCTGTTCAGGCACATGGTTAGACCATGGTTCAATCTGTAGGCTTGGTCGAACCATGGTCGAATCGAAGTCGGTGATTTTTTGCACTCCAGGCATGTGCTTCGACCATGGTTAGACCTCATGACTGGTCGAACCATATCATCATGGTCGAACCACGCTTTTCTCATTCTCAGGCTTCTAGTTCGACCACGACAAGGGTGGTTTGACCACTGGTTTGGGTCAAACCAGCTTGCGCAGTCTCACCGTTTCACGTATAACTTTAACATATGAGCTCCGACACTACAAAAAAGCAGTAGTCTTGTGATGGGAATTTGTGACGGTTTTGTGGCTCTTACAATATTGCAGCTTTTGTGATGGTAAAATTCAAATTATGATTACAATCTGATAACCGTTGGCCAATCTGTGCCCAAAACTGTCTAGTGATGGCTGTAGTGACGGGCTTTGTTTGTGACGGCCATAAAGCCGTCACAATATTTTTAATTTTTAATTTTTATTTTTTGTGATAGCAATTTAACCGTCAGTAAATATGAAAAGAATTAAACGGTGTCGTGTTACCTACGTGCTTGTTTATGACGACTTGTATCCGTCACAATACCCGTCACTAATCGAGAATTATAAATAGGGGCAGAACCCTTTCTTCCCCATTTTTCCCTTTTCGGCAGATGTCCACAAACCCAACAAAATTATAGGTATTTTCGGCACTCTCCCTACTAATTTTTTTATTTAATAAATTGTCTCTCGGTGTTTGGAGTGGGAATAATGTGTCATCTCTACACAATTCTTGCAATCTATTTTCATGGCCATGGATGAAAAACTGCATCATTTCGCCATGGATTTAATACTATTACAATTTTTTTTATTTCTTCCGATTTGATGTGGATTGGGGATATTTATTATTTATGTTATCTTGGGTGTGTAAGGTGATATCTTCTTTGCATACACACAACACACGTGAAAAATTCCACGCATCAATCATAAAGAAGCAGCCTTAATTTCTTTTTTACAGTATGTGTTTTTATTGAAGAGGAGAGCTAGGTGGGATTTATTGAATAGATATAGGAATAGAATGATGTTGTATGGGCAGGGTATGTTTGATTCTCCATCTGTCACATAAAGAAATAAACTAAAAAAAAAAAGATGAATGAAGCCTTGAAGAATTAAGATGATCTAACAGAAGAGATGAAGCAAATGGCTACAAAAATTTCATAGCTAAAGAAATTTAATATGGTGGGTTTAATAACTGAAGTTGATAAGTCAAATGTAATCTTTGAATAGTGTGATATATTTTCTATCTAGTACCAATAGTAAATAACTAATGAAATGCTTTGTTTCTAGTAATTATGTAATGACTATTTAGGGTTGATATACAATATTTTGAAAAATCAACCACAAAGCATAGAACCACATAGAATTCTATTTCAAACATGCAAATAAGCTAATAATAGACATAACTTTAATTTCTCAAAGGGACATTACAAATGTCACTGCATAAGGTAATTCCATTTGCAAAAAGATCAGTCATTATCAATATACTCTCATGCCAAAAATAAAAGCAAACCCACAAAATAGCATTCTTCCCAACATCTTCTACTTTCTTCCTTTGATTCTCAACTGAATTCTTTTATTTCATCTGAATGGAATTACAGTTGTGCATATAAATCTTGTACCATTGGAACTTCTATAAACTTGGTTTTGCAGGTATGAGTTTCAATTCTAATATGATTAATTAGAGATTTTAATTTGATCTTAGATGCATGTAGGATTATTATATATTTTAGTATTAATTTATACACTATATGATTGTTCGATTTTATAAAATGACAATGTAAATGCCATTTTACTACAATTTTTTTATGATTTAAAATGTATTACTAATATTATTATTATTATGTACTTTAGAAAATGACATTTCATGTATATATAGGAGATGATTGTGACGTACATTATCATTTAAAATGACTATCCATGTAGGAGATGCATTGTTATACTTATTATTTTTCTTATACAATTGTTCATTCATAATATTTTTCAAATAGAAATTTACCCTCAACTTTTAAGAATTTATAAGTTTTGATAAAGAGAAATTCATAAGTTACTCAGAACAATTTCCAACCAAACGTTTGAGTTATTATGATATGTAATGTATCAAAATTTGTGTATTTGAGTAGCGAATAAACTATTTTATATTGTTGGAGGATGGAATATTGTGTATTACTAGAATGTGCGATGGATGCACCAGGTTTTTTCCTTTAAAAAAATGGAGAACATATAAAAACAAAGGAGACTTTGTAGAATTTTTTAAAAATGAATGGAGAACGCAAAGAAACAAAGGAGACTCTGCAGAATTTTTTTACAAAATACTAATGAATGTTATTACTTTGTAGGGATATAACGAAATATATAATACTATATATAGGAAACATGAATTATTTAGCCAGTCATGAGTGGATGTATTCTCCTCGGAGGATTGGTGGAGTATTGAATCTCGACTTCGTCAACAGTATCGAGCATTTAATTGAGTTTGCTATTAGTCACCCTAGATCTATACAAGATGAATAAATTAGATGTCCTTGCAAAGCTAGGAATTGTCAAAATAAAAAATGGGTTGAGATACACGAAATGAAAGACCATGTTTATCAAAAGGGGTTCGTCAACTACTACCACAATTGGATTTTTCACGGTGAAAGAATATGGGGTCATGGACAACGTCACGTTGGTAGTGGGGAGGGTACATCATACTCTGCAAGTGAACATGGTACATCATACTCTTCAAGTGGGGTTGGTCCTAGTCTTGTCGATGGTGGTGGGGTTTGCTCATCAAGTGATGACCGATACCACGAGATGTTGGTAGATGTAGCTGGACCAACCTTTAATGCAAGTGAGCCTCAAGAACCTAACCCAGAGGCGCAAAGGTTCTACGATTTGCTGAATGCTGCAGACAAGGAGTTGTATCCTGACAGCACCCTCTCACAATTATCGATGAACGCGAGGTTGATGAGTATCAAAGCGGAGAATTTGATCTCAGAGAGAGGGTATAATCAAATAGCAGAATTGTGCGTGAGATATGTCCACCAGACAACTCTGTCCCAAAAAACTTTTATGCGAGTAAAAAATTGATGAGCGGGATGGGACTTCCGGTGGAGATCATACACTGTTGCTTTCACGATTGCATGATTTACTAGGGTGAGGACTCGTTGCTTGAGCACTGCAAGATGTGTTCGTACCCATGCTACAAGGATCGCCGGGGTAGTAGGAACGAAAAAAGATCACATAAAAAGATGTGGTATTTTCCTTTGATTCCCAGGTTACAGAGGTTGTATGCATCGTCCTCCATAGCGAATGACATGAAATGGCATGGAAAGTGTGCTAGTGATACTTCGGGGGATCTAAGACACCCATTGATAAGGACTCCTTATACCTGATGTTCGCAGGGAAGAGTAAGGGTCGGGTGCTAGGTGCTGGGAACATGGCTTGATCTATTATAGCCTCGACTAATCTGCGCTCCGCCAGTACACAGTCGGCGACATCCCAAGTGAATATTGGAGAGATTAATCATCGACTATCCAAGATCACAGAGGCGGAGGCTCGAATCAATGAGGCTCTAGAGGAGAGTTGCAGGGTTCAGGAGAATTCTCGTCGAGACCTAGAGGAGAGTCAGAGGGCTAAGGAGGTTGCCCGTCTAGACCAAGAGGATGTTGTTCGCATTCGTGTTGAGGCTGAGAGGATTGTGCAGACGATGGAAAACTGGGCCACGATGATGAATTTGCCGCAGGTGCCAATTCTTTCTAATCCTCCATCACCTCCTAGACGTGCATCGCGTGTTCGACAACGATCAACATTCGGGAGTCATTAAGGATCTACATCCGAGAATCGCCGACATGATACATCATCTGAGGATGATCGTGATCACTTGGATGATTGATTGATATCATGAACATTTTTTATTAAGGATTCTTAAAATTATAACTATGTTTTTGTTGAATTTTATTAATGTGTATGATTATGTAGGAACTTTGAATGGATACTATTATATTATGAATTCAAAATATGCATTACTAGTGAATATGTGTATCAAACAGTGAGTAATATATATGTTTTAATCCTCCTACAGGTTATATGAGAGGTTATTAGAGGGAACTCTATCAAAAATTTTTATAAATAAACATTTCATAGATAATAATAAGGGATTACAAATAATATATTAATTAAAGTCTTCTGTGTATGATAATGATCTCTTAATAAAAGTAAATGTGTAATGATCATACTTGATGAGGTAATTACAAGTGTAAATTAACAAGTAGTGTAAGTATTAAATGTTTTCTTCTGATTAATGTATAAAATTTTAACAAATTAAAATTTAATAAAATTAAAAACTGACCGATCTTAATACTATAATCTTTATAAATGACGTAGTGGTCAAATGATAAGGATACATATATACATATTACTATATGCATATAAATTGTATTTACTTATATAATTAGTATATATACATTATAAGTATAAATATATACGAAAATAAGCATATACAAATGAATATATGAAATATATTACATATAAGGATGAAGGAAAAGATGTGAGATATTAATAGACAAAAATAATTAATGTGAGAATGTAGTTTTCTAATTACTATTAATATAATTAAATTATTGAACATTATGTAGATCGTGAAATAAGTAAACTAATTAATATATTATTGTAATAAATATGAAAAAAATAGTAACAAGTATATATTAAATATATATACATAACTACTGTGGCTAAATATTTAAAAAAGAAAATAACCATTCAATATAATTTATTTATTATAATATATATATATATATACACACACACATTACTTTTTAATATATTAATATTTTAAATAGGATTTATATACAATATAAGATTTATTATTGAAGTATGAGTATACAACATTACATAGTAAAATAATGATATATACAATAAATGTTAAATATAAAACAAGAATCATCTTGGCTCAAGTGGTCAACCATTACCCTTAAAACCCTCCCCCACATGGGAGGTCAAGGGTTCAAATCCCCCAAGGAACTGGATATCCCAGCATATAATGCTAGACCGAAATTAAATAGAAATTCAAAAGAAAAAAATAGTTAGCCGGTTGGGTCAGGTTGCTCGAGCATGGTTCGATCTGCCGGTTGGCTAGGGTTCGAAACCTTTTTTGTAGATTTGTCAAAATTTTAGTGACAGGTTTTATGATGGCTTCTTTAATTTGTGACGGCTTATTCAATTTTTTTTTAAAAAAATAAATATTTTGTGAGGGCTTTAGTGACGGATAATACGCTGACGGCTATAAGCCGTCACAGATTTTCGTCAACAAAAGGCCTTCACAAATGTTATCCGTCAAAAAAGCCATCACAATTGTGACGGCCATCCCTCACAAAACATTAGTGACGAGCAACATTGTGACGGCCACAAAGCCGTCACTAAGCCCGTCATAAATGAGCAACATTTTTGTAGTACGATTTGAGTGATCCTTATACCACGCGATCCTCTCTTCCTTGGATTTCTATCCATATAAAGTAATCTCAGAAACTCTAACATTTGAATATGTAACAAATCATGCAAAGTGGAACAGCCGTTCTGTTCGGCATAGCTCGCGCGACGTCACCATTTTGATCATAACTTTCTCGTTTGGATTCCGATTGAGGTGTTCTTTATGCCAAAACGATCCTCTCTTCGGTGGCTTTTCAATAAAATATCAAAATTCACGTTTTGATATCCACAGAAATACTCAAAAATTATGAAATTTAGACGTGCGTTTTTCAGCATTCATACACAAGTTGCACATTTTCTCCAACTTTGCAAATTTGATTCTTTTTCCACCTAAAACACAATAAAACATATCAAGTGCACCTTTTTCTCACATATATCGAATACACGACACTTGTGATAATATATGAAAACAATATCCATCAAAAAGATGTTAGATTGGACACTAAAACATGCTTATTTTCACTCTCATCAATCCTCCAAACTTACCCTTGCTTATCTCGAGGCAACAAAATAAAAATAAAGAGAAAGAGTAAAAAAATTAGCGGGGAAACAAGGACTATGATCAATACCTCCTTTAAAATACAATTATCCTCAACTTAGGTCATGCAACTCTTATTACATGTAATAATCAATTCGTAGCATACAAGATAAGACAATCACCACTAATTCAAATGCTCCATTCACATGTTCTCACGGAAGTACATATCACTCGCACTCAAGAGTAAAAGATGTACACTCATGGGTTAAGGTGTTTACACTCAAATTCAATTCAAGTGCATGCGTAACCATAAGCTTGCCAAACGTCTCAAACTCTCCACCACTAAAGGTATGATTCGACAATGGGATCAAAAAGGACTTTTTTTTATGTAATGATGGCTCTTTGGTTAAGTTAAGAAATATATGGATAAGTGACTAAAAACTCAGATCAATCAAGTTTGCATTTCATCATGATCTTTCATTCTTCTTACTCACTTCAATTAAGCACAACAACCTCCTCAACTTTTTCATTTTTTTTTCAAGCACAACATTCTTTGCTTCTTTTTTTTTCTTTTCTCTCGAGGTACCACTTTCGGGCACTACCTCACGCATCCTCCATAGGGTACTAGATTTGAGCACTACCCTAGGGTGTTTAGTTCAATGGAGTACTAGATATTAAGAACTACTCCATGTTTTTCCTTAATTAGATACAACTTCAAACTCAATCACTACTTCAACACCAATTTCATTAATTCTCAAACTGTTATAAAATTTCATCAACACACTTTGAAAAACCATTAATTCTCGTCATAGAATCATGACTCAAAAATTTCAGAAGCTCAAAGTGGCTATTTCTCGTAGGCTGCCAAAGAATGAGGTTTTTAGGCTCAACGAGGCTAACTACGGATAAACATTATTCGATAGGGAATTATTTGGTTAAGTGACTCATAAATTCAAAGATGGCCTAAGATCATCTCCCATCATCTAACACACATGTAGTTTCAAGTAAGACAAGTGCAAGTTCTAGAATACACACACTAGAACGATACTCACCAAAAAAGAAAAATCATGTGATCATGTACATGATCAACGAGACTCAAAATCTCACATGGGTTTTTAACAAGTAATAGATCACTTTTCATGTTAAGTAATAACTCACAAGTACACTTCCTTCATCAATTTCAAAAGCATATGAATTTTAGGGACAATTTAAACAATATAAGCTCACATGTGGATCACCAAAACTAAAATTAAAGAACTCAATCCTTCCACTCCAACTAATTACAAAGCATAAAAATTAGAATAAGGAAACGAGGGCACCTAATTTTTCTTCGACTTATTTACGAGCTCCTTGAGTTGTTCAACTCGGTCAGGTTAAAGCCTTAGTATGGAACTCGTTTCTCACTCTTTTACCTTCTCTATCATCAAAGCTCAATCACACTCATCATCACAAGATTCATCAATAATAAAATATGAGAACTATAAGAACTCAATTGACTATCTAATCAACTCCACACACTAGAAACACCAACACAACACATTAAACATTACGTAAGTTGCAAAAAATCGACATATCAACACCGGTTAAAATGTTAATATGCAGCAAAAAATAACCCCCTAACAAACAAACAACCAACGAAAGGAAAAATTATACCCTCGGTTCTCATAAGATGAAGTAAGTACATCACACCCCCCAAACTTAGTAAAAACGTAAGTCGAAACTAAGTTTGCAAAGAGATATAATTGCCAAAACGTGAGCATCTTAAATATAATAAATCCTCACTCACACGAAAGAAACACTAAAGCAATGAAATAAAAGGGAAAACCCCCAACAGGCGCTCGTATTTAACGTCGGAGAGTCACAACGGAATACCACTTTTTGAACTACTGGATCAGATGGTGGTCTTCTCGCATCCTTACCTTCAAGTACTTTCTTTCCCTCTTCTTGTCTACATTCAGCACCTCACCTTTCTTGGTCACAAGTATATGATCCTTGGAATTTCCTTCCTCCTATGGCTGTCTAGACTTCTCCTTGTCAATCTTCCACATAAACTCAGAATCATCTGTCCTATTAAAATCAAGATTAAACAAGTTAGAAATCACATCTATGCTCTTACACGATTGAGTCTCCATGTGCATCTTCATTGCTTGATCATGAGAGAAAATAATATCTTCATTATCCTTCTGCAGTCTAATCTTCTCGGCTCTCAACCTCTTTTCACTTTCCTACTTCTTTTCCACTATAAGCTCAGTATTCTACTCTTTGGATGACACTGAAGTATCCTTAAAATCAGGTAAAGTATTCTGCGCAAAAAACGGTGCTGGATAGGGCAGTTCGACCTCAGTTTGACCATGAGTGCTGGTCAAACCAGGTGTGTCGTGGTCGAATCGAGCTTCAGAAAGTATGGCATCCCTTGTACAGGTCAGTTCGACCTTGGCTCGACCTACAGGATTGGTCGAACCAGGGTTGGATTGGTCGAACCCAACATCAGAAAATTCAGAGTCTTGCGGAAAGGCTCGTTCGACAAAGGGGTTTGGTCGAACCATGTATGTCATGGTCGAACCGTGTATCAGAAAAAATATGATGCTACAGACAAGTTGGTTTGACCATGGTTCAATTGGTCGAACCAGAGTGTTGTTGGTCGAACTGGCCACCTGGATGCTCCGGAGGTTGCCCAGGTGCTTGGTTCGACCTCCAGGCTGTGGTCGACCTATTGGCTTGGTCGAACCGAGGTCAAATCGAGCTCCTAGTGCTTTAGAATTCATTTCTGGCATCATTGTTCCCTCATATTGTGTTCCAGACCTTAACGTGATGGCTTAGCACTCTTTCGAATTCATTATGCCTTGAGATGGGAACATTTGTTTCTCCGATGTTTGTGTCAATTGATTCACGTTCCCAGCCATCTCCCCCATCATCAAAGTAAGGTCCTTCAACTGCTTAGATAAATCTGCATGATTAGCATTCATAGTAACTTAAGACGATCAACTCTTGCAACATTCTTAGCCATGTATCAACTGAAGGTATCTTCAACACTCTTCACTTCTTGCTGCTTCATACTAGGCCCCCTTTTTGCCAACTCTTTAACGTACTTCTGCTGGGACTCTAGTAGCTTGTTGATGTTAGCTAGACTAGAGATGATCTCATCATCCCTATTCGGCTTCACCCTTGATTTTCAACCTGCACCACCTTGCCAAGTACATAAGATCCTCTAACTCTCTCAGTAGGCCAGTCACGTGAATTCATAGAGATGTCTTCAAATAACTTTTCTGCTTCAAGTGTTATCTTAGATAACAGCGCTCCTCCTGATGATGCATCAATAAAAACACGCAACTCATAATTCAATCCATAGTAGAAGATGCTTATGTAATGAGCTTTAGACATTCCATGCTGTGGGCACCTCCTAAGCATGTCTTTAAACTTGTCCCACGCCTCATGAAATTTCTCACCCTGATTCATAATAAATTGGGTGATCTCTTGCCTCATTCTTAAGATTCTTGAAGGTGGCATGTATCTCTCTAAGAACTTCTGCTGCAGTTGGTCCCATGTAGTGCAGTCTCCTACATCAAGAGTGTAATACCAAGCTTCTGCCTTATCAATCAAAGAGAACTTGAATAGGGCGATCCACCTAGCATTATCATTAGTTCCATCACCTTTTTGAGTGTTTACATAACCAATGAATCTTTTGAGATGCCGATATGGATCTTCAAAGCAACATCCAGAAAAGGGATACTTCTCTACCATGCTAATAAGAGCGGGTTGTATCTCAAAATCATCATCTTCCCCCTTACTCCTATCATCCCAATGTTACCAATTCCATAGTTCGTGAATATTTCACGTATGGCACATTATCCAGATTCTGCTTTGCTCCGGTCATGTTTAGCTCTATGTGTTACTTATTTCCTTTCCTTCCTCTCCTTTTCCTAGTGCACAAGTACCTCAGAAAAATTCAAGGATAGATATAAATGAATAATCACAATTTAAAGTCTTAATCAAACTAGAAATAATAAATTAATAGTAACAGTCGTCCCCATCAACGGTGCCAAGAACTGGATGCGAGTTTTCTTTGCACAAAAAATTAATTCCCAAGTATTAAGGATATCAGTTACAGCTTAAGCAAGCGACCAAGTGAAATATCGAACACAAAGGACGCCATATTATCAATTTAATTATTATCTAAATTAATTAAGATGAAAATAAGAGTTGTGGAATTAATTATTAACTAAAATACTAGAATTAAATAACAAATGAAATAAAATAGCACTAGAAGAATACGAAAGTGGATCAAGTAGGAGAATAGGTAGCTCTAGGGTAATCCAGTTTTACTACTTAACTTCCCTCTCAAGTGCAGACCGACTCTGCCCTTGTGGATTATGGATGCATCACTAAACCATGCAAATCTACTCTATAGACAGAAGTATATATGCGTGTAATGCGTGTGAATAATCTCAGAGCAAGAGACGTAATTTCACATCCCTTTCTAGGTACTATCAATATCAATTATTTCTCACGTCTAGAACCTAACCCGATATGATCTCCCTTTATAGGTACTATAACCTTTTTATCCTGCTTGCTAACCCGAATTTAATTCAATTAATAAACATTCATATATGATAGGTCTAATGAAACTTCGAAGTCCCCTCACTTAGAATCATAACATTGAATCATGTTCAGCGGTGAACGCATTCAATCTACAACCAAGATATATATTCAGACTCTATATACAAATTGAAGATCCACAAAACGTACGTGAATATGGATTAAAAATGTGCAGTCATATATAAAATAAATCCACAAGTAGTGTTGTACGGAGGACACACAAGAGAGTTTAATTAATTCGTAGAAACCTTCAAAACCCTAGACCTATCAAAACGGTTCCAGCCCATGATGTTGTGAAGAACAATCATGGGATTGGATAAATCTTACCCATGTGTCCGGAAAATACAAGATAAATTAGGAAACGATTAAACCCTATATGTGGGCGTCGTCGCGTCCTTCTCCGTCTTGAATCCTCCTCTTGGTTCTCCTCTTTATTCCACAGACGAATCTTCACAGTGATAGATGGATGGAGGAAAGGATGTGGATGATAGTTGGGGGGTGATCCCCCCTTGTGGGGTGTAGGATTGTGCTGTTCTCTAATTCAATTCTCTATGCCTTCTTGGTATGATCTACATCTCCTTTTATACTTGTAAGTTCTCCTTATGGACCTAGGTTGGGCTTTTTAAGACGAAAACATGCAAAAACATGTACTAGGGGTGTAAAAATATGTATCCGGCATTGTTCAGGCATAAGGTTCAACCATGGTTCGACCTAAAGGCTTGGTTGAACCATGGTCGAATCGAAATCGGCAATTTTTCGCGCTCCAGTAATGTGGTTCAACAATGGTTCGATCTCATGGCTGGTTGAACCATATCATCGTGGTCGAACCATGCTTTTCTCATTCTCAGGCTTCTGGTTCGACCACGACAAGGGTGGTTCGATCACTGGTTCGGGTCGAACCAGCTTGCGCAGTCTCACCGTTTCATATATAACTTCCACATATGAGCTTCTATTTGAGTGATTCTTACTCTCACGCGATCGTCTCTTCCTTGCCTTTCTATCCATATAAAGTACTCTTAGAAAATCCAACATTTGAATATGTAACAACTCATGCAAAATGGAACAGCCGTCCTGTTCGGCACAGCTCGCGCGATTTAACCATTTTGATCATAACTTTCTCGTTTGAATTCCGATTGAGGTGTTCTTTATGCCTAAACGATCCTCTCTTCTATTGATTTTCAACCATGTATCACACTACCAGTTTTAAAATCCACAAAAACACAGAAAAATTATGAAAATTGGACGTGCATTTTTTCAGCATTCATACACAAGTTGCACATATTCTCCAACTTTGCACTTTTGATCCTTTTTCCACTTAAAACATAATAAAACACCTCAAGTGCACCTTTTTCTCACATATATCGAATATAAGACACTTGTGTTAATATATGACAACAATATACATCCAAAATGTAGATTGGACACTAAGACACGCTTATTTTCACTCTCATCACTATCCTCAAAGGAAACAAAGGCGGTATCTTTGTTTTTGGAATTCCCCATTCATCACGTTCTACCTCCTTTGCTTTGTCCTTCTCGATTTTCAATCTCTTGGATCATTTCCACTTCTTCTCTACCATAAGCTCAGTATTCTGCTCTTGGGATGGCTCTAGAGTGTACTGAACAACATGTGTAGCATTCAGTATCGAAACGGGAGATGTGTGAAGCTGTTCGACCAGAGTGGTCTAGTTGAACAACATGAATGTGGTCGAACGAGGTCTTTGTAAGCGGGTTCAGATTATCCAATGCCAGTTTGACCATAGTTTGACCAGAATATTCTGGTCGAACGGGATAAGTCTGGTCGAACGAAGTCCCTGAAGACTGAACGCGATCTTTCTTCTCCACAAGTGCACGTTCGAACAAGGTTCGACCAGAGTGGTCTGACTGGTCGAACGGTGGTGCCTTGATCAAACGGTGATATAAAAAACAGAGCATCGAAACTCTATATTTCTAAAAACTGTTCGACCTCAGTTCGACCATTAGGTCTGGTCAAACTGGGTGGTGTTGGTCGAACAGGGTTCATACCTTCTTCGTTTCTGCTCACCGGCTTCATCGGACCTTCGTACTGCGTACCGGACCTCAATGTGATGGCATTACAAGACTTAGGGATCGTAATAATTTGCGACGGAAGCTTTCCTTTTTTCTATTGTTTGTGTCAATTGATTTACACTCCCTGCCATCTGACCCGTCAACAATGTTAGTTCTTTCATCTGTTTTGACAACTCCTCATGCCTTGAATCAATTTTTCCTTCCAAACGATCCACACTCGCATCATTCATAGCCATGTATCGGTTCATCGTATCCTCTAAACTAGGTTTTTCTTCTTCCATCTTGGCACCAGGATTAATACTAACAGGAGGTTGCATCACTGCATTTGGATTGCTCCATGAAAAATCCGACCTCCTTTGTTGTTGATAATAACCCGGAGGACCATGATTGTTGTATTTCCCTTGGTAATTTCTATTTCCATGATTATTTGGATACCTCGTTCCTTGAATACTTTGTCCCGTGATATAGTTCGCTTCTTCTAATTTCTCTTGGATGGTCTCTCTTCACCATCATCCTGCTGCATCATTATTGGTACTTTTAGTGACAAATCAGTGATCTGCTTCTACTGTGATTCAAGTAGCTTGTTTATACTAGCCAAGCTAGAGACGATCTCATCTTCTCTACTCGACTTCACCATAGTATGCTCAACCTGTGCTACTTTTCCAAGGACATAAGTTCCTCGCAATCTATTAGTAGGCCAATCTCTTGAATTCATCGAATATCCTCGAAAAGCTTCCCGGCCTCAACATGTCTCTTCGCAAGTAAAGCTCCACTCGATGACGCATCAAGTAAAACTCTAGAGTCATTATCCAATCCGTTATAGAAAATACTGATGTATTATGGTTTAGTCAAACCATGTTGAAGACACCTTGGAAGCATGTCCTTGAATCTATCCCAAGCTTCATGGAACTTTTCTCCGTTATTGATCATAAACTGATGAATTTTTTATTTCAATTTAAACACCTTTGACGGTGGCATATATCTCTCCAAGAATTTCATCTTCAAATCTGATGTGTTGTCGCTGGCAACCAAAAATAAGATTTATAATTTCCAAACAAACTCACTAGAATGTAGTAGGGTAAGTAAGGGTCGAACCTATAGGGAATAATCGAACTTTAATTGAATCAATTGTGTTTTCAAAAAGTAACCGAAGGGGGATTGGATTGAATTCTAAACTATTAAACATGAAAACATAAATAATTGAAATTGCAGAAAATATAAAAATAAGATAAACAAATAAAATTGAAAACCTAGTCCAAGGATTCGATCCCCTCCCATATCCTAATTCATATAGATGAAATTCTTAAAATACCAACAAGTTCATAAACTCAAGCCCCTATGCTAACAGTACGACCAATTAACTTGAAATATCCTTAAGTTTACTAACCTAGGGTACGACCTCTAGATTAAACTATTCCCGAGTGACCCTATGGATTCGAACTCGACAATGCATTTAGATTTAGATATTAGGACTACTAGGCTATGAAAACCGATTAAGAATCATACAACCTAGATTTCTTGATTTCAAGAGGTACTCCCTCATTTTGCTACTCGATTCACAATATTATAACAATTACGGATTATAATATGTAAAATAGCTATTGAACAATCAATCACCTAGTTAGAGGGGTAGTCTAAACAAGCAATTGAAAAATCAAGATTCACATCAAAGACAATCACAAAAAAATTCATAAAACAGGTTGATAATATTATTCATAATCAAACATGAAAATTAATCTACGGAGGTTCATAATCCTTGGACTAGAAACGAAATTACATAATGGAAATTAAATTGAAATTGAAATTGAAGAACCGATGTTCTTCATGGTGGTGTCATTCTCCTGCCGCCCCCAATCTGCCTTCTACCTTGGCGTGAGTGATAGAATTCCAATATTAATATAAGGATCCTGAATTAATTTATATTTGACCTTCCATTATAAATGTGTCCAAGTTCATTAGATCTTCAGTCTCTTTGGTAAGTTTCCTTATGCTCTTTAAACCAAATCCCTTCTTAATTTACTTGGTTAAATCTTTAATTTCTTGCAATAAAGATTATTGTAATAGTCACACAATAAATTATGGTGATTGTACTATTTATCTCAATTTAGACCTGTTTTGACAAGGATTTAAAAAATTATAGTACAAGTGTGAAAATATAAATAAGTCGTAATTAACATGTAATAATCCATAACTCACATAAAATATATATGACTTCATCTAAAATAATAATGTAAAATTACGACTTATCAAAATCGTTCCATGTAGTGCAGTCGGCAGCACTAAGAGCATCATACCAATCTCTCGCTCTTTCGCAAACGAGAACTTAAATAATAGGATCTTCCTTGCATCTTCATGGTTCCTGTATCTTTTTGTGTACTAGCATAACTAAGGAACTTATTAAGATGTTGCTGAGAATCCTCAAAAGTCCCCCTTGCAAAAAAGTTCTTTTCTATCATGCTGATAAGAGTGGGGTGAAGATCAAAATCTGCATTGGCTCCGCGCGCTCCTAACAGCCCAAAGTTGCCCCCTCCGTTGTTCTTAAAGACTTCACAAGTGGCAACATTGTCCGGATTTGCCCTCCTTTGGGCCATATTGACTGCTTCTGCTTCCGAGTTGTTTTCTGTTGCAACCGCAATCGCTTCCGAGTTCAGTTCTTCGACGTCTGCTCCAAGATTAAGAGCTTCAGTCGCTTTCACTTTCTTATCCTTCTTCTTCTTTGTCTTCTTCTTTCTCGACGATGCTCAATGTTTCTGTCTTTGATCTAGTGTGCATACACCTAAGAGAAATAAAGCATTAGAATCTAAAGACAAGTATGGAATAGTTTCAAATAAAATAGCAATAATAAATGTGATAAACGACTACCGTCCCCGGCTACGGCACCAGAAACTTGATGGAAATTTTCTCAACACACAATTTTAATCCCCAAGTATTAAGTATGCGATTGTAGCTTAGATAAGCGACCAAGTTATATTATCGAACCCAAAGGACAGTTGGTTATCCATTTATTATTATCTAGTCTAAAAGAAACTATTGTTGGCAATTTAAGTGGATAATATTTATTAACTACTAAACAAATAATTAAAATAGCAAATTAAATAAAATAGTAGAGATAGATGAGAGTAAACAAATGAGAAGATAGGTAGCTCTTCGAGCCATCTAGTTTTACTAGTTAGTTTTCCTTCCGTATGTCAATGTCCGACTCTGCCTTGTGGAATATGGACGCATCACTGAGCCATGCAAATCTATTCTATAGACACAAGCAGATAAGCGTGTAACACATGTATATTACTTTGGAGCAAGAAACATAATTATACCCCCTTCCTTTCTAGGTACTATCAGTATCAATTATTTCCCCTAGGTTTGGTACTCTAACCCGATATGATCTCCCTTTATAGGTATTATACAATCATCCTCTTTATCCTACATACTAACCCGAATTCAGTTCAATTAACAAGTATTTATATAAGATAGTTCTAATGAAGCTTCGGAGTCCCCTCACTTAGAATCATAACATAGAATCCTGCTCAGCAGTGAACACACTCAATCAATAACCAAGATATGTATTCAGACTCTGCATAACAGTTAATGATGCACAAAACAACTCTGAGTATGAATTAAAAATGCATAGTCTTATATAAAATAAATCTACAAATAGTGTTATACGGAGTATACAAACGGAGATTCAATTAACTAGATAGAAACCTTCATAACCCTAGGACTACCAAAGTGGTTCTAACTCATGACGCTTCGAAGAATGTTCATGGTGTTTGGATAGATCTTACCCATAGTCTTGAAAATTACAAGAAAGATTAAGTTGCGAAGTAAACCCTAGATGTGGGCGTCGTAGCTTCTCGTTCTGTCTTGAATCTTTACTTAGTTCTCACTTGATTCGCTGCACGAATCTCTCTCTACCGTTCCTGCTGATGGAGTTGGGGTTTGGTTGTGGTGTGGGATGGATGTGGAATCTAACTCCCTTTTTGGTGTGATCAGCACCTCTTTTTATAATTGTAACTTCTCTTCATGGACCTTTCTGGGCTTTTTCGTAGAAAACACGCACATGCACGCACTTGGAGGTGAAATCCCGATATTTCGGAGCTAATATGTCCCCGTTCGACCAGATCTGGATTGGTTGAACAAGACCTCCTGGTCGAACGGTGGTCGAACGGCATGCCTGTAACCTGAAACTCGTCTTCACGTTCACCGTTCCACTTGGCCTCCTCGTTCGATTTGACAATCCTTGGTCGAACTGAACGTCTTGGTCGAACAACCACTCGGTACGCTGAAATCTTCTCCGTTCGACTTATCTCCTCAGTTTGACTAGTTTGATGTTGGTCGAACAGCCCCTCCAGGTCGAACAACCCTCGAAAATCGCCTCAAAAAATCGTGTTTTTCGATTCCGAGCACTTAAGATTTATTTTCCTGTACAAATATATATGCTCAAATAGCCTCAGTAGCATCTGATTCGTGGATCTTCCATAAAAACCCCGATTCATTTTGATAATAAACCAAATCGTACTAAATTTCCACATAAATCGGAGCTCAAAACACGTGAATATCACTCTCATCACTACACAAAACAATTAATTATTCCGTGTAGGGCTCACACACAACACTCATACAACTACACATTAAATATTATTTCTCTCACTTCATTACATATTAAATTATTATATCTCTTAATTTACTTGCAAAAAGCAAACGTAAACATTAATGTGGGAAGGAGAGAGTATAACATATTTTATAATTTATTTATTACCTTAAAAGTACTACATTACCCTAAAAAAGCCATTAAAGGGGATAAAAAAATAAATTTTCTTTAACTCCGTGCCTACTGTAACGGTGAAGAATATTATAATATGGGACGGAGGGAGTACTTGTTATATGTTATAATAAATGTCTAAATTACGCTACGCGTTTAAAGAGTTGAGTGGTCATTAATTAATTAAAGTATATTATGTTAACCTACAAACAAACATGGCCTTAACATGGAATATTAGTGTCCTTGCAACACCAGATAACGGAGAGTTCATAGGCTCAAATTTTCTCTTAGTCCAGTCCACCGCCTTATTCTCCTCCGCCGCCCACTAGAAGTGGCGTACACAGCTTCAGCATCCACAACGCCACCGTCGTCATACCCAGGTTCTTCTCCCTCCGACCGATGTCAGGCTCAAGTCGCCGTCGCGAACAACACAAAGTGTGATTATCAATGTTTGTCGGAATGTAAATCACATAGCTGTTTCGAAGTCACATATTAATACATTTAGTGAAATTGCAAAGCAAATGCACTTATGTTTGAAGAAGTTTGTGTTAAGCTATTGCAAAAGGTGGAATGCAACATATTTTATGTTATCTGTTGCTCTAAAATTCAAAGATTCCATTCCCTGATATGAAGAAAATGATGAGTCAAATAAGCATTTGCCAAGTCTTGAGGATTGAAAAAATGCTGAATTGGTTTGTTCATTTCTTGAAGAATTTAATAAAATTACTCATGACCTCGTTTGAGGTATTGCCTTTTATCTTTCTTTTTTATTTAATAAAAATACAAGATTAATTCATTGTCAACCTTAGTTTATTTCAATTACATAATATCCAACTTCACATCTGTTTCTTACCGAACTCTACAAGATAAGAAGTTATCGGATGAAGCAAATGTAGGTTATAAAAGTTTCATGGCAGATATGATTAAGAGGATGAAAGTTAAGTTTGCTAAATATTGGGGTGATTGTGACATGCTAATATCAATGACAATCGTTTTAGATCCAAGAAATAAGATGATATTCCTTGAATGGGCTTTCCCTGAGATTTATTCTTCAGGCAATTCAATTGTGAATATTACCTTGGTTCATGAGACATTATATACATTGTTCAATGAATATGTAGAGGCTTACAAATCTAATACTGAAAATTTGTCAAAGGTGATTTTACTTAAAGTTCTTTTCTTGTAAGTAATAATTCTAGTGGAAAATGCAAGAATACTTTTAGGGCTAATTTGAATGGATTTTTTAAGGAAAATTGTAATATTCAAAGAGTGAAGACTAAATTAGATATGTACACAGGAGAGGATTGTGTTGTTGCTGATGGTAATGGAACTTTTTTTGAAGTCTTGGCAGGTTGGAAGATGAAAGACTTAAAGTTAAAATCCTGTCAAAGAAGGCTTGTGCTATATTAGTTATTCTAATAACTACAATAGCTTTTATATATGCTTAGTGTTGGCGATAGGGTTATTGATCCATATCGTGTTAATTTGGGAGTGGAGACTGTTCAAGCTATACTTTGTCGAGAGGATTAATTGCAATCTCGTTACAATATAATGAGAAAATAAAAGGTAAAATAGAGAATATTTCTTTAGAGTGTTATTAAATACACACCCCTTTTTATTGAATACACACCCTTTTTAAATGCACACCCCTTTTTAATTTTTTAAGTCTTAATTTTATTGTATACACACCCTTTAAAATTTCTAAATTACCCTTTTAGTTTTAAGAATTATGCACACCCTCAAAATACCTAATTTGCTGCAAATAGCGTGAAATTCTTACAGATTCCCGAAGAGGAGAACCACATTGTGCTTTTGAGTTTGGTAGTGATAATTTTGGTTCTTGATACTTGCTTTGCATTTTTGTTGGTAGATTAATGTGCCAACAATTTTTATGTCTGTTTCGTATTTATTAGAAAAAACCCATATTTTATTGAACTTCTCATCAAAGCGAGTCTGTAATTTCATTGTAGTTTTGAACATGTATTTTGATTAAATTCTTGTAACTTAAATACATGAATTCAATTTAAATGAAAACGCAACTTCAACTTGAGTATTAATTTTCCTGCAAACCTTAAATAATTTTTATTAATAATAGAAACTCAAATTGAGATTATGAAAGTATGGTGTTTTAATCAAAATTATTGTATTCCCTCATCTGGATGTTTTAATTCCAACATTCCTACAGATTCCATCACCATAGTAATCAACATTCTTCTCACACAATCAATCTGACGGCATGAACAGTAACGATCATTTGATATCCCAAATCAGGAAAAAGATGGAGTGTATTGATCGCTCAGTAATATATCCATTGCATAATCTGCACAAATTTTGTTCTTGATGGAAATTCCACAATTTCTGCTCTTTGTATGTTCAGCAATCATTTGTTTCAATCAAGGGGAACAGATGTTGATGTATGAGTATATCACCAATGGCGCATTGAAGGATGAGGATCATTCAGATCGGCGCCGTGCCGCTCCAGCTCCTTCGCGAGCCCGCCGTCGATGACGGCTGTGCCACCGCACCGCTGGAGAAAACTTGTCATGAAACACGAACGATCTTCCACTGTTTCTAAAACCATATCTGCAATATGTGCCGTCAGCCTTAACGTATCTTTTCTCTTGTTCTGTTTTCAATGCAGCGGCGATGACGGTGGCGTCAGGGATGGGTTGAGCTTGTTTATGAAATATTACCCTCGTTTCTTTTCCACGTTCGATGACTCTCAAATCAAGACTAATCTCTTTGACTATAAAATCAGTTAGTGTTCATACAAATTCAATCATCTTTGTGATCATACAACTGTCAACTGTGTTTTCTTGTGCAGGAATCAGGTTGAATTAGATTAGACGATTAAAGATAGTTCGAATATTAAGGATTTCATAAGATAAGACATGAATAAATATAATTTAATTTAGAATATATGGGGTGTGTATTTAATTATATTAAGGGTAATATAAACTTTTAAAATATACAATATTTTAATAATATAATAATAGGGTGTGTATTCAATAAAAAGGGGTGTGTATTTAATTGATGCCTTCTTTTTATTTGCTTATATGTATGTTTTTTTGTAGTGGTCAACTGTACATTTAATTAATACTTTGAAGTTTGATAATGTATGTTTTCATGTAAAAGGGGTGACTTCGGAGATTCAACAAGTGTAGCTTAAGTAGGGGGTTTAGCAATGGTTTATACTATGTTTATAATAGACTTATGCACTAAATGTTGGTGATTTTGTGATTGTGTGATTTGTATGGTATGTAATGTGTTTGGATCATGGATTGTCTATTGATCTTTATGTGAACCATTAATTAACTTAAGTGTTATGTTGTAAGTATATTAATATTTTTTTTCTTGGTTATGTAAGATGTTGATGCTGATTTACTTTTGATTAAAAAAAAGATAAAAGATTAATAATTTTAAGTTTAACGAGCCCATACTTGAACTAATAACTAGTTTTTTTATCGAGTCGAATTCGAGTTCGAGCTCGAGTTTTACTCTATTTATAGCCGAGCTCGCGAACTATTCTTGAACTATATATTTTACATACAAGTTGAGCTTAAGCCTAAAAATAAAAGTTTGAATTGAACTCGAGCCTTAAAATAAACAAGTGAGTCAAGCTCAAACCCATGCAGCATTATTCAGCTCGACTCGACTCGATTACATCCCTTCTTGCACAATAAGCAATTTAGTGAGTGGCAAGACACTACGGTAGTTAATCTCTTATGTATCCCAATATAAACTTTTACTGTAAAGCTTGAAAATTTCATAAACAAGGAATGATTATGAGAATTGGCTTAATTAATTCTTTATTAGTTTCATGGAATATTATATATCACCCCTCTCTTAGGTTGTAATCCATCCGGCCATTGCTTTTAAATAACAGGCTTAGAAGAAAATGAAGCCCTCTTAAATGCAATTAGTGTATATAACCCCTTAAAACTTTAAGGCCCATAAAGTATTATTAACTCAATGTGAACCAAACACTCCATAACTGTACTTCTTTTTAGTTTGTGACAAAATTTCTTAAAAACTCAAGATATCATCTCCCCTAAACCTTGAAATCCCAGGACCAACACATGTTTTTATTAACATTATTTTTTATATTTAATTAAAAATATTAGTTTTGTATATCTAAAATTGAAGTTTTTTCAATTAAGGCCTGCAATGAATAAACTATCATCGGAGCTTGAATTATTTTTATATCAATTAGTGGTCTGAAAAATATAAAATCATAAATCAGGGACCTAAATTTAGGCCCCTTAATTGATAAAATATGAGACGATATGTGACAAATTTAGGCACGGTTTGATAGTTTTAAGTAATTCAGACCCCTAATTTATAGAAAAAATAATTCTGACCCTAAATTAATAGTTTACCAATTTTTCAGGTCTTAGATTGAAAATATTCCTATAGAATTATATTAAACTATGTCATTCTAATAGAAATTTTAATTACTAGCTAATATATACTTTTTTTTCAAACAAATATAATTATTTTTATGTATAAATTTTCATTTATATGAAATAATAAATTTACCGTGAAATCCAAAAAATGATACCAATAAATTTTAAAATATATAATATACAAACCTTAAATCATAAAATTAAATAATTTGACTTTCAGATTGTAAGTAATTTGACTTGCTATGTGTAATTTTATTATTATAAATAAATATTAAAAAAAATTACAAAATGGTCGAATTCAAGTTAAGCTACGCTAAGTATGATGAAAGGAAGGTAGGAAGGGGCAAAAAGAAGGTGATTAAAAGGGAATGGAAAAATGGATAAGGAAGAGATGGGTGGGGGGGTGTTGAGAGAGAATTAATGGATGAAATTGAGCTACAAACCAGCGTCCGATTCAGACGTTCTGAGAGCACACTAAGCACTTTAACTTTATAATTTCGTAAGTTCTTTTGTCCTCTCATTATGAATTTCTAATATTATTTTATATTTATATATAAAACGTTTTTATGTTATTACTAATGACTTTTTTTTTCCTATAAATTTTATTATTTTTTTAGTAATTTAGTTTTACTTTTTTATTTTAATAATTATCTACGTATTTTTATAATTTTCATATATTTATTATTAATATTATTTTAATTTTTTAATAATTTTGTATTAGAAATTTTACTTTTTATATAGTTATATATATATATATATATATATATATATATATATATATATATATATATATATATAAAAGAAATTTTTAGTTTTTTATTATAATAATTTGGAAATTGCTCTTGCGCCCCGGGGACACGGAGGGATATTCCGTGTTCTCATGTCAACACAATTCTCCCCCTCCAATCATATTTAAATCTATGTATTGCTATGGGTTTAAATTCCAAATGGGCATGAAAATTGAAAAGGCGCACGGAATGTACCCCGTGCGCCCGGGTGCACAGAGCCTCACTCTAATAATTTTACTTCACTTATGGCTCCAATCACACACACGAGGGATGAAAATAAATTTGTTGATATTAAAAGCGAAGAACGTTTTCAACTTGGTGGAGAGAAAATTAACAATTATTGCATCTTCACTTTTTTCTCCCATATTTTACATTGTGATGCTTGAAAAATTGGAATTGAGGTTGTATTGAGTTTAGGTAAACTGATAGCTTACTTCAATGAAAATTTTATGCGTGTCAATTCTCGAATATAGCACGTATGATTTGGAGTTGTATGTGATGGTGCAAGTTGTTCGTCACCACTTGTTTCAATGAGAATTTATTCTCTATACTGATCATGAAGCTCTCAAACACTTTAGGATAATTTATCTCATCAACATCCTAAATGGTTGGCCTATCTCCAACAATTTATATTTATTGTTAAGCAATCTCTAACCAAGCAACGCCATTTGTTGTTATTTAGATACATGGATTGTGGTAAAAGAATTTTATGATTTCACTAAGTTTGATGATGTTGATCCAAATTTTGGGACTGTTGTTTAGTAACTTAAATTAGGTATCACAGAAGGGAATATACACTTTATCTTCTGGATTTTCATTCCATAGAGTATGGTTGTGTATACCGTAATCTCAAAGGTGCATCATGTTGACCACCCCGATAGATACAGACTGACTGAATTACTCTAGTTTTCAGTAAGCAAAGGGATGGTGTATTTTCTTTGGCAAGATGTTAAATCTGACAAGTCTCTTATAGTAAATATACGAATGCTAGATTGTATCGTCCATTACCCATTCATTCACTCCCATGGATAGCCATTAGTATACACTTCGTCCTAAGCTAACCTTGCACACAATGTTGCAATGACGCTATCTAAGTAGTTGTTGATATATCTAAAAAATGGTCTACTTCATCACTTGCAAGCAGACTGTAGATGTCGTTAGTGTGGTGAATTTATTTGTTCAAGATGGTTTACGGTTGCATGGTTTACCCCTCTCCATTGCTTTAGATCGGGATACACAATTTTTTAGTCACTTTTGGCATTCCCAATGGTATATGGTGCAAACAAAATTACATTTTAGTAGCACATATATATCATCCACAAAGTGATAGGCAAATTGAAGTTTTTAATTGCCCATAAGGCAATTTTTTTCATTGTCTTGTGGGGAATAAGTTAAAGGGAAAACCCACAACTTGCCCTATATGGGTTGACCAACATCTAATTTGTCTTACCTTTTGTAATACATCTAATTTGCCCTAAAAAAACATGTAATGCCATGAATACCCCCATGGAGTGGCCCACCTTTAGTATTGGGAATAATATGACAAGTACACTTGCAGGCACAATCCTTGTGTCAGAAGGAATAAATAAATCTTTAAAATGTTGTCACTACCTAAATAAAAACTCTCGGCGGACAAGCAAATTATATTCTATTATTTTGAAATATAAAATCTCGGCGGACAAAATAAAAACAGTCGGCGGACAAGAAAATTATATTTTATTATTTTGAAATATAAAATAACGGCGGACAAACAAATTTCATATAAAAATTCCTTAAATTGTTATCAAAATAAGCGGACATAATATGCATATTTAAATTAAACACATGCGCTAATTAGGTGATTAAACACATGCATTAATTAGCTACCACTGTCACTCAAACACAGTTCATTTAATGGACTGAATTTTAGGAATTATGGAACTGTTCACAAACAGTTCATTTAACTGTTCTTTCAATCTTGCTGTTAATTTATTTGTGGGTTATAACGTTTTGGTTTTAGGGTTATTTTACGATTTTTGGGTTTAAAAAATGCATGTCCGCTGAGTAAAATAGTTATATATATCCATGTCTTCCTATGTAATTGCCTAAATATGCGCGTCTGCTAAAGAAAATTGTCAAGTATGCATGTAATATGCATGTCCGCCGAGGAAAAAGGTCAAGTATGGATGTAATATGCATGAATACCACTACATACACCCACTGTAGACTTGTCCGCTAATTATGCATGGCCAATTATGCATGTTCGCCCATTATTTGAGCCTTATCGAACATATCCGCCCATTATCTGAGCCTTATTGAACCTGTTTGCCGATTTTGTAGCCTAATAGAGTGTGTCCGCCTATTATTTGACCCTAATTGAGCATATCCGTCGATTTTTTAGCCTAAGTGAGCATGTCCGCTGAAATTTGTAGCCCAATTGAGCCTGTCTGCCAAAAATTTGACTATAATTGAACACGTCCATCGATTATTTAACCATAAATGAGCATGTCCACCGATAATTTGACCATACTTGTGCATGTCCGCCGATTTTGTATCCTAATTGACCCTGTCCGCCGATTATTTGACCCTAATTGAGCATGTCCGCTGATTTTTTTAGATAGCTGACCCTGTCCGCCGACTATTTGACCCTAATTGAGCATGTCCGCCGATTTTTTCACCCTAATTGAGCATGTCCGCCGATTATTTGGTCCTAATTGAGTATGTCCGCCGATATTCTTAGTATAATTGGGCATGTCAACTGATTATTTGACCCTAATTGAGAATGCCCTCCGAATTTTTACAGTTTTTGAGCATGTCCGCCGATTTTTATTGCATAATTGAGCATGATTGGCCATTTTTTAAGCCATATTATATCATGTCCTCCGATTATATTTGGCTAATTGAGCATGTCCATCAACTTTGAGCATAATTCAACATGTAAGTCAATTTTTTTTAAGTATAATAGACATGTCCGTCGATTTATGGAGCTTAATTGATCTTGTCCGCGTACGACTCAATGTTTAACTTGCATGTCTGCTGATACTTTAAGGCTTAATTTGTGTGTACTTATGTACATATTCATAAAAGTTTATACTTTTATGTAATTAGGTACCTGTTAAACACGTCTATCATAAAAATACTTTAATGAAGGTTAATCATGTGTGAATATAACAATTAATTGTCGTTTGTTGAAAGGTTTAGGTTTAGGCTTTGGCTTGGAAATGAGAAATTTTTTTATCTGGTGGGCGGCTGGTGGCAAGGTTTAGAGTATGTACGTGGCCAATACACGAGCTTAGTTTTAAGTTCAGATCAATTGAAGTAGGATTTTATTATTAGGCATGTACACAGTTTAGTTCATGCCGATGTGAATCATTGGAAATATGTTATACACACACTTGTGGACATTGGTGGTTGTATAACAAAACATAAGGTGAAGGATGATCTCGATATTAGGGGCTTGTATCACCAGGTTGATGAGCCGATGCTATTTGTCACAGTTAAGGCTATACCACAGCAATCAGTTGATAATTTTTGCTCTAGTGCGGTGTTGTCTGGGAACAGTTATTAGACCGACTTGCTTCATTCACAAATTTCATCTGTCAATATTCTTAATCCCGTAGATTTGGCCTGACCGAGTGGGAGTACAGGTGTGAACCTTTCCAGTCGTACGACAAATATTGATTTGAACAGTGAGTACATTGACGAAGAACAGGTTGAGGAAGATAAGGAGAACGGAGATTACATGTGCTTATCAGAAGAAAATGAAGTTGAGGACAATTCAAATGAATGTTCTCAAAGTGATGTGTATGAGGGTTCAGAGGGTGATGGGTCTGATGGTTCAGGTGGTTCTCAAGATGATGGGTCTGATGGATCGCAAGACGATGGGTATGATTCATTTGAGGGTCCGCAGCGTGAGGATTCTGAGGGTGCTGAGGCTTCGCAAGATGAGGGGCGTGATGGTGATCAACGCAACGCTGAAGATGAGGATCCATTAACTACTCTGTTTGAGAGGTTGTGTTCCTACATCAGAGCCAAAGGCGGAATGAGTTTCTTGGAACCTGTTACGACACACATGCAGATGCCCACACCGGTACGTCCTAGTCAAGATACAGATAGTTCTTTCAGCCGTCCATGGATCATTCCAGGTATGTGTTCAATATAGTACGTATTAATTTACTGAACCTTATTGTATTCTAATACCAAATGAAGAATAAGTAATCTTGTTTGTAGGGTTCTTGGAACAGTGTAATGTGGACTCTGAAGTTGAAGACAACAACAATATTGATACTTTAGTAGAGATACATGAAAAAAGTGCCTTCGATAACAAAGTTGATTGCCAGTTTGTGTTGGGTATGTACAACTTGTGGAATCAAGTTGAGACACGGGTCAAGAAATCTGACAGGTACAGGCTCAACGTCGTCTGCAAGTACCGAGTGGAGCAGGGTTGTATGATTGAGATGCATTCCAATGGCCTAGGTGGAGTATGGAGGGTAATGAAGTTCTCACCTCTACATGTACGTTGTTTGAATCCAAACACTAATGCGCCAAGGCAAATTGGTTCGAAAATTGTTGAGAAATACTATGTAGCTCGACAGTTCAATAAAACCACAGCATTGTGTCCTGCTGGAATGGCAGATGAGATACTTAAAGAATTTAGTTTCAACATCTCCTATAATTTGACCCTCAAATCAAAACATATTGCTATGGGACACACGTACGAAGACCATCGTTCTTCCTTCAAATCTCTACCTTCGTACTTACCTTCGTACTTGAACCATCTTAAGTTGCAAAATCCAAGCACGTACACAGCATTGGCAACTGCAGATGACAGTTGTTTCAAGTAAGTAAATACACACTCTTTATAACTTATGAGGTATAAAAGTGTACTAAATATTTCGATACAGGTATGTCTACTACGCACTTGGTGCTTCTATTTGGGGTTTTGCCAGAGTGGACCGTCCCGTGATTGTCATTGATGGTACACACATGAGAGAAAAGTACCGTGGGATCGTGTTTGTTGCAGTCACTCAGGATGGCAATCACAATGTTTTTCCCCTAGCTGTTGGTGTAGGGGACACTGAAAATAATGAGTCATGGTGCTGGTTTCTTCAAAGGTTGAAGGAATCATACGGCGCTCCTAATGGGCTAGTTATTATTTCTGACGCACATAAAAGTATCTCACACGCTATACATACTGTGTACCCTAATGCACATCATGATTTATGTTCTTATCATCTAAAAAGAAGACTCGAAGGATTTGGAAAAGATGTGTTGCATCAGTTCAATATGGCTGTGGAGGCATACACGAAGCGTGAATTCAAGAGGTATGGGCACTTTTTTAGTATTAGTATTCAATTTTTATTGGATTTATCACATTACCGTACTACACAGATGGGAAGGGAAGCTGCGCAACCGTAATAATGCTCGATTGATGGCTTTGCTGGAGGGGTGGGGCTACAATAAATGGTCGAGGTTTCACTGCCCAGTCACTCGTTATGAGTTCACATCATCGAATGCAGTTGAGACCTTTAACAAGGCCATCCTATGGGCCAGGACACTACCTATTTGTAGTTTGTTAGAGGTTGTACGTGCTCTCATTCAGAGATGGTTCTATGATAGAAGAACGAGTGCAGAGAATAGTCGGGATATACTTTGCACATGAGTGCACAGAGAGTTGGCAGCGTTGAATGGTGAGGCATGGAAACTTAAAGTGAAAAATCTTACAGCGACAACATTCCAGGTCACTTCCACCACAAAAAAACTTCACTGTTGATTTAAGGGATTGTACTTGCTCATGTGGCAGATTCCAGTACCATCAATACCCTTGCATTCATGCATTGAAGGCGATAGAGTATGTAGATGTGATATTATGCTTATAATATAAGCTTTCATACTTCGTAATTGCCTTAATATGATAATTATCTATTTCATAATACTCTGGTCTCAATGTGTGCTTGTAACAGCCATTGCAAACTTGCGACTAGTGCATTTGTTGCACCTTGGTATCATCGCACGGCTATACTGTCATTATGGCAAGATGTTGTTATGCTTGTACCCGATCCTTCCGATTGGTCCACGCCAGAGCATGTGAGTAGCATCTGTGTGAATGAGCCACCATCACATCGATAGGCAGGAAGACCTCGTACGAACCTTCTGCGTTCTACTGCAGAGTCTTCTAGGGATACTCGGGGATGTCAGCGTTACAGCAGATGCGGAGAGCCAGGACACAACATAGTGAAATGTCGATCCAATATAGCAGGTCACACAAGAGGAAACTCTGGATCAAATGAATGAATAGCAAAGTTGGAGGAAAAAACAGTCTAGAATTGGTGTTTGTTTTCATGTTTTAAGTATGATCTGTCATAAGAACAGGTGAAATGTCCCTTGTTTTCCTTCTCAGAATGTTTTAGTACACTAATTTCATATAACACAACCACCACAAAAGAACATACTAGAGAAAAGAAAGGTTTGTATTTGCACCCTTTCTCACGTAAAGGTTAAACGAAAATATATCCCGTGTCTATTTTTCCGGTACTACATCTGGTGTTCATCAATTCCCCATGAATCGTTGCCTGTGAGTAGATACTGTATTTCTCTGACACTAGCCTGACCCAACACCAACTGTCAATCTGAACGTAACACATGGATGCTAGTGGTCTAGCCCACTTCAGAGTAACTCTGAACTTCAGATCTGGAGTGTCATATAAGGCACCACTTCGATGGAGTATGATAGGGAGCAACCTGCGCAAGTGCAATACTCTCTCCTTTCTATTGTCTTCAATAGCTTGAGTATCTACCCACGTGTGAAATAACGAATTGAATACAGTGATCTTTAAAGATCTTATGTACACACACAGCGAAATGGTGCGAATGCACATGCACTATGAACAGCAGCTGTATAAGAAAATCATAAATATGACCATAAGGAGATTAGAACAATATTGATCTAGTTCTTCCCGAAAAATTAAAAAATTCCTAAAATACTCACCTGTTCAACCTTATCCCAGTCTCTATAGCCACATGTCCATGGCAGATTCCTCCAGAATGACAACTCTCTATTCCACCACCTATCTAGAGTTTGTAGCTTCTCTTGAGGTAAATCGACCAACTGGGACGGGTCATCGCCACGTGCCGTAACATGCTCATCCCATATTGCTTTTAGCGTCGCCTGATAAAGAAACGTTATAGTATAAAAGGTTGTAATAAGAATAAAAACACCGTATTACATGTAAGAACTTACCGAAAACTGACACGGTAGAATGGCATATGATTGCATTCGATGATCCGGGTGAACACCGACGTAATCGGGTGCTTGTGCCAGTATGTCCAAACACGCATCAATGTGCTAGAAGGAAAACATTTTAACGATCAGAATATATAAGTGCAGTATGCAAATAATTTTATGTTTATCACATACCTCATCCTCCATCCAAACACTTGGCATCATCATTCTCACGAAAAAATCATTCTTCACTTGGAACCCTATGCCGACATTCATCCTACACATTTATGTAATAAACTTTACATATGTCTGTACTTTGTTACACCCTAATAATAAAAGAAGAACATATTAAGGATATTTCTTACATTACAGGGAATATCATGAACTTTTCCCACGCTCTGTTGATCTTGGCATCATCCACAGTTGTGTATGGGGGTTGGACTGTCGTCGCTTTTCTCTTTGGACGCTGCGGATGACGTTGGAAGTATTTTTCAGCTAACACCAAACTGAAACACGTGTCTGCATGAAATCTTAAACCGGGCCCTACAGGACTTAAGACTCCGGGTGTAGAATTACCATGATGCCTTTGTGATCTGGGCGCTTCAGGCAATCTTGTTGAGCCACCTGGTATTAGCTCCACATCTCCGGCAAAGAGGCCACCTGGGTTGGATAACTAGTCTGTGGGTGTGTAGTTTGAGCACTCTGTTGTTCCTCCCATGTAGATGGAATACTTGGCGCTTCGTACGTAGATGGCTCAGGAGGTGGACCCTTGAATCCCTCCTTAAACATTTTGTATATCGAACCAAGAATATTCCTCTCGTGGCTATGCTGTATCTGGGACTGTGCTCCAATCAACCAACCAGCAGCCCTTTTAATTTCACCGCATCCCTCCTCCTGGTACCTACGAATATCAGCTAGTTGTGTATCCTGTGTGTCAAACCTCTTCTCCCATCTGTCATCTCGATCCAGCAGCTGAGAGAAAAGGGCGTCATGTTAAAAAAATTTTGGTCATAATCATCCATTCTCCTCATAATCCGATCGTAATGTTCTTGATACATACCCCACTGTCTTGTTTCTGCTGATGAGGCACGGAGTGATCCCACTGTTGACTTGGTCTGGATTGAGGATGGTAATCATCCTGTGTAGATGGAGGGCTATCATGTGCTCCGTAATATCCTAGACCTCCTTGACTATAGAGAGATCCTTCAAACCCAATATAATGGCCTTGCTGTGATCCTTCACTTCCACCATAAGGATGAGATTGATGTGGGCCCTGAAATCCACCAAAGTGAAACTGATATGGTCCCTGATATCCACCATAAGGAGAAGAGTGAGATGGTGGTTGAAATCCAGTGGAAGGGAAATATGGTTTTCCAAATACAGGAGGATATGAACTCTCCGGAATGGCCATCAACGGGTGTGGAACTACGGCATAATGGGGGCCATGGGTATGAGGCATTTGCGTGGGACACTCTAGACCAGACTGAGAAGGCCGCGGGGGTGAATCTACAACTGGTATGTAAGATGTGTCATCCTAATCACCCATAAACTCATCGTTGTCATCATCATCATCCCCTCCGACGGCATGAAAATCATGTAGTAAGTCCTCTGTAGTTCTGTGTTGCCCCCCAAATGTTGTATCATCATCAACCTCAACATTTATCCTTCCACAGTATTGCTCGCCACCAGCATAATTGGAAGAAATGTTCACTTCAACAGGAATGGCACGCTGACTAATAGCTTCATCTTCAGAATCAAAACTAGAGCGCACAGCCTTTTTCTTACCCTTACCCTTCCCTTTTGGTTTTGGATCCCAAAAGACCTAAATTGAATCTGAAAACCAGAACTCCAATCAGAATATATTCTCCTAAAATATGATCGGTGGGACTCATCAGGGAGGATGGCAGGTAAATCAACAACTCTCGGGTCCTGAAAGTAAAATAATATAAAATAAAGACATATATTCAGGTGACCAAAATATTATCCAAATGCATCCAATTTAGATACTCAAAACCTTAATCTCATACAAAAAACAAAATGACAAACCTGTCTAAAAAACTAAGTATCGTCAACTTTATTGGCAGTTGTATATTTCCAGCGCAGACACAGAGGTCTAACGTCAAGATCGGGCTGTCTATCTGTAAGGTGTGCTGCAAAACCTTCGATACGCTCGGAGGCCCAAACTTGTGACCAAACGTCAAATTGATTTGAATTCAACATATAACTTTTTAAATGCAATTAATATAAGAATATTCACATAAACTCGGTATCACTTACTGCTAGGGCAAATGAGCATCCATAAAAGTTGATGCACTGCTGTTTGCCTACATCTTCCACCGTAGTCTTCATAGAGTCCATATGGTGCAGTAGGGTTAGGTATGTGTACTTCCTCCAAGGGAAAGAGTTCCACTGGTGAGCATTTTCAGCTAAAAACCATACCCAGGGTTCTATGTATACTTTGGACGTATCCCGGCCTAACAAAAAGTAGTACAGAAGTAGAATGTTGGCAGCTTTCACCGCGTTATGGCCCTTATATTTATTTTCATTGAATCTTTTCATAAGTTCATCAACTAGGACCCTCTTCGTACGAAAGCTAGCAAACAAACTGTCTGGTGGTGGCTGAAATGAATCATTTGGGTTAAAATCCCCACCATCCTCAAACCCTAGTCTCATAACACGCATAAACTCCAGTGGTGTGAAGCTAATAATTGTATCAGACACCCTGAAGTACCGGGTGTACATATGTGAACTAGGGATTAAAACCTCCTGAGCCATCAACTGAAATAACGCTTTAGGAGACCCATAATCAGAATCCAACTCCCAAAAATGATCGAAACACGATCTTCTGAACATCCGTGTTGTTTGATCGCCACTATTTCTAAGCACCTCGCGTATGCAGTTCAATACTTTCGTAGGCCTACAATACCCCTTAATCCCAACTTTTCGTGATTGAAGTCCACGTCGTTTCCAGCTCCACTACAGTGCATGCCAACTCGATTAGATATAAGACGTGACTATTTCTAATACAAAAAATTAAAAATTATATTTTTATAAAAATTATTTTATTAGGGAGAGATTTATTTTAAAACAAGTTGTTGGTAATATTATGATCCGATAACTTTCAAAATATCATTATCATCTTTTTTTTATTATTGGTAGCTCAATAAAAGTATATTAAAATATCATTCTTTTATTATAAATCTTATACATAATGTATTTATCAAAACATATATTTCAATCGTTACGTAAAATCTTATACACAAAGTATTATATTTTTAAAAATATAATTTTGATTAAAAGAATTTTTATGAATATTTAACTAATTAAACTCAAATTATGCCTTCATGTACTAGCAGACAAGCAAATTAGACTTTTATTCATTGGCTGACAGGGTCAATTGTTCTCAAAAAGTGGCCAAACATGCTCAATTATGCTATAAAAATCGGAAGACATGCTCAAATACACTAAAAAAATCGTCAGACATGCTCAATTAGGATCAAATATTAAGCGGAAAAGCTCATTTATGGTATAAAATCGACGGACAACCTAATTTATGGTCAAAACATACAAAACATAGAGAATTATGCTATAAAAATCGACGAACAAGCTCATTTAAAGTCAAATTATCGGCGGACAAGCTCATTTATGATGAAAAAATGGGCGGACAGCCTATTTTATGGTCCAAACATACCAAACATAAAGAATTATGTAATAAAAAATGGCGAACAAGCACATTTAAAGTTAAATTATCGGCTGACAAGCTCATTTATGGTGACAAATGGGCGGACAAGCTATGTTATGGTCTAAACATACCAAACATAAAGAATTATGCTATAAAAATCGGCGGACAAGTTCATTTAAAGAAATAATAGGCGGACAAGCTCAATTATGGTGAAAAATGGGCGGACGAGCTATTTTATGATCCAAACATACCAAACATAAAGAATTATGCTATATAAAAATGTCGGACAAGCTCATTTAAAGTCAAATTATCGGCGGACAAGCTCATTTATGGTGACAAATGGGCGGACAAGCTTTTTTATTGTCAAAACATACCAAACATAAAGAATTATGCTATAAAAAACGGCGGACAAGCTCATTCATGGTCAAAAAATCGACGGACAACCTCATTTACGGTAAAAACATAATAAACATAAAGAATTATGGTATAATACTCGGCGGACATGCTTATTTATGGTCAAAAAAAGGGCGGACAAGCTATTTTATGGTCAAAACATACCAAACATAAATAATTATGCTATATAAATCGGGGGACAAGCTCTTTTATGCCTAGAAATTGGGAGGACATGCCCAATACGGCTCATATTAAGGCGGACAAGCTTATTATGGCTCTAATAATGGGCGGACATGCTCAATTTTCATAAAAGGTTCGACGGACGTGCGTCAATTATAGATCTATACCACTGAAATTTTTACAGACCAAATATGCATTAATTACTGTAATTTACAGACGAAATTCCTCTACTGATGAAATTATGCAAAATAAAATACGACTCTGTTACTCTATAATTTATATCCTAAATTCCAAACGAATCCCTAAACCCTAAACGTACCTCATTATCCATGTTTCAATTCTGCAACTTTCTGATGAGGGGATGATGACGAAAGCATGCAATAGCCGACCGGATTTGGGTATCCGCAATAAAAATCGGGTAAAGGAGACTGAGACAGAGAGAAAAACTCGTGGAGAGAGAAAAAACAGTATTATGGAGTCTTGGGTTCAAAATTGGGGTAAAAGATTCTACCCCAATTTCAACTCCACCTAAAAAGCAACTGACAACCCCACTTTTCGGCTTTCCCAAAAAATCAGGAAAATGACTGACAGGTGTAAGAGGGGTAATTTGGGTATGTAGATGAAAAATATGGCAAATTAGATGTTTTTAAATACATAGGACAAACTTGATGTAGGTTAATTGAAATAGGGCAATAAAAGTGTTATCCCTAAGTTAAAACAATGGGATACAAAATTACCTCAAGCTAAATTAGTTCATAACATTGCTATTAATTATATTGGTTTTTGTCCATTTGAGATTGTATATCCAACCATTCCAAGGACTTTAATTAATATCATCACTCTCTTCCAACTGCACAACCTACCAACCAAAGGGTAGAGACTGTTGTTTGACTTACAACAGATTCATAAAGCCACTCAAGCATAGCTGCAACCTTCTAATGCACACTGTAAGAAATTTTTCAATATCCATCATCGCAACGTCCAATTTTCTATGGGGGACTATGTTTAGGCTGAGATTTAAAGGCCTCTTTCCAGCTCATGATATAACAAGCTCACCTCACACAAAATTTACCTTCTGAAAAAATAGGAGAAAATAAATCCGAATGCATACCGTTTGTGTTTGCCAATTCATATCCACACTACTGATGTGTTCAACGTCTAATGTTTGATTTCGTATATAGGAGACAACTCTTCTGGAGATGAATCCAGTTCCATTTGAGGACAAATCATTTCAAAAGACGAGAAGAATGATTGAGATGAAGCTTTATTGCTTTTCTTGAACCAATTTGATAATTTTCTAGTTGATAAAACCCAGGCTCTAATGTTTCACTAATAAAGTTGGGCCTAGTTAATAAATTTTTTTAGTGACTAAATACCATTTTGTTAAAAATTATGTGACTTTAAATCTATTATATATAGGTTTATTATTATTATCAGTAGCAACTAAGTTTGGAATGAAAAATTATTAGGGTTTGATATCCTTATTGTGTGATTTCTCCGTAGCTAGTATTATCAGAATTCATACGTATTCTTAATTGTTAACTAGTTTCCCTGCATCATACAGCGGAACATGATATGAAAAATCAAATATAAATGAAAACCCAGATGCTTATTACAATGCACTCCAAAAATGGATTAGTATAATACATTAATAACACTCCCAATCTCTATCTTGGAATGCAACTGTAAAGATGACCATCAATGTTCATATGGAAGAATAAAGGACTCAAACTGAAACCATCTTCAAATTATCAACTTCATATTGATTATTGGCATCTCCATTGTCAATCACTCCAGAAATATCTTGCATATAAAACTCAAACTTATTAATAACGCATTCGGGCATTGAAATAAGAACTCTAACAGCATCAAAATCCCCCAAAACGGGCAAGAAAAGACAATAAATATCACTAGTTAGAGGCCCCATATGGAGAGGTTTCCCTTGTCCGAAATCCAACTCTTCTAATTGTAACTTCGACCATTGGGATATAACCAAGCTAGTAGTGAGATCAGTTGTCATTACTTTGTCTTCTAACAAATCGACTATAGAGTGAATGTACTCATTTGTGATGGTTGATTTTGCATGTTGTACTAATTTTATCCCGTGGTGCATGTTAACCCCAACCAACTCCTTAACCTTCGTCTCAGCGCATGCTAGCACGAAACCATTTCCATAATACCCTTGAGGGATTTCAGGATGCATTTTTGCTCTAATATTTACAGAGAATAAGAGTTTGACAGGAAGAGAGAGAGGAAGGGCTAGAGATTTGACCCAACAACGCCAAGTGTGAGAAGCAAGAACCTCGAAGGTGGTGCATTTTAGCGAGGGGTAACATTGTCTTTTCAGGTGGAGGATCTGAGCGAGTGAAAATGTAATGGAAGAAGGGACCAGTGTTTGGGATCGTAAAAACTTGAAAATGTTGAGTGATTGGGGATTTGCATCGTTATTAGGGTCAACATTTGTAAATCCGGGATGGTGAAAGGTTACTTGTGGTGGGCTGCGTGGTTGCAGCAAGTTGCGAGAATGGAGTGGTTGGATCGCTAAATTTTTTGATTTATACATGTGGGACCAACCATGTAAAAATTGTGATGACCCTATCCCATCACACAAACAGTGATTGATTGCGATGCAGAAAATTATACCTCCACAAAGAAGATTTGTCACCTGCAACATTAAGGGTGCGTTTAGTTTATATTGATATAATATTAAACAATACTCCTTTCGTCTCGTTTCAATGATTACGTTTATTTTTTGCACGTTGATTAAGGAGTATAATATTTTAATAGATAGTCGGTGGAAAGATATAATATTTAATATAAAGTGGGTAGGTGTATTAGTGTTGGACGTGGGGACCATGGTGATATATTAATTGTTTTAGATGGGTCTCATATTCTAAAAAAAGAAACGTAAACACTGAAATGAGACACCCAAAATAAAAATATGTAAACATTGAAATGGGATGGAGGGAGTAAGTCTTAAAATTATAGAGATTTAATTTGCATAGTAATTAAATAGCTAATTATTCAGTGTGCCCAGGTGCACCGTGAACCCACTTTAAAAAATTTATACATTTATGAATTAAAATGTATACACTTTGTTAACAAATTTTCTATAATTTTTTTAATGAAACTTAATGTAAAAAAACTATACAATTATTAAAAAATATGTATACACTATTGAATAAAAAGTTATACACATATGGATGCAAATGTATACCCAAGTGCACCAGATATCAACCCTAATTAAATTTATGCTGGTTTATTTATCTTTTAAACCCGTTGGAAACAAGTGGTCCTATAGAGTCGGGGTGTGTTATCATATTACATGAAATTAATAAAAATTTAAGGAAAATCCAAATCTGCATCCCTTATTATTTATCAAATTTATAAGTTTTACTAATCTACGTATTTACTTTTTATGAGCCAAGCATTGAAAATGTGTTAATAAAATTTTGAGATTCATTTATTGTAAAGAAATGTAAAACATGGCAAATAAACAAAAAAAAAATTTAATGTAATTTAATGTAACGTTATTATATGAAGAGAGTTTACGAAACTTGAAAGATGTAGTGCAGTAAACAACTAAGGGCACTGAAATATGTTGTTCTGTTTTCATCAAAATATTGTATAGGATATTAGTTTATTGAGAATTTTCTTGCAATATATAGCGTGTAAAATATGTCATATTAGTATATTACACTCGCAAAGTAACATACAAAGTTCGAATTTTTTTTTAATGGATATTAAAATATAACATATTTATTTTATTATTCAGATCATCACTATCATTGAACAATCAAGGCCTAAATACTAGTAACGAGGCCCAATATATATTTTAATCTCATTATTTATTATTGGACAATAAAGTCCTAAATACAAGAGATGAGGCCTAGTATTTAATATATGTTAAACTCATTATGATTAGTATTAAACTTAGCTATTATTAATAGTTGTGCATTTTATGATATCGTATCTAAAATTCATAATTAAAACTCTAATTTAACATAGCTACCAAATATAATAATTTTGAAAAAGAAAAAAGAGAAATTCTCTTGTAAGACGCTATTTATATGAGACGGTTTATGAGACGTGTTAAAGTATATATATTATTTAGATAAAGTATGTTTAATGGTTGATAAAGTATATTTTCTAAAATATACTGAATTATGCATTAATTTATGATTTCAGTGTGTTAAAATATAATTTATTATTAACATACTTTAACTACAAATAAACATAATTTAGTGATGGGTCGACCCGTCTCACAATTGAGTTTCTCAAGAAAAAATGTTAGTGATTTTCAAATGTCTTTATTTTATATTCGCGGGTTCTATTTTCATCTTCCTTTTTTTTTTCTTCAATGAATTGAAATAAAAAGTCTATTTATATGTATGCAGGCACATAATATATATATATATATATATATATATATATATATATATATATATATATATATATATATATATATATATATATATATATATATATATATTAAGTATACTATAGCAGAAACTTTTATGTCTGCATGTTGTCTAAAGAGCGCTTCGTTATAACGTGTAATTTTCTCATTTTTTTGAATTTTTAAATAATATTTTTATATTTTCCTTATTTACTTATAATTGATTTCCTTATTTTGTATTTACTTTTTAAAATAATGTATTTCCTTTTCTATTTATAAATCTTAATTAAGTAATAAATTAAGAAAGTATATTTTAAAAATATATTTATTTGATTTTTATAAACAATTAATTAAAAATAAATCTATTATTATTATTAATATTGTGATATTTTGAATTTAAATTCTATCTTCTCTTTTATTCATAAATCTAAATTAAGTTTTACTAATTTATTAAATCTAAATTAGGTAAAATTCATTTTGGAGTTAGATTATTAAAAAATAAAATTGTATATTCCATAAGACTTTAATATTCATAAATCTAAATTATGTATAATTTATTATTATTATTATTATTATAATAATATTTTAATTTTAAATAATGTAATCCCTTTTCTATTCAGTTTTTTATTTATAAATCTAAATTAGGTTTTACTAATTCATACTTCTAAATTAGATAAAATTTACATTGGAGTTAGATTAAAAATTAAGTAATAAATTATGAAAATATATTTTAAAAATATATTTATTTTACTTTTATAAACAATTAATTAAAAATAAATATATTATTATTGTAATATGTTGATTTTAAATAATGTACTTCCTCTTCTATTCATAAATCTAAATTAGGTCAAATATATTTTGGAGTTAGATTATTAAAAAAAAATTGTGTAATTCATAAAACTTTACTATTCATAAATCTAAAAATTAGGTATAATTTATTATTATTAATATAATAATAATAACAATAATATTGTAATTTTAAATAATGTATTCCTTTTCTATTCAATTTTTTTATTCATAAATCTAAATTACATTTTACTAATTCATATTTCTAAATTAAGTAAAATTTATATTGGAGTTAGATTAAAAAATAAAATTCAATCAATAAAACTTTACTATTCATAATTCTCATTAGGTAGTATTTATTTTGGAGTTAGATTAAAAAATTGTATAATTAGACTAAGTCAGCCCAATACACGTTATGCTTCATTATTATTATTATTATTATTATTATTATTATTATTATTATTATTATTATTATCTTAAGTATACTATAGCAGAAACTTTTCTTGCTGACGTGTCGTCTCCAGAGTGCTCCAATGTGACGTGTAATTTTATCAATTTTTTGAAAATTTTAATAGTTTTTTTAATATTTTCCTTATTTATTTTTAATTAACTTCCTTATTTAATGTTACATTTTTTAAATAATGTGTTTCTTATTTTTAATAATGAATAAATTTTTAATATTTTATTTATTTATTTGGGTATCATTAATTAATTACTAAATCTTTTAATGCAATAAATTAATTAATATCAAATTAAATCATATATATAAAGGAAAAAAAGAATATTCCATTTAATATTCTCTCACCCCACCTATAAATAAAACTTTTTGGTTATTCATTCTAAACACACACATTTGATTCTCCAAGAGGAATATGAGTTTTCTTCAAGTTCCTTTAAAAAATTGATTTATGAAAGTATAAACATTTATTTCGATAGAGCAAATCAAGTAAAGATTCAATCTACCTCTAAAAAATCGATTCAAGTATTTGATGAGTGATATTTTCACCTAAATTTTAGTATCTTTTTATATCCGTTTTCGTAGTATTTTATCCGTATTTTATGTATAATTTGGTTGTGTTATGTGTTTTCATAGAAATGTGTGTGAATGAGCTTAAACGTATGTAAAACAGGTGAAAAATGAGCAAAATGGAGTCGGAAGCTGAAACGAGTAAGAAAACGAGCTGATGGGACCCAACTCGAGTTGCAAGGTGCAACTCAAGTTGCCAACACGAGTTGAGATCAAGTCGAGTTAGGGTCAAAAATCGTCTAGAGAGCTTACTCGAGTTGCAGGGTCCAACTCGACTTGCAACTCGAGTCGAGTAAGGAGCAGGGCAGCGACCAGAAATTGTACAGTAAGCCAGCTCGAGTCGAGCTGCCTTCAGAAGGATTTTTAGTTTCAGAACTTCGCAACACGACCGAACAGGCAGATTCACGAGTCGAGCTACTTTAGCTCGAGTTACACACATCCAACTCGACTCGTGTTGCAACTCGAGTTGGGTAAGGCCAACTCGAATTGCATGTTTTTAGGCCAAAAATTCAAATTTTCACCTACCAATGTGTGTAAGTGTATGTAAAAAGCTCAACTTGGAGAGGGTATAAATAGCCTCAAGTTCAATATTTGAAGGGAGATGGGAGATTCCACCAAGGGTTTGCACCAAAACACATAGATCACACACCATTCTCTCCAATACACACCATCATCTTCATCCATTCACCATCCATTCCATCTACCATCATCACACCATCAAAACCTTCATCCAATTAAGGAAAAGAAGCAAGGAAGAGAGGAGGAGTGCAAGGGAAGGAAAAAGATCACCATTGGAGACATCCAAGGGAGTTTTCATTCAACTTTTGTATTTAAACCTCATAGTTTCATCATGTTTTGTAAGGATCTTAATGTCTATGTTGATTTCCTTTTGAATATGGTAGGCAATCTCCCTTGTGGGATTAACAACATGAGAGTTGTTGGTTAATTTTGTGGATTTGTGTATTTAAATTCATATGTTGATTGGATCTATGATTTTCTATCATTGATTGTTAATTATTTGATTTATATTGTTGAATTGTGTGGTTAATTGTCATGAACATGTGATTAGATTGAGAAATCAATTAAATGTTTAGGATAGTTCATTAAATCAATTCATCATACTCTTCATGTTAATTCTAAATTGTCAAGAGATTGAGAAATCCTTTATAATTTAGAACCCTTTGATAGAACATGTGATTGGTTTGATCGAGAGGTTGATTAATCATGTGAAGGGTCTCTCATTTCAAGCTTAGTACCGAGTTGGAATTGTTTGTGTGAGAACCAATCTATTGAGCTATTTGATCTTCATATCATATCCATCTCGAGAGGGAGTCTAGGTGAACTTAATGTTGGCCCTTAGTCTTAAGCATATGATTCATATGAATTTGATGCATGTATCCTAGGATTTCCACTTCTTAATTGTTGTTAATCTCACTTTTGCTTAATTTGGTAAACCACATTTCATCAATTTATCTCGTGTGCTTGATCATTGCTTGTTTGCATTGCTTTGATTACTTCTATTTACTTGTTTGAACAACCACTCCATTGATGATTTGTCTCTATAAAATTACAAGAAACGTGAGATTGCTTAAGCACTAGCGCTTACCTCCCTGTGGTTCGATAAATTGTTGAATTGGTCATCCCAACTACAAAAATGGCTAATCAGTATTCTTCAAGAGGAAGAGAACTGATTCAAGTATTCTTGAATCGATTTACCTCTGATTTAGCTCTTAAGAATTGATTCTTCAAAAGGAAGAGAATAGATTCATGTATTCTTGAATTGATTTATCTCTTAAGAATCGATTCTTCAAGAGGAAGAGAATTGATTCAAGAATAAATCGATTTTTCAATAGTATGAGGATTGATTCAAGTATTTTAGAATCGATTTACATTTAAGAATCGATTCTTTAAGAGGAAAAAAATTGATTAATGTAAAAATATGATTTAGTAAAACTTAATTTAGATTTATGAATAAAAAATTGAATAGAAAAGGGAATAAATTATTTAAAATTTAAATATTATTATTATAATATTAATATTAATAATAATAAATTATACCTAAGATTTAGGAATAGTAAAGTCTTATGGATTATTATACAATTTTATTTTTTAATAATCTAACTACAAAATAAATTTTACCTGATTTAAATTTATTAATTAATTAGTAAAACATAATTTAGATTTATGAATAGAAGAGGAAATACATTATTTTAAATTACGATATTAATAATAATAGATTTATTTTTAATTGATTGTTTATAAAAATCAAATAAATATATTTTTTAAAATATATTTTCTTAATTTATTACTTAACATAGATTTATAAATATAAAAAGAAATATATTATTTTAAAAAATAAATACAAAATAAGGAAATTAATTATAAGTAAACAATAAAAATATAAAAAAATATTTAAACATTCAAAAAATGAGAAAATGACACGCCATAATGGAGCGCTCTGGAGACGACACGCATGAAAAAAAAGTTTCTCCTATAGTATACTTAAGAAAAATATATATATATACATGTACAGTTATTATGACTTATTTACTTTAGTATCATTAATTGCAATTAATAAATAAATTATTCGATATAAATAAATTAATTAGTATCAAATCAAATCATGTATATAAAGAAAAAAGAAGAGTTACATACTTTGATCATAATTGCACTTAAATATAATAAAAAATAAAATAATAATTATATAAATATATATACAGCAAAGAGATAAAATTGCTCCTATGTGGTTGCACATTTTTTTTAGAGAGACATGGGGAGTAATAAATAGTTTTCAATTGTGTTATACTATTATAAAGTAACATTAAAAAAATACAAGTTAAGATTCTTTCAAATAATTAGAATATACTCCATGTATAAGAAATATATTAACTTTTTATATGATTTAGTTATATGTTACATTATCAAAAGTCAAATGATATAATTTGTTACAAATTTTTTACATTAACGAAAGAAATTGTCTAGATATAAGAAAAAAAAATCTCCTTAATTAATAATGTTTACATTATATAACACAGATTATTTAATTAAAAAACAAGAATAATAATTAAATAATCCCGCGTTGTACGCGGTTTCATAATATATATATATATATATATATATATATATATATATATATATATATATATATATATATATATATATATATATATATATATATATATAAACCTTGTATCTTTCTTAAAAAATTATGTAATTTATATTGTTTTCATTAAAGAATTGAAATCTGCTAAAATGTAACTATTAATATTTCACTTTTGACAAATTCACTCACTATAATTATTTTTTTAAAAAAACTATCTTTTTTTTTAATTTTGGACATTATTATCTCTACCGCCCCTCATGAGACCTCAAATGCAATTAACCATGCGATCTCATGCTTCATTTTTCATTCAACCCTACCCATGAACATGTATATAATTATACTTATGGTTTTTAACACTCCATATGTGCAAACTTTAACACAATCATCCTGGATCATATATTAATTACGTAATGAAGAAAGATAAAATAAATAATTAATTAATTAATTAATTGAAATATGGTATTTTTCAATATTAACAGTTAAATACAGTGTTTCATTTTTTTCTACAGAAAAAATAATATATCAACAAGAACGCATATGACTAGACGCGTTATTGAATTATGTGTAATTTCTTTTTAATAGTGTGATTTTGTTTTTGAGACGAACAAAAATAGTAAGTGTGAATTTATTTATTGAATAAAAAGAATAGTACGTTAAAAAAAAATTAGTGTATGATTATTTTAGTACTCTCTCCATATCGAGCAAAGGTTTACGGTTTGTCATTTTGGTTTGTTCCAAATTTGGTTTACGTCCTCCTTTTTTGGACGAATGGGACCCACACAAAATAATTAATATTTTTACATGACGTAAATATGCAATATTAATATAACTATATATTACACATTAAATTATTACATTGTATAATCTATTTTAGAAGACAAACATAAACCTTTGTCCGAAACGGAATGAAGAGATAGTAAATTGTTACATAAAATGTGATAATTTTAACTTTATTAATTAAATGTAATATAATGTCGAAAAGAATTCTCTCATTCGATTTCAATAAGCTTTAGACCTTTTCTTATTTATTTATTCGTTTCATTATTTTTTTTATAGTGAAAGTTTCAAAATAAATAATCTCTCACAACATAAAATTTCAGAAAAATGTTAATTGCATATAAAACCAAAAACTTTTTCGTAATGTAAATTAATTCTAAATTTTGTGAAATAGCAAAAAAAGAGCTATCTTTAATGTTTGTGTAATTCATACCCAACGGACAATTAAAGGCTGCTCGTTGGATGTGTTTTGTAACCATACTTAAAGTTTGAGGTTTAATTTGTAATTTTTCAAAAATATAGATTAATTTGTAAAGATTAAAGTTCGCAGTTTTTCTTGCAATTAAAGTTGTGATTTTTCTTACAATTAACTCATTAAGACATGAATACTTTAATTTAATTATAAAATATTTGACTTTTGCTCTTAAGAACATGTCTTACGTGCACCCAGGCACACGTACGGTGCTAGTCGTCTTCGACCAAATCAAATTTTATACTACCATTTAGTAGTGAATGTTATACCTTTTAGTATAAGAATTTATACCTTCTATTTTTCAAAAAAAAAATATTCAAATTTTAATACTCTTCATATTTCAACGATTTTTTCAATAAAAAAAAATAATTCTCTTATAAATTAAAGCGTGTACCCTTTAAAACAAAATGTTATATCCTTGAACACCCTACGCACCCGGATGTACAAGAAACCAACTTTTATTTTAAATAAATAATCAAATCAATCGATTAATCTCATCAGTAATAATTTTTAAAATATATTATATTAATTAATCCATTAAATTTTACACTTTTTGTTTAGTCTATCGCACATTAAATTTTACCATCTAAAAAAGTATACATCATATCAATCATCATCCTTAAAAATACATTTTAACACATAAGTTACTTTATACTTCCTCCGTCCCGGACTTATGTTCACCGATACTGTAGATACGGAGTTTAAAAAACTTGTTTTTTGACTAACTTTATTAACTTTTTAGGTAATAAATAAATTATAAAGTATGATAATTGTGTTAGGTGAGAGTGGTATTTTTAAAATTAAGATAACTTTTGAGGTTGTTCGTTGATATAAACTTTCCTTTTTTGGGTGGTACATAAGTATGGGACGGACGAAAACGGAAAGTGTGAACATATGTGTGGGATAGAGGGAGTAATTAATTTATTACTTAAAAAATATTATATTACTCTCCAAAAGTTAATAAAATTAATTAAAAAATAACTTTTTTTAAACTATAGGAGTATACGTATCTGCAGTAACAGTGCAACTTAATGTGGAATATAGGGAATAATATTTTTAAAAGAAAATACTAGAAGTAAAAATCATGAACTTTAATTGCAATAAAAAAACTCAAATTTTAATTGCAAAAAATATACGAATTTTACTCGATTATAAATTAATCATCATCTTAAGAAATTAAAAATTAAAAAAAAAACCTAAAACAGTTTGGGAGGAAGCGTGAATTGTTTAAGTTTGGGGAAGTGAATACTTTTAAAATTACTTTGTGATACTTTAACAGTTTTTGGGTAAATAAGTAATATAGTTGAACATTGACCTTTAATTATAATAGTGATATTTTTTTATATCTTTAATTAACTTCTTATACTTTTAACGATTATAATAATATATATTGTGACACTTTAACATTTCTTTACAATGCTCATGAACTTTAATTGCAATAAAAAAAACTCAAATTTTAATTGCAAAAAATATACGAATTTTACTCGATTATAAATTAATCATCATCTTAAGAAATTAAAAATTAAAAAAAAAAACCTAAAACAGTTTGGGAGGAAGCGTGAATTGTTTATGTTTGGGGAAGTGAATACTTTTAAAATTACTTTGTGATACTTTAACAGTTTTTGGGTAAATAAGTAATATAGTTGAACATTGACCTTTAATTATAATAGTGATATTTTTTTATATCTTTAATTAACTTTTTATACTTTTAACGATTATAATAATATATATTGTGACACTTTAACATTTCTTTACAATGCCTCAAATTTCGAGCTAATTGAATTATATAAAGTACTCCCTCTATCTATCACTAATATAGTAGTCATTTTGTCATTTTAGGTCGTCCACTTTTAAAGTATTCATTTTTTAATTTTAGTAAAAGAGTCCACTTATGGTCCACCACTCCCAATCACTTTCCACTATCTATTTTATATAAAATAATAATATTCCTTAATCCAAATGCAAAAAACAAACGGATATATTTGCAGTAGACGGAGGGTGTATTATTTTTCTTATTTTCACAGTTTGTACCAGACGCACAGTTTGTACCAGACGTGGTTGAAAAGATAGGAACTTTAGGAATATGAAATTCTAATTGGGGATTAATATATACTCTATCCTTCCATTTGAAATGACACACTTTATTTTGACTTGTCCTAAAGAAGTTTGTACATTCCTAAAAACACAAAAAATCAAGCACAATCACCCTTTCGCATACACTTTATTTACAAAAAAAATCACTCTCACCTAACATACCTAACATACTTTATCATTTATTTATTATCAAAAACATCATAATACCCCTAAAATTTATCATTTTTTCTTAATATCCATGTCAAAAGAAGGGTGGAAACATTTGTGGGTTTTTTTTAAATTTTGGGTGTCCCCTCCGAAGAATCTCATCTCCTCTTTTACATATAATATGAGACCCACAAATACTCACTAATACAATTACACACTACACATTAAATAATAATACTACTTAATCTACGTGTAAAAAGCAAAAGACTCTTTTATAAAAGGAGACGGATGGAGTATATGTAATCCATTTTCGTAAATATTCTTAATCCAAAATTTGAAAAATTTGTAAATTATTAATTTTGGATCTAAATTATTTTTCTTTTAATTAAAAGCCTGAAATATACATAAGATTATCAATTTAAGATCTAAATTTGTCATATAGTTTTTTATTTTATCAATTTAAGTCCTTAACTCAAGTTAGTTTTATATATTTTAATACCCTTGATATATGGAAAAAATAATTCAAGACTACTGAAAAAACTCGAATTTAGAAAAGAATAAAAAATCTTTTAAAAACCAAAACCGACCGAGTTGTTAATTTCAGTTTGATTATATCGATTTTAATAACAGAATATTACAACTTTTTTTTTTTCCTTGAAAAAATTCCACACAAAAGCACAACCTTAATCTCTTCGAACAAGAACACTTAATTTGGAATTTGAATTCAAGGAATTAATATATATATATAAATATAGAACTATAGATTAGATTTAATCCAAATACATAGAGATTAAGTGAGGAAGGTAAACCTGAACAATAAGAGGTGGAATATCGAAGAAAGCAGCTGGAGGTTCAACTCTGTACAAGAGTTTTCTTAAGGGTGTGTTTGGCTTCCTCGCAAATTCAAGAAACTCCTCAGCACTCAACTCCATGTTCGCTTCAGCAAACACAGCTCCTTCTCCGCTGCACTCGATGTCGAGCTTATCTTCTCCGTCTCGCTTTCTCAACCTCCCGGCCAACGGGTAGTACGCGACCAGAACCCTCGACAGCGATTCCCTCAGGACTTCGGTGTCGAGGGGGTTCCTGTAAACGTACAGGTACTTTATCGCAAACCTGAGGAACTTCTGGTCGTCGAGGTTCGAGAGACGGAGCGTGTGGGTCGGAGTCGGGGTGGCCGGGCGGACTAATACGGGTCGGGCTTCGTAAGTGCAATCGGGGAGCTGGTGTGACATGATGGGAATGTTAATTGATGGATGTTGTTGTAAGGGAATTTAGGAAGAAACAAGTGTTTTGTAGTTGTGGGAAGAAAGAAAGTAGTACTATCATATTCGCACCATCCATCTTTTCCTTTTTAAGTAGTTTACTCCTCCCCCAAATTAAATGCCTTCATACGTATGAATGCAATTAAAATGTTGTTAGCAATGATAATATTGTTTTGGTTTGGAGATAATATTGTTTTGCTACGGCATAACGTTGCATCAATTACGTACGTATTTAATGGTATGTAACTATGTTTGTGTGAGAATTATGAGAATTATATGGATTATACAAACACCTGTGAACTGAGTTCATATGTGAACTTGTTTTTACGGCAAAGACATGTGTGAAACCATCTCATGTAATGTTTTTTGTGAGACGGATAAAAAGTGATAAATTTTGAATAAAAGTGGTACTTAATTGATTAAGGGTGATAATAGTACAATAAATTATTTCATGAACAATTTATAGTATAAATAAAAAGTGATAATATTTTTAAAAAAGTGATAATAATTTTAATAAAAAGTAACAACTAATTACGAAAGTGTAACAGGTTCTCACCATCTCACATAAGGCTGTATTTTTTATTACATGAAAAATTATTCTTCAGAAGGATAAATTTTTACTCTTTTAAATAATAAATTACTCTTTAAATTTTTACACACCCTAATTGATCAATTATTTTTTAATATATGAAAAGTTATTTTTAAACTATTCTGAATAAAAATTATATTACTTATCTCTTATCAAGAGTAATTTTTTTATATAAAAAATAATTTTAAAAATTAAGGTTAGCACATAAATTCGGTTGACAAGACATACCTTCGGGCTTTAGGAGTGATAGATTTAAGAAGTGTCGCGTCATATGCCTAAGACAATATTAATTTATACGAAAAAGAATAAAAAGGAGAGGGAATGTATAAGCATTAGCGGGTTAATGATTAAGGCAAAAGCTCCTGCTGTCCCATGTACACAACCCTTCGTCTCTATATTTTATTTAAACATATGTATTGCTAAGAATTTAAATTGTAAAGGGCGTGATCTAAATCCGTGTGTCCGGACGCACAAGAAACTCACTCAATAATTAATAGGTATTGAACGTGTTTTATAAGTGTGATTTTTTTAAAATTTAAGTGTGATTATAAAATTAAAACTTGATTTTCAAAATTGTGCTCCAGAGCAAAATTTTCTCGAGCACAATTTTCTCCAGGTGCAAATTTAAGTGTAATTGTGCACTATAGAATAATTTTATAATTTCATTTCATATTGTTGGATGGGTGTTAGCTAAAGTCCTAAATCGATTAAAAGTGGAGATGACGATAGATTTATAAATGTTGGTTGAGTGGTCAAACTGGATGGTCTAGCTGCAGGAGTTTTTTTGAGGAGGTAATAGTGGTTGGGTGTCAACCAAAGTCCCATATCGATTAGAAGTGGGGATGACGATAAGTTTATAAATTAGGGACGAACTCTCCCTAACACAAGGCTTTCTGGGCGTGAGCCCAAAGTGATAAAACTGTGCTGCTCAAAGTGGACAATATCATGCTATTGGATATTGAATTGAATGAACCCGGCTCCCTCGGCAGATAAACCCAACACATATATGTTATGCTCACTTAATACTTATAACTCATAAGACTAAATTAGTTGCACTTATCTTCAAATTTTACATTTTAAAATATGAAATATTGTTTTTAATCTAGTGGTAAAAGATAATGTATGGTATGAGATGATGTAAGAATTAAGACTAAATTAGTTGCACTTATATTCAAATTTTACTTTTTAAAATATGAAATATTGTTTTTAATCTAGTGGTAAAGAGATAATGTATTGTATAAGAGGATTAAGAATTAATAGAGTTTGTAGGTATATATAAAGATATTTATATATTAAAACTAAATCTAAAATAATGAATTAATCAAATATAGCTTAAAAGTTTCGGACTTGATATTAGGTGTATTCGAATGTAAGGGTGTACTCATATGTGTATAACTTTTTATATTATTTTGTATGTGTTTTTATTCTATTTTGTATATGTGTTTCTTAATAATTGTATTCTTTTTTTCCCACTAAATTTTTTCATTAAAAAATTAGCATCCATATGTGTATAACTTTGTTTCGGAGTTGATATTAGGTGCATTAGGATGTAAGGGTGCACTCATATATGTATAACTTTTTATTTTATTCTGTATATGTTTTTATTCTATTTTATATATGTGTTTCTTAATAATTGTATACTTTTTTCATACTAAATTTTTTCATTAAAAAATTAGCATCCATATATGTGTATAACTTTTTATTCAATAGTGAATAAATATTTTTTAATAATTGTACTATATATTTTACACTTAATTTTTCATTAAAAAAACTAACAATTAAATTGTAATATATATTCTTGTTCATAATTGCATATTTTTTTGTTCATATTTAAATATATTTTTTAAAATGTGTGCACCGTATCTTAGGTGCATTCGGGTGCAGTATAATTAGCCACGTTTCGAAGCAAATAATATTTCAATACATGATTTTTTTTAAAAATATTTTCACCAAACATACAATAACTATTAATATAATTATATATTTTTGATTTGATATCAATCCACAGAATTAATTTTCGTACTGCCAATCTATGTTTGTTTTATTTAACAATGTATATGAATTTCTTAATGAATATATTATATTTTATTTATTAGTACAGTATATATTTTGAATATGAGCTTATAGACTAATCTTCAACCACAGAGAATATTTTGACTTTAAAAGAAAAAGAGTTGGTCTCCGTAAGCTATAACATTTTATTCTAAATGATATACTATTTAATTAATAAGGATATAACATTTTATTTTAAAGGGCATGAATTTTTATCAATTCTTTTTTTAATTTTTTCAAAAATTAAAGAGTACAAGTCCTTATTTTAAAGGGTATATCATTTAATACTAAAAAGTATTTGGACACACGGTTTTCGGCACAAAAGTTTTAGCCACAATATAATGAAATTATTAAATTTGTGCCTCACTTATTTTATCATTATTAATTTATAATTACTACTAAAACACACATTAAGTGAAAAATGAAAATAATTAGTCAAAGAACCAGCATTTCTTAAAGTTCATATCACACATTACAATATATTCGAATCATCTCTTATTTTATCACATTTATAATTAACCATTATTACACTGCACATGGATGGCAACTTTTCTCTACGAGTAAAAAGCATAATATTCCAATTTTTGACTTCTTTTATTATTGCCAATCAAATGCTAGTCAGCGACAAAATCCTGGCGAAATTGAAGACCGAACATTTTTAAATTATGACTATGAATCCTCAAATTTGATAAAAACAGAACCATATTGTACTCAGTTATTCAATTCGGCTTTATGAATATGTATGACATCATGTGATTATTAATTGAGATAATTTATGAGTGCAATATTCAATTATTATAATGAACTAATTAAGTACAAGATTTAACGACTATCTTATTCGATGTACAGTTAAATTTCGGTGCAGTTAAGCAAAACACAGGTGTGAAGTTGTCTCTGTGTGATACATCTATCTCCTAATTTTTTTTACCAAATGTGTTCTCATACACTTCTAACTACTCCCCCGCGATTGTTATATAGGGGATTTAGGTCACCAAATAATGTAAATTACACTAGATGAACAAATTGAAAAAAATACAAAAATGACTGAAAGAACCCAGTACAAACTTAGATAAAGAACTTCAGAAAAAACAGTTTTATGGAGATGTTTCAGTTCTAACACGGACGAGTTTGAACGACTCTCAAATTGTTAAATCTGATCAAATCTCCTCAAGTATGTTGACTTCCAGGTTGGATATGAGCTTCGGAATATGTTGAGATCCAATTCTGACTTGATCTTCCAAAATCAACAGCTTTCAGTTCTTACATGAACAGAGTTGTGCAAATTTTCAAAACAAACACGAAGAATCGTTAGACAAAAAATTAAGCCGAGTCAAGTCCAGAATTTTATCCGCAAAACAATCACGTCTCGATAGTGCTCACGGTTCTGACGTGTTGTTTCCAACGGTAAAATGATTTCGTCTCTTGTACGAGTTGCACCCCACGTACGAGAGCTCCACGAACTAAGAGATTATATAACTAGGCTGCTCACTATATGAGACTCACGATGAGACTCTAAGATATGTAACTAGTATGCAATATATGCTTTCACACTTTCAAAATATTTTTCATGTGTTTCAAGTGTACTTGTTGTGTATCCAACAAATGATGAATGATCTTATTTATAGGCACCATTCCACTCATGTTTAATGTTCCTGCAGCAGTTACAATTGTATTCAATAGGGCTAATAAATACTGGCCGTTACCAGTTCTTACATGGTGTTACATATTGACTTTGTCATGTTTGAACTCAACTGTTACACATCCAAATTTGAATTTGTAATTGAAGGTTGAACGTTTCCAATTGTTATGAACCATGTATGCCTCACTTTCAGTTGGAAATAATGTGGAATGAACCCACTCAAATGATCCTACTTCATTTGAGTTCTTACATGACTGAACCTTAGTCCAAAAGTCAAAATTAGACTTTAATTCTCCATAAAGCTTATAGTAATGACTCTCAAGTAATGCATGAGAATTTTAATTCCTACACTAAATTCCATAATAGCATTGATTTATGTTGGCTAACATAAATGTCCATTATGTAGGATTCAAACCATTTGAACATGAGTAACACCCATATAATCTACATTCAACCACCCAACTTGTGCATTATTTCTCACTCACCATGACTTGGTTTTGAGATTATTTGCACACTAAAATCATATACTCAAATATAGCCCTTAAGCATATTGATTGTTAAATAATCAATTAAATTGAATATTAATCTCTAAACCAATATCTCCAACAATCCCCCACATGAGTGGAAATTAATGCATATAATATGCAGACTCAAAACCTAGTTCTTTGAAATAGTATTGTATCCGAATAGGTAGTTTGGGGCTTTGAACCATCCATAGTTTAACACTATCGAGTATATCGGCGGCTTAGTGGACACAATTTCTTGAACTACTTAACCTTAGTGTATACAGAGTCAATAATGTAAACACAATAATGTCTCATCACCTCTTGTTCTCACGTTTTGGTCTGTTTCGGCCATGGAACCCACTTAGGATTCATAAGTGTTTAAACTTGAAACGGTCCCTTCACACTTATGTAGGTGTTCTCCTATCTTCGAGTATCCCGTCATACTCAGCCATCACTTGGCTATTAGGAATCATTAAAAGTCATAGACTTAACCTTATCACAATATAGAGTTACAACACTTGGATTTATTGTTATTTAAGGAATGGTGGAATACCAAATGTACAAACAACTTTTACAGTTTAGTTTTCCCATTGAACCAAGATCTTGGGATCTCCAATCAACATGATTTGGTTACCACTGTTCAAGTTTTATTTGTAGATTTTTATATTCATTCCTTCTAGCAATATAATTGATCTTGATATTATCACGTGTGTGAGTGGATCCAACTTTTTCTTCAAGATCCATTTAACACTATCGAGTATATCGGCGTCTTAGTGGACACAATGTCTTGAACAACTTCACCTTAGTGTATACCGAGTCAATAATGTAAACACAATAATGTCTCATCATCTCTTGTTCTCACGTTTTGGTCCGTTTCGGCCATGGAACCCACTTTGGATTCATAAGTGTTTACACATGAAATGGCACCTTCACACTTATGTAGGTGTTCTCCTATCTTCGAGTATCCCGTCATACTCAGCCTTCACTTGGCTATTAGGAATCATTAAAAGTTATAAAGTTAACCTTACCACAATATATGGTTTACAACACTTGGATTTATTGCTATCTAAGGAATGGTGGAATACCAAGTGTAGGGATGGCAATGAGACGGGTATTTTTGGGTACCCAGTCTACCCGAACCCTAATAGATAGGGTACGGATAGTTATAAACGTGTTTGGAACGGGTACGGGTAGTTGTGAAAAATACCATTAGGGTTTGGGACGGATACGGGTAATGCCTCAAATACCCGCGAGTAACCCGATTTTATATATATATTTTATAAAATTTAATATATATTATATAATTTATATATGATAAGATATTTTATATATTTAATAAATAGTTATAAGTTTTATTTAATCATATTTATTAAATATTTATTTAAAATAATACAATTTATATTATATTTATTTTATATTTAATTAATAATAATGTAATTTTTATTATTTTACTTATTTAGACAATAAAAAATATAAATATATATATAAAAAATTAATATTGAACGAGTATGGGTACCCACGGGTATTGATAAATGGTAATGGGACAGGTACAAGTACCCTAATAAATTTTTTAAATAAGACGGATACGGATACGGGTAGTTATTTTTTTAATCGGATACGGGTACGGGTACCCCAAAATAAGTGGGTACCCTACTTGTTGTCATCCCTAACCAAGTGTACAAACATCTTTTACAGTTTAGTTTTCCTATTGAACCTAGATCTTAGGATCTCCAATCAACATGGTTGGGTTACCACTGTTTAAGTTTTATTTGTGGATTTTTATATTCATTCCTTCTAGCAATACAATTGATCTTGATATTATCATGTGTGTGAGTGGATCCACTTTTTCTTCAAGATCAACTTTTGTCGTATATTAAACACAATTATTTTTCATGTTTAATCTACACCCCCACACTTGGAGTAACCTCCTCACTCTTGGGTTGGTACCCCCACATTTGGAGTATTTTAAATGCTCTTTCTAATTTTTTTTCCACCTCTTAGGCTTGAGTACAAACATTACTCATTTTGCTGTAACAATTCATACAACATTTATGAAATAAGCACTTAAATGAAAGATCTATTCATTAGCCTTTATGGCTTGCAAGGATTATTTGCTCAAATAGCACAAAATTTACTATGTTGATAAATCAGACTCAGTAAGAATTCGATTTTCAACTACATTTGCATTTTGTTGTTCATTACCTTTATTAACATTTTGTTTGGGTAAACGACAATCATTTGCCTTATGATTAGGCTTGCCACAATTGTAGCAATTTCCTTTGAACTTGATTTTCTGAGTAGGTTGCTCGCCTTTGTCTTCAAGTCTTTGCCTTTTATTTGCACCGCCTCTATGATACTCGGTTAAGTTTGCTCTAGCCATGGAGTTGTTATTATAATAATTAGCCATGGCTCTCAAGTAATGCATGAGAATTTTAATTTCCTCACTAAATTCCATAATAGCATTGATTTATGTTGGCTACATAAATATCCATAATAACATTGATTTATATTGGCTAACATAAATGTCCATTATGTGGGATTCAAACCATTTGAACATGAGTAACTCCCACATAATCTACATTCAACCATTCAACTTGTGCATTATTTCTCACTCACCATGACTTGGTTTTGAGATTATTTGCACACTAAAATCATATATTCAAAAATAGCCCTTAAATATATTGGTTGTTAAATAATCAATTAAATTGAATATTAATCTCTAAACCAATATCTCCAACATGTTATATATAGTTATTCTCAAAGTAATATGAGGAGAATGTGTAGTGTCTTCTGTCAAGTATTGATGACAATCGGATCTTATAGTTTACATAACTCGTTTGGGATCCATGCATGTCTAACGTAGCGGAAGCAACAGAAAGAATGAAATGCAGAAACAAATCTCCTATTATATTCCTATGTCTCGTTTAGACATCGTGTAGGCGAGGATCCTCTAAGCGATCTCAATTCCTATGCATTGTCTAGAAATCGCGTGGGTGAGGATCCTCTAAGCTATTTCAATCTACAATTTCTTACACCCAATTCCGTTCACCATCGCGATCTCACTCGTGTAGAGTTTATGCTGATCTCACCCATGTAGAGTTTTCGAGTTTTCAACGACAGAACAAAAAACTCACGTCCCTCTCTCTTTTAACATGAAATAACATGTGATAATATGTCTGATACTATTGAAATAACTTATTTATAAACTACAAGGATTAAGAGAAGAAATTAGGGTCGGGCCTCCCATTGGACATAAGTATCATCCATGCTTAGCTCAAAATTTATCTTCAGCCCAATAATAATAATTCAGTTCATTAAAAAATTATTATTTCACTTTCACCCTAATCACAAATTATGTTATGCACTTTTTCTTATTATGAGTCCGTTTAAGTACTCCCCATGTTTAATTAAGATATACAATGGCCACTAATTAAATGAGTTACTAACAACTAAATTAATTAATTTCTAATCCAAGAATAGTACCACTCAACCTTACTATCATGCCGAACAAATCCACATGTAGGGTTTACATGATAATCCTTATGAGCTCCTCAAGGGGACATCATTAGCCTAAATTATTAGGACAATGATTCCTTCTACAATCAATAGCACGTCATATAGAAAATATCATCTTCCAATGCATCGAGCATATTGATTTTATAATTAAATCTCATCCATTGATGAATCAAAGAAATAAAATCTTAATTATATGTCGAGATTATTGTATAGGGATTAACAGTACAAACATCCATAATAATTGAGGTCTTGTTCTTCTATATAGTCAGTATAAATCGTACAACCTCAAATGGTATTGCTCAATACACACAAAGTGCACTAGAGTAATTTTATAGTCAAGACAATCTACACCAAATCACACTACAACATATCGATAGTTTGTCTCAATCTATCTCGGTTGTGAGCCTCTGTTTATGCTTTATAAGAAACTGATAATATGATCTTTCGTGCGACGTCACACACCATATTATCTACAATATAAAGTAAATGGGCAATTGCATCAACATGTAACAGATTATAAGATGCAATTGTTTTATCAATGATTCTCTTTTCAAAACATTGTTAAAATATTGTTTATACTAAAACTAGGCTTTTAGTATACACTACAATATATATAGTACGCACTTGCAATTGATGCCTTCACGTGTTAACTTATGCAGAAAACTACATTAATAAATGCAAAGATAATATAACATTTGACTTTGCAATTCTTACATGATACGGTACATGAATAGTAATATGCTCAATCAACTAAAAAAATGGTAGGTAATACCTCCTTAAACTTTCACAATATGACATGGATATCTCGTTCTAAACCAGCTACAGCCTTAGGCCTAAGGGTTGTTTATGTCAAGTCTTGAAGAAAAGACTTGGATCCAATAAAAATACAGACCAGTGTGGGCAGAAAATCAGAGAATACAATAGGCAACAGTCGCTACATGAACATGTAATAATCATAAACTTTTTATGCCAAATATTTTCAATTTTATAATGGGGTGGCTATTCATACCCCAAGTTCTACTTAACGTACCCCGATTACTTAATGTGCCCCACCAAAATTAGAAGATATATACATAAATCATTAATCATACCCCATTTAGACTGTTATACCCTTTTAATTAAACACAAACCTATTTTACATTCTTAATTATGACAATCCAATCTTCAATATTGTCCTAATTATACAATCCTACTTTATCAACCCAAAATCAATTCAGAAACAAATCTATCAAAGCATCTGCACTTGTTATTAGAACGTGGTCTAACTGGATCTTCATCCTAACAGTTTTCTTCTGATAGCTTGCTGGAGAGTCGTACTCCTTAAAAAGACCTGCACATATTAAGGATGATAACCATGAAAGAAAACTCGACGACTTTGCATAAAAGATCTACTGCCAATATTAAATTGTATGCATTACCATTATCTACTGTAGAACCAGCTCCCATATCTAGAGCCTCCAATATCTGCTCGTCTTTGTACTCTTCGAGGGGGTCCGAGAGGTTCATTACCTCGAACAGATCCCTCAAACATGGTGGGATCCTGTGGGAGTATGCATAATTTAGATTGTAAATCATGCAGTCCAAAACGGATCAGAGATGATTGTTGTTTGATTCTCTTCTTGATGATTATTGCTAGTTCCATTACATTAAAATGATAGAGAATTAGGAGAATTAGGGTAGTTCATAAGATTGGGGTACGTTTGGTAGATTTGGGGTACGAATAGTCTTGCCCTAATTAATATAAGAGTATTTATGTCTTAACATATAAGGATAATTTAATCTTATAGATTTATAGGGTACGTTTGGCAAAATTGGGGGTGTAAATAGCTGCACCATTTTATAAAATATAACACATTTTTATGAAAGTTTTACATCCCGCGGGTGCTTGTAGCTCAGGCATATTTACAAAAGATGTAACTCATCTATGGACTTTGGATTATCTTTTGTCTTTCTATTGAAGTTCACATATCAACACGATAAATATATCATTAAACATGTTTTTCTATGTGCATACGACGATGTGTTGATCATTGTGAAATTCACCTAATTTTAGGGTGTTTTCGTAGTTGTTTGGTGTTCATTTCGTTCGTTTTGTGTCATGTTACTACAAGAAAACTGCCAAATTCCAATGAGAAAATCCGTTGGAATATGCAAAAATACCGTTATAATTCATGATTCCAACAAATATTCTAACGAATTTTTTTTGTTGGAAAAGTGGCCGTTGGATTGCCATTTTTCCAATAATATTTCTAACGGTTTCTAAAATCCAACGGTATTTTTGTGCGGTGAATCCAATGACATTTTTGTGCTGGAATTTTTTGGTTTCTAAAATCCAACGGTATTTTTGTGCGGTGAATCCAATGATATTTTTGTGCTGGAATTTTTTTCCCAAAGATCTTCCAACTTCGTTGGAATTTTCCAACGATAATAAAAAATGCATTTATTTGGATTCGAACCCTTGACCTCTTGAATATATCAGCATATCATCTACCAACTTAACTAATGTATAATATTTTTTATAAATTAACATTTACATTTATTAAAGTCTCTCTTTCGATGGAAATTTCATTGGAATTTTCCAATGGCTTAAGTTTGATTGGAATTTCTATTGGAAAATTTCAATTATCAAGCTATGAATTAGAATTGTAATTTTTCAATAGTTTAAATTTATATGTGAATTTTCATTGGAACTTTCCAACAGCTTTAGGTTTTATAGAAATTTTCGTTAGAAATTTCGAATAGTTTATTGGCCTATTGAAATTAGCATTGGAAATTTCTAACGGTTTAAATTTTCATAGGAATTTTGCTGGAATCTTCCAACTGTTTAAAGTATTATTGGAAAATTCGTTGGAACTCTAAAATTTCCAACGGTTTACTTTTTGATGAAATTTTTTCTATTGGAATTTGACAGTTTTCTTATTTAATATGTTAGTTTTTAATTGATCCACATATGCGCACTAATATAATTAAGGGGGCGGCTATTTACACCCCCGGTTTTACTAAACGCACCCCGATTGTTAAATGTATCCCATTAAAATAAAAAAATACAAGTATAAATTACTAAATATACCCCATTTGAGACCCTTTTATGCCTTTGATTAAATTCAAATCTTTTAATTACAATAAAATATTTTAGTTTATCAAAAGGACTCTCCCCTCTAGAAATCACGAACGAGAGAGATCGCAAACAAAGAGAAAAGGAGAGAATGGAAAAATGAAATCCAATCTCTTAGTGTGATTGCTGTGAGAGTTGGTTGATGATATCTTTACGAATCAAATCTAATTCCTACTAATTCAGAAACTCATGTATGAAGTTCTTCGCTGATCATCACTACAACATTTTTTTTTCATTCTTTTTGTATTGCTTTTGTGGAGCCATTTCTATATTGTTTCTTGTATTATTCTCAGGGAATTTTATTTGTATTGATTTTACTCAAATACCACCATTCGTTTTTGTCCGTGGGATTTCTTGCAACATCAATTTTTCTCTTACAACAATTCCTTTTGTTGGGTTTATTTTTTGAACAATGTTCATATTTTAATCTTCTGGTGTATGTAGATTAGGAATTTTATTTGTAATATTTAATTGTTCATGAGTAAAGAGGCAGAGTGATAATCAAAACACTATATATGTCATCTGAATTCATTTTATCACTCATGAGTGTGCGTTGGTGTTGTTGATCTGATTAATTTGCTTCTAAAATCACACTTATTTATTAATTTAAATATTTTTGTTTTCGTTTATAATCCAGTTATCATTCAAAAAGTGAGTTTCAATTCCTTCAATCAATCATTGGGGTGCATATAAAAATCCCATTAGTTATGTATATAAATTTAGAGTAAAAATAAATAAAAGTATTAATTAATAATTAATGTGAGGATATTTATATCTTAACAAATAGGAATATTTTAGTCTAATACATTTATGGGGTACGTCTAGTAAAACTGGGGGTGTAAATAGCCGCTCCCATAATTAAAATGTAAGGCACACACACCCACTAATACAACTACCAACTACATATTAAATAATACATGATACTCATTAATTTACGTGCAAAAAGCAAAAGACGATTTTTAAAGGGGACGAATGAAGTATTTCTTTAGTAAAATATATACGATATTGAATAACAACTTAAACAACTTTTTTATCTTTATATATTATTGTAAAATTAGTATATAAAATTTTAGAATTGATGGTTCATAAGGAAATGAGCTTACATTATTTGTGGACAGGTAATTTTTGTGGAAAAGAGACCAAAAAATGGATAAAACAAGCAAACAAATAGAAAGGGAAAATATACAGAAACTTGACCGAAGTTTAAAAACTCAATCATGTCTTTGTTAAAAAGTTTAGCATGGTTTGGTTATTTCGCATGGAAACTCGAGTAACGCTAAAAAGCTCACCCGAAGTTCTCTGTCAGAATCATCTGTAAATTTTGGAGGCCATGTAGAAAAACTTAACCAATTCACAGAAACATGATCGAAGTTTGTGAAGAAGAAAAGAAAAAATCGAGCTATTTTTGAATAATCATCATGGAATACATAAAACTTCTACCGAAGCAAGAAACACCAGCGAAGTTTTGTGCAAAATTTGTCAATTATCCGAAATTGAGAAACTTCACTTATCTTGTTACTTAACCACATTTATTCATTTAAAAATTAGTTGGCAAGTGATCACTCAATTCTTTGTGTGTGATAAAAGCAAGTGTACTTTGTTGTAGTAGCCTACCAAGTTAAATATTGATCCACGGGAGATGTCAACTTTAAGTGTATTCAGATTCGTGTTTAATCATCTTTATACAAGCTATAGTAAGTTTGGTTTGGAGTGAAATCAATCACAATTGTCAACTAAAGAATTAAGTAAACAAATAAGCAAACAATCAAACAATAAAGACAATAAATGAGAAGAATAACAGATGATATGTCAATCTAAGGAAGTAGTAAGGCTTATCACACTATTACTAAGGATAATCCTAAACTTATGAAATTATGATAGATTCTCTCATTGATCTAGAAATAAGGGCAATCAGTCTACGCACCTAATCCCATTTCCATAGCGAAAAGGATAGGGAATGTTGTAACAATCCTAAAACAACTCCTCGAATTGATCCTACTTACAATTTCCCAATAAGGGTACTATGTTCGTATGGATTGGGTTCCCCCACTACTCTAATCCTCATGCACGAGTGATCTTTATAGAGTTCTATCTCAGTGTTCCAAGCGTTCGGACGTCGTAACAAGACTCTCCTCATACTAACATGCTTAAATCTTATAATGACATGATTTAATTAATCATCAGAACATCTAATAGGGATTACAATCCTACTCACATGCAACGGTAAATCAACCACACATATCAAAACAATGTTAAAGTAATAAGCATCAAGATAGAAATATTCATAATCAAATCAATAAACCATCATAAATTAATAAATCCAAAATATTCCTAATACATCATGTGGCTAGTCTCACTAATGAGACTAACCTATCATAAAACCATAGTAACAATACCAAAATCATTATATGACCCCATAAAAGTTCTTGAATTGAAAAGATAACAAAATAGATAAGAATTCTCCCTAATCTTCTTAAGGATAGTTCTTCTCTTCTCTTGATTATCCTTCCACTTTCTTGATGATCCTTCCTTAGATAGGTGATGGGTGAGTAATTAGTGTATAAATGAAGTGTGATTAAGGAGGAATTGATGGGTGATAAAGGATGAAGATTGATGATGAAAATGGGAGAAATTGTATGTGAAAAGAGGTGATAAGTGTGTGTGTGTGTGTGTGTGTGTGTGAATAAGGATAAGAAAACTTATTTTGTGGGATGAAAGGGAGTTAAAACATCAAAATTGATGAATCTTCAGGATTTTCTAGACAGCTGGCACATTTTGTCGCAACTCGCTTCGAGTTATGTCACTCGTGGCGAGTTGCTGGCTTTAACTCGTGACGAGTTCAACCCTCTCACCCTTTGACAGGGGCGAGTTAGTATTGCAGATCCTGAGCAGTCCAAACTCGTCCTTTGGTAGGCCCATGTCTCTACCTTGTGTCGAGTTCGTGCACTGAACTCGTGGTGAGTTTGGTGCAATTTTGCGTTCTTTCTCATCTGCACTTCCAAACTCCATTTTTGTCCCATTTTCACATGTTTTAAGCATAATTTGATCAAACTCTAGATAATTATAGTATCATACTAATCACTACACAAATGTAATTATACTCCGTCAATAATACAAAAATGGACATAAAAACAAACTAAAATAACCAAAATAAACCAATAAAAACTAGGTGAAATGACGTCGATCAACAAGTTTTCTAAATTTCACACACACTGGAAAATTATTTTCTCATACACTTTTCTCTCAATTTATCCAACTTCAATCCATATCAATTCACTTCAATTTTGTTATCAAATTCACTCAAATCTTCCCCAATCATCTACCTATCCATTGTCTAAGGAAGATTTCAAAAGGAAGAAGAAAATCTACAAGTAAGACAAGAATCTCTCCAATTGGATTAGGAAAGCAATTTTTCTTAAAACTTGCAATTCATTTGTTTTGATACTTTTAATGGATTCATGTAGTATATATGATATTGTTGACGTGGAATTATTGTTAGACTAGTCTCATTTGTGAGACTAGTAACATGTGTGGTTAGGGATTTATAGATCTATACATTTGTATTGGTGATTTGATTGGGCTTAATGTAATTTTTATCATGGATATTGAATTGCTTAATATCTAAGTTTATTTGTGTGGTTGATATTCCCTTGCATGTTATCAGAATGTGAATTCAATTATGTGTCTTGGATATTGATGTTAGAAATTTTTATTTTCAATATAATGTAATTATGGACAATATATTATTATTCAATTATATTAGTTATTCAATTATTTTATGAATTTAATTAAGTGATCTAATTAAGATAAAAAGTTCATAGACTACAGTAATAATGATATGGGCCAATTAAGTAAATGTCCAAGCTACATGACTAGGTGATTATGGATGACCTAGTTAAGTAGTATATAAAGGTTCCTTAGGTTATGGTCCCCAACATACTAAGACGTACAAAGTTCTCTCTTCTCCCCATCAGAAGAGATTCCATAAAGGAATAAAGAGGTTTAGGTGAGAAAGACCATAATACCAATCGATCTTCCATCTCATAAACTCAATGGATTAAGGTACATTTCATTCTACAATTTAGATCTCGATTAATTGTGATAGGGTTTCATGTGTTTAGGATTTATGGATTTATTTCCTACAATTGATTAAATCACTTCTTCATATAGGTTATGTTTATTATTATGAGTTAAATTAGTGATGACCTCTTGTACTTAGATTCACATAATAGAACACTAGTGAAGTTGATTCGTGATGATAACTGAACTTGTGAGAGGAACCCAACCAAAGAGAGTTTAGCTTATGTCTTAGTACCTTTTAAGGGAACTTATAGAAGTTATTAGTATCTATTAATGTGAGGGAAGAACTTTTGAATCATTCCTAGGAGCTAATTAGAGATTGTAAAAGATTTACATCCAACTCAACTTGTGAAGCTCAGGTGGATTTAGTGAATACCTTTTATGATGCAAGTGCATGTAGAATGAATGAAAGCTCCTTCCATCTAACTTTGATTCACAGAATACCGTAGATTGACATTAGGAAAAACCTTAGAAATTTGATTCTTCAACTTTTCAAACTAAATAATGTCATACAACCCATAAAAATAAACTAACATTTGGATTCTCAAAAATAAAAGTCCACAAATAAAAAGAGTTCAATAACTTAAAACATAAAGAAATAAATAATAAAAGGCTTAGGCAAATTAGAATTAAAAGGCGAATCGTTAAGAGATGTACAACTATTACAAATTTGATAAAAAAAAATTAAGAAATAAAAAATCATAAGTTTAATAAAGAAATTATTAAGAAAGAAAGCAATTTTTTTTAAAAAAAAGTTTGAATATATTTTTTTAAAAAAAAAATTAAAATTTGAGAATATTATATATATATATATATATATATATATATATATATATATAGAGAGAGAGAGAGAGAGAGAGAGAGAGAGAGAGAGTGGGAGAATTGGGGGTACTAAGATTTGAGGGTCTTGGACAATAGTCTTTCCTTGACTATGGAAAGAAGTCAAGGGTGAGATGCAGAGTAGAAGGGAAGAGGGGCAAGAGAGAAAAGTTGAAAGTGATTTGTCGATTGGGAATGAGATGCAGAGTAAAAAAGAAGATGAGTTGGGAATGATTTGTCTGTTCGGGAGTTGACTCCGTTTTTTATGTACGCTATGCTGCGTTGATCTAATTAATTTGTAATTTGATTTGACTTGGTCATTAGTGATCACTGGTTAGTCAAAAATTGCTCATAGGTTAATCTCTTAACTTTTTTTTGGGGTAGATATAAATAGTAGCTTGTGAATTATATCTACACGAGCTAGCTATAGAATTAATTAAAATTCTTTTTTTTGATAGATATAAATAGTAGCTTGTGAATTATATCTACACGAGCTAGCTATAGAATTAATTAAAATTCTTTTTTTGGATAGATATAAATAGTAGCTTGTGAATTATATCTACACGAGCTAGCTATTATATTAATTTTTTTGGGTAAGTCTTGCATGAGACCATCTCGCGTAACACTATTTTACACTATAAATAATATTTAAATATTATTTATTTAATAATTTAATCCACATATGAAAGTGGATAAGAGAGAGAGACAGGAGTTAAGAGTTAGTTTCTTAACTTCCATCTTTTGGGAATAAACGAGACTGCGCAAGGCAGTTGTCCAAGAGAAATGCATGCCTATTACAGAATACGCTTGCGTATTCAGAATACAGTACAGAACGCCGAGAAGCATTTTCTCTCTCGCTGTCTTATCTTTCCCGAAATTACACACAAAATTCAGTCATCATATTCCACAATAATACAATATCATGGAAATTAATCCTTCAACCCCGTGTTGAAGATTTGATCCAGAGATCATAGTGTATCTTGAGTACCAATCGGTTCACATACGATCCAACTCATTTATTCCGTTGCAACATAAACTTTATACAGAGAGGTAAGTGAGATTACTCTCTACGCATGCTTTTATTGAGTTTATGTAACATGAGTTTCCCAACATTGGTATCAGAGCCAATGATTGGTACTCCGTTTTATTTTCTGGAATAATGAAATTGAAAATTTTAATGGTTGTTTTCTGCTTTTTACGGTTTAAATTGCTCATACATGATTTATGTGATGTTGACTGATCATATGTATGAGTTAAAGACAGAATTTAAATTTTCAGTAGCTGTGTACATGACGATCCTTTTTTATAGATTAAATGTTAAAGGGTGTAATTTTTTGTCAATTTTTCGTGCAAGTGAAAGCATGTTTTGGTTATACACTGGAAAGGCCTCGTCGAGAGGAGTCCGTCAGTATTTTTTGTGCATTTTTTGGCCTTCTAAAACTCAAGATATGATTTTTTGAAGTTTTTTTCGAGATTGGGGCTAAACTGCAAAAGTTCAGAATGTTTGGGGGTCGATTTTATGAAAATTCGATAAAGTTCAGGGATTTTTTCGCAGTTAAACAAATTTGATGATTGACCGGGTCAGACCAGTCAAACCGGGTCAGCCCGTGACCTCAGCACACCGGAGGGCATGTGGTCGGCGGTGGCGCGTGAATATCACGCTCCAGCATACGGTGGCTCAGGAGGCGGCGCGTGAAACCCACTCACCGGAGATCGATGACTCCTGCGGTGGCACATGGGGTACACGCGCAGACATATATCTTCTTCGGCAATGGCGCGTGTGGTACACGCGCCGACATACATCTTCTTCAGCAACGGCGCATGTCGTACACGCGCCGGCCAGCACCCTTCCTGCAGCCAGTGCGTGACGGCGTGTGGGTGGCGCTTAGAGGCGCCAATCGGCGCGTGCAGGTGCGTGGAAACTCAGGCGGGGCGTGGAGGCATCTTTCCGATGACTGGATGATGTTTTTCGACATGTTTCGATGCGTGGAGTCCGATGGTGACATTTCTGAGAGTGTTTGACGTCATCTTAATTGTGTATTTGTAGTTTTACTTCATTTTTGAACATATTTGTTGAATACGAACTTATGGGGTGGCTATTTGGTTGCAAATTTTTATAATAATGCACCTTAATATGTCACGTAATTCTAAATTCATGGTGTTGAGTGACATTAGAATTGTTCAAATTCCTATAGCATATGAAAGTGGGAGCCAAAGTGAGTTGGACTGATTCACTTGTGAATATTCCTATTGCATCATGGAAAGTTATTTCCATATGTATTAAATTGAGGGAAAATTCATGTGATATAGTTTGACTAATACTAGTATGTTTGTTTTTGGTTGCTCATTTTCTAAGAGGCATGTCAGGATGGGGAATAATTCCAGAGGAAGACATAAGGACTAAAGATGAAGTCCTCCATGAATTTCTGAATTATAAAATGAAGTCAACACACAACATAAGGGACCACGCAATTTAATTGATTGAACACTACAACCGATTGTTGCCTTTAATTTATAGCAATATGATTCCACGTGAAAAGTATTTCGAAGTTTCCAGTCCTGAGACCTGGGCGAACACTTTGCCTCCTTACCTGCAAAATGATTTTTGGGTTCAGTGAGAGACTTATGAAGTGAAACCTAATGGTCGACAAATTATGCAAGATTTGGTCGATGCTTCTGTAGTAAGAGATAGGACACATGCACTAAGATCAGCCTGCTTAAGGATGGGAAGGATTCGACATTCTGATTCTTTAAGACTGAGTGGTCGAGAGAAGTGTCAGATAAAAAATCCTCATATAGATCCTCTAGGGCATGCTATCTATAGTGTGGGGACTAAGAAATTTGATTATGAGTATCGATGGAAATCTAGTGATGATAAATTAGGGAGAGTAATCCATAGATTTCGTTAGTTTATTTCCATTTTATTTCTAATTGGAAACTCAGGGAGTTCATTAGAATTTATGTTCATGACTTGTCAGACTTGGTGTTTTTGCTATTGTGGATGGTTGTTTAAGTTTAATTTATTAGTGGTAGTTCAATGTCATTGTTAATTACTTGAACCTTAAATGTGTTTTATGTTTTGAAATAAGAATCTAGTATTATGACACTTGATGAGATTGACGATTAGTAGTCTCCGACTATTTTTCGAGATAAATTCTTGACTTAATATAAAATTTAGATAAAATATAAAATATTGCTTAAATGTGTTTGACTTAATATAAAATTTAGATAAAATATTATTAACATACTGAATCACTTTAATCTTTATCAAAGAAATGAGCAACGAAATCTATTGTTGCTGAGTTGAACAAAGGTGAGAAACTCAATGGTGACAATTATGACACAAGGCGTCATAAAATTTGGTACGTATTGTATGAACAAGATGCATTGGATGTTATAAACCAAGTGATGGCTGATCTAGGCGTGGGTTTTGGAAACCAATGGAGATGTGACCAAGAAGCGTACCGGGCGTGGAAAAAGAAAATTCCATTACACAAGGTATTCTTGTAAGCTCAGTAATCGATGCAATGATCCATGAATGTGAGCAACATCCCACCGCACATGATATCTGGGTGTATCTGAGTGAGTAGTATGGTGGTACATCGGTTACAAGGCTTAGGCAGTAGTTGTCTATTAAGTTTGACGCTTACAAAAGAAAACTTGATCATAACATTAGACAATATCTCAGGGATATGTCTAATATGATTATCGAACTTAAGACTGCCGGTCATATACTCTCTGATGAATAGTAAATCCAAGCCCTGATCCGCTCTTTATCTGATCGTTGGGAACATCTGAAGGTTAACTTGACTCATAATGAAAGTATTAAAACTTTCAATGATGTTGCTCGTCATGTTGAGTTAGAAGATGAGAGGCTCAGAGCCCCAAAGCCTTTTTCTAGGACATTCTATGTCAGTACTACTTATAAGAGAGCTTTGGGCTTCAAAAGTAAAAGGAATTGAAAGAAGGGAAAGAAGGGATTACGATCTGACATTGGTAGTAGTAAGCCTAAAAATAATCCAACTAAAACTGGCGAACAAAAAAAGGAAAAAAGCGTGACAAAACGAATAAGAAGGATAAAAGTAAGATGCCATGTTACAATTGTAGTAAGTTTGGTTATTATGCTCGAGAATGCCCTGAGCCCAGGAGGGAAAAGGTAGATTCATCTTATTCTGTTTTGTGTGAAATTAATGTCTCGAGTACTGTCTTACTAACTGATTCTTATCCATTGTGGATTATAGACTCAGGAGCTACGGACCATGTGATGAGAGACAGGGGAGTTTTTATAGATTTTCATCGTGTTCCAAAGGGGACAAGGTGGATATATGTGGGAAACAATGCTCGAGTAGAAGTCAAAGGATTTGGGACTTGCAAACTAGACCTTGACAATGGTCGGGCCTTTATTCTACATGATGTTTTCTATGCTCCAGAAATCATGCTGGATCTAATCTCTATTTCAGTTTTAGTTAATTTGGGTTATGATGTATTATATTTACTAGAAATACTGTGGTAATTAGCATTGATGGTACTTGTTATGCATCTGGACATATGAATGATGGTTTTATGGTTTTAAATAGTAATAGAATGACTTTTAGTTATTATGATGATTATTCATATTTACTAAATGCTTGTTCTTCTAATAATGCAAATGTGAATGATAATATTTGGCATACTAGATTGGGTCATATTGGGCAAGATAGGATGAATACACTTGTAAAAGAAGGACTGTTGAGTCTTTCTTCAAAAGTTGAATTATCCAAATGCGAACATTGTCTTGCTGGAAAAATGACTAGAAAACCGTTTGCTAAAGCCATTAGAGCTGAATCTCCATTAGAAGTAATCCATTCCAATACATGTGGTCCTGTAAATGTGATAGCACGACATTGAGGTCATTATTTCATTAAGTTCATTGATGTATTCATCTTTTGGATATATCTATTTGATATCTCATAAGTTTGAAGCATTGGATTTTTTTAGACGATTCTTGAGTGAAGTCGAAAATCAAAATGACAAATCCATTAAAGTTTTAAGAATTGATAGAGGACGTGAATATCTATCAGAACAATTCAAGAAATTTTGTAATGAAAAGGGAATAATCCAACAATTAACCATTCCTTATACGCCTCAACAAAATGGAGTTGCTGAAAGAAGGAATAGGACTTTGTTGGAGATGCTGAGATCCATGATGGCACAAGTTAATCTACCGATCTTTTTTTGGGAAGATGCGTTGCTTACGGCAACTTATGTGCTTAATCGTGTGCCTTCCAAATCAGTTTCTTCGACTCCATATGAATTTTGGATGGGTAGAAAACCTGACTTAAGTAACCTTAGAGCTTGGGGATCAGCAGCTTAGGTACATGATTCATCGAGTCAGTATGTACTGCGAACATTATAAGGGTTACGTGTTCATAGGAGATCAGGATGGGAGATTAACTGAGACAGAATCACATAATGCTCATTTTCTGGAAACTGAATTTCCTAGTAGATGGGGCATTAGGGATGCTGAATCTATATTCAATGTAGTAGAAAACCAATACCTACAAGATCCAAGTGGGAGTAGTAGTTTAGGTGATGGTGTGGAATTTAATAGATACTTGCCAATTGAGGATCAGGTGATTCCCAATAAGAGCATTTTGTCTACAGAAGACCAACAACTGTCTCTAAAAAGTTCTATGAAACATGTGCCTAAGAGGCATTATGACATTGAAGGACATGACTTCTTTGTTTCACCAAAAAATTGAGATCTTTCTTATGTTGATAAGGAAGAGCCCTAGAAGCTCTAACTTGTCTGGCAAAGGAGAAATGGATAAAAGCGATGAAAGAGGAGATGGAGTCTATGAAGTCAAATCAAGTCTGGGACTTGTAGATCTTCCAATGGGACGAAAGGCAATTGGGAATAAATGGATTCTCAAAATCAAAAGAAATGCTGATGGCTCAATAGAGATGTATAAAGCTCGCTTTGTAGCAAAATGTTATACTCAACAAGAGGGTATAGACTACGAAGAAATCTTTTTACCTGTAGTGTGGTTTGCCTTTTTTCGTCTACTGTTGGCTATAGTGGCTAGTATGGATTTAGAATTACAGCAAATGGATGTTAATACCTCATTTCTCAATGGAGAATTTGAAGAAGAAATCTACATGCAACAGCCTATAGGATTTATTCTTCGAGGTCTAGAGGATAAAGTTTATAGATTGAAGAAGTTGATCTACGGACTCAAATAATCCTCTAGACAGTGGTATTTGAGGTTTTGCACTACGATCATCTCATATAACTTTGTTATGATAAACGAAGACAACTATGTTTACGTTAAATGATCCAATGGTTGTTTTGTGATTCTATCCTTATATGTGGATGACATACTACTAGTGGATAATAGCAAAGAGTATCTTGAAACCATAAAAAGATAGTTATCTTAAAATTTCAAGATGAAAGATATGGGTAAAGCAAGGTACATACTTGGTATGAAGATCCATAGGGATCGTTCAAGAAATTATTGGGTTTGTCTCAAGAGACTTACATCAAGAAACTTTTAGAACGGTTCAAGATGGACATCTGCAAACCTATAGATACTCCCATTGTGAAAGGCGAATCATTGAGACAGCAGATGTGCCCCAAGACTCAAGATGAATAGGATGAAATGGCCAGAGTATCATATGCCAATGTGATTGACTGCAGATTATTCTCTCTGTTATCAAGGGAATAATAGTACACTGAATGGGTATACAGACGTTAACTGGAGTGGTGATTTAGATAAACGTAAATCAACTCCCAGTTATGTCTTCTTGCTTAACAATGGAGCAATCTCATGGTGTAGTAAGAAACAGACGTGTATAGCACAATCCACTATGGAAGCCGAGTTTGTGGCAAGTGCCTTTGCAGTTCAAGAGGCTATTTAGTTGAGAAGATTCATGAAACATTTGGAGGTCACAAATACTCTAGTGGGAGCTGTTTTACTTAATTGTGATAATCAAGCAACTATTGCTTACATAATAGACCCCAAATATCATGGAAAGACCAAACACATTGACAAGAAGTTCAACTTTGTTAGAGATATTGTAGACAAAAAGAAGGTGATTCTTAGTTACATTTCTACTCCTTTGATGTTAGCAGATCCTTTTACCTAACCTGTTGGATTGTATACTAAAAGTCTAGCTTTTTGTATGAACAATGTTTAAACAAATAATTTGAAATGAGATTCATATGATCAAATGATTGCATCTTATAATTTATTTATATGTCCGATGCAATAGTCCACTTACTTTATACTGTAGATAATATGTTGTGCCACAACACGCAGAAGATCATATTATCGGTTTCCTTATAAAGTATAAACAGATGCTCACAACCGAGATAGACGGGGACTCTCTATCGAGATGGTTGTAGTGTGGTTTGGTATTAGCTTGTCTTGGCTATAGAATCACATTAGTGCACTTTATGTGTATTGAGCAGGACTGCTTGAGATTGTTCGACTTATACTGACTTATAGAAGAACTTGACCTCTGTTATTATGGATGTTCATGCTCTTAACCCCTATACAATAACCTCGATAGGTAGGGCAGTATGTATTTCTTTGATTCATCAATGGGTGATATTTACATGTAATTAAATCAAAAAACTCGGTGAGTTGGGAAGTAGTGTTGTCTCTATGGTGCGCTGTTGATTGTAAAAGGAATCCGTGTCCATTATAGGTTGATGACGTCCCCTTGAGGAGCTCATAAGGATTATCATGTAAATCTTGTAGGTGAATTTATTCCGGCATGATAATGAGGTTGAGTGGTACTACTCTTGGATGAGATATTAATTAATGGAGTTGTCAGTAACTTAATTAATTAATGGACATTGTATATCTTAAACATGGGGAGACTAACGGGCTCATAATAAGAAGGAGCCCATAACGTAATTATGGGATTAGAACGGTAGTGCAGTAATAATATTTTAGTGAAATATATTATTATTATTGACTTAAGTATAAGCTTTGGGCTAAGCTTGGATACTTAAGCCCAATAGAGGCCCAACTCTAATTTCTCCTCCTGGTCCCTGCTGTAGCTCATATATAAGTCATCTCAACTGTTCTAACCCTAAGAGATACATGGCTAACATGTGAAGAGGGTAGATGGAATATCAGATTGAGTAGATCTCGAAGATCGTCGCCCACATGACGTCGAGATTGGACTTAAGAATACAGCAGAAGACCGGAAGGTTGTTTCCTGCTGCTGTCTGCTAACTTGTACGATTTTTATAAAATCGTATAGTTCTCAGAATTTAATATATGATATATTGATGGAAATCCACGGAAGAGAGAATCGTTTTGGCATATAGATCATCCAAATCTGTGATCGGATGAGAGAGTTATGCCCAAAACGGTGTGTCTGCACGGGCTGGTGGCGAGAATTCATCTTCTCCAACATACCCTGGTGAAAGGTAATATGTTTCTTATTTTCTTGCTTCCGCTGACTGTTAGAAATGTATGGAACCCTATCGGGTCACGTTAATCAAATGATCAAATGCCAACAATTGGCATAAAAGCTTTGATTTTGTGGTAAAGCGTGAAACGTTAGGCTAGGGTTTATGTGTGTGTACATGAATTAGGGTTTAGAATTAAATTTCTTATTGAATACTCTAATTGTACACGGTGGCACACGAGCACCATACGATGGTCGATGACGGCAGTGACGGCTCGGTAGGGTAACTGTGAAAGTGCCAGAAATTAGAGCGACTAGCGGGGCTGGTTCGGCACGCTGACGATAGTAAGCTGGTGGCGGCAGGCGATCGTCGGCGGAAGGCATGTGTCATGCCTGCTGGCGGCGGGCTGTACGTGTGATCTGAGGCTAGGGTTTGACCAAACCCGCACGGCTGGAGCCTGCCGTGTGGGTCTGGTAGATGTCTCTCGACGAAAAACCCATGGACGATGAAAAGCTAAAAGCAGCACCTGTTAGCGCCGGCGGAACTCGTGGTCGGCACGAGTCAGAGTAGACGACAGGGCGATTCAATGGGTGTAAGGCTCGTTGGCGAGCGACTGGATTATTTATTGACGAGCGAGTTCTGCTGTGTTCCGAGCGAGTCAGCCAGGCGGACAAGTTAACTTGCCGGCCACGGTTTGCTGCTTGCGGCTGGAGGCGAACTATGACCAGGTGCACGCTGTTGGCCACTCTGGCCGGTGGCAGTGGTCAGGCACGACGGCTGGTGTCGGGAGTGCAGTGCGAGACTGCGTGGAAGAAGTGTGGGCGACGGTAGACATGCACAAATGAACTAAAACCAGCGGTTCGAACCGGAAAACCGTCGATTTTAACCATAACCGGAACTGCTGGATCCGGAATCGGCAAAAAAAATTGAAACCGACTAAGGAAGGTTCGGTTCCAGTTCCTTATATTTGGGAATAAACCGGCAGTTCCAGTTCCGAACCGGCGATTCCGGTTCGAACCGCCGGTTTTTTAATTTTTTTTATTTTTTATACTTAAAATTCCAAAAAAAAAATTAAAACCAGAACCGGCGGTTCCAAATCGGACGGTGCAAGTCGGAAGCCACGCATCCTGAAGCAGGCTTGAACGAGATGGACTGCGGTTCCGGGCTAGTCCCAAGGATGGCCGGGGCGAGTCTTGTTTTATTCCCGGCGGTTCTTCATAGGCGGCCTAGCGAGTCTGAGAGGATAGTTCTCCGTGGGCTGCACGGCTGCACTCCGTGGGCACGCAGAACACATCACCTGCAACACTCACCGACACAATCTGCAAGGGTGCCCGACACGGGCAGTTGGCATAGCCAGCACGACCTGGTCCTTGGTCCACATGACCAGCAGGCAGCTGGCAAGATGGGCTAGTGTATGCGGCACTTCTGGAATGAAGATTCGCGGTGGGGTGGACGTCGATGGGAAGCAGCACGACTGTTGCTGTTGGCCGGCATGGTCTGTACGGGTGGCCGGTACGACTCGTGCAGATAATGACAAGAGGCTGGAAGGCGTGTGGAGCTGCATGGGACAGCACGACTCATGCAGATAATGGCACGAGTCGTGCAGTGTGTAGCATGGGTCGGGTGTGCTCATTTTTTTTCAATTTTTAGTACGAGAGCATGGGCGTGAATCGCATCGGGTTTGTACTGTAAATGGGGCGACTAGGTGTGAGGATGTCGGGCAGAGTGCCAGAGTGGTGGAGCAGGATACGAGGCAAGGAATCTGAAGGAAAATTTGTGAAGACCAGCTTCTGTTTTTCAGATTAGGCTTCGGTGCTGCCCTGAGCCCATCGACCTGACCAGGCAGGTTGATCCTGTTCGCTTTTGGATCGTTTGGTTCAGCATGATCCATTAGGAATTCAAGTAAACGGTTATAGCGGAAGCAAAATAAACGTTTAACTTTCTTCTGGGTTGATATAGAGAATGAGCAGTAGTGAAACACCTCTGATCTTCTGCTGTATGACCCAAAGTCAAATTTGGTGTTGTGTGGGCAACAATCTCCAGAATCCACTCAATCTGCTCCTTTCCTCTATTCACGTTGAAAATGGCATTCAGAATAGGGCATCCAGAAGCTGAGATGACTTTTATATTGGGCTACAGCAGGGACTAGGAGGAGAAATTGGATTGGGCCTCAATTGGATTTAATTAATCAAGCTTAGCCCAAAGCTTATAATTAAATCCAATAATAATATAGTCTATTAAAATATTATTACTGCACTATCCATCCAATCCCAAAATTATATTTTGGGCTCCTTCTTATTATGAGCCCGATAGTCTCCCCAGGTTTAAGATATACAATGTCCATTAATTAATTAAGTTACTGACAACTTTATTAATTAATATCTCATCCGAGAGTAGTACCACTCAACCTTATTATCATGCCGGAATTAATCAACTTGCAAGATTTACATGATAAACCTTATGAGCTCCTCAAAGGGACATCATCAACCTATGTCGGACATGGATTCCTTCTACAATCAACAGCACACCATAGATACATCACTACTTTCAAACTCACCGAGTTTGTTGATTTAATACATGTAAATCTCACCCATTGATGAATCAAAGAAATATAGACTGCCCTACGTGTCGAGGTTATTGTATAGGAATTAAGAGCATGAACATCCATAATAACTGAGATCAAGTTCTCCTATATAGACAGTACAAGTCGAACGATCTCAAGCGGTCATGCTCAATACACACTAAGTGCACTAATGTGATTCTATAGTCAAGACAAACTAATACTAAATCACACTATAACCATCCCGATAGATAGTCCCCGTCTATCTTGGTTGTGAGCATCTGTTTATACTTTATAAAGAAACTGATAATATGATCTTCCGCGTGTTGTCGCACAACATATTATCTACAGTATAAAGTAAATGGACTTTTGCATAAACATATAAATAAACCATTTATAATATGCAAAACGTTTGATCATATAACTCTCATTTCAAATAAAACTTTTAAAACATTGTTCAATACAAAAGCAAGTCTTTTAGTATACAAATCTAACAATCTCCCACTTATACTAAAAGTCTACGCTGCCATATATGCTGACACGCATCTAATCCTCATTCCTTCTACATTCCTATCGAACGATTTCGCTGGAAGGCTCTTAGTAAAAGGATCAGCAAGGTTATCCTCTGATGCAATCTTAGAAACAACGACTTCCCCTCTTTTAACGATGTCTCGTATCAGGTGGTACTTGTGCTCAATGTGTTTACTCGCTTTATGAGCTCATGGTTCCTTCGAGTTTGCTACTGCACCACTGTTATCACAATAAATTGTGATCGCTTTGGGCAAACCAGGAATCACATCCAAGTCCATTAAGAAGTTCCTAAGCCATACTGCTTCTTTAGCTGCCTCAGAGGCTGCTACATATTCAGCTTCCATGGTGGAGTCAGCAACGCATTTCTGCTTTACACTCCTCCATATTATGGCTCATCCTCCAAGAGTATACACATAACCCGAGGTGGATTTACTAGCATCCCTATCTGATTGGAAATCCAAATCAGTATAACCCAAAGGTAACAAATTATCTGCCCGGTAAATCAGCACATAATCCCTTGTCTTTCACAGGTACTTCAAAATATGCTTTACCACAGTCCAATGCCCTTGTCCTGGATTACTTTGATACCTACTGATCATGCCCACGGCATAAAAGATATTCGGTCTCGTACATAGCATAGCATACATTAGGCTTCTTACTGCCGAAGCATAAGTGACCAGCTTTATTGCCTCTATTTCTTGTTGTGTCTTTGGACACATTTCCTTAGATAAAGGTATTCCATGTCTGAAAGGCAGAAAACCTTTTTTGGAAGCTTGCATGCTAAAACGAGTCAGGATTGTATCAATGTATGAAGCTTGGGATAAGCATAACATTCTTTTCTTGCAATCCCTTATTAATTTGATCCCAAGAATGTGTTCGGCTTCTCCGAAGTCCTTCATTTCAAACTGCTTGGACAGTCATTCCCTTACGCCCGACAATACCTTTTCATTGTTTCTAATGAGCAGAATATCATCTACTTAGAGTACAAGAAATACCACTACGTTTTCGTCACACTTTTTGTACACACATGATTCATCCGGACATTGAATAAATTCATAAGACTAGATTACTTCATCAAAATAGACGTTCCATGATCTTGAAGCTTGTTTCAATCCATAAATGGATCTTTTAAGCTTGCACACAAGATGCTCTTCGCCCTTTGCAATGAATCCTTCTGGTTGCTTCATATAGATGTTATTCTCAAGACTTCTATTCAGGAAAGTTATCTTGACATCCATTTTCCATACCTCATAATCCATATGAGCAGCAATAGACAAAAGAATCTGGATTAACTTAAGCATGGCCACAGGCGAGAAAGTTTCCTCATAATTGATTTCTTCTTTCTGAGTATATCCTTTAGCCACAAGCCTTACTTTAAAGGTTTCCACCTTACCGTCAGATTCTTTTTTTCTTTTATAGATCCACTTGCATCTAATAACTTTTACACCATTGGGTGGTTCTACAAGCTCCCAAACTTGATTAGAATACATGGATTATATCTCAAGTTTCATTGCGTTTTGCCATAATTGAGCATCTTTATCTTGCAGTGCCTCGTTGTAATTTCATGGGTCAATTTTATGTTCACCAGGGACCAAGTCAAAAGACTCTCCCAATCCCATGGATCTATCTGGTTGTCTCACAACCCTCCCACTACGACGAGGCTCCACAGGCAATTGTGTATCAGGTGTGACACGCGGTGCAATGTCCCGTGGTATATCCTCTTGTACAGTTGGTATTATGTTTGGTGTTTCCTCTCTTACTTCATCTAGAACAATTTTACTCATGGATTTGTGGTTCATTATATAATCCTCTTCCAAAAATCTGGCGTTCGTGCTAACGATCACCTTTTAGTCCTTAGGACTATAAAATAAACCACCCTTCGTTCCTCTAGGATACCCTATAAACAGACAAATATTAGTACGCAATTCTAACTTATCGGCATATGTCTTCAACACATGTGCCGAGGCACCCAAATCCAAACATGTTTCAGACTAGGCTTTCGTCTGGTCCACAGTTCTGTGGGTGTGGAGGCTACCGATTTAGAAGGTACTAAGTTCTAAATGTAAGTTGTTGTTTCTAAAGCATGTCTCCAGAACGAATTTGGTAGTTTAAAAGAACTCATCATTGATCTTACCATTTCCATAAGAGCCCTATTCCTTCTTTCCGCTACACCATTCTGTTGGGGTGTGCCCGGTACAGACAATTGGAATTCAATCTCATGCTCTGATAAATAATTCCTAAAGTCTCCCAAGAGGTATTCGCAGTGTCTTGATATATTTTCTAAGTTGCTTTTCCACATAAGCCTTGTACTCTTTGAATTTTTCAATGCACTCAGACTTGTGGCGCATCGAAAAAATATATCCGTATCTAGAATAATCGTCAATGAAAGTGACGAAGTATTCATAACCCCCTCTTGCCTGGACAGACATAGGACCACATAAATCAGAATGAACCAATTCCAACAGATCTTTGGCTCTATACCCCTTTGCCTTGAAAGGCCTTTTGGTCATTTTTACTTCCAAGCAGGATTCACAAGTTGAATAATTTTCCACTACTAATGAACTCAGAGGTCCATCAGCTATCAACTTTTGAATCCTACTCAAGTTAATGTGACCCAGTCTTAGATGCCAAAGATATGTTTGGTTCATTTTCGAAGGTTCTTTTCTCTTATTAGTAGATGTATCATTCATTTCAATTTGTTGCACCGTAGGAGAAATTAGATTAAGAGTATACAAATTATCTATCAATGCACCATCACAGATAATAATTCTATCTTTTCTTATAACAACCTTGTCATTAAAAGAAACAGAATATCCATCCATAAATAATTTAGAAACCGAAATTAAATTCTTTCTAAAATGAGTTACATAAAGACAATTCCTCAAAACAAGAGTTTTATTCTTATTGAAAAATAAATAAACGTCTCCCACTGCGACAGCTGCTACTCTTGTAGCATTCCCCATAAGTATGGTAATCTCTCCATCACTAAGCTGTTGGGTTTGGTGGAACTCCTGCAAAGAATTGCAGACATGGTCAGTGGCTCCCGTATCTACACACCAAGTGTCAGCAGATACAGCCGCTAAACACGATTCAACAACTAGTATAAAAGACTTACCATTTCTATTCCTCTTCAGAAGAGGACAGTCAGTCTCGTAGTGTCCCGGCTGCTTGTATTTGAAGCACTTGTCTTTAGGCTTCTTGACCGCACCAGTCTTTGCTTTCACTTGGTTCACCGGTGCTGAATTTCCTTGCTTCTTCTTATTCCTACCGCCTTTCGGCCTAGGATAAGCAGCATTTTCAGCAACATGAACCTGAGGAGCTCTACGAAATAATTCTTCCACTGCCACAAGTTCTGTTAGAAGTTCCGCCAACGTGTACAAATGTTTGTTCATACCGCAGTTCAGTCAAAACTGCTCAATACTCCTAAGCAAGCTTTGGAGTATGATATCGACCTGGATTTCCCCATTGATTTCAACTCCAAGAACTTCCAACTCATTGAGCTGGCCCATCATCCTAAGGACATGCTCCCTTGCGGAAGTGCCCTCAGCCATTTTAGTATTCATTAGAACAGACATGCCCTTCGACCTAGTAGAAAAACTCTGATGCCCGAAGAGTTCCCTAAGATTATGCATCATATCATAGGCTGTGGTCATAGCTTGATGCTGAGTCTGAAGCACATTTAATATAGAAGCCAAAATATAGCACTTAGTCATCCTATCAGCTTTGACCCACCTATTATAAGCAACTCTTTCCTCTTTGGTAGAGTCATCAGTAGGTGTCGGAGGACATTCCTCAGTGAGAACAAAGATATAATCTTCAGCAGTTAAAACAATGTCCATGTTTCGTTTTCAGTCAACATAATTAGTGCCAGTAAGTTTGTGCTCTTTAAGTATAACAGAAAGTGAGTTGAGTGTCATTTGAAAATCTTGAGAATCATAAATAATAAACAGATCAAACACTTCGAATTTATCAATTTATATTGAATACCTGAAAACAATATAAAATAAAATTCACCAATATCTCAAGCACCATGAGTCTGCATGCCACGATAGTGTGGGCGTATACAAACCTGAACATTTACAAGAGAAGGTTTTACCCAATAATTTCATTTGTCAACCTAACTTTATGACAAAATAATTAATAGTCGATTTCTCTTTAGCCATGCAAATAACAGCAGTGACTCCGATGGGGAGGATACTTATTATTTGCATCTAATTATACATCATTATTTGACCCCAAGTCCATTGCACAAGCTAGTGTGCCTTACAGATAGAGAAGTACACACGCGCTCGGATAACTTCCTACAGTCATCTTAAAGAAGTTTGTACCAGTGATCCGTGAATAAACTCATCCGATGGGGAGGAATGCTCTATTGCCAACGCGTAAGTTCTCTCACATCACTTACAAACCAATAATGGAGGCCGCGGGAATTAATTATCAATTCCCTCTCACACTTAATTATTTAACACCGAGGATTTTTAACATGTATATAATATTCATTAATAAAATATACACGGTAGCATGTTTCTATTTTTAAGTAATTTAAATAATAAGTCACATAGAACATGCCACATATATAATAATTAATTGTCAAGTTAAAATAATTAAATCAATTATATATATATCAATTAATAGCAAATGGGCCAAGCAACAACAATAGCACAATAAAATGAGCAGCCCATTAATAAATAAATTAAGCCCATTAATAATTGCTTGAGAGCCCCTGTAATTAGCCCACAATCAAATTAAAAAACAAGGCCCAGCATAAAGGAGACATCATCGCTGCCCTATCCTGCCAGCCGCGACAAGAAGACACTCGTGAAGCTTTCATCGGCGCCGAGCATTCACCGCCACGACTTGGTGCCCGCTGCTCTCAGCGGTCATGCCGTCAGCCCACTGGAGTCATGCCGATTACCCAGCTTCCGCGCGCCGCCAACTCACCCCGTCAGCACTTCCCGCCGCCACTGCTGCACCATCGCCGGCCATGGCCGTCATCAACTGGAAGCAACGTATTTTGATAGAAAATGCAGACCCGACCAGGACCTGGAGGAGACCCGATCGAAAACTCCCTCAGACCCGCCCTAGCCATTGAAGGACTCGCCCGATCGCAGCTTGTGACTCACCCGGGAACACCCTGTGACTTGGTGCGGCCTGTTCCTGCAGTCGACTCGCCCCGGGAGCACCAGTCTGCAGCGCCGACCACTGGGTCCAGTCATCATGCCTCCATCGCCAAACACCGACTGCAAGTGATGCAGTCCAAGCCGTCGCCGTCAATGATTCCTGCCAGCAGTGCACGCCAAACCTATCGCAGTTCCGCCGCTCATCCACCACGTTCAGCCCAGAGATACCATGCCATCGCCGTGCACCAGTCGAGACAGCCGCCGCCGTTGAGTAGCAGCAATGCCCTTCAATCGCAACACCCGATGACCCGCTGTCATCCGTGCTACCATCATCGTTGCTTCCTATCAGCCGCCGTCGACATCCATCATCCAGTGTGGTGAAGCAATCTGATCACACCAGCTACCAGATGAAGGTTCTAGTTCTTATCATCCAGCCCGCTCTCACAAAGCCCGCCATGTGCAGTCGACTTCCACCCATCCACCCTAATGTACGTCGCTCATGGAACAGCCGTGTGTGTGTGATTCAGCATGTTCAATCAACAACGATCAATATATAGTAGAATCATACAGTTGTGTGTGTCCAGTGTGTATAATTCGCACAATCATAAGCCAATAACTCTTGACAAAGCACATAGGATAATTCACACATATAAAACCCTAATCTCATGCTCTCAATTCGATAATTAACACACGTATGGCTCAAATCCTACCTAACGTCTCATGTTTCACTATGAAACCAATACTCTGATACCAATTGTTGGCTTTTGGATCGTTTGGTTCAGCGTGATCTGTTAGGAATTCATGTAAACAGTTACAGCAGAAGCAAAATAAACATTTACCTTTCTTCTGGGTTGATATAGAGGATGACCAGTAGTGAAACACCTCTGATCTAAAGTCAATTCTGGTATTGTGTGGGCAACAATCTCTAGAATCCACTCAATCTGCTCCTTTCCTCTATTCACGTTGAAAATGGCATTCAGAATAGGGCATCCAGAAGTTGAGATGACTTTTATATTGGGCTACAGCAGGGATCAGGAGGAGAAATTGGATTGGGCCTCAATTGGATTTAATTAACCAAGCTTAGCCCAAATCTTATAATTAAATCCAATAATAATAATATAGTCCACTAAAATATTATTACTGCAAAATTATGTTTTGGGCTCCTTCTTATTATGAGCCCGACAGTCTCCACATGTTTAAGATATACAATGTCAATTAATTAATTAAATTACTAACAACTCCATTAATTAATATCTCATCCGAGAGTAGTACCACTCAACCTTATTATCATGCCAGAATTAATCAACTTGCAAGATTTACATGATAAATCTTATGAGCTCCTCAAGGGGACATCATCAACCTATGTCGGACATGGATTCCTTCTACAATCAACAGCACACCATAGATACAGCACTACTTCCCAACTCACCGAGTTTGTTGATTTAATACATGTAAATCTCACCCATTGATGAATCAAAGAAATATATATTGCCCTACGTGTCGAAGTTATTGTATAGGGATTAAGAGCACGAACATCCATAATAACTGAGATCAAGTTCTCCTATATAGATAATACAAGTCGAACGATCTCAAGCGGTCCTGCTCAATACACACTAAGTGCACTAATGTGATTCTATAGTCAAGACAAACTAATACCAAATCACATTACAATCATCTCGATAGATAGTCCCTGTCTATCTCGATTGTGAGCATCTGTTTATACTTTATAAGAAAACTGATAATATGATCTTTCGCGTGTTGTCGCACAACATTTTATCTACAGTATAAAGTAAATGGACTTTTGCACAAATATATAAATAAACAATTTATAATATGCAAAATGTTTGATCATATGATTCTCATTTCAAATAAAATTGTTAAAACATTATTCAATACAAAAGCAAGGCTTTTAATTCTCTAAGGGGAGGTCGAACCCGTCGCAGCTGCTCAATTTTGTGATTGGTGGCGAACAATCGAATCCGCTGATATATAACTTGAATAATTGATTTAATTATCTGATTATTATTATATATGCTATGCATGCTTCTCCTTGATTTACTGCCTTATTTGCCGTAATAGGAGCATGCTGGGTTGTGCATTTTATTTTTAAATATTATATGCATGTAAAATCTCTCGGTGTTAAATAACTAAGTGGGAGAGGGAGTTGGTTAAAAATTCCCGCGGCCTCCATTATTTATTTGTAAGTGATGTGAGTAAACTTGCGTGTTGGCAATAAGCATTCCTCCCTAACGGATAAGTTTATTCACGGATCACTGGTACAGACTTCATTAAATAATTATTATTTGTAATGTGGAACATCAACTTGCGTGTTGGCATAGACGTTCCTCCCTAACGGATGAGTTTATATGCGGTTCACTAGTACAAATATATAATCAATGATTGTAGGAAGTTATCTGAGCGCGTGTGTACTTCTCCAACTGTAAGGCACATAAGCTTGGGCCGCAGACTTGGGATCAAATAATGGTGTACACTTAGATGTAAATAATTAGTATCCTCTCCAACGGAGTCACTGCTATTATTTGCATGGCTAAAGAGGAACCGACTATTAATTATTTTGTCATGAGGTTAGGTTGACGAATGAAATTAATAGGTAAAACTTTCACTTGTAAATGTTCAGGTTTGTAAACATCCACACTAATGTGGCTTGCAGACTCAGGTGCTTGAGATGTCGGTGAATTTTAATTTTATATTGTTTTGAGGGAATCAATATAAATAGATAAATTCGAAGATTTGATCGATGTATTTATTTATGATTCTCTGCACTTTCAAATGGTTTCATTTTACTTATTGCTAACTAAAAGAAAACATATTTACTGGTTCAAAATTAGATGATTAGAAAAGAATCTTGGTTTAATTTTTACTGCTTAGGAAAATATAAGTGTGTTCTCACTAAGGATGTCATATGATGCCTATTAAAGTCTCTAGTGGAGATGTGAGAGGTTCATAGAAATGTCATGGTCTCATGTAACTCTTCGGATACCTGAGTAAGGATAAAAGGCAAGAGGTCATGGTTGACTTGATGAATGAATTGAAAAAACATGGAGAAGAAATAGAAGGGAAACCTAGGTCAATTTTATTGTCCATAGTTTGCCTAGATGTCTTGAGCAAGTTCTACCTGAAATACAAGAGGCTGTGTATGGTGGGGAACTTCTGACAAAACATGTGGCGAAGGAAATCCAATTTCATCAAGATGTGAACAAGGTTAGTATCTCATTCACTAGTTGTTGAAGCATGATTAGGGATGGCATCTACTGACACGTTGTGTGTAGATACTGGAATCACTAAATGTCTGCAATTAAGTGATGATGAGATTATTATTGAGTGCATGGGTAAACTACGAAAGTAGTGACTGTTGCAGTGGAAGTTGTTTATTTATCTTACGATATGAATAAACATTTTGATTTTGTGAAATTGTCTTTACGTACGTTTTCATAGAAAGAATTTCATTTCAAGTTTCTATGCATTTATGGATGGATACTCCATTTCATTTAAATAACATGGTTATTACAATGAAGAATGGAGCTATACTCTTAAATCATGTTTATCCCACGGATACAACGAATTAAAATTAATAACGTGTCTTCTAAACCTAATAAGAGAAGAACTCTTATGGAAATGGTTAGATAGATGATGAGTTATTTGGAATTATTAAATTCATTTTATGGATATGCCCTAGAAACAATAATTCGTATAAATGTTTGTTTGTGGGATATCCTAGAAAAATGAAGTGTGATTGTTAACACAAACACTAGATTTTTGGAAAATGACTATGTAATAAATCACAAACATATGTGTAAGTTGTTCTAAAAGATGTAAGAAAAGAAACACATAGTATAGTACCAAGTGTTCAAGAGGATATACCACAAGGTAAACTGCAACGCGTGTCACGTCTGATACACAATTGCGTGTAGTGTCTTGTCGTAGTGGGAGGGTTGTTCGACAACCTGTAAGATATATATTTTGGGAGAGTTGTGAGATTTGGTCCCTAGTAAATATGGTATTGACCCACGAATACAACGAAGCACTACAAGATAAAAATGTGATATCTTAGCAAGATGCAATGAATGTTGAAATAGAATCAATGGATTCTAAATTAGATCTGGGAGCTTATAGAACCACTAAATGGTGTGAAAGCCATTGGAAGTGGTCATAAAAATAAAAGAGGATCATACGATAAGGTGAAAACCTTAGAGCAAAGTTTGTTGCAAAAAGGTATAATCAGAAAGAAAAGGTTCGATTATGAGAAAACCTTTTCGCCGATAGCTATGCCTATATTGATGCGGACTCTTTTATCTATTGCTACTCATATGAAATATGAGAGATAACAAATAGATGTCACTGATTGGAAGTCTTGAGGAAAAACATCTATGTGAAGCAACCAAAACTATTCATTGCAAATGGCAAAGAGCATTGTGATAGTAAGCCTAAAAGCGTCCATCGATGGACTAAAGCAAGCTTCAAGATCATGAAACATCTATTTTGATGAGGAAATCCAGGTATATGGATTTATTCAATAAGCGGATGTTTTTTGTGTATTGAAAAGAGTGATGAAAACATGGTGGTATTTCTTGTACTATACGTAGATGATATATTGCTCATTGGAGACAATGAAAAGTATTGTCAAGCGTATGGGTATGGTTGATAAAGCAGTGTGAAATGAATGACTTAAGAGAAGCAAAGATATCTTTTTGATCACGGTAATACGGATCACAAGAAAGGATGTTACGCTTGTCTCAAGCTTCATGAAATGAAACAATCCTTATTCGTTTTAGCATGTGACTTTATCTAAGGAAATGTGACTTGACACAAAAGAAGATAAAGGAGATGAGAGAGGTTCCTTATACTTCGGCGAATAAGGAAGCTTAATCTAAGGAATGCTATGCACGAGTATGGATAACTATTTTACCGAAGGCATGAACAGTGGGTATCAAGACAACCCAAAATAAGAATGTTGAACTGTGGTAACACATAATTTTTATAATATCTTAGCTCAACTAGATTTTTTTTAGAAAGCCCAAAACATATTTATTTATTTTTATGGCCCAAAAGGCCAGCCCTATCTTAGCCCAACTAGATTTATTTTAGAAAGCCCAAAATTTATTTATTTATTTATATGACCCAAAAGGACAGTCTTATCTTAGCCCAACTAGATTTTTTTTAGAAAGCCCAAACTTATTTATTTATTTATTTTGTGGCCCAAAGTTTCAGCCCACTTAAATGGCCTGATATATATAATTATTAAGGCTAAAGTTAAAAAAAAAAAGAGAAGAAAGGGAGAAGAAAAACAAAAGAGGGGAAAGAAGAGAGTGAAGAGGAGAAACCCTTGTTAATCAAATTCTCCCTTACAACCCTCATCCTAGGGGGTTTCTAAGTTGTTTTGAGGTAAGTAGTGTGTGAATTAAGCTTCCTTCTTCCATGGTTTTGTAATTTTGTGGGTTTTCCTTTTTGGTATGTTGGTAATTCGCAGATTGTTCGAACTGATTTTGACATAGCAATTGCCATCGAAAGTTTGCAAACTTAATTTCATACGTAGCTGAACTCGTTAGCTTTCCGTAGCCACTTGAAACGCCTCAATCCGATTATTCTACAATTAGTTATGATTTTTCTCGTAAACTGCCGCTAGCTGGAAAATTTCAGAATTTTTATGTCGAATTCAAACTTATTTTCTATCGTTTAGTTTAGTTAATGTATTGAAACATGTTATGTGGGATTGGGAACTGATGTTAAGGAGTTACATACCATTTTTGTTTAATATCGACTCGTTCGAACTTGATTAGGATTTGTTTTTAGCAATGAAAGGGATGTTACCGCTAATAGTTAGTTATATTTAATTTGTCTTTAATTGCTCATCTCCTTTCTAGGTAAAGAACCATCGACGAAGGGCAAGGGACCGACTTCAGATTCCGGAGAGAGTTAATCACTTCCTTGTGAGTTGATAATTCGGGAACGCCTTCTCTTATGGGAAGTGTGGACCCTCGATAAATGTGCATTTATTTTAGTTTTAGTTAATTGATAAGAAAATTATTTGGTATTATGTTATGTGGTAAAGAGCCTGATTGGCTCGATTGCTCTGGTTAGAGTCATGTTAGCCATTTTATGAGTATTATTGATTTTAACTTATGTTGAAGAGCCTTGCCGGCTCGATATCTGATAGTATTTATTGTGAATTATTTGAGAATTGATTTCTGGTTATTCTTGTGTGTCAATTAAGACTCTAACTTGAGTCGTTATTCATCTTATGATGCACATGCATATGTATGCCTGGTACCAAGGTTAAGTAGCTCGAATTGGTCACGGTTCGGGTGAGTTGGAGCGACATTGATTAAGTAGCCCGAATTGTCGCGGTTCGGGTGAGTTAGAGTGACAACCAAGTTGCCCGGGATTGGCAAACCCGGGTGAGTTAGATCTAACGGGGCACCTGTCCATTTGCCAAATACTGATACTCTGGAGGGTGATCGTTAGATGGATTAGTCTATTATAGGCTCAGTCAACGTCACCGGTGTGGGACATGCATGTCATATATGTTTATATGTTTGATCATTTCAAGTATTCACGTCGATATTGAATTGTGAACTTTAGCACTTGGCGTGTTGAGAAAGAATATTAATGTGCATTTTATCTCGAGTAACGGTGACGGGCATGGACTGTTTCTCGACGGAGAGCTCAGTTCGAGGAGGATATTGACTACCCACGCGTCTTTTATGTGATAACATGTTGTTTGAACTAATTGTGTTATTCGTAAATGTGCACTAAGATTTTTATTTTCATTAATATGTATACTGAGTGAGAAATAGTTATTGTGGGACGAAATGTGGGATTTTATGTTATGAACCGCGAGTGGAATACATGCTTCGTATAAGGGTCGGGGTGACCGGCTTATCACCTCACTGAGCTAGTGGTTTTGCTCACCCCCATCATTCTTTCCTTTTCAGGCTGTTGATATCGTTTTGGTTGGAGGTTTTCCTATCGTTTGCTCGTCATCCAATCCGTGTTTTGGGTACTTTCTCTTTTATGTAAATTGACGGATTCATTGGCGAGATTGTATAGTTTATATTTGGTGACCCCCTTGATGTTCTTTTTGTATCTTCGCGATGTTATATTGTTCATGTATATTTTCTTTAAACTAAGTTACACCGTTATATTTTGTACCTTTGTAAATCCTTGTTGATACTTTTTGAGATGATGTCCTCGGGTTGTACCCGTTATTATCAGTTGTTCAGCTCTACAGGTACTTGATAGCAAGCCTTACGTTTTCTATAAACTTTGTGGAGTGGAGTGCACCCATTCTGTGAAATTTATGATTAACGTGGCGGTTGTCGCGTTCTGTCTGGGGTCGGGGCGTGACAACTTTCTTGGTATCAGAGCCTGGTTTTATGATTCTCATTCTTTTTGAGTCGAGCCAATGAGTCCAACTTTGTTTCTATGTCATCCTAAGGTATCGTATTGCCTTGACGTTGACCTTGCATTTTCTTTCCTTTCTTCCTTTCAGTCATTATGGCACCTCCAGTTTGTCGTCGAGGTCGAGGACACGATCCTCGTGATCCTCCGAGTCCTCTACTCTCTTCTGTTCCTTGTGGACCTCGAGGACATGTTTCTTCTGATCATGTCGTTCCTCCGACGGTTACGGACCCTATCAATTCTGATCATAGGGTGCCAGTTTCCCAGGTAGAGCAACCACGGGCCCAGTTGCGGGTTGAGCACATGATGATACCCGAGCAGTACCAATTGTATTATGATCACATTCGAATACATGGTGTTTCACCACCTACAACGGCTCATACGACTACGACTGTCACTGAAGAGGTTCTTCGTGATAATGAATCGATTCGACCTACAACTAATTTACCAGTTTTACTCCAGAAATGGCTTTAGGAGGTTCTACTTCTCGAGGTGCACTTTTTATACCAGAATTGGTGAAAGCAGTTAAAAACATGGGGACTTCGAAATTTGACGGTGCAAGAGATGTTTCTAAAGCAGGGGCATGGTTAAAGGAGATTACAGAGACCTTTGATAGTTTGATGATTGAAGAATGTTATCGTGTGGTCATTGCAACCAAGCTGTTAGGCCCGGATGCACGACGATGGTGGCAGAATCTAAAAGAGACATCTTCGGTTACTATTACATGGGCTATCTTTGTGGAACGATTCAAAGATCGATACTTCTCTCAGTACATCAAGGATCAGAAGAGAAAGGAGTTCTTCAACCTCTTTCAAGGCATTATGTCGGTCGTGGAGTACGAAAGCAAATTTCTGGAATTGCGAGAATTCGCTCCTGAGTCATATACGACGAGAGACTTATGCAAGAGATTTGAAGATGGTCTTAATTTAAATATTCGATATCGCATCAAGTCCGGAGACAAGTACGAGAGTCTTGACGATCTCGTAGAAGAAGCCCTGAGGGTAGAAGGTTTAGTTCAGGCGAGACATAAGCTTGCAGAATGATCTCAAAAGAAAAGGCAAGGGAGCGCATTTCCAGGAAATGCATCGAAGGTGTATAGGGGTGTGGGATCTTCGCGTGGCGCACCAAGTTCGGTATCTATTAGTTTTCCTCAACCTCGGGAGCAGTTTAGTAGAGGCGGGAGCAATGTCTCGGGATCGGTTGGTGAAAATTGCAAGTGCTAGAATTGCCTAAATTATCATGACGGCCCCTGTAAGGCTCCTCAAGTATGTTTTCAGTCTCGACAGCCGGGGCATATGCGAAGTTCTTGTCCTCAGCTTATGGGAACGAGCAGTCAGGGTTCTGGTCAGCTTCGTGGTAAACTAACATATTCTACACTCAGAGATACTCGATCTGCAGTTACCAGAGTGCCCGATGCCTCAAGCGGCCCTAGTACTCAATCACCTATGCAAGGAAGGAAGCAAACTAGAGTATTTCATATTTCCCAGGAAGAGGCTCGCTCAGATCCGAAGGTTGTGACAGGTAATTTATAATCTGAGTATTTTCACATGCTAAATCTAACCCCGTCTTGTTATGCCACTTGATTACGAATAAAACATTCATAAGAAATTCTATCTTTCCGAATTTTTAAATCACAATCTCACCTAATATTGCTTCTTTAGGCCATGTGTTTATGGGAGACCATCAGGTCTACGCTTTATTTGACCCAGGTTCTGATAGGTCTTATATCCGGGATGATCTTACTGCGATCTTAGATTATCCTATCTCTCATTTGTCACCTGGAATCATCGTACATACCCCTCTTGGAGAGCGTCTAATTCGTGATTCGGTATTCCTTGGTTGTCCATTGAAGATCAAAGATGTCATTTTAGAGGCTGAATTGATACCATTGCCTTTGATTGATCTTGATGTTATTCTTGGTATGGATTGGCTTTCTTCTCATCATGCAATTCTCGATTGCGACGAGAAGCTTGTTATTTTTCGTAGACCAGGATTCTCAGAACTTGTTTTTGAAGGTAAACTTCAAACGAGATCCCTCTCTTTTATTTCAATGTTGACTGCGCATAAATTAATGCGTAAGGGTTGTGAGGCGTTCTTGGCATTTGTCATCGATACTTCTCTTTCTGAAACTAAACTAGATGACATCCCGATCGTGAATGAATTTCCTGATGTCTTTCCCGAATACTTACCAGGACAACCTCCGAATCGAGAGATTGATTTTTCCATTGACGTACTTCTTGAAATCACACCTATATCGATTACTCCATATCGAATGTCGCCTGCTGAGCTCAAGGAACTCCAGACACAACTTGGAAAATTATTGGAGAAGGGGTTCATACGACCTAGCACATCTCCGTGGGGTGCTCCAGTTCTTTTTGTCAAGAAGAAAGATGGATCACTTCGCCTATGTGTCGACTACCATCAATTGAACAAGGTGACAATTAAGAACAAATATCCTCTTCCAAGAATCGATGATCTGTTTGATCAATTGCAAGGAGCAACTGTGTTCTCAAAAATTGATTTGCGATCCGGTTATCACCAACTCAAGATTAGGGAATCTTATATCCCTAAGTCTACTTTTCGAACCAGATACGGTCATTTTGAATTCTGTGTTATGCCTTTTGGACTCACAAATACTCCTGCAGCTTTTATGGATCTTATGAATCGGGTCTTTCGGCCGTACTTAGATAAATTTGTCATCATCTTCATTGATGATATTTTTATTTATTCTAAATCGGACGACGAGCATTCTCATCATCTAAGAATTGCTCTGAACATTCTCAGAGAAAATCAGTTTTATGCTAAATTCTCGAAGTGTGAATTTTGGCTTCGTGAGGTAAGCTTTTTGGGTCATCACATTTCTAAAGAAGGAATCTACGTCGATCCAGTGAAGATTCAAGCTATACTAGATTGGGAGCGTCCAAAGAACGTGACAGAGATTCGTAGTTTTCTGGGATTAGCTGGATATTATTGACGGTTTGTCAAAGACTTTTCGTTATTGGCTTCATCTTTGACTAAATTGACTCGGAAAAGGGTAAATTTTGAATGGAGTGAAGAATGCGAGGAAGCATTTCAAGAATTGAAAAGACGACTCGTTTCAGCTCCTATTCTTGCTTTGCCAGACCTAGCGATTGGAGAATTTATCATTTATAGCAACGCCTCGAGACAAGGATTAGGATGCGTTCTCATGCAAGAAGGAAAGGTTATTGCCTACGCTTCAAGGCAATTAAAGAAGAACGAAGAAAATTATCCTACACATGATTTAGAGTTGGCTGCAATCGTCTTTGCATTGAAGATCTGGAGGCACTATCTGTATGGTGCAACTTGTCGGGTTTTCACTGATCACAAGAGCTTAAAGTATATCACCACGCAAAAGGAGCTCAACCTCAGGCAAAGGCGATGGATGGAGTTGATTAGTGACTATTACTTAGTCATCGATTATCATCCTGACAAGGCGAACGTTGTTGCAGATGCTCTGAGTAGGAAGTCTTCTACCTCACTTGCTTCGATTCAATCTTTTTATCTTCCTATGTTGGAGCAATTTAAATCTTTACACATTTCGCTCGATTGTGAAAAGTCCAATGATTCTGCCTTAATCGCCAAATTCGAGGTTAGACCTACCTTGTTCGAGAAAATTCGAGAACGATAATCACACGATGTTTATTTACAACAGAAGATGGCGAAGCTAAATCAAGGAAAAGAAACAGAATTTCAAATTCGGGATGATGAACTTCTTACTTTTAAAAATCGTGTTTGTGTTCCATCAGAACTTGATGTTCGTAGAGCTATTCTTGAGGAAGCCCATTCTTCAGCCTATGCTATGCATCCTGGTAGTACCAAAATATACAGAACACTTCGGGAGCATTATTGGTGGCCAGGTATGAAACGGGACACTACTGAATTTGTATCAAAGTGCTTATCATGCCAACAGATTAAAGCGGAACACCAAAAACCAGCCAGCATGCTTCAACCACTACCTATTCCTGAGTGGAAATGGGAAAACGTCACAATGGATTTTTTTCTGGTTTACCTCGAACCCAAAAGGGTCATGACTCAATTTGGGTCATTGTCGATCGTCTGACGAAATCGACACATTTTCTTCCAGTGCATACCAACGAATCTTTAGAGAAACTTGCCAGGTTATATGTCTATGAGATCGTGAGATTACACGGAGTACCAGTGTCAATCATATCTGACCGTGATCCAAGATTCACTTCCCTTTTTGGCCTAGTCTGTAGAAAGCGCTAGGTACAAAATTACTATTCAGTACCTCGTTTCATCCACAGACTGATGGACAGTCAGAGAGAACTATACAGACACTAGAAGACATGCTACGTACAGTGGTGTTGAATTTGGGAGGTAGCTGGGATAAGTACGTGACTTTGGTGGAGTTCGCTTATAACAACAGTTATCATTCAAGCATTGGAATGTCCCCGTACGAAGCTCTGTATGACCGAAAGTGTCGAACACCGCTCTTTTGGGATGAGGTTGGCGAGAGACAAATCGAACAAGTAGAGCTTATCGAAGATGCGAAGGCAAAAATACAACTTATTCGAGACAGACTTAAGGCAGCGCAAGATCGACAGAAAAGCTACGCAGATAATAGGAGGCGCGATTTGGAGTTTAATTAAGGAGACAAAGTTTTTCTGAAAGTTTCTCCATGGAAGGGCGTGTTGCGATTCCGCCGTCGAGGAAAGTTGAGTTCAAGGTATATTGGCCCATTTAATATCGTGCAAAGGATTGGTCGTGTCGCGTATCGACTTGAGCTACCATCGGAATTGTCGAAGATTCACGATGTCTTCCATGTCTCTATACTTAGAAAATATGAACCAGATCCTTCGCACGTGCCCAAAGATCCCCCAGTTGTATTAAAGGAAAATCTATCGTACGAAGTACAACCTGTTCAAATTGTAAATCGCCGAGAGAAAATGATTCGTAACAAATCCATTCCTATGGTGAGAATTATATGGAGAAGTGATCAAATTGAAGAAGAAACATGGGAACCAGAGTCAGTCATGCGTCAACACCATCCAAATCTCATTTCATCTCTAGGTACGTTTATGTTTCGAGGACGAAACTTTTTAGAGGAGGGGATACTTTATAATATCTTAGCTCAACTAGATTTTTTTTTAGAAAGCCCAAAACCTATTTATTTATTTTTATGGCCCAAAAGGCCAGCCCTATCTTAGCCCAACTAGATTTATTTTAGAAAGCCCAAAACCTATTTATTTATTTATATGGCCCAAAAGGCCTGCCTTATCTTAGCTCAACTAGATTTTTTTTAGAAAGCCCAAACTTATTTATTTATTTATTTTGTGGCCCAATGTTTCAGCCCACTTAAATGGCCTGATATATATAATTATTAAGGCTAAAGTTAAAAAAAAAAAAAAGAGAAGAATGGGAGAAGAAAAACAAAAGAGGGGAAAGAAGAGAGTGAAGAGGAGAAACCCTTGTTGATCAAATTCTCCCTTACAACCCTCATCCTAGGTGGTTTCTAAGTTGTTTTGAGGTAAGTGGTGTGTGAATTAAGCTTCCTTCTTCCATGGTTTTGTAATTTTGTGGGGTTTTTCTTTTTGGTATGTTGGTAATTCGCAGACTGTTCGAACTAATTTTGACATAGCTATTGCCATCGAAAGTTTGCAAACTTAATTTTTGTACGTAGCTGAACTCGTTAGCTTTCCGTAGCCACTTGAAACGCCTCAATCCGATTATTCTACAATTAGTTATGATTTTTCTCGTAAACTGCCGCTAGCTGGAAATTTTCAGAATTTTTATGTCGAATTCAAACTTATTTTCTATCGTTTCGTTTAGTTAATGTATTGAAATGGGTTATATGGGATTGGGAACTGATGTTAAGGAGTTACATACTATTTTTATTTAATATCGACTCGTTCGAACTTGATTAGGATTTGTTTTTAGCAATGAAAGGGATGTTACCGCTAATAGTTAGTTATATTTAATTTGTCTTTAATTGCTCATCTCCTTTCTAGGTAAAGAACCATCGACGAAGGGCAAGGGACCGACTTCAGATTCCGGAGAGAGTTAATCACTTCCTTGTGAGTTGATAATTCGGGAACGCCTTCTCTTATGGGAAGTGTGGACCCTCGATAAATGTGCATTTATTTTAGTTTTAGTTAATTGATAAGAAAATTATTTGGTATTATGTTATGTGGTAAAGAGCCTGATTGGCTCGATTGCTCTGGTTAGAGTCATGTTAGCCATTTTATGACTATTATTGATTTTAACTTATGTTGAAGAGTCTTGCCGGCTCGATATCTGATAGTATTTATTGTGAATTATTTGAGAATTGATTTCTGGTTATTCTTGTGTGCCAATTAAGACTCTAACTTGAGTCGTTATTCATCTTATGATGCACATGCATATATATGCCTGGTACCAAGGTTAAGTAGCCCGAATTGGTCACGGTTCGGGTGAGTTGGAGCGACATTGATTAAGTAGCCCGAATTGTCGCGGTTCGGGTGAGTTAGAGTGACAACCAAGTTGCCCGGGATTGGCAAACCCGGGTGAGTTAGATCTAACGGGGCACCTGTCCATTTGCCAAATATTGATACTCTGGAGGGTGATCGTTAGATGGATTAGTCTATTATAGGCTCAGTCAACGTCACCGGTGTGGGACATGCATGTCATATATGTTTATATGTTTGATCATTTCAAGTATTCACGTCGATATTGAATTGTGAACTTTAGCACTTGGCGTGTTGAGAAAGAATATTAATGTGCATTTTATCTCGAGTAACGGTGACAGGCATGGACTGTCTCTCGACGGAGAGCTCAGTTCGAGGAGGATATTGACTACCCACGCGTCTTTTATGTGATAACATGTTGTTTGAACTAATTGTGTTATTCGTAAATGTGCACTAAGGTTTTTATTTTCATTAATATGTATACTGAGTGAGAAATAGTTATTGTGGGACGAAATGTGGGATTTTATGTTATGAACCGCGAGTGGAATACATGCTTCGTATAAGGGTCGGGGTGACCGGCTTATCACCTCACTGAGCTAGTGGTTTTGCTCACCCCCATCATTCTTTCCTTTTCAGGCTGTTGATATCGTTTTGGTTGGAGGTTTTCCTATCGTTTGCTCGTCATTCAATCCGTGTTTTGGGTACTTTCTCTTTTATGTAAATTGACGGATTCATTGGCGAGATTGTATAGTTTATATTTGGTGACCCCCTTGATGTTCTTTTTGTACCTTTGCGATATTATATCGTTCATGTATATTTTCTTTAAACTAAGTTACACCGTTGTATTTTGTACCTTTGTAAATCCTTGTTGATACTTTTTGAGATGATGTCCTCGGGTTGTACCCATTGTTATTAGTTGTTCAGCTCTACAGGTACTTGATAGCAAGCCTTACATTTTCTATAAACTTTGTGGAGTGGAGTGCACTCATTCTGCGAAATTTATGGTTAACGTGGAGGTTGTCGCATTCTGTCTGGGGTCGGGGCGTGACAATTTTGAAGTACCTGAAAAGGACTAAAAACTATATGTGGGCTTACCGGACAGATTCACTGCTTCTTAGGGGTTACATAGATTCAGTTTTTTCAAATCAGATAGGGACGGCAGTAAATCCACCTCAAAGGTTATGTGTTTAATTTTAGGAAGTAGATTCGTAATGTGGAGGAGTGTTATATAGAAATATATTTCAGACTCCGGACTCCATCATAGAAAGATGATAAATTGGAGCCTCTGAGGCAACCAAAGTATTTGTATGACTCTAGAAACTTCATGATGGACTTCGAAGTGATTCTAAGTTTGCCCAAGGTTATCACAAATTATTTTGATGATAATGGTGCAGTTGCAAACTTGAAGGAATCACGAGCCCATAAGACAATTAAACACATGGAGCGCGAGTACCACCTGTTACGAGAAATCGTATGATGAGAGGAAGGTTGTTGTCGCCTAGATTGCATCGGATGATAACCTAGTAAATTCATTTACAAGGACCTTAAGGCGAGAAGCTTTTGATGGTCGTGTAGTGAGAGTGGAAATTAGATGTATGGCAAAAGACATGACAGCATAGTCTTTTAGTATAAGTGGGAGATTGTTGGATTGTATACTAAAAGTCTAGCTTTTTGTATGAACAATTTTTAAACAATTAATTTGAAATGAGAATCATATGATCAAATTATTGCGTCTTATAATTTATTTATGTGTCTGATGCAATAGTTCACTTACTTTATACTGTAGATAATATGTTGTGCGACAACACGCGAAAGATCATATTATCGGTTTTCTTATAAAGTATAAACAGATGCTCACAATCGAAATAGATGGGGACTCTCTATCGGGATGGTTGTAGTGTGATTTGGTATTAATTTGTCTTGGCTATAAAATAAACATTAGTGCACTTTGTGTGTATTGAGCAGGACAGCTTGAGATAGTTCGACATATACTGACTTATAGAAGAACTTGATCTCTGTTATTATGGATGTTCGTGCTCTTAATCCTTATACAATAATCTCGACAGGTAGGGCAGTATGTATTTTATTATTCATCAATGGGTGAGATTTACATATAATTAAATCGACAAACTCGGTGAGTTGGGAAGTAATGTTGTCTCTATGGTGTGCTGTTGATTGTAAAAGGAATCCGTGTCCATTATAGGTTGATATGTCCCCTTCAGGAGCTCATAAGGATTATCATATAAACCTTGCAGGTGGATTTATTCCGGCATGATAATGAGGTTGAGTGGTACTACTCTTGAATGAGATATTAATTAATGGAGTTGTCAGTAACTTAATTAATCAATGGACATTGTATATCTTAAACATGGGGAGACTAACGGGCTCATAATAAGAAGGAGCCCATAACATAATTATGGGATTAGAACAGTAGTGCAGTAATAATATTTTAGTAAAATATATTATTATTATTGGACTTAAGTATAAGCTTTGGGCTAAGCTTGGATACTTAAGCCCAATGGAGGCACAACTCTAATTTCTCCTCCTGGTCACTGCTGTAGCCATATATAAGTCATCTCAACTGTTCTAACCCTAAAAGATACACCCCTGATACGTGAAGAGGATAGACATAACATCAGATTGAGTAGATCTCAAAGATCGTCGGTCACACGATGTCGAGATTGGACTTGGGAATACAGCAGAAGACCGGAAGGTCGTTTGTTGCTGCTGTCTGTCAACTTGTATAATTTATATAAAATCATACAGTACTTAGAATTCAACGTGTGATATACGGACAGAAAGCCACGGAAGAGAGGATTTTTTTAGCATATAGATCACTTAAATCCGAGATCGGAGGAGATAGTTATGCCTAAAGCGGTGTGACTGCGCAGCCTGGTAGCGAGAATTCGTCTTCTCCAACATACCCTGATGAAAGGTAATACGATTCTTGTTTTCTTACTTCCGCTGACTGTTAGACACGTATGGAACCCTAACGGGTCACGTTAATCAAACGATCAAATGCCAACAAAACCAGTTCCTAGAGATGTATACATAGTACATGTAAAGGGATTGGGTTTGCAAAGGATTTAAAACGATTTATTGAATATGTTTATGTATGTTAATAGAATAGTTAATGGCTTAACTATACATATATGTTTTATAACTTATATGTGATGGTTCATATATAATAGTATGTCGGGAAATTATGATTAGCTCTCTCATACGAGCAATCACCTCTGGCTAAGTGGGAGCGCAGAGATGAGATTACGATGATTAATGTAATCAGGATAGATTTCGCCACGAATCGAATCCAACTTGTTGTAAAGCTAAATCGACGGAGATCATATACGTTGGAGGGAGGATATCCGGGTTAAGTGTATGAGACACACTTGAACTCTGATTTACACGATATCTAAATTAGATGAAGTACGACATACGCTTTCTTGGAAGGAAGTTAGAGACATTGTGACATGTGTTTTAGGAAAACGACATGTGCTAAGTTGACCCCAACGGGATTGACACTACAACAAAAAAGCATTAAGACTACACATATAATCAGTTGTCTATTAGCTTATTTTTGAAAAAATGATATGTAGTCTAAGCCTCTGATGTCTTATAGCCTATTTACGACTACACATATAATGTGTAGTCTTTGAGTCTATTTACGACTACACCTTATATTGTAATCTTTGTGCGTCTTTTTTTTATTTTTATAAATGACAACAAATTATATATATTGTCTTATTTTATAGAAATGCCACATATATGTATTATTGAATCTATTTAATTTTTTTATTGAATTATATATTTATTTTACTTGTCATTATTTTGTTTTTATCAAAAAATAATATATACAAAATTTATTAATTAATTGAGATAATAAAATTAAAAATAATTAAATGCATTCAAAATTATCCATAATACACAACATTAAATAACCATTTCAAACTCAAATGTTGACAAATGTCAAATCCATTGCACTAAGGACATAAATCAAATAGTTTAGATTCTATAGAAGTATAATCGATAGTCAATAGTCATGGACGGTGGACCACATACTGACTCATACACACAGCAAAAGCCAACAAGTGTAGAGCTATAACCAACACAGAAGAATCCAGATATAGAGGCCTTCAATATCAACGTCCACCTAACCAGCAAAAAATTAGCAAATCCACTTAATTATAAAAATTCATAAAAAAAAATTCACATAATTTTACTATAACATACTATAACCAACTAAAATTCACATAAACGTATAGATCCGATCTATACAAAGAGCAACCCAACTAAATAACAATAACCATTACAGAACCCAATAAAACCTGAAATTGATTCAAACCACAACTAATAATCACCATCTTTCTCTCCACATAATAGCAACGAAAAGGGACTCAAAGCAAATATACCATGACTTACAAAAATGATATTAGCAACTCATACAAAAGTGTATTAAGTGAAGACATTTCAGGCCTACTACAGAGGCCTCTCCAAACAAACAAAATCAGAAAATCGATATCTTCAATGCTACTCCTGGAAAAAACTCTTGATTTCAAGATCATTTAATCTTTGCAGAATTGAAATACATCATATAAGTAGAATAATAACTGCAAACATCAATTTATAGATGATCCTAACCAGCAACATTAGTACAACGAACTGCAAACATCAATTTATAGATGATCTTACGTTTGAATTCTGAGTGTTAACAAAATGCAAGAGTGTAATGAACAATAGTACAACGAGTATCAAGCAAGAGATAAGGTGCATTGTGCTCTCAACTGAACTGCTCTCTTTCACCATCCCTGCCCCCGACGAAATCTTCTTTGCTTTCTTGATAAGGTGCATTGTGCTCTCTGCATCACATATCTCTTCATGCTCGCAAATTTCATAATCATTTTTCACTTTCACAGCACTACCAAAGCTGGGAAACACTTTTCTGATGGAAACCATGAGATCACCTAGCTTTCGCATAATCACTTCATTTGCTGGCCAAAAGAGGACAATAACAAGGGTCATTGCAACAGACATAAATACATGACACATCTATTAAATTTCATATCAGAATGAACACATAGATGCCAACGACTGACTGGAAAGAGTTTTCGCCAAATACCACATGTAGATGTGTTTGCAAGTTAAAAATCACATCATTTACATCTGATATCACAAGAACTACTGAACGAGTGATAAAGAAAAATGTGATATGCCAACCTGTTGATAAGAGAGAGCGTGTATAATAGCACCACTCACTTCAAGAAAGTAATCTGGAGTGACAAAGTACAAATCCTGAACCTGAAATTTAAGGAGAAAGGAAAAAAAATTGCAGCAACAGGTCAACATATCCTGAATCCAATAAGAGCTAATCTATGTGGTCTTAAAGGATTGTTTTCCATTAAATCTTGATTAAACAATTTCCACATTTTGGAAATTCAAATACTAGTATCTAATTTATACCAAGACTTATGTTATAGTGTGACAGAGCACAAGGAAACAGGATGAAATGCTTTAATAGAAATAAGCTCACTGAAAAAAAATATTAAATAGAATAGATGTGCTCAATAAGTTGACAACGACTTGAAATATTTACAGTTGGCAACACAAATTAAGAGTGTTCACCTGCATTACTCAGAAGATCCAGTAGAGAAAACTGAACTGCAATTAAGAGTAGCTTGTGTAACATAAAGGCATGATTCGAAACAAAAATTCCAAAAGCAGCCACTTTCTCTCCCAGTCCGCCACGGGCATGCTGCAGTTCTTTTGGTGACCTTTCTATAACAATTTCATTCCCTGAAGAAAGGGACAAATCAATGGAAGTAAGGGTAGCGACCACATAAAATGGAATGCCAAGATGCGCTGCTGATAAGGCAAGGTTATAAGTTCCTATTTCATAGGCAGTATCACCTACAATACATTGAGCCAAAACTTTCATCACACATGCATGTTAGGATTCACACACTCCAAAGTCCACCTTACCAACTAGATATGACAAGATAGAATCTACTAGCAAATTGATAAATTCAAAAGTATTTGTTTGGCTGCATTAAGGTTTAGTCAAGAATAGCTTTCTCTTATGATGATTCCTACCCTAGCATACAATGGCCCCCAATACCTCAAGTTTGTTGAATCATTAGATAACCCTCCGATTTTTTCGGATTTAAATAATAATCAGTCAACTTCAAATTCAGGATTCACAAGGATCCACTCTTAACCATATTTCACCACAACTAAGCACAAAGTGAACCTTCCAAACTCAAATCACTGTACATTTCGCAAACAAAACTAAAAATCAAACAGATATAGAGAGAGAGTACCTTTTGGCGCGCTTAGGATCAAGGTTCCACAGCTCAGCAAGCTTATCAGGAGGCATAGGTTTCTTAGCTTCAATGCTATTATCATTGAACAACAAACTCGAACTATCTACCGAATTGCTGTGCCTATGGCGCGGCCTAGACACGGCGGCGGCGGCGGTGGTGGTCTTGTCCCCGTTGTCGTCGGCATTGTCAAAAGCAGGTCTAGATCCGGCGCCAGCGCTGAGCATCTCAATATCCATGTAAGTAGAGAAGAAATCGTCCTCAGATGCCATCTCCTCAAAGCTGGCGGCGGGCGCGTCGAAGGCTAGATCCAGGTCCTCCAGCAGGCAGAAGTTGCCCGGCGGTGGTCGGCTAGGTTTAAGGCCCTCGCACACGAAGGATGAGTTCGGAAGAGAGGCGCCTCATGTAGAATTTGTTCTCTAGATTGGGCATAAACAGAGACGCATTAGTAAGGGGAAGGATTAAACCTTGAATTGTGCCATTGACGGCAAAATCGGAAATAGGGTGGATCGTAGGCGATTGTTCATGATTTGTAGTCGGCGGATTCGCCGGAGAAGGGAGAGAAGCAGCGGTGGGGTTTTTCTGCCTTAGAAAATTTTGGACTTATTAGGGTATTAATTATTTAAAATTAAACATTCTCAAATTAAAAAATATTTTGGATAAGGTATTCTATATATTTTTAAATTAAACATTCTAAAATTAAAAATAGGAAATACTTTTAACATTTTAGAGGTTAATTTTTTAATTCATGCCAACTAAAAAATAATAATATTAATTTTATAAATAAATTATTTAATAACAATTATATTGATTTGATACATATTTTTTAAATTGATTTTAAAATTTTTATTAAATAATTTATTTTTTAAATTAATTTATAATAACTAAAGTTATCTCGTTTATTAAATATTTTTAATTTGAATCTAATATTTTATAATTATTTTCTTATATATTTCATAATATAATTAAGGAATTTATAGTTATAAATTTAATGTTTAATTAATTAGTTGATAAAATTTTTATAAATGTGTGAATAACAATACATTTACATTATATATATTGCCATAAAATAAATTAATTATTTCAAAATTAATTATAATTTACACAATATATATGTTTTCAATCATAAAAAAAATTAAAAAAATTAAATATAAATAATTAGGACAACATAGATGAATCTTTGTGCGTAAAAAAAAATTATGACAACATATGTTGTCATATATGTTGTCTTATAATAAATTACTTTGAAAAATAACATATTTGACACCATATTAAAACACCACCAGTCAATATGTGTAGTCTTAGTGCGTGCAAAAAAATTTAAGAGAACATATATAAAGCATATGATAACACATATTTCTTATATATGTAGTCTATTTACTGGTGTCTTAATGTTTTTTTGTTGTAGTGTGAGAAATTATCCCTATTTTCTCAAAAGTATGAGTCCTTATCTATTGGTTACCCTTATGACTTTCTATTATATTCTAAGTCTTCACTTTGGTGTTGCTAATTTAGCATGCTATCAAAAGAGCTATGGTTAATAACGGCGATGCGCTACATGTCTAGGAAAGCAGCTACAGTGGGAGACTGTGGATATTTAGTGAGATGAGAAGAACATCTTAATTTAACATATACTATTGTGATTCATTGACTAGTCAATCAAGTAGGGTCTTGATTATAAATACATAGTTTTTTTTTTTTTGCAAAAAGGTTGAATATGCTCTGATAAATTCAGGGATTGAAAAGAGATATGTCAACTTATGTTAAATGTTCAAGAGGTCTGAGGTATAGCGAGCTTGTTGAGTTTCATTGATAAACTGGTTGAGTTGATATATCTCTAACAAGTGTATAGCGATTAAAACTCATATCTCGTGGGTCACATAATGTATTAATCTGTGCCAGAATATGATTCAGGAAGGAAATGAATCAGGTGACTTTTTACTTCATATGTGAGTGGGAGATGTAAATAATATTTAAATATTATTTATTTAATAATTTAATCCACATATGAAAGTGGATAAGAGAGAGACAGGAGTTAAGAGTTAATTTCTTAACTCCCATCTTTTGGGAATAAACGAGACTGCGCAAGACAGTTGTCTAAGAGGCATGCATATGTATTATAGAATGCGCTTGCGTATTCAGAATACAGTACAGAACGCCGAGAAGCGTTTTCTCTCTCGCTGTCTTATCTCTCTCGAAATCACACACAAAATCCAATCATCATATTTCACAATAATAAAATATCGTGGAAATTAATCTTTCAACCTCGTGTTGAAGATTTGATCCAGAGATCACAGTCTATTGTGAGTATCAATCGGTTTACATACGATCCAACTCATTTCTTCCGCTGCAATGTAAACTTTGTACAGAGAGGTAAGTGAGATTACTCTCTACACATGCTTTGATTGAGTTTATGTAACGTGAGTTTTCCAACATACACTTTTTAAATTAATTATTACTTTCGCTATAAAATATTATCAATTGCTATAAAATGCTATCACTTTTTATTTATATTATAAATTATTCATGAAATAATATCATCACTTTTTATTAATTGAATATCATTTTTATTATAAAATTTATCACTTTTTCTTCGTCTCGCGTAAGCCCTTACATAAGACGGTCTATACATATTCTTATCTTTTATCTTTATGGCTAATTTTTCTATTATACTATTTTTAAAGAAATGTAGAAGAAATTCATTCGATGCTATGAAAAAGTAATTCTCGGTTACATTTTATAATCAAAGAAAGGAATATTGGCATGCGTGAGTCTCCGATTCGACACCTAAAATCATAAGTTCAAAAAAGTTGCTCTCTCCCCGTCATACAAAATTTTGAATCCTTATATGAATGGGTGTAGTAACACATGGATAGGTCTTACGTGAGACCTTCCCACGTGAGATCATTTTTCATTTTTTAAAATAGTTATCACTTTCGTTATAAAATATTGTCACTTTCGCTATAAAATGTTATCACTTTTTATTTATATTATAAATTGTTCATGAAATATCATTATTATTTTTCATTAATTTATTATCACTATTCTATATAAAAGTTATCACTTTATGACCGTCTCACGTAAGCTCTTACGTGAGACGGTCTCACACAAGTTTTTGCCTCTATTTATTTGTTTTATAAAATTAATTTTAAAAAATCAAAATTCAAAAATATATATCCATTTTTAAATTCTCAATATTTTAACATACCTAGCATATTTCACAATTAATTATCTTCAAAAAATTTATACTTTCTCCATTCAATTTCACTTTTTTATTTTTTTCAAGTTAGAACAAAAAATAAGGACAAGAGACCATCTTACAATAAGATCATTTTACGCTTTCATAATTAGTTATTACTTTTTCTATAAAATGTTATCACTTTTTATTTATACTATAAATTATTCATGAAATAGTTTATAACACAATTATCATTTTTCATCGATGGAGTATCAATTTATTAATGATATTATCAATTTTTATCTCTCTTACGTAAGGACTTACATGAGACTGTCTCACACAAATCTTTGCAAAACAATTACTTTTGTGGGAATTTTGATTTTATTTTTAATAAATAAAAGGGGCAGATTTGTGTGAAACCATTTCATAGTGAGAAAGTTTACGCTTTCGTAATTTGTTACTCCCACCGTCCCATTCATACGTTTGTGTTTGTTTTTTGCACGTAAATTAAACAGATAAATGTAAAGTGAATAAATGTATTACTGCAATGTGTTGGCCCATTAAGTAATTAATTTGTGTGGTTTCCTTATACCAAAAAAGGAAAATACACATTTTATATTAGGACGGACCAAAATAGCAAAGCGCATATGTTTTGGTGGGAGGGAATGAGTATAACTTTTTAGGGTGTGACTATTTACACCCCAAAATTTCAATATACACCTCAATATTCAATTTAATTTATATATTATTCAAAATTCATGAGACACACCCCAGCCATGGACATATAAACCCTTTTTAATTAAATTGAATATAATTATCACTTATATATACTCTCTCCGTCCGTCCGAAAGGTGGACATTTTGCCATTTTGAGCGTCCGCACCAAAGATCCACATTTTCCTTTTTAAACACATGCTGAAAAAAAGGTGGTAGACGTGGTGCTGGTCAAACCTCAAGAGGATAAACAGGAGGTTTCTTTCTTAACCAATTTCTCTCTTAGTTAGATGGATCCTATCATATCTGCTTCTTAGTTTAGTTAACTTAGTCGAAAGCTAGAGATTTCTTGCCTTTCACTCGAAGTAAAGCAAGTTTCCTCAGTCAAGCTTATCCCCCTTTCCCGCATTAAAAAATGAATAGACGAGGGGTAAGTGGCTTAGCTGGTAAAGAGATAGACGGAGAGGGCTGAGTTTAGGGTTCTTTCCCTTTAATATATGGAGTCCTTACATCGGAAACACCAGCTTGACCCACACACATCACTAATACAATAAATTTATGGGACTCATACACCCCACTAATACAACTACCAACTACACATTAAATAATAATACTTTTTAATCCACGTGCAAAAAGCAAATATCCACCTTTGGGGCGGACGAAGGGAGTATTTAAATCTAACTCCCTTAAATAAAGGAATTTTGTTCTCACTCTTCATGAATCCCTTATTGAACAGAACGGAAACTTACATTGCAGAACCAGATTTGATAAAATTATTGTCCAGAAAAGAATTAAATTGTATTATGATTCTACCCTCTTTTGTGTGAATCAAATATATCCAAGCAAATCTATGAACTAATATAAAACTTTAATTTTTGTCCTAAAAAATTCGAGGATCTACCTAGTAGAGAAATTAGAGAATCAAAAAAGTATATCAATGAAGTCAAATTGAGAATTTAGGGATCAAGTTTCTTTTAAGAATTTGAAGAGAAACATAGCAGTGTAATTAAAATGGAAGAAGATAATGGGATTGCAATGCCATGTGGTGGTAAGATTGAAGAACAACAAGTTGCAGGGATTTGTACAGAGAGAGAGTTTATGAGTATCCTTTATAATTTATAATTTCGTGGTTATCTCATAAATATAGCTGCTACACCAAAACTAGGTGCAAATAAATATAATGATTGATTATATATAAATATATATAAGGGTATTATTGTCTTTTAATATAAAAAATAATTAAATAAATATAATTTGGGATGTATAAAAAAATTTTGGGTGTCCGAATAGCCGCAGCCAACTTTTTATTATAAACGTTATCATTTTTTTTAGAATGTTAATACTTATTTTCTATACTATAAAATTGTTTATGAAATAATGCACAGTTATCGTTTTTCATCAATTGAGTATTATTCTTCATTACAATGATTATCAATTCTTATTCGTATTACGAAAGGCATTATGTGAGACGATCTCATACAACTACCCACTACACATTATAATATTATATTTTGAATTCACTACAAATTAAAATATTATATTCTTTAATCTTAGTGTCAAAAAAATGTGCCAATAGATGAAGAGAGTATATAAAAAATGTCAAGTTGTTTTAATTTTTTTTATCATTTTAAAAATGTAATTGAAATTTTTATGTAACCAATCAAAATATAAACATAAGAAGTACTCGATAACAGTGTCCAAAATTTTCTTCCCAACTTTTATTTTAGTCGAATGTTTAAAAATGTTAGAATTAATTGAAGTACCCTTGATACAATATTAACATGATATAAATAAGAGTAGGTCTTGTGTAAGACCTTCTCATATAAATTTTTACATAATACGGATAAAAAATGATAATATCATTATCACGTTCGCTATAAAATGTTATTACTTTCGCTATAAAATATTATTACTTTTTATTTGTATTATAAATTGTTCATTAAATAATTCATTGCACTATTATCACTTCTCATCGATTGAGTGTCTATTTTCGTTAATGATATTATCACTTTTTATCAGTCTCATGTAAGGGTTTATGTGGGATGGTCTCACACAAGTCTTTGTCTATAAATAAAAGGTATCGAGTCATATATGTCTTGCCATCTTTAAAAACTTTGAAAAAAGTTATTATCAAATCAACTCTATTAAGTTGACTTTATACAAATTATAACTCGATATTGACTTGATACCAACTTTTTTTTATATTAAATAAGTATCGAGTCAATTTAAAAAAGTTGAGTCGACAATTTTTTCAAAAGTTTAGAAAGATGACACGATATACTCCCCCGTCTCGTCCAAACATTATCGGTTGCTTTTTGTGCGTTGATTAAAAAATATTATTAGGACCGGTTGCTTTTTCTGCGTTGATTAAAGAATATTATTATTTTATGTGTAGTGGGTAGGTGTATTAGTAGTGAGTGGTGGGCCACATGTGGTATCTTTTTATTAAAAGTAAGAAATGAGGACATTTGGATGGGGCACCCAATCTGATAAAATTGTGATCTTTCGATGGACGGAGGGAGTACTTGACTAGATATCTTTTATTAATTTATATCGTATCACTATCATGTCTAAGGTATTTTTGACAATTTGAACATTTTTAAATTTACTATTAAAAATTGGGCAACAAAAGAAATTTATAAAACCGGTTTGTGCTTGACACTAAATATAAATAATGTATAGAGACGGATGAGTATATTTAGTAAAAAGAAAAAAACATAAAATAGTACACGCAAGCGATGGTGTGTGACGAAGGCAGGAGCAACAAGATTAAAAGTTATTAAGAGCATCTTTCATGTGGATCTATAAAGTGGTGTAGTAGTGCCTATATAGTGGACATTAAAACAAAATATTTAAAAAATTACTCCCTCCATCCCACACTTATTTGCACCGATACTGTAGATAAGTGTGTGATTGACGAAAACGGAAAGTGTGAAGATATGTGTGGGAGGGGGAGTATTATATACTATTATTATTTCAATTGGAAAGAATGTGGAGAACTTCAACGAAAAGGGAATGACGGTGGATGAAGTTGTGGACTAAAGAGCACTAACTTGAAAAAAACAATGTTATCATGGATTATACGATGATGATAATTTTAACTAGAAAAGATATGCTAATCATAAGTTCATATACTTGCCAATTAATTATGCAAAAACATGTTAATTAATTATGACAAAAACATGTGTCGGCCATTAAAGTAAAATATTTTATGAAAAATTCATATTATAAATAAAAATAATAACATCTTTAATAATTTTAAAAAAATATACTCTTTTAGACAAAAACTATAGTTAATTTTTTAAATAAAAAGTAAAATAAAACTATTTCATAACTAACTTGCACATTAATTATTTAATTTCACAAATATAATATTCATTAATTGAAAAAGTTTTTTTTTTTTTGATAAAAAAGGAAAGGCATAGGTACTTATTCACCAAATATTTCAATAAAATTAAATAAATTATTAATATTTAACAATGTGCATGGTACACCTTTTAGAAAGGTTACTCTTTAAAATAGTGAGGGTTACCCATAATAGAATAAACATGGTTATATTACTCGAAAGAGTTTATTAATAATTTAATATTACTTTTTGTACAAAAGAATAACCTTCTCTTATATTGGTTCGACTCTCCTGTTACATTTTGATGTATCATTTTTTATTTCAAATCGTTGGATGATTGACATGTAGGACATAATCCGTCCCATGTTAGGGTTTACGCTTTTCATTTTGGGTTGTCCCAAGTTAAGGTTTACATTTCCTTTTTTATCAAGTTGGGCCCATACAAAACAATTAATTATTTTATGTAGGACTCACACACAATACTAATACAACTACCCACTTTACATTAATTATCATTTCTCTCACCTCACTACACATTAAAATATTATATCTCTTAATCTACGTGCAAAAAATAAAAATCAACGTTAACGTGGGACGGAGGGAGTATACCCTAAAAGAAAATATCAACCATTAAGGCAAGAGTTGAGATTTTTCTACGGGCTAGAATTACTAGGCCCAACCCATTTAAAGGCGGGTGGCAGGTTATGGCGGGCCAACCCACCTTTTTTTTAATAATGTTATTATAATTATCATTATCATTATTTGAAAATAAAATATCTAAATGATGAACGCTCTTACAAAATCTATAATGTCAATTAGATAATTAAAATATAAATATAGATTTTACAAAATAGTTCCATGAACAATTAAATATAAACAAAGATCATTAATTAAACAACATAAAGTTTAATAATTATATATTTCTTAAGAATCTAAAATAAAACAACGTAAGTCTAATTATCCTTAAATATCATAAATTAAATCACAAAAAATTTATTAGTTCTAAAGGCCAATCACAAAGCTCAAAACATAATTATAAAGTCTATTCAAAACTCATTCATCATAACATCATAATATAAATATCTCAATCTTAATATTGATCAATTATATGATTATATCCTTGTCAATCTTCAAATTATTAGATATCTTAAATGTTTATAATTTTCATTTGCATTTGCTTCTAATTCATATATATACATTTATATATTAAAATTTCAAAAATTAAAAATAATTCAAAATCAAGCAAAATAAGATTTTAAATTATTTGCATATTTTATATACTAATTTATGAGACAAAATATTTAGATTTTATAATATTTATGTTATGATTTAATTCATTATTTTAAAAAATATTTAACAAATGAACAACAAATATTTGGAATATTAAACACTTGACCATTCACAAAAAAAAATATATGGCGGGCCCAAATGGGTCAACCCACCCCGTTTGGGTTTAGCCCGTCTAGGCCCATCCCCCTTTAGGCCAAGTCAGTTTAGGCCGTCTCCAAACGTACTGTAAATTTTACGCTCCAACCCACCTTTTTTAGAGGGTCGGGCCGGCCCGCGGGCCCAACCCGTTTTGACAGCTCTAGTAACAGGACATCCAAAATCCTCATATTATATAGTAATCTTCCACTGTAATAAAGAGTAATCCCAATTCTACTATGGAACCGATTACATGCTCGTTTTTGCATTTAGTAATATGTGATACTTAAAAAAAATTAATGTTTGTATAGGGCCGATGGTGCTATTGTTAAAGGCACCTATCGTGGGAAAAAAAAATATGAAAACATTTTAGACGTACTAATATGATCCTTGCCTCAATTTAGGAAATTTTGTAATTTAAGAAAATACTTTTAGAATACTATGCTGTCAGACCGCCATTGAAGGACATTTTATCTTAATCTTTACTATTATAAAGAGCGACATTAACATTTACCGGGCTTGCTGCTTTTTAACGGGCTATTGAGAAAAAAATACTCTTTCCGTCTCACATTTATCTTTATACTTTTTGTTTTCGTTCGTCTCACACTTATTTTCATTATCTAAAAAATGAAACTCCACATTAATCAACAATCTTAAAAGTTATCATAATTTCAAAAATACAACTCCAATATAACACACATTACATATTTTATAATTTATTTATTACCTAAAAATACCACAATATCCCTAAAAAGTTAATAAAGTTGGTCAAAAAATAACTTTTCTTAAACTCCGTATCTACAATATCGATGCAAATAAGTATGGAACGGAGGGAGTATGAGCTATCAAACACCATAAGATATTTAGCTCATTAGCCCTTATTATGCCCTACCAAAGGAGGCGTTAAAGGATAAATTAAGCTTAGATTGAAATTTTAGGGCTTGCACTTTTTTCAGATGAGACTCAATTAATAGGCTTCATTCTATGCACACCACATTCTCAAAATATCTCATTATTGAAATCCAGTTAAAGAAGAAATAATAATTAGGATGAAATGACATGACAATATGGCATGAGAAGCTTATTTATTGAACCTCAAATGGAAAAATACATGCAATTAAGCCTAAAAATTTCAATATGGGCCTAATTTGTTCTTTAATTACGAAAATTAAGATATACTCTCTCCGTCCACGTTAAAGTTTACAAAGTCTCTAATTGTGAGACTGTAATTACGTGAGATGGGGCACCTGTTATTAAGTATGCTCGTTATATAGGTAGAATATGCCAGTAGATAAATTGTGTTTTTTAAAATATGATAAATAATGAATTATAATACTCTCTCCGTCCGCTTCTAAGGTGTCTATTTTACTATTTTTGACGTTCGGTTCAAAGGTATCCATTTTCCCTATTTATTTAGTAAAAAAGTACATAATATGGTCCACCACTTCCCTCTAATACAACTACCCACTTTACATATAATAATAATACTCCTTAATCCACGTGCAAAAAGTAAATGGACACCTTAGAACCGGACGGAGGGAGTACGTTTTTAAAGTTTTATAGTACGATTCACTACAAATATATTTTAAAAAACCAATAAGCATAATTTATTTATATAACAACTTATACTTTAACAATAGGTCGACCCGTCTCACAATCCGTTTCAAAAATACCTATCTCGAAAGTATCCTTATATATTTAAACAATCAAATAAATATATTTTTAATTATAATTTTGTTTTTAAATTCTATAAATATTTTTTAAATTTATTACCTAATTAAAATTAATTATTTAAAAAAATATATTATATAAATAAGAAAATTAATTGAAAGCAGATAAAGTCTCTTGTGTGACAGTATTTAAGTGAGACTGGTTAACCGCTGTTAAAATATGATTATTACTCCCTCCGTCTCTCAAAGTATTACACGTATTTTTGCGCGGGGTGTTTAAAAAAATATTAATTTTTTAATGTATAAAGTAAGAAAAAGAAGAAGTATTTTAGGTAATTCAAAAAAATAATTATCATAAAATAATATTTCCTTTATTTTATTTATTTATTTGGGCATCATTAATTAATTACTAAATCTTTTAATAAAAATAAATGAGTTGATATTAGGTGCACCCGGGTACAAGGGTGCACCCATATGTGTATAACTTTTTATTTTAGTTTGTATATGTTTTTATTCTATTTTGTATATGTGTTTCTTAATAATTGTATAATTTTTTACACTAAGTTTTTCATTAAAAAATTAGCATCCATATGTATAACTTTTTATTCAATAGTGTATACTCCCTTCGTCCCCTTGATACGTATCTATTTTCCATTTTGGTCCGTTCCATTATAAAGTATTTATTTCCCTCTTTTGATTGATGTGACCCACAACCACTACACATGGCCCCACACTCAACACTAATACAACTACCCACTACACATTAAAATATTATTTCTCTCACCTTACTATACATTAAATTATTATACTCCTTAATCCATGTGCAAAAAGTAAACGAATACTTTTCAAGGGGACGGAGGGAGTACATATTTTTTAATAATTGTACATTTTTTACACTCAATTTTTCATTAAAAAATTAGCAATTAAATTGTATATATTTTTGTTCGTAATTGTATATGTTTTTATTCATATTTGTTTACGTTTTTTAAAATAGGTGCACCGTATCTTAGGATGCACCACACCCGGGTGCACAATATAATTAGCAATAATAAATTAATTTGCATCAAATTAAATTAAATCATATATAAAGGGAAAACAGAATATTTCATATAATATTTCCTCTCACTCCAGGCATTCTGATTATTCATTCTAAACACACACACATTGATTCTCAAAGAGAAATATAAGCTTTCTTTAAGTTCCTCTAAAAAATTATTTATGAAAGTACAAAAATTTATTTCGATTCGATTATCCAATAGGAATAAGAGCTTTCTTCAAAACTTTTTAGAGAGCGAATTAAGTAGAGATTCGATCTATCTCTAAAAACTCGATTCAAGTATTATTCTTCAATCAATAGGAATAGTACGTGTATATAAATATACTAGTATGAATCTCGTGTATTACACGGGATATAAAGTTATAATTTAATAAATATAATTCAATTTTAATATAACTATTTTAAAAAATATAATTCGAGTTTAATATAACTGTTTACTCAATTATAATCTAATATAAGTGTTAGGAGTGGAATTTCACGCATTTTATGTGTGCACATTACACCATTTTGCCTAGGAAGATTATTGTTTTTGCATGGAATTGTGTACGTTTAGGTATTTACACAATTTTGAGGCAACTAAGGTGTTTTTGTGAGTTTTGCAGTAGAAAACAGGGAAAAACAAGGCAGGATCAGAAGCGGAGTGGAAAAGAGGCGGAACGGGCCAGCTCGGGACCCGCTCGGCAGGCAGCTCGGGCCGAGCTAGGCCGCTCGCACCCCAATGGAGCCGAGTGGGGTCTAGGAGGGTCCCCGCTGATGTGTCGCGTGGCCCTGCACCCGCTCAGAGTGGCCCAATTTTTAGTCCAGACGAGACCTGTTCGATTTTGCAGTGTATTTATATCTTCAGATCATGTTTTGAAGCAGAGTTGGTCGCGAAAAAGCCCTACAACAGTCCAAACCACAAAAAGGGAGATCAATACACAAATTGGAGAGAACCCATCCACAATCTATCAATTCCTCACACCAAAAACACTTCATATCAGATTCATATCTGATCTTTCATCTTCCATCCATCTTCAAGGGGTTCCAAGTGCTAATTGAGGGAGATCGGACGATCGGTGAGACAGAGAAGGAATGCAGACTTATGCTTACGCTAGGGTTTCGTGTTTCTTATCTTTCTCTTTTATCTTGATTTTTGATATAAATTGCATAGCAATGTGTGTTGTTTGTAACCTCATGGGCAATTTTCTTAAACAGTTCTAAGATTTATGGTTAGATTAGATTGATTTGGGAATCTAGACCAAAAATTGGGATTTTATGCCGTTCGTATTTTGATTTTACTTATTTTATTAAGAGTTGCTTTTCTGATTCGTAACGTCTTCATAATATATTCATGAAATCCGCTATAATGCTTGATTTATTGTGTTAGCTTGTGTGTGTTCATGATTGGTATTGTCTATCTGTTAGGGATTGAAGTAGTTCTGCTATAAACACTTTAATTTCATGAACTGGTAAATCAAATACTTGAATTTTTTAGTGGAACAATGCAATTAGACATTCAAGCAGGAAGTGGATAGAACCTTATAGTAATTCCAGAAAAATATCTTGTTAGTCGATTTTACCATCCGTAGGTATTGTTGATTGCTTTGATTAGTATCTAGGAATGAGGCTTGGTAATATTTGCGCACCTTAGGATTTAAATCAGAATATACTGTTAGCTTAGAATTGGATCATATCCGGTGGGATAACAGGGTTATTGTTGGATTGTATACTAAAAGTCTAACTTTTTGTATGAACAATGTTATAACAATTTATTTGAAATGAGAATCATATGATCAAATGATTGCATCTTATAATTTATTTATATGTCAATGCAATAGTTCATTTACTTTATACTGTAGATAATATGTTGTGTGACAACACGCGAAAGATCATATTATCGGTTTCCTCATCAAAACAGATGTTTCATGATCTTGATGCTTGCTTTAGTCCATCGATGGATACTTTTAAACTTACTATCACAATGTTCTTAGCCCTTTGCAATGAATCACTCTGGTTGCTTCACATATAAGTTTTCCTCAAGGCTTCCAATCAGGAAAGCTGTCTTGACATCTATTTGCTATCCCTCATATTTTATATGAGTAGCAACAGAAAAAAGAGCCGGATCAACATAGGCATAGCTATCGGAGAACAAGTCTTCTCATATTCGAACCCTTTCTTTCTGAGTAAACCTTTTTGCAACAAGCTTTGCTTCTAAGGTTTTCACATTACCGTATGATCCTCTTTTATTTCGTATGACCACTTCCAATAACTTTTACACCATTCAGTGGTCCTACAAGCTCCCAGATGTAATTTAGAATTCATCGATTCTATTTCAGCATTCATTGCACTTTGCTAAGATTCACATTTCTATCTAGTAGTGCTTCGTCTTATCCGTGGGTCAATTCCATATTTATAAGGAACCAAGTCTTAAGACTCTCCCAAAACATAAATCTTACGGGTTGTTGAACAATCCTCTCACTATGACAAGACACTACACGCAATTGTGTATCTGACGTGATACGAGTTGCAGTTTACCTTGTGGTATCTCCTCTTATGCAATTGGTACTAATACTTTGTGTTTTCCTTCTCACTTCATTTAGAATAATTTACACATAGGTTTGTGATTTATTTCATAGTCCTTTTTTAAAATCTAGTATTTGTGTTAACAATTACCCTTCGATCTTTTGGTCTAAATAAATCAACACCTTCCATTTTTCTAGAATATCCCACAAACAGACAAACGTTAAACAGCATGTTGTTTCTAGGGCATACCCATAAAATGAATTTAGTAATTTCAAATAAGTCATCATCTATCTAATCATATCCAAAAGAGTCTCACTCCTATTAGGATTAGAAGACGCGTTATTAATTACTATTTGTTGCATCCATGGGATAAACATGATTTAAGAGTGTACAAATTGCCACCAAACGTACAACAACATATTATAGCTCCATTCTTCATTATAATGATCATGTCATTTAAATAAAATGGAGTATCCATCCGTAAATGCATAGAAACTGAAATCAAATTCTTTCTATGAAAAATGTACGTAAAGACAATTTCTCTAAACCAAACGTTTATTCATATAATGAGATAAATAAACAACTCCCACTGCAATAATCACTACTTTCGTAGTTTTATCCACGTCCATAAAAATCTTACCATCACTTAGTTACACGCTTTTAGTGATTCTGGTATCTACACACAATGTGTCAGTAAATGTCATCACTAATCATGCTTCAACGACTAGTGAATGAGATACAACCTTGTTCACATCTTGATGAAAATTGAATTTTCTTTGCCACATGTTTTGTCAGAAGTTCCCCACCATATACAACCTCTTTTATTTCAGGTAGAACTTACTCAAAACACTTAGGCAAACTACGGAGAATTAAATTGATCTAGGCTTCCCTTCAATTTCTACTCCAAGCATTTCCAATTCATTCATCAATTTATCCATGACCTCTTGCCTTTCTTACTTACTCAAGTATCTGAAGAGTCGCATGAGACCATCATATTTCTATGAACCTCTCACCTCTCCACTAAAGACTTTAATAGGCATCATGGGACATCCTTAGTGAGAACACGTATTTATATTTTCTTAAACAGTAAAATTCAAACCTAGATTCTTTTCTAATCATCTAATTTTGGACACATAAATATGTTTCTTTTAGTAAACAATAAGCAAGATAAAACCATTTGAAAATTCAGAGAATCATAAATAAATACACCGTTCAAATCTTCGAATTTATTCATTTTATATTGATTCCCTCAAAACAATATAAAAATAAAATTCACCGATATCTCAAGCACCGTGAGTCTGCAAGCCACGTTAGTGTGGACGTTTACAAACTCGAACATTTACAAGAGAAGATTCTACCCATTAATTTTATTCGTCAACCTAACCTCATGACAAAATAATTACTAGTCGACTTCTCTTTAGCTATGCAAATAATAGCTGTGACTCCGTTGGGGAGGATACTAATTATTTACACCTAATGTACACCATTATTTGATCCCAAGTTCATTGCGCGAGCTTGTGTGCCTTACAGTTGGAGAAGTACACACGCGCTTAGATAACTTCCTGCAATCATCAATTATATATTTGTGCCAGCGAACCGCACATAAACTCATCCGTTATGGAGGAAGATCTATGCCAACACGCAAGTTTGTGTGCCACATTATAAACTATAATTATTTAATGAAGTCTGTACCAGTGATCCGTGAATAAACTCATCCGTTAGGGAGGAAGGCCAATTGCCAATACGCAAGTTCACTCACATCACTTACAAATAAATAATGGAGGCCGCGGGAATTATTTACCAATCCCCTCTCCCACTTAGTAATTTAATACCGAGGATTTTACATGCATACAATATTCCAAATAAAATACGCAACTTAGCATGCTCCTATTACATCACATAAGATAGTAAATCATAGAGAATCATGCATAACATATATAACAATAATCAGATTATGATAGTTATATAACAGCGAATTCGATTGTTCGCCACCAAGCACGAATGTGGGCAACGCAGACAGGGATCGATCTCCCCAGTAAGGTCGCAGGGATCGACCTTACTGGACAGGTCGCGGGGCTCGGGGCAGCGCCCCGAAACCAAAAAGTCCCTCAACACAGAAACCAAGCTCGACTCGAGCAACTCGTCACGCCAAAGCTCGACACGAGCTTGCCACCGAGCTCGCCTCCATGCGTGAATCCTCAGCACCGAGCAAGAGTCCGCGCGGACCACTCGGCGCTCCACATGGCAGCCTGTGCATCGACTCGCCTATGAGCTTTCACACACGACCCGGTGTGCACAATCATGCGCGCTCCGATGTATAAAATTCTCCACCGTGCGTGTCGCCCTCCTACATGCCAACATGCTCATTCATCTGCACGCCCAACTCGCCACCAAGCATCCCAAGCATGCCATCGTACGGCCTTCACCGGCATCATGCTACCCGCACGATAATAAAAATAGTTGCCCAGATTGATGCCGGCCAGCACGCCGTGTGCTGGTTCCGTGCAGCTCTCGCCCGCCAGCATGCTTCTACGCTCGAAATAGGTCATGCGCTTAATCAAGTGTCCTCGGTGTATACGCAAACGGGCTCCACGCCTGCCTATCCGCGTGCATTACTGAGCGCCCAGCATGTTAACGTGCACCCAAGCTCGGCTGTTCACTCGGCAACTCACATGTAGCGCCTGAAAGTCCGCTCGCCAGTCTGCCCAGAAAAGAATTCTCACGCCCGACGCTCTGCTCGAATCAGGTGGTAACGTCCGGCACCCTGGCCATGTCCAGACTCAACCGGAAAGAAGAGAGACCCGCCCGAAATTTTGTCCAGACTCGACTGGAACTACTGAAGACCCGCTCAGAACGCCATTAGCTTCGCTCAAAGATCCATCAGGCCACCCAGAACCATGCTGGCTTGTGCCACACGCCATGGTCGCCTTGACTCCGGTCGTGCTGCTGCCAACACCACCAGCGCTGAACACACGCCTGTGAGTTCCCCGGCCAGGCCTACCGACTGAAACCTACGCCGCCAGCAACAAAATCTCGCAGCATGGCCGCCCAGCCATTGCCAAACTGTTGTGCTCGTGTCAACTATATGCCACATCAAACTCGCCCGCAGAGCGCCATCAAACACCCAGAGCTAGTCAGAAAGCCAGTGCTGCTGCCCTGCTCTGCCTCGCCTACCGGTCTAATTCCCTCTGACACATGTGCCATCACGTGTCCACAGTGCTCGCCTGGCCGCACTACCGTGTTGCCGTCATTGCTACGCAGTCCAACCGTGTGATGTTCGAGCCGCCTATACCTAACAGTGTCGTAGCCTACAGACGATGCTCCCCAGCCAATGCTGGCTAGCGCCGCGCTGCCCCTGCCATCATGGACATCCGCCGGGCCCTCGTCGTGCTTCGTCCCGGTGCTCACCGACACGACAGTGCCACTCAACATCCATCAACATTCACACATAGTGATAGGGTATTGAATAAGAAAACACGATTCTCTAAACCCTAATCCATACAGGCACACAAACCCTAGCCTAACGTTTTACGCTTCACCATGAAACCCAAGCTCTAATACCATTTGTTAGCGTTCGATCCTTTGGTTAACAGGAATCGTTAGGGTTTCATACGTTTCTAATAGTCAACGGAAGCATGAAAACAAGAAACATATTACCTTTCACCAGGGTATGTTGGAGAAGATGGATTCTCGCTGGCAACCTGTGCAGCCTCACCATTTTGGGCATAACTCTCTCATCCGATCTTGGATTGGAGTGATCTACGCGCCAAAACGATATTCTCTTCCGTGGTTTTCTGTCAGTGTATCATACATTGAATTCCGAAGTCTGTACGATTTTATAAAAATCATATAAGTTGGCAGACAGCAGCAGAAAATAACGTTTCGATCTTCTGCTGTATCCCAAGTCCAATCTCGACGTCGTGTGGGCGACGATCCTCAAGATCTTCTCAATCTGTTGTTCTGTCTACCCTCTTCATGTGTTAGGCATGTCTCTCTTTTTTTAGGATTAGAACAATTGAGATGACTTATATATGAACTACAGCAGGGACCAGGAGGAGAAATTAGAGTTGGGCCTCCATTGGGCTTAAGTATCCAAGCTTAGCCAAAGCTTCTACTTAAGTACGATAATAATAATATATTCTACTAAAATATTATTACTGCACTACCGTTCTAATCTCATAATTACGTTATGAGCTCCTTCTTATTATGAGCCCGTTAGTCTCCCTGTGTTTAAGATATACAATGTACATTAATTAATTAAGTTACTGACAACTCCATTAATTAATATCTCATCCGAAAGTAGTACCACTCAACCTCATTATCATGCCGGAATAAATCCACCTGCAGGGTTTATATGGTAATCCTTATGAGCTCTTCAAGAGGACATCATCAACCTATGATGGACACGGATTCTTTCTACAATCAACAGCACACTATAGAGACAGTACTATTTCCCAACTCACCAAGTTTGTTGATTTAATTACATGTAAATCTCACCCATTGATGAATCAAAGAAATATATACTGCCTTACGTGTCGAGGTTATTGTATAGAGATTAAGAACACGAACATCCATAATAACAGAGATCAAGTTCTTCTATAAGTCAGTATAAGTCAAACGATCTCAAGCGGTCCTGCTCAATACACACAAAGTGCACTAATGTGATTTTATAGTCAAGACAAACTAATACAAAACCACACTACAACCATCCCGATAGAGAGTCCCCGTCTATCTCGGTTGTGAGCCTCTGTTTATAATTTATAAGGAAACCGATAATATGATCTTCCGCGTGTTGTCGTACAACATATTATCTACAGTATAAAGTAAGTGGACTATTGCATCGACATATAAATAAATTATAAGACGCAATCATTTGATCATATGATTCTCATTTTAAATAAATTGTTATAACATTGTTCATACTAAAGCTAGACTTTTAGTATACAATCCAACACAGAGGAGGCACGTTGGCGTGTGGGCGAGATGGCAGGCAGGTACCCAGGTCTGATGCATGACTTCAAGCACTATCTGGCGAGGCTGTCGTGCATAATGCCAGGCCAGTGCAAACGAGTCGTGCTTATCTCCAGGCAGCTGGGCGTGCGTCGTTTCAGGGTGATGAGCAGACGCTCATAGGTGTGCTGCTAGCGTACGGATGCATGCGGCTGGAGAATCATGATAGTAGTTGTGGCAGATAAACGAGAGGGCGACATGAGTGGCGAGGGTTGCCGACACGACTGCCGACTGCTGTCGGCGCGAGTCATGTAGAAGGAAGACTCGACATGGGCTTGGTACTGCAAGGCGTGACAAGGGCTATATGGGAGCAGCACGACTGGTGCAAGGATTGGCACGACTCGTGCCAGTGTGTTATGTGGACATGGCAATTTTTCAACGAAGGTCAGGCTATCTTGTTTCGTACGACGCGTGGTTGACCAGGCTGCGGGGCAAGTAATCTGGAGAAAATTCTTGAAGATCGGCTTCAGATTTTTAGATTAGGTTTCAGGGCCCTATGCCGAACCCCGCGACCTGACCAGCCAGGTCGATCCCTGCGACCTCATCGGGGAGGTCGAACCCCGTATAGTCACAGCTGCTCAATTTTATGCTTGGTGGCAAACAATCGAATTCACTGATATATAATTGTTTATAATTGATGGAATAATTGATTATTGTTATATATGTTATGCATGATTCTCTGTGATTTACTGTCTTATATGTCGTAATAGGAGCATGCTAGGTTGCGTATTTTATTTCGAATATTATATGCATGTAAAAGAACCCTCGGTTTTAAATAACTAAGTGGGAGAGGGGATTGGTAAATGATTCTTGCGGCCTTCATTATTGGTTTGTAAGTGATGTGAGTAAACTTGCGTGTTGGCAATATGCCTTCCTCCCTAACGGATAAGTTTTGTCATGGATCACTGGGCACAGACTTCATTAAATAATTATTGTTTGTAATGTGGCACATAAACTTGCGTGTTGGCATAGACCTTCCTCCCTAACAGATGAGTTTATGTGCGGTTCACTGGTTCAAACTTATAATTGATGATTGTAGGAAGTTATCCGTGCACGTGTATACTTCTCCAACTGTAAGGCACACAACACACAATGGACTTGGGATTAAATAATGGTGTACACTTAGGTGTAAATAATTAGTATCCTCCCAACGGAGTCACTGCTATTATTCGCATGGCTAAAGAGGAACCGACTATTAATTATTTTGTCATGAAGTTTGGTTGACAAATGAAATTAATGGGTAAAACCTTCTCTTGTAAATGTTCGGGTTTGTAAACTTCCACACTAACGTGGATTGCAGACTCACGGTGCTTGAGATGTCGGTGAATTTTATTTTTATATTATTTTGAGGGAATCAATATAAATGGATAAATTCGAAGATTTGATCTGTGTATTTATTTATGATTCTCTGATTTTTCAAATGGTTTTATCTTGCTTATTGTTTACTAAAAGAAACATATTTACATGTCCAAAATTAGATGATTAGAAAAGAATCTTGGTTTTAATTTAAAATGTGTTCTCACTAAGGATGTCATGTGATGCCTATTAAAGTCTCTAGTGGAGAGGTAAGAGGTTCATAGAAATATAATGGTCTCATGCGACTCTTTGGATACTTGAGTAAGTTAGAAAGGCAAGAGGTCATGGTTAACTTGATGAATGAATTGGAAATACTTGGAGTAGAAATTGAAAGGGAAACCTAGATCAATTTATTCTTCATGGTTTGCCTAGGTGTTTTGAGTAAGTTCTGCCTGAAATACAATAGGTTGTATATGGTAGGGAACTTCTGACAAAACATATGGTAAAGGAAATCCATTTTCATCAAGGTATGAACAAGACTAGTATCTCATTCACTAGTCATTGAAGCATGATTAGTGACGGCATCTACTGACACGTTGTGGGTAGATAACGGAATCACTAAAAGCCTACAACTAAGTGATGATGAGATTGTTATGTACATGGGTAATACCACGAGAGTAGTGGCTGTTGCAGTGGGAGTTGTTTATTTATCTCACGATATGAATAAACGTTTAATTATGAGAAATTGTATTTACGTATGTTTTTCATAAAAAGAATTTCATTTCTAATTCTATGAATTTACGTATGGATACTCCATTTTATTTATATGGCACGGCCATTATGATGAAGGATGGAGCTATAATCTGTTGTGGTACGTTGATGGACAATTTGTGCACTCTTAAATCATGTTTATCCCACGAATACAACAAATAGTAATTAATAACGCGTCTTCTAATCCTAATAAGAAAAAGACTCTTATGGAAATAGTTAGATAGATGATGAGTTATTTGGAATTATTAAATTCATTTTATCGATATGCCCTAGAAACAGTAATTCGTATGAATGTTTGTCTGTTTATGGGATATCCTAAAAAAATGAATGATGATGATTTATTTAGTCCAAAAGATAGAAGAGTGATTGTTAACACAAACACTAGATTTTTGAAAAAGGACTATGTAATAAATCACATACCCATGTATAAGTTGTTCTAAAGGAAGTGAGAGGAAAAACACAAAGTATAGTACCAAGTGTACAAGAGGATATACCACAAGGTAAACTGCATCGCGTGTCACATCTGATACACAATTGCCTGTAGTGCCTTGTCGTAGTGGGATGATTGTTCTACAACCGGATACATTTATATTTTGGGAGAGTCGTGAGACTTGGTCCTTAGTAAACATGGAATTAATCCACGGATATGACGAAACACTATAAAATAAATTGCAATAGAATCTATGGATTTTAAATCAAATTTGGGAGCTTGTAGGACCACTATATGGTATAAAAGTCGTTGGAAGTGATCATGCAAAATAAAAGAGGATCATACGGTAAGGTGAAAACCTTGGAAGCGAAGCTTGTTGCGAAAAGGTATACTCAGAAAGAAGGGATTCGATTATGAGGGAACCTATTCGCCGGTAGCTATGCGTAAGTTGATCCGGACTCTTTTATTTGTTGTTGTTCACATTGAATATGAGGTACAACAAATAGATGTCAAGACGGCTTTCCTGATTGGAAGTCTTGAAGAAAACGTCTATGTGAAGCAACCAGAGTGATTCATTGCAAAAGGCTAAGAGCATTTTATAGTATGCTTAAAAGTGTCCATTGAACTAAAGCAAGCTTCAAGATCATGAAACATCTGATTTGATGAGGAAATCCAGGCATATGGATTTATTCAATATGGGGATGTGTATTGTGTATTGAAAAGAGTGACGGAAACGTGGTGGTATTTCTTGTACTGTATGTAGATGATATATTGTTCATTGGAGACAATGAAAGAGTATTATCGGGCGTATGGGTATGGTTGATAAAGTAGTATGAAAGACAATGAAAGAGTATTATCAGGCGTATGTGTATGGTTGATAAAGTAGTATGAAATGAAGGGCTTAAGACAAAACAAAATATATCCTTTTGATCACGGTAATACGGATCACAAGAAAGGATGTCATGCTTATCTCAAGCTTCATGAAATGATACAATCCCTACTTATTTTAGCATGTGACTTTATCTAAGAAAATGTGTCTTAGGACACAAAAGAAGATAAAGGAGATGAAAGCGGTTACTTATGCTTCGGCGAATAAGAAGACTTAATCTAAGGAATGCTATGCACAAGAATGGATATCTGTTCTACCGAAGGCATGGTTAGTGAGTATCAAGGTAATCCAAAACAAGAATGATGAAATGTGGTAAGACATATACGTATGTACCTGAAAAGGACAAGAATTTATATGTGGACTTACCAAACAGATTCACTGCTTCATATGGGTTACATAGATTCAGATTTTTCAAATCAGATAGGGACAACAGTAAATCCACCTCAAAGGTTATGTGTTTAATTTTAGGAAGTAGAGTCATAAGATGGAGGAGTGTTATATAGAAATATATTTCGGACTCCACCATGGAAAGATGATAAATTGGAGCCTCTGAGGCACTCAAAGTATCTGTATGACTCTAGAAACTTCATGATGGACTTCGAAGTGATTCTAAGTTTATCCAAGGTTATCATAATTTTTTATGATAATAATGGTGCAGTTGCAAACTTGAAGAAATCACGAGCCCATAAGCAATTAAACATATGGAGCGCGACTACCACCTGTTACGAGAAATCGTATGATGAGGGAAAGATTGATGTCGCCTAGATTGCATTGGATGATAACCTAATAAAATCCTTTTACAAGGACTTTAAAGCGAAAGCTTTTGATGGTCGTGTAGTGGGAGTGGGAATCAGATGTATGACAGAAGACACGACAACATAATCTTTTAGTATAAGTGGGAGATTGTTGGATTGTATACTAAAAGTCTAGCTTTTTATATGAACAAGTTATAACAATTTATTTGAAATGAGAATCATATGATCAAATAATTGCATCTTATAATTTATTTATATGTCGATGCAATAGTCCATTTACTTTATACTGTAGATAATATGTTGTGCGACAACACGTGAAAGATCATATTATCGGTTTCCTTATAAAGTATAAACAGATGCTCACAACCGAGATAGACAGGGACTCTCTATCAGGATGGTTGTAATGTGATTTGGTATTAGTTTGTCTTAACTATAGAATCACATTAGTATACTTGTGTGTACTGAACAGGACCACTTGAGATCGTTTGACTAGTACTATCTATATAGAAGAACTTGATCTCAGTTATTATGGATGTTCGTTCTCTTAATCCTTATAGAATAACCTCGACGCGTAAGGCAGTATATATCTCTTTGATTCATCTATAGGTGAGATTTATATGTATTAAATCAACAAACTCGGTGAGTTGGGAAATAGTGCTGTCTCTAATGTGTGCTGTTGATTGTAGAAGGAATCCGTGTCCGTTATAGGTTGATGATGTCCCCTTGAGGAGCTCATAAGGATTATCATGTAAACCCTGCAGTGGATCTATTCCGGCATGATAATGAGATTGAGTGGTTGATGAGTGATATTTTTACCTAGATTTTAGTGTCTTTTTATATGTGTTTTTATATTATTTTATGTATTTAAGTGTATTTTGGTTGTGTTTTGTGTTTTTATAGAAATATGTGATAATGAGTTTAAACATATGATTTTCAGATAAAAAGAGATTCTAGACGCGAAAAGGAAGACGTAGGAAAAAGTAGATCTCAATTCGGAGTTGAAACAAGGGAGAACGAACCGATACAAGTTGGAAAACAGGGGTTGCACTAACACGACCCTGTAAGAGGTGGCCGTGTGCGGACATCAAAAGCACCTACATGGCCATGGCATAGCGTGTTGCAGTACATGAGCCGTGTTGCAGCACACGAGCCGTGTTGCGCAATACGGCCCTGTAAGCCTTTGTCGTGCTCCGTCATCAAAAAGCCAACACGGCCACCTGTGGCCGTGTTGCAACACACGACTCGTGTTGCTGAAAAATCTGTAAAAAAATTATAATCCTTCTAGAAGCTTCCTAAGAAGTATAAATACTCAATACTTCAATATTTGAAAGAAGATCCGAAATTCAGAGCCCGCACACACACATCACACAACATTTCCTCCATTTTACACCATCATCTTCATCCATTGTTCATCCATTCCATCTACCATTATCCAACCATCAAAATCACCATCCATTTGTGGAAAAGAAGCAAGGAAGATTGGGGAATTACAAAGGGAAAGAAGAAAATCACCATTGGAGCCATCCAAGAGAGTTTTCATCCAACTTTTATATTAAAACCTTATTGTTTATCATGTTTTATAAGAATTCTAGTGTATATGTTAATTTTCTTTTGATTATGGTAGGCTAATCTCCCTTGTGAGATTATCAACATGAGAGTTGTTGGATAATTTTGTGATTTATGTATTAAAATTCATATGTTGATTGGGTTAATTGATTTTCTATAATTGATGCTTTGGATCTTGATGTTTATGATGATTTGTGTGGTTTGTTGTTTTAAACATGTGATTAGATTGAGAAGTCAATTGCATATTTAGGATAATTAATTGAATTATTTTGTCATACACCTCATGTGCATTATAGATCTTAAAGAGATAGAGATGTCCTTTGGGATTTAGAACTCTTTGATAGGATATCCGATTGGTTTGATCGAGAGGTTGATTAATCGTGTGAAGGGACTCTCATTTCAAGCTTAGTACCTAGTTGGAATTGTTTGTGTGAGAACCAACCTATTGAGCTATTTGAGATTCATATCCTATCCATCTCGAGAGGGAGCTTAGGTGAACTTAGTGTTGGCCCTTAGTCTTATACCCATGATTATATGAATTTGATGCATTTATCCTAGGATTTTCGCTTCTTAATTGTTGTTAATCTCTCTTTTACTTAACTTGGAAAATCACACTTCATCTATCTATCTTGTTTGTTGATCATTGCTTGCTTGCTTGCTTTGATTGATTTTATTTGTTTGTTTGATCAACCTATCCTTTGATGATTCGTCTCTATAAAATTACAAGAAAAGTGAGATCAATTAAGCACTAGTACCTACCTCCCTGTGGTTCGATAAATTCTTGAATTGGTTAACCCGACTACAAGTTATGGCAAATCAAATGGCGCCGTTGCTGGGGAGGTAACGGTTGCTAGTAGCTTAAAGAAGGAACCTTTTGAGTAATCTTACTACAAATATTTTTATTTTATTTGTTACTTGTATTTGCTTTTGAAAACCTTGTTCTAACTTCTTTTCATTATGAAGGTGTATACAAACGAGGTCAAGGGGGACACAATCGGAGCCCATTGACGTGGAAATAGAATAAATTTTCAAAGAAGGAGAAGAGAGAACAAGAAGAGTGATAAGATGGAGAATTTTCAAGGAGATAATCGTGCAGAGATAGAGCATGATGGGGAAGGAGGACAACATGTGAACGTGCAAGACAACGCACCTCAATTCAATGTCAATCCTCCTCAACATGCCTATCAAAATCATGGAGCTTTCAACAACCAAGCATTACTTCAACAAATGGTGCAACAAGCTCTAATGTAACAAGGATTTCCACAAGCCTTCATTCCTCCGCAACAAGCGCATGTGCTACCACCACCACCTCCGATGCAACATAGAATTTATAATGATCAAAGGGTAATCCAAGACTTCTGTATGCCAAGGGCAATGCCACAAATGATGGGACAACAGATCAATGCCAACAACTTTGAATTTAAAACGGGCTTGATTTCTATGATGAGAGAGAAACAATTTAGTGGAACCCCGAATGAAGATCCTAATGCTCATCTAGCTCAGTTTATTGAGATTGCCAACACCGTGAAGATGAATAGGGTGAGCGAGGATTGTATCAAGATGAGGTTGTTTCCATTTTCGTTGAGGGATCGTGCACGAACATGGCTATCTACATTACTCCCGGTACGTGCAACACATGGGATGAGCTTGCACAAATATTCTTGAACAAGTATTTTCCGCCTTCCAAGACGCTTCAAATGAAGAGCTTGATCACTTAATTCAAGCAAATGCCTCAAGAAAGTTTTTATGAAGCGTGGGAAAGGTTTAAAGATATGGTTCGCAAGTGTCCACGATATGGTTTTCCTGAGAATCAACAAGTTGGATTTTCTATCAAGGATTAGTAAATGGTCAAAGGGTGCATGTTGATACTTCGACGGGTGGATCAGTACTTGGAGTGACTCCGGAAAGGACGATACAAATTTTTAATGAGATTGCTACAAATGTGTATCAATGACCATTAGAGAGGGTAAGTGGATGCTATGGTTTTGAGAATTTTGATCAAGGCCAACAATTTAGTGTGAAGAGTTTGAATGTTGAGCCAAGTGTGCCACAAATGCCAAGTGTTGAATGATAGCTTCGGAAGTTTTGAAACAAATAAGCTTGAATCAAAGTGTAAAAAATCAAGGAGCTAATATGGTTGAAAATCATGTTGAGCAAGGTGTGCTTCCTTTGACTAGTGTGAGTGGAGAACAATGGGCCAAGTCTATGCCAAGGATTGAAGATGTACTTTACATGCAAGGAAGGGGTTACCAAGGGAATTACCAAAATAATTTCCAAGGTAATTTTCAACCAAGGTAATGAGGTTATAACAATCATGGAAGCCCCTTTCCACAACAGCAAAGGCAAGACAATTTTTCCTACTCCAACCCGAACAACGCGGTTGCTTATTCATCGAGATACCATCCGGGAGTTAAAGCACCAAATCAAGAGGGTAAAGCGATAACTGATGAGCTACTTGAACAATTGATAGCATCAAACAAAGTTTGAGACGAAGCTTTGAAAAAGGCAGAAGAAGCAAATGAAAAGAAGCTCAAAGTTTTGGAGTATAATGTAGGACAAATTGCAAGTACTTTGAGTGCTCAACAAAAAGGAAAGTTTCTGGCAACACCCTAGGTAAATCCAAAAGCTCAATGTTTGTTTATTGATACGGAAGAGGAACGAAAGGTTGAAAAGGGGTTGGTGGAATGCAAGGTTGGTGAAGAAAATGAAGAGATAAGTAAGAAAGAAGAGAAAGATCCTAAATGGATACCTAAGTGGAAAAAGGTACAAGAGGAAAAGAAAGTGGATGAGAAGGTTAAAGAAGAGGAGTACAAACATGACTATTGGGGTATTCTGATCACTCCATTCCCTATTCGCTATCCACAAATGTTTGTAAAGGAGGAGAAGAAAAAGGATTTTAAAGAGCATGTCAAATCTCTCAAGAAAAAGTATGAGGAGAGAAAGAAAGAAGAGCTACCCGAAGCAAGTGAATCGATGCACAAGATGAATCCTACAAAAGTTGGTGATCCGGGAAAGTTCATAATTCCTTGTGATTTTGAAGGAAAAGACACTCTTGATGCATTGTGTGACTTGGGGGCGAGCGTCAATGTGATGTCTCATGCAACTTTCAAGAGCTTTGAAATTGGAGAGCTCAAGCCTACTACTATCCGTCTTGAGGTTGTGAATGGAGATGTTGTTAAGCTATTAGGGTTAATTGAAGACGTGAAAGTGAAAGTGAAGGGGCTAGCTTTCCCGGTTGATTTTATGGTATTAGAAGTAAAGGCGGATCCTCGAGTTCCACTCATTTTGGGAAGACCATTTCTAGCTACGAGAAGAGCTAAATTTGATGTTGGAAGAGAAGAGCTTTCTTTGAGCTCGAAAGGAAAAAGATTTACATTCTTATGTAACAAAGAAAAGGGAACCAAGTTGCCTTTAAAGCCTCCGGATGATTTTATGGATCATGATTCTCTTCTCTTTGACAACTTAAATTCATTTCTTCATGATTATATGAAAATGTCAAATTCTAACTTATCTTCTTGTGATGTTGATAGGATGAAAGCTCCAGAGCTTGATTGGAAAATTGAAAAGGGAGAAAGAGAGAATCCACTTGAAGCTCTCCTTGAAGATGATTTGATGCTCGTAAGCAAGAATGGTGAAATTGAGCTTGTAAACAAAAAGAGGGCTAAGCAAATGTTCAAAGTGAGGATGCGAGGATAGAGTGTGATGGACCATCCTTTGGTCCAATGATCGTGAAATTCCGTCCAGTTTGAAGACGTTAAACTTAACGCTAAATGGGAGGCAACCCATTCTTTTTATCTTTTGATGTTTGTTTTTGTTGTTTGGTCTTGTAGGTGGATTGTGCTTGTGAGAAAAGGCATAGTAAAGACAAGAGAAGTGCTTCATGGATTCGTGTAGGCATGTCGCATCACTTGTTACAAACTTAATTCTCGACTCTTATCTCGAGTTAAGTTTGGGGGCCTAGTGTGTGGTGGACATTGCTCAATTCGTTGGATGAGTTTACTTCTCCACAAGAAGATTTTCAAGAGAAACTACAAGGGTAAGTCCCACCATTTTTGCAAACTTAATCCTCACCTTTTGGTTCGATTTAAGTTTGGGGGGAGAGTGCATGGTGTGACTCACCACTTGAGTGTGCTTGATATGATGATGAGAGGTCTACTTATAAAATTGGGTAAATTTTAAAATTTTTCTCATGAGTATTGGTTTGATTTTAGTATGATTGGTTGTGTTGAAGTACATGATAGTCCATATTTTTAATGAAATTGTTGAGCTAATGTTTTTGATGAGTTGTTGAGCATGTATGAAGGGTAATGGAAGCATGAATTGAGCTCGGAGCTAACAACTTCTATTACCAAATGCATATTGAAGGAGTTCACTCTATACTCTACCACTCTTATGTGTTTAGCATAATTTGATTTGATTTGGATTGTTGTGATTAACATGCTACTTCATGTGTTATGTTTTTGGGAGGTTTACTTTTCAATCAAGGTTGGGATGATTGAGAGCTTATTTGATCATGGATGATGTAGAATGTGTGTTCATTGTTTTATGATGGTTTTGTATTTTTGCATGTTTTGTGTTTTTGGTTGTTTCTTGTTTGTTGTGTTTGTATTTTCGTGAGTCACTTTTGGATGTGAGTGATGATATGTTGTGGTGATAAGTGAGGACAAGTTATGATTAAGAATCTCTACACTTTCGAATTGTGACATGTTTTATTTACTTGTTCAATTTTGAGATGGATGTGGTGTAATAAGTTTCTTAAGATCCAATGCATAAAACTTGTGAGAATTTGAGTCTCAACCGTGCATACATGTTATTTCTTCATGAGTAGATCGGTTGTGTTAGATAAGTTAGAGCTTGCTCAAGGACTATAGGAACGAGCCCGATTACTGGAGATTAGTGATATGATTTAAGGTCATCCTTGTCATTAACAGTCATTGCCATATATTTTCCTCCATGAACATCATCCCTAGTTAACCATTTTGAGCCTAAAAGCCTTTTTATTGTGAATTTAGCACATTACAAGCATTGATTACCCACATGAATCTTATATATTTACACTTTTGTGTAAGTGATTGAGGAGATGGTAGCTAGAAAGGTTTGAAAAGAAAGAAAAAGAAGAAAGGAAATTGTAAGAAGGAAGAAAAAGGATGAAAAGAGCACAAGCAAGAACGCACATGCAACCTTAAGACAAGAAAATGAGCAAAACAACAATAAATATGCTCAAGCAATCAAAAGTCAAAGAAAGGAAGCATACATCAAAAGAAGAGTAAACATCAAAAGGAATGATGATGGTTAGTGCTTATGTTCAACAAAGATAGAAAGGAAGAAAGAAAAGTGTGGAAGTTAAGGAAATTGATCATCACTTCGATTACTTACACTTGATTAGTTACTATTACCCATATTCTCCCTACCCAACCAAAGAGTCTATCATTACATACTAATAAAAGACCTTTTTGATCATTGATTGAAACTTTGGTGGTTTGTGAATATAGTCCACAAGCAAGTCTATATCAAGTCAAGCCAATCGATTGATGAGTAGTGATTTACACCACTTTATAGAGTGTTGAGAGAAATTGATATCCAATGAGAGGTTTGGACTAAGAGGGACTATATTACACTTTTATTCTTTTTGAATTGAACTTGTTAATATTTTTTGCATGTAATGAGTTTAATGTTGTAGGATGACTTAGCATACTTTGTAGTTCTTAATATTATTGATGTGTTATTACTTATGTTCGTTTAGTCTTTTCCTAGGTGAAAATCTCACCTCTTGGTTTATCATTTTCGTTGTTCGGGGATGCACAACACTTTAAGTATGGGGATGTGATTAGTGATATTTTCACCTAGATTTTAGTGTCTTTTTATATGTGTTTTCATATAATTTTATCCGTATTTAGGTGTATTTTTAGGTGTATTTTGGTTGTGTTTTGTCTTTTTTATGGAAATGTGTGATAATGAGTTTAAACGTATGATTTTCAGGTAAAAAGAGATTCTAGACACGAAAAGGAAGACGTAGGAAAAGCGGATCTCAATTAAGAGTTGAAATGAGGGAGAACGAACCGATACAAGTTGGAAAAACAGGGGTTGCACCAACACGGCCCTGTAAGAGGTGGCTGTGTGCGGAAATCAAAAGCACTTACACGGCCATGGCATGAGCCGTGTTGCAGCACACGAGCCGTGTTGCGCAACACGGCCCTGTAAGCCTTGGTCGTGCTCTGTCATCAAAAACGCCAACACTGCCACCCTGTGGCCGTTTTACAGCACACAACTCGTGTTGCGGAAAAATCTGTAAAAAAATCAGAATCCTTCTAGAAGCTTCCTAAGGGTATAAATACCCAATACTTCAATATTTGAAAGAAGATCCGAAATTCAGAGCCTACACATACACATCACACACCATTTCCTCTATTTTACACCATCATCTTCATCCATTCTTCATCCATTCCATCTACCATCATCCAACTATCAAAATCACCATCCATTTGTGGAAAAGAAGCAAGGAATAGAGGGGAATTGCAAAGGGAAAGAAGAAGATCACCATTGGAGCCATCCAAGGGTGTTTTCATCCAACTTTTGTATTGAAACCTTATTGTTTATCATGTTTTGTAAGGATTTTAATGTCTATGTTAATTTCCTTTTGATTATGGTAGGCTATTCTCCCTTGTGAGATTAGCAACATGATAGTTGTTGGATAATTTTGGAATTTATGTATTAAAATTCATATGTTGATTGGGTTAATTGATTTTCTATCATTCATACTTTAGATCTTTATGTTTGTGATGATTTGTGTGGTTTGTTTTTTAAACATATGATTAGATTGAGAAGTCAATTGCATATTTAGGATAATTAATTGAATCATTTTGTCATAAACCTCATGTGCATTATAGATCTTAAAGAGATAGAGATGTCCTTTAGGATTTAGAACCCTTTGATAGGACATCCGATTGGTTTGATCGAGAGGTTGATTAATCGTGTGAAGGGACTCTCATTTCAAGCTTAGTACCTAGTTGGAATTATTTGTGTGATAACCAAACTATTGAGCTATTTGAGGTTCATATCCTATACATCTCGAGAGTAAGCTTAGGTGAACTTAGTGTTGGACTTTAGTCTTATACCCATGATCATATGAATTTGATGCATTTATCCTAGAATTTCCATTTCTTAATTGTTGTTAATCTCACTTTTACTTAACTTGGAAAACCACCCTTTCATCTATCTATCTTGTTTGTTGATCATTGCTTGCTTGCTTGCTTTGATTGATTTTATTTGTTTGTTTGATCAATCTATCCTTTGATGATTTGTCTCTATAAAATTACAAGAAACGTGAGATCGCTTAAGCACTAGTACCTACCTCCCTGTGGTTCAATAAATTCTTGAATTAGTCAACCCGACTACAAGTTATGGCTAATCAGTGGTACTACTCTCGGATGAGATATTAATTAATGGAGTTGCTAGTAACTTAATTAATTAATGGGCATTGTATATCTTAAACATGGGGAGACTAATGGGCTCATAATAAGAAGGAGCCCATAACGTAATTATGGGATTAGAACGGTAGTGCAGTAATAATATTTTAGTGGTATATATTATTATTATTGGACTTAAGTATAAGCTTTGGGCAAAGCTTGGATACTTAAGCACAACTGAGGCCCAACTCTAATTTCTCCTCCTGGTCCATGCTGTAGTCCATATATAAGTCATCTTAGCTGTCCGAAAATACTAATCTAACCAATTAATCACGTCTAACACTGCTAGGAGGGTAAGGGAACAACAGAAGATTGGAAGGTTGTTTGCTGCTGTTGTCTGTCAACTTCCACGATTTTTATAAAATCTTTTAGATCTCCAAACTGTTCCTGTAATATACTGACGGAAAGCCACTGAAGAGAGGAACATTTTGGCACATAGATCACTCAAATCAGAGATCAGAAGAGAGAGTTATGCCCTAAATGGTGAGGCTGCACATGCTGCCGGTGAGAATTCATCTTCTTCAACATACCCTGGTGAAAGGTAATATGTTTCTATGTTTTCTTGCTTCCGCTGGATGTAGAATTGTATGTAACCCTAATGGTTCACGTTAACCAAATGATCAAACGCCAACAGTTATGTGGTGTATTTTCATTGAAACTTCATGAAAGAACAATTGAAAGTCTAGTAACCCGAATTAATTGGTCAATACCTAATACCTTAGAACTGTTGATTATCTCTTGATTAAAACTTGTTTAATTTCTATTGCTTTTAATTATTCAGTAATTTATTATTTCAGTATTTTAGTTAATTAATTCACAACAACTCTTGGAAAATCGGTTACTTAATTCTTCTTAAATAGTAATCTAGAATAAATAAATAATTAGCTGTCTCAGTGGGCTCGATAATTTAACTTGGGTACTTGCTGCTACAATTGACATCCTTATCCTTGAGGATTAAATTGGAGTGCGCAGAAAACGCCTATCAAGTTTATGGCGCCGTTGTGCTGGGGACAGTTTTAATTATTTATTTCTCTTGTATTGCTAATTTAATTAGAATATTTTTGTTGAGATTTAATTTTCTTTAACTTGAATTTTTCTTGAGTTGCATGCTTACTAGATCGAAGACAGGATTGAAAGATCTTAAATTTGATCCGGAGATAGAAGCTTCTGCAAGGAAAGAAGAGGAACATGAAAGACTCTCAATCCACCTCTTAAAGCTGCTAAGGTTCCACCTCCAAAGAAGAAAATGATACTCAGGATCCTAAAGCAGTAGTAGGAGAGGACAAAGAGCAGATAGAAAATCAGGTTATCCCAAAAGAGGTTGAATCGGAGGCTGAATCAGAATAAGAATCAGCAGTTATGGGAGATAGAACCCATGAGGATGACATCGTCATTCGAGAGACATTCAAGTCCACCAATGTAGGAGGATCAGACGTAGTTGGAGCTGTTCAAGCTGATGAGGCGAATGACATAAGGCCTGCCCTGATTAATATGGTGGAGAAAAACCCCCTTCGCCGGAGGCGTTTTTGATGAGCCTTATGGACATCTTAAGCGTTTCAACAGTTACATTGATACAGTGAAAGCTGCAGATGCTACTAATGATAGATGGAAGATGAGGCTTTTTCAGTTTTAATCGATTGATAAGGCAAGAGAGTAGTATGATAAATTGAAATGAGACAGTTGTTCTAACTGGACTGAGCTGGAGCAGTTGTTTGTGGATCGATTTATGCCACCGAGTAAGATTCTTTTATTGAAATAGGAGATTAATCAGTTCAAGCAGCGAAGAGATTAATCGTTTGGAAAGGTTTGGAAAAGGTTTACAGATGCGTTGAGGAGATGCCCACAGCATGGATTCAAAAAGTCTCAGCTCATCAGTGTCTTCTATAATGGCCTTGACAACGAAGCAATAGTGTTGGTTGATGCTTCTGCTGAAGGAACAATTTTTAGCAAAACATCCAATGTCATAGAAAAGTTGTTTGACGATATTTCTATGAACTCAAGGGATTGGTCATCTAAAATGATTCGGGGAACTTATATACTGGGAAAAGTTGCAAAGATTGAAGAGAAGTTTTCTAAAGTTGATAGAAACAATAAGGTTGTCTCTCAGTTGGAACAGATGAACAAGCACCTGATTACTCTAATTTCGGGTAAAAATGGAGGAGGCAACCAAGGGAATGTCAATGATGATGTAGTCATGAACCTTCAAGAGGTTGATGATGCAAATTGGGTCATGGGTTGAAACCCTCAAGGGAATTCTAATTCTAGAAACTACCAAGAGGGGATTTGGAAAGACCAGCAGAGGCATGAGAACTTTACGTATTCAAATCCGAATAGAGAAGTTCCATACCTCTCTAATTTTGATCATGGTGCCAAGACCGAAGAAGGAAAGGCCGGTATTGATGAGGTGTTGGATAGATACATGAAGAAAAATGATGTTCACATCAATAAGATCAATAACTACATTGTACTCATGGATTCAAATATGATAAAGCAGAATGAGAAAGTGAACAAGCAATTGCAGAATTTAGCATATACAATGGGCCAGATATCCACTACAGTGAATCAGTAGCAGCAGCAGTTTCAGAAAGGGAAGTTTCTGTCAGATAAGAAATCAACCCGAAGAAGTGCAAGGCGATCACTTTGAGATCAGAAAAGCAGTGTAAAGGTCTAGAACTGATGCATGACATAACAGAACTGATGCGGAATGAAACAGAACAGATGCAGGATAAAATAGGGGCAGAGCAGGACCGCTTGGCCGTAGCTCGACAGCCAGTTCTGGCAGAGCTGGTCCCCCAGGGTGCTGAGTAGCAGCCGAGTGGGGTCCAGACTAGTTCAAACATGGATTCCAGTTCGGCTCGGCACCATTCTTCCTCCGTTCAGCAGTTCACTCGAGCAGAACTGCCATCTAAACAGCCCTCCAGGTTTTTCAGCGCGTCCGATTTCTGTACAGAACCAATCTAATCAGGCAATCACTGATAAAAAGTGGCAGAGAGCTTAGAAATTGAGAGAATTGGAAGTGGTATTCGAGAAAGACAGTTTGGGACTTCCGATAACAAAGGTACCAATTCCTTTCCCTCAGAGATTCTTGTCGAATATCCTTGATGAGAAGTTCTGGAAGTTCATTGATGTTATGAGAGATGTCCAAATCACTATTCCTTTTTCGGATGCATTGGAAGAGATGTCATATTACGCAAGGTTCATCAAGGAACTCATCTCTAGAAAGAGGAAGCTTAACAGTGTGGAGACAATGAATTTGATAGAAAACTGCAGCTCCATTATTCAGAAAAAGTTACCAAAAAAATTAAAGAATCCAGGGAGCTTCATCATTCCCTGTGAAATTGGAAAAAGACCGTCTAGGAAAGCACTATATGATCTAGGAGCTAGCATAAATTTGATGTCCTTCTCAGTATTCAAGAAGCTTGGTTTGGGGGTGTTGAAACCTACATCTGTGGCCTTACAGTTAGCAGATAGTTCGTTAACATATCCCGAGGGAGTTATTGAAGATGTGCTGGTGAAGGTGTCGAATTTAACTTTTCCTGTGGACTTCCTAGTACTTGATATGGAGGATGACAAGGATGGCGAGCCTCTGATCTTAGGGCATCCATTCCTTGCTACTAGAAGAGCTTTGATTGATATGTTCAAAGGAGAATTGAGGTTGAGGGCCAATGATAATGAGATTGTCTTTTCTTTAAATAAGGAGATGCAATGGACTACAGAGCAGCAGCAATGCAAGTCTGTGGAAGTAATTGACACAGAGTTTGAGGAGAACTTCGTCTTGTCTGACGCAGAGTTTGAGGGTTTATCTAACGATGCATGTATTGATTATCTTGAGAATTTATTTGCATTGAGTGATGCCAGGGATGAACAGAGAAGGAAGACCATTGCTGACATGGTGAATCAGAATAAGAAGTCCACTGTTGAAGAGAAGATGAAGCCTACTAAGGAAGAGAAGCATGAGAGCAAAAGAGTTGAAGTGGTAGAGGAGGTCACAGGAACAAGCGTATCTCTTACTTTTCCTACTACTAACTCTAATGTGATGTTTGAAAATCTTTTGGTTGCAGGAAAGATTGATGATCAATATCTAAAGCCTCCGAACATACCTCCAGATTTTTATTCTTATACTGGTGTTGAAAATTCTAACTTGTTTTATCATTGTTTTTCTACGCAGGTTGAGCCTACAATTGAGTGGAGGATTGACAAGAAGGAATAAAGCCAGTCATGGGAGGAAAAGAATTCAAATAGTCCTATTTCGGTGACAAAGAAGGGTGAGATGGTTGGTGCACAAAATAAGAGAGGAAGGAAGTACTTGAAGTTAAGAATGCGAGAAGACTGTCCTCCAATCCAGTAGTCAAAATGAGGTATTCCGTTGTGACTCTCCGATGTTAAACATGAGCGCTTGTTGGGGGCTTACCCTCCCGTTTTAATTATTTTTATGTATTTGTGTGGTGTAGGAATTTTACTAGGTGTTGCTTAACTATGGTATATACTTCTTTGCAAACTTAGTGTCTCACTTTGTTTGATCTAAGTTTGGGGGGAGGTTAAGTACATACCTTGTCTTGCAGCGTTGAAATAGAATTTTTGCATTGTGTTGTTGCTTGGAGGGTCGATTTTTTGCGAATTTTTTATATTTTCAATTTATTTGATGATGTTGAGGGTTCGATATTTTTGTGATTTTTCAAGTTTCGTATTTTGTTTCGTTTGTCGTTTGCTGGTCTTAGTGTTAGTGTAGTCGATTTATGGTTCTCTAGGATGATTTTTCAATTTTTCTTAGCAGTTGATTATATGTGTGATTGTACATGAGAAACAATTTGAGGTTGTGCTTTGGTATTGAGATGCTTGAAGTTTAATTATATGCATGGATGATTAGCTATGTAGCTTTATTAGAATTGCTCGTTCATTCGTATAGCCATGTGAGATTTGATCCTTTTGTAATCATGACAAGTGGCATGATTCAATTTATTCATGTGAGTATTGTTCATATACACGTATTCTAGAACTTGGCTTTATATCTTACTTGAAACTACGTGTTTGATTAGACAATAGGAAATGATCTTAGGCCATCTTTGTTATTTATTAGTCACTAGCCAAATTATTATCCTACCTAATTAAATTATCCGTAGTCAACCCTCTTGAGCCTAAAAGTCTTATTTGTTGGAAGCTTATGTGATTAGCCAATTGATCCCTTTTCTAGCCTTAAAAATTCGTACCTAGTAGAGAGTTGAAGGAATCAAGTTGGTGTATTGTGAAGAAGAATATAAGGAGAAGTAATTTGGAAGTGATGAAAATAGTTGAAAAGAGTGGTTAAAATTTTCATGACGGGGTAGTATGTGCCCGAAACTGGTACCCCATGAAAAAAGGTAGTGCCTAAAACTGGTATCCTTAGTTGAAAGAAAAAAAAGGAGAAAAAGAAGAAAAATTCAAGTAAGAAAGTTGTGTTCAAAAGTGAAGGAGGAATCAAATTGCTAGAAGAGTTGAAGAGCATTGAAGAAGAAGGAAGAAAATGAAGCTATTTGTTGAAAAGTTGTAAGTCTTCTTTGGTTCTCTACTAGTGAATTAGTCACTTTATCTATATATTCTCTACATTTACCAAAGAGCCAACGTTACAACCTAATGCAAGACCTATGTGATCCTATTGTCAAAATTATTCCTTTAGTCGAGAGTTGAGATGATTGCCAAGCTTAGAGTTACGCGTGTGTTTAAATTGATGTGGAGTGTAAACATCTTACCTAAGTGTATATCTTGAATTTGAGCGTTGAGCGTAAATACTACCCGTGAGAATGGGTAGATGAGCATTCCAAAAAAGTAAAGTGGTTGATTTGAATTGTATGTTTTTAGATGGATGGTTATCTTGTATCTGAAGTATGATTTTTGAATTGTTATATTGTCTTGGATGTTTTCTGCTGTGAAATTTCCTCTCAATTACTCTAATGGTTTTCTATGTCGTTGCCTAGGGACGATCAACAGGTAAGTTTGGGGGTTTGTTAATAGTGGAATTTCACTCATTTTATATATGCACATTACACCATTTTGCCTAGGAAGATTATTATTTTTGCATGGAATTGTGTATGTTTAGGTATTTACACGATTTTGAGGCTACTAAGGTGTTTTTGTGAGTTTTGAAGGTAGAAAACAGGGAAAAACATAGCAGGATCAGAAGCAGAGCGGAACAGAGGCGGAACAGTCCAGCTCGGGACCCGCTCGGCAGGCAGCTCGGGCCGAGCTGGGCCGCTCGCCACCCCAATGAAGCCGAGTGGGGTCCAGGAGGGTCTCCGCAGACGTGTCACGTGGCCCTGCACCCGCTTGGATGCCGCTCGGCTAGGTCATGACCCAGCTCGAGCCGAGCTGGGTACCGAGCGGCCTAATTTTTGGCCCAGACAAGACCTGTTCAATTCTGCAGTGTATTTATACCTTCAGATCGCGTTTTGAAGCATAGTTGGTCGCGAAAAAGCCCTACAACAGTCCAAGTCACAAAAAGGGAGATCAATACACAAATTGGAGAGAACCCATTCACAATCCATCGATTTCTCACACCAAAACACTCCATATCAGATTCATATCTGATCTTTCATCTTCCATCCATCTTCAAGGGGTTCCAAGTTCTAATTGAGGGAGATCGGACGATCGGAGAGACAGAGAAAGAACGCAGACTTACGCTTACGCTAGGGTTTCGTGTTTCTTATCTTTCCCTTCCTTTTATCTTGATTATTTATATGAATTGCATAGCCATGAGTGTTGTTTGTAACCTCATGGGCTAATTTTCTTAAACAGTTCTAGAGTTTATGGTTAGATTGGATTGATTTGGAAACCTAGACTAAAGATTGGGATTTTATGCAGTTGATATTTTGATTTTACTTATTTTATTAAGACTTGTATTTTTTATTCGTAACGTCTTCATAATATATTCATGACATTCGTTATAATGCTTGAATTATTGTGTTAGCTTGTGTGCGTTCATGATTGGAATTGTCTATCTGTTAGGGATTGAAGTAGTTACATTATAAACAATTTAATTCCATGAACTGGTAAATCAAATACTGAATTGTTTAGTGGAACAATGCAATTAGACATTCAAGTAAGAAGTGAATAGAACCTTGTAGTAATTCCAGAGAATATCTTGTTAGTCGAACTTACCATCCGGAGGTATTGTTATTTGCTTTGATTAGTATATAGGAATAAGGTTTGGTAATATTTGCGCACCTTAGGATTTAAATCAGAATATACTATTAGCTTAGAATCGGATCATATCCGGTGGGATAACAGGGTTATGCGGTGTATTTTTATTGAAACTGCATGAATGAACAATTGAAGGTCTAATAACCCAAATTAATTGGTCAATACCTGATACCTTAGAACTGTCGATTATCTCTTGATTAAAACTTGTTTAATTTCTATTGCTTTTAATTATTCAATAATTTATTATTTCAGTATTTTATTTAATTAATTCACAACAACTCTTGGAAAATCGGTTACTTAATTCTTCTTAAATAGTAATCTAGAATAAATAAATAATTAGCTGTCTCAGTGGGATTGATAATTTAACTTGGGTATTTGCTGCTACAGTTGACATCCTTATACTTGAGGATTAAATTGGAGCGCGCATAAAATGCCTATCAATAAGTTTATATTGATGAGTAAAATTCAATTTATACATAATCAAATGTGAATTTGTTTTTGTTCATAAAAGCTTAGTCTCGTTGTTAAATTGATTTACCAAAAAACTTTTTTTTAAAAATTATTGAATTGGTGTTTCAAATTTTGTTATGATTGTTGTTTCAGAATTAAATTAATAAAAAAACTAAAATATGTTAATTTAATCAAACACTTGTGTAAACCGAGTTTACAAATATTTATATGTAAACACTGTAGTACATGAAAAATTACTCTCGAAATATATAAATTATTAGTCTTCTAAATTAAAATTTTAATATTCAAATTCTTATAAACCCTGATTTTTTGATCATTTTTAGTACATGAAAATTTACTTTTTAGAGACATGAATTATTACTCTCCTATATAAAAATTATTATTTTTCAAAGAGTAATTTTTTATAAAATAAAAAATAATTTTTTAAAAAAATTGGGTTTTAATGTAAACCCAATTTACATGAGACTCACCCTTAAAATTTTAGTAAATTTAACCATGTAAAACATTTAATAACGTAAAAATTAAAAGATTAAAAATTACTAATAAAAAATAAATAAAATTAACCAAAATGAATTAAATAAACAGAAAAAATAATCTAAAGAGAAATAAAAAAAATTAATTAAAAATACAGTAAAAGTAACAACCAAAAAAATTATTAATATAAAAAAATAAATGATTAAAAAATTTCAAACTAGTTAAAAAATGAAAAATAAAATAATAGAATTAAAAAATAATAATAAAAACAAAAGTTAATCAAAAGAGAATTAAAAAAATATAAAAGAAAGAGCAAAAATTATAAAAAAAAATCACATTCGTATTCGATTTTTAAAAAAAATTATTTATGTATCACTAAATTTTAATGTTGGTATAAATATATTAAAAAAATTAAAACAAATCAAATTAAATGAAACATAACGAAAATTTTTTAAAAAAAATTATAATAAAATTAATATATATTACTAATAAATAAATAAATATATTATAAATAAATTCGAAGAAATAAGAAAAGAATAAGAAGTAATAACAAAATTAATTAAATAAATTTTAAAATCATAAATAAAAATTAATAACGTAAAAACAAATTAAAGAAGTACAAACAAATAATTTAAAAAATAGAATTAAAAACAAAAAAATTAAATAAAAAATAAATTAAAAGTGAAAACATTACAAAATTAATTAAAAAATTGTAAAATTAACCATGAAACTAAAGTTAATTATGTAAAAAATGAAAAGACAAAAAAAATTACGTACCAACAATAACAAAAAAAAAAAAAAACCAGAACTTCAACAAAATAAATAAATAAATAAAATAATCAAAAGATTATGTACTAACAATTAAAAAAACAAAATAAATAAATAAATAAAAGCAAAAAATAATCAAAAGAGAATATAAAAAATTTTATGATTAATTAATAAGAGGTACACACTTTGTACCCCTAATTACTACTAGATACATTAATTTAAAATAATTATTATTTAATACAAAATATTAAAGTAAAATACCAATTATAACCCTAAACTCATACATTTTTAAACCAGAAACCCTAACCCCCCACCCACCGCCGGACCACCACCACCACCGCCACTGCCGCCGGACTGCAGGCGGCCGATCCCCGGAAAACTGCCGACGGACGCCGGAAACTGCCACCGCCTAAAAATTCGTACCGCCGGTGGCCAATCGCCGAAAAAATCTGTACCGCCGGCGGCCGGTAGCCGAAAAATTCCGTACCATCGTCGGACCGCCGCCGCCGGAGCTTCGCCGGACCACCACACATTTTTGCTGCACACACTTTTTTTTACTGCACACACTTTTGTTACTGCATGAACTCTTGCTGCACACAATATTTATGTGCAGCACATTGTAGGGTTAATATTGAAATATCACTATATATTTTTGTAGTTAGTAGTAATAGTTTTGTATGTTTGTATCTCATAGTAATTAAGGGTTTTTTTGTGTACCTAGTAGTAATCCTCCAAAAATTATAAAAGAAACAATAAGGAAAATATAATTAAAAGTGAAATCTAAAAAAAAAATTAAAGAAATTTGTAAAATTAAATGAAAAATAATTTAATTACATAAAAAAATCAAAAGATTATAAAATTACATACTAACAATTAAAAAAAATTAAAATAAATAAATAAATAATTTGAAAAATATAAAAGAACAACAAAAATTAATCAATAATAATAATAATAAATGGATACTCTTTTAGAATTTAAAGAAAGATTCGGTTTGTTATGATGAATAAAATAATCAAAAGAGAATATAAAAAATATAGAACTAAGAAACAGTAAGAAAAATATAAAAAATAAATAAATAATTTAAAAAATTATAAAATTAACCATGTAAAAAAAGTTAATTACGTAAAATAAATCAAAAGATTATAAAATTACATACTAACAATTAAAATTAAAAAAAACTAAAACCAATAAATATAAAAATTATTTAAAAAATATAAAAGAACAACAAAAATTAATCAATAGAATAACAATAATTAATAATTGATACCTTTCTTTACAATTTGAAAAAAACTTTTATTCGTCGTGATGAATAAATTATGTGTGTAGAATGAATGAATAAATAGTCTTATTTATAGGTGGAGAATAGATAAATTTCTAAATCTTAAAGTAAATATATGTATTTATCTAATTTTTAATTAATTTTGATTTGGTAATATCATATTCAAATTTTAAAATAATATATTTATCTACACTAAAATTTACTTAATTGAAATTTTTAATTTTAATTAAAAATTAAAATAATTGAGATTAATTCTAGTGACGACACCTCATCAAAATATAAAAGAACAACAAAATTAATCAATAGAATAACAATAATTAATAATTGATACCTTTCTTTAAAATTTGAAAAAAACTTTTATTCGTCGTGATGAATAAATTATGTGTGTAGAATAAATGAATAAATAGTCTTATTTATAGGTGGAGAATGAATAAATTTTCTAAATCTTAAAGTAAATATATGTATTTATCTAATTTTTAATTAATTTTGATTTGGTAATATTATATTCAAATTTTAAAATAATATATTTATCTACACTAAAATTTACTTAATTGAGATTTTTAATTTTAATTAAAATTAAAATAATTGAGATTAATTGTAGTGGCGACACCTTATCAAAATTAAACTTTCCTTTAGTGTGTGTGTGTATATATATATATATATATATATATATATATATATATATATATATATATATATATATATATATATATATTTTATTAAATTTTTATTCTTAATTTTTATAAATATTTTTTAATTTATTATCTAATTAAAATTAATTAATAAAAAATAAAAAAAATTATTTTTTAATAAGAAGATATTAAATAAGAAAATTAATTAGAAATAAATAAGGAAAAAAATAAAATTACTTAAAAATCCAAAAAATTGAAAATATTATTCCCTCTATCCCAAGACAAGTTCCCGGTTACTGTAGATATGGAGTTTAAGAAAAAGTTGTTTTTTGCTTTACTTTTAGGGGTAGTTGGTATTTTTAGGTAATAAATAAGTTACAAAGTAAGTTATGTGAGTTGTAAAGGGCAGACAATTTTGAAATTATAGTATGTTGTGGGGTTATTGATTTATGTGTATTTCCTTATTTGGAGTTGTGAACTTGTTTATGAGACGAAAAAAAATAGAAAGTGTGAATTTATTTATGGGACGGAGGGAGTACATCTTATTTTGGAGGGCAAACACTTGTGTAAATCAGGTTTACACATAAACTTTGTTTTCATCTATTAATTTTTACATGAAAAATTATTTTGTAAAAATATAAACTATTACTCTTTTAAATTAAAAAAAATACTCTTCAAATTCTTGCACATCTGATTTATTGATTACTTTTTAGTATATACATGAATTATTATTCTTCAATATAAGAATTATTACTCCTCAAAAATAATATTTTATATATTTAAAGTAATTTTTTAAAATAGAGTTTACAGCAGAGTTGCTCTTGTTGGAATGCTCCAAAGACAAACATAAAGGAAGAAAAACTCTATTATAATATACCTACTACAAAAACATGTTAATGTGTTCAGAGGATATAATAGTCAATAGAAGGTGTGCGTTGAGTAGATAACAATATTTTAAATATTTATTACTAATAATTATTTAATATTATGGGGGTATATTTAGAGTTTTTTTTTGGTGCAAATAGGGGCCCTTTTCTTATCAAAATTAATTTTTATGGTATGAATTTCTTATTGATTTATTTATGGTATATGTATATTCTTACGTATTCTATTAGTAAGTAATATTAATTACATTTATTTTGATTTGCATCGTCATCGTATTATATATCAAGTATAAGTTTTATTTTTATTATTAATGGATCAGAAAATGCTAGCAATTAAAGATAACACTCCAGAAAGAAACACAGCGCCTCAAACTGAAGTGTGTCTTTGGAATTCCTACATTGAGGGCGAACAATAAATTGTACATCACTACGGTTTTTATGGATAAATCAGGTAAAAACAATAAAATTTCGGTTATAATTATTGTTTTACATATTATGATCTTGAATTCGATGTCTATTTTTTTAGAACGATTTCGATGTGTATAATAATGAAAAAACATAATTGAAAATTACTTTCCGTTCACATGGAAGTTCTTCTATTTGTTTTTTGCACCTAAATTTAGGGATATTATTATGTGTAATAATAGTGTGTAGTAATAGTTGTTTTAGTAGTAGATGATAGACGATTTATTGAGCCCTTTTACTAAAAATGAAAATTAAATATCTTCAGAGTTGACACTCAAAATAATAAATTAGGGATGTTAGGGGCGGATGGGGGAGAGTAATACAAATTCATGGTGAAGTCTCTAAATTAAAATGTGCTAAATAGTCTTAGAATCAATAATTGAAACTTTATAACAAAGTTAAACTTTCTCAAAAAAAAAAAAGTTGAACTGGGCTTTAAAATTGAAGACTCGAAAAGAGTCGGGCCTATTTGACCCGGCCCGACAAGCTTAATGGGTCAATTGATTAGGCTATTTTAGTCCGATAGACCTGAACATTTTTAGTCCATATCTTTTACAATTTTTTGCATAATTTTCATTTAATTTAATATTAGTTATAAATTATTTATACTATTTCATTTAATTATGATTGGAATTATACATAAATAGCTCTGAGTTTAGGGTTATGTGTAAAAATACGATGAGCCATGTTCATAAATATTATTTTATTCTTAACAAGCCCAACTTACTGGGCCGGGTTAAAGGCCCATCTTCCATATAACAAATCACAATATACTTAAATACATAAATTAAATAAAGTTCTAAAAAAAAAAAAAAATAATGTGCAAAAAAGCAGTACATTTCCTTTAGTGTGATTTTGAATTTTTGCGCAGATCGTGAGTCCGATCCGTACCTAATGTCGTTTTTCAATTTAATTATTGATTCCTAATATTTTTCTTAGAATTAAGGCAAAGAATTTGAACACCGTCTCACACTTAAGGTTTATATGAGATGAATAAAAAGTGATAATATCAATATTACTTTTGTTATAAAATATTATTACTATTACTGTTTATTTATATTATAAATTGTTAATGAAATAGTCTACTGCACTATTATTATTTTTTATGGATTGAATATCATTTTTCATTAATAATATTATGACTTTTTATTCGTGAATGTGAGACGGTTTCGCACTTGACTTGCTCTTAAATTAATTATTTCCTTAACATTTCAAGATTAACTTACTGATCTATTTTTTAATAACAATACCGATCTATTTTTTATAACAATACTGATCTATTTTTTAATTCTTTTATTTTGTAACAATTGAAATTATTATTTTTCTTTAATTATAATGTTAATTTACTCCTTTCTTATGTTTAATTGATTTACCATTGCTTTTTTTCTTTAAATAAAATTTATTTATTTAATTTATAGATTAATTACTACTAGGTACACACTTTATACCCCTAATTACTACTAGATACATTGATTTAAAATAATAATTATTATATATAAAATATTAAAGTAAAATATCAAATATACACCTAAATTCATACACTTTTAAACCACCAACACTATCTCTCACCCACCCACCCGCCGGAACACCGTTGACCGGCGTTGACCGAGAACTGCGTTGACCAGCAGTTGACCGGCAGTTGACTGCCGTCACCGGACCACCACATTTTTTTGCTGCACACACTTTTTTCTACTGCACACACCTTGCTGTCCACGAACACTTGCTGCACACAACATTTATGTGCAGCACATTTATAGGGGTAATATTGAAATATCACTACTTTTGTATGTTTGTATCTCATAGTAATTAAGGGTTTTTTTGTGTACCTAGGAGTAATCCTCCCTTTATTTATTTATTGTGAGAGTATTTTATAAAGATTTAATATCTTATGCACCCGGATATACACCTGTATCCATATGTATATAAATTTTTATTTATTAATGTTTTATATAATTCTTAATAATTGTATAATTTTTTTACATTTAATTTTTTATAAAAAAAACTAACAGGAAATTCGCTAACAAAAATAAATTTTTATTTATTAGTGTATATATTTTTATTCGTAAATGTATATGTTGAAAGTGGGTGCATGGTACACCCGAGTGTACCAAATAATTATCCTTTCATAAAACATGGAATCAGATTTTGAATTATTACTTTTATTAAAACAACTATTATCTTTATTCGTGACAAACTACTACTCCTATTTTTTTTTTATAGAAAATTGAATTAATTTTTAGAAGGGAGCTACTATGATCATGAATTAATGATAACAAGTACTCCTTTTGTCTCAATAAAATTTTCACAATTTTTTTAAAAAACTTTTCCTTTGTTTTAACAAAGAAAGGGTAAAAAGTTTGGCAAAAACTTGTGTGCACCCGGGCGCACGAACCACACTCCATGCGTCTTTAGAATTTTATGTTAAATTATATACTCTTTAATATAAAGATGAGTACCCTTTATTTTTTAAAAAAAATAAAAAATATTAATCAAAAGTGTATACTCTTTACAAAAAAATGTGTATCCTTATTAATTAAACTCTTTAGAACAAAACAATATACACTTACTCATAATACTAAATTCTAAGGGCGCACGATGTGCCGGAAACAATAACCTCACTCAAAAAGTTTAGCGGAATAAAGGTGTATATATGAGAATAATACTTTCGATCCAAAAAACACTTTATATGAAACCAAACGTAATCCTTTTTAATTATTTATTCATTTAATTTCCTTTCTTATTTATATTGATCATGAACTTTTTTCCAAATTACTAATGTTGCTTTATTTTTGGATTGACATTAATTGAAGCATGGATTTTTAAAGGCAAATATATAGTTATTTTTTCAAGGTTAATATTGTTTATAAGATGACAATGACAATACATAGCAACTTCATAAAGTAATTCGCAAAGTTGAACCTTACCATTATTGTATAAAGAAAATATTAAATGAATTAGCTATGTTATCATCAATTATAAAAAAATATACTGTTATCATGAACTATAAAAATAACAAACACTTTAATGAGTTTAATGATATAGTTTTACATTTTCTAAATTATTTATTTGATATAATCACTTTTCACTAAATTATTACTATTACTTTTTATTATGAAAAAAAGATTGATTATAAATTATTATACATGTATAAAATAAGAGTTGATTTTCGGTGCACCCGGGTACAAGGGTGCACCCATATGTTTATAACTTTTTATTCTATATTGTATACATATTTCTTAATAATTGTATATTTTTTTCACACTCAATTTTTCATTAAAAAAATTAGTGTACATATGTGTATAACTTTTTATTCAATAGTGTATACATATTTCTTAATAATTGTATACATTTTTACACTCAATTTTTCATTAAAAAACTAATAAACAAAGTGTATATATTTTTGTTCATAATTGTATACGTTTTTATTCATATTTGTATACGTTCTGAAGGTAGATGCACCGTATCTTGGGGTGCATCCAGGTGCACAGTAGTATTAACCATAAAATAATATTGAGTCGGCCGTGTTGTGTGGATACTCTATATAATTTTAAGTTTTGTATGATACCCTCACAGTGAAATTAATGTATGCTTTCGTAATTAATTATTACTTCACTATAAGTTATAACTTTCGTTATAAAATATTTTTACATTTTTTTATATTATAAATTATTCATGAAATAATTCACTGCACCATTATAACTTTTCCTCAATTGACTATTACTTTTCATTAATAATAATATTATCACTTTTTTATCCGTCTCACGTACGATCTCACACAAGTCTTTTCCATATTTCATAAGTGCGAGTTTAGCACGAACCCAATTCATGATGTAAATATATTTTTAAAATTATTCTTTTATATATAAAAGAGTGTATATTGGGTGCACCCGGGTGAAAGAGTGTATACATATGTGTATGACTTTTTATTCTATTTTGTATACATGTTATTCTATTTTGTATACGCGTTTTGTAATAATTGTATACTTTTTTCACACTAAGTTTTTCATTAAAAAACTAACATCCATATGTAAATAACTTTTTATTCAATAGTGTATACATATTTTTTAATAATTGTATATTTTTTTACACTCAATTTTTCTTAAAAAAACTAACAACAAAATTGTATACATTTTTGCTTATAATTGTATATATTTTTATTTATATTTGTATGTGGGTGCACCCTATCTTAGAGTGCACCCGGGTGCACACTATAATTAGCCATATAAAAATATCACCATAAAAAAGTTATTATTCTTATCAACGGAATATTTTTTTGATAAAAATCTTAGTTTTATTGTTAAATTAGTTTACAAATGGATTGACAATGAAATTCGTTGGTAAAGTGGTAGTTGTTAAATTTTTAACAATGAAAATTCAATTCTCTTGGTTATAAATAATTTTGTTGGTAATCCGTTAGCAATTTATTTAATGATACGCAATCCGTTGATAAATAGTAACCGATTTTATTGTGTTGTAAAAACATAATAAATCCATTAGTGGAAATCAATCGGTAATAATCGGTTAGTAATTACCAAAGAATTAGATTCCGTTGCTAAATTTATTTTATTTTTGGTGTAGTGAATTACTCCTTAAAGAAATCAATTATCACTCTTCTCAAGCACAAAAAGAATATTAAAAATCTCAACAGAATTTGAAGTATAATATTTTTCATTCATAAGAGTAATAGTTGATCATCTCTCTTAAAGAGTAATGTTTCATGTACTAAAGAGTAATTGGTAATTCAAGATGCAAGAATTTAATGAGTAATATTTTTAACCAAGAAATGTAATAGTTTATCTTTCTAAAGAGTATTTTTCATGTACTAAAAAGTAATTAGTAAACCAGCATGCATTTGTGTACCCGATTCACACAACTATTTGACGTGTCATACTGGGTTCCTTTTTATATTTCGCTTTTCATTAAACTATTCCCTATGTTGCATTAAGTTTTTTTTTTTTAATTATTTTCTCGTTTCTTTGTTCCATTACACTCTTCACCCTAAAAAATGGTAAAAGTTTCGAAACTAATAATCATTCAATATATTATATTTTAAAAAATATCACTATCATTTAACACAATTATTTACTTTATTAATTTATTCGTTACATATAAATACAACTTTACCCTCAAAAGTCAATTAAATAAGTTAAAAAAATATTTTTTTCTTAAACTTCTTATGTGTACACAGTAGAAGTGAAGAGTTTTTCAGAATGGGGGAGTACTATACTCTAATAAATTATCATAAAACTACAGTCCTCATTTGATGGTAATTTAGACAATAATGTTATAAAAATATAATAAAATAATAGATGAAATACGAAGTTGAAATAGGTAATTTATTTGATATGGCCATCTATATACATCCAACCGAAGAATAAGTTTATGGTTCATATTACAACATTTACCCTTTTTAAATTGAATGTTTTGGAGTATCTTTTAGTTGGATGAAGTATGCACGCCATAAGGAAAATAATTCACGCACAAGAAACACTTTTTGAACCAACTTTTGCTGCTTAGATTATTTCAGAATACGACACATTTTTGATTCATAAGTTCATTTACCTCTCAAAAGAGAACTTTTGAATAGAATAAATTTACATTTACTTAATAACTCACTAATTTAACAAGAGTATTGGAGGTTTTGAGCAAAGGAATGGGAAAAGGGTTAGGAAAATGTGTTTGATTTGAAGGTATTATAGTAGTACATTGTTTTCAATTCCTAGAAAATGAGGAATCCCCGTTCCTCCCAAATTTCTCCTCTATCACTCTCATTCCAAACCTGGAAAACTCAAAACCCAATTTATTATACTCATATTTTAATGATATAAAATCGTATTAAAATTAATAATTAATAAATTAATAATTTTCTTATAATAATAATAAATTATAATAAAGTAAAAAATTAATAGTAAAAAATTATGAATCAATTCATAAAGAATTTAATTATATCAAACAATATCAATGGTTATGATACTCAATCCTTTATTATCAACCAAACAACATAAGTGTAAAAGGTAAACTCATTACCATTCTTCACTACTATAACTATAGTTCTTATTTCGATTCCTTTCGATAAACCAAACACCCCCTAAACGTTTTATAAGTATTTGAGACGTGTTATGACCCTATTGTGATGCTTGTTTTCTATTTTGACCAAAATCAAATACATTGTTTTAGAAGCCAAATTATATACATAAAAATCCTACTCCCTCCATCTCGGCCATAGATTTTCATTTACTTTTTGCACGTGAATTAATGAATATTATTATTTTATGTGTAGTGAGTAGTTGTATTAGTAGTGAATGGTAGGTCATATGTGGGGCCTTTTACTAAAAAGGAAAAATGGACACCTCTGAGTGGAACACCCAATATAGTAAAATGAGGATATTTCGGTGGAACGGAGGAAGCATAATCTTCAGCACGGGTTACTACTGGGTTAATCTCCTGTGAATTGGATTCACGGTATAAACCTTTTGGTCCTCCTTTTAATTTAATCACTAACTAAACATAAGGTATAATAAGATATAAAGGGGATCATATGATTTACACCGTGAACCCGATTCATATGTGTCTGGCCTTAGCACATTTGCCTTTGATTTACCCTCTCTCCTCATTTAAATAAAGTTAAAACATATTTATAAAAACCCAAAATAAATAGTATTTACGTTTACTTTTTGCACGTTGATTGAAAATTATTATATTTTAATAGATAGTGGGTGGAAAATATAATATTTGATGTGAAGTGGATAGGTATATCAGTGTTGAATGATATATTAATTTTTTTAGGTTGGTCACATATTCCTAAAAAGAAAAACGTAAGCATTGAAATGAGACGCGCAAAACAGAAACGTAAACATTGAAATGAGACAAAGGGAGTATTACTATTTCAATTTTTTTAAACCCCATAAAAATTCAAATAAATATAAAGGTGCTGAAATTTGATGGGATCTTTATAAAGTATCAGCAGTTCCAAATTTTTATACTCCCTTCATCCGTCAATAAGTGGCTTATTTTGCAATTTTAGGCGTCTACCTTAAAGGTAATCATTTTCCTTTTTAGATATATTAGACCTACACACATCATTAATATAATTAAAATATAGTACATACATACCCCACAAATACCTGAACTACCTGTTACACATTAAATATTAATATTTCTAAATTCACGTGAAAAAGCAAATGACATCCTTTTAAGGCATACGTAGGTTCAGTAGTAAAGATGTACATCCACTTTTGATGGGTGAGAGATATTTTATTTCTTAAGTGTTACAAGAGGGAAAGGATCATGAAAAATTCGAAAGATCAACCAATACAATCTAAACCACAAACCACATTCTGTCAAAATTAAGAAGTGGTTGCTGAACTGAGTTTGGAGCCTTTTATAACCGAGAAGATGTGACCCAAATTATCTGTCAAAGTATCCATTACAAAGTCTGTAATACGAGCTTTAAAATGAAGCAAGAATCAAGAAAAACGAATCTCAATAACCCCTCCAAAAACTGCCTCGAACAGACTGTTTCCACACTAACTTAATAGAAACTGCTCCTAACAATCTAAATACAATGCATCTCAATTACCAAGTAAAGAACCATATATATCTCATAGATCAACTAAGAATTAAGTACTACTACCAGAGATCAGTCCATAACATAGCAATTTCATTGAAAATCATTACACATTAATGTTGTTTAAATTAATTAATATTCCTTTATAAGTATAAATTAAGACTTGGAATTTGTACCAGTTTAACACTAAAAATTCCAGGAAAAATTGATTTACCAACTCCTTGTATAATGTATATGGCAGAAGTAGCACAGCAACTTTATCTATTAACTCCTCTTGAACCTTTATGAAATCATATTGCACAGTTTGTTATTTTTCATCTATCACATGGAATTTATCCAAAGAGATTAAATTTAAAAAAAAATTGCATTTGGCTTTCAATGTAAGTATATTGTCATGGAATTGAAAAAGATGTTAAGTTTAGAAGCCATATAGTATGAGCTTAGACTCTAGCTGCCAAAATTTTTGAGAGTAGAAGCTTTGATGGGCAGATATTTTCTTGAAATTCAAGAATTCATATAATACTCCATGAAATTTTACTCATTTAATTCACTCTGCTTAGTTATAATCAACTACAACATGTCTCTTATTTATAGGAAGCAAAAGATACTTTTGAAAACATAAGAAATGCTTAGTTATAATCAACTATAACATATCTCCTATTTATATGAAGCAAAAGATACTTTTGAAAACATAAGAAATCTAGGAGGCAGTCAAACACTACAAGAAAAATGAGATATATCGACGAAAAATTACCTGCAAATTCAGATTTCACCGCTAAATTCATTCTATTAGCGACGAATTGTGTTTTTTCGTTGCTAAATTAATAATTATGAATAAATTTAAATAATTATTTATTTTAACGACATAAGATAGATTTCATCGCTTATAATTACGATGAACTTTCAATATTTTGTCGCTAATATTTATATTTGCGATTAAATTGAATATCATCGCTAAATTTAGCTATATAATTTTATATTTTGCCACTAAAAATAAATATTTATTAAAAAATAAAAAATAAATTTATTTTAGCGACATCAAATAAATATTTATCGCTAATATTAGAGACAAATCTTTGTATTTTGTCGTTAATTTTTAAAATTGTGATTAAATTAAATTTTATGGCTAGAATTTACTACCAATTTTTTTATTTGATCGCTAAAATAATTATTTCTTAAAAAAATTAAAATCAAATTCACTTTAATGACATTAAAATAAATAGTTGTCGTTAATATTAGCAGTAATTTCCGGCAATTCGTTGCTACTTTTTAAATTTGCGACTAAATTAAATTTTTTCGCTAAATTTTGTTACCAACTACTATATGTGGTCGCTAAAATAATTATTTCTTTAAATATATAAATATTCATTCATATTAGCGACGTCCAATTAATATTCATCATTAATATTAACGGCAAATTTTTACAATTTGTTGCTAATATTTGCATTTGCGATCGAAGTAAATTTCATCACAAAATTTTGTTACCAACTTTTATATTTGATCACTAAAATTATTATTTCTTAAAGTAAAAATCAAATTCAAAATAATATTTGCGACATCAAATAAATATTCGTCAATAATATTAGCGACAAACTCCTAAACTTTGTCGTTAGTTTTAGAATTTGCAACTAAATTAAATATCATCACAAAACTTTGTTACCAAATATCAACTTTTATATTTGGTTGCTAAAATAATTATTTATTAAAATAAAAAAAATAAAGTTTATATTAGTGACATCAAATAAAAATTTATAGTGAATTTTAATGGCCAATATCTACATTTCTTTGCTAATATTTTAATATTTAACATAACTAAATTTTATGACAAAAATTTGCTACCATTGTTTCAAATTTCGTTGCAAGAGTTATTTTTTGAATAATTTTATTAATTTTTAAAAATAATATAATATTTTTAAATACTCTCTCCACCTCATAGAAATGTGGACATTTATTTTTTGCACGTAGATTAATGAATATAATATTTTAATGTGTAGTTGAGTGAGAAAAATGATATTTTAATGTAAAGTGATAGATGTATTAGTGTGATGTATGAGCTTATAGAGAAAGAAATATTTAATCTGTGTGGATCTTTCTATTAAAAAGGAAAATGCACATTTTATATTAAGACGAACCAAAATAGCAAAACGTGTACGTTTTAGTAAGATGGAGGGAGTAACGAATAAAAATTATAAACTATTTATATCTAAATAATAAGGATTTTAAAGTTAAATATATTATAGAGTTGCACTTGGACCATTAGATTAAAATTTAATTTAATTTTCACTATTAAATAAAGTAAAATAATTTTATTTTAAAAAAACTACTCACTACTGCCTATTTTAAAACTATAAATCCTACCTATATAATGTCATGAATATTGAGTTTTTTTCTTTTTTTTTTTATTAAGGTTCATATAGTGTGAAATAAAATTTTTAAATTGCTCATATTTTATAAGGCGGGAAAAAGTAATTTAAATTTCTATCATTTGATTTAAGTATGGTTCCTGTTAGTTTCTCAGTATCCATTTATTTGCCCTTGCGCATAATTAGATATCTTTTTCTTTTCCTTTTGGTTTCATTTAGCGCCGGCGAACAACACAATCAACCTACTGCAACTATGGTGTCTATGTTTAAAAACCAATTTAGTGATCGACGCATCAAAACCAATTTATTTAAATCGATTTATTCAGAAAAATCGATATAGGGTTTATCAATCCTTTGCACGTTCGCCGCCTTCCCCATCCACGTTGCGATGTTATCCCCGGTGAAATTGCCTATGTTTTCATCAAAACGTTGAAAATCACGTCGTGTTTCCATCTGCGTTTTTTCTCACCGAGGTATTCTTTCAAAATTCCTTTTATGTGCTTTTGTTTCGACATACCGAATCCCCTCCACTCACACTGTATTTTCTTTGACTTTTGTTGGCTATTTTTCTTGCAATAGAATCTTGTTTTGTTGTGAAGGTTGAGGTTGGATAGCTTATGCCACTTTCTATGACTTCTGTTGGGGATTTTCCATTCCTCTTCATTATGGATTTTGTAAATGAATTTACTAATTCGTAAGTAGCAATGTTGTAATCCATTAGCTTCAGTTTGCTTCTCTGTTCTGATTGGTTGCTTTAAATTTTTAGTATGGGCGATTCATTATGTTGTTTAGAAAATGAATGTGTTTTTTTGTTTTTTGTTTTTTGTTGTCCATTAAGTGTTCGACGAAATGCTCTAAAGACTGAACATATTCTTGAGAAGATTGCCACCCCTTGGTAAATTGATCATATCTTTTTACTCAAAACTCTAAATTGCAATCTAAAAAATTCCTAAGAAACTACACTTTCATGGATTTTCTATGATAGATGCTATGAAGTCTAATTCTTACCCAAACAAAGCAGATTTTCGTTTAAAGTCAGACATTGTGCAATGAATTAGTTTGTAATTACTGTTCTTTTTCAATCTTCTCAACAATCATGTCAAGGCTCGTTATTTTACTACTTTTCATTAATTCTTTTTATTGTTTCTACCTTTATCATGTTATTGTATTAATAAGGTTCACGTTACTTACTTAGGTTTGCAGATTTATTAGCAAAATGGATGATGCTGCAAGTATGATTGAGGCTCTTCCGGTTACTTATCTCTCTGCTTCGTCCTTGTGAGTTTCTTATGTGAAAATGTCTTCTACAGTAGCTATTTTAACTGTGTTGTTGATCTCACATCATTACTTCTTTTAGCGGCCTATATCAAAACTGTTACAACTTATTAATTCAAAGTCCCATCATTCTCTGCATTTTTCTTGTAGTGTATGTAAGCAAAGAGTAATATTTGATAGCTCTGGTTCTATAGACTTAGTTGAGTTTAATTGCTCCTTACATGGTTCTCAATTGTTTTTTATGTTTTCAATGTAAAGACAACTCTTTTTAATTGTAATAGGAAATAACAATTTAATCTTTATAGTGCCACCTAGTGGGTAATATATTATTTTCTACAAGTATAAGACTAATCTATTCATATAGCATAGTCCAATGTAATTACCTTCAGGACATCTTTCTAATACTAAAACTGGTTCTTGTGTATTACAGATTGCTATTAGGGAGTTTACAACTTCACAATGGTTGTCGATCCAACACTTGCCATAATCATGCAAGTGGAATTATGTAAGAATTTTTTTTATGATAATTTTTACAGATATATAAATTAATATTGTAATTAATGGCTTGTATTTCTATTTTTTTTATTTGTGTCTTTCTTCCATGTTGTTAAGAAGGAAATGATGGAATGTTCTAATAAAATGAATGAGGCATTCCTGGACTTAGATGGTGATGACACACTAGCTTTGGATGATCCGGAGATATCTGAAGATGTTTGGGAGGAAGCTTTGGAAAAACGATCAAGATATCTTTCGGGATTGAGTCATGATTTCTTTTTAGTTTATAAAAGAAGACTCTCATCTTTCTTGGATTATTTGGGTTTGAACTTTGAAGATATAAATAATTTTTTCCATCTTTATGTGCTCAAGTACTTAGCGTGGAAACTTTTTAGAGTTTAGCTTATTTGAATCACTTGTCCATTTTCTCTCTTGGTTGAGATTTTAATTAATTATGAGTTTTAATTCATATGATTTGTGGTCAATTTACTTACATTAACTTGCATTGAAATTATACAACAATGATTATTATGAAGAATTAGAAAAAATCTAAAATTTAAAATTCCTTAATAGACTAATTTTTTAGATGAACATCCCAATTTCATTGCTAAAATTTATAATTATTATAAAATAATTCATATAAAAAATATTTATGGGAAAATAAAAAAAATTCTACCAATAATTTGATTTTCGTCACAAATATTTGCAATGAAACAAAAGATTATGTAGCAAATTTTTGCTGCGAAATTTAATTTTCGTTGTTAAAATTTTGTGGCCATGTAACACAATGCGTAACAAATGTTTGCGACGAAATTAAAAAAATTGTCAAAAAAATTTGTGATAAGTTATTAATTTTTTTGTAGCAAATATTTGCGATAAAAATTTTAATTTTTATTGCTAAATTAGTGCGACAAAATAAATTAATTTGTTGCAAAAGTTACCGGGAAAATTTTTAATTTGTCGCTAAATAGATTTGCGACGGGCATATTATCACCAAATTTAGCGATGAAAATATTCATCGCTAAAACAAATTAACGACGAAATACACTACTTTAGCGACGAAATATTTTACAGCAAAATCGCCATTTTCTTGTAGTGAAAGATCAGTAACTCCATGATAGTTTTGAAGTGGCACTCCAATTCAATCATCTATATATTCATAATTTTCTCAAGAAGTCGCTGGTTTTTGGAATTCGATATCAGGAAGTCTTTTCACACCATCGACGACATCGACTCATCTCAATCTTTAAGGAAGAGATCGACAATCGATGAAGCTACGGCGAAGGCTATGAACTTAGAAATGGAGATCAATTTGAAAAAATGACTTTAAATCTTTGTGTACTAACCCATAATCAAGTCATCTAACACCAGTACAGTTTATGTAAGTAGGTGACTATCACATTTTTCAAAATATATTGATTGATACTTTATTTATTATCAAATTATGTTATTTATTATCAAATTTTCAAAATAAAAAAATAACAAAAATATAAATAATTTAGTGAACTAAAATAAATTTTTTTAATACACGGTGTCGTGTTGCCTATTAATTTTGTGTTGCATATTTTTTTAATAAGTGTTACTGCTCTTTTATCTTAGTATTCTTTAAATGAGTCATTTCTTGATATCCTCTATCCCTTTTACATTTTCTTGTTCAACAATAAATTTAATTCCAAATGTGTTTGATTTTAATTTAAAATATTTTTTATAATGGCCATATGTGTTAGACAGATTATTATTATTACTTTTCAATAATAATAATAATCTTATTATTATTATTAATTAGTTATTATTAGTGTTAAATTTTGTTTTTTTGTTATGTTTTGTTTTTTTTTTTTAAATTTGGATATAAATATATTATTACAATGTTATTTGTCTTTAATGAAAATATCGTCGATGATCCAGACATCTGCGCATGATTACGACAACATAACGAACCACAAGATTTGTTTCATCTTTATATATCTTTATTTTTATTATTTCTAATAATTGCAATACACGAGTGATTGCATCAGATCCTACCCCTCTTACCCATCGAAAATCAACATCTTCAGCTATTTCCCTTTCTCGGATGATTGAATTTCACCAATTTTACTAGATTTGATACTATAATGAAGATGTCGTTCCTCTAACGATTAAGGGTTTCTCCTGATACTCGTTTCAAGGTATTTAATTTAATTATTTTACTTTTATTTAAATTTTCGATTCATATGTTGTTCTGGTTTGTTTTAGGTTTGATGTTCTTTTTTCTGTTAGATGATTTGATTTCGTTGTTAGCTGATTTGATTTCGTTGAGGGTTTAGAAATTTTGGGGACTGGATTAAATTAGAAATTTCCAGATCTGGAGTTTTTTTTTATAATTATTTTAATGTGATTTTTTTGAGTTTTGAACACATCATACTTTTAGTTTAGAGTGTTTAGATTCGAATTTAGAATTATCAGATTTATAATTAGGAGAAAGAAGAGTATATATAAAAGTAGAATTTTTATCATCTTCTTTGTATTCATTCATTGGAGTATGATGTCTTGAATTTAACTTATAATTACTATTTTCAGCTTTTGAAGTTAACTTGTAATTACTAATTTGAGCAATTCAGATTATGCTAAGATAGTGGGTGTGTAACTGTCTTTAACCCTGAAGTTACAGAATAGTGGATTTAGATTGAGGAAAATTTTTGTTGTTACTCGTAAAGTCACGAAAATGTGCTTGATCTATATGTGGAGTAATATGTTAATGTTTGTGGTCTACTTTGGTGATTTAACTTAGTGTTGTTACGTAGAAATGGCAACTCCAGTGGAGCCTCCAAATGGGGTTATATCTCGAGGGAAGCATTATTACACTATGTGGCAGACACTCTTTGAAATAGATACAAAATATGTGCCGATCAAACCAATTGGGCGAGGAGCTTATGGTATCGTGTGTTCTTCTATCAATAAGGAAACAAATGAAAAGGTTGCTATCAAAAGGATACACAATGCATTCGAAAACAGAATGGATGCTTTAAGAACGTTGCGTGAACTGAAGCTTCTTCGCCATATTAGACATGAAAACGTGATAGCACTTAAGGATGTGATGCTTCCAGTAAACAGGGGTAGTTTCAACGACGTGTACTTTGTATATGAGCTTATGGATACTGATCTACATCAGATAATCAGGTCATCTCAAACTCTCACAAGTGATCATTGCCAATATTTCATCTTTCAGGTGCTTCTCTTGTTTAACTTATCTTACCTAATTAGAGTATTTGTGCTCTATAAATTCAAACCTGGGTGAGTAATAATTCAAAATCTATTTACTACTAACATGTTTAGATTTTTTCTATTTTACTTTTACATAGTATCTCGCTATAAAGATTATTATTAGTACTTGTATTACTCAATTAATCTATTATTTTTTTTTATAAATTTATAAATTTGATTGTATAGCAATAAAACTATATATGGGTTATGATTTAGATAAAGATAAAAACATTTTATTTGAACTTTGATATTGGTATTAGTTTTTTTGTGTTAAATAATTTTGAGTATTTATTTTATAATCCCAAATTATTTATATATATATATATTTATTTATTTATGTATAAAAAATAATATTTTATTGAGATTTAATATTTATAATATTTCTAAATTCTTATGGTATTTTTATCGATATCAATATTGTTTTTTTTATATTTATGTTAGAAAAAATATTTTTCTCCAATGTACAATTCATTAGTGAAGGAATATTTTTCTTTCAAGGCTAGTTTTATTATACTACAACCCTAATATACTTGTCGAGTGTACGCAGTTGTTGAGAGGTCTAAAATATCTGCACTCCGCCAACATCCTTCATCGCGATTTGAAGCCTGGAAACCTACTCATCAATGCAAACTGTGATCTAAAAATATGTGATTTTGGCTTGGCTCGTACAAATAGCAATAAGGGGCAATTCATGACTGAATATGTAGTCACTCGTTGGTATCGTGCTCCGGAACTCCTCCTCTGCTGCGACAACTATGGAACATCCATCGATGTGTGGTCAGTTGGTTGCATTTTTGCAGAACTCTTAGGTAGGAAGCCCATCTTCCCCGGCTCAGAATGTCTTAACCAGCTTAAACTAATCATCAACATCCTTGGTAGCCAGAGGGAAGCCGATCTTGACTTCATAGATAATCCAAAGGCGAGAAGATACATTAGATCACTTCCATACACAGCTGGCACACCATTTACTCGACTTTATCCACAAGCTCCTCCCCTGGCAATTGATCTCTTACAGAGGATGCTGGTCTTCGACCCTTCACAGAGGATTAGTGTAACTGAAGCGCTGGAGCATCCTTACATATCATCCTTGTATGATCCGAGATGCGATCCTCCTGCTCAAGTTCCAATCAATCTAGACATAGATGAAGATATTGAGGAGGCTACTATAAGAGAAATGATGTGGAATGAAATACTCCACTACCATCCCGAAGAAGGTGCAGCTGATACGGAAGTTAGAATGTGATCGTGAGTTTCTCTTTTGATAAGCTATGACTGTTATGGGAGTTAGAATGTGATCATGAGTTTCTCTTTTCAATGTGGCTTAAGTGTTGTTTCTTAAACATCAGAGTCCAAACATGAACTTCTCATGTCCTTTTTCGTTTAGTATTTGTCGACGAATCCTTAGCTGTTATGACTGATGCTTTCTGATTTTGTACATATTAATGTTGTGCAAGAGCCTGCCTTGTCTTTGTAAATTAGGGGTTATATACTTTTAATCTTACCATAAATGTTTTATGGGTACTATTGGCTGTAGAAACTCGGGGTCTGTATGACTTGGATTCCGTAATCTAAATGGGATTTCATTTTGTATTTCACTATCCTTAATACATTGACACATTAATATTTTTAAAATTCAAACTTTTGAAGAAAATGTCGATGTGTCAACACTTTAAAGAGGTATGGAATACAAAATGAAATCCCATCTGAAATAGGGATCCCATCTCGTATGACCTACAAACACACTGTTTGCAATTTTTAAAATGAAGAACTTTAGTTAATTTTATGGAGGTTTCATTTCAAAACCATTTAGAGAGGGTTGGGGTACTTCGTGGGGTTTGTCAACTAAATCTCATTTCTTAAAATCATTAACACACACTTGTATAAATCGGGTTTACGGGATTCAGAAGGTTTACAAGAATTTATCATGCAAAGTTTACAAGGTACTAACTCAATTATTAAATGTGCGACAATACTAAACATCGCATAGGATTCACAAATGAAACTTTTTTTTTTTTATATCAAAGTATAAATTATATATTTAGAGATAAAATGTAATGAATAATAAAAGTCCCAATTCGTCATGTCGTATTTCTTGTCAATCCCATAAGTCCAAACACAAACACGACACAATATGAACACTAAAAATCTAGTGTTGTCACCGCACAACAAAATAAGAATATCATAAGAAAATAAATAAATTTAATAATAATTAAAATAAAAAAATGTATAAAAACATATAATAATTTAATAATAAATTTAACACAACATGACACAATAAAAAAATAAAACATCACATTAATTAGTTAATACTCTCAGAAATGTACTAATTATAAAATTATCACCTCAACCAACACACATGATGCACATAACATATTTTTTTCATTTATTTATTATTAACTAACAAGAATACATTACTCTTAAAAGTTAAATTATTTAAAAATTTTTTTATTAAACTTCGTATTTATAGTATTGGTATAATTTATCATGAGATGGAAGGACTAAAATTAATTGACCCTGACTAAAATTATTGGCTCCGTTCCCTGTATGAACCTGATAAATTCTCAATGCAAGTTGGGTCCGATTGCAATCCGGCCAATTGGTTGGAGGTTACTGCATTGACATGTAGTAAGAAGGTTGATTGATTCAAGTTTTATTTATCCCTTTGCACATCTTTTTAATTTTTAGTTCGTCCAATCTATGTGTTGTTCCTCTGATTTCATTTTTGGCTAATATAATAGCTACACCCACTGGATCAAGCAATATGGGGATAATTTTGTGCATTTGCATCCTTGAATTCCTGTTAGTTGTTTTCTTGACAAAATTTTGATAATATTAGATGAATTAAGAACACATAGTTCGGTTTGATTTCAAAGTGACATTAAGTGGGATTTAGGGAGGTATGCTGGAGAATAGAGGTATAAGATTACCTATTCAATAAAAAGTATTCCTCCGGAGATTAAATAATACTCCCTCCGTCCCGGATTTTTTCACCCATTTGTACGGGCACGGAGATTAAGACATGTTATTTTTTAATATATAATGTAAGAAAAAAGTAGGGATAAATTAGTAATTTAAAAAGAAAAAGTAAATAAATTTGTTGGAAATGATGAATAAAGTGTAAAAAAGTAATTAAAGTTGTTGAGATTGTAAAAAAAAATAATAAAATAGTATGTATTTTTACCATTAATGGAATGAGTAAAAATACGTGGTACATCCCAAAATGAAAAGTGGGTAAAAATACGTGGAACGAAGGAAGTATAGTATTTTAATGTGTATTGAGGTGAAAATATAATATTTTAATGTATAGTGGATATTTATATTAGTATAGTGTTGTGGAACCCATAAAAATATTTAAATGTTTTGTATGGGTCACATTTAATATATACTATTAAAAAAAAGACAAAGTCTCTTGTAAGATAGTAATAATGTGAGACATGTCAATCTGTTGTTAATATATGATTGGTTTTAAAGTATGACGATGAATAATGAATTACAGTATGTTTTTAAAGTGTTATAATATGATTCACTATAAACATACTTTGACTAACAATAAGCATATTTTACTTATGTAACAACTATACTTTAACTATGGGTCGACCTTTCTCATGATCCGTCTCACATATCTTGTCTCTATCTCTAAAAAAAATATCAACTTTTTTATGAAATGCCCAAAATGAAAATTTATAAATGTTACTTTATGATGGAGGGAATAATAATAATAATAATAATAATAATTCCTAAAATGTTTCACTCTCTAAATGGATGAAAAGTGTTAAAATTGCTTATATAAATTAATATCATGTACTAAAATGTTACTCACACTCTCCCACAAAAATTGTGACACTTTTTTTTTTGTTGTCTCAATGAAGTTAACAAATTTTCATTTTTTAGTATATTGGCTCACACAAAACAATTAATATATTTATATGGGGTCTACACACACCACTAATACACCTACCCACAACTTATTAAAATATTATATACTCAATCTACTACTTATTAAATTATTATACTCCTTAATCTTTGTTTAAAAAAAATGTTACAACTTCTCCGGTATAGAAGGAATATGTACTTTTGGTTTTGAAATGTGGTTTTTATTTTTAAAAGCTACCTTCAAAATTTTAAAACCACTTATATATCCAACTACAAACCCTATTAAATCCTAATACACTCACCTTTTATATATTTTCTCTCTTCCATTAATATTCATTCTTTTATTAATTTGATAAAAAATTAAAATATACCCTACCAAATACCGAAAACAAACATATGTTATTATTATTTGATGGTTTTCAAAATCCAAATAAATGGAAAACAAAAATATACTTTTATAGAGTATAGTTGTTTGCGCTATAAAATAGCGTGAAACATGGAAGGTGAAATAGGGAATCCAAGCAAAAGAATTGAATGTTATGTTTGTATTAATAGTTGGAATGAATATAAGAATAAATAAAATACTCCATCCTTCCCTAACAAATTTCCCATTTTTCGATTTCAATACGCTCCATAAAGTATAAAAATATAATAATATCAAAATACTACTTAATTTTAAAACACACATAAAGGATGTTGTTTATTATTTAAAAAGACTACATTAACTTTAAAAATCAATAATTAGATTTAGATTGATCATTTAAAATCCAAGGGATGTGAATGGGGAGGGATTTAAATTTTCTTGAATTTTAATCAATTCATTTGAATTATGTTATTTAGATATATATCGTGAATTTATAAATGAATTTGTCAATTCATAGAATTCAGGGAAACACTCGTTTGAGATCGTCCTACAGTAAGAATTCTTTGAGAGGATAAGAAGTGACAACGTTTTAATAAATAATGAAATTCGAATTAATGAAAAGTGATACTTGTGCAGTGAATTATTTCACGAACGTCAATTGGTAGTATTAATAAAATGTAATAAATGAAAGGTGATAATATGTTTGATAAAAAGTGATAACTATTTATGAAAACGTAAAAATAGTCGAGTTGGTCTCTTGTGTCCCCAGGTGCATGTTGAGAGTGGAATTTCACGCATTTTATGTGTGCACATTATACCGTTTTACTTAGGAAAGTTATTGTTTTTGCATGGAATTATTTACATTTGAGTATACACGATTTTGATGTTACTAAGGTGTTTTGTTGAGTTTTGAAGGGTTAAACATGATCAAAAGTTCAAAGTTGGAATGAAGAGTGAAAGTATGAAGGAATGCTGAAAAACACACGTCCACTTGAATAATTTTTTTGTGTTTGTGTAGAAGTCCAAATTAATCATGTTATATATTTTTGGAAAGCCACAGAAGAGAGGATCGTTTTGGCTTAAAAATCACTTAAATCGGAGTCCGTATGAGGAAGTTATGCTCGAAACGGTGAGATCGCGCAGCTGCCGACGAAAATTTTCGAAAATTTCCGAAAATTAGCCCATCTTTCCTATTTCTTGGGGTACAATTCTTTCCTTATCTCATTCCATTCTCTCTCTCTCTCTCACACACACATACACACACACACACACACACATATATATATATATATATATATATATATATATATATATATATATATATATATATATATATATATATATATATATATATATATTACATCATTATTCATAAGAGACACCACCCTCCACAAGGAGATCACCCCCTACTATCCATCATCTACCATCATCCATATCCATCCATCATCCATTCACACCTAAGGAGATTCAAGAGCCGTTCAAGAGGGAGATCAGTCAATCAAATGGACTGAGAAGGAATCTGAGACGACGCCAATACTAGGGTTTTTCTATTCCTTTATTTTATTTTTTTGTCAGGACTTCTGGTATAACTTTGATAGCCATGAGAATTGCATGTAACTCCATGAGATAACTTTATTTACAATTTGAAGGTTTGAAGGATAGACGTAATTGATTTGATGAACTAGACTGAATTTTTGAATTCTTTCTGATTATTATTTTGATTTATTTGATTCGTCTTAAGACTTTTTTTATCATGCTTCGTAACATCTTCATATTAAATTCATAACATTGCCAGTGATGCTTGATTTATTATATTAGCTTGTGTGCGTTCATAAATTGAATTGTCTATTTGTTGGGGATTAATGTAGTTTGCCTATGAACACGTTAATTATAAGAACTAGTAAATCAGATACTTGAACTGTTTAGTGGAACAATGCAATTATACTTTCAAGTAGGTAATGAGAGTGATAATTCACATATTTCTAGCTCCGATTTGTGTGAAAATTGAGTACGATCTAGTCTTTTATCAAGACGAATCGGGTTGTTTTTGGAAAATTCGTAAATAGGAGGTTACTGAGGTTATTTGAGCATAATTGTACAAGAAAATAGGTTTTAAGTGTTCAGAATTGGAAAACACGATTTTTGATGCGATTTTCAAGGGTTGTTCGACCAGAATAGGCTGTTCGACCAGTATCAGCCTGGTCGAATTGAAGAGTTAAGTCAAACGGGAGGCGTATCAGCTTTCAGAGAGGTTATTTGACTAGAGTTTGCCATTCGACCAAGCGAAGCCTGGTCGAACAGAAGATGTCAAGTCGAATGGGAAGTAGAGAAGAAATCAGCTTACAGACACGCTGTTCGACCTCAATTTGACCAAGAGGTCCTGTTCGACCAATTCCATGTCTGGTCGAAAGGTGACACATCATCTTCGAAACATCGGGATTTCACCTCCAGTGCGTGTATGTGCTTATTTTCTACGAAAAAACCAAGTAAAGATCCATGAGGAGAAGTTACAAGTATAAAAAGAGGTGCCGATCACTCCAAAAAAGGAGTTAGATTCCACATCCATTCTACACCATATCCAAACCCTAACTCCATCCGCAGGAGCTGTAGAGAGATTCGAGTAGCGAATCAAGTGAGAACCAAGTGAAGATTCAAGACGGAGCGAGAAACGACAACTCCCACATCTAGGGTTTACTTCGCAACTTAATCTTTCTTGTAATTTTCAAGACTATAGGTAAGATCTGCCTAAACACCATGAACGTTCTTCGAATCGTCATGGGCTAGAACCGCTTTGGTAGTTATAGGGTTATGAAGGTTTTTATCTAGTTAATTGAACTTCCGTGTGTATACTCCTTACAACACTACTTGTGGTTTATTTTATATAAGACTATGCGTTTTTAATTCATACTCAGAGTTGTTTTGTACATCATTAACTGTTATGTAGAGTCAGAATACATATCTTGGTTATTGATTGAGTGCGTTAACTGCTGAGCAGGATTCCATGTTATGATTCTAAGTGAGGGGACTCCAAAGTTTCATTAGAACTATCTTATATGAATACTTATTAATTGAATTGAATTCGGGTTAGTAAGTAGGATAAAGAGGATAATTATATAGTACCTATAAAAGGAGATCATATCGGGTTAGAGTACTTAGTGTACTGGAAATAATTGATACTGATAGTACCTAGAAAGGGGGTGTATTTATGTTTCTTGCTCCAAGGTAATTTACACTTGTTACACGCTCATCTGCCTGTGTCTATAGAGTAGATTTGCATGGTTTAGTAATGCGTTCATAATCCACAAGGTAGAGTCGGACATTGACATACGAAAGTGAGATTAATTAGTGAAACTGGTTGGTCCGAAGAGCTACCTATCTTCTCACTTGTCAACTCCCATTTATCTCTATTGTTCTATTTTAATTTGTTATTATAATTATTTGTTTAGTAGTTTAATAAATATTCTCAACTAAAATTGCCAACAAAAGTTTCACTTAGATTAGATAATAATAAATTGATAACCAACTGTCCTTTGGGTTCGATAATATAACTTGGTCGCTTATCTAAGCTACAATCGCATCCTTCACACTTGAGATTAAAATTGTGTGTTGAGAAAACGCCCATCAAGTTTCTGGCACCGTTGCCAGGGACAGTTGTCTTTATCAAATTTATTATTACTATTTTATTTGAAACTACTCCATACTTGTCTTTAGATTCTAATGTTTATTTTTTCTAGGTTTATGCACACTAGATCAAAGGCAGGAACATTCCTTTTCATCCGAAAATTGGAGCATCGTCAAGGAAGAAGAAGGCAAAGAAGAAGAGAACAAGAACGTGGAAGCAAGTGAAGCTCTTAATCTAGGAGTAGACGTTGCAGAACTGAATTCTGAAAAGGTTGCTACTGTAACTGAATGTAATTTGGAAGCAGGAGCAGTAGTCATGGTCGGATTAGAAAGGTCAAATCCGAACAATGTTGCCATCTGTGAAGTCTTTCAACGTGGGGCTATTAGGAGCACGCAGAGCCGATGCAGATTTTGATTTTCACCCCACTCTTATTAGCATGATAGAAAGAAACTCCTTTGCAGGAGGGACTTTCGAGGATCCTCAACAACATCTTAATAAGTTCCTTTTTTATGCTAGTACACAAAAAGATGTAGGAACTCATGAAGATGCAAGGAAGATCCTTTTGTTTAAATTCTCGCTTATTGAAAGAGCGAGGGATTGGTACGATGCGCTTAGCGTTGGTGACTGCACTACATGGAACGATTTGAAGATGAAATTCCTAGAGAGATATATCCCACCTTCAAAGGTATTCAAATTGAAGCAGGAGATTCATCAGTTTATGATCAATAACGGAGAAAAGTTCCATGAAGCTTGGGATAGATTCAAGGACATGCTTCGAAGGTGTCCTCAGCTTGGTTTGACTAAACCACAATACATCAGTATTTTCTACAATGGATTAGATAATGATTCTAGAGTTTTACTTGATGCCTCATCAAGTGTAGCTTTACTTGTGAAGACATCCGTTGAGGCCGAGAAGCTTTTCGAGGATATTTCTATGAATTCAAGAAATTAGCCTACTGATAGATTGTGAGGAACCTATGTCCTTGGAAAAGTAGCACAGGTTGAACACACTATGGTGAAGTCGAGTAGAGAAAATGAGATCGTCTCTATCTTGGCTAGTATAAACAAGCTACTTGAATCGCAGCAGAAGCAGATCACTGATTTTTCACTGAAAGTATCAATAATGATGCAGCAGGATGATGGTGAAGAGAGACCAATCCAAGAGGAATTAGAAGAAGAGAACTATGCCATGGGACAAAGTATTCAAGGAACAAGGTATCCGAATAATCAAGGAAACAGGAATTACCAAGGGAACTTCAACAATCGTGGTCCCCCCGGGTAACTATCAACAACCAATAAGGCCTGAATTTTCATGGAGCAATCTAAATGCGGCGATGCAACCTCCTGTTGGTATTAATCCTGGTGCAAAGACGGAAGAAGGAAGACCTGGTTTGGAGTATACAGTGAACTGATATGCGGCTAGGAATGATGCGAGGGTGCATCGTTCGGAAGGAAAGATTGGTTCAAGTCATGAGGAGTTGTCAAAACAGATGAAGTAACTAACATTGTTGATGGGTTAGATGGCAGGGAGCGTAAATCAACTGACACAAACAATTGAGAAAGGAAAGCTTCCATCTCAAAGTATTATAAACCCTAAGTCTTGTAATGCCATCACATTGAGGTCTGGGACACAGTACGAAGGTCCGATGAAGTCGGTGAGCGAAAACGAAGAGAGTAGGGGCACCGTTCGACCAACATTACCCAGTTTAACCAGACCTGGAGGTCTAACTTATTGGTGTTCAATCGTTTGGTTAACGTGAACTGTTAGGGTTCCATACGGTTCTAACAAGCAGCGGAAGCAAGTAAACAAGAAACGTATTACCTTTCACCAGGGTATGTTGAAGACGATGAATTCTCGCCACCAGCCTGCGCAGCTTCACCATTTTGGGCATAAGTCTCTCATCCGATGTCGGATTTGAGTGATCTATGCACCAAAACGATCATCTCTTCCATGGCTTTCCTTCAGTATATCACACGTCCAATTCTAAATTCTGTAAAATTTTATAAAAATCGTACATGTTGGTAGACAGTAGCAGCAAACAACCTTTTGGTCTTCTGCTATATTCCCAAGTCCAATCTCGACATCGTGTGAGCGACGTCTTCGAGATCTTCTCAATATAATATTCCCTCACCCTCCTCACAGTGTTAGGCGAGATTAATCTCATAGATTAAGGTTTCCGGACAGTTGAGATGACTTATACATGGGCTACAGCAGGGATCAGGAGGAAAAATTAGAGTTGGGCCTCCATTGGGATTAAGTATCCAAGCTTAGCCCAAAGCTTATACTTAAGTCCAATAATAATAATATATACCACTAAATATTATTACTGCACTACCGTTCTAATCCTATAATTACATTATGGGCTCCTTCTTATTATGAGCCCGTTAGTCTCCACATGTTTAAGATATACAATGTCCATTAATTAATTAATTTACTGACAACTCCATTAATTAATATCTCATTAGAGAGTAGTACCACTCAACTTCATTATCATGGCAGAATAATCCCCCTGCAGGGTTTACAAAATAATCCTTATGAGCTCCTCAAGGGGACATCATCAACCTATGTCGGACACGGATTCCTTCTACAATCAACAGCATACCATAGAGACAGTACTACTTTCCAACTCACCGAGTTTGTTGATTTAATACATGTAAATCTCACCCATTGATGAATCAAAGAAATACATACTGCCCCACATGTTGAGGTTATTGTATAGGGATTGAGAGCACGAACATCCATAATACAGAGATCAAGTTCTCCTATAAGTCAGTATAAGTCGAATGATCTCAAGCGGTCCTGCTCAATACACACAAAGTGCACTAATGTGATTCTATAGCCAAGATAAGCTAATACCAAACCACACTGCAATCATCCCGATAGAGAGTCCCTGTCTATATCGGTTGTGAGCATCTGTTTATACTTTATAAGGAAACCGATAATATGATCTTCTGCGTGTTGTCGCACAACATATTATCTACAATATAAAGTAAGTGGACTATTGCATCGTGCATATAAATAAACTATAAGACGCAATCATTTGATCATATGATTCTCATTTCAAATTAATTATTAAGAATTGTTCATATAAAAGCTAGACTTTTAGTATACAATCCAACAAAACTGAGGTCGAACAATTTTTGGAAAAATAGAGTTTCGACACTCTATTTTCTGTCCCGCCATTAGACCAAGGCACCACCATTCGACCAGACCACGCTGGTCGAACCTTGGTCGAACAAGCACCTGTGGAGAAAAAAGATCGTGTTCAGTCTTCAGGGTCTTTGTTCGACCAGACTTATCCCATTCGACCAGAATATTTTGGTCGAACTATGGTCAAACTGGCGTTGGATAAACTGAACCCGCTTACAGAGACCTTGTTCGACCACACTCATGTTGTTCGACTAGACCACTCCTATCGAACTGTGGTCGAACAGCTTCATGCACCTCCAGTTTTGATACCGAATGTTACAACTATTGTTCAGAACACTCCAGAGTCATTCCAAGAGCAAAATACTGAGCTTATAGTAGAGAAGAAGTCGGAAAGAGCCAAGAGATTGAAAGCCGAAAAGGACAAGGCGAAGGAGGTGGAACGTGATGGATGGAGAATTCCAAAGACAAAGATACCTCCTCTATTTCCCTTCAGGATAGTGAAAAAGGGATTGGAAGATAAGTGCAAGAGATTTCAAGATATAATGAATATGATAAGCTTGAACATTCCTTTTTCTGAAGCAATCATGGAGATGCCCTACTATGCTCGATTTTTGAAATATATCATATTGAAGAAGAGGAGCTTGAACATAATAGAGACAGTGAATCTCAGAAAATTGTAGCTCGATTATTCAAAGAAAGCTACCCTAGAAGTTGAAGGATCCGGGGAGCTTCACTATTCTATGTGAAATTGGAAAGGGGCCGACACGTAAAGCTTTATGTGATCTTGGTGCAAACATCAACTTGATGCCCTTATCTATATTTAAGAAGCTAAGTTTGGGGGAGCTTGCTCCCACAATGGTTGCTCGACAGTTGGCGGATTGGTCCATGACCTTTCCGAAGGGTGTGATTGAAGATGTACTTGTGAAAGTTGACAAGCTTGTCTTTCCTGTGAATTTTCTTGTGCTAGAGATGGAAGATGACAAGGATAATGTCCCTCTTATTTTGGGAAGGCTATTCCTTGCCACAGCTAGAGCGATGATTGATGTCCAAAAGTGGGAGCTTAGATTGAGAATGGATAAAGAAGAGGTTCTATTCAACCTTGATAAAGCAATAAAGATGCCCATGGAGATGCAATGTTATAGCATTGATGTGGTGGAGGAGATCATGAAAGAAGATTTGTCCTTGATCATGTCAAAGGATCCCTTGGAGACATGCTTGGCGGAGTCTCTTACTTTTCCCACCACGGAGCTTGATGAGCTCTCTAATGAGGTACGTATTGAATTTCTTGAAAATTTACTTGCTTTGGATGATGACATGTATGAATCTAAAAGAACCAAGCTTGAAGAAGTCAAGTGGACTAGACAATACCTCCCATTAGACAGAGAAAGCACACCGAAAGAAGAAAAGAAGGAGGAGTTGAAACCGCTACTAGAGAACTTGAAGTACATTTATCTAGGCAACAATGAAACTTATCCGGTAATTATATCTTCTTCTCTTATTGATGATCAACTTGAAGAGTTGTTAGATGTCCTTAGGAAGTATAAATCTGCTATTGGTTGGACTCTTGATGATTTGAAGGGAATTAGTCCATCATATTGCATGCAAAAGATAAGGTTGCTAGATGAAGATAAGAGTTGTATTCAGAATCAGCGGAGGGTTAACCCTGCGATTCAAGAAGTGAATAGGAAGCAAATCGTAACGTGGTTAAATGCAGGAATTATATATCCTATTAGTGATAGTCCCCATGTGAGTCCATTGCATGTTGTAGCTAAAAAGGGGGCATGACTATAGTGAAAGCCGATGATGGCAAGACTTTAGCCACTAGGATTCCTACAGGGTGACGAGTATGTATGGATTACAGAAAACCAAATGAAAATACATGCAAAGACCATTTTCATCTCCATTTCATGGATCAAATGCTTGACATCGAGTAAGGTATGAGTTTTATTGTTTCTTGGACTGGCACTCGGGCTATAATCAAATCATTATTGCGCCCGAGGATCAAGAAAAGACGACTTTTACTTGCCCGTATGAAACCTTTGCTTTTAGGAAGATGTCTTTTGGATTTTGTCTTCACCTGCTACATTTCAGCGATGCATGATGGCCATATTTGATGGGTTGATAGAGAAGATCATAGAAGTATTTATGGATGATTTTTCTGTGTTTGGTTCTTCTTTTGACATTTGTTTGTCTAACCTATCTACTGTTTTGAAGAGATTTCAAGAAACTAATCTTGTTTTGAATTGGGAGAAGTGCCACTTCATAGTGAGAGATGGAATTATTCTTGGGCATCATATTTCGACCAAGGGATTGCAGGTGGATCAAGCGAAGGTGGTGGCCATTGAGAAGCTTCCACCACCTACGAATGAGAAAGGAGTATGGTCCTTCCTTGGACACGCCGGATTCTATAGAAGATTTATCAAAGACTTCTCAAAATACTCCAAGCCCTTGTCTAACTTACTTGAAAAGGATATTCCTTTTGTTTTTGATGAAGAATGTCTAACAGCTTTTCAGGTTTTGAAAGATACGTTTATTACTGCACCTATCTTGATCACACCAGATTGGACTCAGCCGTTTGTACTTATGTGTAATGCAAGCGATTTAGCACTTGGAGTAGTGCTAGGGCAGCTAAAGGAAAAGAAGTTCTGCGCCATTTACTATGCGAGTAAAACTTTTGATGTAGCACAAAAGAACTAAACTGTCACTGAAAAGGAATTTTTAGCGGTTGTGTATGCATTCAACAAGTTTCGACAGTATTTGGTTGGCATAAAAACTATTATCTACACGGATCATTCTGCGATCCGGTACGTGATGGAGAAAAAGGAAGCTAAGCCCAGGATTATTCGATGGATCCTTCTTCTACAAGAGTTTGATATGGAGATCCGAGACAAGAAAGGATCGGAAAATATTTTGGCGGATCATCTATCAAGGTTAGAGACAAGGGAACATTGTGATGACTCTTTTGAATACATTGAAGAGATGTTCCCGGATGAGAAGATTATGGCAGTTTTTGTTGAAGGAGCGGAGAGAGCTTGTGTAGTGGCTGCCCAAGAAATTGATCCATGGTATGCAGATTATGTCAATTATATTGCTATAGGTGAAATTCCTAAAGATCTCAATAGGTATTAACTTACGAAATTCAAGAGAGATGTTGAGACCTTCATATGGTATGATCCATTTGTTTACGAAATTTGTATGGATTCTATCATTCGTAAGTATGTGCCCGAGATGGAGATGGAGAGTGTTCTTGATTTTTGCTATGCACAACCTAACGGGGGGCATTTCGGAGCTCAAAAGACTGCAGTCAAGGTACTACCGCTTTATATTGGCCTACCTTGTTCAAAGATTGTGAATCCTATGTGGTGACATGTGATAGATATCAAAGGATGGGAAATATAAGTAAAAGGGATGAGATGCCACTTCAACCAAGCATTGTTGTAGAGATTTTCGATGTATGAGGAATTGATTTTATGGGGCCATTTCTCACTTCTAATAGATTCCTATACATCCTTCTTGCCGTTGATTATGTTTCTAAGTGGGTGGAAGCGATTCTTATTCGTATGAATGATTCAAAGACCGTGATGTCTTTTTTGAAGAAACATATCTTTGCCCGCTATGGAGTTCCTAGAGCACTTGTAAGTGATGGAGGTTCGCACTTCATCAATAAGCTTCTTGATAGAGTTCTTAAGTAGTATAGTGTTAAGCATAGGGTTACTACACCCTATCACCCTCAAGCAAACGGGCAAGCCGAAGTCTCTAACCGGCAAGTGAAGCAAATCCTGGAGAAGGTGGTCGGAACCAATAAGAAAAATTAGGCTATGAAGCTCGATGATATCTTATGGGGGTTCCAAAATGCATACAAGACGGTGCTTGATATGTCGCCGTATCAAATCGTCTATGGGAAGCCGTGCCAGTTATCCGTGGAGATTCAGCATAAGGCATTTTGGGCATTTAGAAGTTTGAACTTGTGTCTTAAGGAATTCAAGGACTTAAGGTTGACTCATATCAATCAATTGGATGAGCTCAGAAATCAAGCCTACAAGAACTCGATGATCTATAAGGAACGAATGAAGAAGTGGCATGACTCGAAGATCACTTATATAGAGTTCAAGCAAGGAGATGAGATATTACTTTTTAACTCTCGTTTGAAGCTTTTTACAGGAAAACTAAAATCGAAATGGACGGGACTGTTCATTATCCATAGAGCCTGCGGAGGAGGGAGTTTTGAAATCATGGATAAAGACGGAGACATCAGAGCGGTGAATGGGCATTGATTGAAGTACTATAGGTCGCCGGATGATGCTTGTGTCGTCTTTGAAGATACTTTATATTGAGTTGGTACAGTCGTGACTCTCCGATGTTAAACATGAGCGCCTGTTGGGGGCTTTCCCTCCCATTTTATTGCTTTATTTATTTCGTGTGAGTAAGAAATTTTTTTTTATATTTAAGGTGCTTACTAATCGGCAATTACATCTCTTTGCAAACTTAGATTCGCCTATAGTTTCTACTAAGTTTGGGGGGGTGGTGTGATGTACTTACCTCATCGTAGCACCAAAAGTATAATATTTTCTTCGTAACATTTGATAGGAGAGTTAATTTTTTACTGCATAATAAAATTTTAATCGGTTTTGATGTGTCAATTTTTTTACAATTTGCCTAGTGTTAAGTGATGTTTTATTATTAGTGTGAACGGAGTATTTACATGATTTGTATATAGTCTAAGTTGGTTCTCTTGCTTTTGTTTTGGTTATTATTATACTTGATGATGTACTAGAGTTTGAGTTTTGCAGGAAAAGACGAGAGCAGTACGGAATTTCAGAAGTTCAGAAGCTTGTTCGACCAAACACTGCCGTTCCACCAGGATACGGAGGTCGAACGGTGTCGAATGGGGTGCCTGAATGCAAAACCCGCTTACAGAAGCTCTGTTCGACCAATGCATGTTGTTCCACCAAAACTTTGAGGTCGAACGATACAGGGGAGTCGACTAAAACTCTGAGGTCGAATGGTGGTCGAACGAAATAGGAGAGAACATGAGGTGATTCTTCAGTTTACAAAGTTGCAGTTCGACCTCACACAGTTGTTCGACCACGAAATTTTAGTCGAATGGAGGTCGAACGAAGTCATGTTTTACGGACAGACTCACGCAGTTTGACCACAATCCCTAGTTTGACCACTCTGTTTGAGTCGTACGGGTTCTAAAATTGCGAATAAAGTCAGTTTCTACGTGTTGTTTGACCAATTCCCGTCACCCTTTCTCGAGCACCCGTCACGACTTGTAAGTACTTCACTCTAAACTCTCCCCACACTCAATTCTTCCTCTCCACACACTTCCACAACTAAGTTTTTAAGGATTCAAGTTCAATTTGGAGCTATTCCATTCGAAATTTTTGGGGAATTTTCGCCGTACATCATACACACCATGGCCAGAGAAAAAGGTATGTTTTCCTACTTTTTTACTCTTGAATTGAAGTGATTATGCTTAGTGAAGGTTGGGTACATTGGATTAACATTGTTTTAGTTGGATTTGAAGAGATTGAATTTGGTGTTCCTGTTGAAATTATATGAGAATTAACATGATTCAATTTACGTTGGATTGTTGAAATTTTGTAAAATTGATGATGCATATCTTACAGGCTTAAAGTTAATTTCGAATTATATGTATGAGCTCGTTTGATTTGAAGTGTTGATGTTGTGCAATTGAAAGTGGGAGATGAGCATGCTTATAGTTTTTGTTAAGTTTATGTTGAGATTAAGAAGCATGTCTAATGTGTGTAGTAATTTAAGACTATTGGTTGGAACTGTCTCATGATTGAAAGTGTTGAGCATACTTGTTATGATGATTAGATGAACACTTGAAATTTGGAGAAGTAAGTTTTGAGTTGATCATAGCATATAGATTCGAAGTCTTGAGAAGAATTTATGCTTTACTTAGTCTTAAGATTGGTATATTTGCTTTATCTCTTTTGTTATGTATTGAAATATAATTTTTGTAGGTAAAGAGATTGCTTCATTTTCTAAGAGGAAGAAGACTAAGTCTCCTCGAAAAGGTGATGTTGCAAAGAAATTAAAGCTTGATAAGAGGAGACCTTTCAATTTTGGTATAAAGATCGATGATTGGGAGGAGAAAAAGGAGTTGTGAGCAGCTATTGCGAATAAGATAACGAGGACTCGTTATCAAGATGATCAAGCCATGTTAGAAATGAATATCATCAATGATATTCGTTGGATGTTCAATCGAGTAGGGATCACCCGATTTATGGAGTTAAAAGGGAGACATATTTCCACATTACTGCTGAAGTTTAATGCTCGGTGAGAGTTGATCGTGGAGATCACTATCTTCCCTATGGCTTGTGGACGAATATTGGTGGCCAGCTGTAGCATATGTTGGCGAATGAGTTCAATGAGATGGTTGGATGTCCGATGGGGATTTCTGCAACAGAAAATGAAGGGTTCAATGCCGATGAGTTTTGGAGATCTATCTCGGGGAGGCGAGATGATTACAATTCGAACACCGCTAAGGTTGCCTTCATTCGCAACCCCGTGATAGATTATATGGACCGAATCCTGAGTAACACATTGTTTGCGCGATCCGAGGGAAGTTGCATACCGAGAGCAGAACTTTACATGCTTTGGTGCATGATGAACGGAGTTCGTTTCAATGTGGGGCCGTACTTTTTCCAGCAGCTGTACAAGTTTGCTACTCATCCTTTCCAGAGAGTCAACATTGGTGGATTGATTACTCCGTTAGCGGAGTACTATCGAGTTGATTTGAGCAGGCATAGGCCGATTCGAGGGGATCCTGACTTGATTTTATCATCCTGTGTGAGGATGGGGATAGTTCAGAGGATGGATGATGCTTGGATGTTCATCCGTGGCAAGAATCCTATTTCTTTTCGATTTCCATTATCGATTGTTGATCTCATTATAATTCAAATTGACACCAACCTATTGATGGATACCTCGAAGCATTGGGCAATTTCCAAGACTTGTTTGGAAGAGGGAAATTGGAGACTTCTAGCTGAGATGCATCTATAGGGAGTCCTCATTGACGAAGATATGAATATGGTACGTGATTCAGCTGATTTCATTGATGAGGATCAGCCACAGAAGCCAACTTTTGTGTATCCAGAGATGGATTTGCCTCCGATGCAGCCACTGCAGCGGCCACAGCCACAATATGAGTTCTTTGAGCCACCACCACAGCAGCAGTAGAATTTCTGGCGAGCCCAGGATCACTTCTATAGAGAGCAGTTCAGATTGATGAACGAGCATTTTGCCACATTGAATGCGAACCAGCATGAGACTAATCGACAGCTGGCATTAGCAAACTCAAACTACGCTGCGCTTAACCTTCGTTATGATGTGATGGATAGACGGTGGGATAGATGCAGGTTGGTTATCGAGAGATTGATAGGAAGCTATATGATCTGCATAGAGATTTTGATTATTAGCGCATGGAGATTAGTAGTGACGATGATGATGCTCCGGAGGAGTAGTGGCGCCATTTTTTTTTCCTTTGTCTGTTTCATCTCATCTCCATTCTCTTTTTCACTTTACAGGTTGGGTTTTGCGTGAGTGGTGAATAGTGTTGATTCATGCATGGGTGGTTTGTACTTGATATGGATTGATGATGATGGATGGATTGATTATGTTTGATTTGGATGTTGATCAGATTGATTTGGATAGTATGATGCTTCTTGATTATGCATGTGCACTTGTTTTGATGCATGATGATTATTTTAATGATAAGCATGTACTGTTATTATTTGTAGTTTATGTAGAGATTGATGTTGATTGCATTCTTTGAAGAGTGTTTAAGAATCTATTACCCATGTGAGAATTTGAGCCTTTTAATCATGTTATATAAATGCATGATAGTTTATTCTTTGTGGGTATCGTTCATATGTACGTATTCTAGAACTTGGCTTGGAGTCTTGTATGAATTTAATGATTGATAAATACTAGGTCATGATCTTAGGCCGTTATTGCTTAAATTGAGCCACTAGCCAAAGTATATCCTACCTTGAAGTTTATATTATTGGAAGCCCCGTTGAGCCTTTAAAGCTTTTTCTTTGGCAAGCCTTTGATAAAAAGCCTTATTTACATTTACTAGAGACTTGAAATACCCTATTTACTAGTAGAGAGTTAAGGTGAATAAATTGCTAGTTTGTATACGGAAAAAAGGAAAGGAAAGTTTGTGTAGTGATGAAAGTCAAATATGGTTAATTCTTGTAAAGGGGTAGTGCTTGAAACCGGTACCCCGATTGTTTAAAAAGGGTAGTGCCCGAAATTGGTACCCTTGTACTTGAAGAAGAAGAAAAGTGTTGATTCCACGTTGAGCAGGAGAAGAAGTATTGAAATGATCATGAGAATGATGCAAGAGAAGAAATATTAATGCTGTTTGATGAAAAACAACTCTCCAAGATAATTCTTTACTAGTGAAGTTAGTCACTTTATCTAAATTCTCCTACCTTTACCAAAGAGCCAATATTACAACCCAAAGAACAAGTCCTTTGTGATCCTAGTGATTGAAATAATTATGAATTGATTTTTGAGACCTTTGCCAAGCTTATGGTTACGCGAACATATGAATTGATTTGGAGCGTATATGCAAACCCTTTGAAGTGTACAATTTTTACACTTGAGCGCGAGAGTAAACATTTACCTAGTGAGTTAGATGATTTTGCACTCATAGAAGTATTGTAGTTGATTGATATTTTTGCTTGAATGAAAGGTATGATTGATGCATGTTTTGAAGTGATATAATTGCATGTGTTAGAAGGGCATGTGCATGTTATAGGGATCTTATGATTACACTCTCTTGCTATGTTTCGATTTTCGTTGCCTCGGGACGAGCAACATGTAAGTTTGGGAGTTTGATGAGAGTGATAATTCACATATTTCTAGCTCCGATTTGTGTGGAAATTGAGTACGATCTAGTCTTTTATCAAGACGAATCGGGTTGTTTATCGAAAATTCATGAATTGGAGGTTACTGAGGTTATTTGAGCATAATTGTACAGAAAAACAGGTCTTAAGTGCTCGAAATTGGAAAACATGATTTTTGAGGCGATTTCCAAGGGTTGTTCAACCAAAATAGGTTGTTCGACCAGCATCAGCCTGGTCGAACTGAAGAGTTAAGTCGAACGGGAGTCATATCAGGTTATAGAGAGGTGATTCGACCAGAGTGTGCCATTCAACCAAGCGAAGCCTGGTCGTACGGAGTCGAACGAGAAGCAGAGATGAAGTTAACTCACAGACACGCTGTTCGACCTCAGTTCAACCAAGAGGTCCTATTCGACCAATTCCAAGTCTAGTCGAACGGTGACACATCAGCTCCAAAATATCGGGATCTCACTTCCAGTGCGTGCATGTGCATGTTTTCTATTAAAAAGCCCAGTAAAGGTCTATGAGGAGAAGTTACAAGTATAAAAAGAGTTGCCAATCACACCAAAAAAGGAGTTAGATTCCACATCCATCCTACACCACATCCAAACCCTAACTCCATCTGCATGAGCTGTAGAGAGAGATTCGAGCAGCGAATCAAGTGAGAACCAAGTGAAGATTCAAGACGGAGTGAGAAGCGACAACACCCAAATCTTGGGTTTACTTCGCAACTTAATCTTTCTTGTAATTTTCAGACAATGGGTAAGATCTGCGTAAACTCCATGGACGTTCTTTGAAGCGTCATGGGCTAGAACCGCTTTGAAAGTTCTAGGGTTATGAAGGTTTTTATCTAGTTAATTGAACTTCCGTTTGTATACTCCGTACAATACTACTTGTGGTTTATTTTATATAAGACTATTTTTTTAAATTCATACTCAGAGTTATTTTGTGCATCATTAACTATTATGTATAGTCTGAATACATATCTTGGTTATTGATTGAGTGCGTTCACTGCTGAGCAGGATTCCATGTTATGATTCTAAGTGAGGGGATGATGAGGGTGAAAATAAGTATGTTTTAGTGTCCAATTTAACACCTTTTTGATGAGAATTGTTGTCATATAATAGCACAAGTGTCTTATATTTGATATATGTGAGAAAAAGGTATACTTGAGGTATTTTATTGTGTTTTAGGTGGAAAAAGGATCAAAAGTGCAAAGTTGGAGAAAAAGGTGCAATTTGTGTAGGAATGCTGAAAAACACACATCCAACTTATATAATTTTTCTGTATTTGTGTGGAGCCTTGAACTGAAAATGTGATACATGGTTAGAAATCCATAGAGGAGAGGATCGTTTTGGCGTAAGTAACAATTCAATCAAAATCCAAATGAGAAAGTTAAGATCAAAGTGGAAACATCGTGCAGGCTGTTCCTGTTCAGCACGACTATTCCATTTTGCATGAATTGTTACATATTCAAATGTTAGAGTTTCTACAAGTTCTCTATGTGGATAGAAAGTCAAGGAAGATAGAATCGCGTGAGCATAAGAATCACTTAAATCGGAGTTTTGAAGAGGAAGTTATGCTCAAAATCGTGAAGTCGCGCAACTGTCAGCGAGAATTTTCGAGAATTTCCGAAAATTTCCGAAAATTACCTATTTCTTGGAGCACAATTAATCTCCTTATCACATAATCCTCCATGATTCACCCATATCTTTTATTTACATATTTAATTCCCTTCTCATACCTATATATATTTTACATCATTATTCATGTGAGTAGAGAGTCACAAATCCGTCCTACACCCCACAAGGGGGGATCACCCTCTAACCATCATCCACATCCTTTCCTCCATCCATCCATCACTTTAAAGATTCGTCTGTGGAATCAAGAAGTAGAACCAAGAGGATTTGAAGAGACGGAAGAGAGAAGGAAGGAGACTTCTACACCAAGGGTTTTCCTAATTCTTTTCTTCTACTTTATAATTTTCCGGACATATGGGTAAGATCTATGCAACCTCCATGATTGTTTTTCGCAATATCATGAGCTAGAATTATTTTGGTAGATCTAGGATTTTGAAGGTTTCTATGAATTAATTGAACTTCGTGTGTATACTCCGTACAACACTACTTGTGGATTTATTTTATATATGATTATGCGTTTTTAATTCATACTCAGAGTTGTTTTGTGCATCATTAACTATTATGTAGAGTCTGAATACATATCTTGGTTATTGATTGCGTTCACTACTGAGCAAGATTCCATGTTATGATTCTAAGTGAGGGGACTCCGAAGCTTCATTAGAACTATCATATATGAATGTTTATTAATTGAATTGAATTCGGGTTAATAAGCAGGATAAAGAGGTTAACTTTATAGTACCTATAAAGGGAGATCATATTGGGTTAGAGTACTAATCCTAGAGGGGAAATAATTGATACTGATAGTACCTAGAAAGGGGGAGTGAAGTTATATATCTTGCTCCAAGGTTATTCACACGTGTTACACGCATATTTACTTGTGTCTGTAGAGTAGATTTGTATGGCTTAGTGATGCGTCCATATTCCACAAGGTAGAGTCGGATATTGATACACGAAAGGGAGATTAATGAGTGAAACAAGATTATCCTAGAGCTACCTATTCTCCTACTTGATCCACTTTCGTAATTCTTCTAGTGTTTATTTTATTTAATTGTTATTTTATATTTTTGTTAGTAGATTAATAATTCAATACTCAACTTAATTGTCATCTTGTCTTAATTAATTTAGTTAATAATTAAATTGATAATACGCGGTCCTTTGAGTTCGATAATTCACTTGGTCGCTTGCTTAAGCTGCAACTGATATCCTTAATACTTGGGGATTAATTTTGTGTGCAAAGAAAATGCGCATCAGGGGACTCCGAAGTTTCATTAGAATTATCTTATATGAATACTTATTAATTGAATTGAATTCGGGTTAGTAAGCAGGATAAATAGGATAATTATATAGTACCTATAAAGGGAGATCATATTGGGTTAGAGTACTTAGTGCATGGGAAATAATTGATACTGGTAGTACCTAGAAAGGAGGGGTGTAATTATGTTTCTTGCTCCAAGGTAATTCACACGTGTTACTAGCTTATCTGCTTGTGTCTATAGAGTAGATTAACATGGTGATGCGTCCATAATCCACAAGGCAGAGTCGGACATTGACATACAGAAGGGAGAATAATTAGTGAAACTGGATGGCCCGAAGAGCTACCTATCTTCTCACTTGTCAACTCTCATTTATCTCAACTGTTCTATTTTAATTTTTATTTTAATTATTTGTTTAGTAGTTTAATAAATCTTCTCAACTAAAATTGACAACAAAAGTTTTTCTTAGATTAGATAATAATAAATTGATAACAAACTGTTATTTAGGTTCGATAATATAACTTGGTCCCTTATCTAAGCTACAATCGCATCCTTAATACTTGGGGATTAAAATTGTATGTTGAGAAAATGCCTATCAGTAGGAAGTGAATAAAGCCTTGTAGTACTTTCAGAAAAAATCTTGTTAGTCGAACTTGCCATCCAGAGGTATTGTTATTTGCTTTGATTAGTATCTAGGAATGAGGTTTGGTAATATTCATGCACCTTAGGGTTAAAATCAGATTATACTGTTAGCTTTCAATCGGATCATATCCGGTGAGAAAACGGTGCTATATGGTGTATTTTCATTAAAGATGCATGCATAATCAATTGGAAATCTAGGAATCCAAATTAATTGGTCTATAACTGATACCTTAGAACTGTTGCGCATCTCTTGATTTACTCTTAAATATTAATTTCTTCTCTATTTTATTTATTAAGTTATTTAATTTTTAAGTCTTTAGTTAGTTAAATTCAAAATTCTTTAAAATTGGTCACTCTATTCTTATTAAGCTAGTAATAATTAGAAAATAAATAATTGACTGTCCTTTTGGGATCAATAATTTAACTTGGTTGCTTGCCGCTACAATTGATATACTTCACACTTGGGAATTTAATTGAAGTGCATAAAATACGCCTATCAAGTTTTTGGCGCCGTTGTCGGGGATAATTTTAATTATTTGTTTTCTTTTATTGCTAGTTTAATTAGGACTTTTTATTGCTTTATTTTTATTTTTTATTAGAATGTATTCTGACTATAAATTATTTTTGATATACATGAGTTGGACGAAATATTGAAACGTTATAGAAATCAGAATGTTATGGATCCTTCTCCATGCATAGATGAAATATTGAAACGCTATGAAAATCAGAATTATATGGTTCCTTCTCCATATTACATGGATGAGAGGAATTATGATTATGATTCTCTAGTGAATCAAAGTCCTCAGTACTACAATCAAGTCAGATATGAATATGAATGGTCTTGTGCTTACAATGAAAATTCGTATCAACCTTATCAAGAGAACACTTATTCTGGTTCGACCGGAGTTTTCCAAGGATTGAAAGGCGCATTTGAGTCCTCCATTAAGAAGCATGAAGAAACCATGGAAATTATGGAAGTTCTTGCAATAAAGATGAAAGTTGAATCGCAGGAGATGTCGCAGGAGAGGAATGAAATCATGGAAAGAATTCAAAATCTTACGAACAAAGCTACAAGTTTAAATGCTCAACTTTAACAAGAGGAAAGAATGGATGAAGAAGGGTTTGATGAAGATATTGTTGTTCCATTGCGCACTGGAATGCAGTTTGAAGGTCCTATGTTGTCGTTTGAGAAAAAAAAAGTCGAAAAGGAGTCCACTAGATTAAGTCATGTATCTCCACTCAAATTGAGCTATCAAATGGAGACAATTTTTGAGGAAAAAGAAGTGATTGATGAAGAATTTGAGGATGTTGAAGAATAAAAGAAAGAAGAAGAGCAAAGTCATGAAGCAACCGAAGAGGACTTGAAGAATGAAATGAGCATTTCTAAACCTTTAAACTCTTTAAGTTGCATTGAATTTGATGATATTGTTTCTATTGACTTTGTTTTACCTAATGATTCCTCACATATTTTTAGGGATAAAAAGGAGTTAGAAGAGAAGTTGAAAATTTTCGTCGGAATAAGGAATAAGTGGAGTAAAATGAAGAGATTGACGAAATTTGATCTTAACAAAGTTGGCAAGGTCAAGATAAAATTTAAGAATGCCAACAAGGCCATCCCTTGCCATAAGTATTGGATTGATGAAGAAGCACAACTATTGGAATACGATGGGAAGGATGAAAGATATCCATGGCCATTCCGATGAGCTTGAGGTATTTTGTCGTGACTCTTCGACGTTAAACATGAGCGCTTGTTGGGGGTTGTCCCTCCTGTTTTAATTGTTTTTATGTGTTTGTGTGGTGTAGGAATTTTATTAGGTGTTGCTCAACTACAGTATATACTTCTTTACAAACTTAGTCTCTCACTTTGTTTGATCTAAGTTTGGGGGGGTTACGTACATACCTTGTCTTGCTGCACTGAAGTATATTTTTTTGCATTTTTTGTTTTGTTTGTTTGGAGGGTCGATTTTTGTGATAAGTTGATTTTTAAATTTATTCGTGAATGTTGATTTTTTAATTTTTTGCTATTTTCCAGGTTTTGTGTTTGTTTTTGTTTGTCGTTATTGATCCTAGTGTCGGTATAGTTGATTTTTAGTTCTCTATGATGATTTTCTGATTTTTCTTAGCATTTGAAGGTATTATATGTGTGATTATGTTTGAGAAGCAATTTGATGTTGTACTTTGATATTGAGATACTTAAAGTTTAGTTATATGCATGGAAGATTAGCTATGAAGCTTTATTAGGTCTGCTCGTTCATTCCTACAGTATGTGAGATTTGAGCCTTTTGAAATCATGTCAAGTTGCATGATTCAGTTTATTCTTGTTAGTGTTGTTCATACACACATATTCTAGAACTTGGATTTGTATCTTACTTGAAGGTACGTGTTTGATTAGACAATATGAAATGATCTTAGGCCAGCTTTGTTGTTTATTAGTCACTAACCAAATTGTTATCCTACCTAATAAATTTATCCGTATTCAACCTTTTTGAGTCTTTAAGCCTTATTTGTTGGAAGTCTACGTGATTAGCCAATTGATCCTTTTGCTAGCCTTAAAATCCTACCTAGTAGAGAGTTGAAGGAGTCAATTTGGTGTCTTATGATGAAGAATTAATATAAGGAGAAGTAATTTGGAAGTGATGAGCATTGTAGAAGAGAATGGTTAAATTATTGCATAAAGGGGTAGTGCTCAAAACTGGTACCCCATGAAAAAGGGTAGTGCCTAAAATTGGTATCCTTATTTGAAAAAAAAAGAAGAAAAAAAGAAAAGATTCAAGTAAGGAAGTTGAAGTGAAGAAGGAATTCCGATTGCAAGAAGCATTGAAGAGCATTGAAGGAGAAACTAGAAAGTGAAGCTGTTTGATGAAAAGTTGTAAGTCTTCTTTGATTCTCTATTAGAGATTGAGTCACTTAATCTATATATTTTCTACCTTTACCAAAGAGCCAACATTACACCCTAATGCAAGACCTTTGTGATCATATTGTCGAAGTTATTCCTTTAGTCAAGAGTTGAGATGATTGCCAAGCTTATGGTTACGCGTGTGTTTGAATTGATTTGGAGTGTAAACACCTTACCCTAAAGTGAATATCTCACATTTGAGCGATGAGCATAAATATTACCTATGACAATGAGTGGATGAGCATTCCAAAAAGTGAAGTAGTTGATTTGAATTGTATGTTCTTAGATGGATAGTTGTCTTAGTATTTGAAGTATGATTTTCGAATTGTTATATTGTCTTGGATGTGAAGTTGTGAAATTTTCTCTCAATTACTCTATTGATTTTCTTTGTCGTTGCCTCGGGATGAGCAATAGGTAAGTTTGGGAGTTTGTTGAGAGTGAAATTTCACGCATTTTATGTGTGCACATTACACTATTTTGCTTAGGAAAGTTATTATTTTTGCATGGAATTGTGTATGTTTGAGTATTTACACGATTTTGATGCTACGAAGGTATTTTGTTGAGTTTTGAATGGTTAAACAGGATCAAAAGTTCAAAGTTGGAATGAAGAGTGAAAGTATGAAGGAATGCTGAAAAATACACGTCCACTTGAATAATTTTTCTATCTTCGTATAGAAGTCCAAATTGATCATATGATATATTTTTGGAAAGCCACAGAAGAGAGGATCATTTTGGCGTAAAAATCACTTAAATCGGAGTCGTATGAGGAAGTTATGCTCGAAATGGTGAGATATCGGTCGCACAGCTGCCGACGGGAATTTCCAAAAATTTCCAAAAATTTGCCCATCTTTCCTATTTCTTGGAGTACAATTCTTTCCTTATCTCATTCCCTTCTCACACCTATATATGTTTCACATAATTATTCATAAGAGACATAACCCTCCATAAGGGGATCATCCCCTACCATCCATCATCTACCATCATCCTTATCCATCCCATCATCCATTCACACCGAAGGAGATTCAAGAGTCGTTCAAGAGGGAGATCAGTCAATTGAAGAGATGGAGAAGGAATCTGAGACGCACTAGGGTTTTTCTAGTCCTTTCTTTTATTTTCGTTTGTCAAGGCTTCTGGTATGACTTTGATAGCCATGGGAGTTGCTTATAACCCCATGAGCTAATTTTGTTTACCGTTTGAAGGTTTGAAGGATAGAGACATAATTGATTTGATGAACTAGACTGAATTTGTGAACTCGTGCTGATTATTATTTTGATTTATTTGATTTGTCTTAAGACTTTTTTTTATCATGCTTCGTAATGTCTTCAAATTAAATTCATGACATTGCCCATGATGCTTGATTTAATATGTTAGCTTGTGTGCATTCATGAATTAAATTGTCTATTTGTTAGGGATTAATGTAGTTTGCCCGTGAACACGTTAATTCTAAGAACTAGTAAATCAGATACTTGAACTGCTTAGTGGAACAATGCAATTAGACTTTCAAGTAGGAAGTGAATAAAGTATTGTAGTACTTTCAGAAAATATCTTGTTAGTCAAACTTGCCATCCAGAGGTATTGTTATTTGCTTTGATTAGTATCTAGGAATGAGACTTGGTAATATTCACACACCTTAGGGTTAAAATCAGATTATACTGTTAGCTTTGAATCGGATCATATCTGGTGGAAAATGGGGTTATATGGTGTATTTTCATAAAAGCTGCACGAATAATCAATTGGAAGTTTAAGAATACAAATTAATTGGTCTATAACTGATACCTTAGAATTGTTATGCATCTCTTGATTTACTCTAAAATATTAATATCTTCTCTATTTTATTTATTAAGTTATTTATTATTTCAGTTTCTCATATTATTAATTCAAAATTCTTGAAAATTGGTCACCCTATTCTTATTAAGCTAATAATAATTAGAAAATAAATAATTGACTGCTTTTGGGATCAATAATTTAACTTGATTGCTTGCCGCTACAATTGATCTCCTTCACACTTAGGGATTTAATTGAAGTGCGTAAAATACGTCTATCAATGCACAAGGTGTATAAGGGTTATAATATTTTTTCTAGAAGGTATACATTTTAATTAGTAATTATTGGGTATAATTTTTGTAATGAAAAGGTCGACTGACATATGAATAGAATCTATATTTGATTAATAAAATTAAAATTTTTTCTTAGAAAATTAAGGGTATAAATTCTTATACTAAAAGAAATAAGATTAATACTAAAGGTACAACATTCGGAAACGTAAGATTTGGGGACACGGTATCATCGAGACACGCAAGTTATTATATTAAATTTCAAATCAATTGTCCAATAATTTTTTTTATTTTTTCTATTTTTTACAATTAAATATTTTTTCATAATTAATGAATAATAATAAAATTATAAAATTAAAATAAATTAAAATATTATATAAAAAAATTAAATGAATTAAAATTAATTTACAAAATAAATGAATTTAAATATTATTTAAAATTAATTATGCATCTTTTTAATTGTGGGTAGGGGTGGTGAGCGCTTGCGGGAATAAGGATGACTTAGTGAAGGTTAATTTAATAAAGACAGATGGGTGTGACACCGTTTTATGGAGTGATTTTCGTAAGATAGATAAGAAGTGATAATATCTAAAAGAAAAAGTGATATTCAATTGTTGAAAGTGATAATAGTACACTGAATTATTTTATGAACAAATTATAACATAAATAATTAGTGATAATATTTTTTTAAAAAATTGATTAGTGTGAAAATCTGCATGTTTTAGGGATTCGATTTAGCACTGTTTTGTGGAATATATATTCGTATTTTAGTACTAAATAATTAACTTTCATATGTTTAAGATATTGACACATTTAAGGTGTTTTTTCATGTTTTTAGGTGGAAAAAGGATTAAAAGTGCAAAATTGGAATGAAGGATGAAATCGTGAAGAATGCTGAAAAATACATGTCCATTTTGCATAATTTTTCTGTATTTTTGTAGAAGTCAAAATTACTCATTTGATATCGTTTTAGAAAGTCACAGAATAGAGGATCGTTTTGGTATAAGAATCACCTAAATTGGAGTTTGGATGAAGAAATTATGATTAAAACTGTGAGACTGCGCAGAAGTGCACGACCACTAGAATAGTCCTCGTGCATCTTCACTATTTCAACGCACCAGCACAAGTTAATGATAGTGTGTTTTGATTGAAGTGCACGACCACCATATGCTTCATCGTGTGCTTTGTCAGAGAGTTTGTACGAGCGATCGTGAGTTCATCAAGATTATGTATTTGAGGTCCAGACGTGTTTCTTAAGCCCAGTTCTTGAGTATATTGAAGGAAGGGCAATTTAACACCTATAAAAGAGACACTTGAGAATTTTATACAAAACTCTTCATAACTTTTCATACCCTTTCCCTACCAAAATACCGAAATCAAGATGCACCATCCCATCCATCCATCTCATAATTGGAGAGTTCATCAGTATTACTTGAGAAGAAGAATGGGGAAGATTCAGAACCATGGAGGAAAGAAATGAGAATCACGCTACATCTAGGGTTTTTCTATTTCTTTCTTTCTTAATTTTAAATTATAGACTCATGGGTTTGTTTTCATCTTTAACCATGGGTGTTGCTTGTAACACCATGAGCTAATACTTTTCTGGATAGTTCTAGGGTATTGAAGGTTTGAATTTGATGATCTAGACTAGGTTATGGATTTTTGCAGTATATTTATTCTTTTGTTAATGCTTTGATTGAAACTTATATTTTTGTCTTTTATGATCTGTCCTTATTCATGAATATGTCATTGACCTATGCATGTTTATAATTATTTCTCGTGTCATAGAGGGATTATATTTGTCTATTAGATGTGATTTACCCATATAACCTATACTCATTAGAATAATTAATATTGGACACTTAATATATTTATTAATTATCATTTTATAGGATTTGGTTTCTTAGATTGTTAAGTGAAAATCCAAGTTTATTTCTTAAGTACCTATAATGTTAAGTGAAAATTCAAGTTTATTTCTTAAGTATCTATAAAGGGAAGTCTAGTGCTCAAACTTTTAATGGAATTTTGCATAAAGTACCTAAAAAAGAGTAGGAATTATTCTTCTGCATCTGAGGATTTAAACCAAATTTATGTGTTAAGTTTACTTAACCAAAGAGATTTAACATATTTAAGTGATTGCTTTCATAAAATTTGCAGGAATTCTAACTGATTATATAGTGATTTAATTTGAATAAATTGAACTGGATTTCCTAGAGCTGTCTTGTCTTCTCTCTTGAACACTTGCATTATTTATTTGCATATTTTATTATTTTGAGTAATTATTTTCTCATCATTAGATTAATTACTAAAATACTCAAATTTGTCTTAAATTAAAGTTGTCATTAATAGAATTAATTAGACTCTAAAATTATCCTTTGGGTTTGATATTATACTTGGTCACACGTTACACTGCAATAGATTTCCTACACTTGAGGATACACTTTTAGTGCACGCAAATCAGTGAACAAAAATAATGATAACATGTCTAATAAAAAGTGATAATTAATTAAAAAATATAATGGTCTTACAGTGAGATGGTCTCATCTTTTCTAATAAAATATGTTTATTTAATATATGGGACATGTGTCGTCACAACCAATAATTAATTTATATAATTATATTTAAAATTAAATTAAATTAATTTAATTTTTTTAACTAAAATAATTATGTTATATTTAATGATTTAGAATGAGTATTTATTTAATGACAAAATATTTATGTAAGATCGTCTTACAGGTAGATTCTCATAAGACAAATAAAAAGTTACTCCCTCCGTCCCGGAGAAGACGACACTTTTTTTGGCACAAAGGAGTTGTATTTTGTTGACTTTTCAACCTACTTTTCAAGGGAAAATTTGTCTATTTGTTTTGTTAATGTGTTGTGATTAACTTTATCATTAAAGTTAATCACTAACCTCAACCTAACACAAATATGCCCAAAATAAAAAATAAAAAAACTTCTGTAATAATAAAAAAATCATTAAAAAAACTGTAAAAAAAATCCCCAAAAATTTACAAACTTACAAATATACACAAAATATTTATACAACCCTGTTTTAAAAAAGACCTGCATTACATTACATTAAATTTACAGAACAATACAATAAATAAGAGTACAATACCTCATTTTTCTATTTTCTTCATCAATGGTTGTATTTCCTTCCAAAACATAATGTCACATCTGAATTACCCCTCCAAAATTTGCATTTTCCCTCTAATTTCCTCCCTTCGGGTCTTTTTAATTTCAAAGATCCCTCAAAATCATCACAATAAATAACACAATCAGCAGTTAAGAGGAAAGCCATTAATATCCCTTCATAAATATGAATTAGCAGCAATGAATAGCAGCCAAGAAATGAAAAAAATCCATGCATGAGCTATCACCCAAAACCAAAAATATGATTGCATAATACATCTTAGCTAATAGCAAAAATGGCAGAATAAATCATGGAAAGGCAAAAGAAGCATCAAAGATATTTGGTGTCACTAGAAGACGTATTCAATATGTTTTAACAAGGCAGGAGCAAAACGCAACAAGAAAGAGCATTTTGACGCTGAGGCTATAAAAGATGTCCCATTTACGTAGAGATCAACTATCAAAAAGCTTGCAACAAGGCTGAAAGTAAGCAAATGTACTGTTGGAAGATGGATTACTAAAGGAAAAATTAGAGTACACACAAACACAATCAAACCTGAGCTAACTCCAAAAATCAAGCTTCAAAGGCTCAATTTCTGTTTGAGTGCTCTAACCCTAGACAAGTACGCAAACAAGATTAAATTCGATGAAATGCAGAAAGTAGTGCATATTGATGAGAAATAGTACTACTTGACTAGATAAAGTGAGAGGTACTACTTACTCCCAAGAGAATATGAACCACATAGAACTTACAAGTCTAAAAATTTCATAATTAAAGCGATGTTCATGTGTGCAGTATATAGGCCTATTTTTATAGTGATGGACATGTTTTATTTGATGGAAAAATTAGAATTTTTCCCTTTATGGAAACTGTGTCAGCAGTAAGGAATTCAAAAAATAGGGTGAGAGGTACTATGGTGGAGAAAATAGAGTGATTTTGATAAAAATGAATACTAAAAGTGAAGAGGTATATATGGGAGAAAACGGAGCTTGATTTGGAGTTGAAACGAGCGAGAACGAGCCAAAGAAAAATTTGCTAAAAATTTTTATTTTTTGCCCATGAACTCAATTATCCAACATCGAATACTACCACAAATTCCTCTCACCCTACTACTACATGAACCAAACTATCCCACATTGGAAAACTCATTCCAAAATTCATCACCCTACTACTATAAATACCTCTTTCATGAAAGCCTCCACCATTCAAGTTTCAATTTATATTTCATATTTAAGATTAGAATTTGGAGAGCTTTTTAAAGAGAGATTTCAATTAGTAGAGATTTCTTCCCCCTTCGGGTGAGGAATACAAATTTCTTTATATGAATTTTCTTTTCTTAGTTTAAAATTCATTATTTTCCAAGAAAGTTGAGACACCAAGGAAAGAATGAGCTTGGTGGATGTAAAACTTCATTCGTTGAAATCTAATCCTATTTATTATCCTTTTATTTTCTATGTTTTGAATGTTTAAATAATGTTTATATTATGGATTAATTTGTGATATTATCTAATTCGTGTTCCCGGCTTTAATTAGTTTCATTTATGGGTTGTGTTTTTCTTGTAATAATTTAGAATTTATGCCTTTGGTATTTATATAATTTGACTATGATTATGCATTGTGTATCGACCTGTCTCGTCGTAATTGCTTTCACCTTAGTTCATTTGCATGATTACCAAATGAGTGTATTTTTTATTTATTACATGAGGACTAATATGGGAAGAGTTGGAGACGACCTCTTATGTTTAAAACTGCATAAATGGACACTAGAGGGATTAAATCGAGAGGCCAATCAATCTAGTGAGAAGAACCCAACTTAAGTGAATTCATAGTATATAGAAAGGGAATATTACATATGATTTAGTTCCTATTTAGGGAATTCGTACGTGTAATTAGTATCTATTTGGGAGGTGTTCACTTTGGTCTCAATTTTATGTGATATTTTGGGACCTTTGTAAGGGCTTACATCCTTTTCATCTCGAGAGAGAGTTTAGGTGGAAATCGTGATCGCTTTTACTATGATAGCTTATATTGGGAGGGAATTAGATGTGTTGCATAATCCATTTGAATTGCATCATGAAGATTTCCTTTGCATTGAAATTCCAAAAATATTGTAATTAGTTTCTTTTCATGTTTTTAATCTCTCCCTTTTCGGTCATATCTAACTAATACGAGACTATAACTTGAAAGCCACGAATCCTAAATTCTCATGATTCAATAATATAACTTGGTTGCCCGTACCTACAAATGATGAGAGTATACTTTCTCTTTTGCATAAAAAAATACTCAATCAATTAGAAGGATCACCCTTCATCTCAAATATGGTGAGTCCTCTGTCTAACATATCCAATTAGGTATGTGCTAAATATTATTTTTCTTTTATTGAACCCAAGAATGTCACTAAAGTTTTAAAAGATGAATGTTGGATTCAGGGTATGCAAGAAGAACTTGAACAATTCACTAGGAATAATGTTTGTAGTCTAGTACTTAGGCATACAAACACTAATATGATTGGAACTAAGTGGATTTTTAGAAAAAAACTGATGAATCTGGTAATATGGTAAGAAACAAAGCTAGGCTTGTTGAACAAGGATACACACAGGATGAAGGAATAGATTTTGATGAAATATTTGCACCCTAGCTAGAATAGAGTCCATTAGACTTCTCTTAACTATTACATGCTTTGTTAGTATCAAACTGTATCAAATGGATATTGAAACTGCTTTCTTAAATGGTATTCTACTTGAAGAAGCTTTTGTAGAACAACCGAAAGGTTTTGTCGATCTATTTCATCCTGATCATGTGTATAAACTGAAAAAGTCTTTGTATGGTCTAAAACAAGCTCATAGAGCATGATATTATAGAATAACTAATTTCTTACTTCAGTTTGGATTCATTATAAGTGAGGCTGATAGTTATCGTTTCTTTAAGAATGAGCCTGATGGTTTTTTGATTGCAAAAATATATGTTTGATGACATCGTATTTGGAGCAACATCATAGGTCATGATGGACGGCTTTGTAAAAGCAATGACCACCACGTTTGAAATAAATATGGTTGGTGACCTAAATTATTTTTTATGGCTCCTAATCAAATAAGTGAAAGTGGTGTCTTCATTTCATAGAGTAAGTATGCTAAGAACTTGGTGAAAAGATTTGGTCTTTAAAATGCTAAGCCTATGAAGACGCCTATGGGAACATCACAGAAATTGTGCAGGGATGATGTTGCCCTAGATGTTTACCACACTCTCTATAGATCTATGATTGGTAACCTTCTGTACTTAACTTCAAGCAGACCTGACATTATGTATAATGTCTATGTATGTGGTAGCAACCAAGCTAATTCCAAGGAACCGCACATGAAGGCTATGAAGAGGATCATCAGATACGTTGCTAGAACAAGTGAATGGGGTGGTGATTTTCAAAGGACACAAACAGCTCATTAGTTGGTTACTACGATGATGATTGGGCTGGAGATTGTGATGACAGGAAGAGTACAAGTGGTGAATACTTTTACATGGGTAACAATCTTTTTTCTTGGCATAGTAAAAAGTAAAAACTCAATCCACTGCTGAATCTGAATATATTGATGATGGTAATTGTTGCACTCAACTACTTTGGTTGAAAAAGTTATTAGATGATTATGTGTTTGAGACAGATATTTTGATGATTTACTGTGATAATACGAGTGCTATAAAATTAAAAAAACATAATGTAGTACTCACTCACTAAACATATTAGCATTAGACATCATTTTCTAAGAGATATAGTTTAGAATTATGAAGTTAAGTTGGAGTATATATCCACAGAGAACAACTTGCTAATATTTTCAAAAAAGCACTTGATTTTGAGAGGTTTTCTTCACTTAGAAAATCTCTTGAACTCTGCATTCCATGAATCATGCATGATGTTGCTATGAGTATTTCGACACTCGAGGCAACACTACTATACGTTTTGTCATTTTATGTGGAAATTATCTAATTTGGTAGCTTATTTTCTTATTGCTAACTGTATTTAGATTTAATCTTGAGGTGTAATTCTAGACATACACAGCTGAATGCACTAAGTTCTAAAAAAATTAAAGGTCTAAACATGTTGAGTAACTTGGCACACGGGGATGACAAACACGATGTTTTCTTTTCTAAAGGCTGTTTAATTTCAAAAAAGGAATGATAATACTCTTGGACTATGAGTAATTAGACACATGGGGCTAACAACCACGATGTGATGTTTTCAAAAGGTGGTAAGTTCCTTGATATTGAAAAGTGCATAAAAATCTATAAAAGGATAAAATTAATGTGTATGTGTGTCTGTATAAAAAATCAACCTTGATTAATTTTTCTAGGATATTTTTAACCCATGAAAATGTGTTATTAAATTATTTATTTTCATTATATTAAGTAATAAAATTTATATTATTTATTTTATGCATATTGTTTCTCTATTTTTTTTCATTATTAGTTAGTGGGCCATAAAAAACTTCTCTTATCCCCTTGCATACTCACGTTCAAGCAGTTTTTTTTAATTAGTGAAAATAAAATACCTTAACAAACTTCTAAATATTCCCTTTATAATCTCAAAGTATGGTGTGTGATTTGATATGTTGTGATGTTTGCTTGACTCTAGCCATTACACAGAACTCTCTCTCTCTCTCTCTCACACACTACTTTGTTTACAAATTTAAAGTTTGTCTCACTCACATAACTAAATGTCTCCTCCAAAGCCAAACCTTCTGACTTATAGAGTAAAATCATATTTTTCCTCTCATAACCCCTCACCACTCCAAACTCTAGCAACCATGGCTAAAATGTCGCTACTGGTTATGTCTATTATGTGAATCTGGATGCTGCTGCACCACTGCCTACTCCCATTGTTGAGTCTGCCTTTCCCCGTTAGATTGGTCTTCCAGAAGGTACTCTCGATTCTGTCATTTAATATCTCAGCTCCTAATTCGCTAATTCGAACATCTCTGTGTCACGAATTGAAGACACATTCCTAGATTCCAGTTCTGCCACTGATGTTCAATCCAAAATTCCCACTTCATCCTCTAAACACCTTCACAAACTCTTATTTCGTCATCTGATACTCCAGTTTAAACTCAGTCTACAGTGAACTTAGAGGCTTCGAACCCTGTTCAAGTCCCATTCACTACTTCACCCATTGCTTATCATATCCACACTGAGCCAAATCCACATGTGTTTTCTCCCTCATCATCACCATCGGTACCAATTATGTCAAAGGTGACCAAACCCTCTGCTCCAAAGCGTAAAGATCCTCCCATGTGCTATTCAATGAGAATTCAAAAGATGAGCACCACTGTTGCCTCACTGGATGTACCCATCTCTGCCATATGGAAGTCCCCTGTCCCTGTGTCTGATTATGATAATGATACTACTCTTATAGATGTAGATATATCAAGTGAGAACCCCATGATGACTGATTTCTGCAAAGCCATAAAGAAGAGAAGAAGAGGCAAGAAAGTTGTTTCTAATGTTGCCACCCCTGAGGCAACACCTGATGAGGAAGCTGATGTTGATCTGGACCAGCTTATTATTGGTATTGTCGTTGATGTTGCCATTGGTAAGTAACACCCACTGTTGCGATGCTGATCCTTCTGGTCTCGGGCATGATTCGTAATTATCCTCTGATGATGAAGAGGATGCTCCTGAGTAAGCTGACCAAGGTACTGACTCTGAGGAAGAGTCTGATGTTGATGCACATACCCCTATTCTTGTAGATTTCTCTGATGAAGCTATTGAGGAAGGTGAATCTGATGATGCTGAGGAAGATGAAGATGAAGATGATTTTGATTATGATGTTGACACCTATGGCATTGGAAACTTCTATTTCGAAGATGGAAAAGCAAGATACAAGAATTTTGCCAAAAAGGATGTCATTCATGAAAGGAAAATGAAGGATGCTGACCTCTTTTCACACAACCTCGTCCAATTCTTTGAGGAACGTAGCTCGCTGAAATCCCTCAAGTATTCTAGTTCATTCTGTGATAATTAGGTGTGTGATTTCTATGCTCATATTTGTCAAAACAAGAGTAGAAGGATTAGTCCTAAGTTGGTAGAATTTTCTTTAGAGGTGAAATTTATGATTTCTCTTTTGATAAGATTAATGAGCAATTAGGAACTTTGAATGCTGAGAGTAATGAGGAGATTGATGACATGGATGATATTTTGTCTGTCATTACAGGTGGTTTGATTATTAGTTTGCCTAAGAAATTGTTCAGTCCAAGTTTAACAAGTTCACATGCTGTTTTGCACAAGTTGTGTGTGTACAATTGGCTGTCTTCTTCTAACACCACTAGGATCAAAACCGAGCATGCTATGCTGATTTATAAAATATGAAAGAACCTACCCTTTAACCTTGGTGAAGAAATTTATAAGAACTTGATCAGTTATTGCGAAAATATTTTCAAGGTTGGCAAGTTACCCTATCCAGCTCTGATCCATTTATTGTTGTTGGATCACGGTGCTAAGAAGGGTAGAGGTGGTTTCTTGTCCTCAAATGCTCTGGTGTTAGGTATTGCTAGACCCTTTCTTGAAGCTAATCGTGTTTTTTATCTACCTTATGCGAACCCTGCTCATGTCTCTGTTCTTGAACCTAAATCTCAGAATGTTGCCCCTAATGTTGGCAACAACAATTTCGCACAAATGCTCTTGCTCATACTAAAGAGGTAGTTTCTGTCATTATGTATCGCAGGTACATTGAGGAGAAAGCTGCTGCCCTTGCACTCCATGTATCGCATCTCAAACTCCAAGCCTCTGCCTTGAATAGGCAATCAGACTTTCTAGAACAAAGAGCTCAGTTCTGGACCGATTTTCTATCCACACCCACAGGGGGAGAGGTACCTGATGTTACTCAAAATGCTTTTGTTGAAAGCTTAAGTCCAGGGGAAGTTGTGATCTAGAACATCACCGAAGAAGAAAATTTTTATGTTGGTGGAGATGGTGCTGCAGGTGCTGCTGCTAATGATTCTGCAACTTAGAGGGAGTTCACATAGTGAGGGGGAGTTAAACATGATGCTGAAGGACTATTGATGTTGCTTCTTTACTAGCCCTCTAACTATTTTGATAATTGGTTTGTTAAACTTACATTTCCTTTAATTTATGTTGAACTTGTTAGATTCTTTTTTTAGAGTTTATTTTTATTTAGCTTTGAATTAAGCACTGGAAATTCGTTGATTTAGTAGTTGGTTTTGATTATCATTTTGGTAATTATGCTCATGTTCTAGAGTGCTTAGTTATTTGCACAAGTGAAGAACTAACATCTGATGTATTATATGGTTACCTTACTCTGCCTTGTTTTTCTTACATCAGGTTATGTGGTTGCGAATAAATGTGATTGGGGGAGATTATTGATGTGAAGTGTTTAGACCAGTGTCATCACATCTAGAATCATACCGAGCTTCCACAAGTTATATCTATTAACCACTAACACATTTGTGTTATTCAACTTGTGTCGTGCTTTGTGTTTTCAGGTTTGTAGCAGTCGAGTGCTGTACGTGTTGGATGCTGATTTGAAGTAAAACACAAGCCTGGAAGAGTCCGAGAAGGATATAAAGTCCGATAAGGATAGATCTAGAAGTTGTTGATAACTACCCAAAGTAATGGACAATTATTTGATCAATAAAAGGTGGTTTAGATATCTTCTAGTGGACCAATCACTTGACTGACTCCTGCAGTAGTCCCACGAGTATTTATAGAAGCTGCTGGATGGTCAGAATTAATCTCAACTTGGAGAGATCCTACATATTAGAGAAACAATGTGCTTAGAGTTTATCTTTATATTTTTCTTGTAGTGTTTTCACTAATGTTGCAACACCTTGTTCAACATTACATGTATAATGTTACCTTGTTCATTTTGTATGTATTGTTCACATACAGTGGAAGTGCATACTTTAAGTAGTCTTAGATCTAACAATCTAGGTTTTCCATTTGGGATCTTGTTTGGATTTATCCGATTTTGTGTTCGAATAGTGGAAGGAATGTTTTCATATCTTAAGATCTATTTTTGTAATCATTTTTACCAAGATAGGGATATTTATAAAATAATAGTGGTGAAATGATATTTTTGAATTAATTAAAAGTAATAGTGGTGAAATAAATTATTTTATAAATAATTTATAGTATAAATAAAAGATGATAGTACATTTGATAAAAAAAATGATAACTATTAAACTAAACATAAAAATAATCTCATATGAGACATTGTCATGCAAGTCTTTTGTGAACATGGTGTAGATTTAAACCCATGTGTCTATACTTGACCTAACACTAAATTAAAAGACAATCTTTGGTGAAACCGTTCCACGATAAAATAATTTTACGCTTTTCTAATTTGTTAAAAATTTATAGGGTTAATTACACTAAAAGTCCCAACCATTTTACGGATTGCGGATTAGTTCAAACTTTTCAATATTTAAAATAAGTTCCCTACCTTAAGACCGTTTTGCAAATCAAGCTACCGGGCAATTGGAGGCCTGCCCAGTTGATTACGTGGAAATTATATTTTATAAAAAAAATCTTCTATGCATACAATATCAACATTCAAGACACGCAGGATTCCTTCTATCCCAATATTAAAGGTTGCGATCTGTAATTTCTCTCACAGAATTTAATCCAACACGCAGATTTGGTAATTACCTCTAATCTCTCTTTCTTAAACGTTTGCTATCTATAATCTCTCTCTTGGTAGAGGGGAGGGTTGAAAGATTTTCCAAGCCCATCTCTTATTCAATGAAATGGGTTGACATTCCTTAATTCTTTCCCTTGATTTTGGGGGTCGTTGGCACCGCCATCTCCAACTCCAATCATTTTACTACAGACAATGCCCATCTGCTCTTATATTCAGGTTGAACCAGGAATCGGTCTAGACACACTCTAAAAATTATTTTCTAAGTTCAATCAGCAAAAACCAGTTTGAACCGGTTCAAATCGGAATAATCGGCTTAACCGTTCAAACCAAAAATTGCCGATTTTATTTTTATCTTTTGAAATTTTTCGTATTGAGATCCGAGTCATTAACTAATTTGAGAGCCAACATCCCAAAATAGAATGGATGCAAAGAATAGGTAGTAGTTATCATCATATATATATATGTATATATGTGTGTGTGTGTGTGTGTGTGCGCGCGCGCAAAAACTTGTGTCCCCATGGGAACACAAGTATTTTTTCCTTTTATTCTTGTGTTCCCATGGAGGTACAGTGTATCCCTGGGGACACAGAAGACCAACTCATATATATATATATATATATATATATAGGTCCAATACCTTTTTCTCTCTTATAATTAACCATTGTGTGACCTTGTCTCTTCTTGTAAGTATATACATTTGTAATTTATCACTCATTATTTTTTAAATTTTGAAATAAATAAATTTAGGGAGGATTACTACTAGGCACACAAAAAAATTCTTAATTACTATGAGATACAAACACAAAAAAATATTACTACTAACTACAAAAATATATAGTGATATTTCAATATTACCCCTACAATGTGCTGCACATAAATGTTGTGTGCTGCAAAAGTTCATGTGCAGCAAAGTGTGTGCAATAACAAAAGTGTGTGCAGTAAAAAAAAGTGTGTGCAGCAAAAATGTGTGGTGGTCCAGCGGTGGTACGGCGAAGCCCCGGTGGCGGTCCGGCAAATTTTTCAGCGGCCGACCACCGGCGATGGGATTTATCGCGGCCGACGGTAGTTTTTCAGCGGCCTGCGACTGGCCACCGGCGGTGGTCCGGCAGTGGGTGGGGGTTTAGGGTTTGTGGTTTAAAAGTGTATGGGTTTAGGGTTATATTTGGTATTTTACTTTAATATTTTGTATGTGATAGTAATTATTTCTAATCAATGTATCTAATAGTAATTTGGGGTACAAAGTGTGTACCCATGAGTAATTAATCCATAAATTTATTTGCTTAATTTTATCCAAATAATTGAAAATTTTTTTTGAATGAATATTTATTAAAATTGGAGTCAACAATAAAAAGAATTAATAATTTTCTTTTCATTTTTATTTCAATTCTAATATTCTTAATTAATTTTCTTTCAATTCCAAAGTAAATTTGAATTAAATTAGCTATTAATATAAATTAAAATTCAAAAATCATTTTATTTTTTACATTTAACTTTACTCTTTCAATCTATTATTTTTCATGTACACTAAATATGTTAATATAAAGTTACATATATAATAATAAAATATTATTAAAATTAAAAAATATATAATTTTTTTGGTTGAACCATCGGTCCAATCCGTCCAACCTGTCCTACCTCAAACCATTAGGGTCATAGGTTCGGCCTTTGGTCCGGTTTCAAATCACTGAATTTGGTCTTTTACAAATGAAGTCAAATAGTAAGTCATCTCTATAAGTCACTTAAAGCACATGTTGTGATTTAGCTCCTTCATCAATTCCAAGGCCAAGATAGTTGGTCTTCGAATGGTGTGTTATATGATTTTTTAGGTGACAAAGAAAGATGGTATTCAGGGGTTTTTTACTAGGGTACGTCACAGTAAGAGAAAGATGGAAATGGGTTGAAACTCGACAAATCACACCATTAATTAATTATTTAAAATTGATTTTCCACATCCCATGATAGTATATGATTGAGTATTATTTTAAATTTCAATGGCTGCTGTGTGGTAACATGGCCATACATCACAGAATCTCCCAAATTATTTTGAAAGAGCATTGTATTGGAGACAACTCTAAATGCTTTAAATTATGAATTAGCGAAAAAAGAAAATTATATCGTACTACAAAATTTAATATCCCCTTCAGTTTATCATTATAAAGGAAGTGTGAAAGATTCAATAATATGAGGAGAATCTAATTTCTATGGTTAATATATATATATATATATATATATATATATATATATATATATATATATATATATATATATATATATATTTAAAAAGTTTAAAAAATGTCATTTACTTGAAGATTACATTGATTTATACTATATAATGTCACTGGTCAATTTCTAATCTTAAACAGACCGGAGATAGAACCAATAAAGGTAAGAGTTCGAATTTCAATAGGATTAGTGTAACATCCCAAAATTTTAGAAAAAAAATACTTTCTTAAAAATGGACTTTTAGTCAAATAAATAGCGTAAGCATAAAATTTAATAAAAACTTAATACTCGTAAATGTTTAAGCATACTTATCATTTATTTATTTCCACTGCCTCCTGAATCACCGCCTCCTCTTCAATCTGAAAAATATTTAAGTTTGAGGAAAAACACTTAAAGTTTAGTGAGAGAATTTTATACATAAACTTAAATACAAAGCAAACACTTTTATTCATATCATAAATATATTTAATATCATGAATCAAATAATATTATGAATACTTTTCATTTCTCAAAACACATCAACTCATGATACTTTTTATGTCTTAAATCACATCATTATGTGGTACTTTTTATCTCTCTTTTATATGATCGATCAATATAAATTCTTTTGGCACTATGGATACTCCTCGAGGATCTCTCCCAATTCCAGTAACTCTAGGGCCATGACATGTCTCAAGTGTCTTTTAAAACGCTTGTAAAGTTAAATTTTCATGTCTTAATAATTTTAAAAGTACTTGTAAAATATTTAATTTTCATGTCTCGAATACGTGCAAGAAAAGCCTGTGAGCAGTTTAATTTTCATGTTGGAAGAACTTTAACGTTTGAACATTCATTTGCATGTAGGTAAAACATATTCAAATACTTATGAAAATACTTGCAAAAATATAATTCTTTTTATGTCAAAATAAACATATACTTGCATTTAAGTGAATATATAAATCTTTCCTCACCTGGGACTACTTATCCAACCATCATTCTTGTGTGAGATTTTAGTGTGAAAAATAAGGATTGAAAGGTTAGTATTTATAGTTGAGGGAGGTGTGTGGGATTGGAAGGTGAGAAAGAATCCTCCCATTAATCCCTTGAATTGTGGTGACTGATTTGAAAATAATTGGTGTGTGATTAGGGGTTTTATGAATCTATGTTGAGATGAGGGTCTAGGTTCATGAATACTTTGGAGAAGGTTTAAATTTGAAAGGTTTGACCCAAATCTAATCAATCTCTTAATCTATGTCCTTTCCTTTTCTTATATTGTTAATGATGTGTGAATCTAACCCTAATTCCTTAGCAAATTAGGGCTGGCTGTTACATTCTACCCTCCAAAAATTTTTATTTCGTCCTCAAAATATAGCAACATACCTAGTTTAAAAAAATACAAAATATTTTATACGAATTACATTTCCTCCTTCTCATGTTGCTCATTATCTGCTATGACAACTTCACTCGTCCTTGATATAGGGACTTGAGCCTCTAATATCTTTTTTCTTAAAGTTGACTTCACTGTAAATGCGTCTAACACATAATCTGAACTCTTATTCTTTGGTTATATCAAAATTCTATATCAACTTGATCTAAGAATGGATGAAATCCTTGATTCATTAAATCCTAATACTACAGAAGCATCACTTAACCCAAAAGACATTTTTACAAATTCACAATATTCAAAATGATCCTAAATATAGTTTTGGGAATATCACTGCCATTCACTTTGTGTTGGTATCTTGACCTCAAGTCAATCTTAAAGAAAGTGATGGCTCCCCTCAATTGTTCAAATAAATCCTCAATCCTGGGTTAGGTTATTAATTCTTAATGATAAGCCAATTTAATTATGAATAATCATGTACATTCTCACTATTGTGATACTTATTAAGCCTATAGATTCCCAAAAATGACATAAAACTCTTTCATATTCAAAACAATAGGTCGGTCATCAGCTTCTATATAATTCTAATGTCTTATGTTCGTCAATAGGGTAGATTGGGGTAGTCGTCTATAGCATTCATAGAAAAAAAAGTTTATGGTACAATATAATACTCCTTAATTAAAATATATACCTCTTCGAGTTGACGTAGATTCGAAAGGGTGGAAATGTAGTTCGATGTATGTAGATTTTAAAAGTCATTATACATTTTTAATTGATGAACATTAAAATTCATATGTGCCAAAATTTTACATTCTAATTTGCAGAGTTGTTATGCAGATTTCTATGTAGAAATTTCATTTATGATGTATGCCAGTTTTTTTTTATCAGAACCGTATGACTCTGATACCAAACTATAACATCTAAAAGTTTTAGAAAAAAATACTTTCTTAAAAATGGACATTTAGTCTAATAAATGAGGAAGTACAAAATTTAATAAAAACTTAATACTAGTAAATGATTAAGCATAATATATTCTAGTTCTTGCATAAACTAAATGAAATCATAAATTATCATTTATTTATTTCGACCGCCTCCCGAATCACCTCCTCCTCTTCATTCTGAAAAATATTTAAGTTTGATGGTAAACATTTAAAGCTTAGTGAGAGAATTTTATACATAAACTTAAATACAAAGCAAACACTTTGATTCATATCATTAATATATTTAATATAACTAATCAAATAATATTATGAATACTTTTCATGTCTAAAAACACATTAACTCATGATACTTTTTAAGTCTTAAATCACATCATTCCATGATACTTTTTATGTCTCTTTTATATGATCGATCAATATATATATTCATTTGGCACTGCAGATACTCCTCGAGGATCTCTCCCAATCCTGGTACCTCTAGGGCCCTGGCACGTCTCAAGTGTCTTTTAGAACACTCGCAAAGTTTAATTTTCATGGCTCAATACCTTTGAAAGTACTTGTAAAATATTTAATTTTCATGTCTCGAATACGTGCAAGAAAAGCATGTGAGCAGTTTAATTTTCATGTTGGAAGAACTTTAACGTTTGAACATTCATTTACATGTAGGTAAAACATATTCAAATACTTATGAAAATACTTGCAAAGATGCATTCTTTTTCATGTCTAAATAAAAAGAAATTATCACAATTGGTCCACTAAGTATGACAAAACCCACATTTAGTCCTTTTGTCTTTCGAAAATTTCAATTTTAGTCATTTTTAATCCAATTATAATCCTAAATGTCCAATTTTAATCCATTGAGTCCAATTTTAGTCCATCATTTTTAAAAAATCAACAGCTACAGGAGCCCCATTGACACTTCAATTTTCGGCAGCACCCCTCACCATTTTAAACAAATCAACTGCCAACTCACTTGCCATGTCATCAACAACCTGATACTACTTTAAATCAAATAGAAAATTAGTTCTTCTTTAATCACGAAGCACAAAGAGGAAGGAGAAGAGATGGGATTTCTGAGGAAGAAGACGAAGATGGTTCTGATGAAGAAACAGGTCTCTAAGCTAATGGATCGGGTCAGATCGTTATGAAGCTGAAGATCGATAAGCATAGAGAGACCTGAAGAGAAATGGAGCCCTCGTTAATTGCCATGACTGATGGATAGAAGAGTCTTGAGAGCATCTCCAACAATGCGTCAAACCACTAATTTAGCGTGGAATAATTCTCCAGCAGTGCGCTAACAGCAACGCTAAAATAAATTTCTCCACAATGTTGAACCACAACTGGCGCAGAAATTTCTTCGCTACTATAAATTTTTTCTTTTCTTTTCTTTTTAATTTATATGTATTTATCCATATATTTATCCGTTTAGGCTCTTATTGTCTACTGTTATTTTATAAATCCATATATTTTTGTAATATTATTTTAGATTATTATTTTAAATTTTAATTTAATTCTATTAGATTGATTTATAATAATTTATTTATATTAAATTATAATTTTATTAAATCCTACATGAATATTAATACTATAGTTTTATTTACTATTTTTTAATATTATAAATTAATATATATCTAATTATTTTAATTTTATAGTAATGATAAATTTTATTATTATAGCTTGTTTAAAATTTTATATTACATACATATTAATTTTAATTTATTTATACTAATTTATTTATCTAAATTATAATTTATATTAAATTATAATGTTGATTAACTAAAATATAAACATTGCACACAATACTTAAGAAGATAAATTACAAAATACTTAAAATCATAAAAGCACACTAATTAAATTACATGAAAGATTAAATCCTAAAACATAGATATATATTACTTCTAATAATCACCAAGTTTACTTCCTGATCCCCCAAGATCTTGAAAAACCCACCAAACATATTAAACGCACCTGCTTGTGGTTGAACTTGTTCATTTTTTTCTTGTAAGATTTTTTCTTGTGTTTTTCGAAGTATTCACGTCGACGGGGATCCGCAATGGTTTCCAAATCTATCATTAAAATTCTATTTTCCTCTGCCAATTTAGTTGCTTCTGCTAGTTGCCTCTGTGATTTAGCCATTTATTTTTGTGATTCAATTCTTTCCCTTCGCAACTTGATATCATGATCCCTTCGAGAAACTAAGGTCATCATTAACTCTTGAAGTTTGGCATTATCTTGTTGAATTGACTTGAGATATTCAGACATATCTTCATTTTTCTTTCTTATCATTTTAGTCTTCTTCACGCCGTCGGGTTTTCGTGAAGAAGAAGAACCACCACTGGCATTTTCATCACTTAAATTAATGGAAAATGAAGATAATTCAGGATTTGATGGAATCAGAGATTCTTGTTCATCAGTTGAGTATTGTACGGACTTTCGTGGATTATCAGCAGAATACGACTTCAGGTTTTTTGTGATATGCCACACGTGGCCAAGCAAGAATGGCTCCTCACATTCTTGTGCGTATAATATTCTTGCCATATTTAACTGCATGATAAACAAAAATATATGTTATAAAAGAAAAACACATATTGCATAAAGGAAAAAAAATACACAAGTTTCTCACTATATCATTCTCAGAAGCTCCATTTGGAAGTTGTCTTTGTTGGCGCTAGGATCGTTTGGTTAATATGACCCGTTAAGGATCCATACGTTTCTAATATCAGCGGAAGCAATAAATTATAGAAACGATTACCGTTCACCAGGGTATGTAGAAGATGAAGGATTCTCGCTGACAGACTGTGCAGACCCACGAGAATGGTCATAACCTCCTTGTCTAATGTCGGAATTGAATGATCTTTATGCTCAGACGATCCTCTCTTCAACAGCTTTCCGTCAGTATATTGATCATCAAATTCTGAGCACTTTATGATTTTATACAAATTTTGCAAGGTGGCGGACAGCAGCAGGAAACTACCTTCTGATCTTCTGTTGTATGTCCCAAGTCCGATCTCGACATCGTGTGGGCGACGATCTACAAGACCTCCTCAATCTGCTCTCAACCCTCATCACACGTGAATAATGAATAAGATTATGGTTCCAGATAAGTTGAGGTGACTTATATACATGGGCTACAGCAGGGACCAGGAGGAGAAATTGGGTTGGGCCTCCATTGGGCTTAAGTATTCAAGCTTAGCCCAAAGCTTATACTTATGTCCAATAATAATAATATATTCCACTAAAATATTATTACTGCACTGCCTTTCCAATCCCAAAATTACGTTTTGGACTCCTTCTTATTATGAGCCCGTTAGTCTCTCCATGTTTAAGATATATAATGCCCATTAATTAATTTAAGTTACTGACAACTCAATTAATTAATTTCTCATCCAAGAGTAGTACCACTCAACCTCATTATCATGCCGGAATAAATTCCACCTGCAGGGTTTACATGATAATTCTTATGAGCTCCTCAAGGGGACATCATCAACCTATGACGAACACGAATTCCTTCTACAATCAACAGCACACCATAGAGACAGCACTACTTCCCAACTCATCGAGTTTGTTGATTTAATTACATGTAAATCTCACCCATTGATGAATCAAAGAAATACATACTGCCCTACGTATCGAGGTTATTGTATAGGGATTAAGAGCACGAACTTCCATATTAACTGAGATCAAGTTCTCCTATAAGTCAGTATAAGTCGAACGATCTAAAGCGGTCATGCTCAATACACACAAGTGCACTAATGTGATTCTATAGCCAAGACAAGCTAATACCAAACCACACTACAACCATCTTGATATAGAGTCCCCGTCAATCTCGATTGTGAGCATCTGTTTATACTTTATAAGGAAACGATAATATGATCTTCCGCGTGTTGTCGCACAACATATTATCTATAGTATAAAGTAAGTGGACTATTACATCGTGCATATAAATAAATTATAAGACGAAATCATTTGATCATATGATTCTCATTTCTAATTAATTGTTATAAGATTGTTCATACAAAAAAGCTAGACTTTTAGTATACAATCCAACAATCTCCCACTTATACTAAAAGACTATGTTGTCATGTCTTCTGCCATACATGTGATTCCTACTCCTACTACACGACCATCAAAAGCTTTTCCTTTAAGGTCCTTGTAAATGGATTTACTAGGTTATCATCCGATGCAACCTAGGTGACAACAACCTTTCCCTCATCATACGATTTCTCGTAGTAAGTGGTACTCACACTTCATGTGTTTAATTGCTTTATGGGCTCGTGATTCCTTCAAGTTTGCAACTGCACCATTATTATCAAAATAAATTGTGATAACCTTGGGCAAACTTAGAATCACTTCGAAGTCCATCATGAAGTTTCTAGATTCATATAGATAATTTGGCTGCCTTATAGGCTCCAATTTATCATCTTTCCATGATAGAGTCCGGAGTTCGAAATATATTTCTATATAACACTCCTCCATATTGTGGCTTCACTTCTTAAAATTAAACACATAACCATGAGGTGGATTTGTTTGTGCTTGGATCGTTTGGTTAACGTGACCCATTAGGGATCCAAACGTTTCTAATATCAGCGGAAGCAATAAATCATAGAAACGATTACCGTTCACCAGGGTATGTAGAAGATGAAGGATTCTCGCTGGCAGACTGTGCAGTCATACGAGAATGGCCATAACTTCTTCGTCTGATGTCGAAATTGAATGATCTTTGTGCTCAGATGATCCTCTCTTCAACGGCTTTCCGTCGTATTTGATCATTGAATTCTGAGCACTGTACGATTTTATACAAATTTCGCAAGGTGGCGGACAGCAACAGCAAACTACCTTCTGATCTTCTTCTGTATGTCCCAAGTCCGATCTTGACGTCGTGTGGGCGACGATCTATGAGACCTCCTCAAACTGCTCTCAACCCTCATCACACATGAATAATGAATTAGATTAGGGTTCCAGATAAGTTGAGGTGACTTATATACATGGACTACAGCATGGACCAGGAGGAGAAATTGGGTTGAGCCTCCATTGGGCTTAAGTATCCAAGCTTAGCCCAAAGCTTATACTTAAGTTCAATAATAATAATATATTCCACTGAAATATTATTACTGCACTGCCTTTCCAATCCCAAAATTACGTTTTGGGCTCCTTCTTATTATGAGCCCGTTAGTCTCCCCATGTTTAAGATATACAATGTCCATTAATTAATTTAAGTTACTGATAACTCAATTAATTAATATCTCATCCAAGAGTAGTACCACTCAACCTCATTATCATGCCGGAATAAATTCCACCTGTAGGGTTTACATGATAATCCTTATGAGCTCCTCAAGGGGACATCATCAACCAATGACGGACATGGATTCCTTCTACAATCAACAGCACACCATAGAGACAGCACTACTTCCCAACTCATCGAGTTTGTTGATTTAATTACATGTAAATCTCACCCATTGATGAATCAAAGAAATACATACTGCCCTACGTGTCGAGGTTATTGTATAGGGATTAAGAGCACGAACTTCCATAATAACAGAGATCAAGTTCTCCTATAAGTCAGTATAAGTCGAACGATCTCAAGCAGTCCTGCTCAATACACACAAGTGCACTAATGTGATTCTATAGCCAAGACAAGCTAATACCAAACCACACTACAACCATCCCGATAAATAGTCCCCGTCTATCTCGGTTGTGAGCATCTGTTTAAACTTTATAAGGAAACCGATAATATGATCTTCCGCGTGTTGTCGCACAACATATTATCTACAGTATAAAGTAAGTGGACTATTGCATCGTGCATATAAATAAATTATAAGATGCAATCATTTGATCATATGATTCTAATTTCAAATTAATTGTTATAACATTGTTCATACAAAAAGCTAGACTTTTAGTATACAATCCAACAATCTCCCACTTATACTAAAAGACTATGCTGTCATGTCTTCTGCCATACATCTGATTTCCACTCCCACTACACGACCATCAAAAGCTCTCGCCTTAAGGTCCTTGTAAATGGATTTACTAGGTTATCATCCGATGCAATCTAGGTGACAACAACCTTCCCCTCATCATACGATTTCTCGTAACAGGTGGTGCTCGCGCTCCATGTGTTTAATTTCCTTATGGACTTGTGATTCCTTCAAGTTTGCAACATCACCAATATCATCAATATAAATTGTGATAATGTTGGGCAAACTTAGAATCATATCAATGTCCATCATGAAGTTTCTAGAGTCATACAGATATTTTGGCTGCCTCATATGCTGCAATTTATCATCTTTCCATGATGGAATCTGGAGTCTGAAATATATTTCTATATAACACTCCTCCACACTATGACTCAACTTCTTAAAATTAAACATATAACCTTGAGGTGGATTTACTGCCGTCCAATCTGACTAAAAAAAACGAATCTACGTAATCCACAAGAAGCAGTGAATCTGCCCTGTAAGCCTACATATAATTTCCAGTCCTTCTCAGGCACTTCATATATGTCTTACAACAATTCATCATTCTTGTTCCGGGTTACGTTGATACCCACTGTTCATGCCATCGGCAAAACAGCTATCCAATCTCGTGCATAACATTCCTTAGATTAAGCTTCCTCATTTGCCGAAGCATAAGGAACCGCTTTCATCTTCTTTATCTACTTTTGTGTCACAAGACACATTCACTTAAATAAATTCACATGCTAAAATAAGTAAGGATCGTATCATCTTATGAAGTTTGAGATAAGCATAACATCTTTTCTTGTAATCTGTATTACATTGATCAAAAGGATATTTTTGCTCCTCTTAAGTCCTTCATATCATACCGCTTTATCAACCATACCCATACGCCCGACAATACTCTTTCATTGTATCCAATGAGCAAGATACTATCTACGTATAGTACAAGAAATACCACCACATTACCGTCACTCTTTTCAATACACAAGACATATCCAAGCATTGATAAAATCCATATCACTGGATTTCTTCATCAAAATGGATGTTCTATAATTTTGAAGCTTGCTTTAGTCCATTGATGGACACTTTTAAGCTTAATATCAAAATGATCTTAGCTCTTTGCAATGAATCACTCTGGTTGCTTAAGATAGATGTTTTCCTCAAGACTTCCAATCAGGAAAGTTGCCTTGACATCTATTTGTTATCCCTCATATTCCATATGAGTAGCAACAGGTAAAAGAGTCCAGATCGACTTAGGCATAGCTACCGGCGAACAGGTTATCTCATAATCGAACCCTTTCTTTCTGAGTATACCTTTTTCGCAACAAGCTTTGCTTCCAAGGTTTTCACCTTACCATATGATCCTCTTTTATTTTGTATGACCACTTCCAATGGCTTTTACACCATTTAGTGGTCTTACAAGTTCCCAAATTTAATTTAGAATTCATCAATTCTATTTCAACATCATTGCACTAGCTAAGATATCGCATTTCGATCTTGTAGTGCTTCGTCGTATCCGTGGGTTCAATCCATGTTTACTAGGAATTAAGTCTTACGACTCTCTCAAAACATGTATTAAACAGGTTGTCGAACATCCCTCCCACTACGACAAGGCATTACATGCAATTGTGTATCAGACGTGACATGCGTTGCAGTTTACCTTGTGGTATATCCTCTTGCACAATTGGTGCTAATACTTTGTGTTTTCTTTTCACATCCTTTAGGACAACTTATAAATGGGTATGTGATTTATTACATAGTCCCTTTCCAAAAGTCTAGTGTTTGTGTTAACAATCACCTTTCAATCTTTTAGACTAAATAAATCACCTTCATTTTTATAGCATATCCTACAAACAGACAAACATTCAAATGAATTACTGTTTCTAGGGCTTATCCATAAAATGAATTAAGTAATTCCAAATAATTCATCATCCACCTAATCATTACCATAAGAGTCTTATTCCTTCTATCCACCATACCATTCAGCTGGGGCTTGCCTGGTGTAGACCACTTGAGATTTAATCTCAACCTCTGATTAATAGCTCCTAATTATCCTAAGAGGTACTCGTAATGACGATTAAATCGTCATTACTTGATATATTTTCCATGATGCTTTACTGTACCAACCATGCAATTCTTGAATAAATCAAAGAACTTAGACATGCAGTGCATCAAATAAATATATCGTTATCTAGAATAATCTTCGATTATTCATTACCACCTCTCGCTTGGATAATATTAGGTCCGCTTGAATCAGAATGAACCAATTCCAACATATATATCTTTAGCTCTACACCCCTTTACCTTGAAAAGGTAATTAATCATTTTTACTTCTAAGTAAGACTCGCAAGTCCGATAGTTTCCACTTCAGTTAAACCTTACAGTCCATCTGCTATCAACTTTTGAGTCCTACTCAAGTAAAATGATCTAGTCTTAGACGCCAAATGCATGTTTAGTTCATATCCGAAGGTTCCTTTCTCTTACTAAGATCAGAAGATGCATTATTAATTATTATTTGTTGCATCTGTGGAATATACATGATTTAAGAGTATACAAATTGTTCACCAACGTACCATAACAGATTACAACTCTATCCTTCATTATAATGACCATGTCATTTAAATGAAATGGAGTATCCATCTATTAATGCATAGAAACCAAATCAAATTCTTTCTATGAAAACGTACGTAAAGACAATTTCACAAAATCAAACGTTTATTCATATCGTAAGATAAATAAACAGCTCCCACTGCAACAGCCACTACTCTCGTAGTATTACCCATGTATAAAATAATCTTATCCTCACTTAGTAATAAACATTTAGTGATTCCGGTATCTACACAACGTATCAGTAGGTGCCATCACTAATCATGCTTCAACGACTAGCAAGTAAGATTCTATCCTTGTTCACATCTTGATGAAATTGGATTTTCTTCGCCATATCTTTTGTCAGAAGTTCCCCACCATATACAACCTTTTTGTAATTCAGGTGGAACTTGCTCAAAACATTTAGGTAAACAATGAAGAATAAAACTGACTTAGGTTTTCCCTTCAACTTCTATTCCATGTATTTCTAATTCATTCATCAAATTCAATCATGACCTACCGTCATTTAACTTACTCAAGTATCCGAAGAGTTACATGAGACCATCATATTTCTATGAATCTCTTATCTCTTCACCAGAGACTTTAATATGCATCATGATATGTCTTTTGTGAGAACACACATGTATTTCTTAAGCAGTAAAATTCGAATCCAAGATTCTTTTCTAATCATCTAATTTTGGACCAGTAAATATAATTTCTTTTAGTCAACCATAAGTGAAATAAAACTATTTGAAATTCAGAGAATCATAAAAAAATACACCGATCAAATCTTTGAATTTATCCATTTATATTGATTCCCTCAAAACAATATAAAATATAAATTCACCGACATCTCAAGCACCATGAGTTTGCAAGCCACGATAGTGTGGACGTTTACAAACCCAAACATTTACAAGAAAAGATTTTACCCATTAATTTCATTTGTCAACCTAACTTTATGACAAAATAATTAATAGTCGGTTCCTTTTTAGCCATGCAAATAAAAGCAGTGACTCCGATGGGGAGGATACTTATTATTTACACCTAAGTGTACACCATTATTTGACCCCAAGTCCATTGAGCGAGCTTATGTGCCTTACAGATGGAGAAGTACACACGCGCTCGGATAACTTCCTACAGTCATCAATTATAAGTCTGTACAGTGATCCGCATATAAGCTCATCCGATAGGGAGGAAGGTCTATACCAACGCGCAAGTTCATATGCATCACATTACAAACATAATTATTTAATGAAGTCTGTTCCAGCAATCTATGAATAAACTCATCCGATGGGGAGGAAGGCTCTAATGCCGATGCGCAAGTTTATTCACATTACTAACAAACCAATAATGGAGGCCGCGGGAATTAATTACCAATCCCCTCTCCCACTTAGTTATTTAAAACCAAGGGTTTTTATATGCATATAATATTCAGTATAATATACGAAACCTAGCATGCTCATACTTCCAAATATATAACAATAATTGACCAATAAAACAATTATAGGAGTTATATATAAGGAAATAAATTGCCAAAAATAAGTTGACTTGATCAACACTCCAACATACATGCATATAATATACCAAATATAATACGCAATCTAGCATGCTTCTATTTAAGGCAATAAATCATAGATAATCATGCATACATATATAACAATAATCAATTAATAAATCAATTATAACAGTTATATAACTGCGAATTCGATTATTCGCCACCAATCACGAATGCGGACAACTGCGACGGGGATCGACCTCCCCGCAGCCTGCTCCACCACTCCGGCACCCTGCTCGATGATATTGTGAAAACTCACACGGAATCTGATGCAGACTAGTCGAACTTGATGCAAACCCGCTCGAACCTAGTGCAGAGCCGATCGAACCTAATGCAGACCAATCGAACCTGATGTGAATCCGCTCGAACCTGGTGCATCATTGATCGAACCTGATGCATTCCAATCAAACCTGATGCAAATCTGCTCGAACCTAGTGCAGCGTCGATCGAACCTGATGCAGACCAATCGAACCTGATGCAAATCCGCTCGAACCTAGTGCAGCGTCGATCGAACCTGATGCAGACCAATCGAACCTGATGCAAATCCGCTCGAACCTGGTGCAACATCGATCGAACCTGATGCAGGCCAATCAAACCTGATGCAAATCCGCTCGAACCTGGTGCAACATCGATCGAACCTGATGCAGACCAATCGAACCTGATGCAAATCCGCTCGAACCTGGTGTAGCATCAATCGAACCTGATGCAGACCAATCGAACCCGATGCAAATCCGCTAGAACCTGGTGTAGCATCAATCAAACCTGATGCAGACCAATTGAACTGACGCTCGTCCAAGGGCCTACTTGCACGGTACCAAGTTCAGCCCAACGCGCAACATCAAACTACACCTACTGTCGTTCAGGGTTCGCAACTGTAGGAACCTGGGAATCCAATCTCCACCGTCCAGAATCTACTCCTATGAGTTCTGAACATTCTGTCCAAATTACAGGTCGATCCAACGGTTAGTTTGCGTGAAACGGCTCTTTTCCCTCGACTGCACAGAACAGAATCGCCCAAAAACCTGCTTCTATTTTCGACGTATTCCTGACAACACAAAGCTTCAAATACGATCTTCACCGTTCAGAATGTACATACACAAAATCCGAACGTGCTGACCAAAATTCAGGCAGATCCGACGGTTGAAACTCCGGTTATTGCCTCTGCAATATCACTGCGCTGGATTTTCTCTCAATTTCATCCTTCCATGTGAAATTGACGAACAGTTTTCGTTGAATCCTCTCACACCCAACCATCGACGAACCGATATGATATAGGATATATTTCACATAGGGTTATTCATGGTTTGCGCAGTAAAACCAAAACCCTAAACATGCGATCCTAATTTCGAAAAATTAATCACATAAACCCTAGCCTAATGTGTCACGCTTCACCACGAAACCGAAGCTCTGATACCAATTGTTGGTGCTTGGATCATTTGGTTAACGTGACCCATTAGGGATCCATATGTTTCTAATATCAGCGGAAGCAATAAATCATAGAAACGATTACCGTTCACCAGGGTATGTAGAAGATGAAGGATTCTCGCTGGCAGACTGTGCAGTCATACGAGAATGGCCATAACTTCTTCGTCTGATGTCGAAATTGAATATCTTTGTGCTCAGATGATCCAATCTTCAACGGCTTTCCGTCAGTATATTGATCATTGAATTCTGAGCACTGTACGATTTTATACAAATTGAAAGGTGGCGGAAAGCAGCAGCAAACTACCTTCTGATCTTCGGCCGTATGTCCCAAGTCCGATCTTGACGTCGTGTGGGCGACGATCTGCGAGACCTCCTCAAACTGCTCTCAACTCTCATCACATGTGAATAATGAATTAGATTAGGGTTGCAGATAAGGTGAGGTGACTTATATACATGGGCTACAGCAGGGAGCAGGAGGAGAAATTGGGTTGGGCCTCCATTGGGCTTAAGTATTCAAGCTTAGCCCAAAGCTTATACTTAAGTCCAATAATAATAATATATTCCACTAAAATATTATTACTGCACTGCCTTTCCAATCCCAAAATTACGTTTTGGGCTCCTTCTTATTATGAGCCCGTTAGTCTCCCCATGTTTAAGATATACAATGTCCATTAATTAATTTAAGTTACTGACAACTCAATTAATTAATATCTCATCCAAGAGTAGTACCACTCAACCTCATTATCATGCCGGAATAAATTCCATCTGCAGGGTTTACATGAATATCCTTATGAGCTCCTCAAGGGGACATCATCAACCTATGACGGACATGGATTCCTTCTACAATCAACAGCACACCATAGAGACAGCACTACTTCCCAACTCATCGAGTTTGTTGATTTAATTACATGTAAATCTCACCCATTGATGAATCAAAGAAATACATACTGCCCTACGTGTCGAGGTTATTGTATAGGAATTAAGAGCACGAACTTCCATAATAACAGAGATCAAGTTCTCCTATAAGTCAGTATAAGTCGAACGATCTCAAGCGGTCTTGCTCAATACACACAAGTGCACTAATGTGATTCTATAGCCAAGACAAGCTAATACCAAACCACACTACAACCATCCCGATAAAGAGTCCCCGTCTTTCTCGGTTGTGAGCATCTGTTTACACTTTATAAGGAAACTGATAATATGATCTTCCGCGTGTTGTTGCACAACATATTATCTACAGTATAAAGTAAGTGGACTATTGCATCGTGCAAATAAATAAATTATAAGACGCAATCATTTGATCATATGATTCTCATTTCAAATTAATTGTTATAACATTGTTCATACAAAAAGCTAGACTTTTAGTATACAATCCAACAGGATATACTGCCATCCCTATCTGATTTGAAAAATGCGAATCTACGTAACTCATAAGAAGCAGCGAATATGTCCGGTAAGCCTATACATAATTTCTAGTCCTTTTCAGGTACATAAATATATGTCTTACCACAATTCAACATTCTTATTTCGAGTTACCTTGATACTCACTGTCTATGCAATTGGCAATACAGTTATCCATTCTCGTTCATAGCATTCCTTAGATTAAGCTTCCTTATTCGCCGAAGCATAAGGAACCGCTTTCATCACCTTTATATCTTTTTGTGTCTCAAGACACATTCACTTAAATAAATTCACATGCTAAATGAGTAAGGATCGTATCATTTTGCTAAACTTGAGCTAAGCCTAACATCCTTTCTTGTGATCCATATTACCGTGATCAAAAGGATATTTTTACTCTTCTTAAGTCCTTCATTTCATACTGCTTTATTAACCATACCCATACGCCCGACAATACTTTTCATTGTCTCCAATGAGCAATATATCATCTGCGTATAGTACAAAAAATACCACCACATTTCCGTCACTCTTTTCAATACACAAGACATATCCGAGCATTGATAAAATCCATATCACTGGATTTCTTCATCAAAACGGATGTTCTATAATATTGAAGCTTGCTTTAGTCAATTGATGGACACTTTTAAGCTTAATATCAAAATGCTCTTAGCTCTTTGCAATTAATCACTCTGGTTGCTTAACATAGATATTTTCCTCAAGACTTCCATTCAGGAAAGTTGTCTTGACATCTATTTGTTGTCCCTCATATTCCATATGAGTAGCAACAAGTAAAAGAGTCCGAATCGACTTAGGCATAGCTACCGGCGAACCGGTTATCTCATAATTGAACCCTTTCTTTCTGAGTATACCTTTTTCGCAATAAGCTTTGCTTCCAAGGTTTTCACCTTACCATATGATCCTCTTTTATTTTGTATGACCACTTCCAATGGCTTTTACACCAGTCTTACAAGCTCCCAGATTTAATTTAGAAATCATCAAATCTATTTCAACATCATTGCACTAGCTAAGATATCGCATTTAGATCTTGTAGTGCTTCGTCATATCCGTGGGTTCAATCCATGTTTACTAGGGACTAAGTTTCACGACTCTCCCAAAATATATATCTTGCAAGTTGTCGAACAACCTTCCTACTACGACAAGACACTACACGCAATTGTGTATCAGACGTGACACGCGTTGCAGTTTAACTTGTGGTATATCCTCTTATACAATTGGTACTAATACTTTGTGTTTTCTTCTCACATCCTTTATGACAACTTATAAATGGGTATGTGATTTATTACATAGTCTCTTTCCAAAAATCTAGTGTTTGTGTTAACAATCAACCTTCGATCTTTTAGACTAAATAAATCACCTTCATTTTTATAGCATATCCCACAAATAGACAAACATTCAAATGAATTACTGTTTCTTGGGCTTATCCATAAAATGAATTAAGTAAATCCAAATAATTCATCATCTATCTAATCATTTGCATAAGAGTCTTTCTCTTATTAGGATTAAAAGACGCATTATTAATTACTATTTGTTGCATCCGTGGTATAAACATGATTAAGAGTTTACAAATTGTCAATAACGTACCTTAACTGATTATAACTCTATCCTTCATTACTATGACCATGTCATTTAAATGAAATGGAGTATCCATCCGTAAATGCATAGAAACTGAAATAAAATTCTTTCTATGAAAACGTACGTAAAGATAATTTCTCATAATCAAACGTCTATTCATATCGTAAGATAAATAAACAACTCCCACTGCAACACTCACTACTCTCGTAGTATTACCCATGTCCATAATAATCTCATCATCACTAAGTTACACGCTTTTAGTGATTCCGGTCAGTAGATGCCATCAGTATTCATGCTTCAACAACTAGTGAATGAGATACTAACTTTGTTCACATCTCGTTGAAAATGGATTTTCTTTGCCACATGTTTACAGAAATTCTCCAACATATACAACCTCTTTGTAATTCAGGTGGAACTTGCTCAAAACATTTAGGCAAATAATGAATAATAAATTGACCTAGGTTTTCCCTTCAATTTCTCTTCCAAGCATTTCCAATTGATTCATCAAGTTAACCAAGACCTCTTGCCTTTTAACCTCACTCAAGTATCCGAAAAGTCGCATGAGACCATCATATTTCTATGAACCTCTCTCCTCTCTACTAGAGACTTTAATAGGCATCATGGGATATCCTTAGTGAGAAACCACTTATATTTTCCTAAGCAGTAAAATTCAAACCAAGATTCTTTTCTAATCATCTAATTTTGGACCAGTAAATATGTTTCTTTTAGTAAACAATAAGTGAAATAAAACTATTTGAAATTCAGAGAATCATAAAATATACAGCGATCAAATCTTCGAATTCATCTATTTATATTTATTCCCTCAAAATAATATAAAATATAAATTCACCGACATCTCAAGCACCGTGAGTTTGCAAGCCACGATAGTGTGGACGTTTACAAACCCGAACATTTACAAGAGAAGGTTTTACCCATTAATTTCATTTGTCAACCTAACTTTAGGACAAAATAATTAATAGTCGGTTCCTCTTTAGCCATGCAAATAAAAGCAGTGACTCCAATGGGGAGGATACTTTTTATTTGCATCTAAGTGTACACCATTATTTGACCCCAAGTCCATTGCGCGAGCTTATGTGCCTTACAGATGGAGAAGTACACACGCGCTGGGATAACTTCCTGCAGTCATCAATTATAAGTTTGTACCAGTGAACCGCATATAAGCTCATCCGATAGGGAGGAAGGTCTATGCCAACGCGCAAGTTCATATGCATCACATTACAAACATAATTATTTAATGAAGTCTGTTCCAGCAATCCATGAATAAACTCATCCGATGGGGAGGAAGGCTCTAATGCCGACGCGCAAGTTTTTTCACATTACTAACAAACCAATAATGGAGGCCGCGGGAATTTATTACCAATCCCCTCTCCCACTTAGTTATTTAAGACCGAGGGATTTTACATGCATATAATATTCAAAAATAAAATACGCAACCTATCATGCTCCTATTATGACAAATAAGACAGTAAATCAAGAGTATCATGCATAGCATATATAACAATAATTAAATAATTAAATCAAATTATAACAGTTATATATCGGCGAATTTGATTGTTCGCCACCAAGCACGAATATGGGCAACGCACACAGGGATCAACCTCCCCGCAGAGGTCGCAGGTATTGACCTGTCTGGTCAGGTCGCAGGGTGCGGGGGAGCGTCCCAAAGAAAAATTTATCCGCTGGGCACACCATACGAATTTTCCTTGTCCGCCAACCTGCTCCACCATTCCAGCACCCTACGCCAAGCTGCCCATCCATCGTGTTCCTCAAAGAAATTTCACACATGGATTTACAGTCTTAACTGCCGCCTTCCCATCCATGCACCTGTCGGGAACATGAACGTCGTCCACTGTCGACATTCTTGCCAACAGCGGCTACCAGTCATCACCACCAGTTGCCGGCAAGCCACTAACAGCCCAGCCACCAGCAACAATCGAGCCAACACAGCGCCCAGCAGGTTATCTCCGAAAGCCACCGTGGCTTTACCAACCGTGCCAAGCCTCCTCCGCTGCTCGCCAACGAATAGCCACTGACTAACCGAGCATGTCAACCCTCTGCCACCGCATTCCAAGCCTTGCTGTCGCGTTCGGCTATCAGGCCGCCGCAGACCCGATTGGACAGCAGGTTAACTCGCCCAGTAATACTTGGAGACTCGCTCCAAACTGTTGCAGACCAGACCGGAACTCCACTAAAGACTCATCGAAATCCTGCATACCCGGTCGGAAAACTTGCAGGCTCGACCAAAATCTCGCCCGTCATGATCGCCGCGACCTGCTCGAAATTCGTCGCCAGCCACCAGCAAAATCCCCGACAGACAACGTCGTGAGCCTTGGCTTGTACCATAAGCCATTACTTTGATCACTGTCGTTCGCTAGAAATGTAACAATCAAGACTCCTGGATTCGTCTCAGCCCCGGCCACCACGTGCTGTTGTCCATAACTTTCTAACAGCTGACGAGTCGTGTGTGCCATTGGCGTCGCATCGTCGCTGGGTTCACCATCGGTAACCCTTTCCATCGTGTGAGAAGAAGTCCCATTTATACAAGGCGAGTGTTTGTCACCACACATAGGTCACACTGCCATCGATGCCCAGCCATGTCAAGACAACCCATCACCCGGAAATAAGCACGCGACCGGGTATAAGCAGCGTCGATGAGCAAACTCATTCATCACCCGCCTGCTTCGTGCCCTTTCATCATCGTATGCCATCAGCGCCGCACCGTCGCTAGGTCAGCCATCAGCCTCATCGCACCGCCAGCGAAACAATCCAGAACCGCCGCTGAGGTATCAACACCCATCGATACCAATCCTGCTGCAAAGTCGTGCAACCCTTGCGCCATTTCATCACTAGACGTGACCAAGTCCCGTTTACAATCATCGTTCATTGGCTGTCCAACACTGTGCGAGGCATGAACTAGCCAGCCTTTCACGCACCATCGTGTCATCCAACTCCATCACCAGCCACTCACGTTGCACAGCCGTCCGGGGATTATGTGTGCCATGTACAGATAAGGTGTTCAATAAGAAACCAAATTCTAAAATCCTAACATCAACTACCCACATAAACCCTAGCCTAACATTTCACACTTCACCACGAAACCGAAGCTCTGATACCAATTGTTGGCACTAGGATCATTTGGTTAATATGACCCATTAGGGATCCATACGTTTCTAATATCAGCAGAAGCAATAAATCATAGAAACATTACCGTTCACCAGGGTATGTAGAAGATGAAGGATTCTCGCTGATAGACTGTGCAGTCCCACGAGAATGGCCATAACTTCCTCGTCTGATGTCGGAATTGAATGATCTTTGTGATCTGACGATCCTCTCTTCAACGGCTTTCCGTCAGTATATTGATAATCAAATTCTGAGCATTGTACGATTTTATACAAATTTCGCAAGGTGGCGGACAGAAGCAGCAAACTACCTTCTAATCTTCGCCTGTATGTCCCAAGTCCGATCTCGACGTCGTGTGGGCGACGATCTACGAGACCTCCTCAATCTGCTCTCAACCCCCATCACACGTGAATAATGAATAAGATTAGGGTTCCAGATAAGTTGAGGTGACTTATATACATGGGCTACAGCAGGGACCAGGAGGAGAAATTGGGTTGGGCCTCCATTGGGCTTAAGTATTCAAGCTTAGCCCAAAGCTTATACTTAAGTCCAATAATAATAATATATTCCACTAAAATATTATTACTGCACTGCCTTTCCAATCCCAAAATTACGTTTTGGGCTCCTTCTTATTATGAGCCCGTTAGTCTCCCCATGTTTAAGATATACAATGCCCATTAATTAATTTAAGTTACTGACAACTCAATTAATTAATATCTCATCCAAGAGTAGTACCACTCAACCTCATTATCATGCCGGAATAAATTTCACCTACAGGGTTTACATGATAATTCTTATGAGCTCCTCAAGGGGACATCATCAACCTATGACGGACACAGATTCCTTCTACAATCAACAGCACACCATAGAGACAACACTACTTCCCAACTCATCGAGTTTGTTGATTTAAGTACATGTAAATCTCACTCATTGATGAATCAAAGAAATACATACTGCCCTACGTGTCGAGGTTATTATATAGGGATTAAGAGCACGAACTTCCATAGTAACTGAGATCAAGTTCTTCTATAAGTCAGTATAAGTCGAACGATCTCAAGCGGTCCTGCTCAATACACACAAGTGCACTAATGTGATTCTATAGCCAAGACAAGCTAATACCAAACCACACTACAACCATCCCGATAGAGAGTCCCCGTCTATCTCGGTTGTGAGCATCTGTTTATACTTTATAAGGAAATCGATAATATGATCTTCCGCATGTTGTCGCACAACATATTATCTACAGTATAAAGTAAGTGGACTATTACATCGTGCATATGAATAAATTATAAGACGGAATCATTTGATCATATGATTCTCATTTCAAATTAATTGTTATAAGATTGTTCATACAAAAAAGCTAGACTTTTAGTATACAATCCAACAGTCTTTGGATTTGATCCACACACCCTTTGAATTTTGCAGAAGTATTTTTTATTTTCTGCATATGACATTGGATTGATCGTTGATTGTGATCCGACATTATCGGACTTGGTTTGTTGTTGTTATACTCTTTGGTAACACGTTCCCAAATTTGGATTTGCTTTGACGGTTGCTAATTTCTGGATCTTCAGATATTTCTATCCAACATTTCATGAGATGTTCGTCCTCATTATTAGTGTAGTAGGCAAATTTTGATGTGTGTATGTATTTTTTTTATTGAGATTGGGTTTCAGTTGTTAAAATATTATAATCTATCATCGTATTTATAGATGAATCTCATTGGAGGTTGAGTGGTTGAAAGTAGATGCATATGACTGGTGGTTGCATGTAATTTTAAATAGAAAATGCATGTGACTAGTGGTTGATTGCATGTGATTGGGAATGGAGGATGGTTATTGACTGGTGGTTGGATGCATGTGTCTTTAAATGTGTGACAGAATGCATGTGACTTTAAATATTGGACAGAATGCATGTGATTGAGAATGGAGTTGGATGTGTATTGATTGGTGGTTGGATGCATGTGTCTTTAAATGTGGGACATAATATGAATTTGAATGGTTGTTGAATGTGATTTTGAATTTGACTTTGACTGTTAGTTGCATGTGTGAATGCATGTGACATTTGTGGTTGATTGGTAGTTGACAGATTAGGTTGTATAAAAAATGTGTATAATTGTTATTTGCTCACATCGTTTCTTTATTAGCCTTCTTACTTAATTTCATTAGCCATCATAAAATCAATCATTCTTGAAAAAAAATCAATCATGAATCCCAATCATACTTCCTCACAAGACTCATCTGAAGATGAGTATGAACAAGTGATGGCTAGCTATGATGTAGAACAAATGTTGATAGCTCAACAAATCTATAATAATAATCTTGCAATAGCATACTTGTTCAACCAATCTGGCGATAGCACCCATGTAGGCTCAGTTTCTGGTCGCAGAACAATCCATCGTAATCGAGAAGAGGCAGCCCAACGTCTATTCAATGATTATTTTGCTGAAAATCCAAAATTTAATGAAATAATATTTCATAGACATTTTAGAATGTCTCGATCCTTGTTTATTCGTATTGTTGATGCAGTAAAAAATTATGATAATTAATTTTTGCAGTGAACTAATGCAGCTGGAACACTTGGATTATCTATACTACAAAAGGCTACTGCTGCATTTCGTATATTGGCATATGCATTACCTGCCGATGCGACTAATGAATACATCAATATTGGGGAGTCTACTGCAATTGAATGTGTGAAGAGATTTTGTCATGCTATTGTGGAGATATTCGGAGACCACTATTTAAGATCGCCTAATGCCAATGATATTGCTCGACTACTATACATTGAAAAACAACGTGGTTTTCCAGGAATGTTAGGTAGTCTATATTGTATTCATTGGAAATGGAAAAATTATCCAATAGGTTGGGCTGGACAATATTATAGGCGTAGTGGGTCTCCAACTATTATTCTTGAAGTCATAGGTGATTATGATCTTTGGATATGACATGCATACTTTGGAATGCCCGGGTCTAATAATGATATTAATGTGTTGGAGAGGTCTCCTCTCTTTGCTAACCTTGCAAGAGGGGTTGCTCCTCCTGCACATTATGTCATTCAAGGAAAAGAATATAACATAGGGTATAATTTAGCTGATAATATTTACCCCAAATGGTCAACTATTATGCAAACTATTCGAGACCCCCGCTCTGCAAAAAAAGAGGCATTTTGCAATGAAACAAGAAGCATGTAGAAAGGACGTAGAACATGCTTTTGGTATTCTTCAAAGTCGATTCGCAATTGTGGAAAATCCAGCTCGTTTTTTGAGTAAACAAGATTTACATTATATAATGAGTGCATGCATTATTATGCACAACATAATAATTAAGGATGAACGAAATCTTGATAGCCCAATTGAATCTACAATGGAGGCACCGAATCCAAGTATAGAGAAAGTGGGTAATGGGATGCCCTAGTCCGGCAGCCCGAACGAGGTTAAAGGCAGATGTAGTAGGGGTTGCAATGCGGACGGTACACCTCCTCCCCTTCTGATGTCTTTAGGCTCCATGTTGTTCAGTTGAAAGCCTAAGCCAAGAAGAATTGGGGTATTCGCTCTAGGAAGAAGGCAGCCTCTAAGACATACCCAGGCACAGCTTGTTTGCGTATCCGCGGTTGATGGTCTTATTGCAATAGACGAAGCATTAAAAGAAAAGGACCGAAAAACTTCAACAAATAAATGAGAATTTTCGGTGGCATGCAGGCAGGCTTAAGCTCTAGTTTTTCTTCTTATGCCATGGCACTCACTTTGGACAAAAGCTCCAATGCCGAGAGGTTGGAATCGATTCATTCGGGCATAGATCTATTTTTGTACTAATACAAATACGGGTAGGCCTCCTGTGTAGTCTATAGTTGTAGTCGTCATTAGTAAAAAACGTCCGTGACCATCGTAGGTTTTTTTGGGCAAGCTCACCCTCGCGGGATCTGAAAGAAAAGACTTTCATAGTCCCCTTTCAGTTGCCTAAACAAGGAATTGGTGGACTCAGTAGCTACTGAAAGACAAGGAATATCGTCCAACTATATTCTCTTACGCAACGATCATAGGGGCTATCGACCGCCCGCAACCGAACAGGGCAACTCATCTTTACGAGAGAGCTGCTTAAAGTGGACGAGGAAGTATATATTATAGCAATCGCGCTCGTTATAGACAAATTAAAGACAAGGACGCGCACCACGCACTTCGTAATACATTGATCGACCATTTATGGGAGGAGTATTCTAATTTTGAAAACTAAAATATCATTGTTGTTTTTAATTAGTATTTGTATTAAATAAATTTTAGTGAGTCATGATTTTTATATGTGTTATTGTATCATTAATTCCAAGTTTGCTCTTTATTTTTTTTATTATAAATAATTTATAAATTATAGAAATTTAATTAAAATTTTGTATAATAAATATATTATATTTATTAAATTAATATTAATATAATAAATACATAAATTAGTAAATTTATTAAAATTTAAATTAATATAAGTATATAATTTATTAAATTAAAATATCATATAAATATTAATTTAAAATTAATATAAAATGGAATATTCTTGGAATATTCTGTTATTGCAAAAATTTAATGCAAAACTAATAGAGTTATATTGTAATTCTGCACTAAAATAATGTAAAATCTACACTAGAATAGAGCAATCTGCTGGAGATGACCTGAGAAAGCGATTAGGTTGAAATGCAGCGGCGGCGGCGCCTACCACCGAGTCAGAAGCGAAAGAGAATGGGAAGGAAGACGAGTTGTAGTGGAATTTCTTGAAGAGTGGAGAAGTAAAGGAGATGAAGGGAAGTAGAGTGACATTTCTGTGAACCAGATGAACGAGCGGCACGTTCGAAGGAGGTCTTCAGTATATCGTCATGATATTGGTCTTTTTCCATTGCTTATTTCTGTGATCTTCATTTGCTACCATTAGAGATAACTTAGATACCTCTAAATCGAATGTCTGTAAATTATTGCTATAGGAATATAAGGTTATTTATATGATCTTTGTAACCCATTGGTTAGAAGAACTAATTTTCTATTTGATTTAAAGGTTTCTCTGATCAGATTCTTGGCCTTTTGGGGGTGAAAGGAATATAAGTGGCAAATGGTACATGTTCTTTCGTGTTTGTATTTTTGCAGGTTCTTGATTTAGTTACCTTTTGAAGACAGAACTATTTATGGAAAAGATCAAATGACTGCAATCTATTAGAAAACAAAGATTGCTTGTTCAGTAATTGATGAAGATTGATTGAAGGTGATTGAGCCGCGTTGATATTACTCTGAAGAAAGAGGAATCTCACAATGCGTATATAAATACGAGGAATTAAGAAAGCAGAGTTGTCGTTTTTTAAGTGAAGAAAAGTGTGTATTAGGTTTTCCTTGGTTCTAGGGTCTGTCAGTGAAAAGATTGCTGGTTCTTTAATTATTGTTGTGATCACATGAGAGGGATTCTCATGGGGAAAATTCAGGTTCTATTAATGTAGTTGTTAGATTAAGTGTAGGATGTACTCAAGTCTTTGTACTACTAGAAAACTAATAGAAATAAAGGGAAGAGGGAGTCTTCCTGTTTATTCCTGAGGGAAATCTGTGTTCAATTCTCATAATTTATTTGCAATACAGATTTATCCTTGATAGCTTTTATTCCAATTGGCATCAAGAGTCTTTAACCTGTTTACAAGTTAAGTTTCTGGAACACACTCTATTTTATCCGCTGTCATGAGCATCAAGGAGTTGAGATCTATTACGAAACCTCCATTCTTGGATGGATCAAATCATCCATACTGGAAGTCCATGATGACTGTATTTTTGTAGTCACAAGGTGATGGAGTCTGGAAGGCGGTTCTGAAAGGATGGAAGGAATGCACTGAGACAGACACATCAGGAAAATTTACTCTCAAAGCAACTCTGACTAAGGAGGAAGTCAAAGCACAAGTTGACAACAACAAAGCTCTCTATTCCATCCTAACCTCCGTTGATATGTAGAGACACTGTCTTATTGTCAGATGCACTGAAGCTAAGCAAGCCTGGAATATTCTTCAACTTCAATTTGAAGGAAATGATTCGGTATGAAATTCAAAACTTCAGCTTCTGCTAATTGAGTATGATAGTATTAGGATGAAGGAAGATGAAACTATTGATGAGTTTTTTACTAGATTTACTACACTTACTAATCAATGTTATATGCTTGGTGAATCTATCTCTGAACCACGACTTGTTCAAAAAATTCTTAGAGTTCTTCCTAAAAGGTTTAGAGAAAAAGTCACTGCTCTAGAAACTTTTTATAAAATTCGTTCACTTGGGTTGGATGAACTCATTGGGGATCTTAGAACTTTTGAACTTAATTGTGGTTTTGACTTATCAAAAGGAAAAGCTATAGCATTTCTTGTCAACAAAGAAGGTTCATCTGATGATGATGAATGCTACAGTAAACTTACTGAGCTTGAACAGAATATGGCACTCTTAACCAAGGAATACAGTAAGGTTATGAGGAGGTTCAGAAGAAAAGAAAAAAATAAGAAGAAAACTGAGTTCACTGATAAAGCTGAGTTCAAAGTTCCTGAAGGAAAGATTGATAAGAATCAATGCAGAAAGTGTAGAGGGTATAATCACTTTCAAGCTGAATGCCCGAATTTTCTCAGGAAAAAGAAGTCACCCAAAGCAACCTGGAGTGATTCAGAATCCAATGATGAGCCACTGATCGGTGACATGGCATTTTTGGGGTTACAGGAGAGTGATCTACCAGATGAGGGGAGTCTAGATGAAGATTCTGATAAGGACTCTATACCTTTTGAAGAAGAAATGGTCAGAGTTTACAAAGAAATGACTACTCAAATACAACAAGCCTCTGAGATTACTAGAAGCATGGAGCAACTGATTAGTGAAAAGGATAAGAAAATCTCTCATCTGAATGAACAGATCATTGAACTCAAAATTCTACTACAATCAGCTGAGGTAGAGTTAGAAGATGTTCTTCAGAAATTGAATGAAGCTCGAAAATCAACTAAAGGAACAGATCTAAGTGAGAAGTATATTGAAGAAATCACTACCCTACAGAATGAATTGTCAAAAGTGAGAGAAATTAAAGATTCTCAAGTCAAGAGATTACAAGAACATGCCTCCAGAATGATGAAACAAAATGGTTAGTTGATTCATGCTCTAAAAGGATAGGACATCAAATTGGAAAGCAATAAAAAGGAATTGGAAAGACTCAACAACACCATTCATCATCTGAATACAGGCAAGGCTAAACTGAATGAAGTTTTAACTGTAAGCAACGGATATGGGAAAATCGACTTGGGCTTCGTAGAAACAAACAGAGATAACAATCCCATAGTTTTCGTAAAAAGCTCATATAAATATGGTACAAATCTTGAAATGAACCAGGTTAATGTTGGAGATACATGGAAGAAAAGGGACATTCCTCTTAGACAAGGAGTAAGACAAATTTCGAGAGGGAGTGAAGCAGGAACATCCAGAGACATCATAATATCCAGGCAAGCTACAAGAGAAAATTATGTAAGAACATCTAGGGAGTTTCCACTTCCAAATATCAGAACATAAAGATCTATAATTGTGTGTCATTATTGTGGAATTCAAGGTCACATTCGCCCAAAGTGTTATCAGATGTTGCACGATGTTTTCACAAGAAAGATTAGTGGTTGGAATCATCTAGGTATTCCACTGAAAAAAGAAGGCAGGAATGAAACTGTGTCTATCATCACTTGTTGGAACTAAAGCTGTTCTTCTGATTCTTGGTATTTTAATAGTGGATGCTCCAAGCACATGACAGGTCAAGAAAGATTTCTGAAGATATTACATATGGAAGAGGCAGTCATGTTACTTTTGGTGATGGGAAGGAAAATCAAGTTATAGGAGAATGAACCTTGAATGTTCCAGGCCTTCCTGAATTTACTAATGTTCTTTTGGTCAACAATCTAAAGGCAAATCTCATCAGTATAAGCCAGTTGTGTGATCAAGATCTTCAAGCTAAATTCACCAAGAACACCTGCTCTATCTATGATGCTGATAACTCCTGTATTCTTACAAGAACTCGATCTCTAGACAATTGCTATCTTCTGAATTGTGAAGGAACGTGCTTGAATGTGAGTCATTCTCATACTGATCTGTGGCACCAGAGACTTGGTCACATCAGTTATTCCAAGCTTGTGAGTCTCAGTCGGCGGAACCTGGTACGTGGACTACACAAGTTAAGATCTGCTGAACAAGTCTCTTGTGATACCTGCCATATGGGCAAACAGACCAAATCTAGTCATCCTTCTATCAGATCCATAGGAACAACTCAGGTTTTGGAGCTCATTCACATGGATCTCATGGGATCAGTTTCAACAAGAAGTATTGGTGGAAAGAGATACATTTATGTCTGTGTTGATGACTATTCTCGATTCACATGGGTGAACTTTCTAAGAGAAAAATCAGAATGTTATGGAATCTTCAAGTCTCTCTGTCTCAGAATTGAAAGAGAACAAAATTCATTTGTTCAATGAATAAGATCTGATCATGGAAAGGAATTTGAAAATTATCAGTTTGAGGAATTTTGCAAGTCTAAAGGAAGTCTGCATGAATTTTCATCTCCTAAGACTCCTCAGCAAAATGGAGTAGTTGAAAGAAAGAATAGAACCCTTTAAAATATGGGAAGATCTATAATGATAGGAAAAGTAATTGCATTGAGATGGTGGGCTGACGCAATCAACACTGCATGTTACATTCTAAACCGTGTATACCTAAGAGCTGGAACAAACAAAACCTTATGAGTTATGGAAAGGTAAAATACCAAACCTTAGTGACTTACATGTCTTTGGATGTAAGTGTTTCATTCTCAATGATAGAGATTCTCTTGGTAAGTTTGATCCCTAAAGTGATCGAGGGGTATTTCTGGGATATGCACTGAACAGCAGAGGATATAGAGTTTTAAATCTTCGAACTCAAACTGTCATGGAGTCTTCAAATATCGAGTTTGATGAAGCTGGTGGGATAAGCACACCTACAGATAGTAGGGAAGTAGTTGTAACTGAATTATCCTGCGAAGAAAAGGATCTTGGAGATAATACTCAGGAAGAAACAAATTCTAATAAAAAGAATGAGTCCACTAAAGAAAAAGATACAACTGTGTCAGTCAGAAAACCTCCCTTAAAGATTCAAAGAGACCATCCTCCAGAGTTGAACATAGGAGATACCTCTGAAAGAATCACCAGGAATCTTCCAAGAAGAGATTATAAGAAAATGATCAACTCATCATTCTATGCGTGCTACATTTTATAGTTTGAACCAACGAATGTCAATGAAGTAATAGGAGATTCTAACTAGATTGAAGCCATACAAGAAGAGCTCAACCAATTCATCAGAAATGATGTATGGGAACTTGTGCCTTGTCCCAAGGACATAAATGTTATTGGGACCAAATAGATATTCTAAAACAAATCTGATGAGTTTAGAGTAGTGACTCGAAACAAGGCCATGTTAGTAGCTCAAGGGTACACTCAAGTCGAAGGTATTGACTTTGAAGAAACCTTTGTACCTGTGGCAAGGCTTGAGGCTGTTAGACTACTCATAGCCATTGCCTGTCAGCTCAAGATGGTAGTTTACCAAATGGATGTAAAGTGTGCCTTTCTGAATGGACATCTAAAAGAAACAGCCTATGTAGCATAACCCAAAGGATTTGTAGACAAAGAGTTTCCTGATCATGTTTACAAGCTGAACCGTGCTTTATATGGACTCAAACAAGCACTGAGGGCATGGTATGAAAGACTGACCACATTTCTCCTCAAGAAGGACTACAAGAGAGGGGGAGTTGACAAGACTTTGTTTGTTAACTCAGTAGACAAACACATAATGGTTGTACAAATTTATGTTGATGACATAATATTTGGATCAACTAGCAAGAAGGAAGTAAATGAGTTTGTGATGATCATGGAATCTGAATTTGAAATGAGCATGGTAGGAGAATTGACTTACTTTCTGGGATTACAGGTCAGACAGATGAAAGATGGAATGTTCATTCATCAAACAAAGTATGCTACTGGATTAGTGAAGAAGTTTGGTCTTGACAGCTCCAAACACCCAAACTCACCAATCGGTTCTCAATCTAAACTGTGTAGAGATGATGATGGGATTGATGTAGATGCTACACTATATAGAAACATGATTGGAAGTTTCTTATATCTTGCTGCAAGTAGACCGGATCTTGCTTATAGTATTGGACTCTGTGCTAGTTATCAATCAAAACCGAATGAATCTCATCTGAAAGCAGTCAAAAGTATCATCAAATATGTTTTAGGTACACTGAATCAAGGCTTATGGTATACTCATGATACGAATTCTCATGTTGCAGGTTATAGAGATGCAGATTGGGCTGGAGACAGAGATGATCGAAGAAGTACCTCTGGTGGATGTTTCTTCATTTGAAACAACCTGGTATCATGGTTTAGTCGAAAACAAAACTGTGTTTCTTTGTCCATAGCTGAAGCTGAATATATAGCAGCTGGAAGTTGTGCCTCACAGTTAATTTGGATGAAGCATATGCTTGCTGATTACAATCTCGAACCAGAGTTCCTTCATCTCTTCTGTGACAATACCAGTGCCATCAACATCTCAAAAAATCTAGTGCTGCATCAGAGAACAAAGCACATTGACTTAAGGTTTCACTTTATAAGAGATCTGGTAGAGGAAGGTACAGTAGTTCTTGACTATCTATCTACAGAAAAACAACTTGCAGATATTTTCACTAAGGCCCTAGATATATCCAGATTTAATTCCTTGAGAAAATCTCTAGGAATGTGTGTGACTTAATATATCTCTCTTGTCTCTTGCATTTGCATGTAGGTTTGCATTAGGCATATTTTTATTTTGCTTCATCTTATCTGCATGTTCTTACCTCGTTCTGTACAGTGGAGAATTTGCGTATTTCTGTTAACTTTTTTCTTGTGTTGGAAAGGGTTACCTACAATGAAATGATGTACTGTGAAAGAATATCTAAATGAGAAAGAGCTACATACATAGAAAATGATGTTAAAAGGTTCTTCCCTTTGTTCCTTGAAAATGATAAAAATCATGAGTATAAAAAAATATATGGAAAAGTCTTTATTATTTTGACTTCATCTGTTCCACCTGGTGTTACAAGGTTGATTTATATAAAAAAAAGATTAAAAGGAAAGATTAAGTTTGTGTTGCTTTCATCTCAGTTTATGTCAAATTCTCCTGTGTATAGTTGAGGTCCTTGTTGTGTGTTCATTTCTTTATTAGACATGCATTTATTTTTATATGGGCTTTTGTGTTCTTATCTGAAATGGGCTGGTATATAGATGGGTTTTCTAAACTGCTGGGCTTTTTCTTTTCACCTGTTTTCTCTTATGGGCTGATTTTTTTCAGCCAAACGGGCCTTGAACTCAGATGTGACCTAGTTCTATTGAGATGTGCTGCCTCTTCGTATTCCTTCTAGTCTTTTTATACTCTCTCAGGGTTAAATTTGTTCATCTCTCATCTCTCTGTTTCTCAATGGGCCGTTTAAAATCCATCGCTAAAAAGAAGCCTCCTTCCCGCAAGCGGGTTCGATCTCCTGAACCTGACGAAACTGTGGATCCCCCACAGATTCTATACCCTCTAAAGGCCCCACTTTTTAAAAGTTGATGGTTCTCCTGAATCGTCTCAATCCAAAAACCCTACTACACCTGCTCCATCCAAATCAACTGCTTCCAAGGCCGACATCTCTCCTGATGATGTCATTGATGTTGAGACTCTTCCGTTCATTGATCCATCCAGACGATATCTTCGCCGGAAAAATGGAGCAGCGCCTGAACCCATTCTGCAACTTCCAGAACCTTCCAGATCCAAGTCCCCACCACATGATAGTGATGGAAAAATGGCGCTTGACATCGGCAGAGCTGCTACTGTGGAGTTCTACAATGATGTTGCAGAACATCGTTGTTCTAAATTGGAGAGACTTTCTTTTACCCCTGAATGGAACATAGATCTAGAACAGTTTGATGAATATAATGGTTACGATTATTGAAAAGGCAGGGTTGATGAATACTGTGTCTGGGGTTCCTCCGTATTGTCAAAGGATAGTTACTGAGTTTTATGCTAATCTCTCTCCTGTTGTTTCTGATCATGTGTCATTAAGATATCAAAAGGTGTTTTGCAGAAATGGAATTGTGCATTTCTCTGCTTGGTCAATTAATAAGGCACTTGGGTTGAATCTTGAAGACCATGTTGATTCACAGGTTGATCTGGATATTGTCTCTAAGTATCTCTGTAAGGATCCGACTAAGCCTTGGCCAAAGACAAGAGGTGGGCTATCTCCTTCTGATCTCAAGATTGAATTCTCTCTGCTCTACAAGGTGGCTCATCATAACTGAAATCCTTCCGCTAATAAGTCTCATCTTAGTCCTCTGCAAGCCTGTTTTCTGTACTCTGTGGCACAAGGAAAACTCATGAATCTGGGCAAAATTGTCTTCGACACAGTCATGGAGTTTGCAGGAAAAATTGATACAAGGCGTCGCCTGCCCTTTTCGAGCATGATTTGGTGCCTCTTGACAGACAATGAAGTTATACTGAACTCCAAGAAGGATACTATGGGTCCAGATCGTAAGCTTCTACGAGTTTCTCAGCGTATTGTCAACAGGGAGAAGAAGTTGCCCCACTTTCTTTGCTTGATGCTCCAAAGATTTTGAATTTTATTTTATCTCAACAAGATTCCGTGATTAAGCTTTTGCAGGAACAACAGTTGTCGGTTCAAAGGGTGGTTCATGCCTTGGCAACTTCACATACCAAGGGGGAGTGCTCAAGAAAAAATGCGATGCCGAGAGAAAAAGAGGTCGAAATTGAGGAAGAAGAATCTAATGAGGAAGAACATGATCAAAGGAATGATCATGGTGATGGATCTAAGAGCTCATCCACTTAAGCTCTTTATTTTTATTTGGTGAACTTTTGCAAAAACTGTTTATGACAAACTTTTATTTTTTTTGGGTTGTAATGTGCCTCTACTGAAGGCAATTTCTTAACTCTGGATAAACTGCTTTATTAGGTGGTGCGTGTGCATGTTTATTTAATCATTTGATCTTCTTCTTATCTTGTTTGTTATATGCATTTGCCAAGGGGGAGAATGAAAGGAATATAAGTGGCAAATGGCACATGTTCTTTCATGTTTGTATTTTTGCAAGTGCTTGATTTAGATACCTTTTGAAGACAGAACTATTTATGGAAAAGATCAAATGACTACAATCTATTAGAAGACAAAGATTGCTTGTTCAGTAATTGATGAAGATTACTTGAAGGTGATTGAGTCGCGTTGATATTACTCTGAAGAAAGAGGAATCTCACAAGGCGTATATAAATACGAAAAATCAAGAAAGCAGAGTTGTCATTTTTTTAAGTGAAGAAAAGTGTGTATTAGGTTTTCCTTGGTTCTAGGGTTTTGTGAGTGAAAAGATTGTTGGTTCTTTAATTATTGTTGTGATCACATAAGAGGAATTCTCATGGTGAGAATTCAGGTTCTATTAGTGTAGTTGTTAGGTTCAGTGTAGGATGTGCTCAAGTCTTTGTACTACTAGAAAGATAATAGAAATAAAGGGAAGAGGGAGTCTTCCCGTTTATTCCTGAGGGAAATCTGTGTTCAATTCTCATAATTTATTTGCAATACCGATTTATCCTTGATAGCTTTTATTTCAGGGGGAAAGGCTTCTCTGATCAGTCTCTGGGTAGATCGATTAAGGAGAAGCATGTTTGGTCATACTGGAACCTCGGCAGCTGTTTAAACGGCTTGATCTTCCTGCTGGAGAAGAGTTCCGCGTTTGTGTTCCCAGGAACGGTGGAGAAGCAGCCGCGGGTGGGGGCGCTGTAAAACAAGCAGAGGAAGCCTATTGGGGATGAGGGGGTGGTGATGTAGGGAGAAGTGGTGGCGCTGTCGAAGTTGATGTGTGGAGGAGATGAAACCATGACCTCCATCTCCACTATTAGTGCGTGTTTGTGTGTGAGAGATAGTAGTATACTTTTGAAAATTAAAAAAATGCCACGTGGATCTTAGAAAATGGGTGCCCGTCAGAAATTGACAGGCTTCTGGTATGTTTTAGGGATTTTGACTGAAATTAAACTCAACGGATCAAAATTGAAACAATTGGACTAAAATTGGATTGAAAATGACCAAATTCAAAATTTTAGAAGTTAAAGGACAAAATGTGGGTTTAGTCATATTTAGTGGACCATTTGCGACAATTTCTCTCTAAATAAACATATACTTGCATTTAAGTGAACATATAAATCTTTCCTCACCTTAAGGATTTTAGAATGTAGGAGGAAGAAGAAGAAGTTGGGATATCTCCTAACTTTAGGGACTATTTCTCCAACCATGATTCTTATGTGAGATTTCAGTGTGAAAGTGAGGGTTGAAACACTGTTATTTATAGGTGAGGAAAATGTGTGTTGGTTTGGAAGGTGAGAAAGAATACTCCCATTAATCCGTAAATTGTGACAGACTTATGATGGTATTTTGAAAATAGTGACGGCTAATAGTTGACCATTTAAAATTTCATCATTCCCAATATTTGTTACGGCATTTGTGACGAAAAAATTTGTGACGGACTTTTTTCTGCGACAAAAATAATTTTTTTTATTTTTTTAATTAGTGTCCGTCACAAACTCCGTCACAAACTCCGTCATAAAGTTTGTGACGGACTTTGTGATGGACAAAGTCCGTCACAAATTACAGTTAAAATAATCATTAAAATTGTACTTGCTCATTACACATGTACATTATTATGCTATTTAATTTAATTATATAAAATAAAAGGTTAAACTTACATATTTTTTTTAGAAATTATTATTTTTTTAAATATGTATTGTGAATTATTTAAACTTAAATAATTGAATATATTGTATTGTTGTGTATAATAATATTAATTTTAAAATAAAATAATTATAAGAACATAATTACTTCTTTTTTAAAAAAAAGGAATTATTATTTTTTAATATTTATTGAGAATTTATTTAAACTTAAATAATTGAATATACTGTGTTGTACATAGTAATATTAATTTTAAAATCTTTGCCAAATAATAAAAATATATAATTAAAAATATGATTGACTTAATTATCTATTTTCAATAAAAAAATATAATTAAAGGTGGTATTTAATTTAAAGATGTACATGAATAATAATATTAATAAATTAGATATATTTATTGATTATCTATTCCTTAATCTAATAAAAAATACGATTAAAGGTGATTTTAATTTATTATATGATTTAATATATACATGATGATAATGATAATAATAAATAAATAAATAAAATTAAAAATATTATATATGTAATATTAAAATAAAAAAATATACGAAATTTAACCACGTTGCGATACCTCATATTTTTAAAAAGTTATTTATAACAGTGTATTCGTTATTATATATATAAAGGAAAGTTGATGATTGAATTTAAAAAAAAAATAGTGTATTGAATTTATAAAAATAAAGTTTATTGTGATTGAATTAAGAAAAATATAAAGATTATGTATTTTCTTATAAGAGAATTAAATTGAAAAATTATAAGAATGTTATTTATTTTAAATGAAAATTAACCTATTTTACATCTATAAATAAATAATATATTTAGATATTATTTATAGATTGAGAATTTAAATTTTATAAGAATTTTTTAATTTAATTATGAAAATTTTAATATTTCTCTTACATAAATAATAAAATTAATTAATGTTTTAATAATTATTAGTCATATTAATATATATTACATTAATCAATATTACCACCATTTTTATTTTGAAAGTTGGTTGATGTTATTTTAATACAAATTAATTGAATATATACAATATTTATTAAAGACTAATACAAAACAATCTAGCCAAATTGGCTCAACACTTGCTCACAATCACTCTTGCTTGGCACCCACCTCGGTTCAAACCCGGTTGGGAGCCAATATATACAATTAAATTCTAAAGGAGGTATAAAGGGTAGAAATGTAATAAAATATAAATGGGCTACCGGTAGCAGGTCCGGCTGGGGCTGTGAAGCACTCACATAAGCAACAAGGTTCGATTCCTACCTAATTAATTTTTTTAGAATTTTAATTTTGTGACGGAAATTCCGTCACAAAGTCCGTCACAAATGAAATCCGTCACAAAAGTCCATCACAAATATTGGTTAAAAGAAACTGTCACAAAATCCGTCACTAATTATGACGGGACCATCACAAACAGTTTGTGATGCATGTTTTTTTTGTAGTGTTTTCCCGTCACAAAGTCCGTCACTGTCGGTCAGTTTTTTTGTAGTGCTATGTTGAGAGGAGGGTCTAGGTTATGAATACTTGGGAGAAAGGTTTAATTTTGGAAGGTTTGACCAAAATCTAATCAATCTCTTACTCTATGTCCTTTCATTTTCTTATATTGTTAATCTCTTAATCTATGTCTTTTCATTTTCATTTCCTTAGCAAATTATGGCTAGCTTACAATCGGTTAACCCGAAAAAATAAATTTACATATTTTTAATTATAGTTAATAAAACCACCACCTATTTAAAAGTTTTATAATCTTCAAAATTATTTTACAAAGTTAAAAAAATATTCTAAAATAAAAATAAAAATAAATAAAAATATTCAAAATTTATAATTCACATCATACCTAGTTTATAAAGGTAAATGCACTTTTGGTCTCGTAATAATATGGTATTTTTATCTTTCCAAAAATGATACTCCCAACTTAGAAGGATGGAGGAAGTATTTTTTTTCAATTTAGTCATATAATTCCCGATTTTAACCTAAAACGCTAAAAATTGGATTTTTATTGGGATTTTACACGTGTGACGCACGTGACCACTCAATTTGGGTCTTTCCCATGATTTTAGGTCATTATTGGCCAATGTCATGAGTTACGGGATTAAATTAAAAATTATTTCTTTTATATGGGATAGAATCAAAAAAGAAGTTTAGTCATGGTGTTACAAACAACAACTAACAATACAAAAAAGAAGTTTAGTCATGGTGTTACAAACAACAACTATGGATATAGATGAAAACTTACCCATGAGTCTAAATATTAAAGAGTAAAAAATAAAGAGAAGAAAAATCCTAATGATAGAGCGGTTATCTGCCTTCACCTTCGTCCTCACTAGGAATCTCGTCTCCGATTAAGTAGACAAATATTTTCTTTAATCCTCTTCGGTGGGTGGTGAAATATGCATGATAGTGGTATTGGAATGATCGATAATGAATATGGTGTGGTGATACTTGTTCAAATATCTGCAGAGAATGGCTCTTTTATATGTGGGAATCTAATCGCTTAGGGCTTTCACGTTGTATTGGATTAAATTGCACTTGAAAACATCAATCTGGTCATGAATGTTAATTTGCTCGACACCGAGATCACATTGCTCAGTAATGATCGAGAAAACTATGATCATGTTCTTCTCCTCGGCGTCTTTCTCAGAATTGGATACCACTACTCCACAAGCACTGAGGGGCCGCATTCTCATGTTGTCAACAACGTGTGTGCTTTCTCGACAAGCACCGAGCAAACTCCTCCCTGCTAAAATATTTCTAGAACTCTTGCTTGACATCAAGTGGTGTTGCTCGGTGGTGATCATGCAAATTGCTGATGATTTGCTTGCCTCTTTACCTACTGCTCGATATCGAGTGGCCTTGCTCGGCTATGACTGAGCATTTTACTTTCAGGAGGAATGAATTCCAACATTCATTTTTTATCCTTTTATCTCCCATTTTCTATTCAATAAATGTAAAATTACCTCAAACATACAAATGTATCATTTATAAGCAAAGTATCATGATTAGTGCTACCCACTCTCATGAATTTACACTCTTATCTTTTGTTGTGCTATCCCAACAATATATAGGACCTAACAAGAGTTTCAATGTCAGAGATGAAATTGTCTGGTAATTTGAAGCAAGGCATATCGTAGGTAGGGATTGATTGGATGACAGATTCGGTTACACCTCATTGCCAGCAAAAGATGAGTGTTTTTTCCAACCTTCTAGTCTTCTTTGATTTTTGGTTTCAAGGAGAAAAACCCTCAATCTTTTTTTTCCTATCGAATGGAGTAATTACTTTATTTAATTAATATTTTAAAGTTAATTTTGTGCCACATAGGAGGTCATCAGCTTCTATTAAAAGAGCAATTCACAATGTTAGGGCTTTGAACCTTGAATTGATAGTTCTAAATTAACTAGGGAATTGATAAAATAAATCATTCAAGTCTTAAATCGATAGTTTACATAAAGTCAGATGTATTTTTTATTTAAAACATTGTAACTTTTTATTCATTTACCTATTATTTATAAAATAATCAAATATCACATTTTTAATAAAAATGCTATCACTTTTCATGTGTCTTATAATTATTCATGATATAGTTTAATTATTCAGTTATCGCTTTTCCTTGAAGTAAAATTTTTTTATTAAAAATATTGTCACTTTTATATGTCCTACAAAATGTTCATAAAATAATTCAAGTAAAGGATTATCATTTTTCCTTTATCAGATATCACTTTACATTAAAAACTATTCTATCAGTTATTAGCCATTCTACGTTGTTTGTGAAATAGTTCAACATAACATATATCCATTTTTATTAATTAAGTACAATTTTTTTAATTAAAAGTGTTATAACTTTTTATCTATTTTAAGATTTGTTCATGAAATAATTTAATTCAATGATTATCGTTTTTCTTGATCAGGTATCTCTTTTTATTTAAATCATTGTCACTTTTTGTACTTATCATTTTTCTTAAAAAATAGTTCAATTGAACGAATATCATTTTTCCTTAATTATCTATTCCATTCTACATAAATGTTAAAAAATTGAATATTGATCATAACTATTTTCACCTAAATTTTAGTGTCTTTTTATGTGTATTTTCATATTGTTTTATCCATTTTGTGTAGCTTTTTTGTGGTGTTTATTCTTTATATGGAGAATTTGTTCTATAGTTGATAAAAGTGTGAAAATGAGCTTAAATGTGCATGAAACAGCTGAAAATAGAGCAAAACGGAGTTGGGAGCCAAAGCGGGAAGAAACGGGCAATAGGTGTCCAACCTCGACATGGAGCACGAGCTCGAGTCGAGCTTGGTAGCATAGGTCCATGTTGAGCTACGATAAAAGACCGACTGTACACATCAGAAATATGAACACAGCCACCTTTGATCGTCAAGCCTGGAGCTCTAGTCGAGCTATGTTATATATGCTTGCAAAATTGTCGAGAAATCAGCAGCGCCTCGTGTCGAGCTCAGAACTCGAGTCAAGTGCGGTTCGAAATTGAAAAATTGATCAGCGCCGATTCTAGAAAGTTCCAGGTCTATAAATACATAATTAGCGTTATTTTGATGGAAGAAATCACTGTTGGGAGCAATTACACCTAAAACACACCATAATTCACACACACTTCTCTCCATTTTTCATCTCTACATTTTTACACCTTTCCACCATCAAATCCACTTTATTTACTCACATCTATCCATAATTTCATCATATTGGAAGATGGGATTCACCATCAAAGGGAAGTCATTCCACCTTTATTTTGTTACTTTCTTCTTATCATGGATCATATGGAATAAGACCTATTTTGTAATGAATTCATCATGATTGTAATGGGCTAGACCTCTTGTGAGGCTAGCAATATGATTGACTAAGTATATGTAGACTTGCCCACCAAGCGTTTGATGAATTGATTGTTATGAATATTTTCTATCATGAATGCTTATTTCCCAATTGATGTTATGACCTGTGTCGTTAATTGTTTATGGCATGTATATGAAGTATGAACTTGTGTGCATGTGATGAGTAGTTAATTGAATCATATGGTGTGGAGTGCGTTTGTGAAGATTGTAACATACCTATTGCCTCATGATAGGACATGTATGAAGGGTAGCATGTGAACGCACTTGGATAACATGAAAGGACTTTTCTATAGGACTTTAGTACCTTATAAAGGAATGGGAAGTATAGAGAAACTCTCTTTGGTGCTTATCTGGGTTGCTTAGGTGCTTTGTGATCTACATCTACTTGTATCTTGTGAAGGAGCTTGTAGTGTTATAATTTAACATCATAATACTTGATGTTCATCAATACATGTGTGTGTGAGTCTATATTCCCATTTTCCATGATGTTGCTAGTCTTGCATGCTTTTTAGATTGTTCTATCTACACCCATTATCCATCTCATTTGTTCTTTGATTGTTAATTGTTGTCTATTTTACTTGTTTTCCCTAGTTGATAATTGTAGAATAATTTCAATCCCTATCATTGATTTCTCCCTTCTAAAGTGAGAACTTATTGAATACAGATACACCATCTTGTCCCTTCAGTTCAATGCTATTTTATCACTTGGTCACCACTCACGCACAGTGACTAGAGTACCCTTACTCTATCAAAAGGTAAGAAACCGATGAACATTCATCTCAATATTTTTAGGAAAAATTAATACTCATTATTTTTGGTAGATTTAATCTTTCCCTCTTTTTTTTTCTTATTAAATCAAGTAATACCTGTGGATCAATATAGGGCATTAATCTTTTACAATTAAATCTGCTCAGCTCATTTGTGTAGTTGAAGGAAGAGCTTGTATGTAAACCTAATCACATTTGCTACACACCATTTCTACCGCAAGTCTTCCCGAATATTAATTATTCAGTTTCTTGCATAAATCATCACAATGTGTGAGTAGATTCCTGCCTTTATATTTGTTTTTTTATTGCAATCGAGGACCATTTATGACTAGATGTTGTGATGTTGTTCGATCTAATATCCCCAAATTATATATTTTTGAATGTTCTATGAAATGTTTGGAATATATGAGAAAAATCTGATATTGGTATTTTATTTTGTTTGATCTCGTGAACCCTAACATTGTTTGAATATATTTCATTTTTTCCGATGGAAATCGAATTCTTCAGATTTGAACAGGTGTTTCTTTGTTTTATGTTGTGTGATTTTGTTTCAAAACCTAACATAGTTTCGCATTTCCATTCAGAATTTGATTGGTCGAATACTTTTACTAGAATTCTATGGTGTAATTGCAACTCTTTAGCCCTTTGCAATACTCAAAATCTGAAGATGTATAACAAAATTCCCCAAATCCCGTTTTACTATGGCAATATTACTATACTTATTTAACACATCAAGGCATATTTATGTGATGAAACATGAGGAACAAATTGGATTCATTATTCATTGATTCTACATTTTCTTGGCTTTGATTTGATAGATATTTAGATCTGGTTGGATCATTATTGTAGGATATATGTTAACATTTGTCTTTTTTTGAGATTATTATCTCTTATCCTGACTCATGACACATAAAATTCATGAAACTTGATCAATTTTATAGAAACTGCAATTTTTTTTTAAGTCAGTATTTACATTCTTTTATCATGATTATTCTATTTAATAGATAGTCTATATTAGGTGTGAATATCTTCAGTTTTTTAAACTTTCATATTCATCCCTTAATGTGGATACACCTTCATAATTTCTTATGTAAATCAAGTATATCAAAAGTTTTTTTCAACTTTCACTTTTCAATCTTCTGTAAGGAACTTTTTTACTCCCTCCGTCCCGGGTATTTTAACCCATTTGTACGGGCACGAAGATTAAGATGTGTTATTTTTTTAATATATAATGTAAGAAAAAATATGAATAAATTAGTAATTTAAAAAGAAAAAGTAAATAAAGTTGTTGAGAATAATGAATAAAGTGTAAAAAAATAATTAAAGTTGTTAGGATTGTAAAACGTATGTAATAAAATATTATGTATTCTTACCAAAAATGGAATGAATAAAAATATGTGGAACAAAAATGGATAAAAATACGTGGGATGGAGGGAGTATTATTTTTTTAACAGTGACATGCATACATCATGGTGTGCTGTAGACTACATAATTTTATTAATTTACCCTTATTTTAGATAACTTCAATTTATAAAAAGACATTTCACATGTTACGAGTCGAACTAGCTAGTTAATTATTAAAGGAATATCGAATTAATTCGTGGTTTAAACCCATAGTCGTTCTATTTGACTTATTATGAGAGAAAATAAATAAAATGCTCAATTAAAAAAACCTTAATTCCTATCTAATATATACTTCCTCCGTCCACTTGATACGTATTCATTTTTCTATTTTGGTTCATCACATTACAAAGTATCCATTTCATTTTTAGATTGATGTAACCACACATGACCCCACACTCAATACTAATAAAACTACCTACTACACTTTAAATATTATTTCTCTTACCTCAAAATACATTAAATTATTATACTCCTTAATCCACTTGCAAAAAGTAAACGGATATATTTTAAGGGGACGGAGGGAGTACTCCATAAGGCTAATTCTCTTTGCACCTAGGTGCACCCTAAGATACAATGCACCGACTTTTAGAAATCGTATACAATTATAAATAAAAATATATACACTTATGAATAAAAATGTATACACTTTGTTAGCGAATTTTATGTAATTAGTTTTTTAATAAAAATAGAGTGTAAAAAAGTATACAATTATTTAAAAACATGTATATATACTATTGAATAAAAAGTTATACACATATGGATGCTAGTTTTTTTAATGAAAAATTAAATGTAAAAAAAGTATACAATTGTTAAGAAATATGTATACAATATTGAATAAAAAATTATACATATATGGTTGCACGCTTGCACCCAGGTGTACCGGATATCAACTATATACTCTCTCCATCCCGTTTCAATGTTTACATTTCTATTTTGTGCGTCTCATTTCAATGTTTAATTTTTCCCTTTTTGGAATATGAGACTCATCTAAAACAATAATATATCATCCAACATTAATACACCTACCCACTTTACATTAAATATTATATTTTTCCATCCACTATCTATTAAAATATTATACTTCTTAATCAACGTGCAAAAAGCAAACGTAAACATTGAAACGGGACGGAGGGAGTATATAATAACGTAAACCAATCAAAATTTTGAAATTTACAAAAATAAAAATAATATTGACATAACATATTTCAACGCATGGATTAAGCGCTAATTTAATAATTAAAAAAACTAATTAAATCTACTTTTCCTTAATATTAAATAAAATAATATAATATCTTGATAATTTTAAAATTTTGATTAAAAACGTAATTAATTAATGAATAGAAATTCAAAGTAAAAATTAATAAAAAAGAAAAAAACTAGGCAAACACTTGTATGAGACCATTTTACGTAAGGCTTCCGAGAGGCCGATAAGAAGTGATAACATTTTTAATTAAAAGTAATACTCAATCAATAAAAAATAATAATTGTGCAATGAACTACTCCCTCTGTCTCGAACAAAGATGACCGATTACGTTTTGCACGTGAATTAAGAAGTATTATTATTTTATGTGTATTGGTTAGTTGTATTAGATGGATGTAATGTAGTGGTGGACCCTTTTTACTAAAGATAAAAATGAAAACTTTTGAATGGGACGCCCAATGGGAACATTCCGGCGGGACGGACGGAGTATTTCATAAGCAATTTATAATATAAATAAATAAAAAGTGATAATATTTTTAATATAAAAATGATAACTAATTTAAAAATATAAAATGATTTCACATAAGACATCCTCACGCAACCCTGCACCTTCAAATTAACTGTCCTTGTTGTCACAGAATGTTCTGTGATAATTTGGTGTGACATCTCTTGTAACACCTCTTTATAGAATGACACGTGGCAGAGTGGATAAATCCAATCCTTACTCAAAGATTTACAGGTTGACTTAAAATATAGTTTTCCTCTTTCTTATTACGTGTCACTCTTTAACGAGGTGAAAACAAAAAAAAATCCAGACTCGTCGCTGTTTAACTTCAACTTTTCGCCCCTTTCCGTAATTATTGTAAGGGCGGGCCGCTTTTTTATTTTATTTCATATATACTCCCTCCGTCCCCTTGATACGTATCCAATTTGTTATTTTGGTTTGTCCCAATACAAAGTATTCATTTCCTTTTCTGGATTGATTTGACACACATGTGGCCCACAATCAACACTAATACAACTACCCACTACACATTAAAATATCATTTCTCTCACCTCATTATACATTAAAATATTATACTCAATAATCCACGTGTAAAAAACAAATGAATACCTATTAGCGGGACGGAGGGAGTACTTAATAATAATTAAGTAAAGAGTGAGGCTCTTGTCCCATGAGAACATCGTGCCCCTTTGTAATTTCTGTGTCCCTTTATAATTTAAATTCCTATCAATACATATGTTTAAATAGAATATAGAGAGGGAGGGTTGTGTTCACATGTAGACACAGAGTATCCCTCCGTATTCCCGAGGGCGCAGAAGTTTTTGCCTTAACTAAGAGAATAGATAATTTGTTTAACGAATTAGACAGTGAGATAGTGTTTATGTCATTTTCTTTTTAGAAAATTATCTTAACTGCATTTTATAAATTATATAGGGTTTATTGAAAAAAAAATCATGAATTTTACCTATATTACAAATTAATCTACATTTTTGAGAAATTACAGAAAAAAATTACCACCTTCAACTATTGTTGGAAAATGCACCCAATTTGTGACTAAAAGTAGAGTTTTTTTTTGTGTTTTGCAACAATACTTAAAAGATGATTTTTTTTTTTTGTAATTTCTCAAAAGTGGGGACTAATTTGTTATAGGAGTAAAGTTCATGGTTTTGTTTGTAATTAACTCATTATTATAAGATGTACGCCCTTTCTTATAAAAATAAAAATAAATAAATAAATAAATAGTTTTAGAGTAGATGATATTTATGGAGTGTACGAAGTAAGAATCATCTTGATTTTGATTCAAGAATTTTTTTTCTCCTTATTTTAAAGTATGATAGTATGTTCGATTTCACTATTTGTATTTGAGGCATCAAAATTATGATGAAAAGAGAAGCATAAACGATAATAAACAATATAATATAATATAATAAATTGGAGACAAGAATTAGAGGAAAGCAAGAAGGCGCCTGCTAAAATATAGTAAAAGATAATATAAAATTATGTTTTGTTCAAAATGATAGAGATGGTCAGATGGTGCATTGAACGTGATTACCAAATTAAACATAGCGTTTTCCTTTCCAATTCCGAAAGGTTATCCCGACTAATTAAGTTTTTTTTTTTTTTTACACTTCTAATTTCTCTATATTTTAATAATGAGAACACTGATGTGAAATCGTCTCTCGTTTAGTCGTAGTTTTTTTCGTATATTGGTAGAATATTCATTTGTATTTTTTCATGGAGTATTATTATTTTATATAAAATGCGTAATTGTATAAGTAATCAGTAATGAGCTATATGTGGGATTTTTTTATTAAAAAAGAAATGAATACTTCCTCCGTCCCGTCCGAAAAATTACATTTGTTTTCAGAATAGGTATTAAGGAATATAATATTTTAATATATATTATTTTTAGAGATAATATGTTAATATATTGTGATTAATTATATTAGTGTTGTGTGTTAATTTCATAATGATATATTAATTGTTTTGTGTGGATCTAAAAAGAAATATAAATTCATGATGGAATGCCCAAAATAAAAATGCGTAAACATTATTGTTGGGCGGAGCTAGTATCTTTATAGTGTACAACCAAAAAAAATGAAAATTTTATCAATAGACTAAGGGAGTATTTCTTTTTTCTTAATTAGTTAACATATTTCAATAAAGATATTATCACTTCTAGTTACAGATGTTACTAATTTTTATTTATATTATAAATTGTTCATTAAATATTACTACTTTTCATTTATATTATAAATTGTTCATGAAATAATTAATAAAACGGTTATCATTTTTTATTCGACATCATTTTTCATTAAAATATTTTTTATTCATTTTTGCATGAAACGGTTTTAGGCAAGTTTTTACATTTAATAATTTATTTATTTAAGATCTTCCCTTTCTTTATTTTTTTATCTTTAATAATATTATTGTCTAGTTTAATAATTTATTAAAGATTTCAAATACTCCCACGTTAGAATTTCAGCACATGAAGTCTAATATACCGGCTAAACTTTTTTAGAACACTCTTTTTTTTTTTAATAAATACTCTTATCGATTCTATTTGGTTTTTTACAATTTAAAAATAATAAACTTTGAATATGTTGTAAGAAAAAGTAGGGTATTTTAGTTTCAAGTTAAAATTAATTTATGATAATAAAAGTAACACTTCCTCCCCCAAAGTTATTCACATTTCCTTTCTTTTAATTTTTGAGACACAGAAATTATTCCCCTCATACCGGAATAAATTGTATTTGTAGAGCTGTTATACGAGCTGAGCGAGCCCGAGTAGTGGGTGCTCGAGCTCGGCTCGAATACATAACGAACTAATAATTGAGCTCGACTCGACTCGAAATTCTTGCATTTGAGCTCGAGCTCGACTCGTTAAGGGAAACGAGCTAAGCTCGTTAGAGCTCGACCGAGCTCGACATTTCAATAATTTATCATTATTCACATCATACAAAATTTAACTTCCTAATATTGCTTAAAAAATGAAAATTAATTCATTCACAGTGCATCCCACATCAATTAATATTACAACCAAACCACAAATATATATCAATAAATAAAACAATGTTGATTTCGACAGTATATTGAGGAAACAAGAAAAATAAAAGAAGAAATTGTAAATCCCATTTTTTTTTGGAATATTCAAAAGTGAAAGTCGAATTCCCAAATAGTAGAAATAGAGAGAAAAAAATTAGATGAGGAGAAACTCCTTCACAAACGGTACGAAAATGGGGAGTCGAACTCGATCCAGGTGAGGATGACACCCTTCTATCTCTAGTCCAAAGATCTTCAGACGAAAAATGGTGGTTAAACCAATCGCTGATTCAGATTTGGGAGACTCGCGCAGGTCGGCAACCGTTGAAGTAATACACGGCATCGTCGTAATCTTTGGAAGCCACGATATTGGGTATGAAATGATATTGGAATAAGCACTCTGTGGTGAACTCTTATGCCGCCACTGGAATAATGAAGTGGAGAAAGAAGAAGATTTTTGAAATAATGGAAGAGGTAGATTTGGAATTGGGACTGGATAATGAAGCAGATGGGTGGAGGAGGCGGACTTGGGGCTTGGATATACATATAATACTCCCCCGTCCCGGAGAATATGGTATATATTTTTTTTTTTTTTGCATGGAGATTAAGGAGTATAATAATTTAATGTAAAGTGAAGTGAGAGAAATAATATTTAATGTGTAGTGGGTAATTGTATTAGAGGTGATATGTGGAGCCCATGAGAATAGATTAATTGTTTTTGTGTGGGTCTCATGTATTAAAAAAGAAATATGATAATTTTAGTGGGACAAACAAAAAAGGAAAGTGTGTCAACTTCTGTGGGACGGAGGGAGTATTATTTATAATTATATATATAATATTATTTATTATTTATTAAAATAATCGAGTACTCGCGAGCTTTACGAGCTGAGCCGAGCTCAGCACGATAACTTAACGAGTATTAAATAGGCTCGAACTCGAGCTCGAACGACCACGAGTCGAGCTGAGCTCGAGCTTTTTCGAGCCGAATCGAGCCGACGAGCTACTCGATTTTCATAACAGCACATGTATTTGATACTAAAACGGGAATTAAGGAATATAATGTTTAAACGTATAGTGAGATTAGAAGAGTAATATTTTAGCGTAAAGTGGGTAATTGTGTTAATGTTATATATGGATCCCATGAAATATATTACTCCCTCCGTCTCCTTAAAAGGTATCCATTTCACTATTCCTGACATCCGCTTCAAAAACATCAATTTTCTCTATTTAATAAAGAAAATACACAATATGACTCACCACTTCCCTCTAATACAATTACCCATCATATCTATAATAATAATACTCCTTAATTTACGTGCAAAAAGCAAATAAAGACCTTAGAACCGTCTACGTGCAAACAGCAAACGAGTACCTTTCAAGGGGACGGAGAGAATAATTATTTTTTCATTTTGTCATTTACCAATTAGAAAAACATAACTAATGAAATAGGACATCCAAAATGAAATTGCGTAATTATTGTTATAGAAGGGAGAGAGTATATTTTAATTTAAAAGTAATAATCCATTACTTTAAAATAACAATAATAATGATAATAATTTATCATTATTATTTAGTCACTCATATAAAAACACTTTTTTTTTCTAGTAGAGTTGATACATTTGGTCTATTTTTGAATATGTAATCAAATCATGTATCAAGTCAATAACTTATAAAATTACAACCATTTACAAACTTTTTTTAAGGTAAAATGTAATTCAACTCATAATGTTCTCATCGTCCCGTGTTAATGTTTACATTTTCCATTTTAGTTTGTCGTTACCTTTTTTTTGATTAAGATAGGCCCACATAAAATAATTATTTTGTTCATATAGATCGGTCCACACACAATACTAACACAAATACTAATTTTACATTAAATATTATTTTTTTATTTTAATACATATTAAAATATTATACTATTTCTTAATTAACTTATAGTAAAAAACAAATGTAAATGTTAGGAGGGAGTACTCCGTGCTTAGGTTCTGCGCAGACAAAAATGACACATGGAATTGAAGATTTGATGATTAAAAATGAAAATCAGATGTTTTTTTTCGTTATTTTTTTTTTTAAAAAAAAAATACTAACTTTATTTTGTGACCAAAATACTCTCACCTTGCTCCGATCACTCCATTCCTATTTAGATTCCTCACCAATAATAAAGTGACATCTAAGCAATTCCCACCCACTGAAAAGCGACAGAATCCTAAAATGTTGTCGTACCTCAAAGTCCAATATTTCAATTATTTTCGTAAAACTACGTATCACATGATATCAGTACCTTTTAAAATTAAAAATTCATACAGATCCATTTTATCAGTTCCTTTAACTTATTGATGATTGAAGTTGCTCCGTTAAAATAGGCTTAACTTATTTATATCTAAATTAAGATACTACATTCCACTGTCCACTTATTAGTTAATTACCATTTTTTTTAATGTAAATTAAAATGTATTATTATTTTATTTTTAGTGAATATTGTTATTATAAATATGTGCATGGGTTTCTATAGCGCTCCCAGCCCAAAAAAAAAAAATTTCTTCCCTTTTTTTAAATCAAAGTACTACTAATAAATCGAAAATATCATCACAGACTTACTTAATAATTTAATACAATATTTTTAGAGAAAATATGATTTATAACTTTTGAAAATGATTTTATAATAGCCTAATAATATAATACTAATAATAAAATTTTAATGTATACGTAAATACATATATTAAAAATTACATAAAAAAACCATTATTCGTAAATTCATAGTCCTTGCATTTTTATAAATATTTTATATAAAATTATATTGAGAACCACGGAGAATGTCATGTCTTGTCACAGTCCAGATATCCCAATCATTGACCTGAAAATTTGTTGTTTGAAAATGTGATATTAAAATCTCAGTGGGTAATTTTGGCAGAATATTAATCAGTAAATAGATAATGATATGATTACTCTTTTTCATGACAACTCGAATCACTACCATATTTCATAGTCCATCGACTACTACCACTGTCACGACTTGTTAATCGCAATCATAAAATTCATGACTCATACGGCCACTACCATAAGAGAAGAAATAAGCATACTTCATATGCAAACCAATAATAACATCTAACCATTTTCAAATATTTTACCCACCTTTGATTCTCTTAAAATACTGTGTTACAATTTGAGTGGAAGAATGATCTGACGTCCTGCTCACCAGCACTTCACCTAGCACCAAAGGCTTATTTAAAAACCTTATATTTATAAATAAGTAGGAATGAAAAATTATCATTTTTCCTTTTATACCATAAAATGATAATATTATTCTTAGTAATAGTGTGATAAAAATAGTGCAATAGTAATAATAATAATATTAGTATAAATTGGTACCATCATTTTATGATTAGGTTAGAGGCTTGGCCTTTCTTTTAATCATAAAATGATAATAATAATAATAGTAATAATAATATATTAGTACTTGTAATTATAAGAATTTTCATAATATAAAATTTAATAATAATGATAATAATATTAATAATAATGATAATAATAAAAGTATGATAGTAATAACACTGCAACAATGAAAATTTGTATAATCATTTTATGATTAAATCAGAGGCTTAACCTTCCTTTTAAATCATAAAATGATATAAAAAGAATATATATATATATATATATATCTTGTAGAAATAAGTAAATAAACATGTACATATGTATATATATTATATTTGCATGTGTGTATCGTGTATGAATATAGAAGTATAGCAGAGGCTTACTGCTCTCTCTATTTGGTTCTAAGTGGTAAAAGAATGAGGTGATTACTTCTTATTTATAGATGAAGATTCTCACAGTCATTATTACTTTTTTCGTGGAAAAGATATTTCCTATGTACGATTACAGACATTTTCTTCATGCACACGCTAAATTTACTGACCATGACCATGCACGTACCTTCATTAATTACTCTTCCTTAATTTCTTATCTCTTTCCTTTTATTCATTCATTTATTATATATTTTTTTATATATATTTTGGCAGGTAAATTTTTTTGTCTAACGTATGCATAGAAATAATTAGAAGTTATATTTACTACTGATTTTTGTTTGATTTAAGTTCTTAGGTTTTATATATATATAACAGATTTATATAAAAATTTAAAAGTCCAATCTCATGGCTAAATATTTTGTGTATTTTATTACTCTCCATTAAATTCAAAATAGTGTTCTTTTTATTAATTTATTGGTGCTAGGAGTGCGGTTGAAACTTGAATGTCTCCATCACTTCTTCCTGTAAATTTTTAGAAGCAAAACAAATTATATTAGTAGCATTATGAAAATAGTGTAAAAATAATTATAAATATTTGGGGTATTACATCATCCCCCACTAAATAAAATTTCGTCCCCGAAATTTACTTACTCGCTTCCCTGTAAAAGTCTGGATATTTGGCTAAAATCTCGTCCTCACGTTCTCATGTTGCTTCTTCTCTACCATGCGTACTCCATTATACTAGTATTAAATGTATCTCTCGATTTCTAAGTTTTTTAGTCTTTCTCCCTAAAATGCTTATCGGTATCTCTTCATAGGTCAAATTCTCATTAACTTTCATATCTTTAAAATCAATCACGTGGCTTGGATCTGCAATATACTTCTGAAGCATTGATACACGAAACACATTATGAACTAAAGACAGTTCAGGTGACAATACCAATCTATAAGTCACACTTCCAACTTTCTCCAGTATTTCAAATGGTCCAACATACGTTGGCTTCAATTTCCCTCTTTTTCTGAATCTTATCAACCCTTTAATTGGTGCAATTCTAAGAAATATTTTTTCTCCAACTTCAAACTGTATATCCTTACTCCGTATATCGGCGTAAGATTTTTATCGATCTTGTGCTGCTTTGATTCTTTCTCGCACTGTAGTGATCACTTCTACTCATTTTTCTACCAATTCAGGATCTAAAATTTTTCAAACTCCAACTTTGTCCCATATAATTGGTGAGCGAAATCTTTTCCCGTATAGCGCTTTAAAAGGTGTCATTCGAATAGTAGCCTGGTAGCTGTTGTTGTAATCGAACTCTACTAATGAAAGGTGGGTTTCCCAGTCTTCCTCATGTTAGATTGTATACTAAAAATTTAGCTTTAGTATGAACAATGTTATAGCAATATTTGAAATGAGAATCATTGATCAAATAATTGCGTCTTATAATTTATTTATATGTTCGATGCAACAGTCCACTTACTTTATACTGTAGATAATATGTTGCGTGACAACACGCAGAAGATCATATTATCGATTTTCTTATAAGTATAAACAGATGCTCACAACCGAGATAGACATGGACACTCTATCGAGATGGTTGTAGTTTAATTTGGTATTAGTTTGTTTTGACTATAGAATCACAATAGTGCACTTTGTGTGTGTTGAGCAGGACCGCTTGAGATCATTTGACTTATACTGACTTTATAGTAGAACTTGATCTCAGTTATTATGGATGTTCGTGCTCTTAATCCCTGTACAACAACCTCAACACGTAAGGCAGTATGTATTTCTTTAATTCATCAATGGATGAGATTTACATGTATTAAATAAACAAAATCGGTGAGTTGGGAAATAGTGCTATCTCTATAGTATGTTGTTGATTGTAGAAGGAATCCATGTCTGACATAGGTTGATAATGTTCCCTTGAGGAGCTCATAAGGATTATCATGTAAACCCTGCAGGTGAATTTATTCTGGCATGATAATGAGGTTGAGTGGTACTACTCTTGGATGAGATATTAATTAATGGAGTTGTCAGTAACTTAATTAATTAATGGGCATTGTATATCTTAAACATGGGGAGACTGTCGGGCTTATAATAAGAAGGAGCCCAAAATATAATTTTGGGATTAGAGCGGCAGTGCAGTAATTATATTTTAGTGGAATATATTATTATTATTGCACTTAAGTATAAGTTTTGGGCTAAAGATGGATACTTAAGCCCAATGGAGGCCCGAATCTAATTTATCCTCCCGGTCCCTGTTGTAGCCCATATATAAGTCATCTCATATGTCCGAAAACCCTAATTATTTACGCCTAACACTATGAGGAGGGTAGAGAGAACAGCAGATTGAGAAGATCTTGAGGATCATCGCCCACACGACGTCAAGATTGGACTTGGGAATACAACAGAAGATCGGAAGGTTGTTTGCTGCTGTTGTCCGTCAATTTCTATAATTTTTATAAAATCATGTGGATCTTAGAACTGAACTTGTGATACGCCATTGGAAAGAAACTGAAGAGAGGATCGTTTTGGCGCATAGATCACTCGAATCGAAGATCGGATGAGGAAATAATGCCCAAAACTGTGAGGCTGCGCAGACTACCCACGAGAATCTTTCTTCTTCAACATACCCTGGTGAAAGGTAATACGTTTCTATGTATTCTTGCTTCCGCTGATTATAAAATTGTATGGAACCCTAATAGTTCACGTTAACCAAATGATCGAATACCAACAACTGGTATCAGAGCTTCGATTTTTTGGTGAAGCATGAAACTTTAGGCTAGGGTTTATGTGCATTATATGTGATTAGGGTTTTAGAACTTAGTTTCTTGGTGAACACACTAACTATACATGAAAGCACACGTTCACTGCACGACGCTCCTCATGCCAGTTGACATCACGGGGCTGTTACTTGATGGTTGAAGACTTCACACAGCGGTCGCTTCATGGTGAAAGTGAACGGTGGCGGCAGTACCATAAACGTCGGATGGAATGCAAGACGAGACAACAGGAGAGCGGCGCACTTGGCTGGACTGAGAGATGAGTCAATCCTCGATTTTTCAACTGAATTTGTTGTGCTGAGATTATCAAATAATGTCTGTGCAACAGCCCTATATCTGGTGGAGACAGTTTCCCTCAGGCGCAACGCAGGGTCGGAGTCTTCTTCCTTAAATCCTTGGTTCCATGCAGCGATCCTAAGTTCAAGGATTCGGTCAACATAGTGCCTTAAAGTTTCCGTCCCATATTGGGCACAAGTCTGGTATAGTTCAACAACCGAGTTTCTGTGAGTTCCATTCCTAAAGGGAAAATTTTTCATTTATTTATTTTAGAAACACTTTATAAATTTTTCTTTTCTTTTTTTTTCTTCCAAAAAAGTTTTCCGAGCACTGCCTGCTGACATGGCATGGTTCTCCGTGGGTCTATTGAAGTATTCTAGATGTTAATTATATACATTTAATAAATATACTCGTATATACTTTCAAGGATGTTATAAACCATAGCTCTGATACTACTCTATAGCACCCCGAGCCCAAAAAAAAAAATGTCTTCCCCTTTTTTTTATTTGAAATCAAAGTACTACTAATAAATTGAAAATATCATCACAGACTTACTTAATAATTTAATACAATATTTTTAAAGGAGGAAAATATGATTTATAACTTTTGAAAATGATTTAATAATAGCCTAATAATATAATATTAATAATAAAATTTTAATGTATGCTTGCTCACATTTTTGCATGTGTCCCGAAGTGTAGGGATTCAATTGTAGTTCAGCGTGTAACCAGGTAAAATTATCAAACCACATGATAATTCTAGACTAATTATTTAATCTAATTATGACAATTCTAATTTAAGACAATTTTGGGTATTTTAAGAGTGAATTAATTAAACCTAAGATTGCAGAAAATAATTACTAAAAATATAAAATAGTAAATAAAATAAATATGGAAGTATTCAAGAGAGAAGATAGATAGCTCTAGGCAATCCAGATTAATTGGGTCAACCTAAATTATTAAACAATTGGTTAGAATTCCTGCAGATACTATGAAAGTAATCACTTAACTATGTTAAATCCCTTTGGTGAAGTAAACTTAACACATAAATCTGATTTAAACCCTCAGATGCAAAAGAATTATTCATACTCCCTTTCTAGGTACTTCATGCTAAATTCCTAATAGGCTAGAGCACTAAACTTCCCTTTATAGGTATTTAAGAATTAATCCCCAATTCACACCTAACAATCTAAGAAACCAAATCCTTTAGAATGATAATTAATAAATATATTAGGTGTCCAATATTAATTATTCTAATGAATAAAGGTTATATGGGTAGATCCCCTTTACCCATAACAGATAGATAAATATAATTCCTTCTATGATACAAGCAATAATCATAAACATGCATAAGACAATGACATACTAATGAATAAGGACAGATCATATAAGATAAAAATATAAGTCTCAAATCAAAGCATTAATAAAAGAATAAGTATACTGCAGAAATCTATAACCTAATCTAGGTCATCAAGTCAAATTCAATTAATCCTTCAAAACCTAGAACTATCCAAAAAGTACTAGCTCATGGTGTTACAAGAAACACCCATGATTAGATATGAAAATAATCTCATGAGTCTATTATTCAAAATAAAGAAAGATAGAATAAGAAAAACCCTAGATGTGGCGTGATTCTCCGTTCTCTCTTCCGTGATTCTGAACCTTTTTGTTCACCTTCTCAAGTAAGCAATACTGATGAACTATCCAGGATGGGTGGATGGGATGGTGAATCTTGATTTCGGTATTATGACGAGGAAAGGGTATGGAAAAGTATGTAGGGTTATGGAGAATTATGGAGAGTTATGAATAAAAATCCCAAAATCTCTCTTTCATAGTTGAAGACTGTAAAAATTCCAAATTCTAATTCAAATGTGGGCTTTTTTACGTCAAAAATACGAACGGGCTGAGAAAATGACAAAAACGCAAAACTGGGCTCGCTGGGCACCGGCACGAGTTGTGCCAGGTATGACACGAGTCGTGCCGGCATATGCCCCCCTGATTCCTCGGCAGCTCTCGGCTTCACAAGCGTGGCGTGCCTCAACAGCTCTCGGCAGTACGGGTTGGCACTGCTGGGTGCTCTCGGCAGCTTTGGCGCTCATGCCTGCACATCTTTGCGGCACGGGCTGGCTTCCTCAGTGGCACGACCTGGCTCTCCTGGCCGGCACGAGTCGTGCCGGCTCTTCTTCTCCCGACTTCGCTCCCGACTTCATTTCCGACTTCTATTTTTGCTCTTTTTACTTCGTTTTCTACCTAAAAATACAAAATAACATCTCACATTCATCTGTAACACAAATTTATATAATTCAACCAAAAGATGCTCAAATACGGATATAAATACCACAAAACAGTGTTAAATCGGACCCTAAAACACGCAGATTTTCACACTAATCAATGTATACGTACATACATATATTAAAAATTATAAAAAGAAACCATTATTCGTAAATGCATAGTCCTTGCATTTTTATAAATATTTATATAGAATTATAGTGAGAACCACGGAGAACGTCATGTCTTGTAGCAATCCAGATGTCCCAATCATTAACCGAAATATTTGTTGTTTGAAAATGTGAGATTAAAATCCTAGTGGGTAATTTTGGCAGAATGTTAATCATTAAATACATAATGATATGATTACTCTTTTTCATGACAACCCGAAAGTTAGTCACTACCATGTTTCATAGCCCGTCGACTACTACCATTGTCACGACTTGTCAATCACAACCATTAAATTCATGACCCATACGGCCACTACCATAAGAGAAGAAATTAACATACTCCATATGCAAAATAACAATAATACCCAACCATTTTCAAACATTTTACCCGCCTTTGATTCTCTTAAAATACTGTGTTACAATTTGAGTGGAAGAGTGATCCGACATCCTGTTCACCAGCACTTCAACTAGCACAAAAGGTTTATTTAAAAACTTTCACCCATATATTTATATATAAGTAGGAATGAAAACTTATCATTTTTCCTTTTATACCATAAAATGATAATATTATTCTTAGTAATAGTGTGATAAAAATAGTGCAATAGTAATAATAATAAAAAATATTAGTATAAATTGGTACCATCATTTTATGATTTGGTCAGAAGCTTGACCTTCCTTTTAAATCATAAAATGATGATAATAATAATAGTAATAATATAATAGTAATTGTAATTATAAGAATTTTCATAATATAAGATTTAATAATAATGATAATAATATTTTTAATAATGATAATAAGAAAAGTATGATAGTAATAATAGTACAACAATGAAAATTTATATAATCATTTTATGATTAGGTCAGAGGATTAGTCTTTCTTTTAAATCATAAAATGACAATAATAATAATAATAATAATAATAATAATAATAATAATAATAATAATAATAAATAATTCGTATTATCATTTTATGATTAGGTCAGAGGCTTTGCCTTCCTTTTAAATCATAAAATGGTATAAAAAGTATATATATATATATATATATATATATATATATATATATATATATATATATATAGCGTATAAATAAGTAAATAAACTGTATATATGTATACATATTATATTTGCATGTGTGTATCACGTATGAATATGGAAGTATAGCTCTTTCTATTTGGTTCCAAGTGGTAAAAGAATGAGGTGATTACTTCTTATTTATAGATGAAGATTGTGACAGTCATTATTACTTTTTTTGTGGAAAAAATATTTCATACGCACGATTGCAGATATTTTCTTCATGCACACGCTAAATTTACTGACCATGACCATGCATGTACCTTCATTAATTAATCTTCCTTAATTTCTTATCTTTTTCCTTTTATTCATTCATTTATTATATATATATTTTTATATATATTTTGGCAGGTGAATTTTTTTCTAACGTATGCACAGAAATAATTTGAAGTTATATTTACTATTGATTTTTGTTTGATTTAAGTTCATAAGTTATATATATATATATATATATATATATATATATATATAAACATAATAGATTTATATACAAATTTAAAAGTCCAATCTCATGGCTTAATATTTTGTGTATTTTATTACTCTCCATTAAATTCAAAATAGTGTACTTTTTATTAATTTATTGGTGTTAGGAGTGCGGTTGAAACTAGGATGTATCCGTCACTTCTTCCTGTAAATTTTTAGAAGTAAAACAAATTATATTAGTAGCATTATGAAAATAGTGTAAAAATAATTATAAATGTTTGGGGTATTACAGTTTCTTTTCAGAAATGAAAAATTAAGATTTTTGTGATGAACGTCTAAATAAAATGAATTTTTGAGGAACGACGGAAGCTAATTACTCCCTCCATCAGCCCGAAAGAGAGTTTTTACTTTTGTGCACGTTGTTTAAGGAGTATTATTATTTAATATGTAGTGGATAGTTGTATAAGTGGGAGTATGGACCCCATATTTTAGTTGTGTTAGTGGGTGTGTGTGGATCCCATGTGTGTAAAAAAAGAAATGGCCCTCTTTGGAGCGGACGAACTTAATGGAAAAAAGACCCTCTTTCGAGTGGATGGAGGGAGTATATTTTTGAAAAAAAAGAAGTAAAAGCTCTTGTGCACTCGGGCACACAGATTTATGCCCGTGCGCCCAAACTTAACCCTGCCCATATTACAACCCGACCTGGAGTATATAAGAAGAAAAAAAGCCCTAATTTCATTCTCAGCCATCACCCTACTGCTCTCTCTCTCTCTCTATAATTCTCAATTAGCGTTGTTCCTCATCTCCGTTCTTCGTCTACTCTCGTCGCCGATTATCAACGATGTATGCTGTGGCATCATCGACTCAACGCGTGGGCTATATTATAGCTAAAAGGATCCTCTACGCACATTCGAAGATGTATATTTTTGATTTCTTATTTCTGCAGTTTTCCTTTTCTTATTGGTAATGTACTCGAGAATCTAACATTTAGTTTTTCTTCCAAATTTGTTTATAAATTTTGAAAATTTTATCATACCAATCCTAGCTTAGGAAGACTAGATTTCTGGCTACTTTTAAGTTGTGCCATTTTACCTAAACTTGCTTGAATATAAGTTTGACGAAGTGAACCTTCTCTTCATTAATTTCAAAGCTACATGTATTATATTTTGCTTTCGGTTAAAAAGGTAAAAGTATGTGCAAATTATAGTTCCAGGTAGTATATTGGTCCATTTGGTTGGAAAGAAATGAAAAAATTATAAGAACTCATGTGAATTCATAGAGGATGTTTGGAGTAGGGCCAATTAAAAGTTACTATTTGTTTATCAGGTTATTGAATTTTAAAAATATTTAATTTTTAGATTTATAGTTCCAATTATCAGGTTAAATGTGGGGTGGTTTTGATGCTTATTATGCTTATAAAATTATTTATTATGACTTTTATTTTCTTTGAAGGCTGAGATTCGACTTATACTAAGGGCTGAGATTTGCACTCAAATCAAAATGAGATGAGAATTTGAGTAACTAAATTTGCATATGAATTATACGAGGAGAAGCCTCGGGTTTTAAAGGGAGCTAAGGAGAAAAAGGAAAAGGCACTAAAGGTTGCAGAAGAGAAGAAAATGGCTGCTAATGAGAAATTAAAAAAATTGGATAAAGTTAAACTGGAAAAGAGGTATATCAGATGGTGTTTGTTGGCTGCTTACAACTTTTGGATACATTATGTTGATGATTATTATATGACTAGTATGTTAAATTAGTATAAAGTGACAATTTTTGTTTTGTATGTGAAGGAAATATCCTACTTTTTTCTGTCCTTCATTTACATTTTGCTAATTTGTACTTGAATTTAATCAGTGTGATTGTTCACTGAAAAAGGTACATTGTTGATGCGTAAAGGGTCATGTAAAGTGTATGGAGTTTACAGTATTTTGAAAAGGTATTATAACATGGTGCATAGGGTATATTGTTGTTGAGTAAAGGGTACACTATTGTCATGTAAAGTGTATAGATTTTACAGTGCTTCGAGTTTATGTTGTTAAGATATTACGGCATGGTTCAAAGGGTACACTATTTATAAGTAAAGAGTATACTGTTAATGAGTAAAAGGTACATTGTGGACATATAAAGGTTATGAAGTTTACAGCATTTTGAGTTTATATTGTTAAGCTTTTATGGCATGATGCAAAACTGCAAAGGGTATATTGTTGATAAGTAAAGGGTACTTGTGATCATGTATATGGTATATTTGAAAAGAGTATATTACTTATGAGTAAAGGGTATAGTGTTGATAAATAAAAGGTACATTGTGGTCATGTAAAAGATATAGAGTTTACTTACAGTATTTCGAGTTTATATTGCGAATAAATATCAAAATTGGTCATGTAAATATGACGTTTTCCAACTTTAGTCCTTTTTCTTTTGCAATTCTCAATTTTGGTCTTTTTTGGTTCACTTTTAGTCATTTTAGTCCAAATTTAATCTTTTTTGTCCAAATTTAGTCCTTTATGTTAAAAAAAATCCAAAAATGGTCCGAAAGTGTATATATTTAGGACCAAAAGTGGACCAAAAAAGGACCAAATTTTGAAAAAAAGATCAAAACTAGAAAAGGACTAAGAATGGACAAAAAAGGACCAAAATTGAGAATTGGAAAAGAAAAATGACTAAAGTTGGAAAACGTCATACTTACAGGACTAATTTTGATATTTACCTTTTATATTGCTAATGTATTATAGCATGGTTCAAAGAGTAAATTGTTAATTAATGATTAAATGGTATATTGTTAATGTTTAAGGGTATGGAGTTTAGATCTATTGTTGACAGTGTTTGAAGTTTATATTGTTAAGGTATAATGACATGATGCAAAGGGTATATAATTTTATACTAAAGGGTATTAACACTAAATACTAAAGGGTATAATAATGTTTTAAAAAGATTTTTATGTATATAGTTCCATTAAGAGAAAAAATTCTTACTATGCATCCATGCCTAGAAGAACACATGATCATCAAAGTTTTACTTAGTCCAAATTCTCACTCAAAACGCCACATGTAACTGTATATGTATAAAGCTATTTTAGAAACATAAGCTTAGAAGTTCAATGAGTAATCAATCATCCATACATAAAATCAAACTTGAACCTCAATTAGTCCAAGAAACAACATGACACTCATAAAACAGAGAGAGAGAACGACAATAAAACTAAAAACTTAAACAAATTGAAACTCTAAAATTTGTTTCCATTGCTGATCGTTCGCGAGTCGACTCGTACGGATGCGGCGAGGGACAAAGATAGACACCGCATACATGCGCATCCCATGGCCAATTCCATGATTTACTTACACAAGAATTATTAATCAGCAATCGATAATTTCAATTGAAGAACTTCCAATGAAGAACTCTTTGATCTGTAGTTCAATTTCCTTGTTGGCCTCTGTCGAGGGTTCAACATCGCTAGCCTCCATATCTCGCCGTTCCAACAACACTTGTTTGTCCGTCACAACATGGGCATGATCGCCTCCTTCATAGATAATCAACGACTTGTGAGAGTTGGTAATCCAACTTATATCCTTCGCCACCTTAAATGAATAATTTCAATTAAAGAACTCTTCAATCGATTTCAATCACAATCAGCGATGAATTTTGTTGAGATTGGAAAGATTGAAAAGAAATCAATAATGATTCACGATGGAGCAAGTGAGCCCTAAATTCTAATGTTTTCCTTCTTTATATATGACTTGTTTTCTTATGAGTCGATTCTTGAGCACATAATTAGATCTATGTAACCGGACACATAAGAGCCTCACTAAAAAAAAAAGTAATAATTTCCTAAAACGGTCCACTCTTCATGAAAGTTAAATACACTTTATTTCAAATCTTATTTATTTTAGTTTTACTATAAAAATCAATCTACATAAAATAAAATACACACAAAAAATTGGGACATCTTTATTAATGTTTCAATTAAATAAGTACAATAATTAAAATATACATTTAGAGATTTAATAAGATATTGAAAAAAAAACTAATACATTTCAATAAGCAGATTAAATATAAATTTTAAAAAAAATACATTCATAGAAATTCGAATTCACGACCACCAGAAAAACAACAATCCAATCATATCTCATCAATGCCAAAATCACCACATTTGACACCTCACATTTTCATAATGTATTTATGAAATCTTATTTTACTTAAATATAATAAAAAGAGGGGGCGTCTATTGACATCCCCAAAATTACTATATGTACCCAAAAAATATATAAATTAAATCATTCTTAATTAATAAGACATAATTACCCTTATAAATCTTATATTTGTTCTGTTGTTGGTTAGGTTGCAACAACAGAACAAAACGTAATCAAAATTCATATATATTATCTGTTCGCTTGCAACAATCGAATAGAATCAGAATTTACCCACCCTCCAACTCCACCTATAAGAACACCTCTTTCATGGGTCCCATCGTTAGTTTCCTGTGCAAACGAGGGCCCCACTTCTAGCCAACATTTACCGTTACTTTACATACATTGGAGACACTGACAACACAGGGCTTCCGTACACTTTGTTTACTTCTCCCGGTGATATCGTCCAGGACGGTCTATACGGATATCAGAACCTATTCGATGCATGGTGGATGGAGTGCATTATGCATTGGATAAGGTCGGAGGACGAGGCGTGGAGGTCGTCATTTCGGAGAGCGGCTGGCCGTCGGACGGCGGAGTGGGTGCGACAATGGATAATGCAAGCACTTATTCACAATTCTGATTATGTTTGGTTGTTGTAAACGGACAGATAAGATAGATAAATTCTGATTCTGTTCTGATTCACAATGGATAATGCAAGAAATTATATTCAGAGAGGTAGGAGTGTGAAAGATCGATGAGGAAATTTACAATCTTGTTATGCGTTTTGGTGAGTCGAATCTTTCTCCTAATTGATCTGGTTAACGGTGCATTGCAACATGCTACCTCCACACCAGAACCAGAATTCATCGCTTTATGCAAAACACTCCAAGCATAATCGTAAATAAAATTTAGTTGAGAATCAGAAGATATGATAATGCAAGCACTTACTCATAATTCTGATTTTGTTCGATTGTTGCAACTGAATAGATAAAATAGATGAATTCTAATTCTATTCTGTTCAGTTGCAACCGAACAAATATAAAATTTATAAGGATAATTATGTCTTATTAATTAAGGATGATTTAATTTATATAGTTTTTTGTACATATAGTAATTTTGGGGGTGCAAATAGCCCCCTTAAAAGATTGTAGCGTGATTTACACTTACTGCTAGACATGCACCCCGGTTCGGAACCGCCGGTTCCGGTTCCGAATCGGCGGTTCCGGTTGCAAGGTAGGGGGAACCGGAACTGAACCGGGGTACGAAGGTTTCGCTTCCGGAACCGACAGTTCTGGTTTTAAATTTATTTTTTTTTGGGTTTTAAGCGTAAAAAGTGAAAAAAAAATTAAAAAATCGACGGTTCGAACCGGAACCGCCGGGTTTTTTCCCAAATATAAGGAACCGGAACCGAACCTTCCTTAGCCGGTTCCGGTTTTTTTGGCCGGTTCCGGAACCGGCGGTTCCCCGGTTCGAACAGCCGGTTCCAGTTTTTTGGTGCATGTCTACTTATTGCTCATTTGATAGGTGAGATAAAATAAGGGAGTTTATATAAAGATGATATTCAAGTGAAGATAAAAATTCATAATATGAAAAATAGAATTTGTTTGATATGTTGTATTAAAATTAATATAATAAAAAATTGAGGTGTTTGGTAAGAGATAAAGGAATTAAGATGAATGGTCAAATTACTTTTACAACCCTTGTTTATATTTTTAATTGCAATTTTACCATTGACTACATTTATTTCCATCATACTCTTCATTCATAAACTGCAGGTACTAAAAATGATAAATAAAGAATCACCCAAATAAAGAACTCCAGAATAAGTTTGTGTGGACCTCAATTGCATCGAGGTAGCACGGTTGGAGATTGGAGTGCACAACAAAGATTTCATATGCAATTAATAGATGAACAGCAGATCTTCGATGGAGGTCCAAACACGAAACCCAAATTAACATTTTCATCTCTTGATCCAAACATGAAGGTCCCCTTTCTTCTTTCTTATCAATGCTTGTTTGGCAGCACTGGTGGCATATTTGTTGAGATTTGTTTAAGTATCTTAGATCTGACATCTTTTTAAGCAGCTTCACATATTAGAGCCTCCAATTCTTCATTTGTCATGGCATTTTCCGTGAATTTGGGATTCCTCTTAATTGATTTCAATTTTGGATGATTGTAGCTCAATTTGCAGTCAAAAGCTAGACCACATGTAAGATCAGAAAAATTATATTCGAATGAATGTTCGATTTGTGTAAGGGAGATGAAGATTTTTGTCATAGAGAAAAAAAAGGACAAATAAGTCATTTTCTTTCCTTTTATTAAATCATTGTATAACGCATAATTTAATACTGCAATTTGGGTGAGGTGAGATTTGTTTTGTAAAGCACTACAGTAAATTTTCACGGGTTGAGAAATTAGCGTCGCCCCAGAACAATTTTGTTTAGAATACCAAACACTATAAGAAGTTACATTAAATATAGCATATGCTCGTAATATGCCTTATCAAACGCGCCGTACTTAAATTTTTTATATGAGTTGCACCCAATATAAATAAATTTAACTTTTAGAGTATACATTTTACTCTAAAAGGTACTCAATCCGTAACACTAATTACCGCATACTTTCATTTTGATCCGCCCTAAAATTTATGCACATTTCTAGAAATGAAAAAAATATATTACAATACTATTCACTTTTACACACATTCTAACAACTTTACACAACTTTTTTATTAAATTATTTAAAATATTCTCTTTTTACATACATTCCAACAACTTTACACATCTTTATACATAAAAAATTAACTTTTCTTAATCTCCGCACACTAGAATATTTGCACAATTTACCGGGATAGAAGGAGTATTAATTTAAATAATAGGATATTATTTTTTATTTAAAAAAGTATTTGGTTGGAATATAAAAAAATATCAATATAATAATTTCTTACTAGCTAGCTAAGATTTTTTTTTTTTACTTTTACAAATTAAGAGTAATAATTTTTATTTTAAAATGTACTCTTTTTTCTCCTAAATAAATTTAAATATTACTCAATTATTTGTTACAATATTATCTTCACACTTACATAAAAAGATATACACTCAACCCAAAAACATCAAAATGCACTTTAATTTTAAAGTTGGCATCCCACATTAACGTACTTCTATGCTCCCTGAAAACTTCTCAAAAGATGACTCCATTGGATTACTCCAAGTGAAACACGATTAGTTCTATAACTTTCTAGTACTGAACACCAAAAAAGAATGATCACTTTCTTTTGTGAAAATAATATTAATCAATTCATTTATCTCATTTTCTACTCTAGAATCCATGATCTTTCCTATAATCAAGGAATACTTTATTTGACCCATATTCTCGACAATCCCCAAAACAGAGGACCTTTAAACATCCCTTTTAGTTTGATGAAGGCCACTCCAACTATGATTTTCCTAGTCTTTGCTCAATACTAGAGTCTTATATTTAAGTATTACTCCGTTTTGTTTTGCATGATTCAAGTGGTTATGCACATCTCATTAAGTCTTATGAGATACTTGAAGCTCTTGACTCAAGCCCGCCGCCTCTTGCTTAAGTCTTATCTACTCTCTTAACACCATCAACCATTCCAACGTCGTAATATTGACTTATGCTAAGTATGTTGTTCTAAACTATTGTTATTGGGCATCAGGGATTCAACCACTTGATTATAAGTCAACAATTCTTCGAAACTAATTGATGAGCTCTACAGAACCAATGAATATCCTCACATACAATGAGAAGTCTTTTCTAACATGTTTTGTCCCTACTCACACTCTTTCTGAAAACTTCATCGAGGTTTATCCATCATTAGATAGATCCAATTCAAACATGCATAACTTGAGTGTTCTAATGATGAACACCGAAAGGATAATCAACTTTGTTGTATGGATAGTATGAATCAATTCATTTATCATTAATTTAGAGCTCCATGATCTTTCTCATAATCAAGAAACGAATATTAAGCAAACTCACTTTTTAACTTCCTATATTAACTTTTGAGGGTTTTTTTTTTGAAAAATAATGTATAATGTGAGTTATGTGTGTTAGGTAAAGATAACAATTTAAATTTAAAATATAATATAAAATTATAATGTTGAGTAACATTTTCTTTTTTTAGATGTAAATATAAGTATAAGATAGATAAAAATGAAAAGTATGAAGATATACGAGTAAGGACGGAGTGTTCTTTTAATATTTTAATATACTTAAAATAAATTTTGTAGGAATTAATCATTTATAGGGATGGCCCGAGCCGATCTAAACCAATATCTTATAATTTTTCGTTTGTTAGAAATGAAAACAAATTGCATACTATTTGTAAATTATATTCAAAGGATATGATTTTAATTTATAAGTTTACTCAAATCAATTTCAAGTGAATGAGTAATTTACACATAAATAATGGTAATTTACACATAAATAATGGGATAATTTCAGATTTAGTCCCATAAAAATTGCTTAATGCCAAAAAGGTCATAAAATTGGCAGATTTAATTTCATAGGAATTTTTCATCAAAATCCGTTAATAGTTGATGAAATATTTTGAACCATTAACAAGACCAAAATGGACTATGTCTATTTTGAAAGATAGAAAATAATATAAATCTGCTAGTTTATAATAATATTATAAGTTAATTTGGGATAAAAATTTTAAAAAATTATTATTATAATATTCTTATGGGACCAAAATCGCTAGATATGATAGCAGATTGAATCAGCACAGGCCGTTGGATCATTTTCCTTTTAATGTATACCATTGAATCAAATTTAATTCATATTTAATTTCAATGCTACCTTTTTAGCCGGTTTCCACGCTGCAGGCAGGCGAGAGGATGGATGACCAATGTCACAAGGAGAGAGAACTGACCAATGTGATAAAGAGAGAGAAAGTGACACCAAGAAGAGAGAGAACCTACTGAAGAGAGAAAGAGAAAGAGAAAGAGAAAGAGAAGGAGAAAGAGAAGGAGAAAGAGAAGCAAGAGGAGAGAGAATCTACTGAAGAGAGAAAGAGACAGCACCGCACAGAAGCCATCGCTCCATTGCAAAGAATACTTCTTACCAAATTAAATAAAGGAATAAGACATACTATATTTTAAAAAAATCAAATAAACTAAAATAATAATGATATCACACCATTGGAAATAATATTTCTTACCAAATTAAATAAAAGAATAAGACATACTATATTTAAAAAAAATCAAATAAATTAAAACAATAATGAATATATAAATTTAAAAATAATAAATTAAATATATGCAAATATTAATATTTATGTTTTAAAATATTCAAACAATATACTTATTATATATAGATAATTACAATATAATTTTATGTATACACCGCATATTATATTATATTTTAATTACAATTACAGAAGGTAAATGAAAAAATAAAAAAATAAAATTAATAGAAATAGATTACATTATAGGAATGAGAAAAAATATATTATTACATATTTCAATTACATAAGGTAAAAGAAAAATATATTTAATAAAAATAGATTATATTACGAAAAAAAGAAAGTAATGAGATTTAAATAATTATAATAGAGTAACATCTTTTATAAGGGTAGATCTAGCGTGAGACCGTCTCACGTGAGACCATTTTACACTTTTTAAAATAGTTATCACTTTTGATATAAAACATTAGTCTCATTTTACACTTTTTAAAATAGTTATCACTTTCGTTATAAAATATTACCACTTTCGCTATAAAATATTATCACTTTTCATTTATACATAAATTGTTCATGAAATAACATTATAACTTATACATAAATTGTTCATGAAATAACATTATAACTTTTCATTAATTTAATATCACTTTTCAGTACAAGAGATATCACTTTCTGACCGTCTCACGTAAAACATGAGACGGTCTCACACAAGTCTTTGCCCTTTTATAAAATGAGATAAATAATTTTATAAAAAAAGATAAATAATTATTAAAGCGTAAAATGATTTTATCGTGTGATAGTCTCACACGAGACTGCCCCAAACTTGTTTTAGATTATTTACAATAGATTAAAAATATAAATCATTTATAAAACGAGATAAATAATTTTATAAAACAAGATAAATAACAATTAAAGCGTAAAATGATCTTATCGTATGATAATCTCACACGAGACTGCCCCAAACTTGTTTTAGATTATTCTATAATAGATTAAAAATATAATATTTTTTATTTTTATATTTGAGGTGAGTAATACTTTTAACTCGGATATGTTTTGATTTTTATATTCACATTAAGGGTGAGTAATATTTTTAACTAGGATATGTTTTGATTTTTATATTCACATCGAGGTGAGTAATATTTTTCACTTAGAAAATTATTAGTTTATTATTTTAAAGAATAATTTTATTATAATAAAAAATATTTTATTAAAAGTTTAAGATATACACATATAACTTTTACTTATATTAATTTAAAGTGAAAATTACAATTAAGAAAAAAAATATATATATAAATGATATTAATTTTAAATTAAAAAATATTATAATTCATTATCAAATTATTTCTTTAAGTACACGTATATTAAACAATATCAAGTTATTAAGATATACAAAGATTATATATAAAATATCAAATTATTAAGATATAAAAAGAGTATATTTGGATAATATCAAGTTATTAAGATATATACTAAGATTATATTTAATAATATCACGTTATTAAGATATATAAAGAGCATAATATATTAACATTTTAACAATGCCAAACAATTTTAATAAATTGAGATTAGGATATTAAAATATATTAAGATTAATAATTATTAGGAATTAATATTGTTTAGTACAAAGTATATACCTTAATATTACTACTAGATACATTATATATATTTTATTAATATCAGATACAAAAATATTTAATAAAAAGTCCTAACTACCCCTTTAGACATACTTAGTTGAATACATATATTTAGTTAATAGGATAATTAGAAATTTACGTTTAAATTATCAATTCATTTCCTATGTTAGTTTTCTCTCTCCACAAAAATCACTCCCCCTCCATCGCTCTCTCTCCTCTCCAGCGATAATGGCCGCCGCTGTCCTCCTCAACACCCTTATCTTACTCTCACCACTTCCCTTTCCTCTGACCCACTCGTCTCTGAACTCTCCGCCCTTCAATCTCACTCCCCCATCGATGTTATCCACCTCGCTGATGCACTCCTCCGTCGCATTCTCTCCGATCTTTTTGTTACAATCTCCGGTCAGATCTTCAATTGGAAATGCAAACCCTCGCTGCTATTTCCATGTCGGAACTTGCTACCATATGACATCAATCATGGACAGCGGCGTCGATCGAACCCCAACGTGTTCCAGCTGCCGAAATCGCAAGCTCCGCCACCTAATCTAATCAGAGCTGCCACCGCTATTGTCGGATTTCAGTGCCGGCAGCCAACACACGTCGACTACCAGAAAATGCGAACCTATCGCTGGAGACCGCCATAAAAGCAGACCCAGCAACCGACGTCCGTTGTTATCACTGCGCAAACCAACACGGTCAAGATCTGCCGACTCGCCATCATCATTCCTTATCTGAGCGCCCAATTCGCGTGTATGGTGATGGGATCTACAATCTCTTCCATTTCGGTCATGCTCGCTTCCTTAAACAAGCCAAAAAATCAGAGGCTTTCTTCTATGCTCTTGATTTTTATCAGATACGTTTAGAGATTTTTTGTATTCAGAAATATTTTATCTGGAACCTATGAAGAAGTGCGTGCTACTAGGTATGCATTCATCTTTTGCATTTCTCAATTCATAATATTAATTTAGGACTTTTCTTCTACTTTGTAATTGTTTATTGGTTAGGTTTACGATTTGGAATCCCGTCATCCATTCTTTGTTAGTAATATATGTTGGTGATCGATCGTTGGGTTAGCGTGAACTGTTAGGGTTCCATGTAAACTTAATCAGCGGAAGCAATAAGTATTCAAAGTTCGCATTACCTTTCACTAGGGTATGTTGTTGAAGTACAGCTGCAGAGAACAACCTCTTGATCTTCTGTTGTATTCTCCAAGTTCAATCCTGACGTCGTGTGGGCGACGATCTTTAGGATCTTCTCAATCTGCTTTCTGTCCTCTCTTTCACGTTGAAAACAGCGCAGAGTGAGGGTTCCAGGAAGTTGAGATAACTTATATATGGGCTACAACAGGGACCATGAGGAGAAATTGGAGTTGGGCCTCCATTGGGCTTAAGTATCCAAGCTTAGCCCAAATCTTATACTTAAGTCTAATAATAATAATATAGTCCACTAAAATATTATTACTGCACTGCCGCTCCAATCCCATAATTAGATTATGGGCTCCTTCTTATTATGAGCCCTACAGTCTCCCCATGTTTAAGATATATAATGTCCATTAATTAATTAAGTTACTGACAACTCAAATTAATTAATATCTCATCCAAGAGTAGTACCACTCAACATTATTATCATGCCGGATTAATCCACTTGCAAGATTTACATGATAAACCTTATGAGCTACTTAAGGAAACATCATCAACCTAAATAGGACACGGATTCCTTCTACAATCAACAGCACACCATAGAGACAGCATTATTTCTTAACTCACCGAGTTTGTTGATTTAATACATGTAAATCTCACCTAATGATGAATCACAGAAATATATATTGTCTTACGTGTCAAGGTTATTGTATAGGGATTAAGAGCACGAACATCCATAATAACTGAGATCAAGCTCTCTTATATAGACAGTATAAGTCAAACGATCTCAAGCAGTCCTGCTCATTACACAAAAAGCGCACTAGTGTGATTCTATAGTTAAGACAAACTAATATCGAATCACACTACAACCATCCCGATAGATAGTCTTCGTCTATCTCGGAGACTATCTCGGTTGTGAGCATCTATTTATACTTTATAAGGAAACCAATAATATGATCTTTCGCGTATTGTCACATAACATATTATCTACAGTAAAAAGTAAATGGACTTTTGCACAGACATATAAATAAATAATTTATAATATGCAAAACGTTTGATCATATGATTCTCATTTCAAATAAATTGTTAAAACGTTATTTCATACAAAAGTCAGACTTTTAGTAGACAATCTAACAATATAATGGTGATAACACGTACTCCCGACAACTATTATCTCTTCGAAGAAACAATTGATGTAATTCTGGCTCATATCTCAGAAATATGAACACGAGGAAATTCGATGTACGAGGAAATTAAAGTTGAACACGAGAAAATTCTGCGTATTCAATGGCTCGTGTTTACATTTTTTACTTTTTATTTTAGAAATTTGAAATTCTTCGTATATGTGAGGTTCAATTTGCTGGAGTTTTCATCAACGATTTCAGCATTCAATGTGGGTTCAATTTCTTTGTTTTATATTTTTCGTATATTTGAATTTTCGTATATTGTGATATGTATTCAGAAGTGTTTTGAGATATGTATGCAGAAATGACTTCATTAGGGTTTTAATGTTTGTGGGTGGAGATTCATATCTTATGCGTCGAATAAGTTTATGAGATTAGCACTATGTATTCAGAATACATAAAAACAAATTTATGAGATTAGTACTACGCATTCAGAAATTTTAAGTAATGTATTCAGAATACATTTAAACAACTTTATAAGATTATCACTATGTATTCAGAAATTTCCAGTAATGTATTCAAAAATTTTCAATAATATTTATAGGGTTCATAACTATTAGGTACAATTTATAAATAAGTATTCAGATATTTAATGTTTAATAATGATATATTTAGAAATGTTTTCTCCACAAAACATTTAGGGTGTATTCAATATATTTCAAATTCTGAAATATTTTTTTATATTTAAAATCAATAAGCATTCAGATATTTAATGTTCAATAACAATGTATTCAGAATATACTTACTATTCACTCACAACGTGAATGTATTGGAGGCAATTTCCATCCTATTTTAAGGGAGGAAATCATGTAAGATAGTTATTTCTTATATTAGATTAATTTCTCTACCATTTTAAATTCTTTTTTAACACAATTAAATAAGGTTAAAAATGACATTTTATTCATCACTATTGTAGTGATTTATAATTTTTTTAAGATAATGTATCTACTAGTAATAGTTATATAGAAATTGTACCTAATAGTACTAGACCCTAATTATTATTTATTTAATTATTCAATAATAATAATCCTATTCACAAGTCTTTCTTTTGTGAGACGCAAGTAAGTTTTTTTATAAAGTATGCTGATTATATATTAAAGTACGATTTTACCTTGTTATAATATGATTTATTATTGATATGCTTTAACTATAGATAATCATATTTTATTTATATAATAATAAGCATATTTTAGTAATTGGTCGACTCGTTTCACAAGGGAGTATCTTCATTATTTACTTTGTATTCTGTTAAATATTACTCCATATAATTTAAATGTACAATGTTATTTAAAAATAAAAAATAAAAAAATACTTTAAAATTTATTAATAAAATTATAATTTTTATTGGAAATGAAATTTTATAAAGAAAGCAAGTACAAAACTAAGGCAAAGACTTGTGTGAAACCGTCTCACGTAAGGGCTTACGTGAGACGGTCAGAAAGTGATAACTTTTATAAAGGAAATTGAAAATAAATTAATGAAAAGTGATAATAATATTTCATGAACAATTTATAGTATAAATTAAAAGTTATAACATTTTATAGAAAGTGATAACATTTTATAGCGAAAGTGATAACTATTTTAAAAAGTAAAAAATGATCTCACGTGAAACGGTCTCACGCAAGACTTACCCAAAATCTAAATGTTAAAAACTTACGCGAGATCGTCTCACTGATCTATTCGTATGAGACGGAGCTCCATTATAAAAAATTGACCCTCGCTTCAACCTAATTATAAAAAATTGACCCGGGCTTCAACTTATTTCCTCGCTGTATTGACACGACCATTTTTCTTTTCTTTTAAGTATTTTAATATTATTATTATTTACTATTTTTTTTATAGCCAAGGTTGATTCATTTAATTTAAAAAATTTTGTTCTCGTAATTAGCATTTATGTAAAGGATAAAAAATATTATATTTATTAAAAATTGACACTTTATAAAAGTAATAACTTCAATTAAATATTTTGTGAGCAATTAATAGAAATTTTGAAAAGTGATAATATATTTAATAAAAGGTTATGTATAATTTGTATGTTGAATTATTTCATGAAAATTAATACTCCATTCGTCCCATTTCAGATGAAACACTTTTTATTTTTGGTTGTCCCATAAAAGTTTGCACCTTCTTAAAAAAGCAAAAAGTCAAACACAATTACCCTTCTCTATACACTTTATTTACAAAAAAACTATCCCTACGTAACACACCTTTCGCTGTTCAGGCCCCGCCGCCGTCCGGCGAGACCTCCTCCACCCCTGCCGCTTCTGATCCTTTTGTCCAATTCCCGGAGTTGGATGCTGCTTGTGAACAATACCCTTGGCTGATGGATTTGCTCATCTCAAAAAACATCGCGGATGATCAACCTGACCCTCCCATCACTGTGGATTCTGTGCAGATCAAGGCTTCATCTGGTTTGCTAGCTTTTGAGGATCTTCTAGAAAAAAACAAAGCTTTTGCTAGTTCCTCCGTATCCCCCCAGAATGAATCTGATCGTTTGAATATCGGTTCATGATCGGCTCATGATCACAGCAACAAGGATAACCCTACGCTTGTATCTCCAATTCGACACCCCTCAGATCCGAAATCTTTCGCAGCAAAGGTTTCAGCGGATGCGGATAATCCTATTCCTCGCATCCGTGCGGCCACATGCGAAGGGCCGATCACAGACCCCGTGGCGAGGCCGCTTGAAAAAACAGATGATACTGTTACATTGCATTTTAACAAATCTTTCTATGATAAAAGAGTAAATCTTTTTGCACAATTTGTAATTGCTAGGGTTCTCACACCACGTGGGAGCAGGCCTCTGAATCAAATTGATTCTGATAACATGTTCAAGAAAGCTTGGCAGCTTGGTGATATATATTCAATCCCACTTAGTAGGGGATATTTCTTGGTATTCATACCTGATGATGTTAAACGCATGCAACTGTTGAAGAAGCGGATTTTTGATATTAGAAAGATGCAGATTAGAGTGCAAAAATGGACTCCCACTTTCAACCCTTACAAGATAAAATCATCTTTGGTATCTGTATGGGTTCGTGTCTATGAACTCCCTCTGGAATTATGGCACAAAGAAGTCTTTAAGCAGATTGCTAAAGTTATTGGAGTTCTTATTCGTATTGATGAGAGGGCACTGGATGGGTCAACTGGATATTTTGCAAGATTACTTATTGATCTTGATATGTTAGAAGACCTCCCGCAGGAGTTATACATTGACAACTCTGAAATTAAAATTCGAATAGCATTTAGCTATGAGAATATACCAGAATACTGTACGTCCTGCAGTACACTTGGTCACAGTCCAGAGAATTGCTTGAAGAATAAAAAGAAAGCGGAGGATCGTAGGTCAAAATCTAAAAGGCCAGGAATTGACAAGGATAATTTTCAGGTTCCTAAGAAGGTCTGAAAAATAAAAAAGATAGTCAACTGCCAGTGGAACAGAGTAATTTGTTTGAAAGCTTGGATGACTTGGTAGATCATACAGAAAAGGGCAAGGATCCAAAATCAGATGTGGATGATCTTGAACAGAGGGATATCTCAGATAGTGAGGAAGAGGAAGATAACAGAGATGATGCTATTTCTGATCAAAAAAAGAGTAATGAGGAGAATAACAATGTTGATTAAGGGGAAGAGGATGACCACGAGATTCTTAAATATCCGGCAACAGATATTCAGTATGATAAGGCTGTGGTGATCTATCAGGAGGAACCTATTCCTTTGAAGGTCCTCCCGCCGGCAGGCGAGCAACAAGACTCGGTTATTGGGACAGAGAGCAGTGCCACACTATATAAACGTACAACACTACACTCAACGAGATCCCGTACCCCTGGGGTCAAGCTGATTGAAATGCATAATAAATCTTCGAAGAATATGCATTCTTCTGCTGTTCAACAATCGGATGGTCCAAGAAAGCCGCCGAAGCACGGCCATAAGACAAGTTTTAAATGAAGCCCTCTTCTGGACGTTAGAGGAATAGGGAGAGAATCTGCCCGTGCAACTCTCAAGCAATTATGCCGCAAGCATAAGCCTCATTGGCTAGCTATTGCGGAACCAAAGGTGCTATTCTCAGCCATCCCTACATACACTTGGAGCAGTCTTGGTCTTCAATTCGCTAAACAAAATCATCGAGAAGGCCTTCGTCCAAATATTTGGGTATTCTACAATGCTCAATTTATTTCTCAAGTTCGGGTAACCCTCTCCACTTCTCAGATCATGATTTTTGATTTATATTCAATGCTGCTGATTATCATTTTGGCTTCGTTCATGCTCACTCTGAGCATGTAAATCGTCGGTTATTATGGGAGGACATTTCTAACAATATAACGGATAACATGCTAATAACTGGAGATTTTAATTCAACCATTGGGGCGCACGAGAGGCTTAACAACTCTCAGCATGACAATCTTAGTTCATTAGAATTCAAGGAATTTCTGAGTAATTCAGGGTTGACGGATCTCAATCTGCAAGGTGCTAAATATACATGGGTCAGTAGGTCTTCTACAAGGGCCATGTGAGTTTCTAAGATTGATAGAGTGCTTGTTTCGGATGGACTTCTTGATAAATGAGATTCAATAATTGCCACGGCTTTAGCAAGACATGGATCGGACCATACTCCGATTTTAACGACCTGTGGCACCATCACACAAGCTCCAAAACCATTTCGATTTCATTCTATGCGGCTGGCAGATACAGGTTTTTTTTTAATAGCAGAGACTTCTTGGGCTAAATCACTTCATCATGATAATCCAATTGTTAAGTTTGTCACTAAACTTAAAAGATTGAAAAAGGACATCAAGAGTTGGAACTCTAACAGCTTTGGTAATGTTTTTAATGGTGTGGATGCTGCACTCAATACGCTTTGAGATATTCAAATTCAGATTGGTGAACAAGGTGATTCAGATGAGCTTTTTTGTCAAGAGATAGAGGCACATGTAGCGCTGAACAAGAAACTTCTTGATAAGCATCAGTTTTGGGTGCAAAAAAATAGGTGTACGTGGTTAAAGGATGGGGATAGAAATACAAATTTCTTTCACAAATCACAGAGAGTTGACAAGTCCAGATCTTCTATTAATTCTTTGCTTATTGATGGTGAAATCTCAGAAAATCCATGACAGATTGCTACATACATTGTTGATTATTATAAAAATCAGTTTGGAGCTCCTGAGGATGAAGCTAACTTCGATGATCTAGGTTTTCTTGCTCCTTTCATGACAGTTGAAGAAAACATAGCTTTAACATCTACCCCTACAAATGTTGAAATCAAACAAGCAGTGATGGATTTATCAGAGGATAGCGTCCCCCGGCCAGATAGATTCGGGGGATCATTCTATCAGAAGTGCTGGTATTTCATTAAAGAGGACACTTGTAATGCTGTTCAATTCTTTTTCTCCCAAGGGCAACTTCCATCTGGTATTAACTGTAACTTTGTTGTCCTGATTCCTAAAGTGGAAGAAGCTAACAAAGTGGAGGACTATCGACCAATAAATCTTTGCAATTATTTTTTAAGATTTTCACCAAAATCCTGGCATGCAGAATTGGTCCAATTTTAAGCAAGCGTTTGGGGGTTCATCAATTTGGATTTATTCATGGGCGCAATATTCATCATTGTATTGCGATAGCCTCAGAAAGTTTTAATAGACTCAATAACTCTACTCGAGGGAGTGTGGGATTTAAATTGGACATCAAAAAAGCCTTCGACACCTTGCGTTGGGACTTCATACTGCATGTACTGCTGAAAATGGGATTTCATCAAACTTTCATCTCATGGATACAGGTTATATTCACTTCAGCAAAAGTCTCGATTCTCATTAATGGCAGCCCTGAGGGCTACTTTGGTTGTGGAAGAGGAGTTCGTCAGGGGGATCCACTATCACCCCTTTTGTTTTACATAGCGGAAGAAGTATTAGGAAAATGGATATAAAGAAAGATTCATGAGGGGGAATTGGTTTTAGCTAAAGCTAACTGAAATAATTTTATCCCTCCATATCTCTTCTATGCTGATGACATTGTCATGATTTGTAGGGGTGATGAAAATTCTGTCTTGTGTCTCAAAAGCATTATGCAAGGGTATGCAGCCATCTCTGGTCAAGTATTTAATCCCTCCAAATCAAAGTTCTATTTCAGTAGACATGTTACAACACTTTTAAGAGACGCACACATCATTTGCTGGGCATCCGAGAGGGGAGTTCTCCATTCAAATACCTTGGCTCCCCGATTTTCATTGGAGCACCTAAAATAGTGCATTTTCAGCAGGCTACAGATATCATTCTTGCAACATTTCAAAGATGGAAAGGCAACACACTTTCGATGGTAGGTATAATATGTTTGATTAATTCAGTTATCATATCGCCGGCTGCTCACGTGATGATGATATATCGGTGGCCGAGGCATCAAATAAAAAAATTAAAACGGCATGTCGCAACTTCATTTGGTATGGGGATTCAATGAAGCGACATCACTTTACGGTGGGATGGAAGTGAGTATGTTTGCCTACTGCTGAAGGAGGCCTGGGTATTAGATCAATTAGAACGGCTAATGAGGCGTACGTAATGAAGCTTGCATGGGAAATCATGGAAGATAAAGACATATTAAGCTTTATTACAAACAGATGGTTTGAAGGAAGTAAACTGAGATCGGGATACATCTCCTCATCTATCCGAGGGGCATGTATAAGTCACATAAATCGGCTGAAGGAGAAGGAAATATGGATGGTGGGATATGATACGAATATCAAGTTTTGTCTTGATAATTGAATCGGAACACTTATAGCAGACATGATTGGCATTCCTCATGAATACCGAGCAAGTTATGATGATGTTATTGGAGATTATTTGTATGAGAGGGATTGGCATTTTACGCCAAGTTTTACACAGGCTTATCCACATATTGTGAACATGATTCTTAACACACACATGTCTTTGCACTTTGAAGACAATAGAGTGTGGACAAAATCTTTTCAGGGCAATGTTACTTCTAAGGTTGCATATGTCCATTTAATACATGTTTTCTTGGAGGTGAACTGGGAAAAATAGATATGGGCCCCATTTATTCCGGCAAGGTGATCCATCACGATCTGGAAAACTATCTGGGGAGTCCTTACTACATAGGACGTCCTATCTGCAAGGGGTTTTAGTGGGCCATCAAGATGCTAACTTTGCAAGAATGAAGTGGAGACAGTTCAGCACTTGTTCTTGACCTGTCTAGTGTCTGTAGAAATACTTAGGCATATTCTGGCAGGGTTTTCTTTTGGACAGCTGATGCATTTAGATCAGTCGTTTGTTGGGTTTCTGATGCAGGTTATGGAAGTCTCGGAAAGTTCACAGATTGCTTCAATTTGAAGGCTGGCTATGGTGACCTATGTGTGGATAATATGGCACAATCGTAATCTATTGATGAATGATGGGTATGATGATCAGTTGCATGATAAGATAGTGAGGGTATCCCAAATTAAAGCACATCTGATGGCGCTTATCAAGGAGGGTGGGAACTTCAACCTTGGAAGCATGAGTAACACCATGGCAAATTTCAATACGCTTTGATATTTCAGAATAAAGGGGAGTCCTAGGAAGGCTCCTACAATAATTCCTGTCAAGTTGCGTCCTCCAGCAGCAGGCTGGGTTAAGGTCAATGTCGATGGACATGCGAATGGTCGGCCTGGTGTTATCTCCGGTGGTGGTGTATTTCGAAATAGCAGAGGTTTTTTGATGGGATGCTTTACCTGAGGCTTGGGATATGGATTTGCTTTGGAAGCAGAATTGACTACGGCATGCATAGCCATTAAGTTTGCGCATGAGATAAATTGGAGACATCTTTGGCTTGAAACTGATTCGACTTACGTGGTTTATGCCTTCAAACAACATAACTCGACAGTTCTTGGAAGGTGATGGCGTGATGGAGGAAGGCGATGGATCTACTTAGGGAATTCACGTTCCATATTTCACATATTTATAGGGAAGGGAACAATGCAGCTGATACATTTTCACAGGTTGGATGGCCTTTGACATGGATGGATTCTGCGCCAGCTTATTTACATATTGTTTTGTTTCAAGACATGAATAGAGAGTATTTCAGATTCAGATAGGACTTTTTCGACCTTCTTGGTCTCTTTACTTCTTTTTTAGTTGTATTTTTTATGGACTTTCTTTTTTCTTTATGTGAAATGATATCTATTTGTCTAATACACCTATCATACTTTATCATTTATTTATTACCAAAAAATACTATAATACCCCTAAAAGTTATCATTTTCTTAATCTCCATGCCGGAAAGAGGGATGCAGACTTTCCTGGGACGGAGAGAGTATTAATTATAAAAAGTAATAATAATTTTAATAAAATTGATGGACTGATTTGCAAAAAAATGATAATTAATTAATTAAATATTTCAGAATAATAAGTAAGACAAATTAAAAGTGATACCATTAATATTAATAAAAAGGCTAAATTAATATTTTTAAAAAGTTTGAATTACCCTTAATTTATTAAATACACATCTTATATATTTTATAAAGTATTTTAAATACACACCTCTTTTTGGAAACATTCTTATCCAACTCTTTTACTAATAAAATTAAAAAAAAAAAAACCAAAACTCCACATGTTACCTCAATTGTTTGTAGTTTAGCCAAATTTTAGAAAAAAAATCTACAAAGAGTTGGTAGTCTCTTGTAAATTGAGTTTACATCATAAACTTTTATAAACCTTGTGGTTTCCCTAATTTAGACACCTTAGCATAAGGTATATAAGATTGAAAGAGAAATCACATGATTTACACCGTAAACTCGATTTACACAAGTGTTTGTTACCTAAAAATGAATTTAATAATTGATGAATTAAGATGAAGTAACAAAAAAAATAAATTAAAAAATATATACTCCCTCCGTCCCACGGCAAAGGTAGTTTTTGCTTTTTGGCACATTGATTAAGGAGTATTATTATTTAATGTATAGTGGGTAGTTGTATTAGTGGGAGTGTGAGTCCTATATTTTAATTATATTAGTGGGTGTGTGTGGGTCCCATGTGTGTAAAAAAATGGACTCTTTGGGTGGAACGTCCAAAATAAAAAAAATAAACTCTTTGGATGGGACGGAGGGAGTATATAGTATTGGGGGAGCCGGGGCAGGAATGGTGGCAAGGGGAGCGCATAGTGCTTGGCGCCGAGATGTGTATTAGTATGCACCCTATTTGTATATATGATGGCTGGGCACTCTATTAGTATGCACCTTAACACCTCAACACTATTGCTTTTCAGAATAAGAATTTTGCATGCATTGTACGGACTGGCTGCTTTTCTGCCCCTCAAACTTGTAACCGATTACGAATTGGGTCTTAATTGACCACGGGTCACCCAAGAATCACCCACAAATAAATTAGATGAAGAGTAGAAGATGTGATTATGGGAACTTGTCTCACATAGAAAAAATTTTGTGGAATGCCACACCTTATTAGTAGTTTCTCCTTCTGAAAACGATATATTTATTCAGTAAGTAATAAAAAAAAGTACCAAGTATTTAATAACTTCAACCAAAAGAAACCTAACTACTAGCAACATCGACTACTCAAGGCGTCTAACAAAATCCAAGAAAAAGACAACATTGTTAGAATAACAAGTTAAAATGAACGACTTCCATCTTGATGTTTTCGACTAAGCGCACATGTGGTATCTTGCGCCGTCATAAAATATTGCATTCTACAGTCCCAAACTTTTATTGCGCATGATGACAATGCCAACGTTAAGAGCATCATATATGTGATCTTTGAATGCCGCATGGATCGCACGTCTCTATATTCTCAATACAGAAACCACAAAGTCTATCTTCTCAGTATCCAAACCCCTATATTTCAAGAGCAATCTCTTATTAGCAATAAGCTAAAGCCAAAAGCTATGCTTCCTCGGAATCCATTTATGCCAAATATGAGAGAGAATAAACTCATACTATGCATAACCTCAGGATACAGAACCCTATAGACCTTTGATGCGATCAGTTTGTGGTCGGCAATATGCTTACTTCTTCCACATTCATACCCATCCTAACCTTCCTCCTTGCTATCTCCCCCACCTCTAACAAAAATGACCACGCTTATGATGTAGTGTTGCTTCTCGTCATATCCCTACATCTCATTCTTTTCAAGTACACTGCATGGATCCACCTAACCCACATTGATTGCTTGTTCAAACGAACATCCCATAAAGATGAACATAACAGCACATCATTCCAAGTCTTTAACTTCGTCAACCATAATCCTCTCTCCTTCTTAGGCTTATTGATATATTTTCATCCAATTAGACCCTTTCTCGCACCCCACAGAAAGTACCTCATCGATCTTTTATCTTCTTAATAACACCATCAAGAATTTTAACAACTGAGAACTAGGAAGTTACACCCCATACAATACTGACAAGATAAGCTCTGACTTCCAAGAGAAGGATAAGGTCTTAGATGACCATTTATGTATGTTATTTGTGACCTTCTCCTACAAAGAGGAATGCTTAAGTAAAAAACCAGTAAAGTACCATGCTGAAGGGGAGCTCCCTGCGAATGAACTCTTTCTGTGCATCAGTCATCCCTGCAAAGAAAATGAGACTTCTTATCTTGGCTAAAAACTAGCCTGAATACAGCTTCGAATTCAGTAAGACTCCCTCCCACTATTCTAGCTAACTGAATATCTCTATGTGCGAAGATGAGAAAATCATCCGCAAATGCTAAGTGAGTTAAGGAAAGAATCATGTACAACCTAGAGTGAAAAACATAGCCTCCTTGCTCAATCTTGGCTTTGAACATTCTACTATGATAGTTCATGCACAACACTAACAAGATCAAGATAACGGATCTCCTTGTCTTAATCCCCTCTCCCCTTTGAAGAACCCTCCAGTTGTCCATTTATATGTAGAGGGTATGAAGGAGTACAGACTCACTCCATAATCCTTCCTCTAGGCGCAATCCAATCCATAGAGTTGTATGCCTTCTAGATGTCAACTTTAATTGCAACTCTAGGCGCAATCCTTCCTCTACCCCAAACATAATGTTGAATAACCTCCTGAGCTAAGAGGATACAATCCCGGACGTGTCTTCCTTTCACAAAACCAAAATGGTTCTCGCCAACAATGTTTCCCATAAGCTCACTCATTCTTCCTACTTGCACCTTGGAAATAATCTTGTAGATTACATTGCAACAGGATATCTGTCTAAAGTCTTTGACAGTAGGTTCCAACTTCTTTTTCGAAATCAGTGTAATAAAAGTGGCATTCAACTATTCCAGAATTAAAGAACTCTCTCACTGCCTCACAAACACTCTCCCCAACTACATTTCAAGCTTCTCTAAAGAATTTAGTTGTGTAACCATCATATTCAGGAGATTTATCCCCATCCATATTCCATAATACACTTCAGATCCCCTCATCCACTATTGGAAGTAAAAGTACATTTCTTTGTTCATCATCAAGAACTCTTCGCCCCAATTTTGACCCCAATAAGCCCTTAATGATACCTTAGAATTCATCCACCATATCCTCTCTAGAATTAGTAGGCCCCTGTTGGTAAACATCCTGACCATTTCATTTTTAGTAGAATTTCTCTTAATGATATTATGAAAATATTTTGAGCCCTTAACTTGCAACTGAACATATTTATTTCGAGTGAGTGAGATGCAAATTTGCATCACTAAGGAAAATCGACCTCTTTACCGTCGTCTTTACCTCCTTTCACAACTCCGCATCATTAGAAAAATCATGATGCTCCTTTTAGACCTAAGCCACAAGTTCCTTATCACGCTTACGGATGGATGTTTAGTGTGAAAATCTGCGTGTTTTAAAGTCCGATTTAGCATCATTGTATGATATTTATATCCGTATTTGAGTATTTTTTGGTTGAATTGCATATATTTGTGTTACAGATGCTTGTGAGGTGTTATTTTGTGTTTTTAGGTGGAAAATGAGGTAAAAATAGCAAAAACGTAAGTCAAAAACGAAGTCGGGAGTGAAGATGGATGAAGAAGGGCCAGCACGACTCGTGCCGGTTAGGGAGGAGACTCTTGCCACACAATTGCACCAGATCGTGCCGCACATGCCACCGAGAGGCGCCCACACGACCGCCCAGCATGCCCCGGAGGAGCACCACTCGTGCCTTTCTTTGCACGACTCTTGCCATACTCAAATGACCGAATTTTCAGGATTTCTTTATATGATTAAATAGCCAAGGAAGAGAGGATCGCGAGAGCACAAAAATCACCTCAATCGGACACCGGATGAAGAAGTTATGAGTAAACCCGTGAGGTCGCGCAGGCAGCCGACGGGTGGCACGACCCCGTGCCATATTTGGCACGACTCGTGCCGTCCACCCAGCCAGCGCCCGTGCGCCCATGCCACCCAGCTACCGAGAAATACTGCACGACTCGTGCTACTGCCCAACGAAGGCCAATTGTCATTTTTCATCGTTTTCTTGGCCCGTTCGTATTTTTTATGTGAAAAAGCCCACTTTTAAGTCAGAATTCGGGATTTATCAGTCCTGAACTATAAAAGGAGTTCTTGGGGTGTTCCAAACTCTAACTCTCCATAACTCTCCATATCCATACGTACTTTTCCATACCTTTTTTACCACACCATCCCATCCACCCTTCCCGAAGAGTTCATCAGTGTTGCTTACTTGAGAAGGAGAACAAGAAGGTTTAGAATCACGGAAGAGAGAACGGAAAATCATGCCACATCTAGGGTTTTTCTTATTATTTCTTTCTTTATTTTGAATTATAGACTCATGGGATTGATTTCATATCTAACCATGTGTGTTGCCTATAACACCATGAGCTAGTACTTCTTGGATAATGCTAGGTTTTGAAGGTTTAATTGGTTTGAATTGATGATCTAGAATAGGTTGGATACTTGCAGTATTCCTATTTCTTTATTAATGCTTTGAATTTAGACTTATATTTTTGTCTTATATGGTCTGCCCTCATTCATGATATGTCATTGTCTTATGCATATTTATGCTTGTTGCTTGTGTCATAAAGGGATTATATTTGTCAACCTGTTATGGTTAAAGAGGATCTAACCATATAACCTTTATTCATTAGAATAATTAATATTGGACACTTAATATATTTATTAATTACCATTCTAGAGGATTTGATTTCTTAGATTATTAGGTGGAAATCGAGGTTTAATTCTTAAGTACCTATAAAGAGAAGTCTAGTGCTCTAGCCTATAATGGAATTTTGCATGAAGTGCCTAGAAAGGGAGTAGAAATTATTCTTCTGCATCTGAGGGTTTGAACCAGATTTATGTGTTAAGTTTACTTTAGAAGATGGATTTAACATAATTAAGTGATTGCTTTCATAAAAACTGCAGAAATTTTAACCGATTGTCTAGTGAATTAATTCAACCGATTTAACTGGAATACCTAGTGCTATCTATCTTCTCTCTTGAATACATTCATATTTATTTTATTTGCTATTTTATTATTTTTAGTACTTATTTTCTGCATCTTAGGTTTAATTAATTCACTTAAATATCTAGATTTGCTTATATTAGAATAGTCATAAATAGGTTTAAATAGTGAATCTAGAATTATCCTTTGGGTTCAATAATAGACTTGATCACACATTTATCTGCAACTGATTCCCTACACTTGGGGACACGCAAAAAGGTGAACAAGCAATGGAAATGGAACCCAAAACTGAAGGAAATGGAACCAACTGGGACATATTGAGGCCTTTTTTACTGGGTACGATTCGGGTTTTGGGGAAAACCGAAAATAATTAATAGAGATGGGACGGGGACGGTATTTAAATACCCACCCTGAAATACAATGATATATATATATATATATATATATATATATATATATATATATATATATATATATATATATATATATTATAAGAAAGATATTACCATCAAACATTTGTTTCCTATGAAGCTATATTCGTAGGCTTATTATTTACCATTACTAAGTACATTTCTTTTTAATTGCTTTGAATTAATTACATATTATTTCAAATTATTTCCTTGTCAACTTTTTATATAAAACAAGAAAAAAATTAAATGCAAAGCCTTTTCTCTACCCATTCGATTTCTTCTCTCTTCTTTATTAAAATGAAAAAATGAAACAAAAGTGGATATGATGTTTTATCTTCTCTCTTTCTTTCAAAAATCTTATTCCAATTTTAACCATATTCTTTCATTATCCTTTCTTTCAATACTATTCTATATTCAACTCTAGAAATAGAATCGAACATCAACTACAAATAATCCATAAGAAAACACAAAAGGTGATAGTCAAGAGCCTATTGTACCAACTCAAAATGAAATTGTTCCACCTCCAGAGCAAAATAATGTAAAAGACAATGTCAATGAAATTGGTGTGAAAGAGAACATGAGCAGAAATGTTGTATGGAAACATTTTATCAAAAAGGTCTTGAATGGACAAGACAAAGCCCAATATAACTATTGTCACAAGTTTCTTGATTGTGATGCAAGGAATGGGACCAAACATCTACATGATCATTTAAAGAGATGTCCAAAACACAGTCAGCTTGATATAAGGCAGAAGATATTGGTGAACAATATAAAGAAGAATGAAGCCAACACTTATTCATTTGATGAAACCATTATGAGGCAAGAGCTTGCAAGAATTGTTATTATGCATGAATATTTAATTATCAATGTGGAAATGTTGGGTATAGAAGATATTCTATGGTTCTTCAACCTTTATTTAAGGTTCCTTCAAGAAATACTTTGAAGATTAGCATATTAAAGATATATGAATTTGAAAGAGAAAAGACTATAAAGATTTTACAGAAGAATGAAAGTAGGGTGTCCATTACAACCGACATGTGGACTTCAAGCAATAAAAAAAGAGGATTCATGGCTATTACCGCTCATTTTATTGACAGCTACTGAAAATTGCAAAGCCGAATATTAAGGTAATATCTTCTACAATCTACAACATTTAAATGAATTATTTAAATTTTTTTTAATGATTTCATTTATTTTAAATTATGTTTATATACTTGCGTTCACCTCACAACAATGATGTTTTATGTGAGGCCTTGCTAAATTGTTTGATGGATTGGAGTGTGGATGCTAAATTGTCTACCATAACAGTAAATAATTGTTCCACAAATGATGCATTAATTGGTGAAATTAAGAATAAATTAGACATGAATAGTTTGATCAGATATGGTTCATTAATACACATGCGATGTTTTGCACATATTCTGAACCTAATCGTAAAAGATGTGATAGATATTATTAAAGAAGGAGTTGAAAATATTCGTAAAAGTGTGATTTTTTGGACTACAAGTCCTAAAAGGTTGGGGAAGTTTGAGGATGCTGCAAGGTAATTACATGTTTTAGTAATTAGAAAGTTAGCTCTTGATTTTCTAACTAGATGTAATTCCACATTTTTTATGCTTCAGACTGTCATTTTATACAAAGATTTTTTTGGTAGATTAAAACAACGTGAGCCTCAAAATCAAGCTTTATTTTCAGAAAAAAATCAGAATTTTCAAAAGAAGTTTGTGATAGATTGAAATTGTTTTATAATGTAACTGAATTATTTTCTAGATTGAAGTATCCAAATGCTAATATGTATTTTCCTAGTATTTGTGATATTCGATTGAAGCTATCTGAGTGGGTTACATGTGAAAATGAGGTTATTTCAAAAAATGGCAGCTACTATGGTGGTCAATTTAAAAAATATTGGGGAATAATACATGAGATGATGGGGTTGGAGCAGCTTTAGATTCAAATATAAGATGACTTTGCTAGAGTACTATTTTTCTAAAGCTTATGGAAATGAGTCTACGAGCCTTATCAGAATATAAGGCAACTTCTTTATTATTTAGTAAAAGATTACCAAACACTTAACTCATGTGGTAAAGGTGATTCAACAAAAATAGACTCTTCATTTTCAAGTAAAGATAAGTTGTCTGATTATGATTCATTTGTGATGGCAAGAAAAATATGAAGAACCTCATGTGTTAATAAAGAATTAGATAATTATCTAGATAATGATGTCTTACCACGAAATGAAGATTTTGATATTATTTTTATGGTTGAAAATACATTGAGTAAAATATCTTACTCTCCGAGCTGCAATAGGTATATTATCTCGATTCTTTTTGGTTGTACACCTCATATCATGTCTTATTTGTTTGGAGCCTCTGCCAAATCGCTTGGGATGAGAACTTCTGGAGTGGTCATGGGATTCAATGAAGGGAGTTTCATTGTTCTACATATCATCATGATTCATATATTTGAGTCATTGTTGATTTTGCGAGCATTAGGACGGGGCCTTATGCCTCAGTCTTTCAATTGTCAAACTTCATGAAGGGCATATTAGTGGTAGTTCGGACATATCTTTCATTTGAAGCTAGCCTTTGGACCACATTGTTGAGGACATAAATTACTTCGGCAGTATCCTACATGATAGCTAGGTGTCTAACGAGTGTTGCTATGAGTTCTCTCACTTTAGTATGGTCAGTTGGTAGCTCGGAGATGGAACTCTCTAGTGGTGCACGGCTGTAACTAGCCCCACAGTTTTGGATAGGATTTTTGGGGAACCTTTCACCTTGGTTTATGGGTGGTAAGTCAAGCACGCTGACATACCAACTCCACTGTTGCTCTGCCTACCAGCGAGTATCGTGAAAATATAGTGATTTATGTAAGAAAATAGAGATATATGTGTGAGTGCGGGAAGCCCTCCGTCTAGCGCCAAAATATTGACGTGTGATTTTGTAATGGTGGGGGTTTGAACTGAAATAGATTGGACCGATAAATTAACACAGGAAATATAAATCTCTTTTCTTTGTATTTTATCACGATAGCCTAGCAGAGGAGATGAACAGAGCTTCAACTAGGGATGTAAACAGGTAGGGTAGGGTGCGGGTAGGACAAAATCAAATATTACCCGATACCCTATTTACTCTACCCTTACCCTACCCTATTACCTTAAAATTGAATATCAGATAGAGTACGGGTATATCCGTCGGGTATGCGGATAAACAGTACCTGCAATTATGAAATATTATATGAATAATCGTTATTTCTCAAACTTGTCTGATCGATCCTACCTGTATTGAAATTAAAAAGTATTTTTTAAGTAAAAATATAAATTATGAATTAAATAATGTACTTAAGTATTATTAATTAGAAACTAAATAAATAAGGCAAATACGTAATTTAAAAATTAGATAATGCAAATAATATATATATATATAATATTGGGTAATTGGGTCGTGTATCGAGTCGGGTAATCGGGTATCAAAAGAAGAATCTGTACCCTATACTTACCTGCTAATTTTTTCGAGTTTGGGTATTACCCGACCCGTTACCCGATAAAGCCTACCCTATCCATGCCCATCACCTCAGATACATGCATTAGCCCTACCCAGTGGGTAAAATTAACATCTATAGCTTCAGCTCAGTATGGAGAAATTACAACAAAAGGAGGAGAAAATTTATGTATTTTTTTGTAATGGAAATGAGATTTCTGCCCATGAAGAAGATGTTTCTTGAATGAGACTTCATGGGATTATTTATAGGCTGATGGAGAAGCTCAACAAATTCAATGTAATCATGACAATCTAAAACAAAGGGACTTAGGGAGGTTACACATTTAAAGTACAGATTCGACGGTGGATCTCATTTAATCTCTCTGACATAATCCAATTTTGATAATTTGATGTTTGATGCCTCAGATGGTTTCCGGCAGTTCAGATGTGGAAGATGAGTTTAGCAAAGCATGTTTGAGCAGAGAGCAGCCCAAGATGTCGAACTACCATGCTATAAGCTGCTGCGTTAAGGTGGCAGAACCTAAATACGAAATTCACTAAATGTGTATAGGTATAGCCAAGTGTGAGCTGCAAGGTATGGCTATTAGGTATAGCTGTCGAGGTGCCATAGTGTGTGATGAGAGTGAAAGTAAGCGTATTTTAGTGTCCAATTTTACACATTTTTTATGGAAATTATTGTTATATATTAGCACAAATGTCTTATATTCAATATATGTGAGAAAAATATGCGTTTGAGGTGTTTTATTATATTTTATATGGAAAAATAATCAAAAATACAAAGTTAGAGGAATGCTGAAAAATGCATGTCCAACTTGTGTAATTTCTCTGTGTTCCTGTGGAGCTCTAAACTGGTAGTGAGATATATGGTTGGAAAGGCACAGAAGATAGGATCGTTTTGGCATAAGAAACACCTCAATTGGAGTCCAAACGAGAAAGTTATAATCAAAATTGTGACGTCGCGCAAGCTATTCCTGCTAAGCACGAGTGCCACTTTACATGACGTGTTACACCTTCAAACATTAGACTTTTTGTGAGTTCTTTTTATGAATAGAATGCAAAGAAAGAGAGGATCATGTGAGCGCAAGAATCACTCAAATCGAAATCGGATGTGGAAGTTATGCGCAAAACCGTGAGACTGTGCATGCAGCTCGACCATAGCTCGACCATGCCATTTTGGTTGAGCTACAGCAGGCAAGTCGAGCTAGGACACGGACGTCCAGATTTGATGATTTTACACCTCCAGTGAATGTCTCTGAGTATTTTCACGAAGAAACTCATCCAAGGTCCAGAATGAGAGCTTATAAGTATAAAAGGGGATGCATATCACACCAAGAAAGAAACACAATCATTCTACACCCCCAAAAGGGGGGGATTACCCCCAACCATCATCCACATCCTTTCCTCCATCCATCATTCACTGTGAAAATTCATTTGTTAAATAAAGAGGAGAACCAAGAGGATGATTCAAGACGGAGAAGGACGCGACGACGCCCAAATCTAGGGTTTTATTCGTTTTTTAATTTATCTTGCATTTTCCAGACATATGGGTAAGATCTATCCAACACCCATGATTGTTCTTCGTAACATCATGGGCTAAAACCATTTTGGTAGATCTAGGGTTTTGAAGGTTTTTATGAATTAATTGAACTTTCGTGTGTTTACTCCGTCCAACACTACTTGTAGTTTTATTTTATATATGATTATGCATTTTTAATTCATATTCACTGTCGTTTTGTGCATCTTCAACTATTATATAGAGTCTGAATATATTCTTGGTTGTTGATTAAGCGCATTCACTGCTGAACAGGATTACATGTTATGATACTAAGTGATGGGACTCCGAAACTTCATTAGAACTGTCATTTATAAATGTTTATTAATTGAATTGAATTCGGGTTAACAAGAAAAATAAAGAGGTTAATTTTATAGTGGTACAATAAAGGGAGATCATATCGGGTTAGAGTACCAACCCTAGGGGGAAATAATTGATACTGATAGTACCTAGAAAGAGAGTGAAATTATATCTATTGCTCCAAGGTTATTCACAGGTATTACATGCATATTTATTTGTATCTATAGAGTAGATTTGCATGGCTTAGTGATGCGTCCATATTCCACAAGGTAGAGGTGGATATTGATACACGAAAGGGAAATTAATGAGAGAATCCGCATGGCTTAGTGTTTATTTTATTGTTATTTAATTTTCAGCATTTTAATTATTAGATTAAAATCCTCAATCTTTATTGTCATCTTATCTTAATTAATTTAGTTAATAATTAAATTGATAATACGTTGTCCTTTGGGTTCGATATTTAACTTGGTCGCTTTCTTAAGCTGCAATTGATATCCTTAATACTTGTGGATTAATTTTGCGTGCAAAGAAAACGCGCATCAGTGTGGCTGTTAGGTGCGGCGCCAAAATTGGCCGTGAGATATAGCTACCGAGTTGCCAAGTATAAGAATGAACTGATCTGCCAAGGTAGAACTGTAGGTGGAGCAGCCAAGACCTCACTAACAAGTATGAATAGAGCTACTAAGAATGAGTCGAGCTATAGAATTCTGGCCGCCAAATAGAACAATTTATTATAAATAAAAAGTGATAACATTTTAAAAAATAATAATATATTTTTAATAAAAACAATAATAACTAATTATAAGAGCATAAAATCATATCCCACTCAAAACTAACCAAATTTACTTTTATTCCTAAGATGATGTCATAGTAATTGTTTGGAAAAAAAAATTCACCCCATCCCATTTCAAATGACATCTTTTTATTTTAGGTTGTTCACAAAAGTTTGTACTTTTTTAAAAAACAAAAAATCAAACACAATTACACTTTCCCATAAATTTTATTTACAAAAAAAATCCCTAACTAAGACATCTAACATATTTTATCATTTATTTATTATCAAAAATACTATAATATCTTTAAAAATTATCATTTTTTCTTAATTTCCGTGCGGAAGGAGGAGTGCCAAACATGGAGGTAGTTCTACTGATAATAAGAGGGGGAGGGTTTTTTACTTTAGCTGGTAAAATCAAGGTTAAAATAAAATCAGAACTTTTTTTAAAATTTTGTCAGAAAATGAGCTTCTTTCGGCATCGATTTCAGTGAAAAATATGATTCCACTATCAGTGTGTGTGCTGCTCCACACAGCTGTAGTTGTACGTTTCTGGAATTATTTCTCCACCCCACATGCCTCATCACCCCACCCCTCTCAACAAACCTTCACGGGAGATTCCTTCCACCTTCCAACTTTCTCCCCATTTTCTCACTTTTCCTATTTCATTTTTCCATCCATTACCCTCCATTTCCATCTATAAATCAGGCCCCCCTTCCTACCTTCAAGCCTCTTCTCTTCTCGCTTCTTTCCCCCCCTCCCCCACCTACTGTTATTCTGCTTCTCTGTCTCTCTCCCTGTTTGGAGAAGGTTGATTTTGCTTGGTTGATATTTTGATATCAACCAGATATTTTTTTAGGCGTTACTCTGCCAAAATAGGGATCCAAAATTAATTTTTGATGCTGCAGAAATTGGTTTTGATGTTCGAGATTCATGTCTCCTGTACTCAGTGAAATCCTCCTGTCCGGTTTTATGATCAATTCTTCTCTCCGGCGTAGAACCCATCTTGTTCAATCTTTCTCGGTTGTATTCCTTTACTGGTTCTACGTTTTTTCATAATCTGTTACGAATCTAAGTCTTAAGATATATATATTGTTGCCCTAATTTTGAAATTAAATAAACCTAAATAAATCCGCTAATGGCTTCGCCGAGTTGGAACTCCGCCGGTTCGCCGCCGATCCAGAACTCCGGTTCGGATGAGCCCGGTCTGGTGGACCAGAGGAAGAGGAAGCGGATGCAGTCGAACCGGGAGTCGGCGCGGCGGTCGAGGATGAGGAAGCAGAAGCATCTGGATGATCTGATGGCTCAGGTGGCTGATCTGAAAAAAGAGAACAATCAGATCTCGACACGTGTCAGCGTCACCACGCAGCACTACGTGAATGTGGAGGCGGAGAACTCGGTTCTAAGGGCTCAGATGATGGAGCTCACGCAGAGACTCCAATCCCTGAATGAAATATTGAATTACATTAACTCGTCGTCCGCCGCCACAGCCACCGCCGCCGGGAGTTGCGTTTTGGAGGCGGAGGAATCTCTGCATCATCAGGGTGTGGCTGATAATTTCTTCAACAATCCGTGGAATTTGATGGGGTATAGCCAGTATCCAATCATGGCCTCAGCTGAGATGTTTGATTATTGAGAATTTTTGGGATCAAGAAATGGTCAAAAATCTTCTTGTCCATACATCTTGTTCTTGTGGTATTGATATTATTTTAGAATTAAAAAAAAATTAATTAGTGCTTTTGTTTCATTTTATTATTACTATATAATAATAATAGAAGTAATAATAGTAATTTTAGTCAGGTAGCATCTGGGGTGAAGAGGAAATTGTTTATTACTATTTATTAATTAATTTGATTCACGCGTTGATTGGTTAGGAGCTGGGACCCACAGTTAGACTTTATTCCAAGTACTCCGTATTTGATTTACGTGGGTCGGTACCTAGTGGCATTAGTTTTATTTTTATAATTAATCTTGCTTTGTTTAATGGATTTAATTTAATTAATTCTAAATTACGGTCTTCATTGAATACTTCCTCCGCCCCCAAATTATTTTACACATTCCTTTTTCATCCGTCCCTCAAAGTATTTCACACTTTACTTTTATTAAATTTGGTAAAAAATACATTATAACAATACTCATTTTTTACACACATCCTAATATAATACTTACTTTTTCACATCTCTCAATAACTTTACACATCTCCCAACAACTTTACACAATTTTTTTATTAAATCAACTAAAATATATATTCTCTTTCTTACTTTATACATGAAAATACAAAATTTTCTTAAACTCCGCGCACATCAATACGTGAAATACTTGTTGGGATGGAAGGAGTATCTATTAAGCCCAGTATAATTTAATTGGGAGTATCTATTAAGCCCAGTATAATTTAATGGAATTATGTTGAAATTAAATGAAATCATAAAGGAAATAAAGATAGAAAATAAATGATTAAAAATAATTATTACCAGTATTGATTGATTAAGAATAGATAAATGAATGGAAATACAATTTTTTAATTTGATTCAAATCTCATTAGTCATTATTAATATTTTATTTATGTTTTAAATTAATTAAAGTCTCAATAATTTAATACTCTCTCCGTTCCAACTTCAACTACACACTTTCGTTTTGGTCCGTCTCAAATTCAACTTCATACTTCCATAAAAGGAAAAAACAACTAACTAATATCCCTCTAACATACTTTAATTTCAAATTTGTCATCACCTTTTTACACACATAACATACTTTACCATTTAATTATTATCCAAAAATACCATACTACCCCTAAAAGTAAGACAAAAAGTGACTTTTCTTAAACTCCGTATCTACAGTAAATATGAAGTTGAATTTGGGACGGATGGAGTATATTTTAATAATCATACAATAAAAAAATTATAAGGATAAATATAAAATAAATATTTGTATAATTTAAAATTAAATTAAAAATGATATATAATTTAATAATTATTAAGTGATTAATAAAAAAATAAAATTTATATTTAATACTCCCTTCGTCCCAAATTCATCTTCACGTTTACTGTAGATACGGAGTTTAAGAAAATTCACTTTTTGACTTATTTTTGGGGGTAGTATGGTATTTTTTTTGATAATAAATAAATGATAAAGTATGTTATGTGTGATAAAAAGGTGATGACAAATTTGAAATTAAAGTATGTTGGAGGGATATTAGTTAGTTGCTTTTTCTTTTTATGGAAGTGTGAAGTTGAATTTGGGACGGACCAAAATGGAAATTGTGAAGTTGAAGTTGGGACAGATGGAGTATTACAAACATGTGTATTTAATTTAAAAATAATATTAATTTATACATATTTTATAATTTTTATAATAAATATTTATTGAATAAATAACTTTTTATTTTTTAAATAATTTAAATTTTATTATTTTTATTATAATATGAATTGAAATATATGATTTCTTTTATTTAGATTTTAAATAATTTAATATATTTATTAAATAATTTAACATATTAAAATTTTTAATATGAAAATTATATGTTAATTTAAAAAAATTAACTTATTTTTAATTTTTGTAACTATATGAAATGAAATGTGATAAAAATAATTATTTATAATTTTAATATATATTACACAAATAGATAAAATAAATAAATAAAAATAACTGATTCACATGGGGTATGGGGTATGAAAGGAATGGTGATTCTCATGTTTAAGGGAATACACATTCCTTATGGAATGGACATTCCCATTAATAAATTATACCAAACATGGGAATGAGAATGATATTGGGAATGTTGATTCAATTCCCAAGTCATTCCACCATACCATCATGTCATTAGTAATTTATATTGTTTGATGGTTGGGTTAAGCCTATACAACCTCCGTCCACGTTAACGACTATAATATTTTAATGTGTAGTATGTGAGAGAAATAATATTTAATGTAAAGTGGATAATTGTATTAGTATTGTGTATGAGCTCTATATGAAATAATTACTCCCTCCGTCCCACAAATGTTTGCACTTTTAGGGGTATTATGATATTTTGGGTAATAAATAAAGGAATTTTATCAATTCAAGATAAAGTTTTGCACACTACTTTATGCACTAAGAAAAGTGATTACTTTTATGGGTATTATGATATTTTTGGTAATAAATAAAGGAATTTTATCCATTCAAGATAGAGTATATTATGTGTGTTAGGCAAAGATGATTTTTTTTTGTAAATAAAGTGTACTCCCTCCGTCCTATTTCAATGTTTACGTTTTCTTTTTGCACGTTGATTAAAGAGTATAATATTTTAATAGTTAGTGGGTGAAAAAATATAATATTTAATGTAATGTGGGTAGGTGTATCAGTGTTGGATGATATATTAATTATTTTAGGTGGGTCTCATATTCCAAAAAGAAAAACGTAAACATTGAAATGAGACGAGCAAAATAGAAACGTAAACATTGATACGGGACGAAGGGAGTATAGAGAATGATAATTGTATTTAACTTTTTTTTAGAAAGGTGTAAACTTTTGTGGAACAACCCAAAATAGAAAGTGTGCCATTTGAAATGGGACGGATGGAGTAATTATTTTTGTGGGCCCAACTTGACAAAAAAAAAAGAATTCTAATTTTAACGAAATTACTCTTTACTATATTAAAAATTACTTTTGTATAAAAAAAACTATTCAAAAGTTTGAACAAAAAATATCATTCTCAAATTCTGATATATTGTTATTTTTTATATTCTTATTGTGGCCATCAACTATTTTATATTGAATTTTAAATCATAAAATAATAAATTAAAAAAGGTAAACACTTATGTAAAATTATTTCATGAAAAGACTTTTATGATACAATAAAAAATGATAATACTTAAATTAATGAAAAATAATACTGATACAGTTATATTGAAGTTTTTCTAATATAGAACTCGAAAGGTAGGTTAACAATTAGGAACTCGAAAGATTTTAAATCAATTTAGGACCCGAAATATATAATACTATCAATTCAAAACTTACAATAATAAAATTAATAAAAATTTAATAACATAATTGTATAAATTTGCCATTAATTGTTATCCTATTTTAATGATAATAAAATATAAAATATTATGTTAAAAATCAATATTAATATATAAATTCTAATGTATTCATTATTATTTTATTTTAATTAATAATATGATTTTAGGTCTTGTATTGATAGTTTCATATTTTTCGGGTTCTAAATTGATAGAGAAGAATTTTTGAGTCACTAATTAATAATTAAAATGTCTCTAAGATATTGTATTAAAAAAACTCCACATTTATTAATAATTTTAGTATAAATAAAAAATAATAATATTTTAAAAAAATGATAAAATCCTTTTAAGATAATAACTAGTATTTCAAAAAAAAAAGACGTCATGCAAATGTTGTGCATTAAAAAATAATAATCTCATAGAGAAGTTAAAAGTAGTAGTAATAGTAATTATGACTAACACTAGTGTATTCTGGTTCCACGTGTTCCTCATGTAATCGCCTGATACATTTATTTATTTATTTATTTTTCCTTTTTTTTTTACTATAATTAAAAATAATTATATTTATGGTGGTGTAATTATTCTTAATTTTATATTTAGCTTTATTAATTTTAATAGTATTAAGTATAATTTCGCCTGTGGTTTATGATGTATTTAACGATTAAGATTTATATTTATTTTATGCTCCCTCAGTTCTACTATAGAGTTCTTTTTTTTCATTTTAACCGTCTCATTCAAAGGGATCACTTTTTTTTTACATACATGTAACCCCAACACCTCATTAATACAATTAAAATATGGAGTCCACACTTCCATTAATATAATCACCCACTACATATTAAATAATATTAATATTCTTTAATCCACATGCAAAAAGCAAAAACAACCTTATATATGGAACGGAGGGAGTATAACTTTTTGAGTATAATTGGGATTTTATCTCAATGATTTTGTGTTTTATTTTGTTATTATTATCAAACATATATTTAAGGCAAACCCTTGTGTAAATCAAATTCACACGTGAATCATATTTAACTATTATTAATTTTAATATATGTAAAATTATTCTTTAAAGATATAAATTATTATTCATGAAAATGAAAAAATTACTCTTCAAATTATTATAAATCCTGATTTATCGATTATTTTTTAATACATGAAAAATTACTCTTTAGAAAGATGAACTATTACTCTTTTAAATAAAAAATATTACTCTTCAAAAAATAAATTTTTATATACTAAAGTAAATTTTTAAAGGCTAATTATACTGTGCATCCGGGTGCACCCTAAGATACGGTGCACCCATTTTAAAAAGCGTATACAAATACGAACAAAAACATATACAATTATGAACAAAAATATTTATAATTTAATTTTAGTTTTTTAATAAAAAATTGAATGTAAAAAAAATACAATTATTAAAAAACATGTAGTATACACTATTGAATAAAAAATTATACACATATGGATGCTAATTTTTTTAATGAAAAACTTAGTGTGAAAAAAGTATACAATTATTAAGAAATACATATACAAAAAAGAATAAAAATATACTATACAAAATAAAATAAAAAGTTATACATATATGGATGCACCTTTACACCCGAATGTAATTAATATCAACTCTTTTTTAAAAATAGAATTTGCATGTAGATTCGATTTACACTAACCCACTCAATATTTAAATATAGATTATTGAGTAAATTTAAAGTGAATATTGTAAATGTAGAAAATTAGAAACATAAAATTGATCACTTGTAGAAGTATATGTTGATGGAAAAGAGACAATTAAGAGTCATATCAACATATAATTATTTTATTTTATTTTTTCAAAAGTGACTCTTTAGAATGTGTAAATTTATTTTTATAGAGAGATAAACTGTTATATAGTCTTTTAAATAAAAAATATTACTTATTTCAATAAAAATAAAAAATCATAATATATTAAATTTAATATTTTCCATTCACAAGATTAATAGTTTACGAGTAACTCTCTTGTGAGACGGATCATATAGAAAGACGGGCCATGAGACGGGTCAACCAAGAATATTATTTATAATTTAATAATATTTAATAAAATGATTATGACTAGTCAACCCTTATCTTTAGTAATTCCTAAATTCATGGGATGAGTTATGATTAATCAATGTCCATTATTTTTGATTCCTAAATTTATGGGATGAATTCAAATATCCGGATCTAATGACTCGATATTTTCGGTAACCAATTTTTTCACTCCGGTGAATCGTCGCTGTGAATCATTATTCGTACTCAACAGCGCTCGTGTACATTGCATATGTTATAATATGTCGTAGATGGATTATAGTATGTAATTTTCATGTTATTGTGTCTTAGTTGGAAGAATATTTCAGTGGTGTTATAGTATATCGTTTTCATATTATTGTGTGCAATGTATGTGCTATAGTGTATCGGTAAAAGTAGAAGTATTATGTTTTTTGTATAGTATGCGAATTTGCAGAATAGTAGGCAAATTTTGTGTTATTGTATGCTAACTAAATAATATCTCATTGATTTCACAGTACTTCGTTCCCATGTTATAATATTTTATGTTTGTATTATGATATCTTATGTAAAAGTATATTGTGTATGTCTTACAGTATGCGGTTTCCGTATTATAGTATGTAATTTATGCGTTATTGTGTTTTAGCTGGAAAAATATTTCCTCATTCCCTCAAGGATGTTATGGTATGTTGTTTTCTTATTATTGTGTATAATGTTTGTGTTAGAGTATGTTAACTAAAAGTATATTCTGTTTCATTTATAGTATGTCAAATACGTGTTATAGTGTGTCAAATCCGTGTTATAATATGTAATTTATGTGTTAGTATTATAGTATCTTATGTAAAATGTCTTACATTATATCATTTTTTTTGTTATAGTATGTCGCTAATCAGTTATAGTATGTAATTTTTGCGATATTATATGTTGAGATTTTGTAAACCCTCCAATTATGTCTAGGCAGACATGTTGTAAGAATCTTAGACAAAACTTTCATATTATTATTTCTCTAAGTTTGCTGTGTTATTTTCAAATATTGCAAGTTTTATGTTCAAAATCCAATAGGAGAAATAAGAGAAAAATATGAACAAAGAAGATAAAAAAAAGGAGAAATATAAATCGAAATAAACTTGAATCGAATTCAAATATATAAAAAATGATAAATAAGAGAGAAGATGAACATGAATCGAAAATCACACACCCACTGTAGTTGCAAGGATTTGGAAATCCCTCATGAAGTTGTAAAATAAAAAAAATCGAATTGAATGAATAGTCGGATCGCTTATCTTCATCGATAAAGAGATCGAATTAAGCTAAAGCAGGTCTTCCACGCTGATCAGATGGATTCTGCCATGTAGAATTTCTATGAATTCTGCCGTGATTCTGCCGTGTGGAGGATTTCTTGCAGGTGGATCTCTCTCTCTTCCTTTTCCAATTTTGTGGACGTCGAAAATGAAAAAATTTATCTCTCTCGTGAATTTATATTTTGATGGGAGATTTTTATGGGATATGATAACAAATTAATTCAAATGTCAAAAATAAATAACGGGTTAAATTAATAATGGGTACCCGTCTCACATTCGTCTCACATAAATGAGGTCTCACAGGAGAATTTGTCATAGTTTACATCTTTAAAGAGTTACTTTTCATGTATTAAAGGGTAATTGATAGGTGAGATTTATGTAATTTCATACTAAACGGCAATTAAAATAAAAAAAATGATATAATTTTAATTTTTAATTAAAAAATTAAAATTAAACAAATTTAAGATTTAATATTTATTTTTAGAATTTAAAAATTATGAAAGTATAATTATATTTTCTACTATAAATTAGAATTTAGAGAGGACCACTATGAATGATTCATCAAACACCCGCCTAACTGAAAGTGTGATAATTTTGTGATCACATTTATATTTATTTAACATGTGTGAGGCTCTTATTGGATAAATTTAATTTCCTAATCACTTATAGAAAATGTGCGAATTTTATGTCCCATTTTTCGTCACTACTAACACGTGTTAACTTATTATTAACTAAATATCTTAATTAATGTATTTTGATCTATTAGTGATATTAACCTTTTATGTTAGAAAAATAATTGAAACCGCTACTAGCACGTGTTAACTTATTATTAACTAAATATCTTAATTAATGGATTTTGATTTGTTAGTGATATTAACCTTTTATGTTAGAGAAACAATTGAAATCGAATTCACGCAATTTCTCTCTCTCTCTCTTATAAAAATAATAGGGCTACTACAAAATGGAGTCTATATTTACTATTAGATACAATCATAAATTTTAATTACAATGAGTTACAAAATTGCAAAATGAAATACTTATATTGTCCCCTTAATTACTGACGTGTAGAAGTGTAAAAAATATGATATTAATTTCTCTTTCATCAATCTCTTAATCCCATCTAAGTTTAAAAATATACTAAAATTTATTTATCTTTCATCAATCCCTTAAATTTTGGAATTTGCACAACATCTTTCAAAATATGAAATTTATTTTTCAATTTATTTCTCTTTCATCAATCCGTTTAAAAATATACTAAAATTTACTTCCTTTCATCAATCTCTTAAATTGTGGAATTTGCACAATATCTTTCAAAATATGGAATTTATTTTTTAATTTATTTCTCTTTCATCAATCCATTAAATAGTGAAATTTGCACAATATCACAATACCCAAATCTATATTTAAAAATATAGAATTTATTTCTCTGTCATCAATCAATTAAATAGTGAGATTTGCACAATATCCTTTATCCTTCCTACAATATCCTATATATATGAGAATGATTAGACAACTTTAATTTAAGTAAGATGTTCACACAGTAGAATTAAATTGCATTTCAAAAATATTTTGCAGATCCAATTTTTCTGAGTATGTTTTATTTATTAAATTCTAGTGATATATTCTGCATAATCAATTGAATGTTTTGCACAATCCGTATATAAATCAACACAACATGAAAATTTGAACATATAGAATCCATTCCTCATAAATCTGTTTAATTATTGGTGCCGCACAATATAGTTAGCATAGTGATAAATTCTACATAATCCAATAGATGTTTTGCACAATTGGATACGATTTGGCACAATTGGATACGATTTTGCACAATCAGTATATAAATGTGCATAACACAACATAAGAATATGTATACAGAGAATTTAGAGGATGAGCGATGGACAACAGCGGCCTGGGACCTCTCTTCTCTAAGCGGCTATCTATGTGGATTGAAAGCGAAGTCAAGAGTCGAGAGGCAAGAGCTGGTGCAAGGCTTGCCGACGATAAATGGTGTCGGAACCGGTGGTTCCGGATACTTCTAGGGTTCTAGCTCCGATCAGGTGACCGGAAACCCCTTCTACTAGTAACAAATGGCAGCAATGATTTTGAATCAGCAACAAGCGGTTTCAGCTAATAATGTATGCAGGCCGCCACCAGTCGTCAACTACATGCCGCTCTATCTGCCATACCTTTACCCATCTCTACTGGGGAAACGAGCGAATCAGTATGCCTTGTTCAGCGACGAGAACACGATCAGCTGCACCATTTTGATTCTCGATTAAATTAAGGCTATGACTTCTTCACTGAGCAAGGTTTGAAGAAAATTGAATGAGGATTTAAACCGGTAGTGTCGTGCCAACTACCAAATAATTAGGCATGTAAATGGGTGGGTTAATTAAGTTAGGTGGGTTAAATATTTAATTAATTTTAGGGTTATATTAGGCATATCACTCTATATTTTTTTATCTAACAATAATAAATTTGGATGCATGTATCTCACAGTAATATCACCAAATGCTTTGAATTGAAAAATAATTAATCCTAAAAAATATTACTCTATAAGAAAAACTATAAAAGAATAAAAAATAATTCTTTGAATATTCTCAATCCAAAACATGAAAAATGTGTAAATTATCAATTTGAGATCTAAATTATTTTTCTATCGATTAGAGACTTAAATTATATGAAATTATCAATCCAGATCCTAAATTCACGCATGTTAAAATATGATAAGAATACCTACTAATTTAAATTGTCTATAATTTTTGTCTAAGTATTAAAATAGACAGTTTCTTGTGAGACAGTGCTTATATATTCTTGTGAGACGGTGCTTATAATATGATTCACTACTAACTTACTTTAATTATCAATAAACATACTTTGCATATATAATAAGTGTACTTTAATAACTGATCGACCTTTCGTACAACCCGTCTCAAATATACCTCACTCACAAGAGAGTCCCTAAATTTATATTATAAATAAAAAATAAATATTACATAAAAATAGATACTTACTCCATCTGCTGGATAGGTACACATTTTATTTTTTGCACGTGAATTAATGAGTATTATTATTTAATATGTAGTGGGTAATTCTATTAGTGGGGTGTTTGGTCTCATTTATTAGTTATATTAGTGATATGTGGGTCCCATTTGTTTAAAAAGGGAAATGTATATCTTTGGTACATAACCTAAAATGACAAAATGTATATCTCGTCTTCGGACAGATGGAGTATATATAAAGAATTGAACATATAACTTCAAAATATATAAATCCAAATAAAATAAAAAAATAAATTTAATATAGTGAGCATAAAAATATGAACTTAAATGTAAAATGTAAATAATTATCTTATATTTCTTATTTTCTTTTCGTTGATAAAGGAAATATAAATACTAGTGTATATGTATAGTACATTTATCTTACTAAAAGGGTCAACCTTACCTAAATGACCCAGCATATAAAAAGAAATAAAAATCCTAATTCCATTCTCCTCATTCTCTCCTCTCTGACACTGCTGTTTTCCACCACCCACCATTTTCTCCCCACCCATTTCGCTTTTCCTCGCTCACGAATAGCTGCTGCGAACCACCACACGCTGCAGTTCGGCAAAATGCCATTATAACCAATTTGATCTTATCCTCTATTATTGTTTACCGCCTGCGCATTGCTGTCCTGCCAAACGCCGTTTTTCTATCGTCGCCTTGCCTCTCTTCTCGATGGCTTTCTCATTTTTGACGTAAGTTTGGTCGTAATTTTGCCGAAATGTCTCGTCTGAAGAGTAGTATGGCTGTAAATTCATAACCTAGTTTATGTTTATTTATTTATACTTTTTAAATAAAAATGTACAAGTTTTATTGAACAAGTTTATAACATTTTATTAATAAATAATTTGGCTATTTGAAGAGTAATTGACTGCAATTGATAAATAATTTCACCATTATCGTAATGAGAATTGTGTTGAAGAAATTATTTATTTTATTTCGTGTTTATGCATAAATTGCATAAGTTTTTATTGAACAAATGTATAACATTTTGTTAGTAAGTGTATACTTATTAAACTTTGTGTATAAGTTTTAATAATCAAATATATAGAAGATTATTGATAGAAAGAGGGAAAGAAATCGTGGTGGTGTTCTATGTGAGTGGGATGACGAGAGAGACGAAGTAGGGGAGATTGAGAGAAAGAGGGAAAGAAGTTGTGGTGGTGTTCTGCATGAGTGGGATGATGAGTGAGACAAAGCGAGGGGAATGAGGAGAAATGACTCATTTTATCTTATATACATGATCCATTTTGTAAATATGGATCTGTTGTATGTTAACAGAACATGTACATTAGAACTACTTAAAAGGTAATACCATTCGTATTCACGAAAGACAAATTGTCTTCTATAATACTCGCTCAGTCTGCGGCAAATGATACATTTTTTTTTATTTTGGGTGTCCGCTCCAAAGAGCCTCATTTCCCTTTATATACACATGGGACCCACAGATACCTACTAATATAATTAAAATACGGGACCCACATTCCCATATTACAACTACCCACTACACATTAAATAATGATATTTCTAAATTCACGTGCAAAATGCAAATGTCCCTTTCATCAGTGGACGGAGGGAGTATGTGATGTTCCTAGTACAATATAGTGATTGAGTGCTCATTTGGGTCTCACCTCCTCATTGATTAGCAGTGAAAATGGGAAAAAAGTAAATTGGAGATTTTGGGACTTGAGAATTAGACGTATTAAGAAAGGTTGAGGCCAAGCCACCTTAAGACCAAACTCGTTTACAACTACCCGTACCCTATCCATTAGGGTTCGGGTAGACCGGGTACCCGAAAATACCCGTCTCATTGCCATCCCTATATATAATATACGGTTTAGATAAAAAGAAATTAAGAAAATGCACAACTACCTAAATGGAGAGGATCCAAATCCAAAATAATAATATTCTTTAATCCACATCCAAAAAACAAATGAAGATCTTTCGTGTGGAAGGAGAGAGTACATTGAAGAAAGGAGTTTTTTCTAAGACCTGAAAAATAAATAAACTATCAATTAGGGGCCTGAATTATATGTTTTATTTATTAAGGTCCTAAAATATACAAAAACTATAAATTCATACATTAAATTGATAAAATATGAAATAATATGTGACAAATTCAAGTTCCGAATTGATAATTTTATATATTTTAAATATCTAATTAATAGAAAAATAATTCAGGTATTAAATTGATAGTTTATCAAAATTTTCAGGTTTTAAATTGAAAATATTCCTTCAAAGATTTTTTTTTTTTAGCGTAATCATAAATTAAGTTCTATTATTTAGAGTTTGGGGCATTGGGATGGCTTGGGCTGGAGAAACATGTAACTTATTTAACTAATGTCCAATTGTCTACGTCTTCTTCCCCAATACGAAATTGAAGCTCCTGAAAACTCGTATAACAGCGCAAGCTTGGGAATCGGTAAACCGCTCCAGTGTTTTTTTGTGAGGTTCGATTTTCTTTCATTTGATGGAAAAGAAATATGCTGCCATGCTCTTGTTAATTAATATGAACGGATATATCTAGGTGTATATATTTTTACGGGCATCACATAGTGTTGTTTGCATAAATTTATGATGAAATGGTGATTGAATTCAGTGGTAACAGATAAAATGTTTTATAACGAATGAGTATAGTGTTGTAAAATTTGTTAACTGGTAGAATATTTGATAGTAGAATCAATTGGAAGTAGCTTATTTCCAATTTTTTTAATTATAAGCTAGTGATTATTTATTGAAGAACATTTCATTTGAAAACACTCAAATCTGTTTTCAATTGTAGAATTAGAGATGACAAGCTTCTAAAAGCTTTTGCTAACACCCCATAGCTCCAGGAAAAAAGAGATGATGAGAGAAAAGAGTTTTATATTGGGAAGCCAGAGATTTTTTTGTTTCTCTTGATCTTGATGCTGAGTTTGAGAATGAGTCGAAGGCTTGCCTTTCGCACAAAATCTGTTGCGGAGAAATTTCTGGTAATTGCTTTAGTTTCTTGTAATTTATTCTCTCGTTATAACTTTAATTTGCATTAAATAGTGTTATGATTCTCTCCTGTTTCAACATACAATTCCTTTAAAATCATCCGAAGGAGTCTTTACGCGGAAAATTTTCCCATTTCAAGCGGACATTAATCTATTCTCCGAGTAAGAAGCATTGACAAATGACTAATTATATCTTATAATAGAAACATTTACTTGACTAAGTATCATAGTGTTGATAAATTACTTAAGTTAAGGTGTCTTCAACATTCATCAGCACCATATGGATGCAGTTACCTGAGAAAACATGCTAATATTGCAACTTATGACCTTCTATTGTCGAAGCGATTCATCCACGCCACAGGTTTTTTTTTTTAATCTATTAAGTCAAGATATTGTTTAATTTTTTAATAATATACTAGGATCATCGGGTTCTGATGATGTCTACTTCATTAGGAGCTTATCGGTCCCCAGAACATGATTATTATGAGATTCTTGGGGTTTCTAAAGATTCCACCCGGGATGAGATTAAGAAGGCTTTTCATGTTGTAAGTTATTTCTTTTCTTGTCATGGTTTCCCTCTGCTTATTTCGAATGTCTTCTTTTTATATGGTTGCATAGTTGTTAAAGGCGAAAGGTGCAACAAGGCGCAAAGGCCTTGTTGGAGCCTGAGGCGCAAGGCGCGCCTGAGGTAAAAGATACTTTAGAACATCTATACATTAATATATCCAACTCAACACATAATTTTCCAACTAAATAAAGGTAAAAATAAAAAAAAATGTCAAATAATAATACATAATAACTCATAAATAACATAATCACAAATTACCCGTGTACAATGTCATAATGAACTTCACAATTCAAGTACTCAACACAAATAGACAATCACAAAAAGCAAATAAGCAGAATCCTTAAATTTTAAGAAAATATCAAATGTCAGAGACCCAAATGATTACCAATGAGATAAAAATCATAATTATCATGGTCTATGGTCCTCCTTATAATCTTCATTCTCTTCTTCACCATCAAATTGATCATTGTATTCATTAAATTCTTACTCATACAAAAAAAAAAAAAAAATCCAAAATTAGGAAATGTACCTGAGGCGCGCCTTTTTCATCAAAAAGGCGCACAAAGGCGAGGGTTTTTTGAACATCAACCGAAACCCAAAAAAACCATGAAACCCAGGCGATCAGGGCTGCGCCTCGCCTAAGGCGCGCCTTTAACAACTATGTATGGTTGTTGATCTTTCTTTTAGCTCTTTGCATTTTTGTTTTATAGCTTGCCAAGAAGTATCATCCTGATGCCAATAAGAATAATCCTTCTGCAAAGAGAAAATTTCAAGAGATAAGAGATGCATATGAGGTCTGTTATCCATGAGCTTTATCTTTTACTTCAAAAAAAACTCATAAAATTCATAGCTTTAAAAAAATTAATAAATAAAAAATAAAAAATTCATAGAGGTAATGCATCTGTCATTTTATTGTGCAAGGAAATTCCAGACTTTGCAAGATCCTGAAAAGAGAACACAATATGACCAGGTAGAGTATCTTCCTTTGTCAATTAAATTTACTACTATTTTACAATCAACACACACGCACACACAACACACACACACACACACAGAGGCATTTGGCTGCTTGTTAGAACTCAATGTTTCGTCTCGCTTAAGTAATGTTGAATGTTGCTGGAATTTTGTTCACTTGAATAAATATTAGGAAATTAATGGAATGATTTTTAATAGATGCGACAAAACTCTGAAAGGACTAAAAATGCAGAATATTCTAAAACGGAATGGGATCGCTTCAGATATGCTCGAAGCACTGAGTTCTCAGGTTCCTTTCACAAAATATTTTCTGAGGTACATTGAAGTTTGATTCAGCTTCCGAGTGACTGGAAATGGGGATACCTCGTCAGTCTGGTATTAATAAATCTTTTCGTTTACATCTTATAGATTTTTGAAGATGAACCTGAAATTTTGGGCGGCGATGTTCAGGTCAATTATTTATATCCCCTAAGCATAAGCTGTCACATGAATTTATTTTTAGTGATCAGCGATTGAAGTTTTGTTTTGGAAGTTAGGTGGAACTTGTGCTTTCATTTTCTGAAGCGGCAAAAGGATGGACAAAGCAGTTATCATTTGATGCAGATGTGCCATGTTATTCCTGCGGTGAGTAGAAAGTGAAGTGAATTTGAATGTCTTATTTTCAAGGTTTTACTAACTTATTGATATATGTTTTTTTTTTAATGATGAAACAGTTATAAGATGAACTTTTTTATTTTAGTCTACAATCTAACTTTTGAGTTATTTGCTATCCGCACATGCATTGTGTTTGTGTATAATTTCTCATGTGGTTTTAAATTCTGTTTATTCACTTCCCTAAGGAGGACAGGTTAGGAAGTTAACAAAATACAATGTAATCTCCCCACTTCATTGCCAGTTTTTATTTTAGAATTTCTAGTTTTGTGTTATCATGTGTTTGCAGACATAATTTTACAGTGTAGGTTGCGAATGATTTATCCATTTTTCTAGAGCTAAGAAGTCGTAATGCAATTCATTTTCGTGAACTTGAGATCTTTTTGTGTTCTACTCATCGCATCATGCAGATGGGCGAGGCCACCCATTTGATGCTAAGACAACAAGATGTCCAACTTGTCAAGGCAAAGGAAGAGTGAGTATTCTTTGATCGATGCATTCTCAAAAAAACATCTAACTTTGTTACTTTGTTAACATCACCCAGGTTATACACTTAGAATTTCAGAAACTTTGCATTCTTTTCCATGGTTATAAGTTCATTTTGTTACTTTTTTTTAGGTAACTATACCTCCTTTCACTACAACATGCGGTACATGTAAAGGTTCTGGACAAATAATTAAGGTCTATTTTAATTTTCATATCTATGTCACTACTCTTAACTTATATATTTCATATATTTGAATGAAAAAATAAATTATGCTCAGGAATACTGCATAGAATGCCAAGGATCAGGGGTGTGTAGAGGAGACAGAGATGTTAAAGTAACTATTCCATCAGGTTGGTTTCCATATGTACTACTCAAAGTTGATAGGTTTGTAGTTATGTTGTTTCACACCTAATGGCCTTGATGATAATAATATGTTGACACAGAGCAAATCAATCCCGATGCTTGCATTTCCTAAATGTGAACTAATTGTATCTATCTTTAAGTTTTTTACGCAATGTATTTTAGTGAAAAGCTGTGCGTTATATTTGCAGACAAAGGTTCTTAAATAGGTAAAGGTGAACTAGAGTTTAGAGAAAGGTATAATTAACAATATTCTGGAAGAGACTTTTTTTTTTGGTGTGAGGTGGGGTGGGGCAAGCACTTTGAGTTGGAATCAATATTAATAATGTTGAATTGTTTCTTAGTAGGAAGTGATGAAACTTTTAGTTGGAAGGACTGAGGATATCTAGTGAGAACTTTAGAACCTCAACTATAAAGCTGTTCGGTTCCTCTGAAGGAAAAATAAAATATTTTTTTGCAGAGTGAACTATAGTTACATTTCTATACTCCAATAATCAACATGAGAAGCTGCTATTTTACTGGATAATAGTTTTCGTTTCCAAAATTACGATTCTCTCTTCAGCAGATTCCATAAATTAACTTCAATGCTTGCATGTGGCCTGCATATTATGTGTAAAGAATCTTCACGATATAGCTGTTCCACTGGATGGAAGACAGAAATTAATTCTTATCCTGAGTGAATTACAGTTACATTATTTTGTACTTATCCTGAGTGAATTACAGTTACATTATTTTGTACTCCCACAATGAACATGGGTAAAGTAAAGCAAGCAGAAGAAAGTTGTTATTCTGCTGGATGATAGTTTTCTTTTCAAGAATTATGATTCTCCCTGTCAGATTCAGTGAGATTGCTTTCTAGGCTCACGTGAGGCCTTATCGTCCTAATCACATAGTTGACAAATTCTCAATCCATTGAAAATCTTTTATTTTATAAGTAGTGTATTGAGTTTCATAGAATTAAATAGGGGGTTAAAAGTTGATAATAACATTTTTTTAAATTCATTTCAGCAATCGAGTCTATGACCTGCCATATTTGTCTTCTGACTACACAAAGTAACCTTAATTTGCATTTCTCTGTTTAATTATCCCAAAGGATTTGAGCATTAGTCGAGGAGTCTGGTTTTGAATGAAGTACACCATCTATCCCTTGAAGATGTCACTTGAGTAACTAGAGGCAATCAATAGGATTTATCTCTGGAGATCTTTATTAAGTACAAACCATAGTAACATTAAAGGTGCAAGGTGCTCCAAGGCATTTTAGTGCCTGAGGCCAACGTGCGTGCCTTGCATAGTTATTGAATTGATTCCGAATCAAAGCGTTGGGTAATTTCTAGGAGAAGTGTTAGGCATTTTACTCAGTCCGCCTCCAATTATTCCCATGTGACATATAATGAAGGATCAAACGAGGAAAAGTTTACCCTGCTACTGAAATTGATTGAACCGCAGGGACTATCCCCTGGGACTAACTATTTGTGACGGACAGGTTTTGTCAATAGATCAATATTTGGTTGAAGTCTTTAAGCTGAAAAACTGCATCAATTTGTCAACACACAGTACAGCATTTATAAGTAATTTTGGATTTATCATACCCTTGTCGTTTAGATTGATATATTTTTGTCTGATATGATAACTTTCAAAGGTGAAGAGCAATTGCTTACGCAAGTATTACAATATGGTGAAAGCACTTTCGAATAGTCTTATAATCGATATTGAACTGTCTCCCATCTGTTTTCAATGTTTTTGTTGGAATAATTCTCTATTTATTGCATTAGGAAACAACTTTATTTTTGTTACCTTTTGTTATTTTAATTTTATCAACTTTTCTATTTTTACAGAAGATCCATGATTCATTTGCATCACAACTAATTCTTTCCTATTTTTCATTGATTAGGTGTGGACTCTGGTGATACAATACTCGTACCAAATGCTGGTAATTATGGTGGGAAGGTAATTATGGTGGGAAGGGAAGGACCTCTGGCAACCTATTCATAAAACTAAAGGTAACTCTAATTCTATCTCTTTTATATTTGTAATTCCTCCCTGAAAACTTAATCTCTTTTACCTTACTCCCTAATTCCTTTTAATTAACATTTTTTTTTCTTATGAAATATGTTTCCTGAATATGTTCTGGATACATGAATAACCATCGAGGTAAATTTTTATTTTGTTTATTGGGTATGAAAAAGATATTTTTGTGAAATGATTTTAAGTCAAATTCCAGATTTAATAAGGTAAGAAGAATTAAAAAAAAAAGAAGACAGACCTGGATCTTCTGAATATGCTCTCAGACTAGGGTTCTCTTTAAGCGAATTTTCATTCATGAAAAATGTTGGACGTTTTGCAACTTAAATCAAATACCTGTTTCTGTCAATAAGTAAGATTTATGCTCTGACTTGCTCTGAGTTATGTTTTCGTAGATATTATTCTGGATAAAAACAATTTCTTATTTGTTAATATATGAACTCTTGCTATGCATCCCCACACAGTATTTATGCTCAACCTGTATTAGCCTTAACATAGAAGTTTGGTTATTACTAAATCTATTTCACCCCTTTGTTTTCACTCTGGATCCCAAGTAGTGGTTCATATTGATGGGTTGAATGTCTCCTCTATATTCATATGTGCTTATATTTTAACTAGCTTTTATGTGCTGAAGACATTTTTAAGTTTGTTTCCATGCGTTGCGGTTTGTAGCAACACTTTATGAGGGAGAGTGCTGTCTTATTATATCCAGGTGTAGTTAATGTATTTGAAGTTGTGAACATTGACCAATAAATGAACACTGAAGATTTATATATTCTCGAAAAGTTAACCTGATGATACATTTGTTTACTACGTACTATCCCTAGAAATTTCCATGTAGGTGGATATATCGTCATTTTGAAGTTATTTTTCCAAAAAAATGTTTTGGTTGAATGCATTGTTTTATTTTTCTATTCAGGTTGCAGAAGATCTTATGTTTTCCAGACAAGGTGCTGATCTTTATGTGAACTCTTGTATTAACTTTACACAAGTGAGAACCATAACTTCATTTTTTCCTTATATCGTCGATTTAAGTATTTAATCTTCTTTTTTTTTTTGTAATTTTTGTAAATTTTCCTCTTCTGATTTCACTTTATGCTGTTTTCTTATTAATAATATACACTTGTAGCAACATAAAAACTCATTCATCTAGTTTGTGTGAGATAAAGGATGCTCAAATTTGAGTTTTCTTGTTGATCTGTATGCTTCCAACAGGCCATACTTGGTGGTAGCGTTGAGGTACCTACGTTGTCTGGGAAGATGCAACTGCAAGTATGATACTTTTCTTTCCCCTGTCATATGGCATTATCTACTTTTTACTTCCATATATGGTATTAATATTGGGTAAATGATTGTTAGGTAGGTCTCCATGGGATCCTTTGATAACCTTCCTAGTAAGACCACAAAAAATGACAGAACAAAGTCAGTATAAAGGTTCTATACGATGTGTGGGGCATGGATCAATCTGACATGTTGTAGAACACAGATGCACACACACCTATATGCCTAGTTGTCAGAAGAAGATTTTCTTGAGTTATTCATCATTGGATTTCTCTGTTTTCGTCATTTGCTGGGTGCATGGTGGTGATCACTTCTTTGTACAAAGTATTTATTAGTTCTCTTCTGTTAGAAGATTTTCTTTTCACCATCAATCCCCCGCCTCAGCCCATAACTATGCATGTTTGTATATATATTGTGTGTATTCATTATTCTAGCCCCTGCTTTAACTGTGGTACCAACTAGTATGACTGGATTCATTTCCATCAAATAACTTTAATAAGTGGAGGTAAAGACTAAAGCAGTAGGTTGTTTCAAAATAAAATACAGCCGATACTTCCTTCCACAACCCTTGACGTATCTCTTGCCTTGTGCTGCTTAAGGACAGAAAAAGTAACACTATGGATGTTGGAATAAGCACTAATATATGATAGCACCAGAGAAAAGTATATGGTGGGAGGATAAATCTTTTAAATGTAGTTGGCAAATCACATAAATTTTGAGGTTCCACTGAGTTTGGATACAAAATCTTAAACATTGAGTCTGAGATGATCTGATAAATTGCTTGTATATCTTCTTACTGTCTATATCTTCAATCAACCACAGTTTCACATACATGGTTGTCTTACTGGCTTATTCCTTATTATTATTATTTAAGTAGCCCATCTCTGCTCCTGTAATTTATTGAAAATAGATGATAAACTGTTTTGCTTTACATTTTCATTGATTTACTTTATTGAATTCAGTTATTCCGAGGGTCGAGACAACACCATTGTAAAATATGAGGGAGTATGCTGGGATATTTCTATCGTGTTGGGGAAGTTGGGAACTTGCAATAATTGTTGTGGATCATACATGATCCGAATAAGGATTGATAATTTGAACTTCTCAGTGTTTAAAATTGACTCGTATTTAAAAATTCCACAAAATGATTGAAAATCAAAATAGTTCTGGGTTGAAATTATAAATCTATAAATGAAAAGCCTAGAGTATGTTGTATACTTCAATATAGTTGATGAAGGTGACAAATTTCTTTTAGCTGATAAGTTTTTCAAAATATTACTTAGTAGTTTTTTTCCTGTGACATTCTTATGTTGTCGCCATTTCAGATACCCAAGGGTGTTCAACATGGGCAACTAGTTTTGCTAAGAGGCAAAGGTATGAACTCTGCACTAATTTGGCCTGCCTTATTCTTCTCTCTTTTAATTTACTGATGGGCATGACGAACTCAAGGATTGCCAAAGAGTGGATTTTTTGTGGACCATGGAGATCAGTATGTACGATTCTGCATAAATCTTCCTCAGTAAGTTTGTTGCCTTTCTCTTGCTTTTGTATTTTACTTTCCTATAGTAAATATTTGAAAGAGAAGTTCTGGATTAAGATGTATCCTTTTGCTGCTGCGTTGATAATAATGTCATTAGAAGAGTGCTTCAGCTTTTGTTAGAAATTTACACCTAACTCCTGCAGTGAAACATCATATAGAACTTATTATCAAATTAAACTACTTGAAACTTGCTTTTTCAGATTGTTCATTTAGTTTGATAAGCATAACATACAAACATGTTTTACTTCTCGAGCTCAGACAATAAGTGAAAATGATAGAAAAATCTAAAAGTGTGAACTGCTTGACCCTACTACTGCCCAGCTTGATTAATTCCTGTCCAATTTGATAATTTTGACAAGATCTTTATCATCTCTATAACAATTGCAACAAGCTTGAATAACAGTGTTCATTTTGTCTACCTACTTGATTTCCTACTATCAACTATGCTGCAAAAGAAACAAAAACTACATGTTTTATCTGATTTATGTTTATTCTATTTAGAACTGTAACTGAAAGACAACGTGCTATACTTGAAGAATTTGAGAAGGAAATAATGGACGAAAATAACACATCTGCTGTGGAAAGTTGGTGAGTGTATATTTACACACCTATTATGATACCTCACGCACGAAAACCCCACTCCTTCCTATTCTTTTTTATTGTTGCCTTGATGACTTGCCAAAATAATGTTGGTCATTTTATTTCTGTGATACAGACATAGTTAACCATGAAAGAAAGGTGAAGAGTTCTAGTCAAATAAAAATGGTTAAGATGGGTAATGATGGGAGAGTGGGAGTACTTGTGCCTCAAATATTTTTTCTAAACCCTAATATTTTGTGGAAATTTGAAACTCTACCCTAGGTCAATAATCTAAATACAAAAGTCAATTTCAAGTTTTCATCCCCCAACTTAAGAGGCCTTGAAAAACCTTTTTTTATAAGTAAAACACGTTTGACAATTCCAAAGAAACCATGAAAAATCAACCAGATTTCTGCATGTACATGAGTGAAAGGCACACATGGGCGCAGAAAGTTGACTGTCTTATAAAAATTGCCTGTTTTCTCAAAAAAAAAAAAAACAAATATAGGCGCATGGGGCTGAGACTCGCCTAAGGCACGCCCAAGGTGCGCCTTAAACGACTATGGATCCTTATGATGTTTATTTTCAGTTTATGTAGAATTGGAGAACTGGTTTATAAAATTCAATGGATTTTGAAATCCCAATGAATAATGATAATGTGTATAATGAGTGTTTCTTTTGGGTTTTTGGTAGGCTAAGATTTATCTTTATGTCAACATCACGTGTAAGAGGGGGTGGTCATGTGTGTAAGAGGGGTAGTGAGATGTGTAAGAGATGTTAATTGATGCTAGAGAAAATGTGAGACGGGAGAGAGAATAGAGGATGGATGTGTTGGGGATTAATATGGTTATAGATATATGTATGAGTGGTCTTTAAAAGCTGGATTAACCAACACAAGTCTAGGACTTTAAAGTTCTAAAATCAGTTTTTGAAATGGAAAACAAACATCCCCGTGGTTTATGTTTGGATTTAGAATTTAGTATGTTTTTCAAATCAAGTTTTCAAAACCCAAATCCAGTTTTTAAGGACTAGTAATCATCGGAATAGTGATGTTACTTGTTTTATGATTTTTAAGTAGGTTGATATTTTATCTATATGTGAAATCATTATGGAAAAAAAAGTGTTGTGTTATTATATTTTTGTTGGGTATGGCTGTAATGATATGATGATTTTATAATGATGTCTTTAATATGATTATAGATATATTGGGTCTTTTTAATTGATGGTGCGAAACCCAAATCCAGTTTCCAGAATCCAATTTAAACCTACTTTTCTGTAGCATATCCTTAAAATCACATTTCAATTATGTAGTCTCCAAGGTAATCGATCATGCGGACACATCCTAGGTGATCAGTGGGGTTTTGCTTTGAATGATTCTGTTCATTAGGAGGCTATTTTAGATACTAATTGTACCTTCTACAGAAAAATTTTCCTCTATGTTTAGGAAGTGCCAGAACATGCACAATCTTTTTCATCGTAATCAGAAATTGGATTGGAAATATTGAGCCATCATATAGTTAAAACTTCTAATTTTAGTATCTCAAGGATAATTTAAACGATAGTAGGTAATCCACATACTGGCCTTCTGATCTATATAAAGAAGGATACTACACCCTCAAATTATTGAATTACTAAAATCTTGGGTCTATGTTATCTTGTTGACCTTTGCTGATCAATCAATCTGATTTTCCCCAATTTTCAACTGCTCAAGATCACTTAATAAATTAATGGTCTCCCACCTTAGTGTAGATGATAGTCGCCAGTTTTATGCTCATTAAGCTTCTGTTATGATGTCCCACATCGGTTCCGCACGCAAGTGTGGAAGGGCATATAAGTGGGGGTCAACCCTTCACCTTCAGCCATGGTTTTAGGTGAAGTTAGGGCTCCCTACCTTATGTGCCTAACAATTTGGTCCGACTTGCCGGATCCTGTTCTTGTCGACATGGAAACAACACGTTCCACTGGGGAGAGATTGGATAAACTCGAGGCTGATCAGGCGGAGATGAAGAAGACGATGGATAAACTCGAGGCTGATCAGGCGGAGATGAAGAAGACGATGGCTGAAATTTCGGCTACTATGGGTGAACTTTCGAAGGTGATTCTGAAACTCTCGGGATCGCAACAATCAGTTGCAGATCTGCGTCGCAAGGATGTCACCACTACGCAGACCGAAACGGTGACTCTACCACTGGCGATTCACCCTCAACTGCAAATATGTTCGGTGCAACTTCCGTCCTTCAATGGATCTAACTCTATTGGTTGTTCAAGGCTGCCTGTGGTAAGTAATATGGCAGTAGGGGGCAGCAGTGTGCAGGTTGGGTCAACCTGCAGTTTCTCTAAGCCGACTGCAGATCCCTCGGGGATGAATTCAGGGCTGTCCGGGACGAATATGGGGCCGTCCGGGCAGTTTACTGCTCATTCCAGATTTACTCATCTTCCACCGAGAGCCTTGGAGGACTTTAGAGCGAAAGAGTTGTGCTTTAGGGGTAAGAAACCCTTTACTCCTTGGCATGACTGCCCTTTAAAACAACTGAGAATGTTGTTGGCTGAGGAGGACGAGGAGTTGATTCTCAAACAGTACGAGTATTGCAAGGTGACAGGGAAAGAGTTAATGGATGGAGAGGAAGAGCTTTTTGAGGAGAAACGTGGGTTTCATGTTTACTCTATGGCGGTTACCTGACTGCAACCTTGAGGACAAGGTTGTTTCGAAGGAGGATGGAATTGATATGAAGCAAAATTAGGGTTCACGGTCGACAGTAGCGGGTTTGGGTCCACTTCCATGGGCTGCTCTTATTTATTTTAATTATAATAATGTTTAGGGCTTGAGCCCATTTTTCGTTGGCTAGGTTTTATGCCCTTAGGGTTTGGTTTATTTCCTTTTTGGTATTAGTGAGTAATATTATTTAAGGTGTGATTAGGGTTTATATATTCATATCAAATTATTATTGGATTAAGAAGCCTGTAGGCTTTTGGGCAAACGGAGTCTTTCGTTTGATTGGGCAAACAGTATTACTGTTTGATTTTCTTTTCTTTTCTTTTCTTTTTTCTTATTTTTCCATCCTTATCAATTGGTCCGACCTGCCGGATCCGGATGGGCCACGGGAAGGGGCTACCCGATGTGTGGGCCCAGGGGTTGCCACCCCGGATGTGGGCCTAGGGGGGTTGCCACCCGGAGTTGTGGGCCCTAGGTATGCGGGTTGCCACCCGGAGTGTGCCGTCCATGGACGTCCGATTCGAAGGGGGATGGATTGTTATGATGTCCCACATCGATTCCGCACTTGCGTGCGAAAGGGCATATAAGTGGGGGTAAACCCTTCACCTTCAGCCATGGTTTTAGGTGAACCGATGTGGAACATCATAACAGCTTCTTTCCATCAGGATTATTTTGTGGGGTGGGTGGGGTTTTCGGTTTTTGCAAGCAAGTGAATTGGAAATGGAAATGGAATCGGATGAGAATGATATGGGTATATGGGTATGGAATAGGTTTGATACCTCCTATTTAATAGAAGTACGGAGGATAATAGGATTCCCCAAAACTTAGGTAGGAAATTCATAGTTGTCACACCAATCACACTACTACACTCTCTTTCTTATCCACGCCTTCAAAAGCCACTATTTTAACACCCTCTTATTCTATTTGAATAATTCTATTTTTCAAAATTGTATTGTAGCTTAATAGTGATCATACATAATTAATAAATGGAGTAAATGAATTTGATAGATCACCCTAAAAGTTCAGTCTTCATATCATGAAAATTATATGTATACTTGAAAGGACTTGACTGGCTAAAGATTTGCATAATTTTTATGAGCTTACATCTGGTTGTTTGCATGAATGCTCGAACACCATTCTAAATATGGTGCAATATCTGGTAATGCTATCAGGCTTTACCAGCGGCTATCTACTGGTTGAACTTACAGGTGGCAATATTGGCTTGAACGTGTGACTCGACCCAAGTTCATAGTTGAGTTCTCAATACTGACGCTAATGTTCTTATTCCTCGTCGAAGTCCTCAACTAGGATCCAACTGCATATGCTCTGGACCCACCCCCGAGCTCATAGAGATTATGTGATGAATCGAAGCTCAAATTTTTGTCAGCTATAGTGGTTCGTGATACGTGGTGGTAATTTTCATATAGCTCAAGTTGTTCAGTTCTAATTAATCACTGAGAGTTAGAAGCCTGCTTCAGTTGGCACGAACTTGCCCCAATTTTTCCTTTGTAACCTATAGATTCATCTTCTCCGATTCCTTTGCATCTTTGTAAATGTTTGATGTTAAAATTTCGGAGCCTTCAAAATTGCACGTCTGTTCTTTGATGATGCCCGTCTTGTTAGTGCAACTCGTTTATGACTTTTGATGAGTATATTCTCACTCTTGAGTTTTGTGCAAGTGAGAAAATGTGCCATAGAAAGCCGTAGTGAGATAGGAAGAGCTGCACAGTATTATTTCGTTTATTAGGCTTAGTTTTGGAATAAATTCAGATGCCTGCCATGAGTTTTGGGCGACATTCTTTTACACTCGACTTGTTATACTTATTTAAAACTTATATTATTGTTTGATAATTGACATTCTTGAAAGTGATAAACGCATTCCTTGCAATTGGGTTCACTTTACACTGATAAAATTACTCTTTAGTCGGCACTATTGTCACCGTAGATTTTTCTTAAGGCATCTGTATTAAAGACGAAAAATATATAAAAGGTTATTTATATCCTTACTTCATTTTTAAAACCTTAACCCATATATATATATATATATATATATATATATATATATATATATATATATATATATATATATATATATATATATATATTTATTTATTTATTTATTTATTTATTTTTTTTTTGTACACTCAAATCTTAAAACACTAACACAAAACAACATACGCATCTCACTCGCACACAAAAAGGAAAAGATCAAACAGAGAAAGGAGAGGAGAATCAAAGAGAAAGAAACAAGAATAGATAAGAAAGGAGAAGAGAAAAAGGGTATTCAATTTCACATCCAATATGGAACAATCAAAACAATTGATCAACATGAAGTAGGAAATACTATTATTTCGGTGTTGAAAATTAGGTGTAAAATTTCAAGACTAGTTTGTCAAAAATTTTACTCCATTAAATTTCGACGGACTGTGGCCAAAAATTTGTAAAGAATTTCGATTTTCACGCATGTCAGAACTCAAGTTACCTTCGATTGGTTTGCAGAATAGGAAATATTGTAACTTCATTGCAGGCATATTTAATTGAGCAATAAATATTATCCCATATCAAATGGGTGGAGTGAATATTTTGTTTAATTTTGTCATCGGTACCACCTGTTGTAGCTCCACTGCCAGTGTCACTCTCTATCTCGTCGTCGTTTGCACTGAATTGTGTGTTGAGTGCGTGTTTTTCTTCTTTTCAATCAGTGTGTGTTTTTTGTGTATTGCATGTGAATGTGTATTGTTTTGTGTAAATGTGTATTTTTAGTATGTCTTTTAAGTGTTGGGTGTACAATGCAATATATATATATTTTTAATTTAACAAATGAGTTAGAGTATTTAAAATGAGGTAGGGATATAATGGACATTTTACATTTTTTTTTCTTTAATATGGGTGCCTTGAGCAAAATTTCGGGTGGCAATAGTGCCGCCCTATCTTTAATATTGTTGGGTATATTGCCCCACATAAAAGCGGGTCAACTCAATCCAATAGCATGATATTTTACGCTTTGGGTCGCTTAAGTGTGGGTTCTAACTCTGATACAAGAGTTGGGTTTATCGGACCACATAAAAGTGGGTTTACTCAATCCAATAGTATGATATTGTCCACTTTGGGTCACCCACATGCCCGCATGATTTTGCTTTTTGGGCTCACACCCAATATGTCTCATGCTAGGGAGAGTCTATTCTACATTTATAAACTAATAGTCATCCCCACTTCTAATCGATGTGAGACTTTGGTTGACACACATCCAACAAATATATGAAAAATTACATTTTAAAGTGATTCACTTCAAAGAATACTTTTTATATATTAAAGAGTAATTTCTAAAATTGTAATATGTTGGATGAGTTTTCCAAAATTCTTGGTTGGTTGAACGTTTTTCAGTTCTTATTTATTTTAATCGTTTATAATAGCATTATATTTTCTTTTATTACACGTTTTATACTATCCTAAACGTCCCATAAAAAGTTTGTACAATCTAAAAAAAATAAAAATAAAAATGCTCGACATAATAATCTTCTAATGCTTTTTCTTGATATAACATGCATGACATAGTTTATGTTTTATTAATTATTCAAAATAACTAATTTGTTCTCATAAAGGCAATAAAAGTAGTTACTCAAATGCATTTTCTTAATTCTCATACATGCAAAACTAATTGTAAGGACGACATAACAAATGTTGGTCATATTTTCGAATACTAGGAGATCAATCTATGCTTATAAGGAAAATGAAAGTGTGGCTTGGGTTGAAAATCAAAATTTCAGGAAAATATGAGAGAAGTAAGAAATATCAACAGAGGAGAGTGAAACTAGCGACAATTTAGGTTGCTAAACACATCCAGCTACTTCCATAAATTAATAATCTCGAGAAAATTAATAATTTATCTAATCCCAACTCGGGACCTGTTCAAATTTGAGTATTATCGATTAAATAATAGTAGTATGATAATACTTATTTTGGAAATCATAATGTATATTTAAGGTCTCAATAAAACTATAAAATATTAATTATTAAAAAAATTCTAATATAATTGCTATATCAATTTAGACTTTTTCAGACAATTTAGAAGGGGTGAGTCTTGGGCGAGACCGTCTTACATATCCTAATTCGTAATATAGATTATCCATGAATAAAAAAAGGTATATTTTAAGTTAAATTAAAAATAAAATTAATCATAATCATATCATATCATAATATATTAAAGTATGGAGGTGATGAGAAACATTTTCTTCCCATTATGATTATACTCTTTTACTACTTTTTTTAGTTTCTTTTAACCTTGCTAATTAGTATTTGTCAATTAATTACTTATTAATCGTAAACCCTTGAAATTCAAGTGCATTGATTTATTAGTAAAGTGTTGATGTTCCATCACCCCTCTTTCTTTGATCGCAAAACCTTTGAGTCTACCTTTAATAGAAGTATTTAGGGTATTTTGAATTTGTTATTAGATTTCGTTGGAACTTCAATTATCCACTGGCATTCATATGATTTGGTACCAATAATCTCATGGTTTGTTGTATTCAAATGCTTTTAACTTTTCAAATCCTGTCACTTTTGTCTAATTTATATCTAACTACGTAACTTAATCTTTATGCTTGTCAGTTGTTAACAATGAAGATTTTTCTTGTTGCGACTTTAGGATCTTTGTTCCCTTTTATCTCTTTTCAAGCATATGGAAACTTCAATATCAATATTTGCAGAGGCATTCTTATAGTTGAAATGAGTGTTGGCGCTTCGGATCTTTAGGCTAACATGAACAGTTATGACTCCATATAATTCTACTGCAGCGGAAGTACAAGAGCAGAATTACCTTTCACCGGGTTTGATGTAGAGGATGAACAACGAAACGACCTTCCGGTCTTCTGTTGTATTTCTAAGCCTCTCCTTGACGTTGTGTGGGCAACGATCACCAAGGAGAACTCAATCTACAGCCCTCTCACTTTCACGATTTCTCTCGTGTGTTGTGAGTATCGTTGTGTTGCAAGTTCAAAGGGCTGCTGAGGGTGGCTATATATAGACTACAACAGGAACTAGGAGGAGAAATTAGGGTGTGGGCCTCCCATTGGTTAAGTATCCAAGTTTAGCCCAAAACTTATACTTAAGTCCAATAATAATAAATCATTCCACTAAAGAAATATTATTGCACTGCCATCCTAATCCCAAATTACGTTTATGGGCTCCTTCTTATTATGAGTCCATTAATCTCCCCGTGTTTAAGATTCAATGCCCATTAATTAATTAAGTTACTGACAACTCAATTAATTAATATATTTACCGAGAGTAATACCACTCAACCTTATTATCATGTCGGAATAAATCCACCTGCAGGGTTTACATGATAATCTTTATGAGCTCCTCAAGGGGACAACATCAACCAATTTCGTAGGTCATGGATTCCTTCTACAATCAACAGCACACCATAGAGACAGCACTATTCCCAATTCACCGAGCATATTGCTATTAAATCTCAATCATTGATGAATTAAAGAAATAAATACTGGCTTACGTATCGAGGTTATTGTATTGGGATTAAGAGTACGAACTTCCATAATAACTGAGATCAAGTTCTATTATATAGTCAGTATAAATCGAAAAATCTCGACGGCGGTCCTGCTCAATACACTCAAAGTGCACTAGTGTAATTTTATAGTCAAGACAAACTAATGCCAAATCACACTACAACCATACCGATAGATAGTCCCCATCTATCTCGATTGTGAACATCTGTTTATACTTTATAAGGAGCTGATGATGTGATCTTCCGTGTGACGCCACACACCACATTATCTACAGTATAAAGTAAATGGACTTTTGCAACAACATTATTATTGCAACGTTTGATCACATGATTTTCATTTCAAATATTATCAAAACATTGTTTATACAAAAAGCTAGACTTTTAGTATACAATCCAACAATCTCCCACTTATACTAAAAGACTATGCTGCCATATCTGCTGCCATACATCTGATTACCACTCCCACTACATGACCATTAAATGCTTTCACTTTAAGGTCCTTGTAAAAGAATTACTAGGTTATCATCCGATGCATTCTAGGCGACAACAACCTTTCCCTCATCATACGATTTCTCGTATCAGGTAGTACTATCTATCAATGTGTTTAATTTCCTTATGGACTCGTGATTACTTCATATTTACAACTGCACCATTATTATCACAATTAATTATGATAACCTTGTGCAAACTCAGAATCACATCTAAGTCCATTATGAAGTTTATAGAACCATACAGATACTTTGGCTGCCACAAGGCTCCAATTTATCATCTTTCTATGGTGGATTCCGAAATATATTTCTTTATAACACTCCTCCATAGTATGGATCTACTTCCATTAAACACATAACCTTGAGGTGGATTTACTGCCGTCCCTATGATTTGAAAAACCCGAATCTAAGTAACCATCAAGAAGTAATGAATTAGTCAGGTAAGCTTACATATTATTTCCAGTCCTCTTCAAGCACTTCAAATATGTCGTACCATAATTCAATATTCTTGTTCCGGGTTACCTTTATACTCACTGACTATGCCATTGGCAAAATAGATATCCAATCTCGTACATAGCATTTCATAGATTGAGTTTCCTTATTGCCGAAGCATAAGGAACCACTTTTATCTATTTTATCTTCTTTTGTGTCTTAAGACACAAATCCTTAGATAAAATCATATACTAAAACGAGTAAGGATTGTATCAATTTATGAAGCTTGAGACAAGCATAATATCCCTTTTTGTGATCCGTATTACCGTGATCAAAAGGATATATTTTTCTTTTCTTAAGTCCTTCATTTCATACTGCTTTATTTACCATACTCATACGCCCAACAATACTCTTTCATTGTCTCCAATGAGCAAGATACCATCTACGTACTTACAAGAAATACCACCATGTTTCCGTCACTTTTTCAATACACAAGACTCATCTGAGCACTGATTAAATCCATATGACTGAATTTTCTAATCAAAACGGATACGTCATGATCTTGAAGCTTGCTTTAGTCCATCGATGGACACTTTTAAGCTTATATTCAAAATGCTCTTAGCTTTATGCAATGAATCACTCTAGTTGCTTCACATAGATGTTTTCCTCAAGACTTCCAATCAGGAAAGCTGTCTTGACATCTATTTGCTATACCTCATAATTTTCTATGCGCAACAACAAATAAAAGAATCTGGATCAATATAGGCATAGCTATCAAGCTTAGCTTTAAAGGTTTCCACCTTACTGTATGATCCTCTTTTATTTTGTATGACCACTTGTAATGGCTTTTACACCACTTAATGGCCTTCAAGCTCCCACATTTGATTTTGAATCCTTAGATTCTATTTCAAAATTCATTGCAACTTACTAATATACCGCATTTTGATCTTGTAGTGCTTCGTCGTGTCCATGGGCCGATTTCATGTTTACTAGGGGATCAAGTCTCACGACTCTCCCAAAAATAAATCTATTCAGTTGTTTAAACAACCCTCCCACTACGACAAGGTACTATATGTAATTGTGTATATGACAAGCGTTGCAGTTTACTTGTGGTATATCCTCTTGTATTCTTGGTACTTAAAAATTTGTGTTTTCCTTCTCACACTTTTTGAACAACTTATACATGGATTTGTAATTTATTACATAGACCTTTCCAAAATCTAGTGTTCGTGTTAACAATCACTTTTTGATCCTTTTAGACTATTAAATAAACCACCCTTCATTTTTCTAGGATATCCCACAAACATCAATTCATCATGTTGTTTCTAGGGCTTACCCATAAAATGATTTTAGTAATTCCAAATAATTCATCATCTTATCTAATCATTTCAATAAGAGCTTTATTCTTTCTTTCCACCATACCATACAACTGGGGTTTACCCGGTGTAATTAACTTGGGATTCAATCCCAATTTCTGATTATCAGCTCCTAAATTATCCTAAGAGGTACTCGCCACCACAAATTAAATCGTAACAACTTGATATATTTTCCATGACGCTTCACTACATCAGTCATGTACTTCTTGAATTTAATCATAGTACTCAGACTTGCAGTGCATCAAATAAATATATCTTGTTTCTAGAATAATCTTCGAATATTCATAACACCTCTCAACGGGATAATCTTATGATCACTTAAATCAGAATGAACCATTTCCAACATATCTTTTCATGGCTTTATACCACTTTGCCTTGAAAAGGCAATTAATCATTTTTACTTCCAAGTAAGACTCACAAGTTCGATAGTTTTCATTTCCAATAAACCTAACGGTATTGGCTATCAACTTTCGAATCGTACTTAAGTAAAATGATCTGGTATTAGATGCCAAAAGTACGTTTAGTTCTTCTCTGAAGGCTTATTTCTCTTACTAAGTTTAGAAGATGCATTATTTTACTATTTGTTGCATCCGTAGGATAAACATGATTTAAGAGTGTACAAATTGTCACTATCGTATCATAACAGATTATAGTTCTATCCTTCATTATAATGACCATGTCATTTAAATAAAATAGAGTATTAATCGGTAAATGCATAGAAATAGAAATGAAATTCTTTCTATGAAAACGTACGTAAAGTCAATTTCTCTTAATCACACGTTTATTCCTATCTTAAGATAAACAAACAACTCCTACTGCAACAGCCACTACTTTCGTAGTTTACCCATGTATTAATTATCTTATCATCACTATGTTTAAAATATTTAATGATTCTGGTATTTATACACAACGTGTCAATAAACGCTATCATTAATCATGTTTCAACAACTAGTGAATAAAATATTATCCTTGTTCACATCTTGATGAAAATTGGTTTTCTTCCACCATACATATTATTAGAAGTTTCCCACCATATACAACTTATTGTAATTCAGGTGAAACTTACTCAAAACGTTTAGGTAAATTATGAAAAAATAAATTGAACTAGGTTTCCCTTTCAATTTCTATTCCAAGTATTTCCAATTCATTCATCAAGCTTAACCATGAACTCTTGCCTTTTTAACTTACTCAAGTATCCGAAGAGCCGCATGAAACCATCATATTTCTATGAATCTCTCACCTCTTCACTAGAGAGTTTAAATAGGCATCAGAAGACATTCTTAGTGAGAACACATTTTTATTTTATTAAGCAGTAAGAATTAAAATCAAGATTCTTTTCTAATTATTTATTTAGGACAAGTAAATATATTTCTTTCAGTTAACAATAAGTGAATAAATTATTCAAAAATTCAGAGAATCAGGTAAATTAATACGTCGATCAAACTCTTCGAATTTAAATTTTATATTGATTCCCTCAATAAAAAATATAAAATAAATTCACCGACATCTCAAGCACCGTGAATATGCAAGCCACGTTAGTGTGGACGTTTACAAACCTGAACATTCTCAAGTGAAGGTTTTACCCATTAATTCCATATGATCTTCCGTGTGATGCCGCACACCACATTATCTACAGTATAAAATAAATGGACTTTTGTAACAATATTATTATTACAAACGTTTGATCACATGATTCTCATTTCAAATATTATCAAAACATTATTTATACAAAAAGCTAGACTTTTAGTATACAATTCAACAATGAGATCTTGGTGTGTTGGAGTATTATGTTACGTGTTACATCAAGTAAAATAAGTTGCAATAATCATGGGATTTATTTACTCATTTACATCCTAAATAATAGTCCTAAATTATATGGATATTATTGCAACAGTTTTACATCTTTTATAATCTCTTTATATATTGAGACGTACTATGTATCCAAAATATAATGGACTAATAATATCATCCTTTATCTTTCTTCCTTGCATTATGTTTATATGATTGATATGGATTTTCTACATGGTATCTAGAGCCATTTTTTAAGGAGGCATGTTGAATAGATCTTCTAATACTTGGCCGCCACTAACCATTGGGACAACTCCAGAATCGGGAGGAGCTGAATCAATGGAGGACGATGCATATTTTTTGCACGGTGCTGATCATCCAGGATTATTTCTAATTTTATTTAAACTAAATGGAGGTAATTATCTACCTTGGAAAAGATCTATGACTGTGGCTTTGGGTGCTAAATGTAAATTGGGCTTTGTTAATGGAGATATTCCACAACCTGCTTTGAATCATGCTAATCATGCTTTATGGAAGAAAGTAGATTTAACTGTGTTTTCTTGGATTATAAATTCTTTGTCCAAGGAAATGGGGGAAACTTTAGTTTATGTTAATACATCTAAAAAGTTATGGGATGCAATTGAGCAAAGGTATGGTGAGAGCAATGTGCCTCTGAAATGCAAACTCAAAAGAGAACTTAGTACTCTAGTTTAAGGAAATAATACTGTGGTGGAATACTTTAATTAGTTGAATCGATTATGGGATGGATTGCAATGTATAGTCCTACTGTTGCTTGTACATGTGCAGGGGGTAAGATCATAGCCCAACAAAAATTGAATGACAAGTTGATTCAATTTCTAATGGGGCTTAGTGAGTCATATGATCACTTGAAAAATCAGATCTTGCTTATGGATCCTCTTCCAACCATAGACAAAGCATATTCAATTGTTATTTCTGTAGAAAGACAAAATCTATTCAGATAAACTTTTCGGAGCTTGATTTATCAGCCAGAACAGTTAATATGGGTTATGGTAATAAATTTTCAAATAATCAAAATCTTGGCAAAGGGAAAGAGGAAAGTGTAATGGTCGGCTATCAAAGGAGGATAAGGCTAAACTTCTCTGTGAGCATTATGGTCAACCAGGTCATGAAGTCAGTACATGCTTCAAAGTGCATGGTTTTCTCGATTGGTACAAGCAACTAAAGCATATGTCAAATCTTATGCACACTTAGTGGGATATGATCAAAAGTCTTCTAGAAAAGAGGTTGATTATGTTAAGATAGGGCTGCAGGTTCCAGATTTAGACACGACGTGGTACCAGTTACAGAAACTTACATAATACAGGAAAGAAAAGGGTAAGGAAGATAGAGGAGTTGATCATGCACAACTCGTTGATTTTGCAGGTAAGGCAAATATGTCATTATTTCAATCCGCTTTATCTTTATTTTCTAATGTTCATTCTGGTTGGATCATTGACACTAGGGCAAGTAGACATTTGTGCTACAAATATGATTTTCTAAATAATATTATTTCCATTAAAGATAATATTACAGTCTGCTTACCTGATGGAAGTGCCAAACTGGTGGAATATGAAGTGGATGTATAATTTAATGCGATATAACACTTAAGCATGTGTTATACATATAAAGTTTTAAGTACAATATATTATCTGTTCACCAGCTTTGCACGGACTTTGGGATGAAATATACCTTTTATGGTTCTTCATGTCAAATACAGGGCCCGAAGAGTAATAAAACAACAGCTTAGAGGGAGTTGGTAGGGAATCTTTACATCCTAAAGTATAAAGAAAAGCCGGGAGTTTGTGCTAACATGGTAACATTGGATATTTGGCACAAAAAATGTAACATGCATCTATTGGAGCTTTGAAGCATTTGAATTTCTTACAAAATGCTTGTAATAATGAGACTATTGATTCTATCAGAAGTTGTGATATTTGTTTTACAGCTAAGCAGCACAGGTTGTCATTTCCTCGCAGTTCTATACAAATTAGTTCTTGTTTTGAATTGATACATGTTGATGTTTGGGGTCCTTGTAAGGCTTCTTGTCTTACCAATACTCCCTATTTCTTAACCATTGTTGATGATTATAGTAGAGGCACATGGGTATATCTTATGAGAATTAAAACAAATGTTTGCAGGCTGCTAAAACACTTTATCCTTATGATAGTGAATCAGTATGCAAAATTAGTTAAAAGATTGAGGACAGATAATAGAGCAGAATTTTTAAGCTTAGATTCTCAAAACTTCATCAAAGCGCATGGGGTGATTCATGAGAAAACTTGTGTATATACTCCACAATTAAATGGTATGGTGGGCTGATTGTATAGACATATACTTGAGGTTGCAAGGGCCTTCTTATTTCAAGCTGAACTACCTAATGATTTTTGGTCTTATGCTGTATTGATGGCTGCTTTTATTATAAATAGGCTGCCAACAAACATTTTGAATTGAAAAACACCTTTTGAAGTTTTGCATGGTAAAATGGAAGATTATAACAGGCTTAAGCCTTTCGGGTGCTTAGCTTATGCAGCCAACATTTTGCCTCATAAAAGAAAGTTTTGTCCAAGAACTATTAAATGCATCTTTCGGATATGTAGAGGGCCAGAAAGGGTACAAACTGTAAAATTTAGAGACCTCAGAAGTTATGGTTAGTAGGGATGTCGATTTTTTTAAATATTTTTCCATATCAATCATTTCGCCGCAACCGATATCGGAATTGCACAACATTGAGAATGACATAGTAAGAGCCTCAGAATGCGATTATTTTCATGGAGATTCAGAAAAAGATACAGAGTCATTGGATTCACAAATTGACACCCCTGTTGAACCTACAAGGAAGAGTAGTAAGGCTAGGCAGCCTCCAAAATGGCAAAAGGATTATGTTTGTAGCTCTTATGAGGATCCTTTTGTGCTTCAGGCCTTCTTTACAAATATTTCTGAGGAACAAAAACCTAAGAGTTACTCTGATGTAGCTACTAAACCTGTTAGGATTAAGGCCATGCAAAATGAATTAGATGCGTTGGAAAATAATAAGACATGACATCTTATTAACTTGCCACAGAACAAACAAGCTATTGGATGTAAGTGGGTATTTAAGGTCAAAAGGAAGGCAGATGGAAGTGTTGAGAGATACAAGGCAAGATTAGTGGCTAAAGGCTACAATCAACAAGATGAATCGATTATTTCGAAGTGTTTTCACCCGTGGAAAAATTAGTTATAATTCGAATGTTTCTTTCCATTGTAGCAATAAAGGGGTGGAGTTTGCATCAATTAGATGTAAACTATGCTTTTCTACATGGCTCTCTCACTGAAGAAGTATATATGCTTCCTCTCCAAGGATACTCAAAGGCAAAACATGGGGAAGTTTGTAAGCTTGTTAAAAGCCTTTATGGGCTAAAACAACCATCTAGAGAATGGAATTCAGAATTATGCCGCAAGCTTGCAGATTTTGGTTTGAAGTCGTCTAAGCATGATCACTGTCTTTTTACACTATAACGGGACGATGTCTTAATCTCAGGATCAGACAATAGTTTGATTGATCAGCTGAAATCATACTTAGATTCAGCCTACATGATAAAAGATCTTGGTTTTGCCAAATACTTTTCTTGGTGTTGAAATAGTTAAAGATGCTGCTGGATTATCTCTTTCTCAGAAGAAATATATTCGTGATACTTTCCCACACTGGTTTAGCTAACTGTAAACCAACAGCAGTTCCTTTACCTACAGGATTGCATCTGTCATTCTCTGATGGAGAGCCTTTGGATAAATATGATCAGTATAAAAAACTTATTAGAAGACTTCTCTATATTGTGCAACAACTAAGCCAATTTGTTAATTCTCCCACTACTACACATTGGCATGCAGCTGTACATGTTCTAAGGTATCTCAAGAATTCTATATCCTTTTGTCTATTCTATCCAGCAAAAGCCCATTTTTCCTTAGAAGCATACTGTGATGTAGATTGGGCTTCTTGCAAGGATACCCGACAATGTATAACAGACTATTTCATCTTCCTTAGGGGGTCACTTATCTCTTATAAAAGCAAGAAACAAGTCATTGTCTCTCATTCTTCGGCAAAAGCTGAGTATAGGACGTTTGACTCTACAATTTTCGAGCTCAAGTGGATACACTACATTCTACAAGATTTTTGTATTTCTATTGACTTGCCAATTCCTTTACATTGTGATAACCGAGTGGCTATCCATATCAGTGCTAACCCAGTTTTCCATAAGAGAACGAAACACTTGGACATTGATTGTTATTTGGTGAGGGATCACTACAATGAGGGTTTTATTCTACCTACATTTGTCTCTTTCAGGTTTCAACTTGCTGTTGGTTTTACTAAGGTTCTTGGAGAAGAGCAGTTCCGGAGTTTTGCTTCCAAGTTGGGAATGAAAGATTTCTCACATTCTCCAACTTGAGGGGGGGGGGGGGAGGGGGGAGGATGTTGGAGTATTACATATTACGTGGAGTAAAATAAGTTTGCAATAATCATGAGATTTATTTTCTCATTTACATCCTAAATCATAGTCCTAAATTATATGGATATTATTGCTGCAGTTTTACATCTTTGATAATATCTATATATATTGAGATGTACTTTGTAGTTAAAATATAATGGATTAATAATATCATCCTTTATCTTTTTTTCTTGCATTACGTTTATATGATTGATATGGATTTTCTACATGGTGCAAGGTAAAACTTCTTTTCCTCTATAATTACATTCAAAGTCACTATTAGTACGTTAAATCGTATCTTTGGTGTACATTCCTTTTTTTTTTGCCTGCTTATGTTGACACATATATGAATGGAAGTTCTAGTTGTTGTAGTATCTTTATACATCGCATAATTATGAGAAATTCTTAATATTTCTTTTTTTAGATAGACCTCCCATCAAAAATAATTAATTAAAAAAAATGATAGTTTCATTTGTAATACATATGTGAATTTTGGACATATTTGATTATTTAAAGTTCATGATTATTCTCTGTAAGTAGAAAACTGGAGAGCCACTTATGCTGCGGTGGTGGAAGCTATTAGAGACATAGTGTTCCTCCAATTCTGCTTTCTTAATCTGAGGTATATTAATGTTTTAAAGCATATCGCCTCATGCACGTACATTCTCATTTGTCAGTTATGGACATGTGTTACATGCTTCGAAAAATTTCTTTGGGAGAATGGGTGGGACATGTGTTATAATTCTTATAATAATTATTCTTAATTATATCAGTAGTTTTGAAAAGGTGTATGCCTCATCTTCATCTCCGTCGATTTTGTGTTTTATTATCTCTAATTTTGTGTTTGCTTTTGTAGCCTAGGTAAACCATGAAGTACAACAAAGTCTTATCGAATGCCAATTTCAGGAAGCATTGACAGGACTGTGTCAGGAAATGACTCAACCAACCAGCCAGGAAGACCAGGAGAAGAATTGCAAGACAGAAGAAGGTTGGACCCCTTCGCCTGGTCTACCAATTCCAAAGTTTATGACCGCGGGACCCACCCCCTTATCACCCCAAATTTGCTAGTGATGAGGCAAAGACCAATTATTTGTTTTTTTTCTTTTTTTTTTGTTTTGGTTTTTTTTTAAAATTTAATTTTAGGGTTTAAGGTATATTTTATCCCTAGGATTTAGTGTATAATTGTAATTTCACCCTTGTTGTTTAGGGTATAATTTATTCATAGGGTTTAGGATATAATTGTAACTTTAATATTGTGGTTTAGGGTATAATTTAACTTTAGGGTTTAGGGTATAATCGTATAAACCTTGTAGTTTAGGGTATAATTTACTCATATGTTAGGAGTTAGGGTATAATTTATCCATAGAATTTAGAGTATAATTATAATTTTACCATTGTGGTTTAGGGTATATTTTACTCTTAGGATTTAGGATTTAGGGTATAATGATCTTTTAATATAATAAATTTTAAAAAAATATTAATGAAGGAGGGGAAATTAATTAGGGGAGTGGGTACCACATGTTCCACCCAAGTTGCACTCATTTAATTTTATATATTCCAAAATGTAAGTATATCATATACATACTGATCATATCCAAAATGTGCTTGTTAGTGTACTATATATATATATATATATATATATATATATATATATATATATATATATATATATATATATATATATATATATATATACTCCTCCGTCCCATCAAAAGGGTTGTTTTTGTATTTTGCACGTGGATTAAGAACTATTATTATTTAATGTACAGTGAGTAATTGTATTAGTGGGAGTGTGGACCCTATATCCTAATTGTATTAGTGAGTATGTGTGGGTCTCATGTGTATAAAAAAGAAAAGAGAACTCTTTGGGTAGGATGCCCAAAATGGAAAAAAATAGACTCTTACGGTTTATGGTTTTAGGATTTAAGGTTTAGGATTTAGGGTTTAGGGTAAAGAATGTGATAAACTAAGTTTGTAAAGAAGTATATACCGTAGTCGAGCAGCACTTAATAAAATTCCTACACCAAAAAAATCCATTAAAATAATAAAATGGGAGGGACAACCCCCAACAAGCACTTGTGTTTAACGACATAGAGTCACGACGGAATACCTCTTTTTGAACTACTGGTTGGAGAGAAGTCTTCTCGCATTTTCACCTTCAAGTACTTCTTTCCTCTCTTGCTGACTGCACTAACCACCTCACCTTTCTTTGTCACCAAAACAGGACCCTTTGAATTCCTTTCCTCCCATGACTGTCTTGATTCCTCTCTGTCAATCCTCCACTTAATTGTAGAGTCAACCTGCGTATCAAAATGAGGATTAAACAAGTTAAAATTTCAACACAAATATGATCATGCATATCAGGAGGTAAGTTCGGAGGCTTCAGATATGGATCACCACTTCGTCCTGCAACCAAAAGAATATCAAGCCACTCAATAGAATCAGTAGTAGGAAAAGTAAGAGATTTGCCACACTCAAGTGAATCCTTAGACAGGATTAAAGGTGAGTTTCTATCTGCGATCTCCTCTACCACTTCAACTCTTTCGCCTTCATGCTTCTCCTCCTTGGAAACAGGTTTCATCACCTCTTCAATAATAGTCTTCTTAGTCTGATTCACCATTTCAGCAGTGGTTTTCCTTCTCTATTAATCTCTATCATCACTCAATGCAAGTAAATTATCAAGATAATCATTACATGCATCTTTAGATAAACCCTCTAACTCTGCATCAGACAAGGCGAAGTCTTCTACTATTTCCACAGACTTGCATTGATGATCTGTAGGCCATTGCATCACCTTATTCAAAGAAAAGATGATCTCCTTATCATTGACCCTAAGCCTCAACTCTCCTTTGAACACATCTATGAGAGCTCTTCCAGTAGCAAGGAATGGACACCCTAAGATAAGTGGCGCGCCATCCTTGTTATCCTCCATATCTAGAACAAGAAAGTACAAGGAAAAGTCAAATTCAACACCTTCACTAGCACATCTTCAATAACTCCCTAGGGATATGTCAACGACCTATCTACTAACTGTAGGGCCTCAGATGTAGGTTCAACTCCCCCAAATCAAGTTTCTTGAATTTTGAGAAAGACATCAAATTAATGCTGGCTCAAGATCACATAGTGCTTTTCTAGATGGTCCTTTTCCAATCTCACAAGGAATGATGAAGCTGTCTGGATCCTTCAGCTTTTTTGGTAGCTTCTTCTGAATAATTGAGTTGCAGTTTTCTATCAGATTAATTGTCTCTACGCTGTTCAACTTTCTCTTCCTAAAAATGAGTTCCTTGATGAACCTTGCATAGTACGACATCTCATCCAATGCTTCCAAAAAATGAATATTGGCTTTGACGTCCCTCATTACATCAGGAAACTTTTTGAACTTCTCATCAAGGCTCTTTGACAAGAAACTCTGAGTGAAAGGAATCGGTACCTTTGTCTTCGAAAGTTCCAAACTGTCTTTCTCGAATACCACTTCTGCTTCTCTCAATTTCTTAGCTCTTTGCTACTTTTTATCTATGATTGCTTGATCAGATTGGCTCAATATATAATTTGGACACGCTAAAAATCTAGAAATAGCTCGGCTCGATCAAGTCACCAAGTGGAGGGTAACTCGGCCCGAGCTGGTGTTCAGCATCACCTTGAATCACTTTCAGACCTCCTTGTGTGCCCTGCTTGGCTGCAACTCTGCACTTCCTGGACTCAGCTCGGCTCAAGTTAGTGGTCGAGCCATGGCCGAGCGGCTCTGTTCTGGTTCAGTTACATCCTGGATCAGTTTTAGACCTTTATACTGCTTTTCTGATCTTAAAGTGATCGTTTTGCACTCCTTCGGGTTAATTTCCGCATCGGATAGAAACTTTTCCTTCTGAATCTGGTGCTGCTGCTGATTGGCTGTAGTTGAGATTTGACACATAGAATATGTGAGACTCTGCAAATTCTTATTGACTTTCTCATTCTGCTTTGTCATACTCGAATCCATGATATAATGCAGTTTTTTATCTTGGTAATATCTCCATCAGTCTTCTTCATATACCTGGCCAACACTTCATCAATATTAGCTCTTCCTTCATCAGTTTTGGCTCCATGATCAAAGTTAGGAGGGTATGGAACTGGATTATTCGGATTTGAATTTGCATAGTTTTCATGCCTCATTTGTTCTGTCAATTCCCTCCTTGATTACTACGACCTCCTCCTTGGTTATTCCTGAATTTGGAATTTCCTTGAGGGTTCCTATTTCCTTGCCAGTTTTGAGGTGTTCTTGTGCCTTGGAGACTCTATCCCATAGCCCAATTTGCGTCTTCAACCTCTTGAAGGTTCATTACTACATCCTCACTAGCAGTCCCTTGGTTGCCTCCCCCATTATTACCTGAGATCAGAGTCATCAGGTGTTTGTTCATCTCTTCCAACTAAGTGACAACCTTTATCATTCTTGTTAGCTTCTGCAACCTTCTCTTCAACCTGTGCAACTCTTCCAAGTACATAGCTTCCACGAATTCTTTCTGAAGGCCAATCTCTATAATTCATAGAAATATCATCAAACAGTTTCTCTACGATTCTTGACATTTTCCAAAAATCATTCTTCTAGCAGAAGTATGAACTAACACTCTTGCTTCATTGTCAAGGCAATTATAGAAGACACTGATGAGTTGAGACTTCTTAAATCCATGTGTTGGATTGTATACTAAAAGTCTAGCTTTAGTATGAACAATGTTTTAACAATATTTGAAATGAGAATCATTGATCAAATGATTGCATCTTATAATTTATTTATAATATGACGATGCAATAGTCCATTTACTTTATATTGTAGATAATATGGTGTGTGGTGTCGTACGGAAGATCATATTATCAGCTCATTATAAAGTATAAACAGATGCTTACAACTAAGATAGACGGGGACAATCTATCAGGAGTTATTAGTTTGTCTTGACTATAAAATTACACTAGTGCACTTTGTGTGTATTGAGCAGGACCGCGTGAGGTTGTTCGATTTATACTGACTTTATAAGAGAATTAGACCTAAATTATTATGGATGCTCATACTCTTAATCCCTATACAATAATCTCGACACATAATTCAGTATTTATGCTCGGTGAGTTGGGAGATGATATTATTGATGAGAGTGAAAATAAGCGTGTTTTAGTATCCAATTTAACACCTGTTTGACAAGAATTATTTTCTTATATTAGCACAAGTATCTTATATTCAATATATGTGAGAAAAAGGTGTACTAGAAGTGTTTTATTGTGTTTCAGGTGGAAAAATGATCAAAAGTGCCAAGTTGGAGAAAAGGTGCAATTTGTGCAAGGATGCTCTGAAACACACGTCCAACTTGTGTAATTATTTTGTATTTGTGTGGAGCTCTAAACTAGAATTGTGATGTATGGATGGAAAGCTACAGAAGAGAGGGTCGTTTTGGCATAAAAACACTTCAATTGGATTCCAAACGAAAAGTTATGATCAAAGTGGTGACGTCGCGCAAGCTGTGCTGAACAGAACGGCTGTGCCACTTTGCGTGACTTGTTATATATTCAAATATTAGATTTTTTGTGAGATCTTTATATTCAGAGAAATCCAAGGAAAAGAGGATCGCGTGAGCACAAGAATCACTAAAATCGGAGATCGAACGAGGAAGTTATGCTTAAAATCGTGAAGTCGCGCAGCTGCAAGCGAGAATTTCCGAGAATTTCCGAATTTGTATGTGTTTTACACCACTCAGTGTGTGTCGCATGTTTTACATCCCATTGCATGTATTTTCGTGTTTTCCAAGAAAAAGTCCATCCAAGGTCCATAAGGAGAGCTCACAAGTATAAAAGGGGATGTAGATCACATCATTCTTCATTAGAATACAGATTGAACTAGATTGAATTGGAGAGAGCCACAAATCCATCCTACACCCCACAAGGGGGGATCACCCCTCAACCATCATCCACATCTTTTTCTCCATCCATCCATCACTTTGAAGATTCGTTTGTGGAATCAAGATGAGAACCAAGAGGAGGATTCAAGACGGAGAAGGACGCGATGACTCCCGCATCTAGGGTTTATTTCGTTTCCTAAGTTATCTTGTAATTTTCCAGACATCCGGGTAAGATCTATCCAACACCCATGATTGTTCTTCGTAACATCATGGGCCAGAGCCTTTTTGGTAGAACTAGGGTTGTGAAGGTTTTTACGAATTAATGAACTTTCCTGTGTAAACTCCGTACAACACTATTTGTGCATTTATTTTATATATAATTGTGCTTTCTTAATCCATATTCACGGTCGTTTTGTGCATCTTCAATTGGTATATAGAGTCTGAATATATATCTTGGTTGTAGATTGAGTGCGTTCACCACTGAACAGGATTCCATGTTATGATTCTAAGTGAGGGGACTCCGAAGCTTCATTAGAACTATCATATATGAATACTTATTAATTGAATTGAATTCGGGTTATTAAGTAGGATAAAGAGAATAACTTTATAGTACCTATTGGCCAGGAAAATAATTGATACTGATAGTACCTAGAAAGCGGGTGGAATTATATCTCTTACTCCGAGGTTATTCACACGTGTTACACGCATGTTTACTTGTGTCTATAGAGTAGATATGCATGGTTTAGTGATGCGTCCATATTCCACAAGGCAGAGTCGGACATAAAAAATGGAAGGAAAATTAATGAGTGAAACCGGATTACTCTAGGGCTACATATTCTATCTCTTGAGTCACTTTCAAATTCTTCTAATTTGTTATTTAAATTAAGTATTTTAGCTGCAACTGATATCCTTAATACTTGGGGATTAATTTTGCGTGCAAAGAAAACGCGCATAACTATCTCTATGGTGTGTTGTTGATTGTAGAAGGAATTCGTGTTCTAATAAATTAGGCTGATTATGTCCCCTTGAGGAGCTCATAAGGATTATCATGTAAACCCTGTAGGTGGATTTATTCCGGCATGATAATAAGGTTGAGTGGTACTACTCTTGGATAAGAGATTAATTAATTGAGTTGTCAGTGACTCATTTAATTAATGAGTATTGTATATCTTTTACACGGGGAGTTAAACGGGCTCATGATAAGAAGGAGCCCATAACGTAATTTGGGATTAGGGTGGCAGTGCAATAATAATTCTTTAGTGGACTGAATTATTATTATTGGCTTAAGTATAAGTTTTGGGATAAACTTGGATGCTTAAGCCCAATAGGAGGCCCAACCCTAATTTCTCCTCCTAGTCCCTGCTATAGCCTATAAATAAGTCATCCAGCAGTCCCAGTCATTAGAATTACACCCCTAAATCGATTCTGAGGTGAGAAATCAAATTTCTTATCAGATAAGAGAGAACGTGAGAAATTCGAGAGAAACTGCAGATTGGAATCGCCTAGAGGATCGTCGCTCATACGACGTCTAGACGAGGCATAGGAATACAACAGAAGATCAAGATGTCGTTTCTACAGCTGTTCAGACTTCTCCGCATGTCTTCGGTGAAAGATAAAACTTTCTATTATTCCGCTGCATTAGATGTGTATGGAACCCGAACGGATAACGTAGATCATAAGATCCGATCATCATCACCATTTTGTGGGCATCTTCTCAATGCATCTCTGAATCTTTCCCATGCCTCTCCAAATGACTCATCTCTCTGTTGCTTAAACTGATTGATATCTTGTTTCAATGCAAGAATTTTACCAGGTGGCATAAACTGATCAACAAATAGCTGTTGCAGTTCAGTCCAGTTTGCACAACTATCTCCTTCCAAGTTGTCATACCACTCCCTTGCCTTATCAGCCAATGAAAACTAGAAAAGTCTCATCTTCCATCGGCCATCTGTAGTGTCCGAGACTTTCACAGTATCCACATAGCTGTTGAAACATTTAAGATATCCGTATGGCTCATCAAAAATGTCTCCGACGAAGGGGTTCTTTTCCACCATATTTATTAGGGCTGGTGATCGGTGTCATTTTTACCTAGATCTTAATGTCTTTTTATTATGTATTTTCTTGTTTTTTATTCATCTTGTATATCTTTTGGTGGTGTTATATGAAGATATGGATATTTGTGTTTTGAAATGATAAATGTGTGATTTTCATGATTAAGTGCCTTAAATTGAGTAATATTTATAAATATTTAGAGAATTTGTACTTTAGTGTAATTTGTGTGATTTTTAGGTAGAAATGGATTCTAGACACGATAAGGAAGATGTGGGACAAAACAGAGCTCAATTAAGAGTTGAAACGAGGGAGAACGAGCCAAAGTAAAATGCTGAAAAATGCATGTCCAACTTGTGTAATTTTTCTGTACTCTTGTGGAGCTCAAAACTAGAAGTGTGATACATGTTTGGAAAGCCAAATAAGAGAGGATTTTTTTGGCATAAGAAATACCTCAATTGGAGCCCAAACGAGAAAGTTATGATTAAAATGGTGACGTCGCGCAAGCTGTTCCTACTGAGCACGATTGTGCTACTTTGCATGACTTGTTACATCTTCAAATGTTGGAATTTTTGTCAGTTCTTTATATTCATAGAAAGCCAAGGAAGAGAGGATCGCGTGAGCGCAAGAATCACCCAAATCAGATTTTAGATGTGAAAGTTATGTGCGAAACGGTGAGACTGCGCTGCACCAACCCGAACTCGACCTGAGCTCGGCCCGAAGTCAATTTTATGATTAGAATGTGTTCTAGAAGCTTCCAGGGGGTATAAATATTTATTTTAAGTGTAAAATAAAGGAGGAATCAGTTGGGATCAGCTCCACACACATTTTACACCTAATTTTCACACTAACTCTATTCCATCCATCTGCATACCCTTCATCCATCCAATCCACTTGATCTCCTCAAATCCATCCACCATTCCATCAATCCACAAATATAAGAAGGGGAATTCATCAAGGAGTGAAGATTGGAGCATGTTGAAGGAAGAGAACGCCTACTTTGAAAGGGAAGCCAACTTACCTTTAATTTGTAAATTTCTTCATTATTTAGCTCAATTGGAGCATGTCATGGATTGCATAAGATATGTAATGATTTGTTGGGCTAGTCCTCATGTGAGGCTAGCAATATGATTGGTTAGGGATTATATAGATTTTGCACACCATATGTTTGATGAAATGATTGTTATGAATATTTTCTATCATGAATGTTTATTCTCATTTTATGTATGATTTGTGTGATTAAATTCTCTATTCATAGTGTTAGGATGGTCATTCCATTATTATTCTTAATGGTTTAATTGAATCATTGATTGCATGAGATGACTTAGTTAGTGTGAGAGGAGGTAAGCCATATCCTTCTTGTATTTAGAACCTCATGATAGGACATTAGTGATGAACTAGTGACGGGACCCAACTTATGATCATAGTATCTTTATGAGAATTGAGAGTAAGAGACAATCCTAGGAGATTTAAACTTATAAAAGAGTTGAGAACCTAATTGCCTTGGCCATAGGAATTAGGGGTACATAAGTGATTGCCCTTAATATCATAACATGAAGCCCTTCAATGAATGCGTATGTGTGAGTCTACATGAGCCTTTTCCATGATGTTGCTTGCCTTACATACTTCTTAGATTGTTCACCTTCATCCATCATCCATCCCAGTTGTACATGTTATATCCTTAATTGCTTTTCTAGTTATTAATTGTAGTGTTAAACACCCCTCCTTTTATTGATTAGTCCTACTAGAGTAAAGCATTTCTCAAATACGGCTATCCACTTTCGCCCTTGGGTTTAATATTTCTAAATTTTGCACTTGGTCACTACGGTCTACTACGCGATGTAGTACGCTTGCTCTAATCAATTTATACTAAAATTGAAACCAAGTTCATGGCGCCGTTGCCAGGGTGAAAGCCTTCGGTGTAACGTGTTTGGATTTGTTAACTCTACTTAGGATATTTTTTTATTTTTGCATCTATATTTGTTTTGAAAATCTTGTTCTAACTTGTTCTTCTTGATAGGTACACCAACCTTGAAACCAGAGAAGAAGGAGCAAACAAAAATAGTAAGTGGAGAAGAATTGTAGTAGATCTTGAGAAGAAGAGCTAAAAATGGATCAATGCTACAATAATGGAATATATGGGTGATGTCAATAGCTTGCAATATGAATACATTCCAACTGTATCAAGTAAACACTTATTCCGTTCCAAGTTCTTACAATCAAGTTCCTCCATTTACACCTCTATCTGAAAATGATGTCTTGATGGAGTTGCTTAGAAGATATGCTTATGGAAGTGATATGAGGCAAAGTTTTCAATCTAGTCTTTCTATTTATGGGGCTAAAAATCTTCAATGTATGCCAACTTCTTATCCTACGGTGCAACAAGAGTGGATGATGCCTAGTTCTCAAGTAGATGATATGTCTTACATGCAAGGAAGTAATTTTCCAAGTGTTGATCAAGGGAATTATCTCCAAGGACAAAGATGGCAACCACCAATTGAAGAAGTTAAGCCACCCATAGAAGATAGAATGGGGCAACTCATGGAAATGTTGAATGAAATGATTGAAGAAAGAAAGAAAGAAAGAAAGAAAGAAAGAAAGAGAAGAAATAAGGAAAGAAGATGAGGAAAATGAGAGGAGAATTGAAGCCCTAGAGCATCGAATGAGTCAAATGATAAGAAAACAGAACACTCTTCGTGAAATAGTGAATTTTGATGAAAAGATTGAAGAAAAGTTGGAGGTAGAAGAATATTCAGGGGATGATGAAGACTCAAGAGATGTTGAGTTTATTGAGGATGAGGAAGACAAGATAAACGAAAGCTTAGAGGATGAACATGAGAGGAGTAAAGAGCCTAAGGTAGAAGAGAGCTTTGAGGATGAAGAGATTGTCCATGATTTCTTGTCTAGTGTTGATAAGAAAGATTCAATTGAAGATGAAGAATCAAGAGAGAAGTATGAATTTGATAAAGTGGAACAAAGTCTAAAAGCACTTGAAGATGAGTTCGAGAGTGAAATGAACATTTCTAAACCTCTAAACTCGTCAAGTTGCATTAAATTTCAAAATATTGTTTATATTGACTTTGTCTTACTTATTGATTCTTCTCAATGCCTTAGGTACAAAAGAGAACCTGAAGAAATGTTGGGAACATATTTGGTAAAAAGGAATAAGTGGTGGTCTCGAAAGGAGAGGTTAATGGAATGCAAGCTCAAACGAGTGAAATTTTTAAAGCCAATCTCAAAGGACGCTACTGAGGTTGTTACTTGCCACAAATGCCTAATAGAGGAAGAAGCACAAAGATTAAAATTTGATGGCAAGAACGAATGATATCCTTGGTCATTCCGATGAGTTCTCCATAATCCGTCCGGCTTGAAGACGTTAAACTTAGCGCTGGATGGGAGGCAACCCATCGTTTTCTTTATTTCTTTCATTTAATTGCTTTGATTTAGTTTTCTTGCATTTTGGTATGTAGGTTGATTGTGCTCGTGAGGAGAATGCATATTGGTGATACGAGAAGTGCTCGATTTGAAGTGTGAAGGTACATCTCACCAAGTCTTGCAAACTTAAAGTTCAACTCTTGTTTCACTTTAAGTTTGGGGGGATAGTGCGTGGTGGACATACCTTGAATTGTTGTGATGTATATACTTCTCTACAAGAAGCTCATTGATGGAAACTATAAGGGTAAGTCCCACTACTTTTTGCAAACTTAATTCTCAACTTGTTTCGATTTAAGTTTAGGGGGATAGTGTGTGGTGTGACTCACCACTTGAGTGTGCTTATTATGTTGATTGAGAGATCTTCTTGTAAAATTGGGTCAATTTTAAAAATTTTTCTCATGAGTGTTGCTTTGATTTTGGTTAGTTTGGTTGTGTTGAAGTGCATGCTAGTTCATTATTTGATAGTAATTGTTGCGCTAATGGTTTTGATGAGTTGTTGAGCATAAATGAAGTATAGTGGAAGCATGAATTAAGCCTGAAAATCAATGTCGAGATTCGTTGTGCATGCAATCCGAAAGCTCGTGCCAACCATTTCCATTACCAAATGCTTTTTCAGGGAGATCACTTTACTACTCATCATTTCTATTTGCTTAGCATATACTTGATTTGATTTGGATTGTTTGGATTAGTATGCAACTTCATGTGTTATGTACTTGGTAGGTTTACTTGCTTTATTTTTATTTTTAATAAGGTGGCAAAATCTTGAGCTTATATGTTATTGGATGATTGAGGATATGTACTTAGTTTTCTCTTGATGGATGAAATTTTCGTATTGCGTGTTATGTGTTATGTTTTGTTTCTTTCTTGGTGAGTCTTTGTTTAGTTGTTTTGTTTGTATTTTTATTCTTGTATAGGGTTGCTTGGTGGTATGTTTTGGGTTGTTGTGAGTCATTTTTTTTTAATGTGGGTAATGGCATATTATTTATGAAAAGTGATGGCGAATTATGTTAAGAATCTCTACTCTTTAAAATTGTGACATGTTCTATTTAACTTGTTCAATTTTGAGATGAATTGAGGTGTAATAGGTTCCTAAAGGTTCGAGTAAAAGCTTGTGAGCATTTGAGCCTCAACCGTGCCTCCACGGTATGAGTGGATCGATTGAGTCTTGGTAAACTAGAACTTGCTCATGGACTATGGGAATGAGCCCGATTGGTGGAGGTTAGTGATATGATCTTAGGCCATCCTTGTTAATTCAAAGTCATAGCCATAAATTTCCTTACCCAAACATCATCCTTAGTAAGCCATGTTGAGCCTTTAAGCCTATTTATTGTGATTTGAGCACAATACAAGCCTTGAATACCCACTTAAGCCTTATATATATAAAATTTGTGTGGGTGATTGAGGAGATGATGGTCTACAAGGTTTGATGTGAGAAATGTGCAAAATAAAGAAGAAAATGGTGAACAACCAAGAAAATGATGAAAAGAGTTCAAGCAAAAATGTACATGCGACCTCAAAACAAGAAAAATAAGCAAAATCAACAAAAAAAATGCTCAAGAAAGTCAAAAGTCAAAAGGAAGGTAGCATGAAATCAAGAGAAGCTCAAGAAATCCAAGGAATGATAATGATTAGTGCTTGTGATTAGAAAAGAAAAGAAAGGAAGATAGAAACGTGAAGAAGTTGAAGAAGCTGATCATCTCTTCGATTACTTACACTTGATAAGTCACTCTTATCCATATTCTCCCTACCATTACCAAAGAGCCTATCATTACATCCAAAAGTGAAAGTCCTTTTTTATCATTAGTTGAAGCTTTGGTGGATTGTGAATGTAGTCCGTGAGCAAGCCTATGGTGCATCAGGTTCAATCAATTGATGAGTGAAAATTATCCAACTTTATAGAGTGTTGAGTGCATTTTGATATCCGGCGTGAGGTTTGGACTGGAAGGTATTACTCTTAATTTTCTTAGACTTGAACTTGTTAATTTTTCATGTCATGATTTTAATGTTGTAGTGTGACTTGGTATGATTTGTAATCCTATGTTATTGCTTACATTCATTAGGTCTTTCTCTAGGTGAAATTTTCCCCTCTTATTTTCTCATTTTCGTTGCTCGAGGACGAACAACACTTTAAGTTTGGAGGGTTGATCGGTGTCATTTTCACCTAGATCTTAGTATCTTTTTATTATGTATTTTCTTGTGTTTTTATTCATCTTATATATCTTCTGGTGGTGTTATATGAAGATATGGAGATTTGTGCTTTGAAATGATAAATGTGTGATTTTCATGATTAAGTGTATTAAATTGAGTAATATTTGTAAATATTTAGAGAATTGGTACTTTGGTGTTATTTTTGTGATATTCAGGTAGAAATGGATTCTAGACACGATAAGGAAGATGTGGGACAAAACGGAGCTCAATTAGGAGTTGAAACGAGGGAGAACGAGCCAAAGCAAAATGCTGAAAAACGCATGTCCAACTTGTGTAATTTTTCTGTACTCTTGTGGAGCTCAAAACTAGAAGTGTGATACATGGTTGGAAAGCCACAGAAGAGATGATTGTTTTGGCATAAGAAACACCTCAATTGGATCCCAAACGAGAAAGTTATGATTAAAATGGTGTCGCGCAAGCTGATCCTACTCGGCACGATTGTGTTATTTTGCATGACTTGTTACACTTTCAAATGTTGAAAGTTTTGTCAGTTCTTTATATTCATAGAAAATCAAGGAAGAGAGAATCGTGCGAGCGTAAGAATCACCCAAATTGGATTTTGGATGTGAAAGTTATGTACGAAACGGTGAGACTGCGCTGCACCAACCCGAACTCGACCCGAGCTCGGCCCGAAGTCAATTTTATGATTAGAACGTGTTCTAGAAGCTTCTAGGGGGTATAAATGTCTATTTTGAGTGTAAAATAAAGGAGGAATCAGTTGGGATAAGCTCCGCACACATTTTACACCACATTTTCACACACTAACTCTATTCCATCCATCTCCATACCCTTCATTCATCCAATCCACTTGATCTCCTCAAATTCATCCACTATTGCATCAATCCACCAAACTAAGAAGGGGAATTCATCAAGGAGTAAAGATTGGAGCATATTAAAGGAAGAGAAGGCCTACTTTGAAAGGGAAGCCAACTTACATTTAATTTGTGAATTTCTTCATTATTTGGCTCAATTGGAGCATGACATGGATTGTATAAGATTTGTAATGATTTGTTGTGGCTAGTCCTTATGTGAGGCTAACAATATGATTGGTTAGGGATTACGTAGATTTTGCACACCACATGTTTGATGAAATAATTGTTATGAATATTTTCTATCATAAATGTTTATTCTTATTTTATGTATGATTGTGTGATTAAATTCTCAATTCATTGTGTTAGGATGGTCATCTCAATATTATTCTTAGTGGTTTAATTGAATCATTGATTGCACGAGATGACTTAGTTAGTGTGAGGGAAGGTAAGCCATACCCTTCTTATGCTTAGAACCTCATGATAGGACATTAGTGATGAACTAGTGAGGAGTAAATATCAAAATTGGTCCTTTAAGTATGACGTTTTCCAACTTTAGTCATTTTTCTTTTGCAATTCTCAATTTTGGTCCTTTTTTGTTCACTTTTAGTCCTTTTAGTCCAAATTTAGTCTTTTTTTGTCCAAATTTAGTCATTTTTGTCCAAATTTAGTCCTTTATGTTAAAAAAAATCCAAAAATGGTCCGAAAGTGTATACATTTAGGACCAAAAGTGGACAAAAAAAAGACCAAATTTTGGAAAAAGGACCAAAACTGGACCAAAATGACTAAAAGTAAACAAAAAATGACCAAAATTGAGAATTGTAAAAGAAAAAGGACTAAAGTTGGAAAACGTCATACTTACAGGATTAATTTTGATATTTACCCAACTAGTGTGGGGCCCAACTTATGATCATAGCACCTTCATGGGAATTAAGAGTAAGAGACAATCCTAGGAGATTTAAACTTGTAAAAGAGTTGAGAACCTAATTGCCTTGGTCATATGAATTAGGGGTACATAAGTGATTGCCCTTAATATCATAACATGAAGCCCTTCAATGCATGCGTGTGTGTGAGTCTATATGAGTCTTTTTCATGATGTTGCTTGCCTTATATACTTCTTAGATTGTTCACCTTCATCCATCATCCATCTCAGTTGTATATGTTCTATCTTTAATTGCTTTCTTAGTTGTTAATTGTAGTGTTAAATACCCCCTCTTATTATTGATTAGTCCTACTAGAGTAAAACATTTCTCAAATAGGGCTATTCACTTTCGCCTTTGGGTTCGATATTTCTAAATTTTGCACTTGGTCACTACGGTCTATTACGCGATAGAGCACGCTTGCTCTAATCAATTAATATGAAAATTGAAACCAAGCCTTATGTCGTTCGACTCATTAGCTCGAACGGCTCCAACTATGCCTGATCCTCCTACATTGGTGGACTTATAAAGTTTCTCTGATGACAATGTCATCATCATGTAGTGGTCTATCTCCTATGAGTTCTATTTTTAATTCTGTTTCCTCTTCTAGGATAACCTGATTTTCTATTTTTTCTTCGTCCTCCTCTACGACTGATTTAGGATCCGGTATAACTATTTTATTCTTCGGAGGTGGTTCCTTAGTAGCTTTAGGAGGTGCGTTGAGAGTCTTTCCCGTTCCTTTCCTTTCCTTGCATAAGCTTCGATCTCCAGATCAAATTTAAGATCTTGCAATCCCTTCTTTGACCTATTGTGCATGGAACTCAAGGAAAATTCAAGTTAAAGGAAAAAATAATTTTAAACACAAAAATATCCTAATTAAATTAGTAACAAAAGAAAAATAAACAATTAAACTTTCCCCGGCACACGGCGCCAAAAACTTGATGAGCGTTCTATACACAATTCAATTTAATCCCCAAGTGTGAAAGATATCAATTGTAGTGGCAAGCGACCAAATTAAATTATCGAACCAAAAGGTCAGTTAATTATTTATTTCTTCTAATTACTAAACTAATTAGAATCAAGTGACCAATATCTAGTGGCTATGAATTTAAATAGCTAAGACATTGAAATAATAAATAAAAGCAAAGAAGAAGAATTTGAGTTTAAGTCAAGAGATAAGCAACAGTTCTAAGTTATCAGGTATCGATCAATTAATTTGGGTTCATAGACTTTCATTTGTTCATTCATGAAGCAACAATAAAAATACGCCACATAACCCTGTTAACCCACTAGATATGATCCGATTTTAAGCTAACCGTATATTCAGATTTATTTCCTAAGGTGCGTGAATATTACCAAGCAATACCATAGGATGGTAAGTTTGACTAACAAGATATTCTCTGAAAGTACAACAAGGTTTTATTCACTTCCTACTTAAATGTCTAATTACATTGTTCCACTAAACAATTCAAGTATCTGACTTATCAGTTCTTTAGAATTAATGTGTTCACGGATAAACTACCTTAATTCCTAACAGATTGACAAAATAATTCATAAACACACACAAGCTAACATATTAAATCAAGCATCACGGGCAATGACGTGAATTTATTATGAAGACGTTACGAAGCAGAAAAGAAATGTTTGAATAAACAAAGTAAAATCAAAATATTAACTGCATAAAAACACAAAATTGGTCTAGGTCTCCAAATCAATTGAATCTATCCTTCAAACCCTAGAAGTGTAATAGGAATTAGCCCATGAGGTTACAATCAACCCTCATGGCTATGAAATTCATAACAAAAATCAAGACAAAGGAAGAAGAAAGATAAGAAACACGAAACTCTAGCGTCAGCGTAGATCTGCGTTCCTTCTCCGCCTCTTCGATCGTTTGATCTCTCTCAAATTGCACTTGAATCTCCTTCGGAATGGATGGAAGATGGGATGGATGGATGGAGATCTAATGTGTGTGGGTGGATGATGATGGGTGATGGTGTGAGTTATGATGAATGATCGATCTCCCCTTTTCTTATGTGTTGGAATCTTCTTTTATACCTTGGGCTACGAATCTAACTCAACTGTGCCTTTTTTAGACGTTTTCACACACTGAAAGTTGTAAAACCCGATTTTTGGCCCAAAAACACACAACATGACTTGGCCATATGCAACACGATACTACAAGAAAATTGTTAAATTTCAACAGAAAAATTCCAACGAAAAGCAAATCCGTTGGAAATTTTAGAGTTTCAATGAATTTTCCAATGAAACTTTAAACTGTTGGAAAATTCCAGTGAAAATTTTCATGAAAATTTAAACCGTTGGAGATTTCCAATGCCAATTCCAATACTATGATAAACTATTGAAAATTTTCAACGAAAATTCCTATAAAACCTAAAATTGTTGGAAAGTTCCAACAAAAATTCCCATATAATTTTAAACCGTTGAAAAATTCCAATGCTAATTCCAATAGCTTGATAAACCATTGGAAATTTCCAAAAGAAATTCCAATTAAACATAAGCCTTTGGAAAATTTCAATGAAAATTCCATCGAAAAAATAGACTTTAATAAATTTAAATATCAATTTATAACATAAATTATATATTAGTTAAGTTGGTAAATGATAAGGTGATATATTCAAGAGGTCAAGGGTTCAAATCTAAATAAATATTTTTTTATCGTTAGAAAATTCCAACGGAGTTCGAAGATCATTGGAATTTATTCTAACGGTAATTTCAAAAGAAAATTATGTTGGAAAAATATTTGAATCACTTTTAGACATAAAAAAATTCCAACAAAAAAATGTTGTTGGATTCACTGTCGGATTTTTGAAACCATTGGAAATGTTGTTGGAAAAATGACATTTCAACGGCCACTTTTCCAGCAGAAAAAATTTGTTGAAATATTTGTTGGAATCATGAATTCTAACGGTATTTTTGCATATTCCAACGATTTTTCACCATTGGAATTCGGTAATTTTCTTGTAGTCGACTTGACAACACGACCAATGTTGCGAATCGTGCAACTTGAGTTAAGCCAACACGACTCGAGTTGTCGCCTGTCAACTCGAGTTGGCATACTCTGCAATCTGATCACCTTCCGGACCCCAACTCGACTCAAGTTTGCAACTCGAGTTAGGTCTTGCAACTCGAGTTGGGGTCTTTTCAGCTCGTTCCAGCCCGTTTTCGATTCTACTTCAATTTCGTCCTATTTTAACCTTTATAACTCAACAAAACACCTTAGTATCATCTTAATTTTACAAGATACGAAAACCACGCAATCTTACACAAAATCATGGTCATATTCTAACAAAAACGGTATAATGTAAGAGCCAAAAATTAGAATTGGTAGTTCAACTCGAAACTAGAAACGGCCAAAATATAATCAAAGCCGAAAATATGAGGCTTAAGAAAAAATTGAGAACCAACAATTTCGAACTGGAACCGAAACCATAAAATAATTAGTTCTGTTCTGGTTCATCATTTCATGGAATCAGAACTGAAAGTTTCAAACTATGGTGCATGTCTCCACCTCTTACACATTAAAATGACATAAAATTTAAATTTATCTCACTAAAATCTAAAGCAATTATATATTATTACTGCTTATTAGTTACATTATTACTAATAGAGTTAGTTTTGAGCCTTGTCCGATGGGCTGCCCCGTATAGCCCAATAACTGAGCTAGGCCTCGAAATTTAAGGCCCGAAAAGATCTGTGCCTGTTGGCCCGGCCCAAAAAGTTCGATGACTCAACTAAGCTTGGGCCGTTTTAGCCCGATTGACCTGGATTTTTTTGGCCAATTTTTTATTTATAATTTTTAAAATATTTTTCATCTAATTTAATTTTAGTTATAATGTATTTATACTATTCCCTTTATTTATTGTTGGGATTATATATAATTAACTCTAAACATAAGGTTATGTGAAAAAATAGCTAATTCAAAATTATTCGAAGTTTAAAAATATTAAATATTCTACTTGAATATACTCCCTTTGACCATTGAAGACTCTTCCCTAATTCATCATACCTATCATCCCAAAAAAATAAAAATAAATAAAATATTAGTCAATAATCTCAAAAGTTAATTTAATTTATTTTAAATTTATCACTATTTTTCACACTTATAACATTATTTTACACTTTATTTATTACCTAAAAATACTAAAATATTCCCAAAAGTTAATAAAATTGAAAAAAAAAATTAAAATTCTTAAACAATATAGAAATGTAAAGGTGAAACTTGTTATGTGACGAATGGAGTATAACTTAAGATTATTATAAATGCTAAAATAGTTGATCTTTAGATTTTTTTAAAAAAAATTAAAATCAAACAGAAACAAATGAACCTATATTCTTAAAAAAAAAAATAATACACCCTCCGTCCCAAATTCAACTTTACACTTTTTATTTTTGTCTGTCCAAATTTCAACTTAACACTTTTATAAAAAGAAAAAAAACAACTAACTAATATATTTCTAACACACTTAATTAATTTTAAATTTATCATCATATTTTAACACATATAACATATTTTATTATTTATTTATTATTTTTAAATACCAAATTACCTCAAAAGTAAGTTTAAAAATAATTTTTGTTAATATTCATATAAACAGTAAATGTGTAGATAAATTTAAAATAAAGAGTGTAATAAAAAGAAAAAAGGCAAAGTTAAATGGCCCATTAACCTAATGATGTATAGGGGATACAAGGCCAGATAAAAGTTGGAATTAGGCCAACCTGACCCAAAAATATGTATCAGCCAAATGGGTTAATATCGGGCTAACCCGATCCGACGTTATTGCCAGCTCTAATTACTCCATCCGTTCCATGTAAAGAGAGATTTTTGCTTTTTGTACAAGAATTAAGCATTATTATTATTTAATGTGTAGTAGATAATTATATACTAAGTGGGTGTGTGAGTCTTATATTTCAATTGTATTAGTGAGTGCGTGTGGTTCATGTATATAAAAAATGAAAGAGAATTTTTTAAATGGGATGGTCAAAATGAAAAAAAAACTCTCTTTACATAATATGGAGGGAGTATGGAGTATTATTTAAGTTTATTAAATTAAATAGTATACTGAAACTTAAAACAAACCTTGCCTAGCATTTAAGAAAAGACAAAAACTTATGTGTATCCGGGTGCATGGGGCACACTCCGTGTGTCTCTAGAATTTTATATTAAATTGTATATCCTTTAGTATAAAGATGTGTACCCTTATTTTCTTAAAAAAATAAAAAATATTAATGAAAAGTATATACCTTTTAAAATAAAATGATTTACCTTTATTAATTAAAGTGTATATACTTTAAAATAAAATAATATGTCCTCCATAATACTAAATTTTAAAGCTAATTATTACTATAAAGAAAAAGATTGGAAGCCTTGTAGTTTTGAAATGGGTCAAATATATCAAAGTCCACGTTGCAGCCGACACTTGCTTGAATTCAGAGGCGCATCGAATCTTCCTACTCTTGGTTTCCAAGATTTCCCACCGCCAATCATCATTTGCCCCCGAAACCACCACTCCTCAGTCCCACCCACCTCCTTTTATTATTATTTTTTAATTTTATTATTATTATTATTATTTTCTATTACTCTTTTGGATGGTGTCCACGTAATGCGATGAATTTAGACGATATTTTATTTTATATTAATACTCCCTCAATCTTCCTTTTTTTTTTTCATCTCATTAAAGAGTTTTTTTTACACACATGAGATCCTTACACATCCACTAATACAATTATGAGTCTACACTTTCACTAATATAATTAATCACTACACATTAAATAATATTATTCCTTAATTCACATGTAAAATGCAAAAGCTATCATTTGAGTGGGACGAGTGGAGTATTATTTTTTAAATTATCGCTTATTCTATTATGTGAATTTAGTTTTTATATACGGCCCATGTCATGTCTAATACAGTAGTTATATTTGCCTTATGAATTGAGATTAAAGAATATATATTTTAATGTGTTTTGAGGTGGGAGATATTTAATGTAAAGTGATTGTGTGATTTTGTAGGTGGATTTTATGTAAATATTTTAACGGTTTTATGTGTATCCCATGTACTTAAAAAAAGAAATATAACCATCCTAATGAGAGTTTCAAATTAAAAATATGCAAGGGATTGGGTGAAGGAATTACTTGATACTCCCTTCATAGTTAACCATTTTTATGCGTAGATGATCTTATGAATTCAACACAATCTAATGAAAACAGCAATGCTTTTAATCACAAAGCTTGCTTAATCAACCCTAATGTATAATGTCGTGTGTTGGTTAAATCACAAACTCAAAACAAACATGAAGAAGGAAGACAAGAATTATAGTGGTTCGATCAAGTTGATCTACATCCACTTTCTAAAGGAGAGCTGTCACTATATGATGAAAACATGGTTACAATATGATGAAGATGATGAAATAAATCACTCAAAAAACCCTAATTCTATGCACTAGCTTGAATGATGATGATTCACACACTCCCTCTTCTTTGCTGTGCATGATCATGTATTTATACTCCACTGCTGTAAACTGAATGCATCAGCAACATCACAACTTCCACATGATCAGTTCTGAGCTTAGTTGTAACTGTCTCCAACTGCTTCAACTTCTCAAACCAATCAACCAGCATACTTCTTGATCTTATGGTTCAATCTTATAACTGATCCTATTATGTTGAATCCCCACCATCAAACCGGCACTTTCTTTCTTGATCTTAATATCCTAACCAACACAAACTGTCAAGTGATGACAGACTTTACCAGCTGTAGCAGCACCACACCCTCTCAAACTATCATGCATGTGTTATCAAGCAAACAACCAAATGATCAGTTAGTTACAACCGATTCTTGTCAACTGATCCTTACTTACTGGTCATTATCCTCTTTAAACTGTGATCAATTACCACAACTAGCTAATCCTTACACATACTTGGCTTGACCATTAAAACATGACAGACTTGTCAAGCTTTAGTCCTCACTTGTCTCTGCAGCTTGATGTTCTTCTTTATTCATCCATCTTGTTGCTACTTCAAGCATCATCTCCTTCATATTTATTTGTTATATGTACACATGTATGCATGCATGCATGGTCTACATATTCAACAAATCTCCACCTTAGACCATGCATCTTCACAAATAATAACATACTCTCCACCTTGCTGCACTTACAGACTGCAGCTCACCTCTCTTCATCCATTTTTAGGAAATACCAATAAGACACTTATATAATTCAAACTTTTGCACAGGTAGAGCCTTAGTAAACATATCAGCAGGATTTTCAGCTGTCTCAATCCTTTTGACAGCAACTAGCTTCTCTTCTATCATATCTCTTATGAAATAAAGTCTCACATCAATGTGTTTAGTTCTTTCATGATATCCCTGATGCTTTGAGAGATGTACAACACTTTGATTATCACAATAAACTTCAATACTATTCTGCTGAACTCCAAATTCTCTCAGAATACCAATCAACCAAACACCTTCCTTTATTGCTTCTGTAAGAGCAACAAATTCAGCTTCAGTGGTGGATAAAGCCACTATGTGTTGATGTGTAGCCTTCCAACTTATTGCTGTACCAAACAAATTGAACACATAACATGTCATTGATTTCCTTGTATCAAGGTTGGCTGCATAATCTGCATCCATATAACCAACAACAGCCTCATCACAAGCATCCTGTTTTTGAAACATCAATCCAACTGATATAGTTCCTCTAACATACCTCAGTGCCCACTTCACTGTATCCCAATGAACAAGACCAGGATCACTCATAAACCTACTGATCACACTCATCACATAAGCTAAGTCTGGTCTACAGCATACCATAGCATGCATTAGACTGCCCACTGCACTTGCATAAGGTATTTTACCCATTTCAAACCTTTCTTTATCTATTTGAGGCCCTTGAAGAGATGACAGACTCACCCCTTTCTTAACTGGTACTGATGCACTCTTACAAAAATTCATATTATACCTTTTTAGCACTTTATCCAAGTATGACTCTTGAAACAATCTCAATACTCCAGCTGATCAGTCCCTCTCTATCTGCATTCCAAGTATCATCCTTGCATCTCCAAGATCTTTCATGTCAAACTCCTTTCTCAAAGTATCCTTTACTGAATTGATTCTTATCATATCTCTGCAAGCTATCAGTATATCATCTACATAGAGTAGTAGATAAGTGTAGCTCCCTCTATCACACCTTATGTACACACAACTATCATACATGCTTCTGATAAAACCATTTGAAGTAATGTACTCATCAAATCTGAGATACCATTGTCTTGGACTTTGCTTCAGACCATATAGTGATTTAAGTAATAAACAAGCCTTTGAGTCACCTTCTTGTAGACTAACACCTTCAGGAATCTTCATGTAAATCTTCTCATCTAAATTTCCATGCAAGAAAGCTGTTGTTACATCCATTTGATGTAATTCCAAGTCCAACTGAGTAACTAATGACAGCAAGATCCTTATTGAGCAGTGTTTAACTACTGGTGAGAAAATTTCATTATAATCTACACCTTCTTGTTGTGAAAACACTCTTGCAACAAGCCTTGCCTTATATCTAATTCCTCCTTCCTTGCTTGTAACTGGTTTCTTCTTATATATCCACTTACAGCCTACAAGTTTCTGGTTAGCAGGCCTGTCAACAATCATCCAAGTATTATTCCTTTTTAATGATTGCAGCTCTTCTTCCATAGCATCCAACCAATGCATATTTTCCTTACTTGAAACTGCTTCAGAGTATGTCCTAGGTTCATAGACATCAATATCTGATGCTACATATAATGCATATGATACAGTGTCTGCCTCTATATACCTTATAGGTGTTTTGATCTGCCTTCTCAATCTATCCCTAACCAACTGATAGCTACTTAGAGTTCTTCTTTCATTTGAACCAGATGACTCAGACCTTTCTCCAGCAGCAATTTCCTCATGTACACTATCCTCTCTTTGATCTTGATCATGCTGTACAACTATTTTGTCATCATGCTCCACCTCAAACTCACACTTATCAGTAGTTATCAACTTATCAGATCCTCTCTCCAACAAAGGCATCCTTTCTTCATTGAATGTAACATCTCTACTAACTATGAACTTGTTATTCTCATAACACCATAGTCTGTACCCTTTTACCTCTTTAAAATAGCCTACTTTTCACACTTAACTGCTCTAGGATCTAACTTATCTTATTTCTGATGTGAATACACCAAACAACCTATAATCCTCAGATGACTATAATCTGGTACCCTTCCAAACCATACTTCTTCAGGTGGTTTAAACTTGAGTGCTGTGCATGGTGACAGATTAATCAAATAAGCTGCAGTAGATACTAGCTCACCCCAGAAACCCATTGAGAAACCTCCACTGCTCATCATACACCTAACTCTAGCAAGAAGTGTTTGATTCATTCTCTCAGCCACTCCATTTTGCTGTGGAGTACCTGGTACTGTCTTGTGCCTCTTAATACCTTTCTCTTGACAAAACTTATTGAATTCATGTGACACAAATTCAAGATCATTGTCTGTTCTTAAGCACTTGACCTTGTTTCCAGTTTGTAGTTCTACTTTTGTCAACCATACTTTAAAAACTGATAGTGCTTCATCCTTGGTTTTCAGAATTTTAATCCATACCTTTCTTGAATAATCATCAATGAATGAAATGAAGTATTTACCACCTCCTATAGTTGAAGTCTTGGAAGGCCCCCAAAGATCTGAGTGAACATATTCCAACCTAGCTTTGATATTATGCTCAGCTGCACCAAACTTCAAGCTCTTTGCCTTTCCTAATATACAAGCTTCACATTGATCTAACTTACAGGTTGAGCTGATTTCAAGTAACTTCTGTCTTGCAAGTTCTTGTAAACCTCTTTCATTTATATGACCAAGCCTCTCATGCCAAACATTAACACTACTCTCATCCTTAGTTGTATTAATTTGTCCAGTCACAACAGAACCCTCCAAGAAGTACAGATCAGTCCTCTTGAATCCTTTAACAACTACTGACTTTCCTTTTATGACAGCAAGTGTATCTCCTTTCAAATGACACTCATAACCTTGAGAAACTAACATTCCAAGAGATATTAGATTTCTCCTTAAGCTTAGTACATATCTAACATTATTTAACATCCTGACTTTTCCATCAAACATTTTAAGTTTGACAGAACCAATTCCAACAATCTTACAAGTATGATCATCACCTAGCATTACTGATCCTTCATCTTGTGACCTCAATTCAGTAAACCAATCCTCCCTAGAAGTCATATGAAAAGTACATCCAGAATCCATAACCCATTCTTCTGAAACTGAACTAGAACTCACAGACATTGCTTCAATGAAATCAGAATATGTAGCAACTTGATTAGTTGTTACCTGATTTGCATGAGGCCTCTTATTTCCTCCCTTTTCATTTATCTTCTTTGCTACCATTGCTTTCCATTTGAAACATTGCTTCTTGTAATGTCCAGGCTTATTGCAGTGGAAGCAATTCTTGTTTTCTTCTTCATCTGCTGGTGCACTATAGTTCTTTTATGGCTTCCTCTTATCAAAATTACTCGTACTATTCTTGTTATTCTTGTTCCATTGGTTCTGTTTCTTCACTGTCAATCCTTCTGCATTTGCTTGCTGTTCTGGATTCTTGTGAAGTACCTTTGTCTTAACTGCCAACAATACTTGCTCATGGGAGATTGATTCAGCATTAGCAAACAATAAAGTATCTCTCAAACCTTCAAAAGACTTTGGAAGTGCTGACATGAGGATGACAGCCTTGTCTTCAGTTGACAGAGCCACATCTATGTTTTCTAAGTCATCAATGATCTTATTAAACTCATCTAACTGACCAATTATAGACTTATCTTCTGATACCTTGAAGGAGTATAACTTCTGCTTCATGTACAAACGGTTTGCCAAACTTTTAACTATGTACATCTCCTCCAATTTCTTCCAAACTCCTCTTGCAGTAAGTTCTTTAGAGATCTCCCTTAGAGCCTTATCTCCAAGACACAGAATGAGAGCACTTCTGGACTTGATTTGTTGTTCTTGATCTGCTGCAAGAATAGCAGCACCAACTCCTGCAATCTGACCTTCAGGCAATGGTTTAATGGCATCTGACAGACCTTGTTGAACCAAAATGGCCTCCATCTTCATCCTCCACAGACTGAAGTCTGCCTTCTCTGTGAACTTTTCAATATCAAACTTTGTGGTAACCATCTGATCTTCTTCTTCTCCACTGAGTCTTCTTCTTCTTCTGATTTTGGCTTCTCACAGACGGCGCCAATTCTTATGAATTCAACACAATCTAATGAAAACAGCAATGCTTTTAATCACAAAGCTTGCTTAATCAACCCTAATGTATAATGTTGTGTCTTGGTTAAATCACAAACTCAAAACAAACATGAAGAAGGAAGACAAGAATTATAGTGGTTCGATCAAGTTGATCTACATCCACTTTCTAAAGGAGAGCTGTCACTATATGATGAAAACATGGTTACAATATGATGATGATGATGATGATGAAATAAATCACTCAAAAAACCCTAATTCTATGCACTAGCTTGAATGATGATGATTCACACACTCCCTCTTCTTTGCTGTGCATGATCATGTATTTATACTCCACTGCTGTAAACTAAATGCATCAGCAACATCACAACTTCCACATGATCAGTTCTGAGCTTAGTTGTAACTGCCTCCAACTGCTTCAACTTCTCAAACCAATCAACCAGCATACTTCTTGATCTTATGGTTCAATCTTATAACTGATCCTATTATGTTGAATCCCCACCATCAAACCGGCACTTTCTTTCTTGATCTTAATATCCTAACCAACACAAACTGTCAAGTGATGACAGACTTTACCAGCTGTAGCAGCACCACACCCTCTCAAACTATCATGCATGTGTTATCAAGCAAACAGCCAAATGATCAGTTAGGTACAACCGATTCTTGTCAACTGATCCTTACTTACTGGTCATTATCCTCTTTAAACTGTGATCAATTACCACAACTAGCTAATCCTTACACATACTTGGCTTGACCATTAAAACATGACAGACTTGTCAAGCTTTAGTCCTCACTTGTCTCTGCAGCTTGATGTTCTTCTTTATTCATCTATCTTGTTGCTACTTCAAGCATCATCTCCTTCATATTTATTTGTTATATGTACACAAGTATGCATGCATGCATGGTCTACATATTCAACAGATGATTTTCCATATATTTGGTGAGATTATTTTTTAAAAACGTGGGACTTTATAGGTGAGATAGTCTGATATTATTTTTGAGAAATGTGCGACTTTATAAGAGAGATATAATGAGTCCATCTTATTTTTTTTAATTAATTAATATTTTTATTAAAAATATTATCATTTTTTTTATAAAATGTTATTATTTTTCATTTATACTATAAATGATTTATTATTTGTATTTTTATTATTTTTCATCAATTAAATATCACTTTTTCATTAAAATGCTATCATATTTTATCCATCCGTCTCACAAAAAATATTGTATAAAACGGTCTCATACAAATATTTTTTATAAGTTGAATGAAGTAGCTTTATATATCATCTAGTATACGAGTAAGATAATTACTATAACATATTTCATCTGTCCGGCATTAAGATTTAGGTTTTTCATTTTGATTTTTTTCAAGTCAAGATTTACATTTCCTTTTTTGTTAGCTTATATTTATCCACAACAATTATTTATTACACATAGACTTAAACATTATATTTCTCAACCCACTATCTATTAATATATTATATCTCTTAATCTCTATACAAAAAGAACGTCAACGTTAACGCGAGAAGAACGTCAATGTTAACGCGAGACGAAGAGGGTAACATTTTGGATAATATTTGTGTGAGACTTTCTTATGTGAGATCGATCATTAAAATGTTATTACTTTTTATTCATACTACAAATAGTTTATATTTGTGGGTGATAGTATAGAATATTTTTGTGTGATAATATAAAATATTTGATTATGAATAATATATAAAATTAATAAAATACTAAATTAATCAAGTTGTTCATGAATCGACTAACACGCTAAACGTATTTATTCACGAGTTTTAACAAACTAACTATATATCCAATACTCAAATTATATACTATGTTCGTTTAAAAATGAGCCTCATTAGTATTTATAATAAGTTTAAAAATAGCCCTCAGTTAATATTTATTTGATTAACTGAATGCACATAAACAAAGCTCTTATCGAATTGAAATGGAGCATAAGCTATTCATACAGTGCTCTATTGCTTACACCCAATTTCTATTGACTGTATATGAGAAGGAGAATAAATATTCTGAAAACTAATGTTGTTGTAAGTTAATACAATTTGGCAATCTTATATCATTTTAAAAAAAAATCAATAAAATTGTGTGTTTCTCTGATAAAAATCATCTTTAGGAAAGATATGTATGGAAGAGATTTTTATAAAAATATGAAATTATTAATTTCAACTTGATTCCCTATTTCACATTCCATATTTTCAAAAACTTTTCTTGCTGACGTGTCGTCTTCAGAGCGTTCCGATGTAACGTATAATTTTCTCAAATTTTTGGATTTTTTATTATTTTTTAAATATTTTCCTTATTTACTTTTAATTAACTTCTTTATTTAATATATTTAAATAATGTGTTTCTTATTTTTAATAATAATTAAAATTTTAATATTTTATTTATTTATTTGGGTATCATTAATTAATTACTAAATCTTTTAATGCTTTGGGTATCATTAATTAATTATTACTAAATCTTTTAATGCAATAAATCAATTAATATAAAATTAAATCATATATATAAAGGGAAAAAAGAATATTCCATATAATATTCTCTCACTCACTTATAAATAAGACTTTTTGATTATTCATTTTAAATACACATTCGATTTTCCAAGAGGAATATGAGTTTTCTTCCAGTTCCTCTAGGGAATTAATTGATTTATGAAAGTATAAAAATTTATTTAGATAGAGCGAAACAAGTAGAGATTCGATCTACCTATAAAAAATCGATTCAAGAATTCTTCAAGAGTAAAAGAATCAATTCAAGTATTATAGAATAAATTTACACCTCTTTCAAAGGCCCATATTGATATATCAAAATTACGCAATAGCCTACCTATGGTGATTCTCTTAGGGTCGAAACGAGCATTTTTGTGTACAGGCATTGCCCTTGTAGAGCTTCTAGAGTGGAGGATTCAACCCCTTTTGCAGTATCTAAAAGATTGGAGCTGATACATCCAATCTTGGAATTTTCATACGGTAAAGATCGCCAGGAGCAGCGTATGCGGCAAGGGGCCCCCTAAATGCTTAAGAGGCACTTGGAAAGGAGGTATCCTACAATTTACCATTAAATTATTGGTGCATGTATTGAATTTTTTACATTGTTTGTGACATATGTCAAGAATATAATGAATGGAATAGTGGATGGAATATGAAAATGGAATAGGTGATCCATTTGTAATACTCTCTTTATACATTCTTAATCTATTAATTTTACTATTTTGGGTCACCCTTAAATTATTAATTTCCCTTTTCAAATAGGACTCACACCCTTCAATAATACAAATAAATAGAGGACTCACACCCTCCATTAATACAATTACCCACTACACATAAAATAATAATACTTTTAATCCACATTCAAAAAGTAAATTTATATATTGATATTGAATGGAGGGAGTAATTTATAGAAATGAATATCCGTTTTAAATCTGTTCAGATATATACTCCCTCCGTCTCCTTTAAAGAGAGTTTTTTTCCATTTTGGTCGTCCCACTCAAAGAGTCCATTTTCCTTTTTTACACACATGAAATCCACACACACCCACTGATACAATTAAAATATAAGACTCACACTCCCACTAATACAACTATCCACTATACATTAAATAATAATACTCCTTAATTCACGTGTCAAAAAGTAAAAGATCATGTGATAGAGGGAGTATGAATTTTCTAATCTTGTCATAATTTTGATAAAGAAAGAAAAAAATCGGAAACGAGGTGGAAATTTAGGGTACCCTAGTCAGCAGCACACTTGTCCTTTTATACACATATGGAACCTACACACACCCACTAATACAATTAAAATATGGAATTCACACTTTCACTAATACAACTATACATTAAATAATAATATATTTTAATTCACTTGTCAAAAAGTAAAAGATTTTAGAATGAGGGAGTATGAATTTTCTAATCTTGTCATAATTTTGATAATGAAAGAAAAAAAAATCGGAAACGAGGTGGAAATTTAGGGTAGTCAGCACTCAGCAGCACACTTGTTAAAATCTTTAGTATTAAATTGCTCCCAAAGTACATGCATCCAATCATCCCTATCTCTATCTCATATTGTAACATATAAAAATAGAAATAAACTTATTAAATTCAAAAAAGAAAGAGAGCATTCGTAGAAGATAAAAAACAACATATCTATCTTCAATATGTTCTCCAAAACCCATCACCAAACCCATAACGCCAAATTCCAACGCCTCTCTCCGTCGCCGCCGCACCGCCTCTCCGCCGCCGAAGAAGCCGACAGCCACAGTCCCGACCGCCTGAGAAATGCCATCGTTCTCAAAGAGGATCCCACCGCTTTTCCACCGACCAACGACGGCGCCACCATCGAAGTCGTCCGCCGCCCCCGTGGCCGCCCTCCCGGCTCCAAGAACAAGCTCAAGCCGCCGGTGGTGATTCACCTCGACACCACAGAGCCGGGCATGAGTCCCTACGTCCTCGAACTCCCCGCCGGCGTCGACATCGTCGAATCCACCACCAGTTTCTGCAGGAAACGCAACATGGGCCTCTGCGTGTTGAATGGAAACGGCGTCGTTAGTAATGTAACCCTGAAGCAGCCCTCCACCACCCCCGGCGCCACCGTCACGTTCCACGGTCGTTTCGACATCCTATCCATCTCCGCCACTGTCCTGCCTCTCGGCTGCGGGTTCTCCGTTGGGAATGGGCCGTTCGCGCTGACTCTGGCGGGCCCACAGGGGCAGGTGGTGGGTGGGCATGTGGTGGGCCCACTGATCTCCGCTGGGACCATCTATCTCGTCGCTGCCAACTTTAGCAATCCGTCGTATCACCGGCTGCAGCACTTGGAGAACGACCAAGGTGATAACGACAGTGACGGCGGCGTACAGGACTCCCCTCAGACGGGTTCCGTTGGAGCTGGTTCCGCTCCGCCGTCATCTGGCGGTGTTCCGCCCACGTCTGGTGGTGCTCCTATGTACAGCTACCAGTCTTCCGATGTGATATGGGCTCCCACGAGTACCAGACCACCACCGTACTAATTAATTTCTCTCTTATGGTCTAATTAAATCTTGATTTTGTGCTACGGTTTATGGATCGGTTAATATCTAGTTATTCACTTCATTTTGGTAATCAAATTTTGCTCTGTAATCTGGTTATTAATTGATTAACTTCATGGTTTACGTACCAAACACATTTTGATGGTTGAATATTATGAAGATTCTAACTCTTGATTCCAACTTATTTTGATGGTTGAACATTATCAAATTATTTTTTTTCGTATTTTGGATTAATCAAGATTCTAGAATGGAGTAGATTGTATGTATGTTCTAAACATTCTTTAATTATTAATTCCACATGCTATGTTTAAATGAATAAAATAAAGAAGAAGTTATTTAATTTCATTGAATATTGATCATTGAAATGGGTGCAGAGTGACAGGCAGCAGATAGGCGAGCCAGCTATAACTGCATGCGCTGACGCTGCAAATTTACTTTTAATTTCACTTTTCTGGATCCTTCTATTTTGGGTGGGGTGGTTGGGGTTTGGGTGGTGGCTTGCAGAGGAGAACATGGGTCTGGGCCGTCTGGCTATGGATTTGCAGAAGATGATGCCGTGCTTAGATAGAGAAAATCCGATATCATTATCATGATGAAAGAGGGTGGTGATGATGATGCGATGGGATGCAAACTATGGATGAGTTATGATCATCTTTGTGGGGGGGGGGGGGGGGGGGGGGGCGAGGCGTTATCTGTCCAATCTAATCCAATCTTGGATTCTTCGCATCTGCAACAGTTTTGTCTTTTTCTGGTCATACTTAGCGGCTTTTCATTTATTAGCTTTCAAACATCTTCATTCCGCAGCTGCTACAGAATCTCAACCCTTGTAGCAAAGTCCAATTTGAGTTTGAATTTTTGTTGGGGAATATCTTTTTTTGTTCCAACCATCTAGCATCCTATGAACATCTTGGATAAATTGTTGAATATCATCGATGTAATAATATGAGATATGTGAGAAAGAGATAGTGATAGATAATGTAAGAAAAAGATTCAATATGAATCGTGATCCCAAAATTTTGTATAGAAATCATGCATGATTGGGTTGTCAATACTGTGATGCACTCAATTCATAGTTTATAGTGAACCTAAATTACAATGCAACTTACGAGCATTTTTAATATTCTCTTTATAATCTGAGGAGGATTTTACATAGCAATCCTACCCAATATTCTCTTTATATTTTCTTTAATTTGTTTTATTTTCAATGCTTATTTATTATATATTTGTGTTTCTTCATATTTTTTTTTTATTAAATACGCCCTCCGTCCCCTTGATACGTATTCATTTTTTCATTTTGGTCCGTACCATTAAAAAGTATTCATTTCCCTTTTTGGATTGATATGACACACAACCACTACACATGAACCCACACTCAACACTAATACAACTACCCACCACTCATTAAAATACTATTTCTCTCACCTTACTATATATTAAATTATTATACAACTTAATCCACGTGCAAAAAGTAAATGAATATCTTTTAAGAGGACGGAGGGAGTATATGATATAATAAATATTTTGATGTAAATTTCAAGAAAAAAAGGAGCGTTGGAACTAATGAAATATTGAATACATTTAATTTTAAAGAATTGTTATCTTTTATTTTTTGTGTTTCCTCATAATTTTTTTATTAAATATATGATATAATAAATATTTTGATGTAAATTTCAAGAAAAAATGGGCGTTGAAACTAATGAAATATTGAACACATTTAATTTTAAAGAGTTGTTATTAACTCCCTAAATTTGAAGAGTCAAAATAATTATGTTAAATTTTTTCCTTAATGTACTTTCGCTTAATAAATTTAGGCAAATTTTTGTGTTGTTATTGACTCCCTAAATTTGAAGAGTCAAAATGATTATGTAAAATTTTTTCCTTAATGTACTTTCACTTAAAAAATTTAGGCAAATTTCTATTAGAGTAATTAAGTATGGGGGATAGAATAAAAATTCATACACCTAATATTGAACAAATTTAATTTTAAAGAGTTGTTATTAACTCCCTAAATTTGAAGAGTCAAAATGATTATGTTAAATTTTTTTCTTAATGTACTTTCACTTAACAAATTTAGGCAAATTTCTGTGTTGTTATTGACTCCCTAAATTTGAAGAGTCAAAATGATTATGTAAATTTTTTTTCTTAATGTACTTTCACTTAAAAAATTTAGGCAAATTTATGTTAGAGTAATTAAGTATGGGGGATAGAATAAAAAATCATACACCTACTCCCATTACAATTTAGACTATTTTTCCTCCATTACTGAGACAATTTTTCTTTTGATTATGTAAAATTTTTTCCTTAATGTACTTTCACTTAAAAAATTTAGGCAAATTTATGTTAGAGTAAATAAGTATGGGGAATAGAATAAAAATTCATACACCTACTCCCATTACAATTTAGACTATTTTTCCTCCATTACTGAGACAATTTTTCTTTTTAATCGGTAAATGTTAGTTATTAGTATAGTTAGTCACCAAACACCCATACTTCCCATTTCTCTAAGCCTCCTTATAACTCCCCTCTTAATTCGTTCTCAATGAAAATCGAACCTGGGTCACTCAGGTTAGTGAGAAGCCCAGTTGCCAAGTGAGCTAGCCCATCATGTTTACAGAGACATGTTATAATTAACAGATATTACATTTACACTATTTTCTTTCCATTAAGAGACATGTTACAATAAAATTTTTTCCATTACAAATTCACAATCTAATTTCCCCTCATTCACCAACTTCATTACCTACACATATTACATCGTGGTATGAAAATTATTAAAAAGATATGAATTTCATTCAATACATAAGTTAGATTTGTCACCATAAATAGATTTACTACAACATCTAAATGCATTCATATCAAAATGCACTCAAAAGATATAACAATAGAAGAGTTAAATGCAATTGCTCGATTTCTATTGAGAGGGTTAACCAATGGAAATTCAGTACATGATACAATCAATGAAGCAGTTGCAACTATTAAACCATGTCTCACTTGGATAAACATATTGAAGTTTAGTCTACAATCATTGGAAGTTGATCATGAAAAGGCACCTATTAAATTTAAGAGCATGTAACACATTATTCACAATAATTAGTATCTACCAATCTCTATCTAAGAGCATGTAACACATTACTCACCTAATCAACCAATCTCTCGATTAAGCTAATCAAATATTCCATCAAAGGGTTATAAATCTAGAAGGATATCTCTATCTCATTCTAAATTAATGCACATGAAGTGTATGATGAAATGATTCAATGAACTATCCTAAACACATAATTGATTTCTCAATCTAATCACATGCCCATGACAATTAATCACACATATCATCATATAAATCAAGCAATGAACAATCAATGATAGAAATAACACAAAGCCCATTCTATATTAAAATCCAATTGCATAAAAACTAAATTATCAAACACCAATCATGGGGCTAATCTCACAAAGGAGATTAGCCTATCATAGTCTTAGAGAAAACAATATAGACAATTGAATCTACAAATCCCATGATAAATCTATAAAGAATTTCACAAAAATTAGAATTAGATTCCTCCTTTGAAGTGTTTCAATAGAAATCTCCTTCTTCTTCTTGTGATCTTCACTCTCCCTTGCTTCCTTGATCACTTGGATGGTGGATTTGATGGAGAAGATCAAGTGTAGATGGATGGATGAAGAATGGATGAAGATGATGGTGTGAAATGGAGGAAATGATGTGTGATCTAGGTGTGCAGCTGAAACCCTTCGAAAATCCCATCAAATATTGAACAATTGGGTATTTATTCCCCTTGGGAAGATTCTAGAAGTTTTCTGATTTTTCTTGATTTTTTAACCCAGCTCAACTCGAGTTGCAAGTCGAGTTGGACCTTGCAACTCGAGTAAGCTCACTGGATAATTTTTGGACCCTAACTAGACTCGAGTTGGCAAGTCGAGTTGGACCTTGCAACTCGAATAAGCTCTGTGGACAATTTCAAGACCCCAACTAGACTCGAGTTGGCAACTCGAATTGCACATTGCAACTTGAGTTGGGTATTGGGTATTTTCAGCCTGTTTCTTGCTCGTTTCAACTCCGAATTAAGCTCTACCTTTTCCTAGGCCTTTCTTTTCGCGTCTAGAATCTATTTTTCCCTAAAAATCATACGTTTAAACTCATTCACACACATTTTCATAAAAACACAAAACACAATCAAATAAACATAAAATACGGATAAAATAATACGAAAACACATATAAAAAGATACTAAAATTTAGGTGAAAATATCACTCATCACCCACTCGACAAAAAGAGAAATGTAAACTTTAATTTGGAACAAATTAAAACAGAAAATGTAAACATTAACACGGGATGGAGGGAGTACATAAAATATGAGTTGCTATCTTGTGTTTTCGAGTGCATGGAGTTCCAAACCCGACCCCTTTGTAAATTGATCATATATAAACTTTAAGAAAACCCAAATATTTCTTTTTCTTTCCTCCGCTTCCACGCAAATTGAAGCTAGATCTACCTCTTGGAGATTATACATTCCACAGATTGCGACTCAAATGAAGTCAAACAATAATATCACCTTTCGATTTACTGTCACTGATTCTATCAATTGTTAGAGATTAGGATGCAGAATATTCATATATTTTACAGATTGCAATTCGTTATCACACAGGTAAATTATATTTGGTCACACATTCTTTACAAATTCAGTATATGTAATGTGAGTTTTGGGTGGTTTTAAGAGATGTTGCATTGCTCGGTGGAAAGATGGATGACGATGACATTGATAACTCTGCAACTGCTTTGATAGAATCAAAGGAGGATATTGTGCTGGACAATGACGATTCATTATCTCGACCCGTTCATTTCAACGGTATATATATTAATTCTTCCACCAATTCTTCATCTTATTTTAATTTCGTATTAATCTATTCAATTCAATACATTTATATTTCAATTAATTTAGATTATACATTAGATTCTGTTTAGGGTAGAAGAATTTATTTGTGTACATTTTGAGATATACATTTTTATAAAGTGTGAATGTGATGAACTTTGAATTGATAATTACATTGAGTGGTTGGATTTGAGTATTTTGTATATGTAGTTATAAGTGTAGTTTTCCTGATTTTCTTCTTTCTATAACATAGCCCAATTTTAAATGCAGTGGAAACTTAAAGGTTGAATGAAATATTTGCATTTTGCTATTTCATTATTTAAAGATTAATTAATAATATAATGAATTATTAAATTTGTCATTTCAGTTAATTATTATTATAAACCATTTTATCTTATTTCATTCAAATTTTGAATTCTGATTTTATCTTCTCCCCTATATAATTCTGATTTATCTTATCCTCATTTTAATCAATTCTGCTTCAGTTTGATTTTTGCCAAACTATCAAATAATAAATTCTTAAGTCCTAAATATTTTTATTCATAATATTAATATGTTTAGGTTGATATAGTTTATTCTTATAAAAATTTTTCAAATAATCTGATATATCAGTTAGGGGAATGTCGGATCGTTAGAAAGGCTATGTCAAATGTAGGAGATTGTTTATTTGATTAATAACCCGCCAATATGGAATTGGCTCTTTTATTATTTATTAGGAAAGTTGACTCATCAATCTTCTGTTTACGATTTAGATTGGTTGACATTGAACTCATTTCTAACTTGATTTTGAAGGGTGTTTTATTCATATTGGATGTAATTCTGCGACATTAGCTCATGTATGAACTATGTTCAAGTAAGACGTACTCAATTATTTTTCGTAAATATTTTTTTGATTTTTATTTTGTTGGAGTTCGATCGTTTGGTTAACGTGAGCCGTTAAGGTTCTATGCATTTCTAAATCAGTGGAAACAAGAATAAAGAAACGTATTACCTTTTACCAGGGTATGTTGAAGAAGAATAATTGCAGAAAACAACCTCTTGATCATCTGTTGTATTCCCAAATCCAATCTTGACGTCATGTGGGCGACAATCTTCAAGATCTTCTCAATTTGCTCTCCACCCTCTCTAACTCGTGATTAAGTGTGAATAATTAGGGCATTGGGATAGATGAGATGACTTATATATGGGCTACAACAGAGACCAGGAGGAGAAATTAGAGTCTGGTCTCCATTGGGCTTAAGTATCTAAGTTTAGCCCAAAACTTATACTTAAATCCAATAATATTAATATATTCCACTAAAATATTATTATTGCACTGCCGCTCCAATCACATAATTACGTCATGGGCTCCTTCTTATTATGAGCCCGAAAGTCTCTCGTGTTTAAGATATACAATGCCCATTAATTAATTAAGTTACTGACAACTCCATTAATTAATATCTCATCCTAGAGTAGTACCACTCAACCTTGTTATTATGCCGGAATAAATCCACCTGTAGGGCTTACATGATAATCCTTATGAGCTCCTTAAGGGGACATCATCAACCTATTTAATAGGACACAGATTCCTTCTACAATCAACAGCACACTATAGAGACAGCACTATTTCCCAACTCACCGAATTTATTGATTTAATTACTTATAAATCTCACCCAGTGATGAATTAAAGAAATACATACTGCCTTACGTGTCGAGGTTATTGTATATGGATTAAGAGTACGAACATCCATAATAACTGAGATCAAGTTCTCTTATATAGTCAGTATAAGTCGAACGATCTCAAGCGGTCCTACTCAATACACACAAAGTGCACTAATGTGATTCTATAGTCAAGACAAACTAATACCAAATCACATTACAACCATCCCAATAGAGAGTCATTGTCTATCTCAGTTGTGAGCATCTGTTTATACTTTATAAGGAAACCGATAATATGATATTCCGCGTGTTGTCACACAACATATTATCTACAACATAAAGTAAGTGGACTATTGCATCGGACATATAAATAAATTATAAGACGCAATCATTTGATCAATGATTCTCATTTCAAATTCATTGTTAAACATTGTTCATACAAAAAACTAGATTTTTAGTATACAATCCAATAATCTCCCACTTATACTAAAAGACCATGCTGTCAAGACCACTGCCCTACATCTGATTCATACTCCCACTACATGACCATCAAAAACTTTCGCCTTAAGGTCCTTGTATAAGGATTTACTAGGTTATCATCCGATGCAATCTTGGTGACAACAACATTCCCCTCATCATAAAATTTCTCGTAACAGGTGGTACTTGCACTTAATGTGTTTAATTGACTTATGGGCTCGTGGTTCCTTTAAGTTTGCAACTGCACCATTATTATCACAATAAATTGTGATAACCTTGGGCAAACTCAGAATCACATCCAAGTCCATCATGAAGTTTCTAGAGTCATACAGAAACATAGGCTGCCTCAGAGGCTCCAATTCATCATCTTTCCATGGTGGAGTCCGAAATATATTTCTACATAACTCCCCTCCATATTATGACTCAACTTTCAAAATTAAACACATAACCTTGAGGTGGATTTACTGTCGTCCCTATCTAATTAGAAAATCCGAATCTACGTAACTAACAAGAAACAATGAATATGTCCGGTAAGTCCACATATAATTTTTGATCCTTTTCATGTACATAAGTATATGTCTTACCACAGTTCAACATTCTTATTTCGGGTTACCTTAATACCCACTGACCATGTGTTTAGCAAAACAGATTTCCTATCTCGTGCATAGCAATCATTAGATTGAGCTTCTTTATTTGCCGAAGCATAAGGAACCGCCTTCATCAACTTTATCTTCTTTTGTGTCGCAAGACATATTTCTTTAGATAAAGTCACATGTTAAAACGAGTAAGAATTGTATCATTTCATGAAGCTTGAGATAAGCATAACATCCTATCTTGTGATCACCATGATCGCAAGGATATACTTCGCTTCTCTTAAGTCCTTCATTTCATACTGCTTTATCAACCATACCCATACGCCCGATAATACTCTTTCATTGTCTCCAATGAGCAAGATATCATCTACATATAGTACAAGAAATACCACTATATTTTCGTCACTCTTTTCAATACAGATGGCCCATCCGAACATTGATTACATCTATATCACTGGATCCCTCATCAAAATGGATGCTCCAAGATCTTGAAGTTTGCTTTAGTCCATCGATGGACAATTTTAAACTTACACTCAAAATACTCTTAGCTGTTTGCAATGAATCATTCTGGGTGCTCCACATAGATGTTTTCTTCAAGACTTCCAACTACGGAAGCTTTCTTGACATCTATTTACTATACCTCATAATTTAATATGAGCAACAATAAAATAAAATAAAAGAATTCAGATCGACTTAAACTTAGCTACCGGCGGAAAGGTTTTCTCATACTTGAACTCACCCTTCTTTCTGAGCGTACCTTTACGCAACAAGCCTTGTTTCAAAGTATCACCTTACCGTTTGATTCTCTTTTATTTTTGTAGAACCACTTCCAATGGCTTTTACACAATAATTTCGCGATGCTACAAGCATCCAGATCTAATTTAGAATCAATAGATTCTATTTCAGAATTCATTGCAAGTTTGCTAAGATTTCGCATTTCTATCTCGTAGTGCTTCATTGTACCCATGAGTCGATTTCATGTTTACTAGGAACCAAGTCTCACGACTCTCCCAAAATATAAATCTATCAGATTGTAGAACAACCCTCCCACTACGATAAAGCGCTACACGCAATTGTGTATCAGACGTATCACACGTTACAGTTTCCTTGTGGTATATCCTCTTATACAATTGGTACTATACTTTATGTTTTTCTCTCACTTCATTTAAAACAATTCATACATCGGTTTGTGATTTATTACATAGTCTTTTTCCAAAAATCTAGTGTTCGTGTTAACAAACACTCTTTTGATCTTTTGGACTAAATAAATCACCCTTTATTTTTCTAGGATATCCCACAAACAGACAATCATCTTTACGACATGCTATTTCTAGGGCATACCCATAAAATGAATTTAGTAATTCTAAATAATTCATCATCTATCTAAACTTTTCCATAAGAGTCAACCTCTGATAAATAGCTCCTAAATATCCTAAGAGGTACTCCCCACTACAATTAAATCCTAATGACTTGATATATTTTCTATGATGCTTCACCGTACCAGCCTTGCAATTCTTGAATTAATCAAAGAACTCAGACATGCAGTGCATCAAATAAATATATCAGTATCTAGAATAATCATCAATTAAATTGACGAATATTCATAACCACCTCTCGCAGGGATAATCTTAGGATCGCATAAATCAGAATGAACCATTCCTAACATATCTTTGCATGGCTCTATACCCCTTTCCCTTAAAAGGCCTTTAATCAATTTACTTCCAAGCAAGACTCGCAAGTCAGATAGTTTCCACTTCAGATAAACCCAATGGTCCATAGGCTATCAACCTTTGAATCCTACTCAAGTAAAATTGTTATTGTCTTAGATGCCAAAAGTATGTTTAGTTCATCTCCGAAGGTTCATTTCTTTTACTAAGATTAGAAGATGCATTATTAATTACTATATGTTGCATCATGCGAGATAAACATGATTTAAGAGTGTACAAATTGTCACCAACGTACAACAATAGGTTATAGTTCAATTCTTCATTGTAATGACCATATTATTTAAATAAAATAGAGTATCCATCGTAAATGCATAGAAACTGAAATTAAATTCTTTCTAAGAAAACATACGTAAAGACAATTTCTCAAAATCAAATATTTATTCCTATCATTAGATAAATTAACAACTCCCACTGCAATAACCACTACTCTTGTAGCATTACCCATGTCCACACTAATCTCATCATCACTTAGTTGCAGGCTTTTAGTGATTTCGGTATCTACACACAACGTGTCAGTAGATGTCATCACTAATCATGCTTCAACGACTAATGAATGAGATATAAACCTTGTTCACATCTTGATGAAAATTAATTTACTTCGCCACTTGTTTTGTCAGAAGTTTCCCACCGAATATAACCTCTTGTATTTCAGGTAGAACTTGCTCAAAACATCTAGGCAAACTATAGAGAATAAAATTGATCTAGGTTCCCCTTTAATTTCTACTCCAATTATTTCCGATTCATTCATCAGGTTAACCATGACCTCCTTGCCTTTCAACCTTACTCAAGTATCCGAAGAGTCGCATGAAACCATCATATTTCTATGAACCTCTCACCTCTCCACTAAATACTTAAATAGGCATCAGAGGGCATTCTTAGTGAGAACACATTTATATTTTCTCAAGCAGTAAGAATTAAAACCAAGATTCTTTTCTATTCATATAATTTTGGACCAGTAAATATGATTTCTATTAGTAAACAATAAGTGAGATAAACCATTCGAAAATACAGAGAATCACATAAATAAATACACCGATCAAATCCTTCGAATTTATCCATTTATATTGATTCCCTCAAACAATATAAAATAAAATTAATCGACATCTCAAGCACCATGAGTCTGCATGCCACGTTAGTGTGGACGTATACAAACCCGAACATTACAAGAGAAGGTTTTACCCATTAATTTCATTTGTCAACCTAACTTTATGACAAAATAATTAACAGTCGGTTCTTTTTTAGCCATGCAAATAATAGCAGTGACTCCATTGGGGAGGATACTTATTATTTACACCTAAGTGTACACCATTATTTGATCCCAAGTCCGTGGCCCAAGCTTGTGTGCCTTACAGTTGGAGAAGTACACACGCGCTCAGATAACTTCCTACAATCATCATAAAGAAGTTCGTTCCAGTGATCCGTGAATAAACTCATCCGTTGTGGAGGAAGACCTATTGCCAACACGCAAGTTTACTCACATAACTTACAAACCAATAATGGAGGCAGCGAGAATTAATTACCAATCCCCTCTTCCACTTAGTTATTTAACACCGAGAGTTTTTACATGCATATAATATCTATCAATAAAATACGCAACCTAGCATGCTCCTATTGCACCAAATAAGGCAGTAAATCACAGAGAATCATGCATAGTATATATAACAATAATCAGATAATAAAAGCAATTATAGCAGTTATATATCGGTGAATTTGACTGTTCGCCACCAAGCACAGATATAGACAACACAGAAACCTAATCTAAAAATTTGAAGTCGGTCTTCATGAATTTTCCTCTAGAACTCACGCCCGCCAACCTGCCCGGCACCCTGCACGATTCGTGCATCCTCGTCCAGTATTCATGGGTGTTATGCTTGTCAGCATGCGCGGCAGTCTGCTCCACCACACGACATCATCCCCGCCGACGTGTGAGCACCAGATGTCCATCACCCGCCAGTGTGCGCGGTAGTCAGCTTGCCATTACTCGTGCACGCTCGGCCACGCTTGGTAATGCTTGCAGCTCGCCCAGCCAGCCATATGCCACGAGCGCCCAGCACACTATAAGCACACCACCGTGCGCCATCCTGCGTCATGCCCTCTACCGTGCAGCCTACACGCCAGCAGCTGTGCACCATGTTTTCTCACCCGCCAGCAACCGTGCGTATCACCCGACAATCGTGTGCCATGTTTTCTCAGCAGATACCCTCCACCATACACCAAGCCGTGTGAGCCTCCGTGCGCCCCTGGCAAGTTTCTGTGCATCTCTTGAGCGCCATCGTGCGCTTTTCCATGCCTGCTTTTAGCCCCAGCCGTGCAGTCACATGGCAGCAATCGAGCGGCATGACACTTGCATAAAACATCCTCAGTGCACAACAAACACTCACCAGTCGACATGCCCGGCAAGCTGCTAGTCTGCCCACTACCGTACGTGGAAACTCGTATCTGTGTGCGCCACAGTGCGGCGCTCCCCGATGACAGGCCTGCAACCGTGTGCAACACTCGACATTCAGAACGAACACTCGATGATAATGATCATCACACGACGATCACCCAACGCTCACTCATCCACGGGTGCTATTCGTGCATCCCACCAAGCAAGCTCGCCAATCTGTGCACCTGTATCATCCACGTTGCACAACATCACCGTCCATCGACAAAAGCAGTCGACAAACGTACATGGTTTTCACGTATAAAGCAGTTATACAATAATACCAAAATTCTAATTCTCATGCAATTCTAATTCATAATAAAATCACATAATCACATAAATCCTAGCCTAACGTGTCATGTTTATCCACTAAACTGAAGCTCTGATACCAATTATTGACGTTCGATCGTTTGATTAACGTGAACCGTTAGAGTTCCATGCATTTCTAAATCAGCGGAAAGCAAGAATAAAGAAACGTATTACCTTTCATCAGGGTATGTTGAATAAGAACAGCTGTAGAAAACAACCTCTTGATCTTCTGTTGTATTCCCAAGTCCAATCTTGACGTTGTGTGGGCGACGATCTTCAAGATCTTCTCAATCTGCTCTCCACCCTCTCTAACTCACGATTAAGCATGGATAATTAGGGCATCCAGATAGCGAGATGACTTATATATAGACTACAACAGGGACCAGGAGGAGAAATTAGAGTCGGGTCTCCATAGGGCTTAAGTATCCAAGTTTAGCCCAAAATTTATACTTAAGTCCAATAATAATAATATATTCCACTAAAATATTATTTACTGCACTGCCGCGCCAATTCAATAATTATGTTATGGACTCCTTCTTATTATGAGCCCGACAGTCTCCCCGTGTATAAGATATACAATGCCCATTAATTAATTAAGTTACTAACAATTCCATTAATTAATATCTCATCCGAGAGTAGTACCACTCAACCTTGTTATCATGCCGGAATAAATCCACCTGCAGGGTTTACATGATAATCCTTATGAGCTCCTCAAGGGGACATCATCAACCTATTTAATATGACACATATTCTTTCTACAATCAACAGTACACTATAGAGACAACACTATTTCCCAACTCACCGAGTTTATTGATTTAATTACATGTAAATCTCACTCATTGATGAATAAAAAAAATACATACTGCTTTACGTGTCGAGGTTATTGTATAGGGATTAAGAGCACGAACATCCATAATAATTGAGATCAAGTTCTCCTATATAGTCAGTATAAGTCGAACGATCTCAAGCGGTCCAACTTAATACACACAAAGTGCACTAATGTGATTCTATAGCCAAGATAAACTAATACCAAATCACACTACAACCATCCCGATAGAGACTCCCCGTCTATCTCGGTTGTGAGCATCTGTTTATATTTTATAAGGAAACAGATAATATGATCTTCCGCATGTTGTCGCACAACATATTATCTATAGTATAAAATAAGTGGACTATTGCATCGGACGTATAAATAAATTATAAGACGCAATCATTTGATCAATGATTCTCATTTCAAATTCACTTTTAAACATTGTTTATAAAAAAGCTAGACTTTTAGTATAAAATGCAACATATTTTATGTGATGTTATGCTATGGAAGGTAAATGTTTTTTCTGCTATATAATGCGTAATTTCTTTAATGCGTGTGGTGGAGCCAACCATATTTGTGCTCAAATACCTTAATAGGCCCAAAGCCTATAGAAGGTCTTTATCATCGTAGGACCATCAACTAAAGCCCAATTCCAGCCTAAGGGATCCTTGCCACGTGTTATCTCGAAACCTCCGCTCATCCAAGACTCTTTTACCAAAAGTTCCGCCTCCTAGAGTCCGAAGGGGACTGCTAGTGGGAGACCTCGGCGAGAACGCAGTCCAATGGAAAGCTTACCTCATAAGCCTTAAGCTACAATGCCCCCTATTGACCTAATGTAATTGTTACATGTCTTCTCATCTTCCCAATTCACACCCATCTCAAGCACATAAGGAATCACCCGACAAATACATCTAGACGCCCACAACCTTTCCTTCTTTCACTCTTCGTTTTAATCATTTGGGTGTAGAGTATGTTGTATGATAAACACATTCTTCTTCAACATAATGCGAACACTGACCCAAGCACGTCATAGAGAAAAAAAAGATTAATTTGAGAAATTAATTTCTTTTATATTTAATATTATATATCGTAAAAATGTTATCGTGTTTAAATCATACCAAGGTTGTGCTTCCCCCCACCCCGGTGTAGTACCTCCCACATATGGAACTATAGTGTCCAGAGCTCCGATGTTTCTAAACTCCTCACGCACTAAGGGAGTGAAACTATCAATATTCTCACCAGGACTATGATCGTAATCTCATATTATCATAAACTCAATATTTTTAGAATCAATCGAACTGGCCGATTCCGATTCAACGGAAATTGGTCCAAATACCTCTAAAAAACTATTTTTTCTATAAAACCGGGAAAAAATGATTTGGACCAGTCAAAACCGGAAAAACCGGTGAAATCGGCCAAATTGAAAATCGCCGGTTTTAATTTTTTTTAATTAGAAAAAATGATTGCTGACGAATATTTTTAATGTGAGCATAGTTTACTCTGTTGGGCAGTGGAAAGGTGGAAGCATTTCTTCTTTGGAAAGCCACACGCGGTAAATGTAATTAATTAACAACATTAATGTGTATTTTAAAATCTAAATCATGCTTAGTTAATATTTATTTAATTTATTAATTTTTTATTCTTCATTAATTAAATTATTTAACGTGTAATTTGGATATCTCATGATTAGTTAATGTTATATAATTTATTAATTTTTGTTTCTTAATTAATTAATTATTTGAATGTGAAATTAATTAAATATTTGGTGATCATGTATAAATTAATTAATTAAAATCATAAACTCCCTCCGTCCGCTTTTAAGGTGTCCATTTTACTATTTTTGGAGTCCGGTTCAATTCATTTTCCTTATTTAGTAATAAAAATATACATTATGGCCCACCACTTCCCTCTAATGCAACTACCCACTTTACATATAATAATACTCCTTAATACACGTGCAAAAAGAAAACAGACACCTCAAAACTCGATGAAGGGAGTATAAAACAAAGAATATTTTTAAAAATATGTGATTTTAGTTTTTTTGGTTGAACCGCCGGCTCGATCGGTCTGATCGTGAACCATTAGAGCCACCGGTTTGATCTCCGATCCGGTTATGAAAATTTTGCATATACCAATGTTGAAATCAATTTTATTCATATATATATATATCAGCTAAAAATTTACATGCATAAGAGACTTGATGACCGAAGAAATCTCTACTCAGTGTTGTTATAATCGCACTAGTGTCCTAATGGTTCGAGGCCGGACCGGTCGAACTGGCAATTCAACCTGAAAAACCAAAATTAGTTATTTATAATTATATTTTAGAAATAATATAATAATACACCTTTTTAATAAAACATGAAAGTTTAAAAATAAAGTCCACTTGACATTTTAAAAAGCCCTTTCATTTCAAAAAGCACATTTAATTTATTATTAAAAAGTAAATATTCATATATTTTAGATAATTAAAATCCAATATATATATAAAAGCAACAAATCTGCAGTTATGGTAACTTATCCTATTTCTTGGCGAAGAGCAAAAGAGCTCCTACGAGGCTTTACATTTTTCATCACCCACATCTACAGAGAAGGAAATAGGATTGCAGATGCTCTGTTTGAAGTTGAGGGACCACTGAGCTGGATGGATTCGATCCCTGCTGATCTTTATCACTTACTTTTCTATGATATGAATAAAGAACATTTCAAATTTAGATAGAGTTTTCTTTTGCTTTGGGCATTTCACTCATCTTTTTGTATGACTCTTATACTCTTTTGTTTTCTCTTTTATGATATGAGATATATTTGCCTATTTCCCGCCCAAACAATTCCGTATCGATATATCCCCAAATTCTCATCGTTTCTTCATTTTATCATCATTCAATTTCTCGTATTTTAATTAACTCAATTTATCATCCGAAATCATAAAACCTACAATTTGTGTAACTGTTTTTATTAATTTCAATTTATGTTTTTATATATTTAGAAAGTGGCTCTCAACATTCCATTTAAATTAAAAACCATACAATTCTTTATAATACCAACATAATTGATCCTTAATGAATAATTTTTAGGTGAAATTTTTACTGTGTATTCTATCTATTTCCTACATAAAAATTATTACAATAGTTAATTAATCCATAATTATAAGAACATTTATTTATTTCAATAGAATTCTAAAAAAAAAAATAATGCTTTAAACTGGAAATATATTATGTTGTAGGAATAATACAAATTTATCAATCTAATATTCAAATTAGATAATTAAAAATTAAAAAACTCTCAATTTAATATTCAAACTTAAATTACTTAAAAAAATTATGGGACTGAAATAAGAGAATAAATTTTTTTCCTAAAGTTTGTTTTTTAAATGTTGACTTATATTATAAAATTTTGAAAATTATCATAAAATCTCATCAGTTTGATATTTCTATTAAACTCAAAGTTATATATATATATATATATATATATATATATATATATATATATATATATATATATATATATATATATATATATATATATATATATTCTCATTTATTGCCAAATCATTGAAAGTCAAAAGTTTCCATCTGAAAACAAATAAAAGAAAATAAGATAAAAGGATGCAATTATATGATATTTAGTATTGAATTGGTCTCTTATATCCCAAGGTGTACAAAGTGTATACATTTTAATTAATAAGGGTACATCACTTTGTTTTAAAGGGTATAACACTTTTCAGTAATATTTATTTTTTTAAGGAAATAAAGGGTACACGTCTTTATACTAATGGGTATATAATTTAAAACTAAAAGGTATGGGCGCACGGTGTGCCTCCGAGGACACACAAATTTTTGCCTTTAGTATTTGAGTCATTCTTTCTATGACATTGCATGTTAATGAACACATTAATATTTTAGAAGGTGATGCTCTATATTTCAAATCATATATATAACTACACATATTTTTAGTTAATCAATCATTTTCTAATATGGCATTAGTTAAGTATGTCTATTATTACTATATTGATTAATGATTGATACATACGATTACATACATTATGCCGTGTAAAGTGATTATAGTGAAAATCCTGATTACATAATACTTATGGGTTTTTATTAATTTCAATGACTTAGTATAATATTTAAATTTGACATGATTACGGGCTAAAGTTCATAGATATTTATAAAACTTTTATTTACAATTAATTCAATTAAAAAAATTGTGCAAGTTATTGCATGCAGTAATATTCTATATATTTCCGTTTCATTGTTACAGAGTTTAATAAAAAAAATCATTTAATTCATTATATTACCAACATATTCATAATTTTTCCGTGAAGACCTCTAAAAATTATTTTTATTATTAATGTGATTGGAAACAATCATGCATTTTTATTATTTCGTTTAATTAGTGAGAAGATCAACCAACAATATAATTAAAATGCTCCATATGTTGGATAATCACAAGCTCATTTCTCTACATCAACGTAATAGTAAAGTAATAGTTCATTTTATAAGATGGCTACACAGTACACTCTCATCAAAGATTTAACTTTAACAGAACCAATCTTGCAATGAAATTGAGGTGTGCTCGGGTATATGAAGCTCCTGCATTTGGTTACAATGTGGACGCAAAAGATACTAAAGGAGTGTTTCAAGATATTAAGGTACATGTTTGTTTATTTAAACAATTTCATTATTCCAATTAGTGAACTGAAACGTTATTTAAAAATCAATTCATATTCATATGTAGAGAGATCGTATTCAAATAACAATATTGAACAACATTTCTGCAACCTTGAAAACAATGTGGAAAGAAGGAGGGATATACAAAATTCGTGACTTTTGTGTGTCCAAAAACAGTGGGAACTACAAATCTGCAAACTGTTGTCACTGGATCTATCTAATTAAAACATCAGTCATGACTGAGTTGTTTGATAAAACTTTCCTAAAGATGATCTATTCATTGGCGATTATTGACGATATACTTGCTGGTAAAATCGTGGACTACAAAGTTCTAATAGGTATTCATTTTTATTTACACTACAATCAATTATAAATAAATAAATTTTAAATTATATTTTTATTAAAAATTTAATTATTCTTTATAGATGTGATTGGGAAAGTTGGTGAAGTTACACGACTTCAAATGGTTCAAGTATATGGAATTCCCAAAAAGCTTATGGAGTTCAAACTTGAATATTTTGAGTAAATAATCTACAACTTATTTTTCAATAAAATCTAATATTTTTTCACAACTGTTTAATAAAAAAATAACATCTATCGAGATCGACAAGCAAGAAGGGTTTAAGAATTGCATTGGAAAAGAATAATGGAGAAGTGACAACAATATGTAAGAATTTCATTTTTAGAGAGGTTTTTAGGAATGTTTAATGTGTGGTGAAATTTTTTGCCTAAATATAAATAATCATGAAGTGGAAAATACTCATGGATTGAAAGAATTGTGTTATAAATAAATGCATAATATTATCACCAAAAATTAATTAATTAGAAAAACTTTTTCGTGCAACACACGGGTATTTTACTAGTTAAAATGTAAAAAGAAAACGGATATAGTTAGATTCTACTCCCTCCGTCCCGCTAAAATAGCACCATTTTACTATATTGGGCGTCCCGTCCAAATTGCATCATTTTTCTCTTTTAGTAAAAAGGGCCCACCAACCCATCACATCTCTATAATACACCTACCTATTTTACATAAAATAATAATACTCCTTAATCTACGTGCAAAAAATAAATGACACACTTTGACCGGGATGGAGGGAGTATTTCTTTTCTCCATCTCATCTACCCCGCTCCCACCCTCTTTTTATATAAAACAAAATGATAGGTATATTCCACCTTCTCCCCTTCTATCTACAATTCTTTCTAGAAAACAAGAAGACTAATGGGTGATTAGTCATTTTGTAGTAGGGATGACCAACTAAAATAATTTATCGAACCACAGGGAGGTTGGCGCTATAGCTTAAGCGATATCACACTTATCATAATTTTATAGAGACTAATTATCGAGTGGGATTGTTGAACAAGTATTAAAATGACACAAATCAAGTAAACAAAGTATGATCAAACAATTAAAATGAAGTAATGTAAAGTTATTTTCCAAATTAAGCAAAAGTGGGATTAACAACAATTAAGTAGTATGAAATCTTAGGATACATGCATTAAACACATATGAATCAAAGGTATAGATTAAGGGCCAACTCTAAATTCACTAAGCTCCTTCTAAAAATGAATAAGATATTAATCTCAATTAGCACAAAGGTTGGTTCCTATTCAAATAATTCCAACTAGGTACTAAGCTTGAAATAAGAATCCCTTCACACAATTAATCAATCTCTCGATCAAACCAACCGTATATCCTATCAAAGGGTTCTAAACTCTAAAGGATTTCTCAATCTCTTTACAATTTATAATGCACATGAAGTGTTTGATGAAATGATTCACTCAAATGTCCTAATCACATAATTGATTTCTCAATCTAATCATATATTTAGAGCATCTAAACACACAAATCATCATAAACCTCAAGATCTAAAACATCAATAATAGGAAATCAATTAACCAAATCAACATATGAATTTAAATACATAGATCCTAAAATTTAACCACAAACTTTCATTTTGCTAATCTCACAAGGGAGATTAGCCTACAATCTTCATAAGATCCTTAACATAGACATTAAAAACCTTACAAATCATGGTAAACTAGAGGATTAATATAAAATTGGGATGAAAACTCCCTTGGATTGGCTCCAATTGAATCTTCTTCCTTCCTTTGGTAATCACCCACTCTTCCTTGCTTCTTCACTCGATTTGGATGGTAGAATTTATGGAGAGATGATGTAGAATTAAAGTATGGATGAAGGGGATAAAGAATATGGTGTAAAATCAAAGGATTGGTGTGTGAGGTGTGTGTGCAGCTGAAATTTCGTGCATCTATATTTCAAAGGTTGAATGGATGGGTATTTACACTCATTGTGGGCCTTCTAGAAGAAATCTGATTTTTTATTGATCAGGCACCTACACTACTCGTGCGCTGCAACACGCCTCGAGTCGTGTTAGGGTTTCTGGGTCAATGCGAATTTACGACGTCACATGAGTCGTGTGCCGTAATACGGCCAAAGGACGGTCGTGTTGTGCGTTCTGATGTCGTCGTACGACCATCTCTTACAAGCCCGTTTGTAGTATACAGCTCGTGTAGCACGACACGGCTCGTGTACTTGAAATGGCTGGCCGTGTTCTTGCTGCCCTATTTTCTTCTTCCTTCTTTCGTCTCCCTTCTCCATTTTCGCTCCGATTTACCTGTTTTACATACGATTAAGTTTATTCACACTCAATTACATAAAAATACATAACTCCACCAAATAGCACATAAATACGGATAAAAATATATGAAAACACACATAAAAAGACACTAAAATCTTGGTGAAAATATCACTCATCACACCCCCAAACATAAAGTGTTGTTCGTCCCCGAACAACGAAAATGATAAACCAAGAGGAGTGATTTTCACCTAAAAAAGACTAAATGAACATAAGTAATAACATATCAATAGCAATCAGAAACACAATTTATGCTAAGTCATCCTACATCATTAAACTCATGACATAAGGAATTAACAAGTTCAATCACAAGAGAATAAAGTATAATATAGTCCCTTTTAGTCCAAGCCTCACATAGGTTATCAATATCACTCAACACTCTTTCAAGTAAGGTAACAACACTCATCATGTGTAAGCTTGCTCGCGGACTACATTCACAAACCACCAAAGTGTTAATTAATGATCAAAAAGGTCTTTCATTAAGGATGTAATGATAGGCTCTCTAGTAGGGTTGGAAAAATATGGATAATAGTGACTAATCATGTGTAAGTAATCGAAGAGGTAGCTACTTTCTTCCATTCCTTAACATTTTCTTTCTTCCTTTCTTTCCTTAATTGATCACAAGCACTATCATCAAATTTCCTTGAATTGAGCTTCTTTTAATGCATGCCTCCTTTCTTTAATTTTCATGATTTCCTTGAGCATTTTGTTACTTTGCTCATTTTCTTGTTATGAGGTTGCATATTCATTTTTGCTTATGCTCTTTTCATCCTTTTTTCTTTCTTTTCTTTTACCATATCCTTTTCTTCTTTTTCTTCCGTATCAAACCTTCCTAGCTACCATCTCCTCAATCACTCACACAAAGATGGTGAATATATAAGGCTCATGTGGGTAATTAAGGCTTGTAATGTGCTAAATTCACAAGAAAAAGGCTTGAAGGCTCAAAGTGGCTAACTAGGGATGATGTTCATGGTAGGGAAATACATGGCAATGACTTTTAATAACAAGGATGACTTTAGATCATGTCATTAACCTCTACTAATCGGGTTCATTTCTATAGTCCTTGAGCAAGTTCTAGCTTATCAAACACAACCAATCCACTCATAAAGGAAAAATACCATGTATGCACGATTAAGGCTCAAATATTCACAAGGTTATGCTTAGACTTTAAGGAACTTATTACACCACATTCATCTCAAAATTGATCAAGTTAATTAAAACATGTCACAATTTGAAAGTGTAGAGATTCTTAATCATATCTTGTCATCACTCATTACCAGAACATATCATCACTTGTTGTTTAAAAATGACTCACAACCTCCCTAAACAAACCACCAACACATTCCCTAAACAAGAATAAAAATGCCAACAAACACAAGACAAACAAAGGACCAAAAGCACAAGAACAAAACACCATATGAAGAAATAAAGCATAGAATTCCCCCCATCCATAATCAATACAAATAACCATAAATCTCAATCCTTAATTAAAAATGAAACTAAAGTACGAAATTAAACATCCCAAAACAAAATAATCAAAAGTATCAAATCTAACACAATTCAAATTCAACTAAAATGAATAGGCTAATAAAGTGACGAGCACCAAAAGTACCCCCTTCAATTCTCCGGAGGAGCTGGCGGCTGGTATGGGGCCTAAGGATTGTAAGCATGAGGTGACGTCGGGAATTGGAAATTAAACATCATCGTGAGCATCTCTCATGTTGTTTGAATGAATACGCGCCTACTCATCGTTGTAATCCCTCCGGCGTTACCCCTCTTGGATCTCCCTTAGTGTCACACCATGTCTTTGTTGCTCCTCCCTGAGCTCTCTAAATTGGTCTCCATGTGACTGCTGAGTGTTCCTTATCCCTTGAACTTCGTCTTCCATGAAATTCCATCTAGCTACTCCGGGTCCCATGTACTGCTGCTGTTGCTGAAATTCATCCTATTGGAATTCTCCTTCTTGCTCAAAAATCGGGGGTTCTGGTGCTTGCTCCTCGAACTCAACGTGATGAGGTTGCTCATCCTCGTCCACTATCTCCATATCGGCTGGCTCGGCTCTAAGCTCTCTTACCTCTCGATCTTCTTCTACCTTCATTTGCTAGAGCACTTCCTCCACTCCTTCTCTATTTTATTTGTAAAATACTCTTACCACTACGGAGTGGTTGGGGCTCGCCATAGCTAAATTTTGGACCTTTCGTGGACCTCGCACTGTGGTGAGTTCTGGAGCTGGTAGAGGGAATGGAGCTTCCTTCTCTTGCTACAAGCAGTACATATTTCCTATAACTGATAGGAACTCCATCCTAACAAGCTCTGTGTGTGTAAGCCCTTCACTCACCATTCGATGCTACATACCTCTCACATCAATCCCTAGTCTCTGAGCAATCATCGTGTCCAAACCCCCAATCATAATCCCTCGAGTATTTTCTCTTTTGGCTATCCTCTTCACATGTTGAATAAAGCGAGCCGCAATGTTGACTCTGAATTCTTTATAGAGGCTAAACATAATGTACGACTGCTTCTCACTGACAGCTCCACTCTCATACCTACCCAGAATGGTATTTGATACTATCTTCTCAAGATACCTCATCACTGGATTTCTGATCGCTGTCCCTTTTGAGGAGCTAGGTATGTACTCCGGAGGCTCAGTCCCATCTTCTACTAACCTTCTCCACCATGTTTCTGATTGAAACTCCTTTCGGGCAAGAAGTTCTGATGGCCTCTCCTGACTGGACACCCAAAAAATTTGTTCAAGTCATTTATAGGAACCTTCTCCCATATGATATTGTTCAGCTGAAATGTGATCGCTAAGGGAAAACTGCTCCTATCTTTGTGAACTTGCAACGTGCTCATGAACTCTGCTGTGAGATGAAGATAGGTGGGAGGCCTCTTGTCGAAAAATTTTTCCATGTCTACCTTTATGAATAAAGCCCTCAGATCATTCTCAATCCCAAGACCTCTATAGTAGCCTGATCTTGAAATCTCGTTGGCCTAATCTTGGTCACTATGTATTGCCACCTTAGTGCATACTTCTCCCACTCCGAGAATTCCACTCCAATATTTTGAGGGTGTATTTGTTCTATCATTAACTGAGCATCAATGTTTGATAACTCCATGCCCGTCTCAACAATGATGAAGTCTTCATTACATTTCCTTGTTCTTCTTTCAGCCATCTACAATGTTCAACACATTTCAATTTAAATTCATTTTCAACTCTTAAGCAAAACATCTCATAATGTGTAGAATCAACACTTGTTATTCAACTAAGTATTATTCTAGCCTACATCAACACATACAATAACATTCCTCTAAGGATGATTATATTTAAGACCAAGCAATGTTTCATCAATTCATTCAATTGTAATTCAAGCAATTCCAACCTCCCAATCCTTTCATTCTTTCAAATTTCATTGATTTCCAAAAATCCCCAAATTTAAATTTTCCATGAACCCTAATTCCTTAACAATTCTAACAATTCAACAATTAAACAAATTAATTCATGTTTCACAATCATGGACATGCTTCAAACATGCTATCATTCAAAGCCCATACACGAATTCACACATTCAAACATTCAATTGAAGACTAGGGTTCAAATTGACACACCTCTTTCTTGGAATCAAATGGAAGATTGGATGTTAAAACTTTGGGAATCACTTACTCTCACCACTATTGGATGTTGTTAGAAGGTTTTTGGAGTTTGGAAGAGATATTTTCGAGTGAGAGAGTTGAAGATGACGAAGGAGAATGAGCCATTTTGAAGAGGCCAGCCCGTCTTTTAATCTGCCTCAGAACGCGACACGGCTTGTGTTGCTCACACGGCCCGTGTATCTGCACTCAACATGAGTCGTGTGGTGCAAAACGGTCAGGGGTTGACCGTATCGAACGTTCTGATATCGTCACACGACCATCTATTACAGGCCCATGTTGACGACACGACCCGTGCTTCGTGACAGGACATGACCCTTGTTGCGCAAAACGGCCTGTGCCTGCTCGTGTTGCTGCGTCTGATGTCAGTACACGGCTACTTGTTACAGGGCCATGTACTGCTCACAGCTCATGTACTGTTTGCCCTGTTTTCTCTAATTTTTGTCTTCAAACCTTGTTTTTCATGCTTCCAATACTCCCTATTCATGCTCATAACTTAAAAACAACATTAGCTCATTAGGTATCAAAACATGGATTGTCATCTACTTTCACACAACCAAACAGACCAAAATCACACCGAACTCATGAGAAAAATTTTAAATTAGCTCAAAAACACAAAGAGTTCATGCTTCCAATAAAATACATGTCACACCATGCCATATCCCCTCAAACTTAAATTGAAACAAGAGTTTCAAGATAAGTTTGCAAAAAGTGGTGAGACATACCTACACACTTAACATGAAGCCCTTTTCGTATCTTCAAAATGCATTCTTCTCACGCGCACAATCCACCTGCAAAACCAAAAATGCAACACAAGAAAAAGAAATATGTACAATCCTAAACTACTAAAATGATACGAGCCTTCAAGAAATGAAGGTATCCACATATACCAATTCCTTTTGAGAGGGAGAATGATAATGTTTCACCCTATGACCATTAACCACAAAAGCATTCCCATCTGATCCTTCAAGCTTCAAAGATCCATCTTCTCTAACCTCAATCACCAAATATAGTCCGGTCCATTTCGAACGATATTTTCCGAGGAATAGTTTAAGTCTTGAATTGAATAAAAGAAAATTACCTACCTAAATGAACTCCTTCGTTTTAATTACCATTGACCGTCTTTTCAAGAACAAGCTTTACTTGCCTTTTTGACACTTCCGCCAAGCCATTGGTTTGAGGATGGTAAGGTGTTGAAACCTTGTGCTTAACTCCATATCCCACTAAAAGCTTCTCAATGATCTTGTTAATGAAGTGAGATCCCCCATCACTAATCATCACTCTTGGCACTCCAAATCTAGCAAAGATGTTCTTCCTCAAGAAAGCTTTCACCACTAGAACATCATTCGTCCTTGTCGGGATTGCTTCTACCCATTTGAAAACATAATCCACTGCAAGCAAAATGTACAAGTACCTATTGGATGGCGGAAATGGCCCCATGAAGTCCATCCCCCATACGTCAAACACTTCAACCTCAAAAATGTTCCTCATGGGCATCTCTTCACGTTGCCCTATACTTCCAATTCTTTGGCACCTATCACATCCCTTGATATATTCCTTGCAATCTTTGAACAAAGTTGGCCAAAACAACCCCAATTGAAGAATCTTTGCTCTCGTCTTTTGAAATCCAAAGTGCCCTCCACAAGGTGAACTATGACACATCTCCATGACACTCATTTTCTCATTCTCTGGGATACACCTCCGTATGATTCCATCCGGACAATTATTGAACAAAAGAGGATCATCCCATAAATATTCCTTGACATCATGATAGAATTTCTTCCTTTGAGACTCGGTAAGATGATCCGGCTTTAGACCACAAGCTAAATAATTCACGAATCTGCATACCACGGCCTCCCGGTCTCACACAAAATATACATTCTTTGAAAATCAACTCGAAGGATATCTTCATCCGGAAATACGTCTTTAATAAACACCATGGTTCCCTCTTCATCAACATTTTCCAAATGTGACAAGTGGTTGGCTATGACATTTTCGACCCCCTTCTTGTCACGTATGTCCACATCGAACTCCTGCAACAAAAGAACCTAACGTATTAGTCTTGGTTTAGCATCATTCTTGCTCATCAAATACCTTATGACGGCATGATCTGTATAAATAATTGTTTTCGTGCCAACTAGGTATGGACGAAATTTTTCAAAAGCATAAATCACGGATAAAAACTCTTTTTCTATTGTGGTGTAATTCTTTTCATTGGCATTGAACGTCTTTGATGCATAGTAGATAGCTCGAAATTTTTTCTTCCTAACTTGACCAAGCACCACTCCCAATGCATTGTCACTTACATCACAATGGAGCTCAAAAGGCTTACTCTAATCGGGAAAGACGAGGATTGAAGACGAAATTAAAGCTTCCTTGAGCACCCTAAAGCATTAAGACATTCATCATTAAATTCAAATGGAGCATCGTTTTCAAGAAATTTACACAAAGGTTTGGCTATGTTAGAAAAATCTTTTATAAAATGTCGATAGAACCCAGCGTGGCCAAGAAATAATCTAACCCCTTTTTCATTTTTTGGTGGGGGAAGATGTTCAATGGCTACAACCTTCGCCCTATCAACTCTCAAACCTTTCTTCGATATATGATGTCCAAGTACGATACCCTCTTGAACCATAAAATGACATTTTTCCCAATTCAAGACTAGGTTCGTATCTTGACATCGCTGCAAAATCATAGAAAGATTAGCCTAACATTTATCAAATGAAGACCCAAAGACGGAAAAGTCATCCATAAACACTTCAATCACATTTTCAATCAATCCTCCAAAGATGGCCATCATGCAACGTTGAAAGGTGGCTGGGGCATTGTACAACCCAAAAGGCAATTTATAGAAAGCAAACATGCCATACGAACAAGTAAAAATTGTTTTCTCTTGATCCTCGGGAGCTGTCATGATTTGTTTGTACCCCGAGTAACCATCTAGAAAATAATAATAATTGTATCCCGCAAACCTATTAAGCATTTGATCAATAAAAGACAAAGGGAAATGATCTTTATGAGTATTTTCATTAAGCTTCCTATAATCACAACACACTCTCCAACCCGTTTTCACCCTTGTGGCAAGCTCTTCATCAAATTCCGTTTTAATAATGGTTAATCCCCCTTTCTTAGCCACAACATGCAAATGGCTTACATGAGGACTATCACTTATGACATAAACAATTCTAGCATCTAACCATTTCAAAACTTCTTTCCTAACAACCTCTTGCATAATGGGGTTCAAACGACGTTGAGGTTGTATGCATGTTTTACTCTCATCAATCAACCTAATATGATGCATAAAAATAGTGGGATCAAATCATCAAGACTCCACCCTATAGCACTTTATGATCTCTAAGCACCCTTAACAATTTATCAAGCTCTAGAGGTAAAAGGGATGATGATATAATTACCGAAAAGGTTTTGTCATCCCCTAAGTATGCATACATAAGGTAATCGGGTAGTGGCTTCATTTCCTCTTTTCCCTTATCAACCTTGGGGTCTTCATTTTCTATCTCCAATGGAAGATACTCCCTCTTTCCATAGTGCATCATCTTATCTTCATCTTCTTGTATTTCCCTACAAGCATTCAAATCATGTAAGCAATCATTTATATCATCATCTTCTAGACAATAGAAAGAAGAGTTAGAGTTAAGAGATAAAGTAAGAGAATGACTCATGTTTGTCTCGAGAGGATCTTTAGATAAGATGAATGACAAATTCTCTTGAACAACTTCATCAATCATTTCAATCCTTCTACATTCTTTCTTCTCATCCGGATGCCTCATAGCACTTCTTAATGAAAAACCACTTCTTCTTCATTTACTCTCAATGTCAACTCCCCCTTGTGCACATCAATTAAAACTCTTCCCGTGGAAAAAAATGGATGCCCCAAAATCAAAGGAACATTTGCATCCTCGTCCATGTCAAGCACTACAAAATTCACTTGGAATATGAACTTTCCAACTTTAACTAACACATCCTCAACTACTCCCTTAGGATAAGTCAAAGACCTATCCGCAAGTTGCAATGTAACGGACGTAGACTTTACTTCCCCTATACCAAGTTTCTTAAAGATAGACATAGGCATCAAATTGATATTAGCCCCAAGATCACAAAGAGCTTTATGAACTTCACTCTTACCAATCTCACATGGTATGACAAAACTCCCCGGATCTTTGAGTTTTGGAGGCAACTTATTTTGAATTATGGCACTACACTCCTCCGTCAAGTTGACGGTCTCATTCTCCACTAAGCTCCTTTTTGTTGCCATGATGTCTTTCAAAAACTTGGCATAATGAGGCATTTGTCTCAAAGCATCCGCGAAGGGTATGTTGATGTGGATTTTCTTGAAGATCTCCAAAAACTTTGCAAACTTTTCTTCAAACCCCTTCTTAAAAAACCTATGTGGAAAAGGAATAGACACTTGAGTTTTTGGTATGCCCCAACTATCCCTTTCCAACTCCACTTCATCCTCTTTTTTTTCATTGCTTTGGTTCTTTGCCATTTCTTTTCAACAACTTCCGAGTCAACCACATCCGTTTCATCATTTTCTTTAGCTTCAACTTCTCTTTCTTCCACAAACTCTTCTTCTACCAAGTTTTCCTCAACCTCCTTCTCTTCCACCTTCTCATCTTCCATAGGCATAGAAGGTCCCTCATAGTTTGTTAAACTCCTCAAAGTGATTGTCTTGCATAGCTCTTTTGGATTTACGATGGTGGTAGAAGGAAATTTTCCTTTCTCATTCGCACTCAACGAACTAACAATTTGACCAGCCGAGTGCTCCAAGGCTTTGAACCTTCTATCATTAGCTTCATCAATCTTTCTTCTTGTCTTATCTTGAGCTTTGTTCGATGCAATCAAATTTTGAATGAGTTCTTATATGGTTGCCTTCTCTTTATTATTTGGCACTTTAGCTCCCAGATGATACCCCGGGGGATAAGCAACCGCGTTGCTCGGGTTTGAATAAGAGAAGTTATCTTGCCTCCTTTGTTTTTGTGGGTATGAGCTTCCACTTCCTTAACTATTGAAACCTCCTTGCCATGATGAGTAGTTTCCTTGGTTGTGGTTGAAATTACCTTGGTAATTGTTTTGATAGTTACCTTGGTAATTCCTTCCTTGCATGTATTGCACATCCTCCACATGTGGCATTGTCATAGCCCATTGTTCCCTACTAACACTATTCGGAGGAAGCACCCCTTGCTCAATTTGCCCTTCCACCATGTTAACTCCTTGATTCACACCTTGACTCAAGCTCATTTGTCTCATTACCTCCGTTGCTATCATCTCAACACTTGGCATACTTTGTTCTACACTAGCACTCTTCACACTAAACTGTTGCCCTTGATCGAAGCTTTCAAATCTATAGCATCCACTAACTCTCTCCGATGGCCATTGGTAGACATTTATAGCAATATCATAAAAAATCCTTATAGCCTTTTTTGGAGTCATACCAAGTATGGATCCACCCCCGAAGCATCAACATAAATTCTTTGCCCGTTTACCAAACCTTGGTTGAAAAACCTCACTTGTTGGTTTTTCGAAAAACCGTGTTGTGGACACTTGCGTAGCATATCCTTAAACCTTTCCCACGCTTCATAAAAACTCTCTTGAGGCATTTGCTTGAATTGAGTAATCAAGCTCTTCATTTGAAGCGTCTTAGAAAGCGGAAAATATTTATTCAAGAACATTTGTGCAAGCTCCTCCCAAGTGTTACATGTACCCAGAGTGATCGTAGATAGCCATGTTCGAGCACGATCTCTCAACGAAAATGGAAACAACCTCATCTTAATGCAATCCTCGCTCACCTCATTCATCTTCACGGTGTTGGCAATCTCAATAAATTGAGCTAGATGAGCGTTAGGATCCTCAATCGGAGTTCCACTAAATTGTTGCTCTCTCATCATAGAAATCAAGCCCGCTTTAAATTCAAAGTTGTTGGCATTGATTGGTGGTCCCATCATTTGTGACATTGCTCTTGGCATAAAGAAATCCCGGGACACTCTTGGATCAACTTGAGGCCCTCGATGCACGGGAGGTGGTGGTGGAGGTACATAAGCATGTGGAAAACCTTGTTGAAGAATGGCTTGTTGCACCATTTGTTGAAGCAAAGCTTGATTGTTAAGTCCTCCAAAATTTTGATGAGCTTGTTGAGGAGGATTAACATTGACTTGGGGTGCTTGTGCATTGTCTTGCACATTTTGCAATCCTTCCCCATCGTACTCAACATTTACACGTTCTTATTGATTGTTCTCCATAAGATAACTGTTTTTGGTTTTGTTCTCCTTTCTCTTTCTTTTCAAAGTGTGTTCAATCTCTAGATCAAGAGGTTCAACTTGTTTCCCTTTTGACCTTTTTTGCATACACCTTCAAAATAAGAGAAGTTAGAACAAAAATTTCAAAGCAAATACAAGCAAACAAATAAAATAAAAATATCTCTATTAAGATTACTCTAAGCGTTCCTTCGTTAAGCTACTAGCAACCTTTGCCTCCCCGGCAACGACGCCATTTGATTGGTCATAAATAGTTGGGATGACCAATTAAAGAATTTATCAAACCATGGGAAATTTAGGATTTGTGGCCTTCAAGTTATAGTCTCGTATTAGTTAGGGACGACCGAGAAAGGAGGATAATAAAAATAAGAAAAGAAACTAATTACAATATTTTTGGAATTTTCAATGCAAAGGAAGTTTTCATGATGAACTTCAAATGAATCAATCATGTAACACATATAATTGCCTCACAATTTAAGCTACCATAGTAAGAGCGATCACAAATTCCACCTAAACTCTCTCTCGAGATGAAGAGGATGTAGGCCCTTACAAAGGCCCCAAAATAGCACATAGGATCGATACCATAGCGAACACCTCCCAATAGGTACTAATTACACGTACGAGTTCCCTAATAGGTACTAAATCATAGGTAATATTCCTTTTCTAGGTACTATGAATTCACTAAGGTTGGGTTCCCCTCACTAGATTAATTGACCTCTCGATCTAACCTCTCTAGTGTCCACTTATGTAGTTCTAAACATGAGAGTTCGTCTCCAACTCTTTCCACATTAATCCACATGATGAAATGATTCAATTAATTTCTAAGACACATAATTGAACTCTCGTTTTAACCACATGCACTAGATAATTAACCACACAAATCAAACATATAGATTAAGCAATTAAGCATCCATAAATGAAACTAATCAAAGCCGGGATCTCAATTTAAATAATATCACAAATTAATCTATAATCTAAACATCACTTAAACATCCAAAACAAAGAAAATAAAAAGATAATAAGTAGGATTATATTTCACCGAATGAAGTTTTTATATTCACCAAGCTCATCATTTCCTTGGTGTCCCCACCATCTTGGAAAGAAATTAAAATCCTAATCTATAAAAACATTTAAAACTACGGATGGATCCCTCACCCCGAAAGGGGGAGGGATCTCAACTATGGAGATCTTTAGTTAAAAAGATCTCTTCAACTATTGAATCTAATGATTCAATTTAATTGAATTTAATGGATGAAGGAATTGGTGTATGGTGGCTTTCATGGAAGAGGGTATTTATCGTAGTAAGGGTGAGAGAAATTTGAGTGAGTTTCCAATGTAGGACAAGTAGGTTCATGTAGTGGTAGAGTGAGAGGAAATTGTAGTAAGTAATCAATGTGGGGTAATTTAGCTCATGGGACCAAAAATGGGATTTATAGCAAATTTTTCTTTGACCCGTTCTTGTTTCAACTCCAAATCGAGCTCCGTTTTCTCCCACATCTTCCTCTTTACTTGTAGAATCCATTTTTGCCTCAAAATCACCATTTTTCTGCAAAAATAAACAAAAATACCTTTCTCCAAATAATCAAGCAATTAATAGTAATTTCATTAAAATCATACTTAGTTATTGGATTAATGCCACAAAAATCCACTTAAATCTAGGTGAATTTCATACCGATCAAACCCCCAAACATAAAGTGTTGCTCGTCCCCGAGCAACGAAAGAAAAGAAAGAACGAGGAGGGGAATTCACCTAAAATTGAATCAAGATATCAATGAGATTGAGTCACTTCAAAGCTATTTCAATTCAATCAAACCAAGCGGCAAGACATCAATTTAAATGTATACAAGTTAAGCTTAGGAAATATGCAAGCAAGTGAGACTTCCACTACTCTCTAGATTTTGCTTTTCACTCTCACACTCAAGGGGTGTATGGGAGAAGTGTATACTCTCAAAAATCAATTCAAATGCATGTCATTACCATATGCTTGCCAAAGGTTTAAACTCTCTACCACTTGTATGTGTTAATCATTGAATTAAAAAGGTCTTTAATGGGGTTGTAATGTAGGCTCTTTGGACTTGGGTAGGAAAAATTTTAGGAAAAGTAAGCTCAAGATTAGTAGAAAATTTAAGTTGATTGATCACTTCAACCCTCATCCCCCCTTTTTCTCTTTTCACCTTAAGAAAAATGTAATCTTCCATCCAACACACTAACAAACTTTTTTTTTTCTTAGCACTATTGAGTTTCTTTTCTCTTTTCTCCAAAAGGTCTCTTTCTATTTTTCTAGTAGAGCTCCTTTATGCTTCTTTTATACAAGCTTCACTCATTTTTTTTTTCAACCTCCATTTTTTCTTTTTCATCTTTTCTCCCTCTTTTCTAGCACTTTCACCATTTTTCTCTTTCCAAACTCTCTTGTAAGCTCAATTCAACCACTTCATCCTCATTAATCCTCTACTAATCTACAAAGGTGATTAGGATATAAAATATGGATAAAAATGGCTAAATTTGTAGGTTACTAAAGAAATAAGGATAATAAGCTCAAAGGAGCAAACTACGAAATAATTTCATTTGGTAGGATTAATTTGGCTAAGTGACTTGTCAACACAAAGATGGCCTTAAATCATTTCCATCAATCTTCACACACGTGTAGTTTCAAGAAGACACAAAAGCAAGTTCTAGAATGCACACAAAAGAATGATGCACTCAAGAAAGGAAAAACCATTTAATATTACGATTTAAAGGCTCAAAAGCTCATGGGCTTATGGTTGTGAAAGAAACACAAAACAAGCACAAACCATAACTCAACAAGTACATAAGTAAAAATCCATCTCGTCACAAGTTCTAACCAAATATCATAGTCTCAAAATTTCTCACAATGAAGCACAAGAGAGCCAAGAAAGATTTCTCCTTATTGAAAGCAAAAACAAAGAAAGGAGAAAAAGTGTGCCAAAGAAAAGAGTAGGGACTTAAACGTGCGCTGGTGCAATATGCTCAAGTAGGAGTTCATTGATGCAATTTTTTATAATTCAAACCATAGAAAAGTCAAGTAACAAAGAGAACATAACCCCCAAACTTAAATTAGACAAAGTCGAATTTAAGTTGAGAAGATATATTTTTACCTCAATTTGCACCACTCCTTTGCTCTTCAAGGCCAATACCATGGCACCACACTTTCGTCCCTACAAACACAATCATAAAACAAAAAAAACAAATCAAATAAAAAATATCCCTATCCTAATACTCAACAAAACCAGAAGTCACAAATACAACTAAATTCCCCGGCAACAGTGCCATTTGATTAGCCATTTTGTAGTAGGGATGACCAACTAAAATAATTTATCGAACCACAGGGAGATTGGCGCTAGAGCTTAAGCGATATCACACTTATCATAATTTTATAGAGACTAATCATCGAGTGGGATTGTTGAACAAGTATTAAAATGACACAAATCAAGTAAACAAAGTATGATCAAACAATTAAAATGAAGTAATGTAAAGTTGTTTTCCAAATTAAGCAAAAGTGGGATTAACAACAATTAAGTAGTAGGAAATCTTAGGATACATGCATTAAATTCATATTAATCAAGGCTATGGATTAAGGGCCAACTCTAAATTCACCTAAGCTCCTTCTCAAGATGAATAGGATATTAATCTCAATTAGCACAAAGGTTGGTTCCCATTCAAATAATTCCAACTAGGTACTAAGCTTGAAATAAGAATCCCTTCACACAATTAATCAATCTCTCGATCAAACTAACCGTATGTCCTATCAAAGGGTTCTAAACTCTAAAGAATTTCTCAATCTCTTTACAATTTATAATGCACATGAAGTGTTTGATGAAATGATTCACTCAAATGTCCTAATCACATAATTGATTTCTCAATCTAATCATATATTTAGAGCATCTAAACATACAAATCATCAAAAACCTCAAGATCTAAAGCATCAATGATAGAAAATCAATTAACCCAATCAACATATAAATTTAAATACATATATCCCAAAATTTAACCACAAACTTTCATGTTGCTAATCCCACAAGGGAGATTAGCCTACAATCTTCATAAGATCTTTAACATAGACATTAAAAACCTTACAAATCATGGTAAACTAGAGGATTAACACAAAATTGGCTCCAATTGAATCTTCTTCATTCCTTTAGTGATTACCCACTCTTCCTTCCTTCTTCACTTGATTTGGATGGTAGAATTTATGGAGAGATGATGTAGAATCAAAGTATGGATGAAGAGGATGAAGAATATGGTGTAAAATCAAAGGATTGGTGTGTGAGATATGTGAGCAACTGAAATTTCGTGCATCTATATTTCAAAGGTTGAATGGATGGGTAGGAACCTACACGACTCGTGTGCTGCAACACACCTCGAGTCATGTCCGGGTTTCTAGGTCAACGCGAACTTCTGACGGTACACGAGTCGTGTGCCGTAACATGGCCAAGGGACGATCGTGTTGTGCGTTCTGATGTCGTTGCACGACCATCTCTTATAGGCCCGTTTGCAGTACACAACTCGTGTAACACGACACGGCTTGTGTACATGAAACGGCTGGCTGTGTTCTTGCTGCCCTGTTTTTTTCTTTCTTCTTTCATCTCCCTTCTCTATTTTTGCTCTGATTTCACCTGTTTTACATACGATTAAGTTCATTCACACTCAGTTCCATAAAAATACATAACTCCACCAAATAACACATAAACACGGATAAAAATATACGAAAACACACATAAAAAGACACTAAAATCTAGGTGAAAATATCACTCATCAATGGGTTAGATCTTATTTCTCTTATCTTATGTGTGTCACTCTTCCCTCTCTCTCTCTCTCTCTCTCTCTCTCTCTCTCTCTCTCTCTCTCTCTCCCTCTCCAAACAACCACTGATGACCGCTTATGCTCTCTCTATAAAGAGTCGTTGCTATCTCTTCGGCTTGTAGTAATGGGGGCTTGTGTGTTTCCTTTTAGAAGAGATTGCTTTTCATTCATATATATATATATATATATATTCAAATATTCTCTCTTTACGACAACATTTGTCTTAGTGAGAATGAGGTCTAACCATTTTTCATTTATGTCGGCGTTTGTAATCTTAGATGTTGAGTAAGTTTTCAATTTTAAAAGTAAAACTGTGAAATTAGGAAGGTTATTACACAACATTTTAATTTTTTTTAAAAATAACTAGACGGTTTCTGATTCTCCCGATTTACCCGATTATTGCCGGTTTGAATCGGTTTTTTCCTAGTTAATAGCTATAGGGGTTTTCTAGGTCCTTTCATATCGGTTCCTAGTTCAATCAATCCAATCGAACGGTCCGATTTCAAAAATATTGAGTTAATGTATGTATGTAATAAATTTTACAGTAAAAACCTAAAAATTATCTCAGAGACTTTGTTTCAATTAATTTAATAATAAATATTTTAAACTCTAATAAATAAAAAATATAAAAAGTAAAAAAAAAAGGGCCAAAGGCACCTCTGGTCAACCTCAATCAAGTGAAAGGCTATTTTCCACCAAAATGCCATCCGGTGGAATATATTAGTGTTTTCATAATCGAATTGGAGATCCAAGTGATAACTTCAATGGTTCAAGGTTCAATCGGTCGGACCGAGGGTTCAATCGGATAAATGAAAATCATATATTTTTAATAATATTTCATTATTTTATATATATTTTACATTAACATACTTCATTTACATATAAAATAACACTACAAATACAAAGTTTATAATAAATTCAATTAGGCAACTCAAAACATTACATTTTTACATTTATTAAAGAATTTAGTGCATGCTATATAGAGCTTTTAGAATGAGTTAGGCTTGTTGGGCTAGCCCGCCCCACCATTGACAAGTGGTAGGTTGGGCATGATCCATTTACATGAGTATTTATTAAAATATAGTTGTTTTAAAAATATTTTAATCAAATATGGTTGTTGCATGAAATGTTAACAGAATATGTGAAGACGCCATTAGTAATGGAATTTCTATTGTTGCCTATGAGAAAAGCACCAGTGTGTGTGGCGATTTTAAAGAAACGCCACGACAACAGGCTTCTCTTGACTTCAAACCCCAAACACAATTAATGCTAACTTACATGCCCAAACATATATGCACTCTACCCACTCAGCCGTAATTAATTAATGAGGCAATATGAAAAGTACTAATATCACTTACAAGTTACAATTTATCAAATAAAAATACAATCATTACTTTAATTATTAATAACAAATTTGATTTGAAAATAAAAAAAACACAATCATTATTCAATTACTACCTTTATCCCAAATTAAATTTATACTTTCTATTTGTTTCTATCCCACATTAAATTTCATCACTTAAAAAAGTTATATTAATACTTAACCTCAAAAATACATCATAATTATAAATGACTGCTTTTGCCTAACACACATAACATAATTTATAATTTATTTATCGCTTAAAAATATTGTGTTATTGATCAGTGTCATTTTTACCAAGATTTTAGTATCTTTATTTGTGTATTTTCGTATGTTTTATCCGTATTTATGTAACTTTTGGTGGAGTTTCATGTTAATTAGGAGAAGTGTGATATAGACTGATAAATGTGTGGAAATAAGCTTAAATATATGCAAAACAAGTCAAAACGGAGTAAAACGGAGTCGGGAGCTAAAATGAAGAAGCTGGACAGGACTCGACCATCCTCGAGTCGAGCTTTGAAGCTCGAGTCGAGCTGAGTGCTCGAGCTCGGGTCGTGTGTCGCACACGGGCCTGTAACAGTGGTCATGCACAAGCATCATAAACACCTACTCTTCCATGCTGTGGCCATGTGCCGAACTCGAATCGTGCTCCGTCGAACACACAGAACACGCTGAAAACTATGTGGCTACTCGAGTCGAGCTCTACAACTCGAGTCGAGCTGGTGCAGAAATTAGTGTTAAGTTGTGAATAAGTTTTAGAAGCTTCCAGGGGTATAAATACAAGTTTTGATCATAAAAAGCGGGAGGAATCATTTTGGATCAGTTTTCACACACACTAGACACCTAAATAACACACATTCATCTCCATCTCTTCCATCGTTCACTTCATCCATCCTACCCACTTGATCTCCTCAAATCCATCCACCATTCCGTCAATCCACCAATCTAAGAAGAGGAATTCATCAAGGATTGAAGATTGGAGCATGTTGAAGGAAGAGAATGCCTACTTTGCAAGGGAAGCGAACTTACCTTTAATTTGTGACTTTCTTCATTATTTGGATCAATTGGAGCATGCCATGGATTGTATAGATTTTATCATGATTTGTAGTGGCTAGTCCTCATGTGAGGCTAGCAATGTGATTGGTTAGAGATTATGTAGATTTTGTACACCACATGTTTGATGAAATGATTATTATGAATATATTCTATCATGAATGCTTATTCTCATTTTATGTATGATTTGTGTGGTTAAATTCTCTATTCATAGTGTTAGGATGACCATTCCAATATTATGCTTAATAGTTTAATTGAATCATTGATTGCATGAGATGACTTAGTTAGTTTGAGGAGAGGTAAGCCATACCCTTTTTGTGCTTAAAACTTCATGATAGGACATTAGTGATGAACTAGTGAGGGGAACCCAACTTATGATCATAGTACCTTCATGGGAATTGAGAGTAAGAGACAATTCCAGGAGATTTAAACTTGTAAAAGAGTTGAGAACCTAATTGCCTTGACCACAGAGATTAGGGGTACATAAGTGATTTCCCTTAATATCATAACATGATGACCATCAATGCATGTGTGTGTGTGAGTCTACATGAACCTTATCCATGATGTAGCTTGCCTTACATATTTCTTAGATTGCTCACCTTCATCCATCTTCCATCACATATGTACATGTTCTATCTTTTAATTGCTTTCCTAGTTGTTAATTGTGGTGTTAAATACCCCCTCCTTTATTGATTAGTCCTTCTAGAGTGAAACATCTTTAAATTACGGCTACCCACTTTCACCTTTGGGTTCGATATTTTTAAATTTTTTACTTGGTCACTACGGTCTACTACGTGATAGAGTACACTTGCTCTAATCAATTGATACCAAAATTGAAACCAAGTTCATGGCGCCGTTGCCGGGGCGAATGCCTTCGGTGTAACGTGTTTGAATTTGTTAGGTCTATTTAGAACATTTTTCTTATTTTTGCATTTTATATTTGCTTTGAAAAATATTTTTCTAACTTGTTTTTCTTGATAAGTACACCAACCTTGATAGAAGAGAAGAAAGAGCAACCAAAAATAGCAAGTGGAGAAGAATTGTAGTAGATCTTGAGAAAAAAGCATAAAATGGATCAATGCTACAATAATGGAATATATGCGGGATGGCAAGGAACTTACAATTTGAATACATTCCAACCATATTAAGTAAACACTTATTCAGTTCCAAGTTCTTATAACCAAGTTCCTCCGTTTACTCCTCTATCTGAAAATAATGCCTTGATGGAGTTGCTTAGAAGATATGCTTGTGGAAGTGATACAAAGCTACGGTGCAACAAGAGTTGATGATGCCTAGTTCTCAAGTGAAGAATATGTCTTACATGCAAGGGAGTAATTTCCCAAGTGTTGATCAAGGGAATTATCTCCAAGAACAAAGATGACAACTACCGAATGAAGAGATAAGGCCATCCGTAGAAGATAGATTTGGTCAACTTATGGAGATGATGTATGAGATGATTGAAGAAAGAAAGAAAGAAGATGAGGAAAAAGAGAGGAGACTTGAAGCCTAGAGCGTCGAATAAGTCAAATGATACAAGAACGGAGGAACTTTTCTTAAATTACGTATCTACATTATCAGTGCAGAATAAGTTGAAATTTAGGGAATATATAAATAAGTTACTTACATATTTCGATGATTTATTTAGTACTCACTATGTTCATCGGTAAAGTATTCATTTGAATTTTTATATGGATTAAAGGGTATTATTATTCCCCCCATCCCATAAACAAATTTACACTTATTATTTTTGTAGTCTCATTATCAAGTTAACACCTCCGAATAAGAAAATGACATACAATCTAACAACCTTATAACACACTTAATTAATATCAAAATAGTCATTTTTTATAACTCACATAACTTACTTCAATTTATACTCCCACATTCCATCACTAACGTACCCATTTTGTCATTTTGGATCGTCCATTCTTAAAGAATCCATTTTTTCTTTTTAGTAAAAGGGCCACACATAGCCCACCACTCCCAACCACTCTTCACTAATATAACTACCCACTTTATATAAAATAATACTCCTTAATCTAAGTGCAAAAAGTAAATGGATACGTTTGCAGTGGACGAAGGGAGTATATATTACCTAAAAATATCTACACCTAAATTTCAGCATTGGATTGAGGTAATATTTTATATGAAGTGTGTAGTTATAGAAGTGGTAAATAATGTGTCATATGTGAGACCCTTTCTCAATTCACACAATATATATGCACTCAACACACTTTGCCGCAATTAATTAATGTGGTAATATGAAAATTACTAATATAACTTACAATTTACAAATAATTATACAATCATTAATAATACTCCCTCCATCCCACGTATTTGTTTATTTTTATATGGGTACGAAGATTAAGAAGTACTTTTTTTAATATATAATGTAAGAAAAAATACGGGTAAAATGGTAATTTACAGAGAAAAAATAAATAAAGTTTTTCAGTATGATGAATAAAGTGTAAAAAGTGAATAAAGTTGTTGGGATTGATGAATAAAGTGTAAAAAGTAGATGAGATGTATAGTACTCCCTCCGTCCCGGATAAGTTGACGCATTTTTTTTGGCACGGAGATTAAGTAGTATAATAATTTATTGTAAAGTGAAGTAAAGTGAAGTGAGAGAAATAATATTTAATGTGTAGTGGGTAGTTGTATTAGATGTGGTATGTAGGCCCCATGAGAATAAAGTAATTGATTTTGTGTGGGTCTCATGTATTAAAAATGAAATGTGTCAACTTTAATGAGACAAACCAAAAAGGAAAGTGTGTCAACTTCTATGGGACGGAGATAGTATATTTTTACTATTAATAGAATGTAAATAAATACGTGGGACACCTTAAAATGGAAAGTGCGAATAAATACGTGGGACGGAGGGAGTATTAATAATAATTTGACATGACCCTTCTTTACTGAACTTTCTAAAAAAAAGAGTTTACAGAACTTTCTGGAAAAATGAGGTCAAAGCCTAATATATATACTACCGTGTATTTTTCTTTGTCCTGCATGCTTACCTGATCACTTTAGCCTTTTCACAATGCATTAAGTTCTAGCAAGCTTGCCCTGGTTTTCGCCTTTCCCCAATATGAAGCGGTCAGTAATTGGGTCAGTAATTGTTTTATTAGATGCGGGTAAAAGACGCCACTCCCACTGGTGTTTCTTTAAAGATGCCACTAGAACTGGCGTTTCTCTCTCATTCGGAACAATAGGCTCCACTTATTCTGTCAACAGACCATACAACAATCATATTCGATTAAACTCTTTTTAAAACTATAATATTTTAATAAATACTTCCCATTTAAAGGAGAGCCTATATATGCTAGTTCAAATGGGCCGTGGGTTTGGTAGGTTGAATCGGGCTGGCCCGTAAAATTTATTTTTATTTAAATTTTAAAATTTTTTAAATCTATAATTTATGTAAAACACATAAAGTAAAATGACAAAATACCATGAACTACATTAATTTAATCAAATAAATTGTAGCTTTAATATTTAATGTTTGAAGACAATTAGATAAATAAATAATGTATCTATCTCTCTCATAAGGTGATAGCGACACATTCTTCTCTCTTTCTTTCACCTAGCATCATCGAGGAAATGCAATTTTCACTCTTCAATTCATTCATCACTATTTTAAGTTTAATATCCATTATAAATTAATAATAAAATTAAATCACAAATATAATTAAAAAAATAGAATAATAAATGTAGGTTGGCCCGCCATGACCCGAAACTCGCTATGGAATGGGTGGGGCCTAGCATATTTAGAACGCAGCCCACCGTGAACTTACCCGTCTAAGTTTGCCAAAACATGGATAGAGGCGGGTTATAGGTCGGCCCGCCCGCCAGCCTGTTTTGACTATATATATATATATATATATATATATATATATATATATATATATATATATATATATATATATATATGGAAAGCGAGAGAGGAGATATAGTGAAGAGAGGTAGTAGAAAATCTAAATCATCACCTTGAGCCCGCCGCCACCTCTTTCCAAGAGAGATAAAGTATTATGTGGTGTTGGAACTCCCAATTTGCTTTCAAAAGTCAAAATTTATGCATAGACCATCATTAAAAAATTTAAAAAAATTACATAACTGCTGGTTTCTAATTGGAATCAATTCGAATAGATTTTCCCGATTTATCTCAATTTTCGATTTTGCAAGTGTATTCGAATTGGTTCCCGGATGAACCAGCTAGTCTGGTCCGGTTTCAAAAACATTGTCTCTACTAACAAAAAATGCACAGTCAATAATGACATAGCTTCGACGGGTGTCATATGCCCAGGAAACAATCAAGAAACTAGGATTATATTTTAAAATTGCAATATATGCATCGATATGATACAAAAAGAAGGAAACACAATCTATTTAGAAGAACAAAAAATAGGTATACAAATATGGTAGTGCTAAAAATAGTACAATTACCTGTGTCTAGCCATGAAGTCCTGTCAATTATACTAATAAACCAATCCTTATCTACCGCCAAGGGAAAACCTACGTTCAATCTACGGATAAGATAAAACAAACACTGAATAATTATAATGTAAAATATTTATAAAATTGTATGCTAATGCCTTATAAATTACTTTTTTTCACTTGTAGACAATCATTGTTTAAATGTCGCCTCATCACTATCTTTTTTTGGCTTAACATTAGTTGGCTTGAATGGGCTCACCAGTCTGAATGATGGATTCCTTTGACGAACTTGATGAAAGACTATAGGGTCATTCATTATACCCAATTCATAAGTCTCAACAGAAGGTGTGGTGGTCAATGATACTAAAGAAACTGATCCTATTGATTGAGAACGAAACTTAATGATTTAGATGAACGCTCGAGTATAGGTGTAGTACGTAAATTAATTAATGAGGAGACATCCACACATCAGAAAAAATGAAAAGGGATGTAAAAGGAAACATCTCAAGGAAATAGCTCATATCCAGAAAACTATCATGTTTAGTCTTCACATGCTAAAATAAAACATTTAAAAGAACATATTCTTTTTCTTTTTTTGTTTATGGAACTTACTTATCTTTTTCACTTTCACATAATGATAGAGAAAGAAAAACTCGAAATAATCTCATTCTTTTTTTTCCACATATTGACAGAAAGTAAAAACTCAACATAATCTTCTTAATTTTTTTTTCACATAATGACAGAGAAAGAAAAACCCAACATAATCTCATTCTTTCTTCACATGAGTACGCATCTATACTGCATTCAACTATTGAATAGTAAATGAGGTAAAAGAAGTTACCTTGTAGCTTAGGTCAGAGATCTAGAGTTTCTTAGCGCCTTAATATCACGACTGCCACCCTATCAACTCTTATAGAACAATGTAGTTGGCCCTTACAGAAAAATATAGTGTACTAATCGTGAAATTGTTAAAAAACTTGAACAAGTTTTCTTAAAATTGGGTGTCACAACTTACTTGGTAGATCTCGTTAATAATCACGGTGTAATACCCGAGAATTTTTTCTATTTATGTGATAATATAATTTGTATTTTACGCATTTTTATAATTATGTGATAATTATGTGGTAATTTTTTCTACATTTTATTTGTCTTTGCATTTTTATTTGATACATTTATAATAATAATGATGACAATTTGTGAATATATATAAGTACATAAATATTTACTTGCATTCATTTGGATATACAATTAAATTATCTCGTGTGTATAAATACATTATTTCTTAATTATTAAGTGTCACGCGTATTCTCATACGTGTATTAATTTATAAATGTATCATATCTTAGTTATTAAGTATTGTATGTATATTTATAATGGATAATAATAATAATAATAAAATTTATTATAAATAGTAAATAATATAATAATAACTATTAATATTATTATTACATTCCAAACTTGTTACTTTGTTCAATTGCAAATTACATATGTTATACGTGGTTAATATTTGGCATCCTTATTTGCCACAAATTTACTTTTTTTAATAATAAATGTTGAAGGGTGGTCATCGACTTTTAAAACTTATATATATGGGGGCTATTAACCATTTGGTTAATAAAGAGTAAGACGAACGTCGAGTAAAAAAAACAAGAGAGAGGGAGTGGAAAGAAAAGAGAAAGAAAGAAAGAGAGAAAAGAGATAGAAAGGAGATTAGGAAGAGAGGAGCGTGCTGGAACGGGAGATTGGAAATTAGTTACAATTCTTTCACGGGATTAATATTTTCATTGTCAGAGTCCAAGTAAGTAGAGGTCCAACTACAATGCATAAACATGTTGTGTGTGAATTATTTGTGATTAATATGTGATAATTATGTTATTATTTATTTGTGATTAGTTTAATTATGTTATGAATTATTTGTGATTATTATGTGATACAAGTTGCAAATTTTTGCGATTTAAGATATTATCGTTGTTTTATATTTATTGGTCTATGTGACTATTCTATATGTGAATCAATGTGATTTTAAGTTGAATTATTACACTGTTTTAGATAATTGTTGATATTGATGTGCTGAATAATATGTAATGCATATTTAGTTTTTCCTACTTGCATACCATGCATAATCATGAAATGTATTTTCCCAAAAATTAATAAGATACTAATGGTGTGTGCGGTCAATACATATACACTGAGTGGCGGAGGGGCGACCTAGGAAGGAGCGACCTGGGAAAACCCAGAGTAGGCTACCTAGAGTAGGCCACCGTCTTGAATTATTGTGAGAGAGAGTATGGTGTTCAGTGAGGGGACTTTCGAGCAGCAGGAGATCAGTTGGTGATGGACCCTAGCGGGCTGTAAAGAAAGGTGGATCCTCGGATTGCACCACGTGGGACTCTGTAGAGGGAGACAATTCTTGGTGCCGAGACAAGTGACAAGCGGTAGGAAGCTTGTTAGGCCACGAGATGATAGTCTTCACAGCAGTTCCATATTTATATTGTGAAATTGATAAATTGAGTGATGAGCTCATTTCCAGTGCATATCATAAATGTGTCGTGGGGATTCCACAATGTGAATGATTTTCAAAATAAAAGAGATCAACTAGAAAGATTAGAAAAAGGGCAATGACCTGGAGAAATGCATTTTAATACACAGTCATGCATGATTTCTACTTAATGAGTTTTATCTCATTAGCTTATGCATTGTAGGTAAAATTGTACACGAGACTGGTGGTTGGGGTTCCTTCAGATCTTGAGAATTGTATACATGGATGATGACCTGTTGGGCCGGTGTAATAATTGCTTTGAGATCAGTCTCAAAATTGTAAATAAAAAGAAAATAAAGAAAGAAATGAAAAGAATATTTATTTATGATATTTATTTATTGGTGTGAGAAAAATGAGGTCGTGACACACAATAAGTTTTTCCTACAATGATATTGTAACTCTCCTTCTATGCTCTTGCTCTGGAAGAAAGGATTCAACGTGAAATGACAAGATTTCTTTCTGTTTTCGAGTGCAAAAGTTGTTACTGTGTTAAAGAGTTTTCTGAATTTTGGGTGGAAGAGAGTAGAAGAATTGTTAAGGAGTTCTTTTGACATGAGGATACAGGTTTACTTCTATGATTAAGAAGACATGAGGAAAAAGGATTATTTCTATGAAGAAGAAGAAGAAGGGCGGTGGAGTATGGAACTGAGGAGTCAGCCCTTCAGTATTTCTTAGGGTTTGTCGTTTATTTGATGCTGCGTTTAAGTTAACATTAATGATTGTGATGGACATATTTTTCTTATGGAGTACGAGACGTGATATCTCTCCTTTCAGAGATTTGCTATAATTGTTCTACAAATACGACATGATATCCCTCTTGGGCGTAGAGTTGTCTTATTAGCTTTAACATTTCTATTTTTTGTTTTATTCTTTGTTATTGTTGTTAGAGTGTACATTTTTCTTTAAGTTGTTTATGAGGTAAATCATGATTATATATATATATATATATATATATATATATATATATATATATATATATATATATATATATATATAATCATGACTATTACACTACCCCTCTCTAATTATTATTTTATTCCCCTCTCTCTCCCTAAGTATACAACCCATTTTTTGTGCGTTTTCAAGACCCCCCCTCTCTCTCTCCCATTATTGTTTTCTTCTCCTCTCTCCCCTATGCATACAATCCCATTTTCTCTGTGTTTCCAAGACTCCCCCTCTCTCTCTGCTATTATTGTTTTCTTCTCCTATCTCTCCCTACACATACAGGCATAGCTTAAGGATATTCTATCTCATTCTCGCTGCCGCTACTTTAACCACCGTTAACATCATACTTCATTTTTTCTCAATGTTATTCTAGTCGGCAATTTTTTTAACTATTTCATTTTATTTGAATTCAGATTGTAGTAGCTTCTCACCACCATAGACAAACTACTCTAAGTTATAATAGTCACAGAAGAGAAGAAGTTGTGCTGAGTGCAGATGCACCTACAGAGGTGTATAATATGGCGGATGGCAGCAGTGATATTATTATAGATCTACATAATTTTCATATCGAAGAACAAGTTAAAATTGCATTTTCTTTGCATCATTCAATTTATCTCCCACCGCGATTCGTCAACACTCAGTTAGGGAACGAGCACAGTGCATATGATAATTTTTATGATTGTTACAAAATTAAATTAATTATTGAAGAAAAAAATTATGTAAAATTAAAAGAAAAAAATAATTCCTCTTTATTATTTTCTTCTCCTCTCTCTCCCAACGCATACAACCTCATTTTCTATGTGTTTCCAAGACTCACCCTATCTCTTTCCCATTATTGTTTTCTTAGCCTCTTTCTCCCTACACATACAGACATACTTTAAGGATATTTTATCTCTTTCTCGCTGCTGCTACTTTAACCACCGATAACATCTTATTCCATTTTTTTCAATGTTACTCAAGTCGGGTATTTTTTTTACTATTTCATTTTATTTAAATTCAAATTGTAATGACTTCTCACCACCGTAGACAAACCACTCCAAGTTATAATAGTCACAGAAGCGAAGAAGTAGTGCTGAGTGCAGATGCACCTACAGAGGTGTATACTATGGCAGATGACAGCGGTAATATTATTATAGATCGGCATTATTTTCATATCGAAGAACAAGCTAAAATTGTATCTTCTTTGCATAATCTAAATTATCTCCCACCGCGATTTGTCAACACTAAGTTAAGGAACGAGAACAGTTCGTACGATAATTTTTATTCATACATGAATCCCTACATTAGAATAGACTACAGGAAAAATTGAAAAATAGAGTCTGCTGGCAGCGAAGGGCGAGGAGAAAAAATTTTATATCACTATATTTTCCCAACATTAAAGGTATTCCTCCATTCGATGATAAGCTTTATAGGATACATGCATTCAAAAAACGTATGTATTCAAAAAAAACTTCGTGCTTGACGAAATAAATTTCGTCGTGATAGACGGAGTTTTAAAACTTTGAAAACTTATTTGAGAGATTTAGCTCAAATGCCTTGAGGAGGAATTACAAGACACTGCTAGAGGTAATTAAAAGCAGTTTATTTGAGTGACACAACTTGGTTGTGGAAAATTTCCAATTCTCGGTAACCTATTTCATCTTATGTCAAAGCCACTATATCTACACCAGAAAACCACATTGCAGTTCTTTTACCGAATGATAGACTTGCATTTATGAAGAATGTTAGGAATAATTTCAGGAGGTTTGAATTCGAGCAGAAAAAATGACTTAATCTTGCATACGAGAATATGCATGGAAGGGATTATCTAGAGTGGGTCGAGGACTTTTTAGTTCCTAACAATCTAGCATATACACAATTGTTATCTAGCCTTGGTATGAAGAATTGTTGGAACAAACAAACTGAAGACTTCACCGTCCTCTAGATAGTTTAGAATTTTACAATATCATTAGGAAAAACTATAGTGATCATTGGGACATGGATGAGCATGAGGTTCAGGTCACTAAGACGAGGAGAGTTTAGAATTTAATAAGAATGTGTCAAAACTTATTTGCACATATGCTTGGGGAGGTTTGCAATGAAACTAGTGAAGTTGATAGAATGATCATGTATAAATTTGGAGGAGTTAAGTGTATTTATCTATAAGCTATTTTGATGATTTGAAAATTTTTCTTTGGTAGATAGCCTAATTTAGTGTTACGAAATAAACCTCAAATTATAATTACGTTGTATAAAGGTTCTTACATTCACATGGTGTTACAGTTTGAAAATTTGATAATAACTATCCAACCGCTAATTAATTTCAAAAACTGATTTAAATGCATATATTAGACACATAGGTGGACATTTTCATACTTAACTTTTTCCCTAATTCATTCGTTTTGATGGTAAAACAAAAAGATGAAATTTTATTTGAGTTTCTCGTAAGCATTTTGCGCAGTTTAGTAAAATAATTTAACTTTTATTTGGGTAATTAATATTCAATGATATTTCATATTTACATAATTAACTCATAGACAAAAAGATTTCATGTTGAAACCTTTGGCAAATTCATCATTTTTAATGGTGTAAATTGAATATAAATTTTTTGTAGTATAATGACGCATTCTTACCTATGGTAGAATGTGTATATTTTTTAATAACTACGTACTTTTTTCAAAATATTTGATATATAGGTTCTAAATATCATAATAAACTCATATCATTGATGTTTTTAAAATTATCATGATGTATATACATATACTTGCATATATAAAGCTTTTATTATGTTAAAAAAATTCGCTATTATACATTCCTAAATTTGAGTAAGATATTTATAATATAATTTGTATTTTAATAACTCTTATTTTTTGTTTTATATATATATACACACACACACACACACACACATATACATACTAGTATGAATCACATGTATTACATGGGTTGTAAACTTATAATTTTAAAAAATATAATTCAAGTTTATTATAATTATATTCAATTATAATCTAATATAAGTTTATATTGAAGAGTAAAATTCAAATTATATACACTAAAATGTGGTTTTATTTATTTATTTATTTTTTTAGGAAAAATTTAATTTCGTTGTTAAATTGATTTACCAAATAAGTTTTTTAAAAAAAGATTATTGAATTGGTTTTTAAAAATTTGCTATGATTGTTGTTGTAAAAATTAAATTAATTATTGAAGAAAAAAATTATATAAAGTTACTTAATAAAAAATAAATTCAATATAAATCAATTTGATGAAATAAAAAAAATTATTTTACAAAGTTAATTTAAAAATTAAAATATGAACCATGAATAAAATAATAATAACGTAAAGAAATCTAAAGATTAAGATATAATAAAAATTAAAAGAAAAAAGAATTCATCATTACTATTTTCTTCTCATCTCTCTCCCTAAGCATACAAACCCATTTTCTGTGTGTTTCCAAGACTCCCCCTCTCTCTCTCCCATTATTATTTTCTTCACCTCTCTCTCCCATTATTGTTTTCTTCACCTCTCTCTCCTTACACATACATACATAGCTTATGGATATTTTATCTCTTTCTAGCTGCTGCTACTTTAACCACCTGTAACATCTTATTTTATTTTTTTCTCAATGTTATTCAAATCGGCTTTTTTTTACTATTTCCTTTTATTTAAATTCAGATTGTAATGGTTTCTCACCACCATAGACAAACCACTCCAAGTTATAATAGTCATGGAAGCGAAGAAGTTGTGCTGAGTACAGATACACCTACAGAGGTGTATAGTATGGCGGATCGCAGTGGTAATATTATTATTGATCGGCATTATTTTCATATCGAAGAACAAGCTAAAATTGAATCTTTTTTGCATCATCCAAATTATCTCCCACCGCGATTTCTCAACACTCAGTTAGGGAATGAGAACAGTGCGTACGATAATTTTTATTCATATATGAATCCTTATTTTGGAATGGACTATAGGAAAAATAGAAAAATAGAGTCTGCTGGTAGCGAAGGGCGAGATGAAGAATTTTTATATCACTATATTTCCCCAACATTAAAGGTATTCCTCTGTTTGATGATAACTTTGTAGGATACATGCATTCAAAAAATGTATGTATTCAAAAAAATTCGTGCTTGACGAAACCAATTTCGTCGTGATATACGGAGTTTTAAAACTTTGGAAACTTATTTTTTAGAGATTTAGCTCAAATGCCTTGAGGAGGGATTACAGGACACTGCTAGAGCTAATTAAAAGCAGTTTATTTGAGTGGCACAACTTGGTTGTTGAAAATTTTCCAACTCTTGGTAACCTATTTCATCTTATGTCAAAACCACTATGCTAGAAAATCACATTGCAGTTCTTTTACCTCAAGATAGACTTGCGTTTACGAAGAATGTTAGCGATAATTTCAGGAGGTTGGAATTCGGGCTGAAAAAATGACTTAATCTTGCTTATGAGAATATGCATGGAAGAGATTATCTAGAGTGGGTCAAGTACTTTTTAGTTCCTAACAATCTACCATATACACAATTGTTATCTAACCTTGGTATGAAGCATTGTTGGGATGAACAAACTGAAAACTTCACCGTTCCTCTAAATAGTATAGAATTTTTCAATATTTTTAGGGAAAACTATAGTGATCATTGGGACATGGATAAGCATGTGGTTCAGGTCAATAAGGCGAGGAGAGTTAAGAATATAATAAGAATGTGTCGCAACTTATCTACACATATGCTTGGGGAGGTTTGCAATGAAACTAGTGAAGTTGATAGAATAATCATGTGTAAATAAGGAGGAGAAAACTAGTGAAGTTGATAGAATAACCATGTAAAAATTTTGAGGATTTAAGTGTATTTATCAATAAACTATTTTGATGATTTGAAAAAATTTTCTTAGTGTGAAACCTCAAATTATAATTAGCGCGCTTGTATAAAGTTTCTTACGTTCACTTGGTGTTACAGTTTGAGAAATTAATTATAACTATCCAACCGTTAATTAATTTAAAAACTATTTTATATGCATATATTAGATACATAGGTGAATATTTTCATACTTAACTATTTTCCTAATTCATTCGTTTTGAGGGTGAAACGAAAAGATGAAGTTTTGTTTAAGTTTTCTTGTAAGCATTTTGCACAGTTTAGTAAAAAAACATATCTTTTATTTGGGTGATTAATGTTCAATGATGTTTCACAGTTACATAAATAGATACATAGACAAAAAAGTTTCATGTTGAAACCTTTGGTAGATTTATCCATTTTAATGGTGTAAATTGAACATAAAGTTTCTACAATGTAATAACACATTCTTCCATGATATTTCACAATTACATAATAGACACATTGACGAACAAGTTTTATGTTAAAACCTTTGGCAGATTCATTCATTTTAATGGTGTAAATCGAACATAAAGTTTCTACAGTGTAATAACACATTCTTCCCTATGGTGGAATGTGTATAATTTTTAATAACCAAATATTTTTTTCAAAAATTTGATAAATAGGTTCTAAATATCATATTAAACTTGTATCATTGAAGTTTTTGAAATTATCATGATGTATATACATATACTTGCATATATAAAGCTTTTATTAAGTTGAAAAATAAAAGCTACTATACATTCTTAAATTTGAGTAAGATATTTATTATATAATTTGTATTTTATTAACTCTTTTTTTGTTATATACTCCCTCTGTCCCGCCACAAGAGTTACATTTTACTAATTAGATCGTCCCACTACAAAAGTTACATTTCCTTTTTTAGAAGATGAGACCCACATAAATCAATCATTTTATCTCTAAAAGGCACATATACAACACTAATACAATTACCCAATATAAATTAAATTATTATATTTCTCAACCCACTATACATTAAAATACTATATTTTTTAATCTTCGTAGAAACAGTAAACGTAACTCTTTTTATGTGATAGAGGAGTATATATACACACACATATATATACTATTAATATTATCATTAATATTTATATATAATATATTGAAAATATATTTTCAAAAACTACTTAATTATAACGTATAAGATTATGAGAAATTCCATATCATAAATATTCTTGTGATATAATATCAATTCAGAAGGGTATATTCTTGCAAAATAGTTTTAATACAAAAGGGTATATTCATTTGTGAAATAGTACCAATACAGAAGGGTATATTCATTGTGAGACATGTTTATTATATAATCAACATATGTTCATTTGATATGTAAACTTCTTTTCCTTCTGGGCTATCTCTTAAAGTTTGAAACTTATTAAGATTTTTAAATGACAACGTAACCACAGACTAGCAGACCACTAAATTAAGATGAGATTTTAAATACTGCTAGCGTTCGATCGTTTGTTTAATGTAAACCGTTAGGGTTCCATACAAACTATATCAACGAAAGTAAGGATATAAATTTGCATTACCTTTCACCAGGGTATATTGAAGAAGAGATCGATCAGCAGCTACAGAAGACCTTCCAGTCTTCTGCTGTATTCCCAAGTCCAATCTTGAAGTCGTGTGGGCGACGATCTTCAAGATCCTCTCAATCTGCTTCCTCCCTTAATCTGTCATGTGTTAGGCGCCAGTATTAGGGTTCCGGATAAGTTGAGATGACTTATATATGGGCTACAACAGTTATTAGGAGGAGAAATTAGAGTCGGGCCTCCATTGGGCTTAAGTATCCAAGTTTAGCCCAAAACATATATTAAAGTCCAATAATAATATAGTCCACTAAAATATTATTACTGCACTACCGCTCTAATCCCAATTATGTTACGGGCTCCTTCTTATTATGAGCCCGTTAGTCTCCCCACTTTTAAGATATACAATGCCCATTAATTAATTAAGTTATTGATAACTCCATTAATTAATATCTCATACGAGAGTAGTACCACTCAACCTTGTTATCATGCCGGAATAAATCCACCTGCAGGGTTTACATGATAATTCTTATGAGCTCCTCAAGGGAACATCATCAACCTATTTAATAGGACAAGGATTCCATTTACAATCAACAACACACCATAGAGAAACAATATTTCCCAAATCACTGAGCTTGTTGATTTAATATTTAAATCTCATCCATCGATGAATCAAAGAGATACATACTGGCTTATGTGTCAAGGTTATTGTATAGGGATTAAGAGCACGAACATCCATAATAACTGAGATCAGGTTCTCCTATATAGTTAGTATAAGTCGAACAATCTCAAGCGGTCGTGCTCAATACACACAAAGTGTACTATTATGATTTTATAGTCAAGACAAACTAATACCAAATCACACTACAACCATCCCAATAGATTGTCCCTGTCTATCTTGATTGTGAGCATCTGTTAATACTTTATAAGGAAACCGATAATATGATCTTCTGTGCGACGCCGCACACCATATTAACTACAGTATAAAGTAAGTGGACTTTTGCAATAACATATAAGTAAATTATAATATGCAAAACATTTAATCAATGATTCTCATTTCAAATATTGTTCATACTAAAGCTAGTATTTTAGTATACAATCCAACAAATACGATAAATCACACTTGAACAATACGCAATACATAGGTAATCTATCGAATACATGTAATGAAAAGGAAACATTTCATATCAAGAAAAACTATCATTTTTATTCTTCACATGTAATGAAAATGAAACATCTCAAGGAAACATCTCATATCCAAAATCTAAAAATTGTAATAAAAAGGAAACATCACATATCCAGAAAACTATCGTATCTAAAAAACTATCATGTTTAGTCTTCACATGCTAAAATAAAAAATTCAAAAGAACATATATATATATATATATATATATATATATATAATGAAACTTACTTATCTTTTTCACATAATGACAGAAAAAGAAAAACTCGACATAATCTCATTCTTTTTTTCCACATAATGACAGAGAAGGAAAAACTAAACATAATCTCCTTCCTTTTTTTCACATAATGACAGAGAAAGAAAATGCCAATATAATCTCATTCCTTCTTCACATTAGTACGCATCTCTACTGCATTCAGCTATTGAATAGTAAATGAGGTAAAAGAAGTTACCTTGTAGCTTAGGTTAGAGATCTAGAGTTTCTTAGCGGGTTAATATTACGACTGCCTCCCTATCAACACTTATAGAACAATGTAATCAACCTTACAGAACAATATAGTGTACTAAACGTGAGATTGTGAAAGAAACTCGAACAAGTTTTCTTAAAACGGAATGTCATAACTTACCTGGTATATCTCGGTAAAAGTCATGGTAAGTTTTTTCCTACTGTGATATTGTAGCTCTCCTTCTACGCTCCGGCTCCGGAAGAAAGGATTAAGCGTGAACTAAGTTTCCTTTCTGTTTATGGGAGGACAAGATTTCTTTCTGTATACGAGAGGACAAGCTTTGTTATTGCGTTAAAGAGTTTTCTGAATTTTGGGCAGAAAAGAGTAAAAGAAGTGTTTAGGAGTTCATTAGACAAGAGGAATATTTGACGCTGCATTTAAGAGAATATTAATAACTAGTATATAACCCGCGTATTACACGAGATAAAGTTTTTTATTTTAGATAAATTATTTAATAAATATAAATATATTTATATATTTATGATTTAATTACACCCGTACATTGTATAATATTGAATAAAAATAAAAAATTGATATATATATATATATTTAAATTTATTATATTCTATTAAATTATGATAACATTTTAAAACTAATCCACTGATTTTTATTTAATTATTTTTAGGATTAAATAAAGAAGACTTTTTTTATAAAAAAATATTATACTGAATTTCATTAATAAGAAACTACTCTTTAATATTTATTAAGATATATTTTGCTTAAATCGTGTAAAAATCATCTATAAAATTGAAGTCTAAAAATTAGTTATTTAATTTAATGCTTAACCATAAAAGCAGGATACCTATAATTTTTGCCTAAGGGAAATATAATCATACGACACATGTACTTTTTAAAAAGCTAAATGTGGAAAGTACTTCCTGATTATATATATTAAGATTGTGATAAACTGCTTTTTCTTATGGAGTACGAGACATGACATCTCTCCTTTCAGAGATTTGCTATAATTGCTCTACAAGACTACAAATACGACATGATATCCCTCCTGGGCGTAGAGTTGTCTTATTAGCTTTAGCATTTTCTATTTGTCGTTTTATTCTTTATTATTATTGTTAGAGTGTACATTTTTCTTTAAGTTGTTTATGAGACAAATAGGTATTTGCAAAAAAAATTATATATATATATATATATATATATATATATATATATATATATATATATATATATATTTATAATCATGGCTATTACATTCCCCCCTCTCTCCCTACGGAAACAACCCCATTTGCTGTATGTTTCCAAGACTCCTCCTCTCTTCCATTATTATTTTCTTCTCCTCTCTCTCCCTACACATACAGACATAACTTAAGGATATTATTTTTCTTTCTCGCTGTCACTACTTTAACCACAGATAATAACTTATTTCAGTTTTTCTCAATGTTATTCTAGTTGGCTATTTTTTACTATTTCATTTTATTTAAATTCAGATTGTAATGGCTTCTCACCACTGTAGACAAACCACTCTAAGTAGTTATAATAGTCACAGAAGTGAAGAAATTGTGCTGAGTGCAGATGTACCTAAAAAAGTGTATAACATTGCCGATGCCAGCGCTGATATTATTATAGATCGACATTATTTTCATATCGAAGAATAAGCTAAAATTGCATCTTCTTTGCATCATCAAATTATCTCCCACCCCGATTTCTCAACACTCAATTAGGGAACAAGCACAGTGCGTACGATAATTTTGATACACACATGAAGCCCTACATTGGAACGGACTATAGGAAAAATAGAAAAATAGAGCCTATTGACCGCGAAGGGCTATGAGAAGAATTTTTATATCACTATATTTTTCCCAACATTAAAGGTATTCCTCTATTCGATGATAAGCTTTGCAGAATACATGCATTAAAAAAAAGTATGTTATCAAAAAAAAAACTTCATGGTTGACGAAACTAATTTTATCGTGATAGACAAAGTTTTAAAACTTTGGAAACTTATTTTTGAGAGATCTAGCTCAAATTCCTTGAGGAGGAGGGATAAGAGGACCTTGCTAGAGGTAATTAAAAGAAGTTTGTTTGAGTGGTACAACTTGCTTGTGGAAAAATTTTCAACTCTTGGTAACCTATTCCAGCTTATGTCAAAGCCACTATATATATGCTAGAAAACCACCTTGCAGTTCTTTTACCTCATGATAGACATGCGTTTATAAATAATGCTAGGGACAATTTCAGGAGGTTGGAATCTGGGTAGAAAAAATAACTTAATCTTGCTTATGAGAATATCCATAAAAGGGATTATCTATAGTGGGGTCAAGGGCTTTTTAGGTCCTAACAATCTCCTATATACACAATTATTATATAGTCTTGGTATGAAGCATTGTTGGGACGACCAAACTGAAGACTTTACCGTCCCTCTAGATAGTCCATAATTTTACAATATCATTAGAGAAAACTATAGTGATCATGAGGACATGGATGAGGATGGGGTTCATGTCACTAAGGCGAGGAGAGTTTAGAATATAATAAGAATTTGTCGCAACTTAGCTACACATATGCTTGGGGTGGTTTGCAAAGAAAGTAGTGAAGTTGATGGAATGATCATGTATACATTTGGAGGAGTTCTGCTTGATGTACAAGCTGCTATGTTTAATGTTGGATTGTTAGAAAATTTTATGTAATTTTAATACATTGATTCTTGTTGGAATGCATGTGGCAACAGAAGGGAATGTTGTTTTCTTTATCCTCTATAATTTGATAACTTGATAATGCCTGCAAAAGTACCTACCTCATGTATCATTCATTTTTTGTATTTCCGCAAAATCAACCAAGGAATCAAATTCATTTCCAAGGCCTCATGTATGATTACATTCGACTTGAAGCTCCTCAACAACTACACACAATCTAGTATTTCCGTTTTTATTTTTTATTTTTCAATAAATAAAGATTAAAATATGTAATTTTTTATTTATTTTCGTGCTACATTCTTGGCCATGTCTTGTTTTATGAAATATAAAATGTAAAATTAAAATACAATAGAGAAAAAAAAGATTTTAGATGATACAAGATGACTTTCTCTCCTATGTACAAGCGGTTTTTACTTTTCTTTCTTTCTTTTTTTTGGTAAAGTTTAAGGACGATAAACCAAAAAAAAAATTCACATCGAAAGCAATCATAAAATTCTACATCTCCATAATTTATCATTTTTATTGTTTTATTATTTTGCTTTTGGTAGGAGAATATATATTTACTGTCTCACATCTGTTTTGTATAGCCTAATGTGTATTGTTGTACTTGTATATATATATATATATATATATGTAATAGCATTTACTTTTGAATGAATTAAGTTTTCCACCTCAACATGGTATAAGAGCCAGTAGTTGGTTAACACCACATATTTCCTTTATTATTTTTTCCGCCAGCAATATGATGCATATCAAATATTTGATATCAATTTCATAATTCACTCCTATATGCACGCAATAATCCCTTATTTCTCTCCATATTCATTCTTTTTTTTCCAATTTTCAGTATACTTTCATGCCATGGCTGACTCTTCCATAAACACTGCACCTACAGAAAATCCTTCCATCATAGCATTTAATATTGTTGTTCAAGTAGGTCTGTTGGGTATCAGGATTAGAGCTGTCAGAATGGGTTGGTGGGGCGGTTTAACCCACAACCCACTCTTAAATGTGCTCATGTGGGGCGGGTCATTGGTGGGGCGGTTGGCCAACTTTCTTTCTCTTTTTTTAAAATTTTTTTTAAAAAATTTTTTTGATTTTTTAATAAAATTTTTATGACATTTAACATTTACTTTTGCACCCTTAAAAAATATTTTAAACTCTAATAATAAATATTAAATTAGGATATATATTTTTTTGTGTGTCCACTAGTTTGGTGTGGACAATATTTCAATTTTTGATATTTTTTAATTTTTCGATATTATTTGATTTTTCGATTTTTCCAAATGTTCGACATTTTGGAGAATTTAATAAACTATATTTAAGTACATTATTTTTGAATACATGTTCAAATTATTTTGAAATATTTAATATCAATTTTATTATTTTAATTAAAATTAAATACATTTTTCGTTATGGTTCATGATGCGCGTTTTCTTTGCACGCAAAATTAATCCCCAAGTATGAAGGATATCAGTTGCAGCTTAAGCAAGCGACCAAGTTAAACATCGAACCCAAAGGATGGTGTATTATCAATTTAATTATTTACTAAATTAATTAAGACGGAAGCAATAAAGTTTGAGATTTAATTATTAAACTACTAAACAATTAATTAAAATAACGAATAAAATAAAATATCACTGGAAAAATACGAAAGTGGATCAAGAATGGAGAATATGTAGCTCCAGGGTAATCCAGTTTTACTACTTAACTTCCCTCTCAATTGCAGGATGACTCTGCCTTGTGGATTATGGACGCATCACTAAACTATGCAAATCTACTCTATAGACACAAGTAAATATACGTGTGACACATGTGAATAACCTCGGAGCAAGAGACGTAATTTCACCCCCTTTTTTAGGTACTATCAGCATCAATTATTTTCCACGTTTGTAATCTAACCCGATATGATCTCCCTTTATAGGTACTATAAAATTACCCTCTTTATCCTACTTACTAACCCAAATTCAATTCAATTAATAAACATTCATATATGATAGTTCTAATGAAGCTTCGGAGTCTCCTCACTTAGAATCATAACATGGAATCCTGTTCAACGGTGAACGCACTCAATCTACAATCAAGATATATATTCAGACTCTATATACCAATTGAATATGCACAAAACGACCGTGAATATGGATTAAGAAAGCACAATCATATATAAAATCAATCCACAAGTAGTGTTGTACGGAGGACACAAGAGAATTTAATTAATTCATAAAACCTTCAAAACCCTAGATCTACCAAAATAGTTCTAGCCCATGATGTTACGAAGAACAATCATGGGTGTTGAATAGATCTTACTCGGATGTCTGGAAAATTACAAGATAAATTAGGAAACGCAATAAACCCTAGATGTTTGGAAAATTACAAAATAAATTAGGAAACGAAATAAATCCTAGATGTGGCGTCGTCGCGTCATTCTCCATGTTCAATTCTCCTCTTAGTTCTCCTCTTGATTCCACAGACGAATCTTCAAAGTGATGGATGGATGAGGAGAGGATGTGGATGATGGTTGGGGGGTGATCCCCCCTTGTGGGGTGTAGTATTATTGTGGCCTCTCTCCAATTCAATCTCCTTTCTAATGATATGATCTACATCCCCTTTTATACTTGTAAGCTCTCCTTATGGATCTTGGATGAGCTTTTTCTAGGAAAACATGAAAATACACGCAAACACACACTAGGGGTGTAAAAACATGCACAAATTCGAAAATTCTCGAAAATTCTCGCTGGCAGCTGCGCGACTTCACAATTTTGAGCATAACTTCCACATACTTTGATTTGAGTAATTCTTGCGCTCACGTGATTCTCACTTCCTTGGCTTTCTATTCATATGAATAAATCACCTTAACTCTAACATTTAAATATATAAAAAGTCATACAAAATGGAAGAGTGGTGCTGAACAGGAACAACTTGCGTAACTTCACCATTTGGATCATAACTTTCTCATTTGAATTCCGATTTAGGTGTTCCTCCATATATCACACTTCTAATCCAGAGCTTTATACAAATACAAAAAAATTACACAATTTGGACGTGCGTTTTTCAGCATTCCTACACAAGTTGCACCTTTTCTACAAATTGGCACTTTTGATTCTTTTTCCACCTAAATTACAATAAAACATCTCAAGTGCACCTTTTTCTCACATATATCAAATATAAGACACTTGTGCTAATATATGACAATAATTTTAATCAAAAAGGTGTTAAATTGAACACTAAAACACGCTTATTTTCACTCTCATCAGTTCGATAAATCGATATTTTTTTCGATATGACAATTTTTCAATGTGAAACGATATGCCAAAATATCAATATTATTAAATATTTATCGAAAAATTGATATCGATATCGAATTTAATTTATCAATTTATCAATTTTTTAAAATATCGAAATTTTGGTATCGATATCGATAGGGTAGGGGTGGTGAGGGTGGGGTGGGGGTGGTGAATGTGAGGGTGGGGTAAGAGGTGAATTGAAAATTGTTAGTTAATGGTGGGTTAGTGGGTTGGGACGGGTTAACCAACAACCCACCGCAACCCGCTTGTCAATGAGTTTGTAGGGGCGCGCTTTTTTTGGGGTGGGTTACTATAGGGCGGGCCATTTTTGGGTCAGGTTACTTGCAGGTTTCAATGGGGCGGGTGATGAGAGTGAAAATAAGCGTGTTTTAATGTCTAATTTAACACCTTTATGATGAGAATTATTGTCATATATTAGCACAAGTATCTTATATTCAATATATGTGAGAAAAAAGTGCACTTGAGGTGTTTTATTGTGTATTGGATGGAAAAAGGGATCAAAAGTTCAAAGTTGGAGAAAAGATGCAATTTGTGTATGAATACTGAAAAGCGCACGTCCAACTTGTGTAATTTTTCTGTGTTCGTGTGGAGCTCTAAATTGAAACTGTGATACATGGTTCGAAAGCAACAGAAAAGAGGATCGTTTTGACATAAAGAACACCTCAATCGGAATGCAGACGAGAAATTTATGATTGAAATGGCGACGTCGTGCAGGCTGTGCCTAACAAAATGGTTGTGCCATTTTGCATGACTTATTACACATTCAAATGTTAGATTTTCTGTGAGTTCATTATATGGATAGAAATCCAAGGAAGAGAGGATCACGTGAGTGCAAGAATTACTCAAATCGGAGGTCGGATGTGGAAATTATGCGCGAAACGGTGAGACTGCGCAAGCTTGCTCGACCAGAATTATTTTGGTCGAGCAGAAGTGGTCAAGTCGAGCAAAATGTTCAAAAAGTTACAGAGAGCTTGCTCGACCATTGCTCGACTTGGAGGCTTTGTTCGACTTCTAAAGGCTTGGTCGAGCAGAATGTCGCTGATGCTATTTTTGGTAGTTTCGAGTTTCTTTTACCAAATTTGGCTTATGTCTCAAGTAAAAGCCCATCCAAGGCCTATAAGGAGAGCTTACAAGTATAAAAGGGGATTTAGCTCACATCATTAATCATCATAGAGTCATACGGATTGGATACAACACAACACAACCATCCTACATCCCACAAGGGGGGTTCACCCCCCAACCATCATCCACATCCTTTCCTCCATCCATCCATCACTTTGAAGATTCATCTGTGGAATCAAGAGGAGAACCAAGAGGAGGATTCAAGACGGAGGAGGACGCGACGACTCCCACATCTAGTGTTTATTTTGTTTTCTAATTTATCTTGTAAATTTCAGATGTCCGGGTAAGATCTATCCAACACCCATGATTGTTCTTCGCAACATCATGGGCTACCTTTTTGGTAGAACTAGGGTTGTGAAGGTTTTTACGAATTAATTGAACTATCGTGTGTAAACTCCATACAACACTACTTGTGGATTTATTTTATATGTGATTGTGCTTTCTTAATCCATATTCGCGGTCGTTTTGTGCATCTTCAATTGGTATATAGAGCCTGAATATATATCTTGGTTGTAGATTGAGTGCGTTCACCGCTGAACAGGATTCCATGTTATGATTCTAAGTGAGGGGACTCCAAAGCTTCATTAGAACTATCATTTATGAATAATTATTAATTGAATTGAATTCGAGTTATTAAGTAGGATAAAGAGGATAATTTTATAGTACCTATAAAGGGAGATCATATCGGGTTAGAGTATCAATTGGCCAGGGAAATAATTGATACTGATAGTACCTAGAAAGGGGTGGAATTATATCTCTTGATATGAGGTTATTCACACGTGTTACACGCATGTTTACTTGTGTCTATAGAGTAAATATGCATGGTTTAGTGATGCGTCCATATTACACAAGGCAGAGTCGGACATCAACACATGAAGGGAAATTAATGCGCGAAACTGGATTATCCTAGGGCTAACTATTTTCCTACTTGATCCACTTTCGTATTCTTCGAGTGATATTTTATTTTATTTGCTATTTTAATTAATTGTTTACTAGTTTAATAATTCAATCCTCAATCTTATTGCCTTCGTCTTAATTAAGATAGTTAATAATTAAATTGATAATACGCCGTCCTTTGGGTTGATATTCACTTGGTCGCTTGCTTAAGCTGCAACAGATATTCTTAATACTTGGGGATTAATTTTGCATGCAATGAAAATTCGCATCAAGTTCTTGGCGCCGTTACCGAGGACGACTGTTATTATTGATTTTATTATTTCTAGTTGATTTAGACTTTTATTTGTGATTATTTAATTCTATCTAACCTTGAATTTTTCTAAGTTACTTAGTGCACTAGGAAAATGAGAGAAAGGAAAGAAGGAATAACACATTGAGCTAAACATGACCGGAGCAAGGCAGAATCTGAATAATGTTGTCATACGTGAAATTTTCACGAACTATGGGATTGGCAACATGGGGTTGATAGGAGAAAGGAGGGAAGATGATGATTTTGAGATACATCCCGCTCTTATTAACATGGTAGAGAAGAATCCCTTTTCTGGAGGTTGCTTTGAAGATCCATATCAGCATCTCTGATGATTTCTTAGTTATGCAAACACTCAAAAGGGTGCTGGAGCTAATGACAATACTAGGCGGATCGCCCTATTCAAATTTTCTTTGATTGATAAGCCAGAAGCTTTGTATGAGACTCTTGATACCACAGATTGCACTACATGGGACCAACTGCAGCAAAAGTTCTTGGAGAGATGCATGCCATCCTCAAGGATCTTAAGGATGAGGCAAGAGATCACCCAATTTATTATGAATCAAGATGAGAAATTTCATGATGCGTGGGACAAGTTTAAAGACATGCTCAGGAGGTGCTCATGGCATGAGAAGTCTAAGGCTGAATACATAAGTATCTTCTGCTATGGTTTGGATTGTGAGTCACGTGTTCTTATTGATGCATCATCAGAAAGAGCGTTGTTATCTAAGACAACACTTGAAGCAGAAAAGTTGTTTGAAGACATCGCTATGAATTCACGTGACTGGCCTACGGAGAATGTTAGAGGAACTTATGCAGTGGATAAGGTAGCACATGTTGAACATCAAACGGTGAAGCTGAATAGAGATGATGAGATCATCTCTAGTATAGCTAATATCAACAAGCTACTAGAGTTCCCGTAGAAGCAGATTACAGAGTTGGCACAAAGAGGGCCTAGTCTGCAGCAGCACGAAGTGAAGAGTGTTGAAGATACCTTCAATCGATACATAGCTGAGAATGATGCAAAAGTTGACCACATTGAGGCTTCCATGAAAGTTGATCATGCAGATTTATCTAAGCAGTTGAAGGACCTTACTTCAATTATGGGGCAAATGGCCACGAATGTGAATCAATTGGCACAAATGTGGGAGAGTAATGCCATCACCTTGAGGTCTGGGACGCAGTACGATGGTCCGATGAAGCCGGCAAGTGAGAGCGAAGGAAGCAAGGGAGTTGCTCGACCAACACTAATCAGCTCGACTAGATCTAATAGTCGAACTGAGGTCGAACATCTTCGGAAAAATAGAATCACGACACTCTGTTTTTTGGTTTGCCGCTCGACCAGCACCTTTCCACTCTATCAGACCATCAAAGTTAAGCAGAAGTCGAGCAGCACCTAGCCATGGGTAGCTCTCGATCGTTAGGTTTGCTCCACCAGACCACCTAAGTCAAGCAGAAGTTGAGCCACACATGAAGGAGTGGGTCGCGATTGCTTACGTTTACAAGTTGCTCGACCAACTTACCTAAGTCGAACGGAGGTCGAGCAGTCCCATTTTGCGCCCGATTCGATACCGAATGCTATACCTATTGATCAGAACAACTTAGTACCATCTCATGGGCCGAATACTGAGCTTACAATGGAGAAAAAGTGGGAAAGAGCAAAGAGGTTGAGAGCCGAGAAGCTTAAACTGCAGATGGATAATGAAGATGTGGTTTTCGCTCTTGATCAAGCAATGAAGATGCCCGTGGAGACTCAATCATGCAAGAGCATAGATGTGGTTTCTAACTTGTTTAATCTTGATTTTTCTAAGACAGATGATTCTGAATGTAAGTGGAAGATTGACAATGAGGTGTCTAGACAGCCATGGGAGGAAGGAAATTCTGAGGATCATATTTTTGTGACCAAGAAAGTTGAGGTGTTGAGTGTAGACAAGAAGAGAGAAAGAAAGTATTTGAAGGTGAGGATGCGAGAAGACCGTCCTCTGATCCAGTAGCCTACAAAGGTTACATCAATCGTGACTCTCCGACGTTAAGCATGAACGCCTATTGGGGGCTTACCCTTCTGTTTTATTGCTTTATTTATTTCGTGTGAGTAAGAAATTTTTATATTTAAGGTGCTTACTAATCGGCAATTACATCTCTTTGCAAACTTTGTTTCAACTTACGTTTCTACTAAGTTTGGGGGAATGTTTGCTAGGGGAGTTGACTTTTTGCGGTATGTTGAAACTAAATCGGTTTTGATGTGTCGATTTTTGCAATTTGCCTAGTGTTCAGTGGTGTTTCTAGTGTGTGGAGTCGATTATATAGTCAATTGAGTCTTTCTTATAGTTCTCCTATTTTATTATTGATGAATCCAGTGATGATGAGGTATGTTGAGTTTTGATGATAGAAACAGGTAAACTGAGGCTTTGACCTGACCGAGTTGAGCAACTTGGGGAGCTCGTGAACGTTTTTAAAGGGAAGAATCAGGTGCCCTCGTTTCCTTATTCTAATTTTTTTGTGTGCTTTTAATTCATGGAGTGGAAGGATTGAGTTTTTCTTTTCGGTGATCCATGTGAGCTTAAATTATTTAAATTGTGCCTGAAATTTATATGCTCTTGAAACTGATGAAGGAAGTGTACTTGAGTTATAATGCGATATGAAGTTCTATATATACTTGAAGGATATTGCTTACCATGAAGAGTGCTCTGTTACTTGTTAAAAACCCATGTGAGATTTTGAGCCTTATTCATATACATAATCACATAATATTTCTTTTCTGGTGAGTATCGTTCTTGTGTGTGCATTCTAGAACTTGCCTCTTGTCTTACTTGAAACTACATATGTGTTAGATAATGGGAGATGATCTAAGGTCATCCTTTAATTTATGAGTCACTTAGCTAAATAATTTTCTACTTAATGATGTTTATCCGTAGTTAGCCCCGTTGAGCCTAAAAATCTTATTCTTTGGCATCCTACGAGAAATAACCACTTTGAGCATCTAAATTTTTTGAGCCTTGATTGCCCTTTATCTAGTGGAGAATTTATGGATTTTCAAAGTGTGTTGATGAAATTTTTTAACAGTTTGGGAGTGAATGAAATTGGTGTTGAAACAGTGATTACGCTTGATAATGCATCTAAGGAGAATCATGGAGTAGTGCTTAAATCTAGTACTCAATTGAATCAAACACCCTAGGGTAGTGCTTAAATCTAGTACCCTATGGAGGATGCGTGAGGTAGTGCCTGAAACTAGTACCTCAAGAAAAAAAGAAAAAAAGAGAAGGAAAAAAATTGATGTGCTTGAAAGAGAAAAGTCAAAAGAGTTGAGGAGGATGTTGTACTTAATTGGAGTGAAGAGAATGAATGAAAGATCATGATAGGCGCTTGATTGATCCGAGTTTTAAGTCACTTATCCATATATTTCCTACCTTAACCAAAAAACAAACATTACATCCAAAAGAAAGTCCCTTTTGATCCTATTATCGAATCATACTTTTAGTTGTGGAGAATTTGAGATATCTGGCAAGCTTATGGTTACGCATGCACTTGAATTGAATCTGAGCGTAAACACCATAACCCATAAGCGTACATCTTTTACACTTAAGTGCGAGTGATATATACTTCCCGTGAGAACATGTCAATGGAGCATTTGAATTGGTGGTGACTGTCTTAACTTGTATGCTATGAATTGATTATTACATGTAATGAGAGTTGCATGACCTAAGCTGAGGACAATTGAATTGTGAATGGGGTATTTGTCATAGTCCTTATTTCCCCGCTAATTTTCTTAATCTCTCTCTATCTCTTTATTTTTATTTTGTTGCCTAGGGACGAGCAACGAGTAAGTTTGGGGATTGATGAGAGTGAAAATAAGCGTGTTTTAGTGTCTAATTTAACACCTTTGTGATGAGAATTGTTGTCATATATTAGCACAAGTATCTTATATTCAATATATGTGAGAAAAATGTTCACTTGAGGTGTTTTATTCTGTTTTTGATGGAAAAAGGGATCAAAAGTGCAAAGTTGGAGAAAATGTGCAATTTGTGTATGAATGCTGAAAAATGCACGTTCAACTTGTGTAATTTTTCTATGTTTTTGTAGAGCTCTGAATTGAAATTGTGATACATTTTTGGAAAGACACAGAAGAGAGGGTAGTTTTGGCATAAAGAACACCTCAATCAGAATCCAAACGAGAAAGTTATGATCGAAATAGTGACGTCGCTCAAGCTGTGCCGAACAGAACGGCTGTGTCACTTTGCATGACTTTTTACACAATCAAATGTTTGATTTTCTATGAGTTCATTATATGTATAGAAAGCCAAGGAAGAGAGAATCACGTGAGTGCAAGAAGTACTCAAATCGGAGGTTGAATGTGGAAGTTATGCGCGAAACAGTGAGACTGCGCAAGTTTGCTCGACCAGTGTAAGCTTGCTCGACAAGAATTATTTTGGTCGAGCGGAAGAGGTCAAGTCGAGCAAAATGTGTAAAAACTTACAGAGATCTTGCTCGACCATTGCTCGACTTGGAGGCTTTGTTCGACTTCTGAAGGCTTGGTCGAGCAGAATGTCGCTGATGCTATTTTTGGTAGTTTCGGGTTTCTTTTACCAAATTTGGCGTATGTCTCAAGTAAAAGCCCATCCAAGGCCTAAAGGAGAGCTTACAAGTATAAAAGGGGATGTAGCTCACATCATTAATCATCATAGAGTCATACGGTTTGGATACAACACAACACAACCATCCTACACCCCAAAAGGGGGGTTCACCCTCCAACCATCATCCACATCCTTTCCTCCATCCATCTATCACTTTGAAGATTCATATGTGGAATCAAGAGGAGAACCAAGAGGAGGATTCAAGACGGAGAAGGACGCGACAACTCCTACATCTAGGGTTTATTTCGTTACCTAATTTATCTTGTAATTTTCCAGACATCCGGGTAAGATCTATCCAACACCCATGATTGTTCTTCGTAATATCATGGGCCAGAGCCTTTTTGATAGAACTAGGGTTGTGAAGGTTTTTATGAATTAATTGAACTTTCGTGTGTAAACTCCGTACAATACTACTTATGGATTTATTTTATATATGATTGTGCTTTCTTAATCCATATTCACGGTCGTTTTGTGCATCTTCAATTGGTATATAGAGTCTGAATATATATTTTGGTTGTAGATTGAGTGCATTCACCGCTGAACAAGATTCCATTTTATGATTCTAAGTGATGGAACTCCGAAGCTTCATTAGAACTATCATATATGAATACTTATTAATTGAATTGAATTCGGGTTATTAAGTAGGATAAAGAGGATAATTTTATAGTACCTATAAAGGGAGATCATATCGGGTTAGAGTACCAATTGGCCAGGGAAATAATTAATACTGATAGTACCTAGAAAGGGGGGTGGAATTATATCTCTTGCTCCTAGTTTATTCACACGTGTTACACGCATGTTTACTTGTGTCTATAGAGTAAATATGCAAGGTTTAGTGATCCGTCCATATTCCACAAGGCAGAGTCGGACATCAACACACGGAAGAGAAATTAATGCGTGAAACAGGATTATCCTAGGGCTACCTATTCTCCTACTTGATCTACTTTCGTATTCTTCGAGTGATATTTTATTTTATTTTTTATTTTAATTAATTATTTACTAGTTTAATAATTCAATCCTCAATCTTATTGCCTTTGTCTTAATTAATATAGTTAATAATTAAATTGATAATACGCCATCCTTTGAGTTCGATATTCACTTGGTCGCTTGCTTAAGCTGCAACTGATATCCTTAATACTTGGGGATTAATTTTGCGAGCAAAGAAAACACGCGTCAGCGGGGCGGGTTGGCCCATTGGGTTCAACCCAAATTGACAGCTCTAATCAGGATCCCTCGCCTGTTCCATTTTTTTGTCTGTTTCATGTACTTTTCATTTAATTTTTAATGGTATTGCTTAGTTGAATATTACTGCTCAAGCACAATTTAAGCTCACATCTGCCAACTATACTGCATGGTCTTTTCAATTTTGTATGCTCTTAACCGGTTACGATTTGTTTAGTTTTCTAGACGGCTCCAATCCTTGCCCAAGTAAGAATACTACTACTGGATAGTGACGGTGCCGAATCCATCCTTTTTTGCTACATGGAAGCGACAAGATCAACTAATTTTAAGCGCGATCATTGGTGCTCTGACGCCTTCTTTGATCCATTTCATTGCTACTGCAATATCATCACAACCAAATTGGGAAACACTAGAAAACATATATGGGAAACCAACTTGTGGTTAAATTCTCGCACTCAAGAATCGACTAGTTAATCCGATGAAAGGTACAAAGCAAATACTGAATTTATGCTCAAAATTAAAGGAGTCATAGATGAATTATCTCTTCTTGGAGTACCAACTAATCTTAAGGATCGTTCCCTCAAAGTGCTTAATGGGTTTAATGAGTGATACAAAGAAATATCCAATGCAATTCAAGTACGAGAGAATCTAATTCTCTTTGATGAATTGCATGAAAAGTTGCTAAGCACCGAAGCACATATTGCTTCACACCCTATTACTCATACTACCACCCCTACTGCTGCATTTTACTCTGGATCTCGTGGCTTATTTTACAATCCCTGATTTAAGCAACCTAATCCTAATTCAGGTAATCAGGCTCAACAATCTTCTTGGGGTGGTCAGAATCGACAACACTAGATCTCATTTGGACAGTGCCCCTATTTAGGGAAATGTCAATTATGCAATGAAACAGGTAATTCAGTACAATGGTGTCCATCATTTCTTCATACACTAGTTAACTCATTTCAGACTCAAAGCCGCCCAGCTATGTTTCTCCATCCACCCACACTACTACTTCTCATTCTACGACAATAGAATGGATTCTTAACTCTGGTGCTTCTCATCACATCACAATAGATTTGACAAATCTATCTCTCCATGCCCCGTATGACAGTATAGATAGTGCTGTGATTGGAGATGATAAATATTTGAAAATTGCTCACATTGGAACTTTGAAAATTTCCGATATAAGTTCTCTCAATTTTCCGGACAGCTTACATGTTCCTCATATCTCAATAAACTTGATATCAATGTCACATCTTTGTGCTACAAATGACGTTGTTGTCTTATTCTTCGATTGTGACTTTTAGGTGAAGGATCAACGTACGAGGGACATTCAACTACGTGGACCTCGCGTTAATGGAATATACCTCTAGCTGACGAGCAAACTCACTCCTCCTACCACATTTTCTTCCACCAGATAATCCCTTCCCACTTGGCATGCTAGACTTGGTCATTCATCTTCTAAAATTCTAGATTGTGTATTTCTAGTAATAAATTGTTTATAAAGAAACAATTGCATTTTTCTTTTGACTCGTGTAAGGGTGTCAAGATCTATAAATTGTCATTTTTTGATTCATCCCTTACATCCACTAAACCACTTGAATTAATTTTTTCTGATGTGTGAACGTCTCCTATTTTATATACGTGTGATGAACTATTTTAGTTGAGTCTAAAACCACATTTTTAATATAGAAAATGATTAAACCATATTAAAAGAAATAGTATTTGATCAAACATTTTAGAGTACGAGTAGCAGAAGACCTTCAGTGGTTTGTGTGCAGTGACAATTCAAGAGTTATTGTTCACAAGATTAACACTTATTTAAGTAAATTACGAAATACTTCTTGCCATAATCCAACCCCTCCAACTCATCATCCGTCACGCCAACTACACAGCATCATCCGTAGATGGAAACATAGAGAGGGGGTGAGCACATGGGAATGTACTCAGTGGGAGATTTCCTGTTAGATTTCGCAACTGAAAATGACTATTTGAGAAATGAACATCATGAACTTATAATAGTAAAGGGAACTAACCCATCGTCAGGTTGCCTGTAAGCGCTCATTATTTAAGAATTTAATTCTTACTTAGCATATAATTAAGTGTATTTATTTTATATTTTGATGATTTGGAAATTATTTCTTAGATGGATAGCAAATTTAGTGTTATGAAATAAACCTCAAAGTACAATTAGCTTGCATAAAGGTTCTTACGTTCGCATGGTGTTACAGTTTGAGAAATTTATTATAACTATCCAACCGCTAATTAATTTTAAAAAAATATTTTATATGCATATATTAGGCATGTCCTCGATCGAGTCACTATAAAAATAGATAGATTTACAACTCATATTTTTATATACATTGAAATTTAATACAATCTAAATAACCTAAAGGACACATTGATAAGAAGCATACCATGTTCCAATAATATCACTAGATTGGGCATACGGCCCTATATGGTTTGGATGATGATGTTGTAGCATTAGTTGTTGTAGAGATCCAAGTGGCATCCCAAATAAGATAAGAGATATTTGTATGTCTTTCAACTGAGATAAAAATATTTAGTGTTTGTAGAATGTGATAAAGATATAAAACAATTAAATACATAAAAATAATCCAAAAGTCTTCAACATGCCTTGTACAACATCGATAGCTATGGTCTGAGCTGGTGGCAATGTTCTTCCTTATATTTCCTCATTAGGTGCAGATAAATGTAGGTCATTTAAATCGTAATTCAAGATCCACCTATCATTCAAGTATTTCTTCATTTTTATAACATCTTTAGACATTTCATCAATCCGAGCATTGGTTCGATCAGTTTTTTCATTAGTTCAAGCATTGGTTTAATAAATATGCTCAATAATTCGAGTATAAAATTGGTGCAGATCCATGATCACTGATGTGCCATCTATATGGGCACCATACCTATAAGGCGCATCGGGCGAGCCCTCAGGAACATGACGATCCCTATCAAATCCTGCAGCGCCTGTCATGGAGAAATCAAATATACTTTCTGCTGAATGCTCATGACCAATCTCATGATCGGTCCCACGACCTATCTCGTAGTCTGTGCCACCTTCACTGGTACTTTAATCGTGACCCATACAATCGTAACCAAAACCATCACCTCTTACACCTCTATTCACATCTTTACAAGACTGTCTTTGACGCATATTTTGCCCTTGACCAACATCATGCTCATTATGGGTGCCCTCATCATCATCTCTTGCCTGGCCTCTCTTGCACAACACCTCTCTATGCTCATATCGTACGTTTGGATGCACTGGGTTATCAACATTCTACATATACAACTCCTTTTCTTCATCCAAAATAGGCCTGAGGCTATCATTGCAGACACGCTACATTTTATTTTCATCTTTAACATTACACAAATTATTGATCTATTAATACAATTATAGACCTAATATTTAACAGGCATGTACCTCTTCGTTAAAAAACTCTATGAAATCAGCCTTTACAATTTTTTTGAATTGGTAAGACGTCATACATGGACGCTGAGCTTCAAGATCAGAAATCCGGCTACATACATATTTTTGGCACAAAGATGGTTATGCCTCACATGCCCAAACCTATGTAAACAACATAACGGTTATATAATGTAATGTACGGTCATTATGTATGTAATGTGGATATTACCATGTTAAGCAGACATACCATAAAATCATATACTCTCTCCATCTCAAATTCATCTTCACATATACTGTAGATACGAAATTTAAGAAAAGTCACTTTTTATGACTTACTTTTGGGGGTAGAATGGTGTTTTTGGGTAATAAATAAATGATAAAGTATGTTATGTGTGTTAAAAAGGTGATGACAAAACTGAAATTAATTAAAGTATATTAGAGGGAATATTAGTTAGTTGCCTTTTCTTTTTATGTAAGTATGAAGCTGAATTTGGGACGGCACAAAACAAAAATTTTAAAGTTGAAGTTGGGACAGAGGGAGTATATTACCATAAAAATTGTAACTCTAATGACCATAGTCTTATCTCTACGAGAGTGGATAGAAAGATCATGTAAATAGTGACTGAGAATTTACCAGAGATTTAAGCCCCACAAAAAAGCTTTCCCAAGTTGTTGTTTCTTCTATCATTCTCCACACTTTGCCAGTCCTTCTATGAGTCTGGTGAGGCGATCGACTCAGGGCCCCTATATATATGTGGCCCATTTTTTAAAAGTAATTTTAATAAGAATATATATACATTTATATTATAAAGTATATCTCATAAATTTTCTGCTTTGATTAGATGTATTCTACAAATTCATTAAGTACTCAACTTCAAATTTTGATCATATTTTAGTATCTATTATATTTTATTTTGTGTCTTTTTAATTATGCTTTTTTACTCTATTCATATCGTTTTATTATATGTTTTTTCTTATTCTAATTTACCATTTCATTTTCATTCTTTATTCTTTACCCTTTAAATTTTCTTTTTGAAAACATAATATTTATGTTTTTTTCTTGAAATTTTAAATAAAATAACTAAAATATGAGTTTGAAAAGAATATATCAATACATTATTAATTTATCTTTCATAAATTACTAATAAAATAATATTTTTAATTAAAATTATATTACTGCTTGGTTATATTAAATATGATTATTTTAAATATATTTGTTATATTAGTTTAAGTATAAATAGTATTTTTAGTCACTTTAATTTTATATAATTAAGGCAAATTTTAAGGGCCTCATTAAAAAATTCGACTCAGGTTAACATTTCGATAGGATCGGCCCTCACATTCAGGTGTCTTTAAACTTCTTTTAGCCATCTATTCAAGGATGAGGTATCAAGAAATTAAAATATTAATTTGCTACCTTCACTGCATCACCTCTCGATTCTCGAAAGTCTCTATTAATAAATGAATCTTGGACCCTATCGAGTTATTGATTGGATGAAATAACATCATAACGATGGAACACACTATCTGCACGTGAAGTCTTAGTTGAATGTATATTGAAGGTATACTAACTGAACCTAAGATCGGTTATAAAAGGATATTCTCGCCTATTGAATTTAATGAAATGTGTACCAACTTTACACAAAAAATCCTCCTCATCAAACCCTTGTCTCACTACCTCATTGCAGAAAAGGAAATGAATAGCATAATTTCACATAAATGAATTTTCCCCCTAATCTCTTAGAAAGTGCCCAAAACATGACCCTTGAGCTCATTTAAATCCTCGAGATCTCTTTGTTTAAGCTTATTTTTTATATGATCAACGATTTGAAGTCTAATATAACTATTGATATTTTATAATGTGGTTCTCAGAATAGACCTCTTCCATGCCAATCAATCTAATTAACAAAAACAATACGAGCTTTCATTTTAGACTTATATAGTCACGTCAAAATAAAGATATAATGATAATTTTTTTTATTACTAACTAATGATAAGTTTCATTACTAGTTATACTTGCATATATAAATATAAGTCAGATATTTAATCTTATAATGATATACTACACTTAACATAATGCTCTCCGTATATTATATTTCTTGTACTTTCTTTCCTCTAAATGAAATTTAATATATATAAAAAATTAATTAGGTAGAATAACAGAAAATAAAGCAATTGAACGCTGATGTAGCTCAACATATTCATTATTGAGCTCAATACTCAATCAAACAACATCATAGATATTTCTATCAACATTCTAGGGGCACAAGAAATCAGCATAACTACAATATAAAGAATGACGATAAAAAAATGAAGTTGCATCATGAAGAATCCCACAGGCTTGAATCATAGTATAAGTGAAGAAAAGCTCAACACGTTCTCTTTTTTAATGGAACCATCTACTTTATTGAATTAGATATATTATATTTTATTCCAAACAAGTAATATGTAAGAATTTCGATCACTATAATTATGTTTGATTTAAAAATGAACACATGCATCATAAAAAAATTGCATCAACTGAGTTTTAATTTGTACACTCAAGCATGACCAATTGAAACTATTAAAGGTGATGAACAATTCAGAACTGAAACCACAACAACCCAACCTTACATTTTCAATCCACTATTTCAATTTATTTTATGTTGTGTGTCAATTAAAATTTCAAGTTTCAACTTCTAAAATTATAAACATATCAGAATTTCTTCTAAAATTAAGAACTCATTAGGATTTTCACCGTTCGAGTTACCTTCAACATTCAACATTGAACATATATCCTATTATTACATGTTAAGAATTTATTCTAAAATTAAAAACTCATTATATTACGGGCTAGAAAAGGTTTTAAAAAAATATATACATTCAACATATCGAAGTTACCTGGTTGTTGTCTGCGTCAACGGGTATGGTGGTGGAAGTTGAGCTCCTGTATTTCCGAGTCTTGATTCGCGCCCACATTTCTATCTCTGATGGAATCGATTGGAGATTAATGTGTTTCTTCCAACTCATGGTTTGCTAGAGATAGCAATGGTGGAAGAGGTCGGCTCAACTGTTTCTAGCCCTTGGTTGGTGGCCCCATTCTTATCGGTGGTGATAGACGATATCAAAGATTCAGGAGGTGGATGGATAGGTACGGCATAGGTCGAGAACTCTAATTATGTCACTTGAGGTGGCTGAGGCTCTTCCCTTTCAGCGGCGATGAAGACAATGATTTTATATGAATGACTATCTATGGCTTGCTTGATTTCTTGAGTAAAATATTTCATGTTAAATGTTTGAGGATGCGTAAATGTTTGGTAATTTGATATTTTCATATGAATATTTCGTATTAGTCAACATTTCATGTTAAATTGTTTCGAGTTAATAAATCTTGAGTCAATAGATTCAAGTTAAATATTGATTTGGTATTTTGAGTTAAATTTTTGAGTCAAATTATTTGAGTCAATAGTAGTAGTTCGAAGTAATGTTTTTAACTCAAAAGTATTAAGTAGTGGATTTCGAATCAAAGTAATATTTCACTCGAATATTTTGAGTAATGGATTTTGAGTCAAAATTTCATGTATATACATTAATTTTTTCAATTTATTCATGAAATTTCAGTTTTGATTTATTATACACAATAGATATTTTACTCGAATTAATCACTTAATCTTTGTCTACACATTCGAGTTAAAGCTTATTTCAAATTTTGAATTAATTATTTTGAGTCAATAGTAATATTTCGATTTAAAAGATTGAATTAAATTATGAGTTACTTTCGAGTTAAAAAAGAAAATTTAAGTAAAAAATTAAAGTTAAGATTGAATTAAAATTACGAGGTAAAATTTTTTAGTGAATATATTCGAGAAACATTTGAGTTGTTATTCGAGTTAATAAATTTTGAGTCAATACATTCAAGTAAATGATTGATTTGGCATTTCGAGTTAAATAATTTAACTCAATAATATTTTAAGTTAATGTTTTAACTCGAAATTAATGTGTAGTGAATTCAAGTCAAATTAATATTTCACTTGAATATTCAAGTTATTCTTGAAATTTTGAGAACTTAATTTTCTTTTTCTTCAAATTAATTACTCAAGTTTTGAGATTTTACTCGAATTAAATTCGAGTCTAAGGTTTGATCAGTCATTTCGGATAAAAAGAGAGTGACTCTTATAATTTGAGAATAAAGAAAATGCCAATATAAAAAAATGTCCAAAATAGATATGCCAAAAATCATTACCACCACAACACCTAATTTTTTATCTAAATTATCTAAATGGTATACTTAAAAGGACCAAAATATATCTAACTTTTTATCTTATTACTTCCTCAATTCCAATAATATTGTGACACTTTCCTTTTTGGTTTATTTTATAAAAGTTGACACGTCTCCTTTTTATATATATATATGAACCCACACAAAACAATTACTAATATACTCCCTTCGTCCCGCATTAAGATTTATATTTTCCATTTTGGTTTGTCTCAGTTTAAGGTTTATATTTTATTTTTTGTCAAGTGGGGCCTACACAGAATAATTAATTATTCCAGGCCCACACACAACACTAATACAACTACCCACTTTACATTAAATATTCTTTCTTTCACCTCACTACACATTAAAATATTATATCTCATAATCTACGTGCAAAAAGTAAATGTAAACGTTAACGCGGGACGGAGGGAGTATTTACATTGGCCCAAACATACCCCTAATACAACTACTACACCATATATATATTAAAATATTAAATTCTCAATTCACTAAAATTATTATACTCCTTAATCTCGGTTAAAATATTAATATTACAACTTTAATGGGACCATGTGTGTTTGTTTTTTAAATTACTAACGAAGATGAACAAAAATATCATCTGAATTGTTCATTTGTTCATGAATGTAGTAAGAGGCCGAGATTTTTAGAAAATTAGAATGTAAATTGTTCATTATCTTACGACCCATTTTGTTTACAGGAAAAATCAAATTGAAAACAATATAATTGAAAACGATAAGGTGGTTGCTTCCATAGCTCCTGATGTTCATACAGCTATAGAGGATTTGTTGAAGCAAACAAGCTAGGTTAGTTTCTGATCCCTCATTATCTTTGAAAAGACTGTATGTTTCTTGATTTATTTTAAGAACTCTCTGATTAGATCAAAGATCGGAAGTCTCTAGAGACAAGTGGTTGCCATGAAAATGTATCCTACTGATTCATTTGAGTTCAGATTTCTTTTAGGTAAAGTTGTCTCAATTGAAATTTAATCCTTAGTTAACAAGCAGTTCATGTCTTCAACTCCTGGAATGCTCAATCAAATGGAAGCTCATCCGCCCTCTGGTCCAGGTCAATCTAAGCACTGGACGAACAGGTAATCCACATTCTACTCTTTTCATTTTTTCTGAATTTTTTTTTAATATTTGTTTTGGTTTACACTGAGAAGCATGTGTTTCATCTCTCTATATATGCGCACAAACTAATAAACTTTAGAATGCCATTTGTTACTTTTGATGATCTACTGAAAAATGAAAATGAGTCTTATTTATTGGTGTTTAATTTGTTATTATCTCTTCAAGATGAATAATGAAAATGATTTTTTGTCTGCTGTTGTGTTTTGTTTCTATCCTTGTATCTAAAACATTAATTACTACATTTATAAAAGGATTAACTTGTCCAGAGGTTTGTTTAGCAGTGTGGAGCCTTACATGGACTCTTCAGGCTGGATTTAACCAATGAATTAGCTCATTTTCTAATTTAGATAGATAACACTGCTTAACCATGAGATAGTGTTCATTAATGTGTTTTTATTATTTATTATTTATTTATTTATTTACTTTTTAAATCAGATAAAACTCTTCCTTTTATTTAATCATGGGTATGAAAAACACTGCAGAAGTTTACAATATCAAAATAATACAACAATTCACACTTCTAAAGTTTATTAATGTGTCCAATAATTTGATTATCCCCATTTATCACATGAATATCAAGATCTAGATTTGTCGATCATATTCTTCCTACATAAATGTACATTTTCTCTCTTCCATATCAAGATTTGGCTTGGTTTATGGTGAATTGATCTCCATTGGAAGTCTAGGCTCAAGTGTCTATGCCAAAACCAGTGCAACTATCGTAGAGATTTTTCAAACCAAGCGTTTTATTGACAATTCTCAAATTTACATAAAGTTTTATGATGTTTGGGTATATAAATGCACTCTTTATACGATATTCACTTAATTTTGAGTGTCTTTTCTATTCAACATATGTGGTTACAACATAGAAGTTAAGCACTTGGGAAAAAGTTAGCTTTCTGTTATAACTTATTGTCAACCTGGAGTGTTGTTTAGTATGATACTAGTTTATTCTCTCACAAACTACAAATTTGTAGGCATGTGGAAAAATCACTCACTTTAACATTCATAAACCTTTTCCTCTAAAACATGTTGTGTTTCCTAATTATTTTTAAAATAATCCATACATTTGGCATATGGTGGTTGCCTCAAAACATTAGATGAAATATCATTTGAAAGGATCTTGCAACATGATTTTCTGTGTTTCTCCACCAGTTGTTCTTTGGCTCCAATGGATCAACAATTGTTAATGTAGTATTCTTAGCCTATGGAACAAGTCTTGGTACGGGTTTTTATTATTTTAAAAAATACTCTCCTTTTCCGACAATTTTGGTTCTTACTGGTTGTATCTTGACTCTCTTTTTCACACTGTTATTAGACATTTTAAAATAAAGTGTAATAGAAGGTTATTTATACTGAGTACTTTTATTGATAGTGAAATGATGTTGATTCTCATTTTGAGTACTTTTATTGCTTTCACCCATTCAGTATCTCATGCAGCTATCTTTGCTTAGAGATTATAATCATGTATAAAAATCATACAGACTACTGCAATTCATGTAGCTCGCCTTCTGGTTTTCTGTAAATGTCAAGCACTTGCCCTTAAAGAAGTACTGCATGAGACTAAGGCTTTACTCATTCTATGTACTAATTAATGCATAAGTATCCTCTTATCACCGTTAGTAGTAAGGAAGGCCTGAATAAATTGAAGAAAAGCTAAAATGTGTGACATAACTTCTATTTCAGTCAGTTTTCCATTTTTGTTAGTATTTCTATTTGCAAATATTCCATGATGATGGAGTTGACATCTGTAGACATGAATAACTATTCTTTTTTAAGTTTAATATTGCGCCATATAGAGACTTATGTGAACATACATAATATTCTGCTTGGGTGAAACAGTGTTGATTATTAAAATGAAGTTATGATTAAATGAATGAAGTATATGCTCCCATACGTTTCAATTCTCTGTAATTTTATATATCTTTGTTACTCCAAATACATTCTCATTGAAAGTGAGGATATGGAGATACCAACTTTCAGTTATTACTTTCAAGATCTAATAGTTACAATTAGATGAACAGATTAGGTCTACTGAACTTCATTCTTCTGCCTTTACTTATTTTATGAATGGGACACATAGTTTCATGACTCATCACTTACAGACACACAGACTAATGCAAGGAGATTGTGGTGGCTAATTAGACGCAGTTTCTAAATATCACTAAATTTATTTAGATTGAAGTCTAGATTGAGATGGATTGCAAGAATACGGTTATAGATACATGCAGTCTTATTTTAGTTGTACTGGTGCATATTTAATTTCTATTTGATAGCTTTACTCTATATCAGAGTGTTGATTTCTATATAACACCCACTTTGCCAAATAACATTCTTGATGCTTTGATTAAGGTATTATTGCATATGATCCTAATATCTTTTACCACAAGTTTTCTGTTTTATATGGCGACTGAAGTTTTTGTAGTTATACTCACTGTTTGTTCCTTCTTCTTCTGTTTAATGTAGAGTGAAAAGATTAAATGAGAACTTCTGGAGAGTTAGATCACCCTTCAAGAATTAAGAAAAAGTACAAGGTTTGCACCATTTTCTGTACTCATATATGTTTACAATTTGGAAAGTTGTCTGGTAGCTGATGTTCGACCAGTAACTTGATATGATTTTTAACTTTCAATGTCCTGTTGGATGTTTTCATGGGATATTTCGTAAAATCTCTGCTTTCAGTATCTCGTCCCTGTCTATCTGAATTCGTTGTGTTTTTTCTTATGGGAATGAGCTGAAGTGGTCTCTATGAGAGATGTGGCTAGTGGCTTATAACTTATTTTTTTGTTACCTTGAAATTAAAATAGAAATCGCTATGTGAAGTTCTATATTTTTGATGAAATTCTAATTTATGAGTCCATTAGCTTTTTAAGTTTTTCATTATATATATTATTGAACATGAGATTGCATTAAGATTGGTTCTTCATGTGTGTCAAAACTGTGTATAGTATGTTCCAATTCCTTTTCTTCGTAGATGTCTAATTGCTTTTATGTTTTAACGATTTTATAATTGTCTACAATCAGTAACATTTTCATCAACTATGCTATCCATGAAGCACTTACATTTATCTCTTGTTGGAAATTTAAAAAAAAAAAGAAGAAAAAACGTATATAATGGGATGTTCGAAGCTTAAATTATATTTAATTGAAGTCACAGGCATAGATCAAATCACAAATTTGCTACTTTGGATTCTATACTCTGTTGAAGGAATATTTGTTAGTCTGAATGCTTCTGAATAGCTTTCCATGTCCTATTGTTATGGATTGTAGGATGATATGACAATGTTAGATCTAGTAGACCTCCTCGTTTAGCCGGTGAAGATGCGTGCAGGAGAAATTGAACCTGAAGTGTCTAATAGAGTAATATGCGAATGAACCTGAAAGTTCAAGATCTCAGGTAATCTCAATTTCATTTAAAAGAGTATTTTCAGACTTACATTTCTAATTTTCTTCTTTCATATTTCTGAAAGGAAGTTTTTTTCACTATCTAGTTTAAGAATTAGTTTTACCAAAAATGGTAAATTTTATAAATTTCAGTACCAACTGTTACAATGTACAAGTACAATGCATTACAAATTTATTCCCAACTTCATGAATCCACTACTGATCAACATTTGGTGGCCGGTGTGTTCAAATATATTCTAGCTACATGTATTATAACCTTCTGTGCAACTTGTAGTGGTGTACTCCTCTTTGGCCTTAGGACTTGATCTCGTCTCTATTTGGCATATAGACTTGCATTTCTTTCTCCCCATATTTGGTGTGCCATAGTCCCTTATGTAATGATAAGAAGCTTTTTGGCCTTAGGACTTGATCTCGTCTCTTTTTATTTCCTGACCCCCGCTGCAAGAGTTGTGAAGCCTCTCCTCCATCCTACCCTTTTCATCACTGAAGAATGTATTTGTTTACTATATGGACAATGGAGAAATAGATTTGATTGGGTTTCCATTTGTCCTATACACCATATGCATTCCTTGCAATCTTCACTCCACGATCTATCCATTGTTAGAAGCCTTCCTCTTTGCAATAACCATAGTCTCACACTCTGCTTCCTTAATTAGAAGGTGTTTGCTCCATATTTTTTGTCAATGAAAGATGGTGGTTCTTCTTCTGATGATATGATGCACTGGTATACTTTGCTACAGCACAATTTGCTTTGCATGATACACGATCTCATAGCTAGCTGAGCCTTTCTTTGGTCACCAAGAATTCGAACAAGTCTATCCCTTACTTTCAACAAACATCTCCATTCGTAATAATTGCATACTCCCAGGGCTAAATCCCATAGTCCGTACTGTCGAAGATATATAGCATGCACCCACCTCACCCATAGGGATTCTACACTAGAAAGAATATCTCATAATACTCCACAAAATTACATCATTCCAATCTTTAAGATCTTTCAAACCTTAATCCTCCCGAATTCTTAGGCTGCATTAGATCTTTCCACCCCACAAGACTCATCTTAGATCCCCATAGAAAGTGTCTTAATATTCTTTCTATTCTTTGAATTACTGCAGCAGGTAATCTGACATTAGCACACCAGAATGTTATTACTCCAAATAGTACCAGATTGAATGAGTTCATTCCATCCTGCATAGGATACTAATTTTGAAGCCTAGGACGCTATAAGTTTGTTGATTTGTTAGATCAGTGGTGAAAAATCCTCCGCATTTAATCTTTTGCTGCTGAGAGGTATCCCCTAATCGGAAGACTTTCTACCTCAATAGGTTAGTTTTTTGTCGGTCTTCTAATTGGATTTGGAATTAGGAACTTTGGATCTCAATTGTATTTTTATCACTAATTGTATTAGGATCACAAACTTAATTTATTTCACTGTGAACAAATGTATTTTCTGTATTATGCTAGGATAAATGTTAGTCTAATCCTGTAAGAAGTTTTAGATTTCACATGTTAATTGTTATTGTTGCTACTTCGTATATGCTGGGATAAATGATACCATCTATATTCCTATTATAGATTGAGAACTTGTAGAGTGAGATTAAAGAAAAGCGAAAGCAAAAGAGAATATTAGAACAATTGAGAGTGATTAAGCCTATGTGGCTACCACATTAATATAAGGAATGTAGTAGGCTGCTCATTGTTGCTAATTATTCGTCTAAATCCGGGGTGCTAGGAAATTATTTGTATAAATTTTGATGATACCAATATGAACGTGATAGGATTAGAAGCGGCTAAACTTTTGTCGTATAGTAGGTTCGAGTGGAAGAGTTCACATTAATAGTGAAGAGTTCAAGACAGAGAAAATGCTGAAGAGAAATCCACATAAGAAAGATTAGACAACTGGTATTATGATGCATCGATCTAAATAAGTGGCATGTAAATACTAGATGTAAATCATTGTTAAATAGGGGATCGATGTGCACCATGAACCGAAATCACTTTTTTATTTTTGTTGGGAAAACCAACAATAACAAGAGATCATTTTATTCATAACAAAAGGTGGAGTTAGATTCATGAATAGAAGCAACTTATTAAGAAAGGTACATAGGTCCTTGCAAATAGTTTGTTCAAGTGAACTGGTGTGCTGGGTTGACGATCATCATACACATGAGCCAAGAGATCTCTATAGTCCATTGAGATGGTGAAGGAATCATACGCCTTCCCATCACTGCTCTTCTTTTATACTTGAAAAGAATATAGTTGTGGTTTCGTAATTGTGATCCTTGTAAATATTCTATTCTGTCTCCATAGTTGGGAAACCAGATTAGTGGCTTCCTCCGCCACCAACCACCACATGGATCGTCTCTTACACTGTCCCCAAAAAATGGGATTTACCCGTTTCTCATTTATTTAAAGCAATACATTGTCAATGAGTAAATGTTCCCTCCAACCCACAATATTATTTACACTTTTCTAATTTGTTCGTTCTATATAATCGTTCATTGCTTAAACACTTTAATTCAAAATCTCAAAAGAATACGTTAATTTCAAAATTTTCATCCTTTAAAATACATGTAATATACTTTATAATATTATTTTTAATTTAAAAACGTTAAAAATTTCCCAAAGACTCACTAATTAAAGTTAATAAGCTTAATTTTATATTTTTAAACAACTTGAAATAATAAAGTCAAACGATATTATGGGGGCGAGGGTATAACATATATGCATGGACTCTAAAAGGAAAAAAACCAATGACATGATTAGGGCTTTTCACCACCTTCTCCATCTACTTATGATTAGGGGTGAGTATTCGGTCGGTTCGGTCGGATTTTGTATATTTTTGGGCCGAACCGAACAAATTGAATTTCTATTTCCATCCACCGAAACTGAACAGAGGTTTGAAGTTATCGAACTGACCGAACCGAAATTATTATTTTGATTTTTTCAATTTTTTCGAGTTATTTTAAATTTTCCAATACACATGCTAAATAAACATTTTTTTATGGTCAGAATAGTATTAATATCCAATTGTAAAACAACTAAATCTATCAATCTAACAACTAGCCTGCTAACAATACTCATAATAAGTCACAAAATCATATTTCATCCATTCAATCCCACAATAAAATAAAATAACATACACCAATAAACAAATCAATACGAATAGCCTTAAGAGAGCAAAACCAAGATTCAACATTTAAGACAACAAACTCAAATTTAAAAATAAACTATAAGATAGATCATTCCAGTCAACACATAGCAAATCTGCAACTGAAAACTTCTCAGTGAAAAGTTATCCTTCCCTTCACCACCATAGATAACTGCAATCAAGATAACATCATAAAAAATACAATAAAAATAAAGAAAGAAATAAAAATAGAATTACATTTAGTATGATAGTATTTACCTTCCAACAGTGTAATTAAACTTTGGGGTGTGACTCCATCATTAAGGATCAGTAGAAGGTTCAAAAGCCACACCCTGTAAACCTACAAAAAAAAATTAACAAATAACATGTACAAAGCTAAGAAGATATAAAAATGATTAATAAAATTGAAAACTTAAACACATGTTTACTACCTTTCTCAAGATCCTCAATGTCATGCAAATTTTCTTCAACATTGACAGGAGAAGAGGATTTACGAAGCCAATGTTGAGCACATATAAGAGATTGCACTATTTTAGGAGTGTTCACTTTCCACCATGCAAGAATGTCAAATTTTGCTACATCTTCTTCACTTTCTTCATTAAGATACTTATTCACCTCAAACTTGCTACTTCTCACACCCTTCGCCCCAGATTTGAATTTTTTATATTCATTTTGCACCAATATTCTCACCTTCATAGTTGGATCATCTATATCCATCTCACTGCTTTGTTCAACTGTACCAACTTTCCCACTTGGATTGTCTGGCATTATTTCCTTTTTATACTCCTCATACAAAGAAAACAATAGGACTTTCACTTCACTTCCCATTTACAAACCCAAATCACCCTCGTACAAATTTAAAAGTGCAAATTGTACCCAATCAAACTTATAACGAGGATCAAGAACCACAACAACAAATATAACTTTATTCTTTTTTTTTTGGATCTCCCCAATACTTATCATACTTCACCCTCATTCTTTGTGCCATAGTACGTAGATTTATATAATCACCACTAGTCCACTCTTTCAACAAACAATTAACCATATAGATTTCATGAAAAAACAAGTTGGATGTGACATATTTAGAACCTGATATCCTAACAGTAAGATCATAGAACACTTGCAAGAAAGTCAACAGCCTTCTAGCATTTTGGCAGTCATCCTTAGTGGGCACACCAACATCAGTGTCAAGCTCAATCTTAAAGTTTAAATCTTGCAAATCATATCTACTAAATGCCTTTTCAAATTTTTGAGCCGACTCCAACATCAAATAAGTTGAGTTCCACCTAGTAGGAACATCTAGACACAACAAGCTCTTGCTTTTCATTTTTTCATGTTCAACACATTCTTTAAATATTCTCAAACGAGCAGGAGACTACGCACAATTCATTTGCTCTTTCAAGTAATCCATTGCAGCATCATTGGAAGAGGCATTATCAACAGTAATCGTAAAAACTCCATCAATCTCCCATTCATTTAAGCACTTTTCAATTTCCCAACCAATATCTTTACCTTTGTAACTAGTAATCGTGCAAAAATTTAAAATCTTTTTATGAAACTTCCAATCACTATCAATAAAGTGGGCTGTCAAACACATATAGTTAATTCTTTGCATAGATGACCATGTGTCTGTGATAAGACAAACCCTTTGGTTAGAAGATTTCAGTATTGCTTTCAATAAGTTCTTTTCATCCACATAAAATTGAAAGCAATCACGTGACACAGTCCATCTAGAAGACAACTGAAAATTAGGTCCACAAGTCACTGCATTGTAATTTCTAAACCCCTCATTTTCAACAAATTTGAAAGGCAACTCATCAACAATTATCATAAGAGCTAAAGCTTTCCTAGCTTCATTTTTGTCAAATTTCCAAGTACTCAAAGTGCTTCCCTCCCCCGAGTTTGGTTGCAAATTTAACAATAATTGTCCCGTTCCTACACTACCAGGAATATTTGGGCATACAGTCATATGAGAGAGAAGAGATGTGATACAATTTCTTCTAGAATCGCTATGGAACTCCCTCTTACAATGGAGGCATCGAATCTTCATCTCATTTTCTTCACTTACGAACTCCTCGAAATGATCCCAAGCAGGTGATCTTTTTACCATTGGTTTTCTTTTCTTTGCCTTAGGTTTATTTGAACTTGAAGAATGAATTGATTGAGTGTTACCTCCATGTGTGTTTCCTTGATTAGACATCTCTGTTTTAAAAAAATTATAGTCAGAAAATGCAAATAATTTCAATCAACTCACAAAATTCATTGAAAAACTCCCACTAATTAAAAGTTCATTCAAGGACAGAAATTAAAAGGGGACCAACCAAAGTTCAATCTATCGCAATATCAACAAAGTCCAGCACACAAACAATTTATAATCAATCCGTTCAATCCAAAGCACAGTAAGAAGTCTGATGCAGTGGAAGTGAAATGTAAGACCAAAAAAGAGCATCAAGAAAAAGAGGTGTTACCTATGGCAGAGCAAAAGATGGTGGGATGAGAACAAAAGATAACCCATCTACTCTACCTGCTTCAACGGTGGGATGAGAACAAAAGATAACCAATCTCACCTACTTCAATTACTAAATTTTTAAATGCAATCCAACATATGCTCTCTACTCTACCTGCTTCACATGATGAAGACTTTAAGAAACATAAGTAAGAGGAAATATATATAAACTAATTATATATAGTCATTACTACCTTAAAGGGGCCGGTTTCTTATTTTAAAAGATATATATTCCCCCGTCCCACTCAAATGGTTCATTTTTGTCATTTTGGTCGTCCCATTCAAAAGGTCCCCTTTCATTTTTTATACATATATGAGACTCACACACTCTCTCTAATACAATTAAAATATGGGGCTCATACTCCCACTAATACAACAACCCACTATACATTAAATAATAATACACCTTAATCCACGTGCCAAAAAGTAAAAATAGCCCCTTGGGCGTGACGGATATACTCTTTTATTCCTTTTGTTTTTTAATCCATTATTTTAGTCAATAAACGAATGAAACCTTCTTGGAAATAAATTCATGTAATGTTGGGATATCTTAACTGCCACAAGAACATGCTTGTCACTTCATTAGGTATAGTGTGTAGTTTAATTAAGCAAAATTTTCCGTGGAGTATTATTCACACATTAATTCGAAAGAAAATTAGTACTTCCTCGCTTATGAATTTGCACACTAACTTTTTTACAGATATCAAGAGAAATATATATATATATATTTTTTGACATTTTGATGGATTTGATATTTTTAGGCAATACATAATTAAACTTTAAAGTCATTTATATTAAAAATGAATAATAATTTAAAAATTAAATATTATTTTTGCTCTGGGAGTTGTGATGTAGAGTGACATTTCTTTTTATGAACACTTCATAAAATGGACAAGAATAAAAGTGTGAACATAGTAATAATAGAATAAAATGGGGTGGAATGCTTCATTTTGAGTTATAATTCTGAAAATAATTGTTACTTCGTGCTCAAGTTGAGTAGATGATCAATTAGACAATTATACTCCCTCCTTACCCTCTGATTGTAAAAAGTATGTATTTATTTTTCCATTTTATTTCATTTCACAAAGTATGTATTCTTCTTTAAAAAAAATATAAACTCACACTCATTAATTAATACAATTAACATATGAAACTCATATACTCCACTAATATAATTATACACATTAAAATAATATTCCAACATAAAAAAATACTAAAAACTGTAATTGCTTTATACTCCACTTAACATGTTATTCTCTTTCTCATACATTAATTATGCACGTATTGTAATAGTATCTCGAAAATTTCTAATATGATCAGAAATCATGATAATTGTTCTTTCTTAAATTTTGAGCCGATTAATTTTAATGGTACACTTATAAAACTCAAAATTTCAAGTAGAAACGAATTTCATTATTTATAAGCAAAATTAAAATTTCTTTTCAATTCTAACTTAATCCCTCTATAAATTATATCTATTCTCATCCAAAAATTATGAAATTTTAATAAAATTCATTTGCTTTTTTGTAAAGCATGTGTTTGTATATTAGAGTTTTCGAATTTGGAAGATGTCTAAACGTTGTACTAGTTTTAATTGTTTTAGGAAATTAGATCCTTATATATATATTCTTTTGCGAAGCCACCAAGAATAGAAATCCAGCTAACGATAATAAATGAACAACCTTGGAGTGAGAATATGGATTTTAATTTGTGTATGAATTTCCTTTTTCCCCCACAATGATTATGAGGATGTAAAAAGAAATGTTTCTTTTTCTTAGTAGTTGAGTAGCTTTACAACCCACAACCCCAATGAATGTCCAAGAGTAATGTAGCTAGTGCAGCAACTCCATATATCTCAATCTCCCCCTCTCCTAGACTATATAAGTAAGTAAACATGTACCATCTGAAAACAACACATTTCTTTCACTTACACCAACACTCTACCCTCCATATATATACTACTATTAGGCCTTGGTTTTGAGAGAGAGGAGAAATTAAGGAGGAGAAATGGGGAGCATTAAGAATGGTGGTGGGTTGGCAATGGTGATGATGGTGTTGGTGTGCGGCTGTTGTATGGTTGGAGGAGTCGGTGCGGCGGTGTTCACGGTGGGGGACGCCACTGGTTGGGCTATCGGAGCTGACTACTCCTCCTGGGCTTCCGACAAGACCTTTGCTGTTGGTGACTCCCTCGGTAAATACCTTTATTTTTCCCCGATCTCTCTTTAGTTTTTTGAAAAAATAATTTCATACACTAATAAATACGCTATTTACATTAACATAGTACTCCGTATATTATTTTTGACGTGAAAGAAGACAATAATGCAAAGATATATTTAGCACAGCGGAAACACTAAGCTCCCAATAATCTATATCAATGCTTCAAACCTTCCACTTCCTTAGAATAGGGCAAAAACCATAACTAAATAAATATGCAAGAAATATGTGAAATTAACACCAACGATTTTAACGTGGAAAACCCCTCAAGTTGAGGGTAAAAACCACGGGACCCAGTCCAAGAAATAATCCACTAATCAAGTAAGAGTTACACAGTCCAATCTCTCTATTAATAATAGAGGAATACCACAGAATCACCAGAAATAGCCTCAAGAGAATCCCTCTTGGAATGAAAGACAACAATGAAAGAAAAGAGAATAAAATAGCACAAATAGAATACGTGTCACCCAATTCTACGAAATAGCACAAATAGAATCCCTCTTGGAGATGTTTCTACGAAATTCACTCCGATCAATGTGTAGAGAACGTCACCACGAACTCCCCCTTGAAATTTGAAGTGAAACGGTGAAGAAACGGACCTCCAAATTGAGTAGCTTCTCCAAACCCTACTCTCCCTCTTTCCTTCCCCTGCTTCTCTCTCTGTATCTTTTCTGCTCTTTCTACTTCTGGTTTTTCAAAAAAACACGTTGAGGCAGCTTTTGGATGTTTTAATCCATCAACTCATGTGTAATTGGGCCAATTTAATTAATGTGGACCATTAATTAATCATGTTGGGCTTCTTTTAAATTCCTTCATGGGCCAACTATATTGGGGCAAGCCCAACAATCTCCCCCTCCCCAAATAGTTGGATGCAACATCACACCTATCTCGAGCTCATGCCGGCTAATCCGGCACACAATTCATGCTTCTCGCGGGTAACGACTTTAGTCATCATATCCGCGGGATTATTGTCAGTGTGAATTTTTTCCAGCTTCATAAGCTGCTTCTCCAGTACCATTCTGAGCCAATGATACCTCACATCAATATGCTTCGTCCGAGCATGATACATGGAATTCTTGCTCAAGTCTATAGCACTCTGACTATCACAGAATACTATATACTCATCCTGTTTTAATCCTAAATCCTGGAAAAGTCTTTTAATCCACATCATTTCTTTTCCAGCTTCATTTGCTGCAATATACTCTGCTTCTGTAGTAGATAAGGCAACACACTTCTGCAACTTTGATTGCCATGAGATAGCTCCCCCTGCAAATGTAAATAAGTAGTCTGAAGTTGATTTTCTCCCCCTTCAAGTTTTGGCTTTGAACCTCCAAAACTCAAACATAATTTTGAAGTCCCTCTCAAATATCTGAAGATCCACTTCACAACTTCTCAATGTTCTTTCCCAGGATTGGAAAGAAATCTGCTCACCAAGCTAACAGCTTGAGCAATATCTGACCTCGTGCATACCATGGCATACATCAAAGAACCAACTGCAGAGGAGTAAGGTATTGTTGCCATCTCATTCTTCTGATCTTTGGTTGTGGGACACGATCCTTTACTCAATTTGAAGTGATTAGCAAGTGGCGTGGACACGGGTTTAGCATGCTTCATGTTAAACCTCTCAAGCACCTTCTCAATATACTTCTCCTGTGACAACCACAATCTTCCCGCCTTTCTGTCACGAAGAATCTCCATTCCTAATATCTGCTTCGTTGAACCCAAATCTTTCATGTCAAAAGATTTAGACATCTCTTCCTTCAACCTGCTAATCATCACAATATTCTTTCCCACAATCAACATATCATCAACATAAGCAGCAAAATAATAAAATTACCATCCGGGAAGTGTTTGACATAAACACAATGATCTGCCTCCGTTCTTCTATAACTCTGGCTAGCCATAAAAGAATCAAACCTTTTATACCACTGTCTTGAGGCTTGCTTCAAGCCATACAAACTTTTCCTCAGTTTGCAAACCAAGTGCTCCTGCCCTTTAACCTCAAATCCTTCCGGCTGGTTCATGTAAATCTGTTCATTCAATTCTCCATGCAAGAATGCTGTTCGAACATCAAGTTGTTCAATCTCAATGTCCAAGCTAGCTGCCAGTCCCAAGACAATACGGATGGATGTCATCTTCACTACCAGTGAAAATATCTCATCAAAGTCTACTCCTTTCTTCTGAGTAAATCCCTTGACAACCAATCTTGCCTTGTGTCTCACTATCTTATCTCCATCTTTCTTTAGCTTGAAAACCCACTTGTTCCTTAGAACTCTCTTGCCTTTCGGAAGCTCAACCAAATCATAAGTTTCATTTTTATGCAAAGAACTCATCTCTTCTTGCATTGCCTCAAACCACTGATTCTTGTCTTTCATAGACTGTACTTCTTGGAAAGTCTCCGGCTCTCCATCATCAGTGATCAATGCCCACTCTGAACTCGGATATAGTGTATTTGGTCTCCGGCTTCTCACAGGTCTTTCACCCTGCTCACCTGAATTTTCTGGTGGTACATGTTGTATTTCTTGTTCCACGTTGTCTGTATCTGGCTCAATTGCTATCTGCTCACCATCTTCAGTCTCAGCTTCATTTTCATTTTCAGCTTCTTCTCCACCATCTCTAGCATCAATGGTAGGAATCTTATCTGGTGTTAAATCAACTACACCTGTAGGCATCTGTGTAGTGCTCTTCCCCCTTTTCAAATCTTCCATGATTTCATTTTCATGAAAGATGACATCTCTGCTTCTGATAATAGTCCTCTTCTCTGAATCCCATAATCTGTATCCGAACTCCTCATCTCCATAGCCAACAAATATACAAGGTATAGATTTGCTATCCAGCTTGCTTCTTTGCTCCTTCGGTATATGCATAAAAGCCTTGCATCCGAACACCTTCAAGTGGGAATATGAGACATCTTTCCCACTCCACGCCCTCTCCGGAATATCACCTTCCAAAGGAACTGACGGGGATCTGTTGATCAAGTAGCAAGCAGTCAACACGGCTTCACCCCAAAAAGATTTTGGGAGTTTAGCCAACCTTAGCATACATCTAACTTTCTCCATAATGGTTTTGTTCATTCTTTCTGCTACACCATTATGCTGAGGAGTACCGGGCTCTGTTTTCTCATGTCTCACACCATGTCGAGCACAATATTCTTTGAACTCTCTGGAAGTGTATTCACCACCATTATCAGTTCTCAGACACTTTAGAAGCTTTCCTGTCTGTCTTTCAACCATGGTGTGGAACTTTTGAAAAATCTGAAATACTTCACTCTTGTTCTTCAAAAAATACACCCAAACTTTGCGTGAAGCATCATCGATGAAAGTGAGGAAATATTTATTTCCACCTAGGGACTCCACCACGAGAGGACCACAAACATCAGAATGTATTAGTTCCAATACGTCATTCTTTCGTTTAAAATTTGAATGAAAAGAAATTCTAGTTTGTTTACCAAATAAACAATAATCACAAGGGTTAAGTGACTTACCTTGTGTAGTGGGGATCAGAGACTTCTTGGCTAGGATTTGCAATCCTTTCTCACTCATATGCCCAAGTCTGTTGTGCCACAAGTTCGGGGAAGAATCATCAACAGCTGCTAACAACTGGTCTCGAGCAATCTAGAGCTTTGTCCTGTAAAGTGTACAACAAAGCTTCCCTTTGCCAACCAACAAAGAACCTTTGATTAGCCTCCAATTGCCATTTGCAAATTTCTGCTCGAATCCTTCTTTGTCAAGTACATTAACAGCAATCAAGTTGTGGCGCAACTGCGGGATATGTCTCACATTTTTCAATGTCAACGAGTAACCCAATTCAGTCTCAACAACCATGTCACCAATACCGACAACTGGTGCAACACTCTTGTTCCCCATGAACAAGTGCCCAAAGTCTCCTGCTTTGTAGCTTGTAAACAACTCTCTCTTTGGAGCACAGTGATGAGAAGCACCCGAATCAACGATCCACTCTACATCGGGATCCTCTACATGACAACACTCATCACTGACACAAACTACAGTCTGATCATCATCGGAATGTGTGGCAATGGCTGCCGTGTTCTTATCCTCTGATTTCTTCTGATTTCCCTCTTTCTTCTCTTTCCAGAGTCTACAATTTCTTTTTATGTGATTTGCACCACCACAGTGATGGCACTTGAATTTTTCTTTTGACTTAGACCTGTCTTTGTCTTTTGATTTACCACGGCCTTTATGTCCTATGCTCTTGCTTCTACCTCTATTTTCTATGACAAGTGCCTGTGAAGAACTAGCCCCTACTTCCTTTCTTCTAGTCTCTTCATTGTACATACTTTCTTTGACTGTGTTCAATGTCAACTTTCCATTCGGAGCTGTATTACTGAGTGTCACTACCATAGTCTCCCAGCTATCTGGTAGAGAACTCAACAGAAATAAAGCCTGCACTTCATCATCAAAAACAATTTTCATGGTAGAAAGCTGATTCACCAAGTCTTGAAATACATTCAAGTGCTCTGCCACAGAACTTCCATCTTTATACTTCAAGTTTACTAACTTTCTGATAACAAATGCTTTGTTCTGTGCATTCTTTCTCTCATACAATTCTTGCAATTTTTTCCATAATTCACTTGGGTCAGTCTCCTTAGCCACGTGATGAAAAACACTGATATCTACCCATTGCCTGATTGTACCAATTGTTTTTCTACTAAGCTTCTCCCATGTTTTATCATCCATGTCATCCGGCTTAGCATCTTTCCCATCAATAGGGTCATACAAATCTTTGCAGTAAAGTAAATCCTCCATCATAGGCTTCCATACTGAATAATTCTCAGCATTAAGCTTAATCATAGAACCACTGCCCTCCATGGTTTCTGCCTAACCTCAGCTCTGATACCACTGACGTGAAAGAAGACAATAATGCAAAGATATATTTAGCACAGCGGAAACACTAAGCTCCCAATAATCTATATCAATGCTTCAAACCTTCCACTTCCTTAGAATAGGGCAAAAACCATAACTAAATAAATATGCAAGAAATATGTGAAATTAACACCAACGATTTTAACGTGGAAAACCCCTCAAGTTGAGGGTAAAAACCACGGGACCCAGTCCAAGAAATAATCCACTAATCAAGTAAGAGTTACACAGTCCAATCTCTCTATTAATAATAGAGGAATACCACAGAATCACCAGAAATAGCCTCAAGAGAATCCCTCTTGGAATGCAAGACAACAATGAAAGAAAAGAGAATAAAATAGCACAAATAGAATACATGTCACCCAATTCTCATTTGCACCCTTGGAGATGTTTCTACGAAATTCACTCCGATCAATGTGTAGAGAACGTCACCACGAACTCACCCTTGAAATTTGAAGTGAAACGGTGAAGAAACGGACCTCCAAATTGAGTAGCTTCTCCAAACCCTACTCTCCCTCTTTCCTTCCCCTGCTTCTCTCTCTGTATCTTTTCTGCTCTTTCTACTTCTGGTTTTTCAAAAAAACACGTTGAGGCAGCTTTTGGATGTTTTAATCCATCAACCCATGTGTAATTGGGCCAATTTAATTAATGTGGACCATTAATTAATCATGTTGGGCTTCTTTTAAATTCCTTCATGGGCCAACTATATTGGGGCAAGCCCAACAATTTTGACCAATTAATTGATGGCAGTTAAACAATATAAACCTTATATTTTTATGTACGTAAAAGGATAACATAAAGTTATGTTATTCTAAAATATTAGTTGCATGCGTGTTCATCATTTTCTGAAAGATGAAATCTGAGTATATATTTTTATTGAATGCCTAAAATTGATAAAATAAATGCCTTTAGGGAGGAGAGAGTATTTTTGTTTCTTGTTATTAGCATTTTAGCATTTTAAATAAGCTAATTAATATTGGAAGCTAGTGTTATTACTCTTTAAATTTTCTACCACCTAGAATTACAGGTATAATTGATATATTAATGGTTCACTTTTGGATGTTTGACATATAAAAAAGGGAAATAAATTATACACTGAAAAAAAAAATCCTTGAGGGCAATAGTTAAATTTTCTCAACATCCTACACTTCAATAACATTAGAGTATATAGGAGATAAAATTTAAATGTAAACTTTTTAGTGCGGTGCACTAATTAATAAAATGTAATTATTGTAGCGGAATTGGATAATATTTGTTATAAAAAAATCTGATAAGTTTGAACGTTTTGGGAATTTTTTTAGTGCGCATTAAAATTTATAAACAAATGATATCTTAAACATGAACTCGTATATGTAGGTGTGGATAAGGAAAGGGAATCGAATGATGATTTAACAATGGCCCATTTGATGTGATGTATCACATGTTATTGATTATTAAAGTAACCACAGAACATCAAATTATACCTAAAAAATAAATTCTTTTACTTTAATTAATTTCATTCTCTTATGTTAATAATACCATTAATAATATAAAAAATATCTTAGGAAAAAGTATCAACTTTTTCAATTTTTTTTTCACTTTAAAAATATCAATTACCTCAATGTGAAGACCCCACATTACAAGTTATATCAATTAAAAAATAAGTGTACTATAGTCAAATTTATTATTAAAAACTACCCACTATAAGATTTTTTCATTTTTTTTCCTTCAGACAGAGTATTATATTTAAAACAATAGTAATCTTTTAATCGAAATTATAATGAATAAAAGAAATTCATAGCAACCGTGTACATTAAAAAATAAAAAAATGTTGGTGTACCAAATGTTAAAACATTTGATACTAAAAGAAACGCACGGTTATTTCAGCGTTTAACTATCCACCGGGACACTCCGTGGATGAAGTGACTGAAAATGACTACAAGACATGCACCGCCGGCAACGCCATCGCATCTGACAGCAGCGGCGCCACCACCGTCACTCTCAAGACCACCGGCCCACATTACTTCATATGTGTTGTCCCCGGCCACTGTGGCGGTGGAATGAAACTCGCTGTCACTGTAGCTGCAGCAGCTGGCACAACAACATCACCGGCCACCACTGCTCCTTCGTCAACCACCACCACTCCTCTGGGACCTCCTATGGTCGTGCCGACTCCTCCAGCAGGGACCATGACTGAACCATACTCCTCTTCACAAAGGGTGTCACCATCTGTGGCTGCACTCTTTGCCTTTTGCTTTTATGTAGGTTTTAAGTATTTGGTTTGAGAATGTTGGCTTTGTATGACCAGGGTAGAGGCGGTGCTTAATTTCTCGTTCCATCTTTGGAGCTTGCTCTTTGATTCATGTTATGATATGTTAATTGCTGTTTATTTTTAATGGCATTTTATTAATTTTCATGGTTGTGGCTTTCTCAAGATTTAGACAGTAAGTTCGTTAATTTTGATGTGGAATTTATTTAAGGGTAGGTATTGCGTGATACCGTCTTATCTTATGTGACATCATTTTATAATTTTTAAAATAATTATTATTTTTGCTATAAAATGTTATTACTTTCGTTATAAAATGTTATCACTTTTCATTTATACTATAAATTATTCATGAAATAGCATTATCACTTTTTATTAATTTAATATCACATTTCATTATAAAAGTTCTTATTCTCTATCCGTCTCACGTAAATTCTTACATGAGATGATCTCACACAAGTCTTTCTTATTAAATATAGTTCTGTTCGATTCCAAGCCTCAAGAACCAATAAAGTTGTAACTAACGGATACGTAAGTTCTTACGTGAGATTGTCTCAAACAAGTCTTTCTTATTGAATATAGTTCTGTTGGATTCCAAGCCCCAGAACCAATAAAGCAGTAACTAACCAATAAGAAAAAGATAAGTTAACATATGAAACAGATATGTTAGTCGTGTTTGTGAAGATATGTTAAGAGTTTCAGAAGATAGAACACAATTAAAACGTTCATTTTAATGTTACAATTCAAACGTTCACTTTTTATGTTAAAATTCTAATGTTAATTTTTTTAAATTCAACGAATATATTGATCAGTGAAAATGATGAATATGTTGCAGTGGTGATGAATATGTTGCAATGGTTGTGTATTTATGAATAGAGTATGTCTTGTGTGAGACCATTTAACACTTTTTAAAATAGTTATCATTTTTACTATAAAATGTTATCACTTTTAATTTATTTTACTATAAAATGTTCATGATATAATATTATCAATTTTCATTAATTTAGTATCACTTTATATCATAAAAGTTATCACTTTCTGACTGTCTCACATAAGTCTTTACGTGAGACGGCATCACAAAAGTCTTTGCCTTAATGCATACTCCCTTCGTCCCGCGCAAATAGGATCATTTTACTATATTGGACGTCTTATCCAAATTACACAATTTTTCTCTTTTAGTAAAAATGATCCACCAATGGTCTACCACTACCCATCACATCTCTTTAATACATCTACCCACTTTACAGAATAAAATAATAATACTCTTTAATCTACGTGCAAAAAACAAATACACCTCCGTGCCGGGACGGAGGAGTACATATTATATGTATTAAAAATTTTATTTCAATATTAAAAGTGACGGGCCCACCACAAATCCTTTCTCACTCACTTGTTGTGCACGTTAAATGCAGTCTTCAGTCTTCATGGGAGTGTTCCCCCACATCTCATTTATTATTATTATTATTTTAATAGCAATGAACCTACTTCATTTTGTTGAACTGTGAGAGTACTGTTGGAGAGAGAAATATGGGTTTAAACCAACACCCACATTCAATAATTTAAATACTTTTGAGTTTAAACTCAAATTTTAGGCACCAATGCAGGTGCTCTTATGGAGAAGAAGTGTTAGAGAGATAGATTTCATAACTTGATAATTTTTTTGGACTGGTAAAAATTATTACTTTTTATTCACAGGATATATGTCTTTTGTCGCTTTAATAATTGTCACTTTCATGGTAATTTTCATTGGATTGGTGTGTTTATCTTTTATTTAATAAAACATAAGTGATCTCGTTAAACATAATTAGTGGGGGTTTTGATTAATATTTTATAGGTTATTCTTTTCTATTAATTGAAATACTCTTTAAAATGATTTGAGTTACTATGAACAAGCTTTTGAATTACCCTTTATGTTGATTTGTTTAATTATTCTGTTTCGTCAACAACTTTTTAGGTTATTCTTTTGTATTAATTGGATTACTGTTTAAAATGTTTGAGTTATTATATACAAGCTTTTGGATTACAATTTATGTTGATTTGTTTATGTTCTATTCTATTTTATGAATAAGTTTATTTTTTTCTATTAATTAGGTTACTCTTTATAATAAATTAGATTACCTCTCGATTTGTGACTCTAATTTTCTAGATAATTAAAGGGTGCACTAATAAGAGAGAAAAAAAAAATTCTTTTAATCATGTCAATTTTAATTCTAGATTAAGAGAAAACTCAATATTACAATATATATCATTACATGTCACAATAGTACAAGACTTGAAAAACAAAGCTTAGTGTTATAAATCAACACACCATCCATCTCTTATCCCTTACGCATTAATTAACATGAAGTATATAAGAATAACTCATCTTAGCACACCTCCTCCTATTAAATGCATAACTCATTATTATAAAAATTAAATTAATATTTTTATGAGGTCTAAATTATCTTTAATTCATTAAATACACCCTATATATATTTTATATACATGATCAATATCTTTCAACGATCTCTTCCTCATCGCATCAAAACTCAGCTTGTCAAACATTAATGAATCTTTCATTAGATCATTAATGGCCAAAGCGGTTCGTTGGAGCTAGCCCTTCATCCTCTTCCTGCTTCTATTTATGGTTTTTAAATTGAAATTTGGACCCTTTCTGTAGAGCAGCGAAATTGAGAAATTGATGATAGTTGTAAATATATGGATTGAACATAATATACATGTTTGATTGTCAATTTAATGATTTATTAGAGTGAAGGAAATAATAATGTTGGTTGAAACTTTCATTAATGAGGGTTTGAGGGAAGACATATTTAATCAATTTCTTGATTACATATGTATGGTTGGAGTAGATTGTATAAAAATGTCTATTAGAACAGCCCCTCGTCGTGGTGGTCGCAGCCGAGCGCGAAGTTGAGAACAGACCTTGAAGACCAGAACGAGATGGTGTCGGCAGTGAAGTTCTCGACGATGTATGAACCGTCGCCGTATGAAACCTGATAGAGACACACGTCAGTGCGGCAGGCGGAGATCTCGAGCTGCAAGAAATCAGCAAGAGAGTGACGAGAGAGGAAGGAGTGTATTCATCTCGGGCCAAACGGGAAAGAGAAAGAAGCGTAGTTTTCGTGGAAGGCGGAGAGAAGAAGGGAGGATCGAGAATGGAGGGAGAAAGTGGAAATTCAGAAGAATTAATAGGGATAAGGTTTGGATGACAGATATTAGCTGAAGTTTTGAAAAAGAAAAGGATTGTACAGTGGATTTATAATGGTAATAGTGTTAATTTTAAAAGGGTTTATAATAGTAATATTGTTAATTTTTAAAGGGTATATATATTAGAAATTTTAGGGGTTGTATATAATAAAATTAACGAATAAAAAATAAAAAGGGGTGTGTAAGAAATAAAAAAGATATACTTAATAAAGTGGGGTATGGAAATTAATAGTATCACTCTATAAGAAAATAGTAGGATGAGAGAGAAAAATATAGTGGTGATAGTAGATGAGAGTGAAAAAAACATGCAACTCGAGTGCCAGAAAAGAAAGGGAGGGAATCATAGGAGTGAGAGAAGGTCTTTGCCCTTGGCTCAATTAGTGGTACCAGAGGAAGTCATGGGGGGAGAGAGAAGATTAGAAAAAATGAGACAATTTAGGAGTAACTGTGAAAATAGTTTTTGGAGTTGCAGCGTAAGATGGTTAAGAGAGAGAAACATGGCGAGAGTGTATTGTGTGTGAGAGAGAGGGGGAGTGACATGTGTTTGATAGTGTGAAAATTTTAGGAGGAGACAAGAGAGCAGTTTACGTATTTTTAAGAAGAATATATTATCTACAAGATCTGGTCCTACCAATAATGTTAGGACTAAATTGCAATTGAATAAAAGATTGTAATTTTTTTCACACTTAACTCATTAATATATACTCTACACGTCTCATCTTAATAGTTATATTTGTTTTTTACACGTGAATTAAGAAATATATTATTTTAATATGTATTGAGATGAGACATGTAATATTTTAATGTATTGTATGTAGTTGTATTATTATTGTAGGTTGGTCCCATAGAGATATTTGAATTGTTTTGTGTAATCTGGCTCACCTTGTGAAGTGTAATCTGGTTTACCTTGTGAAGAGGTTATCTAGAGCGTAATGAGGCATAATGGGGATTAATACAAAATTATTATCCAACGTTGAATGTGGGAGCAGAATCCTCAAAAGTCGAGTAAGCCCATGAAGTGTGATCCCTCTTTGTATATAGATTCGTTGAATCTGTAGAAGCTTTATTGAACTTAAACGCAGTCAAACCCTCCATAATTGCTGATTAGAGAAATTTACGCCCATCAACAATTAGTCCATCATAATCAATGCCTAACGTCATTATGACTGAGTGGAATGGTGCGCTTATAAATAGAGTCATTCAGCATGCATTCCAACACACCACAAACGAACAAACATCGGCATACACAAAGTATTTGCATCTAGTTACAATCCAGTTCTCCATCTTGCTTAGTTCATTGGAGTTCCAGCGAACGCAGTGTTGCCTCGCCGGAAAGGAAAAGTCATTTTACATTTGGGGAATATCCGCCTAGACCGGAGTACTATCGGAGTGTGTTTCTTCTTGCTGAAAGACATCCAATCATGGCTCGACTTCTACTGACTCTCTCTTGAAGATTCTGTAAGAAAAGTTAGAAGATACATCGCTTCTACTCTTATTTTTTGTATTTTCTTTCTGTAAAATCTTCCTTCTTCATTTCTACCCATATTTTATAACGTGATTGGTTGGTGCACATATAAACCAACAGTCGCAAGAAGAAACACCTAACCTCTGCACCTATCAATCACCATAACAACTGATATGGATATTGACGGACTATCGATCCCAAAAGTGGGTGAAACCTCCAATGTCAATAGGAACTCTGTTGGGACTTATTCCTAATGAGTGATTGTGAATCCTGTTAGGTTTGAATCTTAAGGGATGTATCCTCTAATGGGGATGTCGAGACCATCATGTCTCTTGCTTCAGCAGAGAAACCCGAGAAGTTTGGTGGTGCCAACTTCAAAAGGTAGTAGCAAAAGATACTCTTCTACCTTACCATGCTGAATCCGATAAACTTGTAACGACCACATATTAGTATACATACTACGCACACTCTTATACTCCTTCCGTCCTGTGCTAAGGTGTCTGTTTGCTTTTGCACGTGGATTAATGAGTATTATTATATGTAAAGTGGATAGTTGTATTAGAGGGAAGTTGTGGGCCATATAGTGTATTTTTCTACTAAATAGGGAAAATGAATACTTTTGAAGCAGACGCTAAAAATAGTAAAATGGACACCTTATAAGCGGACGGAGGGAGTATATATATATATATATATATATATATATATATATATATATATATATATATATATATAATTATTTATTTCACTATTTATTTATTATTATTATTATCTTAATTCTGAATTTTGAATTTTAGAGATCACTTCCCCTATTTTTCTCAACTTCCAAACCTCATCCCTTAAAGTTAGGACCAGTCCAACGTGTTCAAGCACTTCTCAACCTATTGAGTCTCATTCTGCGATCTCACCTCACTAAATCAATTCTCTCTTCAATTCTTTCTTTAGTTCTTTCACACTCTAAAGAATCTCTACGTTAATCCAAGCCTCCATCCAGTAGAGAACTATAGAAGAAATTAAAGGTATAATGTTTTACGTTCTCATCGTCAATTTATATTTTTTGAACAAAAATCATCGAGCCCACTTACTCATTAAACTTAATGTTCTAAAGCTCCAATGGTGTGGATTTAACCCATATCGAGAGTTGTTCTCCCTCAACTATTATCCAATCAAGATCCATTGTAGACTTCTTATTCTATGAAAGCTTATTATTATGTGTAGTTATTTAAAGTTTCGGTTATGTACGCAAAATATTTTCTTATCAGATTTAGTTATTCTTATATCTACTGTATTATTGCGTCGGACACCATCCACTCACTACCCACTTGAGGTAACTTAATTTTTTTTAGTAAAAGAAATGTTACGCAGGCAGATATATGATATCAAGTGTTTTGGGTTACTCTTTTTAGTGGAAGAGTAATAAAAGTTGGATGCCATTGAGATTTCCTCCTAGATTTATTTTAATTTATTTATTTATGGGTAGTATGATTTATAAGGATAATGAGAGCAGATTTCTTCCAACCAATTTAAATCTCCATACACATGATATGAATTAGATATGGTCATACTCTTGTCCTAATCTTCGAATTAGGCATATATTCTGCTTATTTCTTTCTTTTTTTTTTAGTTTTCAAACTATTTTACGTACATGTAAATATATTTAATTATTATTACCTTATTAATTTATAGCTATCATATAGATTACTCCCTCCCTCCCATTTAAAGAGGGTCTTTTTTATATTTTGGTCGTTCCATCCAAAGGGTCTCCTTTTCTTTTAAGCTTTAGTTTTAGTTCCTATTGTACGTTTATTTTCTACCTAAAACTAAATATATTTTGACAAAACATAATATATTCGATATCACATCAATTAGGTGTAATATGATCTTATTACATGATCTTGTTATATATATATATATATATATATATATATATATATAAACTTGTGTGCCCTTGGGGCACATCGTCCGTCTTTACAATTTAGTATTAAAGGGTATAAGACCAACACATATATATATATATATATATATATATATATATGTCGTAATTGAACCAATCAACAAGATATGTTTTTAAGAAGATTAAATGAACACAAACTTGAAATTATAAAGCATGAAAGAAAGAAACAATAACACGAGGATGTATAGTTGTTCAGAGAAGAACTCCTACGTCCACTGTGAGTACGAGACTTGATCTTATTGATGATGACGTACAAGATTCAACAGTTCTTATCACTATACAATGCCATAGAAACAATCTGTAAAACTTGAAGAGAAAATACAGAAAAGTGTGTTCAAGTGTATGGGTTGTGGCCTATAAATAAAGAGCCGTGTAGATCCTCAACATTCAAGCTTGCATCCATTTTAAAGCTGGTGTGGCAGGCTCCTCATAACTACCAAGAATCGATCAAATTGATCTCAACTGCTCCAGATATTTGCATCCAAAGTATGCATTAGAAAACTGCCCTATACTTAATTAGCCAATTTTCTATTTCTTGTTGCAACTGCCTTCAACCGTTCAAAACCCTCATACAGTCGATCTGATGTATTAACCAGCTCCTCTAATATTCTCCACACACTTGATACCCCCATGATCCACGTGGCATGACAGCTTAATGGATCAAGTTTATTCTACAAATTCTCCACCTTAAACTTGTATCCATACCATAAAACCTAGTCTGTACTCCACTTACTGTCTTTAAGCCGCAGCACCTGCTATCACCTTACTTACTTGAGTCCTATCAACCCCTTTCACAACTCAAACTTAGCAGCTGGCAGAGCTTTAGTACACAAATCAGCTGGATTTTCCTCTGTTTTAACCTTGCAAACCTTAACTTGCCTTTTATCTTTCATATCTCTTACAAAGTAGAGTTTAACATCTATATGTTTAGTTCTTCCATGATAACCTTGGTGTTTAGACAAATGTATAGCATTTTGGTTATCACAAAAGATACTAACAACATCTTGATGTATTCCAAACTCCCTCAAAATACCACTGATCCATACTGCTTCCTTCACAGCTTCAGTGAGTGCCACAGCTTCGGTTGTAGACAATGCCACCACAGATTGATGAGTTGCCCTCCAACTTATAGTATAGTGTAAACACATAACTAGTGAGAGACTTCCTGAAATCAAGGTTAGCAGCAAAATCTGCATCCAAAACCAGTTAATACATCAGTCTAATCTGATAGTTTTTTAAAGATTAAACATGTATCAGCTGTTCCCTTTATGTATTTCATAGCCCACTTGACTGCCTCCCGATGAACCTTCCCAGGATTTCCCATGAACCTACTTAAGATAATCAAGGTATAAGAAATATCAGGCCTACAACAAACCATTGAATACATAAGAATTCCAACAGCACTTGCATAAGGTATTTTATCTATGTTCTTCCTTTCCTCTGCTGATTTTGCACTATGTTGTAATGAAAGCTTCATCCCTTGTTTAAAAGGATTTATTACCGACTTGTATTGATCCATATTATAACTTTTAAGTACTTTAGTCAGATAACTCTTGGGATGAAGCTTTCAAATTTCCAGCCTTCCTGTTTCTGTCAATCTGCATTCCCAGAATCACCTTGGCCTCCCCTAAGTCCTTTATCTCAAATTTACCCTACAATAGCTTCTTAGTGCTAGAAATTCCATTAGAAGTATTACTTGCAATAAGCATATCATCAACATATAATAACAAATATGTATAATACTCATTATCGTGCATGTAACAGACACAACTGTCATATGCACTCCTAACAAAACCACAGGTAGTAATATACTCATCAAACCTGAGATACAACTGCCTCGGGCTCTACTTCAAGCCATACAATGACTTTAAAGAAGCAGACAAGCCTTAGAATCACCATCTGGAATACTTATCCCTTCCAGTATGTTCATGTATATCTTTTCCTGCAAATGACCATGTAGAAATGCTGTAGTGACATCCATTTGATGGAGTTCTAAGTTAAATTAAGTAACTAAAGACAGTAAAATCCTAATAGAGCAATTTTTAAATCACATGAGAGAATATCTCATTATAATCAATGCCTTCTTTCTGTGAAAAACCCCTAGCCACCAGCCTTGCTTTAAACCTGATTCCTCCTTCCTTGGTTGCAGTAGGTTTCTTTTAGTATATCCATTTGCAACCAACTAATTTCTGACCCTTAGGCTTATCAACTATTTCTCAGGTTTCATTCTTTTTGAGAGATAATAGCTCTTCCTCCATTACAATCATCCATTTTCCACATTCTTTGCAGCTTATAGCTTCAAAGTAGTTCTTTGGTTCATATGCTTCTACCTCAAGAGCATTATACAAGGCAAATGATACCACATCAGCATGTGCATACTTAGCTGGAGTCTGAATTACTCTTCTCTTTCTGTCCCTTGCCAGTTGATAATTACTCAATTCATGATCAGATCCACAAGAGCCTGTATCCACTGTTTCTTCATGCTGACTATCCTGTTGTTCAGATTGCTTATCATCTTACTGATCATCTTTAGCAGAATCTGTGGGCTGATCATGTCCATGTGTTCTGATTTCCCTTTGATGCTCCACCTCAAACTCAGCTCTACCATGCACTGCAGCCTTCCTTATGTCACTATCTTCTTTAAGAGGCATTTTTTCCTCATTAAAGGTGACATCCCTACTTATGAAAAATTTCTGAGTATCCAAGCACCATAATTTGTATCCTTTAACTACACTAAGATACCCCACCAGAATGCACTTTAAGGCCCTAGGCTCCAACTTATCTTGCTTAATATGAGCACAAACAAGACAACCTATAACACTTAACATGCTATAATCTGCAGGCTTACCTGTCCAAGCCTCTTCAGGTGTTTTAAACCCCAAAGTAGTTGATGCACATCTGTTGATTAGGTAAGCTGCAGTAGTTATTAGTTCACCCCAAAAAACTTTTAAGGAAACCTCCACTCAACAACATACACCTTACTCTTTCAAGCAAAGTATGATTCATCCTTTCTGCCAGACCATTTTGCTGAGGTGTGGCTAGAGCTGTTCTATGTCTAAAAATTCCTCTTTCTTTGCAAAATGTGGTGAATTGCTCGAACAGATATTCCAAACCATTATCTGTTCTCAAGTGTTTCAACTTCTTACCAGTGATGTTTTCAACTTCTGACAACCAGTTCTTAATGCTATTGAATGCCTCATCTTTAGACTTTAAGATATATATCCAGACTTTTCTTGAAAAATCATCTATGAAAGATTTGAAATACTTCCCTTCACCCTTAGTAAGATTCTTAGCAGGCCCCCATAAGTCTGAGTGAACATAGTTTAAGACAGCCTTACATGCAATAATATACTAATCAAACTTGAGGTACCACTGTCTTGGGCTCTGCATTAAGCCATATAATGACTTTAGTAGTGACCAAACCTTAGATTAATCAGCATTTTCAACTCCTACTCCTTTCAGAATATTTATGTAAATCTTCTCCTACCAATTACCATGAAGTAAAGTAAAAGTAACATTTGCAAATCTAAATTAAATTGAGTAACTAATGACATTGAACTTCTTATAGAGCAATATTTAATCATATGTGAGAAGATTTTAGTATAATCAACCCCCTCTTTCTATGAGAACCCACTAAAAATAGATTTCTTCTTGAAAATTCACTTGCATCCAACTAATTTATGATTTTTAGGTCTCTGTACTATCTTGCAAGTATTGTTCTATCTTGAATGAAAACCTTTACTTAAAAGGGAAAATTTTACTGTACCTTATTTTTATACACATTTTCTTCTCTATCCTAAATTTAATACTATATCTTTTTATACCTAAATTGACCAAAATACCCTTTACTCGAATATTCGATTAATATATTCGAGTAAAGTGTTAGAGTAAAATAATTTTTACCTGAAAAATTATTAAAAAACATTAATCGAATATATTACTCGAATATATTATTTAAAAAGGATTTATTACTTGAATTCATTATTCAAATGCATTATTTGACTCGAATTCATAACTCGAATGCATTATTTGACTCAAATTCATTACTCAAATGCATTATTTAACTCGAATTCATTACTCGAGTACATTATTTGACTCGAATTCATTACTCGAATACGCTAACTCGAAAAAGATTTTCCTTGAATTTTGACTCGAATATTATTTTTCACTTTACTCGAATATATTACTCGAATAAATTACTCGACTTAATTCGAGTAAATTGTATTTCCGTTAATTAGGGCATTAAAAGATATAATGTAAAATTAGGTTAAAAAAGTAAATTGTTATCTCTTATTGTGCATTGTTATGAATTGCTTCTACTTAAAATTACAATTTAGTCTCAACCATTGAGAGTTTGGCAAAAATAAAATCATATTAAATTTTTTTCGATAAATTGCACACATATAATAAAATTTATATTTTACTCCCTCCGTCTCCCTTAAGGAGATCCCTTTTTCCATTTTGGGTACCACCCAAAGAGTCCTGTTACCTTTTTTACACACATGGGTTCTACGCACACCCACTATTATAATTAAAATATGTGTCCACACTCCCACTAATACAACTACTCACTACACATTAAATAATAATACTACTTAATAGACATGCAAAAAGTAAAAAACCCTCTTTGGATGGAACGAATGGAGTATATTTAAATAAATTTGAAAATATAATATATAACACAGTAAAATTCTGATATAATATTAATTTAATTTAAAAAATATTACTAATGATTAATATATAAAAAATATATTTAAGTCACTAAATTTTATTGTATGAATAAAATTAATTATTTTTAATATTTATGTAGAATTTTTTTTATAGAACCACTAAATATTTAAATTCTTTTAGTTCTTACAATGTGGTATAAATAATAAATTTTTTATAATTAAAAGTTATATTAAATATTTTGTTTTTAAACAATGTTTAAATTTTTTTTAATATTTAAATATTATAAATGATTAATTATTTTTCATATAGAGGATGTAGATATTTTATTCATTTATATATTAATTTGTAGTAATATATTTTTTGTAAATTAAATAATTTAATTATATATATATATATATATATATATATATATATATATATATATATACTAGAATTTTTTTTATTATAGTATTTAAAAGAAAGAAATAACTTTGGTGGAGTGTTCTTTTTCTTTTAATTTTGTGGAACCCGATTTTTTAATGCATACACATCAAATGTTGATGCCTCATCATTCTCTCTCCTCTTTTTCTCTCTCCATTCATCATTCTCTATCCTTTTTCTCTATATAACTAACTTCATCATTCTCTCTCACCACACTTGTTTATCCCAACCATTCTCTCTTCATATACACAACTCACATTGATCTTCAATTCTCTACGGGTTGAAGGTGAATCCTTCTTCTTGACAAAAGCCTCATTACTAGTCTTCTTCTCTGCAAAGAAGTTGGGCTCACCCAAATAAGATTGGGCATTGGAAGAAGAACTCGAAACTCTGGGTGAGGTTACAGAAAATAAGGGCAGGAGTCGGGGCTCCGAATCCCTCAGAGTATTTACCGGACATGGATGCAAATAGAATATTTTTCCTTTATTACCTTGTCCTCACCACCAAGTTCATGTTACTGTCGCCGCAATTAAACGGGTCGGGTATGAGAGGTGTGATTGACTGAGCCCAAGCGACGAGAAATCAAGAATGCTCCCAGAAAGAATCTTCAGTGTTTCGGGTCTGGGGAAGCCTGAGGCAAAACCCAGGATGAGGTTGGGAGCCAATGGACTGATCTTGAAGTTTTGAGGCTATTCTGACGTTCGTAGAGCATGGGAGCAGATTTATCATTTCTTTTCATTAACTGAATAGAGCTTTGGACATGTTTTGGGCGATATATAACTTGCAAGCTTCCTGAGGCCAAGAAATTCTGCAATACTGGGACAAGTAATGCCATGTAAAGTCTTTGCAAAACCATGAAAGAAAGTGCCATGGCGGTCTTCGACATACACTCCAATTGTCACTTTGGAGAGTCGATGTGATATAACTCCATCAAAGAAAACTTTGTAGCAACAGAAAGTCACCCGGCAGAGGATCGGAGGAGATACACTCGGGCCAACTCCTAGCATTATGACAGTCACAAAGAAGTATAGTAGAGTATGTCACAAGAGAATAGAAATCCATTGCTTTGCCAGAAAAATAATTTGCAGTTACGTTGCCACTAGATTGAGTTGCTAATGACAGCAAAGTACTCGTGTAAGTTTGTATCCCCCGAGGATAAAAGATCCCTGAACTAAATATCAAAAAGTGTTTGGGAGAATTGAAAGACAAATTGATGAAGACCAGCAGCTTGGCAAACCCAAGTTGCAAAAGGACAATGAAAAAATAGCTGAACAAGGGATGAGTCAAATCCATCACAAAACGGACATGAATTTCCCATATCGATGCCTCGGCGATAGAAGTTATCAAGAGATGGAAAAGTATTATAGCAACATTTCCACAAGAAATAATGAATTCTATCAGGTATTTTGAGTTTTTAGAGGTGCCTCAGAACTGGATGGGGTCCCAAATGTGAAGAACTTTCTGAGTTTGAAAGGCCCAAATTCATAGGACCCACTATTTAATTTTTTTATACATAATATAACTAAGTATAATACTCTTATATTTTTATTTAAACTATTATATAAATGTTAAATACTCTAAACAAGAAATTATGGTCATACTTAATTTAATTTATTTAAAAAAAAACGTATTCAAACATTAAAAATAAATTTGTATAATAATTAAGACAATGCGTAATAAAAGAAAAAAAATAATTGTTACCAAATTTTTGCCAAATATGTTAAATTAAATCAGCATGAAGTTTGTGGATTATCACGCAGCTTGGAATTCCTTCGAAAATATTCTTGAAATTCTTAATTTGAGCCTTGAATAGGTTGTGCAAGATCATCACCTTCGTCATTTGACCAATTTGTGACCATGTCTCTTTCATCTTCATCAATCATGTTGTGTAAAATAATGCAAGTTAACATTGTGAGTTTCAATCTCTTTTTATACCAAAAATGCGCAACCTGTTCCTCTCACGATTGCTAGACCCCCACATGCTCTTTTGACTTTTTTCTTGCAGCTACTTGTTTTCCTTAAATAATCTCCGTTTTGAATCTTGCAGACATGGAAATGATTTGACAAAAGTTGCCTACTCTGAATAGATTCAATCAGTTAAATAATATCCTTATGTATATTACGTTTCATTAAATGTGTAATTAACAGTGGATGCATTTCCTCGTAAAACATTATTAAATAGAGGAGATTCATACAATACATCAATATCATTACAAAAACCTGCTACTTCAAAAAACGCATGACATATCCATAAATCCTGAGACGCAACTGCTACGAGCACAATCGTAGGTGAGCCATGACCTCTTGTAAATTGACCTTTCCATGCAATAAGATAATTCTTACACTCCCAATGCATACAATCAAGACTACACAACATATTAGGAAACTCATGTTTCTGCTCGTTCATTTGAAAAAATATTGAATGTCGTTATAAGTCGGTCTTCTCTATTGATGATGAGAGTGAAAATTCATGTATTTTTTAATCCGATTTGATAGCTCTTTAAGTGTTTTAATTTCTATTATTTACAAAAATTGTAATGATTTGCTTTTATTGACTGAAAGGTGCTTGAAAGGTATTTTGTTGTGTTAAGATAGGAAAAAAGGGTGAACTTGTGCAACATGTCAAGGAAACACACAACCACATTGAATAATTTTTCTGTATTCAATTATGTGGAAGTCCAAACTGGTTATGTGATATATATTTGGAAATCCACGGAAGAGAGGAACCCGTGGGCGTAAGAATTAATTAAATTAGAGTTTGAATGAAGAAGTTATGCTCAAAACTGTGGAGTCGCGCAAGATGACAGCGGGTGCTCGATGGCAATCAAGCAGTGCTATGATTTCTGCTTTATTCTCATCGATTGAAGCCATTCATTTTTTAGCACCAGGCCTAGAAGATGAGGATTTCAATGTGGAAAGTGCTCGGTACCTACCGAGCGGGAGTTCTGGGAGAGAGAACGAGCACGCTCGACGTCGAGCGACATACCGATCAGACCCACTGGATATCAAGCGACATAAATTTGAAGAACATGTCTGTAACTGTCCCAATCCACGATACATTTGATCCTACTATAAAAAGAAAATTTCTAATCAGAATCATAACCATATGCAACAAAGAATAGATACATCCATTACATCCTCACCTTCACCATCACCCACCTTTCATCCACCATTGGTTTGGAGAGGAATCAAGACAGTGTTACTTACTTGCTCAGAGACGGCGATTAAGGAAGAGGTGTCTAATTCTAGGGTTCTTCCTACTTTGATTTTCCTTTCTACATTAATTAAACTCATGGTTATGGTTCATTTTTCTTTGTGATTTACTTCTGTTATACCATGGACTAAGTCTTTCATTGGTGATGTTAAGGATTTAGACAGTTGAATTATGCGATTTGATTATTTCTAGACTTGGATTTTCAAGTACTGCAAAATATTTATTTCTTTATTGAAGAAACGTTTTGAGACTTTTATAATTGTGTTTTAATTAATATTCCAGTAATCATTTATGAAGTTAGCTCGAATTAATGTTATTAGGAATATTGATTTATGCATGAACGCAAACAGTTTCTATGGCAGTTATAAAGGATTAATCAATGTACCTTTTAATTGATATTTGATAAGGAATAGTAAATATTAGGTAAAGCATCATTACTTGGTATTTGATAAGGAGACGTAGGAATAATTTCTTAGTACCTTATAAAGGGAGATGAAATTAACTACTCATTGAACATAGGAAGGGAGAGGGAATTAACTACTAATTGAACATAGGATTTTCAGCTCATCATAAGTACTAGATAGCACCTGATCATAGTGGTCTAGTTTGGCTCAAAGATCCTCCTATAAAATCTGCAGGATAGTAAATCATAAGTTTAGAGAGTCAGTCACATGTTCAACTGGATTACCTTAGCATTACCAGTTTCTTACGTTAAACACCAAATCATTTTTTCATCTATTTTTAATTTTAATTTTATTTATTTAATGCAAGTAGTTGATAATTAATATTTCAAAACCCCAAAAGATTTGTCTTAAGCTTTATTTGGGATTTATAAGTAGGTCTAGAACTATCTCGTAAGTTTGATAATTTAACTTGGTCACACGTGCACTACAATTGATCCCTTACATTTGAGGGTGAGATTTTGTTTCCATAGAAAAATCAGTGAACAATTGACAACCAAATATTTCAACCCCATTTTGCAAAATTAGAAAAGGCACTTCATTGCAGTTGATTCTCCCATCTGAAGATACTCATCAAGATGGTCGACGCAAACTCGATAAGCTAATTGAGGAATAGCTGCAGTACATTTCTGTAGTGGTGACAAAAATTGTCTCTTTGCAGCAAGGACCCTCTGTTGAAAATAAGGAGACCGACTCTCGAGTACTTCTACTATGTGAATGAACAACTTTCTTCGCATTCAAAATCACTTCTAAATAAGTTATCTTAATACATAGGATTTGTGCAAAAATAATCATGCACAAGTCTTTCATGTCTAGATTCACGATTTCGTTCTAGAAACCTTCTTTTTTGTGGTATCTCAAATTGTTATTGATATGCTTAAGTTGTCACCCTTTATTGATTAACATTAACATGAATTCTTCACCCTACGAATTTGGTCTCTCGTAATTTTTTACTTCATATTCTTGATCACTGGATGAGGCAGATCTGTTATTGTTAGAATATTGAGACATTTTAGGGTGGAAAACTTTGTGTGAGTAGAATAAAATATTGGAGAATGCAACAATTTCATGGATGAAGCACATATATAGCACACTCACATTGCAACTGCTGGTTTTACAATGGCTATATTGCAACGATTAGTTTTTAACAGTCAACTATGAAAAAAAAAACTTATATGTAAAATATTAATTTAATAATACAAAAAAATAATATTTTAAAATAGAAGATTATATTAAACTAGTGAAAATTACAAACGTTAAGGAAAAAAACATTAAGAAAATTCCAAAAATTAGTAATAAACAAATACAATGACTAGTTCTAATTACTTTCCTAGATCCATTTTTTCATAATCTTCTTACATTGTTGCTTGTGTAAGATGAGACGATCTATAGGCATTTTTATGTATGTGCATTAATAGTATAACACTCTTTCATCATGATGTCGCGTGATGAGAGTGAAAATTTATGTATTTTGAGCTCTGATTTCTTGGATAATTGTATATGATTTGGTCTTAAATTGAGACGAATCGAGATGTGCTATTAAGGTCGTTTGAGCTATTTTTGGTAGGAAAAAAGGATAGAAGCTCAGAATCGGAAGGGGAGAATTTTGAAAGCCTATTCGACCAGTAGGAGAGCTGTTGACCAACACTTTTGATCGAATGGTGGTCGAACGAGGTGCTACGAGTTTGTAAGTCTATGGGTATCTTGTTCGAGGTTCATTCAACCAGTTTGGAAGCCGTTCGACCAGGGGCCTTAGTCGAACGGGTGTGCGGGACATTCCAAATTCATACTTTTCAAACCTTCAATATGTGCCAGTGCATGTTTTGACGTGAAAAGCCCATTCAAGGTCCATTGGAAGAGTTTAAAGTAAAAAAAGAATACAATTCACAACCAGAAAGACAACACCCTACACCAGAGCCGTATCCTACCATCATCCATTCCATCCCATCATCTGCCGGAGCTGTGAAGATTTTTCTGTCAAATCAAGAGGAGAACTGAGAGGAAGATTCAAGACAGAGAAGGAGGATTTATCTCATTTCTTAATCTTGTTTTGTAATTTTCCAGACTATAGGTAAGATCTATCCAACTCTCATGATTGTTCTACAAAACATCATGTGCTAGAACCATTTTGGTAGTTCTAGGGATTATGAAAGTTTTATGAATTAATTGAACTCTATTGTGTATCCTCTGACAACACTAATTGTGGATTTATTTCATATTTTATTGAGTTTTTTAACTCATATACACGGTCATTTTGTGCATCTTCAATTGTTATATAGAGTCTGAATATATATTTGGTTGTTGATTGAGTGTGTTTACCCCTGAACAGGATTTTATGTCATGATTCCAAGTGAGGGGACTCCAAAGCTTCATTAGAACTATCTTATATGAATGTTTATTAATTAAATTAATTAATTTTAGGTTAATAAGCTAGATTAAGGGATTAATTTTATAGTAATTATAAATGGAGATCATATCGGGTTAGCGTACTAGGCGCGCGGGAAATAATTGATGCTAATAGTACCTGGAAGGGGGGTGAAATTATATCTCTTGCTCTAAGCTGATTCACATGTGTTACACACATATTTACTTGTGTCAATAGAGTAGATTTGCATGGTTTAGTGATGCATCAATACACTTGAGAGGAAAATTAATTAGTAAAATTGGATTACCCTATAGCAACCTATTCTCCATATTTGATTCACATTTGTATATTTCTAGTGCTTGATTTATTTTCCTTATTATTTTAAATAATTTATTTACTAGAATAATAATAAAATTCACAACTTTTTATTGGCGACTAATCTTAATTAATTTAGATAATAATTAAATAAATAATATTTCGTCTCTTGGGTTCGATATTCAACTTTATTGTTGCCTAAACTACAATTTCATCCTCAATACTTGGGGGATTAAATTGTATGTAAAGTAAATGTGTATAACATCGTGCTCCTTTAACTCAATTTCCTTTTTCTTCATTTCTGTATATTTAGAAAATCTCTCGAGCACATTTGAGTATTTCATAGACAACATCAAATCTTTTCAAGATTTCACCTGATTTAACTTTTTCTTTCCTTTAGCTTTTCGCTTTACTTCCTTTTGTCTAATCGGATGAGGTTCATCATCATTTAGATCAATATTCAGATGAAAATTTTTTATTCGATGATGTATTGCTTGCATCCGACTCCGATATTCTCGCTTTCTTTAATGTTCCATGGTAATCACTATTTTGTGGACAATACATTGGACGATCCTTCACAATTTTCTAGACATGCTCGAGATTAAATGCAACACCATTATTTTCATTTGCATATTTAGCATAATCCATGAACAACATATATGTATCAATGTGACCACTTCTATATACTTCGTGCACTCTTGTTGCAAGTATTGAATTTATTCATCTTTTGATTAATTATTGCATACTAATGTGATTTCAAGAAGCTCAGATTTCTTTTGACTACGCTTGAAGGGAGATTTTCATTGTAGTATGTTGAAACTCGTTACCAAAAAGTAATCCCTTTCTGATCATTGCTGATTTCCGAGTCATCGCTAATCATGATAAAAGAATATGCGAGTAATTCATCTTCTGGTTTGCTCCATCACAATTTCTTTTGACTACTAGCATCACCATCCTCTTGCTGTTCATTCTCTACTTGAGTTTGATTATTATAAAATTGAGTTTCAGGAATGATTATTGGAAATAATTGAATGGATGAATTGAACATGAAAGTTTGAAAATTTTGTGGAACTTGTGAATTGTGAGAAGAAAATGATTCATCGGATATATTATGAGAATCTAGAAGAATACTAAAAAATTCACTGTTGTTTTTATGCATGAGAGAACTTTGAATCAACAATAATTAAGAAAAAAATAGAGTAAAAATTCTACAAATAGAAAAATAGGTGTAGTGATATAAAATAAATTGTGGTGGATGTATTTTTTGGTATTCAATGACATATTTATAGAAACTTTTAAAGTATTTTAACGTTACAATTCCAACATTTATTTTTACTGTTAAAATTCTAACGTCAATTGTTTAATATTTTCTTTCGTAAATATGAATCACACCCTCAAGTATAAGGGATCAATTGTAGTGTGCGTGTGACTAAGTTAAATTATCTAACCCACGAGATAGTGTCAGAGTGACAAATAATCTAATTATGACTATTCTTATTTAAGACAAACTCAATTTATGAAAATTAATTATTAAATAATAAAATAAATAAGATACGTTGGCGAGAAAATAATCAAGTATTCCAAGATAAGAGACTGATAATGCTAAGGACAATCCAGCTTAACCATGTGACAGATTATTCTAAACCCAAATTAAATACCTACAGATATTTATAAGAGGATCTCTAACCCTAATTAGACCACCTTGATCAGGTAAGATCTAACACGTATAATGAGCTGCAAATCCTAGGACCGATTAGGAATTAACTCTCACTCCCTCTATATGTACTTCATGCTAAATTCCAAAAGGCTAGAGCACTAGACTTCCCTTTCTAGGTACTAAATTATTAAGCCCTTTGTCTCCTTACCAGTTACCTAATAATGATGTTTTACCAATTATTTAATATCCCAAATTGATTATCTAGCTGTCTTAGGAATTATAGGTCAATCCCCAAAGACTGCCACAGGAAACAACCTTTATATATCATGCAGAAAAAGAGAATCCTATTAACTATCCAATTAGTGATACCGTCATGAATAATCAAAGGAATCAAAACTCAAAACACAATTATTAGAAGTCTCAAAATATCTTCTTCAATAAGGAAATAAACAATATATCGTATAACAAATTCAAGTATAGGGCAATCAAATCAGACACGACACTAAAACATACTCCTTCCGTCCCGTGCAACAGCACCATTTGCTTTTTGCACGTAAACTAAGGAGTATTATTATTTTATGTAAAGTGGATAGGTGTATTAGAGAGATGTGATGGGTAGTGGTGGGTCATTGGTGGGCCATTTTTACTAATAGAGGAAAATGATGCAATTTGAACGAGATGCCCAATATAGTAAAATGGTGCTATTTGGGCGGGATAGAAGGAGTAAGTGATATTACATAACACCAAAAAAATATTACTTAACAATCAAAAAATGTTATTATAGATCATAAATAACACTTTTTCGGTGTCGTTGTTGCCCCTATTATCTAAATCTAATGTTACACTTTTTTTGTTTATAATAACACCTCATATCAATTTTAACATTTTATCATAACTCTTTCAATAATGTTACATATATTGTTAATGTAACATTTTTTTTATCTTTACATAAACATTATTTTGATAACACTTTTGAATGTAAATGCAATATTATACACATTATTTTGTTAACACTTTTTACTATAACGTAACAATAATTACATTGTTTTGCTAACACTTTTAAATATAATGTAACACTAACTATATTATTTTGATAACACTTTTATATAAATGTAACATTAATTACAAAATAATTTTATCACTTTTACGAATACATATAATACTTTTACAGTACAATTATGTAACACATATGTTAACACTTGAGGTATTTATGCAATATTTAATAATAATAATTTTACTAAACTATTACTTCCTCCGTCCGGTTCTAAGATATTCATTTGCTTTTTGCACATGGATTAAGGGGTATTATTATATGTAAAGTAGGTAGTTGTATTAGAGGGAAGTGGTGGACCATATAGTGTACTTTTTTACTAAATAGGAGAAATGGGTACCTTTGAAGCGGACGCCAAAAATAGTAAAATGGACCTTAGAAGCGGACGGAGGGAGTATTTTATTATTAAATAATAATTTTTTTAAATTATAATAATTATATATTATTTAATAATAAATTATGCCAATAATTTAATAATAATAATTTTATTATATTATTGTTATTATTATTATTATTTGTAATAAACTTAATTCCCTACATGTAATAAAAGATATCATTAATAAAATCTAAATATGTAAATAATTGCAAAATAAGGTAAATAAGCAAATATTATTTAAATTTATGTACTATGATGAAGTACTTATATATCCACACATCTAAAATTAGGTGACAAAATGCAAAGAAAGAAAATAAAATAAAGCTAAGTAGTCTTCATCTTGAACCTTCTTTCGAAAATCACACATCACAATTTTAAATGCCATCATCCTGATTGTCTTCATTATCTTTCTCTTCATTCCTCTGAAAACAAAAAAACCACTTATATAAGGCATAGAAGAATCATTTCAAATATTTACACTTGAATTATCTCCGATAAAAACAAAAACTATTCAAATTCAAAAGTATCACATGCCATGTTACCAAATATAATTCAAAAAAGAGAATTGAAGCTTAAAATTTCGTATAAGAATAGTACAATTCAGAAGATTACACATATAATTATGTGTTTCATTTTCCAAAGAAGCACAAGTAATAACTATGTTTGTTTCACTTCATATAATTAGATATGAACAATTACATAACACCTTGAAAATGCAGCTGCTCTAATTCTAAACAAAGTGAAAATTCTGTAACTTGAACATATAAGTACTACATGTCCTAGTTTTATGCAGCAACAATTGAGGTTAAATGCAGCAACACCTAAATTCAATTACTCTGAAAATAAAGAATTAATGCAGTAACAGTCATTAAAAAGACTGAGTTATGTAACGATCCTTTCTTTACTAGAATAAATACAGCAACACGTCATTCTATATCATTTTGATGTCATAGTTGCAAGTACATACTAAAGTAATGAGCAAGCATGAAACGTTAACACCAACAATTTCAACTAAACATATATATGAAGTCATGAACAGAAATTGCAGTAGCATAACAAGTAAACTCCCCAAACAATACAATTTGCAAGTAAATTGCAGCAACATATATAAGTTGAAATTTGACAAACAAACAATCGATTACCTGGCATGGCTCCACGTCGTCAATATTTTCAGAATATTCTCCATTGTGTTGGTAGTTTGATGGATCCTTGAACAATGGGGTGACGTGGGCAAGCATTTCAGAAATAAGAGTTCAAAACCCTATTGACAGTATCTTTCATTACTTTCGTTTTTATTGGTTGCAGAAACTCATTGATGAGAGTGAAAATAAGCATGTTTTAGTATCAAATTTAATACTTTTTTATGGGAATTGTTGTTATGTATTAGCACAAGTTTCTTATATTCGATATATGCGAGAAAAAGGTGCGTTTGAGGTGTTTTATTGTGTTTTAGTTGGAAAAAGGATAAAAAATACAAAGTTGGAGAAAAGGTGTAACTTGTGCAAGAATGCTGAAAAATACACGTCCAACTTTTGTAATTTTTCTATATTTTTTTTGAAGTCCAAATTGGGTATGTGATACACCATTGGAAAGCTACGGAATAGATGGCCATTTCGGTTCAAGAAACACCTCAATCGGACAGATGAAAGAGTTATGATCAAAACAGTGAAATTGAGCAAGCTGTACCGACAAACATGACTCATGCCACATTTGCATGATTCGTGCCATTGAAATGTTGAATTTTTTGTGAGTTCTTTAGATAGATAGAAAGTCAAGGAAGAGAGGATCGTGTGAGCATAAGAATCACTCAAATCAGAGTTCGGATTTGGAAGTTATGCGCGAAACGGTGAGACTGTACAAAGTAGCTAGACCAAGGTGACTAGCTCGATAAAGCCGCTCGACCAAGATCATTCTGGTCGAGCTAGGACATAAAATCCTATTTTTGGTAATTTTGCACCTTCAGTACGTGAATGTGTGCATTTTTCACGAAAAAAACCCAGTAAAGGTCCGGAAGGAGAGTTTACAAGTATAAAAAGGGATGCAGATCACATTGAAAAGAGAGTTAGGCCACAAACAATCCATCCTACACCAGTCCACAAGGGGGATCACCCCCCAACCATCATCTATATCCTTTCCTCCATCGATCCATCACTGTGAAGATTCGTCTGTTGAATTAAGAGGAGAACCAAGAGGAAGATTCAAGACGGAGAAGGACGCGACGATGCCCACATCTAGGATTTTTATCGTTTCCTAATTTATGTATTTTTTGGACATATGGGTAAGATCTATCCAACCCCCATGTGTGTTTCCTACAACACCATGGACTAGAGCCTTTTTGGTATATCTAGGATTTTGAAGGTTTTTATGAATTAATTGAACTTTCGTGTACTTGTGGATTGATATATGATTGTGCTTTCTTAATCCATATTCACGTTTATTTTGTGCATCTTCAACTGTTATATAGATTTTGAATATATATTTTGGTTGTTGATTGAGCGCGTTCACTGCTGAATAGGGTTTATTATTATGATTCTAAGTGAGGGGATTCCGAAGCTTCATTAGAAATGTCATATATGAATGTTTATTAATTGAATTGAATTCGGGTTAGTAATCAAGATAAAGAGGTTAATTTTATAGTACATATAAAGGAAGATCATATCGGGTTACAGTACCAATCCTAGGAGGAAATAATTGATACTGGTAGTACCTAAAAATGGGGGTGAAATTATATCTCTTGCTCTAAGGTTATTCACACGTGTTACATGCATATTTACTTGTGTCTATAGAGTAGATTTGCATGACTTAGTGACACGTCCATATTCCACAAGGCAGAGTCGGGCATTGATACACTTAAGAAAAATTAATGAGTGAAACCTGATTACCCTAGGGTTACCTATTCTCTATTCTTGAGTCACATTCGTATTCTTCTAAGTTTTTATTTTATTTTATTGTTATTTAATATTTTTGTTAGTAGATTAATAATTTGATACCTTAAACTTTATTGTCAACATTCATTTTAATTAATTTAGTAAATAATTAAATTGATAATACGCTGTCCATTGGGTTCGATATTTAACTTGATCGCTTGCTCGAACTGTAATTAATATCCTTCATACTTGGGGATTAATTTTGCGTGAAAAGAAACGTTCATCACTCATCTAGAATAATCATACCAGCCTTATTTGATGCTCCTTTTACCCTCTCAGTACACCCGCCTGTAAGTCCACAATGTCTTTGGATCAGCACCTCCTTCCGCAAATTTTGATATAACATCAATATTAAATTCTATATCAGTTTATACAAAAATATTAAACAATTATGTTTACAGTGTCATCCACAATGAGTTGATTAGATGTTTTGTATTCCCTTCCTTCTTTCCTTCTTGAGTTTCTTTGTACATTGCTACTTCAGTCCTTAACATCTTTCTAACTTGTTCCTGCCGCAAATTAGCCACTAAACATCTTGAAAAGCTAAACAGAAAAAATTAAACAATCTCAATAATAATTTCTATATTTACTCATATTAGTAGACATGTAGTTCACTTGTCCTTTTCTTTGCAATCTGGCATACTCATCATGAGAGCCTATTGCACAAAGTGTCGAGCTATGGACAGATAATAATATGTCTTCAGTAAATAACTCTTTATATATCAAGTACTGCAAAAAATAGATTTACTACATTCCTCAAGTCATTAGGTAATATTTCTCATATTATGAACGAATAAAATATAAGTTATTAACAAACTAATGTAATAAGTCATAAAATGGATGAGTATAACCTTCTTTGAATGAGATGACCTTAAAGTTCTAGAGAATTTCGCTAGCTCATTGTCATCATGCTATTGATTTAAATTTTGTACATCATCGTCTTCTTCTTTGGGTACGAACTCAACATCATTTGTAACAATTTGTTTCCTCTTATTGATCCTTTGCTTCTCGAGAATTGTGGATTGCGTTAAATCATAGGCATGTGGTTTAAGACTTAATTCCTTCATCTTTATTTTATTTTCTTCAATCCTCTTTGACATCTGATTCTCATATTCTTCCATCTTGACCTATGTTATTCTTAAATTCAGCAGAAAGTAAAGTAGAATTAATTCAGGTATAGCACTCAACATATATACGAGGTTCATTTCCAGATGTCATGAAAAATTTAATTATGTAATGGTGAAGTGTAAAAAAATATCAACATATAATGTTAAAAATATGTCTATCTAAAATAGCATGCAACTAATTATAATGTAGAGATGCAACTAGTCAAGCTTATGATATTTAAACATCACAAAGGTGATTGCAATAGTGTAATTTTCTGTGACATACCACATTTGTGCTGATATGTTGGCTCTAATAGTGATATAATGAGAGTGTTTTGCAATCTGATCTTTACTTTCACATTTCTGTAATGTTATGGTGAATACCACATTTTATGATATGTTGGCTCTAAAAGTCTAATTTAGGCACCATGAAACTTATTATTAGAAAATAAACCAATGCTACTTACAATTTCCTCTACAATCAATACCATCGAAATATGCACCAAATTCTTAAGGAATATGCTTTCTTATGTTCTCTAGTCATGTAAATCAATCAAGCAAGTGAAAGTCAAGTTAAAGTGATTTTAAAGGAAATAATAAAAATCTAATTGTCAAATATTCTTGAGATTGATGGTGTTAACAAATACACTTAAAACTAAAATAATCAATATACTTAATGGCAATTTCTAGGTTATATATTGATAACATATTTAATACAAGTTTGTTGTGTGTCACATTTGATCTTCATTGTTGTATAATATTGAGTGTCATCATTTATACATCATATAAGTTTTTTTTTTGTTACCATGCTTCTATTCTAATCAGAATTACAAAGGTTGGAGGAATTATTATTTCTTTGTTATTTTCCTTCATTTTATAATGTGGTAATCTTCTTTAATGCATATTTCATTACTTGCCTAGTATTTTCTACGGTTGAGTGAACAAAATTTGAATTGGTTTGATAGTTTAAATGCATGCAAAAACATCCTCAAATGATTATTTTTTATGATCGCCAATTTACAATTCAAGCCTGTTAGTGTTTGATTAAACATATAGTCTAAGTGTAGATATAATATAGAAAAAATTTCAAACCTGAGAGGGACTGCAAGCTAAGTAGGAACCCTCAAGTAAACTCTGGGCGAAGCTTCAATTTAAAAGTCTGTAAGTAATAGTAAAGAGAAAGGCAAGATGAGGGATTATTAGAAACACAAGAAGGCAAAAATTGAGAGAGTTAGAAGCCTGAGTGTATATATGACACTTAACTCTGAAAGATCAAAGACAAAGACATCTAATTAAACTAAGTGTATGCACTGCATCACTCAAAATCATAAAATCCAGTCAATATAAGATAAATTATCCACACATCCATCCATCATATAGAATGTCTAAAGTAGTATCTGCACTCATAACCATAGGTTGGAAATTCTACCATGTTGTTAATGCATATATATCTGAACCCGACTGAAATCATAACTTTACTCTTATAGAGCATTTATGTATTTATAGAAAAAATCAACAAATATCCTACAAAGCCGGCTTCAGTCCAATCAAACATCCTTCATAAGTTCTTTAATTGTAGTTTAATTGTAGTTCCAACTTGAAATTTAATGTTTTGGTTATTATGGTGATGAAATACTGTGTTTAGTGAATGATGAGTTACCACATTTGAGTTCGACGTTTTTATTTAACAGTTCTTGAAACTCCTTTATATTAAGAACTAGTTTTTCACTTTTTCATCTTTAAAATACAGCTCTTATGATTCCCAAACGATGTTTCAAGATGTTGCTGACCTAACCCTTGTGGTCTACACCCCTTGAGCTAAAAAACTGACATAAAAAATTCAGAATAGGATATTGAATTGTGTATTACTGAAGTGACTGCATCATATGCTTTGCCAACAGAATGCAAAATATTGAATAGCCTTGTTAGGATGTCACTCCTCTATTTTCTTGTTTGGCTGTACACTTGAATGAGTATGAGCTTCAAAGTTCAAATAACATCAACTTTATTTGGAGTTGATCATAAATATTTGCCTTATCAATATAATAGGTGAGGAAGATGGACGTGCTTGAAGGGGTTACAATTGTATGGTTTGCGAAGGTTAAGGACGATCTAGTGTTGAATAAAAATGACATCAAACTTTTTTTCTCATTTAGTCGCCTTGATAAACAAGGTAATGCCTGGTCTGCATCTTATGCTTAGATACAATTGTGAGCATGATTAGTATTGAATATAGAAATCATTCATAACTCGCATTAGGCTTACTTTAATTTTTTGTGTGTGTACAGAAATGTCATGTGAAGAACAAGGATATCCTGAAGTTCCTCGACGGTATTTATGAAAGTGAGAAGGGGACTATAGCTGAGAAAGAGTTATTAGTTAAGTGGAAGAGAATTGTTTAAAACCATTTTGATTGATTTGGTTTTTCTTTTTAGCAGTTTATATCTTCTGTACATTTGGTATGCAATTTTGAAAAAAGAATTTAAAGTTGCGATAGGAGAACTGCTTGATCATATAGTTGTTTGGTGAAGCCAAATAAAACTGCATCTTTTTCTTTAGTTATTTGTTTGAATTGTGTTGTGGTTTATATTTACATATATATCGTTACTGTCATCTACTCCATCCGTCCCACGGCAAGGGTTGTTTTTGCTTTTTGGCACGTAAATTAAGGAGTATTATTATTTAATGTGTAGTGGGTAGTTGTATTAGTGGGAGTGTGGGCTCCATATTTTAATTATATTATAAGGGATGTGTGGGTCCCATGTGTGTAAAAAAGGAAAGAAAACTCTTTGGGTGGGACAAGCAAAATGGAAAAAAGGACCCTTTGGGTGGGACGGAGGGAGTATATTGTTACTGTCATTTGGCCTATATTAAATCTACTAGCTTTGTCTTTTCTTGTTCAAGTTTACTTGGCATTGGAATTATGCAACGGATTTGTGAAAAACCTAGTAGACTATTTTTTTTATATTGAGTATTGGCCTATATTATATTTATTTATATGTTAATTTTGTAAAAAAACTATTGATTTTTTTAAATTATATTACATAATGAAATTGGAATGGATGTCTCAACTCCGGTACTATGGTGTCTGCCAATTGATAATTTCTCCTAAGCGTAGAAACTAAAACATATATGACTTCAGAAAAAATATATGATCAATATATGTAACATTATTGAAAGTGTTACAATAAAATGTTAAAATTGATATTAGGTGTTATCATAAACAAAAAAAAGTGTAACATTAGACTTTAGATAACAGGGGAAACAACGACACCGAAAAAAGTGTTATTTATGATCTATAATAATATTTTTTAATTGTTAAGTAACATTTTTTGGTATTATGTAATGTCACTTATGTTGTAATGGATAAGATTTACTCATAGGCCACTTTGATAGAAAATAACAAATTAGCGAAAATGTGACTCTGCGTAAGAATTTAAGCCCTACTTCTTTGATCAAACTTTTAGAAATTAGCAGAAATGCATGAGACTATTTCTATGGCATGAATTAAAACCCATAGTGAATCTGCGCAAGAATTAAAACCCTTCTTATTTGATCAAAATTTTAGTAAAATAGCATAATAGTATAAATGAATGTGACTATTTCTATGCGCAAGAATTAATACTCATATGTACATATGCTTCTTTGATCAATATAAGATCAATACAAGATCAATAATCAAAACCCATGAGTGAAAATATCATAAATGATTCAAATGATCAATAGCATGAAAATGATCAAAATACTATTATTGATGATAAAACAAGTTAAATAATCGAAAATAAAAAGGAAATAGAATATGAGTATAATATAAATTAAAACAATCCACACTTATTTAGTTCCTTACACTTACAGCTTGAAATTATGCAGTATTCATAAAAAGATGAATTTTCTTTAAAAGAATATCTTCCATTAAAAAATATAATTATGGTATTTAAAATTAAAAGGCACCGGAAGAGCTGACTTGGCACCTAGTTCAAGCGGGTTCACAGCGGCTAGAAAGTGGAGCTGCAGCGGAGGAGGTGGCGGACTTAAGGCCGTAGAAGGCGGGTATGTAAGCATAAAATTAACGTAAGCAATTAATTTATTAACTGACATGGATCTTAGATCTTCATGATTTTCACATCTCATAAACACGATTAGAAGACTTACCTTGATATGTCGTTAATGGTGTTCTTCCTTTAATATGTTCCTGCAAATTACGTCGGGAACTGATTTCTCTCTCCTCACCCCCTTTTCTTTAGGACACAGTACATAAAACTTTATATGATAGAGAATTCATAAAATTATGTCTCTTTTATTGGTGGAGAGAGGACCAGATCAGGATATTAAATTTTTATCAAATCACATTCTATCAATGTGATTGTTATCCATAAATATATATGACCTTATTTATCTCATATATATTATTTATTTAAACCATATCTTTACTTAAGATATTTGATCATAATAAATATCTTATATATTTAATTATTAATGGCACTAGGTCATAATAATCTTACATTACATTCTCTCACTTGGCCGAGTGACAGAATTAAATATTGAACATGAGGGTTTAAATAATTTTCATAATGTGCGCAATATAAGATAAAGTAATTGGTCAACTCATAATTTCAATATTAAGTATAGACTAACACAAGTCATTGCGGTTCTATATCATTTACTCGACATAGTTCCTTCCATGTATTATGATATTAGCTTTCTACTCAAGTGACTCATCAATCTAAAGATCAATAATGGTCCACATAAGTATTTCAATTCAAGATAAAATTCTGATTAATTAATGTCAACATTCATGTATACTAAAATGATAAAACAAGATATATCAATTAGAAACAAATAATAACGAGCTCTTAATGTCAATTGTTCATCATAAATTTGTTACAACCTTTCAATGATCTCATATTCATGTAACGTTCAATGAATGTCTTTAGAGAAGATCATTTGCGTAACGGATCCGAAATCTTAAAATTGGTGCCATTATGCTCAATTGACATATTTGTTTCTAAAGTTCTTCTTAACGACAAAATACTTTCATTTAATACGTTTTAGAGAAGAACAATGCAGCGGAATAGTCATAATAAGTTTTCAGTGAACTTGACATTAATGTCAACTTATTTCAAGTCCTGAAATTAAATTCCTCATTCAATTATCTTAATTGTAGCCTCAAATCATGCTACAAGTAAACTTCAATTGTGAATGAAGCTTTCACAAACTTTTTCACACTTTTGCATGACACTATATCTCCGACTAAGAAACATAAAAGTCGAAGTAAACTTTCTTGCATCATATAATAATTTTAATTTGAATCTATATTTAATTACTTTTAGGTAATTAAAATTTCGATGTGTAAGCACGAGTGCTTTAGTTCATACAAATACCTTAATATTTCCTTATGCAACATTTTGGTCATCAATTTATGAAACTCTTCAATAATGACCAAGCATTCTAACAGCAAGACTGATATTTGGTCTTTGTATAATTTTGTATATCATAAGCTACCAATAACAAATGCATAAGAAATATCATAATACATTCCAATTCATTCTTGGACATAACATAAGGTTGAACTTATCTCCCTTTCGGATTGGAACGATGCTTTTACAATCACTTTTCCATCCATAACCTCTATAGAACCTCAATAGCATATACTTACGAAGACTTCTTTAACGTTATTATGATATGTATAAAAATAATTCTTTCTCAATCACATAAGTTGTCTCATCATATATTTCATTCCAAAGTTCTTTGAGAGAAATTTATTGGTTCCACATAATAAACCAAGACCATTAGTTGCAAGAAAGTTTATCATCGCATATAGAATTAATGTGTTCCCACTTACTTTAAGATATGTACATCGATTTACAATGTTTTTCTTAAATTCAAAAGATATCATGAAAGGAAAACATGCTTAAGTTCATATATTGATTCTTTAAGTTTAGACGACATGTGATATTTTTCTTCAATGGAAATACTCTTGAGTTGATCCATTCAACTTGATCATCTACAAAATCACCATTCAGAAAAGCTGTCATAACACTCATTTGGTGCAACTCTAAGTCATAATGAGTTACCAAAGCCATGATAATTCTAATGAAGTCTTATATAGAAATAACTCATTATATCTCTTTACAATTATGGCATCTTTTTTAGTAAATCTTTAGCAACAACTCTAGTTTTATATCTTTTGATATTGCCATCTGTTCACTCTTGATCATAAATATACACATGTATCCAACTCTTTTATAATTTTCTGGCAATTCTGACAAGATATAAACTTCATTATGAGCCATTGATTTCAACTCATCTTTCTTAGCATTTACTGATTTAATAGAATTAGTACTTTCCATGACTTGCTCCAAAATTGGGATTTTATCATTTATTATAATGTCAAATTTTAGCTTATTTTATTATACCACATATGCAATCGTTAGAAATAGTGGATATATTGTCCTTAAGACATTCTTAATGCTATTTAATGTGATATATCTAATGAAAGCTCATTGATAATTGGTTTAGTAAAATCATATTCATTAAGAGAGTAGAATAGCTTATATGTTCTCCTTGAAAGTTGTTTGACAATTCGACAACTATATAACAAATTTAGAAGAAGTTTTAGATAAATGTAATTTCAAATTCTCCACCAAACTTCTTCAATAACCACATTCATGGTTTTATACTCCCACCGATTTTACAATTCATAATGAATTTGACGTTCCAGTTTTAAAATTCCCGTACTATAGTTAGAACTATAAAATCCATACCCTTTAGACTTTAAGGATAATTTATACAGAAATTAGTTAAATTTATTTTATCCAATTTCTTTTCATGTTGATTTCATCGTAATCCCTGCCGGGCAATTTAAAATATGCAACTACCTAAGATCGAGTTTTCTACCCATTCACAGTTCATAATGTGTTTTGAAAACTGTTTTACTAGAAACTCAACCATCACGTAAGTGGCAGTTTTAAGTGCATAAATCCACAAGATACGGGTATAGATTAATCATTCAACATGCTTCCAACCATATTCAATAAAGTATGATTATATCATTCTGCAACAATAATTTATTGCGGTGTGCAACATTAAGTATAAATGCCAGCCTTTCTTGTAATTTAGTGGTTGAGCATGATAATTCATCATATTTTCCATAAAATACGTCACTTCTTCCCATCTTTATAATTTTCACTTTTCTATCTAATTTTCTCAACTTCATTAATAAATGCTTATCTAGCATTTATAGAATGAGAATTTTCTTGCAAAGATAGATATAACCATAATGTGAAAATTTAAATTTAAAATTAAAAATGATGAAATATCATTATTCCTTTAAGAAAGGTATTATCATAAGACTCACAATTAGCGGTGCAAACAATTATAAGAAGTTGTGTAGTTATCGTGGTTCTATTATTTGTATGATTAGTTTACTTTCCTTTAATGCAATTCACAAAAATATCAAGATTAGTAAAAGCTTAGATCACGAAAGGTTTTATTCCTAATTAATTTTTGGAATAATTCTTTTAGAGAGTTACCCCAAACATTAATGTCACGTTTGGTATCAACTTCATTATTATTTCCTTTAAACGAACATAATGTTTAAATTCTTTCTTAAACCTTTCCTTTTGAACCAACATTAGTTTCAAAATTATGTGAATTTAATTCACAGTCCATTCGTCTTTCTTATAGTTCAATTGGAACATGTCACACTTATAAGGTAGTGAGTTTGTAAACTGCACTAATAAGTTTTCAATCACATTCATTATGGAAGGTTTAAATCTTGTTGCAATATTTGTTATCTTTAATGATAAGTTCATGTATGCCACGAGAACTATCAAACTTCATGATGATTAACGTAGCCATTAACGTCTCATCAAGAGGTTTATTAGTAATTTATGCATGATTTCTCACTAATTTCGTAAATTCCTTGACACTTTTAACTTTAGGTATGATAGACTTAATTTCCTAGTCACATTTATTTGCATAAATATTAGGCTCAATCTGTTTAATCTAACCTAAGCATTATAGTCAGATTACTTAGCTTTATTGCTAGTACAAGCAAAGGAACAATTTATCTTTAAGTGACAAATAAAATCCAAAACACTTTGGTGAAATTAGATTTATTCGCCCTATTTAAATTACTTTAATCTTATTTGTAATAGAACAGACGCAGCATGCGAGTAGAGACCAATGAATATAGGTATTTTAAGAATAAGAATAATATAATTTATTCCATAAATACCTTGAGTAATTTAATAATAGATTCAGGATCGAAAGAAATATATGTATATTGAAGTTCTCCTTTGGGCAATACAACAATATACAATCATAATTATAATGATACTTGCAAATTTAACATAATTTGATAATTAAATATATCCATTAAAACTATTTTGTCATCTTTGGACATACAAAACAGTTTGACCTAATTTATTAATTATCAATTTATTACACTCATATTCATGAATTATAAAGACTAGCAATCACCTTTGGGTGAATTTAAAGTCTTATAATTATGAAATTTTTAACGACCCATATAATAAATTCTCTTTATTCAAGTATCACATAAATATGGGAAATTAAAATTTACTTATACGATTTATCTTTATAATCTTTCAAGTCAGACCACTTTGATGATTAAAAGACTAACATTAAATAAATATAAATCGTATATAAAATTATTCATTATAATCTTATCAAAGATTATATTCTCATAATAGATTATACTCAATAGCTGAGTAATAATCAAATCATTATTTAATAAACATTCATAAATCACAATCAATATCATTAATTAAAATCTTAAGACTGCCATCATAAATATACATAACATATCCATACATATCACAATAAATATATCATATATATTTTCTATTCATATTCTAACGAATTTTGCAGGTACATTAACATAATAAATATGCCATAAGCAGTCAAACATACATAACATAAGTGAGATATCTAATATAAATAAATTAGTATATATCCCCAAAATAACTTTAATTATTCAATAAAAAATATAAAACTTTTATCATAATTAAACACTAATTATATACTTAACTTAACATAAATTAACGTAGTCATAAGTCAATCATAATTCTTTAAATCTATTATGTAATGTGATATCATAATTAAGGTTTGTGAGAAAATAAGTCATCAAACATTCCGTAATATAAAACTTAATAATGTTGCATGATCATTCATTATTATATTATAATGAAGTCACCATTAACTCCAATTTTTTTATTTAATTATTATTATTATCATCATAAGCTTTTTGGCGTTCATTTATGAATCTTTAAGATTGTCCATTTAAACATAGGATTATCCAGGCAAGCATTGTAACTCGCATTATGGGACGATTCTTAAAATAACTAATATGAATCTTTAATAATAAAATCTCAATTATTGACAACTTAAGTGCATAGATTTTAATTCTATTGCAAAACTCATACCCAATTATAGTTTTTTTAAAATTGATAATGATTTGTGTGTAATACTAAATTTTATCTCACATACTGCAATGATAAAGCAACAGAGATAATACATGTCAATCGTAATCACATTCAAATCCAACCCTTAATGGATTACACATGAAAATTTTAATTAAATTTAAGTTCCATAAAATATTAGCAGATGAAAAATCATGAGATCCAAACCATGCTCTGATACCACATGTAAGCATAAAATTAATGTAAGTAATTAATTTATTAATTGACATGGATCTTAGATTTTCATGATTTTTACATCTCATAGGCCACTTTGATAGAAAATAGCAAAATAGCAAAAATGTGACTCTGTGTAAGAATTTAAGCCCTACTTCTTTGATCAAACTTTTAGTAAAATAGCAAAATAGCAGAAATGCATGTAACTATTTTTATGCGCAAGAATTAAAACCCATAGTGACTCTGCGCAAGAATTAAAACCCTCCTTTGATCAAACTTTTAGTAAAATAACAAAATAGCATAAATGAATGTGACTATTTCTATGCGCAAGAATTAAAACCCATATGTACATGTGCTTCTTTGATCAATATAAGATCAATACAAGATCAATAATCAAAACCCATGGGTGAAAATAGCATAAATGATTCAAATGATCAATAGCATGAGAATGATCAAATACTATTATTGATGATAAAACAAGTTGAATAATTGAAAAAAAATAGAATATAAGTATAGTATAAATTAAAACAATAGAGTAAAAACCACACTTATTTAGCTTTTTACACTTACAGCTTGAAATTATGTTGTATTCATAAAAAGATGAATTTTCCTTAAAATAATATCTTCCATCAAAAAATATAATTATGGAATTTAAAAGTAAAAGACGCCGGAAGTGCAGACTTGGCATCTGGTTCTGGCGGGTGCACGTCGGCTGGAAAGTGGAACTGCAGCGGAGGAGTTGGCGGACTTAAGGCCGTAGAAGGTGGGTATGGAGAGAGAGAAGGAAGTAGTAGATGGGTAGAGTTATTGGGCAGAGACATAGTTGTAAACGGTAGATAGATGATCGCTAAGGCTGTAAATGGTAGAGAGATATAATGGCTATGAGAGAGAGTGAGAGAAGACGAAGAACCCATGGCTCAATTTGGGTGTTTGGTGGTCAATGTGGACGATGAGATGACAATTCAAAGAGGTGGGTGTATTAAAATGATCATGTGGACATTATCTAAGAGCAACTCCAGTCATGTACCCAAACCCAGGTTCAATTTTATGTCACATCACTGCCACATCAAAAGTAAAAAATTCCCCACATTTATACATATACCTCCCCAATCAATCCAGGTACAATTAATACTATTTGAGGGTCCCACCACCAAACATATTTTATACACATTATCATTATTTTATTAATTTTGAAAATGATTTTCATTTCATGAAAAATTATTTATTATTTAACTAAATTAAAATTTTTTACTTTAATAATTAAATTAAATTAATTTATTTTAATTAGAATAATATTTTTTAATTTTTTTATTAATTGCTCAACATAATTTAAATTAGTTAAATAAATTCTTTACTTTTGTTTAAAATTATATCATAAATTTCATTAAAATATAAAATAGTACAAGAATACATGAAATACAAAAAAATACACTAATTAAAATTGAAATATTTCATCTTGAAAACAACAAATTTCTAAATATTACCAAATCATTCCCGTATATTATCATCTAAATCGGCGCGAAGTTGATGATGTTTTTCTTTATCCCGTAATGCAGAATCTCTCCTGAGGTAGTCACTGAATCCTTCAACCGAACCTTGAAGAACTGGTGGAGCATTATTATCATTGTTATTATTGAGTTCCTCAGACCAATCTGATATCATGTCCCCTTCATTTTCTACAATTATATTATGTAAAATGATACACGCATACATAATATCTTTTAAGTTACTTTGATACCAAAACCGACATGGACCTCTAATATTCACCCAACGAGATTGGAGAACACCAAATGCACGCTCAACATCCTTTCTTGCTGTATCTTGCATTTCTTTAAATATCTTCCTTTTAAGATCAAGAGGACATGGAAAACTCTTGATTGTGTATCTGTTTGGTTAAGCCGAATTAAGATGCTTCTTTTTCTTTAGTAATTTGTTTTAATCGTGTTGTGGTTTATATTTACATATATATCGTTACTGTCATCTATATTGTTACTGTAATTTGGAATATATTATATCTACTAGATTCGTCTTTTATTGTTCAAGTTTACTGGGCATTTGAATTATACAATGGATTTGTGGAAAACCTAGTAGGCTATTTTTTTATATTGAGTATGGCCTATATTATATTTTTTATATGTTAAATTTCTCGAAAAACTGTTGAATTTTTTTTATTATATTACATGGTGAAATTGGAACGGATGACTCAACTCCGGTACTATGGTGTCTGCTAATTGATTATTTCTCTTAAGCATAGAAACTAAAACAGATATGACTTCCCCTATTCATCGATTTAAATTGTATCTGCTATATTATTATGATTTGCTACCAGTATATTGATCATAGGCATTTTTATTCACTGAAGAAAAAGGAACATATCTATATATAATAAGTGACATGCATCTGAATTCGTTGCTTTCTTTATTTCTTTTTCTTTTTTTGTCGCAGTACGTGCACTTTCCCATAGGGAGGGTATTTAACATTGTATTCAAACATCTCCCTATCTGTCCTTAAAGAAAATCAAAATCCAGAATGTATGAGAAATGTGAAAAAAAACACCAACACATCACATACCAAATGAGATCAAACACAGAGTTGGTCAAAACAAGCAAACACACTTCTTAACCACTATAATATACACATGGATTGAATTTTCTAGTAAATAAACAGAGAGAGTACCTTTAGTGGGTGCCAAAGTACCTTAAACTAAGTAAGTTTAGTGAGTATACGTAGAGAAAACCTGTACTACTGAAATTATGATCTGTAAATTATGTTCTAACTAGAGAGAGAGGGGGGGTTTACAATGGGGAAATCTATAATCATCCACAAAGTTAGGTAAAGGTTTCTAATAAATCACATAACGCATAAAATTATAATTTAATATAATAACAAATAGTTTTTTTTTTTACTTATTTCTTATTGAGTGAACTTCAAAACTCATAATTGATGATCCATAACAATACTAACTATTATGCAATATGTTCAAATGAGAAAAGCTGCAGTTTATCGGATGGATAAAAACAGTCATAGTTTTTCTATTAGGTTAATTTTTTCTTGATTTGTAATATGAAATCCTTCCCAAAATATATTTTCTAGTAAAAGGATACACATTAAAGAAAAATTGAGATAGGAAAAGATAATAGGAGCAATAAACTTGGATTTGAGAAAGAGGATATATGCAATGTGTGTTCATGCTCCTTTTTAAAATTAACTATGGCATAAAAAAATGTGGCTAGGTGCTACGTTACTAAGCCTCTTCTCCAGACATCCAGATATGATTATCTTGGAATGGTTTATGAATCAATTTATTCCTTATTTCCTCTTCTAAGGAACTTCCTTCCATGAATCCAGGCATGAAGTTTTTTTTTCTTATCTTTTTGAGTTTTTTCATGAAAGAAATTTGATTTTTGTGCACCACCAGCAAGAATTATGTAATAATTATTTTTCAGATGGGGGGTGTTATGATATCTCTGAGATACATTGTTTCAGAGAAGATAATACCCGAACTCGAAGAAGTCTTTATATTTATCAAACAAAATTTTGAAAACACATATCTGACATGAGAATTTGAAGAATTGCTAAAAACTGGTTTCTTTTTTCTTCTATCGTGTTTTCCTCACAAGCATGGGGGAAAACATTAACGAACATAGATAAGTTATGATTTTACTGGTGTCACCTCTTGGTTTGCCACAAGTGTGATCTAATACATAACACCCAAAGTAACTGCTCATACACGATTGAATTTTGAACATAATGTTCATTAGTGTGCATTCTCTCACTAATATTATAGAAACCTTCTATGCTTGGTATCTATTAGAAATCTCTAAACGCCAATGCGCATCTTCGAATACTTGGCATTTAATATCTGTTGATCAGTCACTTAACGAGTTATTGTGATTAATGAAAATTAGTGTACGTTGTTAAGAAATAAACAAAAACACGAGAACATTGATGTACAATCAGTCGTCTGTATAGACTTATGAATAATTAATAGAAGTGTACAATATCATTAAAATGATTATGATTGGATTTTAAACCTTAAAACCTTAAACCCTAAACCCTAAACCCTAAACCCTAACCTCTAAAATCATAAACCCTAAAACCCTAAATCCTAAACCATAAACCAAAATGATAAGTCATATTTTAGCACAATTATTTAGTTGAAATTCATGTTTATGTGATTGACTTATGTGCTAATTTGGGTGCTAAATTGACTTATCTTGTCTTTGGTTAATTAGAGCTTTAATGTTGTAAATTGATGTGGAAAAGGGCTGTTATGTGAAGGAAATTCACGCTGCCAGATAAGCTGAATAAATAAGGAAGGTTGGTTGAGAGGATCACAGATTTATTTGGGCTATATCACACGTTATTCTTGGGGATCAAGACACGGTATTTTTGGGGAAGAAAAATAAGAGATCCTAGATATATTTTTGAAAGAATAAATAAGGAAAGAAATCAAGTCAAAAGAAGGAAGAGATATTATTTATTTTTGGGGACAGCATATACACGGATATATTAGCTAAGGGAGCAGAACACGATTTTTCCTGGAAAAAGAAGAAGCAGCGACATTTCTCCCTCCCCAAGGCAGATTGGAGTGAATTCAAGATTAAAATCAGACAAAATCGTTAAACTGTGAACATGCGGAGCTAATCCCCTTTTCTAGTTCACGATTCGTGAACCTTCCGTTAAATTGTTAATTTAATTATTTAGGATTTTTATGTTGAATCTCGTGTGCAAATTTATTCTATTACATATTTTGATATTCTTAATGGTTGTTTGATAATTAATTTAGCCTGATCATCTATTTAATTGTTAAACTGCTGAATGTTATTTCATGAACTATGATCCGTATTTGTTGTAGGAATTGGATTAAGTAACAAATAGAGATTATTCTCTCTAGGTGTAATAGGATCTAGGTTGTATGATACCTAGCCAGATTTCGTAGCCTAGTAATTCTATGTTTAGAGTTTTAATGCGTTTACGAGTTCGAATCCATAGGGTCACTCGTAGATAGTTCAATTTAGTGGTCGTATTCTAGTTGATGAACATAAGAACATTCGGGTTGAATGGTCGTACCGTCAATCTAGGGATTTGAGTTTGCACATTAGGCTAGATGTTTAATTCCTGTAATTAATTAATTTAGTAAACAGGAGGGGATCGACATCCTAAACTAGGCTTTACTCACTTTGTTAATCAAAACCCCCATACATTTATTTTATACGTTAACAACACTTGAATTTAATTAAAAATTCATTAAACTCCTTTGGGTTCGACCAGTACTTGCTACTATACTAAGTATTAGAGTGAGTCGGAATTAAATTATATTTTGGTAGGCAGGCGACATCCTATAAAATTTGGCGTCGTTTGCTTGGGGAGTAAAATTGAATTTTGTTAAATTTTTGTGTTTCTGATATTTTTCTGCATTTTTACAGGTTCTGGAAATTTTTCGAATATTTCTGGAATTTTTGAATTTTTCAGTTACACTGACACTGAACCCTTCAGTTTCAGAAGGCCCCTGTTTTCGATATTTTTTCTGTGAATGATTACTCGATCTTCAGGTTAAAAACAGCTTGAATACATACCAGAAAAAGGAGTCCCAGAAGAGGAAGGAAACAAGTTCGTCTACTGATGAAACTGCCAGAAACTTCACCGAACTCGAACTTGTAACTGATCCACTTCAACTTGGAGAGGATAATTCTGATTTCTCTGATTTGGAGGAGGAAGATACTATAGGATCTGAGTCAGAAGAGGAAAACATGGCTGGAAATGAGGAAAAAACTTTGAATGAATTAGCAAATCCGGACATAGTCCATCAGCCATTATGCATTAACTTTCCTGCGATATTGATAATACTATATTTGAATTGAAATCGGGATTGATTCACTTACTTCCTGCTTTCCATGGTCTTTCAGGTGAAAATCAGCACAAATTCTTGAAGGAGTTTTCGGTTGTATGCATGAGCATGAAACCAAACAAAGTGACGGAGGAACAAGTCAAGCTTAGAGCATTCCCCTTTTCAGTGAAAGACATGGCGAAGGATTGGTTGTATTATCTTCCTTCCGGATCGATTAATACATGGGCCGAGATGGAGAAACTCTTTCTCCAAACTTATTTTCTAGTCACTAGAGTTGCTGTTTTGCGTAAGGAGATATCTGGAGCTCGTCAGATGCAAGGGAAGAGTTTACATGAATATTGGGAGAGGTTTAAATGCCTCACATCAGCATGCCCCCAACAACAAATAAGCGACCAGCTGTTATTGCAATACTTGCTTGATCATGGATCGAAACATGCTTGATGCGGCTAGCGGGGGAGCTTTTATGATGAAAACACCTACTGCTGCTAGAGACTTGATTACTAGCATGGCTGCCAATACTCAGCAGTTTAGCACACGTGATCCATCGGTTAGAGAAGTGAAGGAGGTCTATCATTCCAAGTTGGAGGAAACTTTGAACAAGTTGACAATAGCTGTGGAGAATCTTGCTAAAGGAAAATAGGTAAACCCTCCATCTTGTCAGTATTGCTTAACTAATGATCATTCTACTCTTGATTGCAGGGTTTCAATTAGTGAGGAACAAGTAAACGTCATAGGGTGACCTTATGATCCCTTCTCTCAAACCTATAATCAGGGTTGGAGAGATCATCCTAATCTTAGGTATGGTAGTGGACAAGGATGAAATAGGGGGCAACAATAGTTTCATGAGCAGAGAGTGGTGAATAGACAACAAGATTACCCTCAAAATGGTGGAAATCGCCAACAAGGTGGGGCAAGTTCCAGAGCTTCATTTGAGGAAATGATGAAAGAGATGACTACCAACAATCTAAAATTCGAAGTGTCTACTCAGACATCCATCCAAAACTTGGAAAATCAGATGAGTCAATTAGCTACAACTATAGGCCAGATGCAGGCTCAAAATAATGGAAAGTTGCCCTCACAAATGAACCCTTCAGTGTCAGAAGGTCCAAAAAAATTAGGTAAAACAATCTGACCCTATCCCTTTTAATATTAACCATTTGCCTTTCCCAGGCAGGTTCAGGAAGCCGGACACCATTGAAAAGTATAAACAAATACTGGAGGTGTTTTGGAAAATGAAGATCAATTTACCTCTCAGTGAGGTGATTAAGCACATTCTGAGATACGCCAAGTTCTTGTAGGAGTTGTGCACCAACAAGAAGAAGTTGAAAGGAGATGAAAAATTGGTGATGGGAGAAAACGTTTCAGCTGTCTTCCAGCAAAAGTTACCTCAGAAGCGCAAGGATCCTGGCATGTTTGTGGTTCCTTGTAAGATCGGGAGTTTTAAGGTGGAAAGAGCCATGTTGGACCTTGGAGCGTCTATTAATGTGATGCCTTGATCATTGTTTGAAAAGCTGGGTGTGGGAGAGTTGAAAAAGACTGGAGTTATCATCTAACTTGCTGATCGAAGCCATGCATACCCAGATGGAGTCATTTAGGATGTTTTTGTTCAGGTAGGCAAACTCGTATTCCCTGCTGATTTTTATATGTTAGAAATGAATGACCACCCATCAAATTCCACTTCGATTTTGTTTGGGAGGCCGTTCCTTAACACTTCACGCACTAAGATAGATGTGAGTGAAGGTACTCTCACGATGGAATTTGATGGGCAGATAATTAAATTTAACATATATGAGCTATGAAATACCCTGATGATGCTAACTTGCTTTCTGTTGTGAGTACTATTATTCTATTGTCCAGGAACACTTCGAACTCACTAGTAGGAATGCATTAGATACAATCATTGAACATAGAATCATGAAGGAGGATGCTGAAAGATTGGATAAAGAGGAGCTGAATCACTATGTCAATGCTTTGCATAGTTCTTCTCAGAGAATGAGCTCCTTAGATGTAGTCTATGTTAAATTGCCTGTGAAGTCTCCTAAAGACGTTAATTCAGTTTTTGCTTTGAATGTTGTTGAGCCTTTGGTGCAGGATTGTTTTGAACTAACTCGCAGGGATAACTTCGACACCATCATTGCAAATGGAAGCATGATAGAGCATGAGAAAAAATTGAGAAAAGAAAAGCTTGGTGAAGTGCCAAAGTTAGAGTTGAAAGTGTTCCCCAAACATTTGAAGTGCTCTTTCTTGGGGCCAAACCATGAACTCAAGGAATATCATAAGGAGTTTCGCACTGTTGAGGTCGATCGAATGAAGTTGAAAGAAGTTCTTCATACTTGAAAGATGCACCTTACCTAAGTCGAGCCAACGACAATAAAAAAAGTGCTGATTGGGAGGCAACCAAATTTTCTCGTTCTATTTTTATTTTTCTTGATTTTTTTTATTTTTATTTTTAATAAATTGTCTGATTGTTCACTCTTAATTTTCTGTTGTGATTAGCAGCTGTGATACAAATTGCAAGGGTTGATTGTGGTCAAAGCTCTACCCAAAATTAAATCAGGTGTACTCTACCCAATTACATGTTTAGTCTTTCTTATACTGTGCTTTGCTTGGGGACAAGCAAACGTAGTGTGGGGAGGGATTTATATGATAATTGGAGTAGAAAAGTGATGTAAATTTCCTCAATTTCTTGTCTCATGTCATGTTCTTGTTGTCCTCTGAATTTTATGTGATGTGGAGTTGGATAATTGAGGATTAAAATCTTTTGAGGTGATGAAGATGACGCATGATTGAGGGGGTGGCAGTGATGTTTAGGAGCAGATGAAATTTGATAATCTTTAGCCTTAACGAGCTAACATGAATAAACTCTTTTGAAATTTCTTTCTTAAGTGCATTGAATTTGAATTGCTCATTCTAGAACTTGCTCTTTTGAATGTATTTCAAGATCATGTGATTGGTTATGTGTGATAAAATGATAAGGACACTTAGGTTTAACCCTCTTGGCTTATATTGTCCCACCTGATTATGAAAACTCTAGGAAAGCCACGTTGTGCCTAAGCCTTTTCTTTGGATTATGAGCACATAAATGAACCTTGAATTCCCATTTCTTTCTTTAACTCTTCTGTTTGAACCCTTCATTATTTTGCAATGTGTGATCTTGTAGAAATACTTTGTGGTTTTTGATGAAGGGTAGAGTTGATAAAAAATTGGAGAAGGAGAAAAAGAAAAAAAAAAGAAAAGGAAGGAAGGATGAATAAAAAAAGAAAAGAAAAAAAATTCTTGATGAAAAAAAAGGGGAAAAGGAGTTGTTGAAATTGTTTGGGGTTGAATTGCTGAAATTTTTAAGTATGAGGCCTGCTATTCCGAATCTAGAAAAGGAGCAGGTGTTGGGAGATTATAAGTGCAAGAAAAGTGCTGTTGTGAAAAGGAAATTTGTGAGGATGAAGGATATTTTGATTTGTAAAGATTACACGTTGTGAAGTAATGCATTTACCCATTCTTATCTCTCTTTTACCTTACCTTGTCCTAAGGCTGCATTACAACTCATTCAAAGACCCTTTGATTGTTGCATATGATCCGTCCAAAATTGGTGGAGATTTGATTTGGGAGCAAGCCTATGGTAATGACTTTTCTTGTTCAATTGTTGAGTGATCTTGCTACCCAAATCATACATTTGAGTGTTTCTGAGTGAATCTTTGTGAGGCCATAGAATTTTGAAAAATTTGATGCCATAAAAGTTGCAACTTTTAAGTGAAGAGTCATGTTTCATATTAGTTCCGAATGCTCATTGGTTGCTTGTCTCTTGAAGTATGTAATTTTCATTTGCCTTGATAGATGATATCCTTGGATTTCTATCCTCTATCATCTTTGATTTTTGATTTGCTTGAGGACAAGCAAAGTTTAGGTATGGGGAGATTTGATAAGTCATATTTTAGCGCAATTATTAGTTGAAATTTATGTTTATTTGATTAACATAAGTGTTAATTTTGGTGCTAAATTGACTTATCTTGTCTTTGGTTAATTAGAGCTTTAATGTTGTAAATTGATGTGGAAAAGGATTGTTATGTGTAGGAAATTCATGCTGCCAGATAAGCTGAATAAATAAGGAAGGTTGGTTGAGAGGATCACAGATTTATTTGGGCTATATCACACGTTATTCTTGGGGATCAAGACACGGTATTTTTGGGGGAGAAAAAGAAGAGATCCTGGAGATATTTTTTGAATAATAAATAAGAAAAGAGATCAAGCCAAAAGAAGGAAGAAATATATTTATTTTTGGGGGCAGCATATACTCGGATATATTGGCTAAGGGAGCAGAACACGATTATTCCTAGAAAAAGAAGAAGCAGTGACGTTTCTCCTTCCCCAAGGCAGATTGGCGTGAATTCAAGATTGCAATCAGACACAATCTATTTTTTATTTTAATTATGTTTTAATTATGTACATGCGGGGCTAATCCCCTTTTTCTAGTTTAGGATTTGTGAACCTCCCGTTAAATTGTTAATTTAATTATTTAGGATTTTTATGTTGAATCTCATGTGCAAATTTATTCTATTACATGTTTTGATGTTCTTAATGGTTGTTTGATAGTTAATTTAGCCTGATCACCTATTTAATTGTTAAACTGCTGAATGTTATTCGATGAATTATGATCCGTAATTGTTGTAGGAATTGAATTAAGTAACAAATAGAGATTATTCCATCTAAGTGTAATAGGATCTAGGTTGTATGATACCTAGCCGGATTTCGTAGCCTAGTAATTCTATGTTTAGATTTTTAATGCGTTTACGAGTTCGAATCCATAGGGTCACTCGTAGATAGTTCAATTTAATGGTCGTACTCTAGTTGATTAACATAAGAACATTCGGGTTGATTGGTCGTACCGTCAATTTAGGGATTTGAGTTTGCACATTAGGCTAGATGTTTAATTCCTGTAATTAATTAATTTAGTAAACGGGAGGGGATCGACATCCTAAACTAGGCTTTACTGACTTGGTTAATATTATAATTAATTTTCATCTGCTTTGTTATTTAAGAGTTGAATTAATTTTACTTTTGTTATTTTCGATTTGTCACAATCAAAACCCCCCTACATTTATTTTATATGTTAGCAACACTTGAATTTAATTAAAAATTCATTGCACTCCTTTGGGTTCGACCCGTACTTGCTACTATACTAAGTATTAGTGTGAATCGGAATTAAATTATATTTTGGTAGGTAGGCGACAGTCTATCACTAAACCCTAAACCTAAAACCATAAACCCTAGTGTTTTAAGGGTTTAGGTGTAGAGTGTTTAGGGTTTGAGGGGTTTAAGGGGTTTAAGGGTTTAAGATTTAGGGTTTTAGTATTCTTTATGGAATGTGTGTGTGCAAATCTTTATTAATAATATGTACACCAACATAGAATAACTTATTACATGAAAAGAAGTAGAATGTCTAATCACTAATGTCACTGTACATAAATAAAATTTGCGCGAAGTTCAATCTTCATGGAAGTAATAATTCAACAATATTTTAATTTCCCAACACTAATACCTCCTATTACTTGCAACTACATATAACTTGACACATAAATTATATATTATAATTTTATAATACTCTTTTTAACATTGGTGTTCATTTTCACATTGGTGTACAAGTGATAAGGACGGTGCAGATTTATAATTTTTTTAACGTTGGTGATCATTTTCACATTGTGTACAAGTGAATAAATAAGGACGGTGATTATTGAACATCTAAATTATTTAACAATATATACGGAATGAGACATAATGTATCCAATCTTTATGGATACAAGTAAATAGATAAGAACGATGATTATTATTGAACATATAACTTATTTAACAATATATATATATATATATATATATATATATATATATATATATATATATATATAGTGTGTGACATACTGTATCATATCTATATGGAAAGTAAATAGATCAATGTACATTAATTTATGTATCCTATTTTTATGGAAAGTCAAAGTGTGATTAATTATATATGAAATATTAAGGGTAAACTTGGAAAAAGAAAATATGAGAATGTATTTCTTAATAATTCAATTTGATTTTGTATCTCCTAGTAATTAGGCTATTAAAACTTGTATCCATCAGTAATAAATCAATAGATTAAGAGGTTAAAATAGTTAACTACTTTGACGAGTATCAAATGAATGGTTTGCGCCTATAATCGTTTACTCCCTCCGTCCGTAAAGGTTGTAATGTTTTATTAATTAGGGCGTCCTATAAATATTGTTAAATTTCATATTTCAGTAGATGAGACCCTCACACAATAATTAATATATTCTAGCATACACAAAAGTACAAAACACTAATATAATTAATCATTACACATTAAAATATTATATTTTTTAATCTCAATGCAAATAATAAATGTAACAACAATCACGGAACGGAAGGAGTATATTCTATTATAAAAGAAAAGAAATTACAATAAAAAATAATAATAATGACCTTAATCCCGACTTCATACATAAAATAATGAAGTGCAAGTAATATTTTAAAACTTTAAATAAAATATTTCATCTGTCACATCATAACGTTTACGAATTTCCATTTTAGCCATACCATTTACATTTCTCTATATAGTAAATGAAATCCACACAAAATCATTAATATATCTGTATGGGACATACACATTATATTAATATAACTATCCACTGTACATTAAAATATTATATCTATCATCTTACTATATATTAAGATAATATATTTCTTAATTCTCATGTAAAAAGCAAATGTGAATCTATGAACGGGATGGAGAAAGTAGAAATATAATGTGATAACATCTTCCCGTTCAACGCGTGGTATAAACGCTAATTTAATCTAATGAATTCAATTTTAATTCAATTTCCTATCAAATTTTCAATTTAGTTGGAGGACATTCAGATTGATCACATTTAGTCCATATCAGTCGACACCCTTAGGCCGCCTCCAACGGTAGGTATAGAATGCTGAGATGGACACTTCTTGTACCCTATTTGATGTATTTGACTATTGGGAAATTGATGTACAGAGTGGATGCATGCTTCTCAGGTACAATTCTTTGCACCTGTACGAAAACCACAAAATGTACGGCAAAGGTGAGAATATTTAATTTATTTTTTTAAAGTTAGTTAAAAAATGTGAGGAGAATGAAAAACTATTTTTTTTATAAATTTAATAACAAAATTTGAGAGTAAAAATTTTTATTTTATTTCTAAAAAAAAGATCAATAGCCGTTCTGGATATAAAATATATCCGTTAATTTTTTTCTAAAACAGTAATATAGTTGTTTTGTATATACAATGTTAATATTAATTTTTTTATAATCTTCTATAAATATGCATATGAGGAGTATTCAATTTTTTTTATCTTCATCAAACTACACAACTCTCACTTGTACAAAAAAAAACTACACAACTCTCACAAATTTGGCCCATAAACAATTCCTCAATGGATGATAATTACTGGATGAATTGGTTTAATTCTAATAAGAATGATAATTCATTATCGCAAAATCAAAATTTTAATCCTATGAATCTGAATTTCCGGCCTCAAAATTTTTCTATGTATCCAACCCTCAAATGAATCCAACGAGTGCCCCCCGAGCTCCCTACTTCATATATCCTCCTAAATATTATTAAATTCCATTTATGTCACCCCTTCCTTTGGATTTCCACGTCCGAATTCAACTGGAAAATCTTCAAACTCGTCAAGAATTGCTAACGGAGAAGGAAGGAGAAGTGATAAAGGGTACGAGACGCCGTCTTGTGGGCAAGCTTCTCCTCTCCCTTCATATTCGTCTCCACCAGGAATTGACAAAATTAATCTTGAAGTGGATACAAATTCTGATGTTGAAGCAAATATTTCACCGCCTATGAAAACAGCAAGTGGTTCAAGGTACTCCGCTGCAGAAATGAGCTTCTTGCACGATGTTGGGTGAGTTTGAGTGAAGATCCCATCATTGACAATTCACAAAAGCTAGATCAAATGTGGATACGAATCACAGAAGAATACAACAAAAATCGACCCTCAGACACTGCATTTAGACATTGTGAAGCTTTGAAAACACATTACTACACAGTTCAAAGAGAAGTCAATGCATTTAATGGGCTGTACACCAATCAAATGGAGGTCTAGAAAAGCTGTCATAGCGATACTGATATAATAGTGGATAGTGGAGGTGCCGAAATTGTGGTCAAACACTCATAATAACATAGCTTTCAACCACCTGGGATATGGAATATTCTAAGTTTGTGTCCCAAGTAGCGTAATCAACAAGATCGTGAGCACTGCGGAAAGAAGAAGACCAAAATTTCCGCTGCAGTGGCATATACATCATCATCAAATAATGAAGATGATATTGAAGATCGTGTTCGTCCAATCGGGCAAAAGGCGGTAAAAAGAAAAGCCAAAGGAAAATCTCAGAATGAGTATGAAGAGATGAAAGATATCATCAATCAAAGTATGAAGGATTGGAAAATTATTGCCAATAAAAAACTAGAAGAGATTAGATATCTCAACAAAATAAAGGGGTATGACATACTCACAAGAGATACTACAGGTATGACACCTGAACAACTTCACGCACATAACAACATGTGTGAGATAGTGAAGAAACGATGGGGCATGAAGTTGTTTATCTAAAAATTTTCTTTATAAGTTGTATTTCATATCTTGTATGTGATCAATTGTAGTTTTTATTTATTGTTGTTTAAGTAAGATGTCTTATTTTATAATTTAATCATGTTTTTAAATGAAATTTAATGCAGTTTTTAAGAAGTTCTATTAAATTAGTGTTTTAAATAGTTGTTAAGCATTAACCGTTACAAACTAGCCATTGCAAGTAGTCGTTAATAACTAGCTGTTGTAAACTAGTCATTACAAACTAGCCGTTGCAAACTAGCCGTTAAAAACTTGTCGTTGCAAACTTTGATACATATATATAATGGAGTTGAGACTTCATAATTTGTACAATATTCCATATCTTGCTTTAGCTACTCTAAATTTTAAGTTTTTAAAATATCTGCCGATCCCAACTACAATAATTCTATCGATATTGAAGACGATGATTTCTCTAGCTATGACTCAGATGATCAAATGTTCTTCCAAATACTCCAACAACAACAAATGTTGCTTCAACTTGCTGAAAGCTCTTCAAGTAGATCTAAAAGAAGATATGTGGTCCGCGATCGTGAAGGTGCACACACTCAACTTGTCAAAGATTACTTCTCTGATGATCCAACATGGAGTAGTGATATATTTCGACGATGTTTTAGGATGCGAAAAGATTTGTTCATTCGCATAGTCGATGCTCTGGAATCTCATGATGAATATTTTAAGTGGAGGGTCGATGCAACAGGGGGAAGAGATTTATCACCACTCCAAAAAATGTATCGTTGCTATCTGCCAATTAGCATATGGAGGTCATGCCGATAATTACAATGAGTACTTACGCATTGCTGAAACAACATCTATAGACTGCTTGTTCAACTTTTGTCGATGTGTGATTGAAATATTTAGAGAAAGATATTTGAGAAGGCCCGATAAAGATGATTGTCGGCGATTTCTCCGTATGCAGTTTTCCCGAGAAGTTAGTGAGCCTTGATTGTATGCATTAGGAGTGGAAAAATTGTCTCATTGCTTGGAAAGGTCAATTTACTGAAGGTGATCAACGAGTTCACACAATAATGCTTGAAGCAGGTTCAAATAATGATATCAACATGCTTAACTAATCTCTTTTATTCAATGATGTGTTACAGGAAAAAGCACCACACATTAATTTTACATTGAATCGAAAACAATATACAGTAGGATATTACCTCACGGATGGGATCTATCCAGAATGGGCATCTTTTTCAAGCGCTTTCCATGTCCTCTTGATCTCAAAAGGAAGAAATTTAAAGAAATGCAAGAGGCAGCGAGAAAGGATGTTGAGCGCACTTTTAGAGTTCTCAAATCTCGTGGGGTGATTATTAGAGGTCCAAGTCGATTTTGATATCAGAGTAACTTGAAAGATATTATGTATGTGTGTATCATTTTACATAACATGATAGTAGAAAATGAAGGGGACATGATATCAGATTGGTCTGAGGAACTCAACAACAACGATGAAAATAATACTCCACCTGTTCTTCAAGGTCCGGTCGGATGATTCAATGAGTATCTCAAGAGAGATTCTGCATTACGGGATAAAGAAAAACATCATCAACTTCGCACCGATTAGTTGATCACATATGGGAACGATTTGGTAATATTTAGAAATTTGTTGTTTTCAAGATGAAATATTTCAATTTTAATTAGTCTATATTTCATGTATTCTTGTACTATTTTATATTTTAATGAAATTTATGATATAATTTTAAACAAAATTAAAGAATTTATTTAACTAATTTAAATTATGTCGAACAATTAATAAAAAAATTAAAAAAAATATTATTCTAATTAAAATAATTTAATTTAATTTAATTATTAGAGTAAAAATCTTAATTTAGTAAAATAATAAATAATTTTTCAGTGAAATGAAAATCATATTAAAAATTAATAAAATGATAATGTGTATAAAATATGTTTGGTGGTGGGACCCTCAAGTAGTATTAGTTGTACCTGGATTGATTGGGGAGGTATAGGTATAAATGTGGGGAATTTTTTACTTTTGATGTGGCAGTGATGTGGCATAAAATTGAACCTGGGTTTTGGTACATGACTGGAGTTGTTCTTAGATAATGCCCACATGATCATTTTAATACACCTCACTTCTTTGAATTGCCATCTCATCGTCCACATTAACCACCAAACACCCAAAATTGAGCCATGGGTTCTTCGTCTTCCCTCACTCTTTCTCATAGCCATTATCTCTCTACCATTTACAGCCATGGTCATCATCTATCTACCATTTACAGCCATGTCTCTGCCCAACAACTCTACCCATCCAATACTTCCTCCTCTCTCTCTATACCCACCTTCTACGGCCTTAAGTCCGCCAACTCCTTTGCTGCAGTTCCACTTTCCAGCAGCCGTGCACCAGCCTGAACCAGACACCAAGCTGCGCTTCCGGCGCCTTTTACTTTTAAATACCATAATTATATTTTTTGATGGAAGATATTATTTTAAGAAAAATTCATCTTTTTATGAATACTGCATAATTTCAAGCTGTAAGTGTAAGGAGCTAAATAAGTGTGGTTTTTACTCTATTGTTTTAATTTATACTATACTTATATTCTATTTCCTTTTTATTTTCAATTATTCAACTTGTTTTATCATCAATAATAGTATTTGATCATTTTCATGTTATTGATCATTTGAATCATTTATGCTATTTTCACCCATGGATTTTGATTATTGATCTTGTATTGATCTTATATTAATCAAAGAAGTACATGTACATATGGGTTTTAATTCTTGCGCATAGAAATATTCACATTCATTTATGCTATTTTGCTATTTTACTAAAAGTTTGATCAAAGAAGGGGTTTTAAATCTTATGCAGAGTCACTATGGGTTTTAATTCTTGAACATAAAAATAGTTACATGCATTTCTGCTATTTTACTATTTTACTAAAAGTTTGATCAAAGAAGTAGGGCTTAAATTCTTACGCAGAGTCACATTTTTGCTATTTTGCTATTTTCTATCAAAGTGGCCAATGAGTAACTCTTATGCCACAACAACATAAGTGACATTACATAACACCAAAAAAATATTATTTAACAATTAAAAAATGTTATTATAGATCAAAAATAATATTTTTTCGGTGTCGTTGTTGCCCCTATTATCTAAAGTCTAACATTACTTTTTTTTGTTTATGATAACACCTAATATCAATTTTAACATTTTATTGTAAAATACTGATATCGGTAAAAATATTGTTATCTCAAATTTTCGGATATATCAGTGGATATATTGAATATCGATATCGATATTGGTAAAAATTAAAAAAAGGCTAATAAATAGTTGGTACAAAATGTATTTTAAAATTACTAAGTGATACATTCGCTTCAGAAAATTACCGATAAATACAAAATTATATTTTATTTTTTCCATAATATCTATACCTATCCGTACATTAGTGTGCATTGTTAAGATGAAAACAAAATTGCGTTATTTATATGAATGTGCATTAGTGTACATTTCATTGAGAAAGAAACTGAAAATACGCGATTAAATGAAGAACCCTACTAATAAATAGTGTGCATTCTTGTTTGAAAAACAGAAAATACTTGATTAAACTGAAAAACCCTACGAATGTACATCAGTGTGCATCTTTGAGAGAAATGAAAAATACACTATTGAAACTATTGTTAAATACATTAGTGTGCATTCTTAGGGAGAAATAAAAAATACGCAATTAAATTGAAGAACCATACGAATGTACATTAGTGTACATCTTTGAGAGAGAAATGGAAAATACACTATTGAAACTATTGTTAAATATATTAGTGTGCATTCCTAGGGAGAAACAGAAAGCAATTAAATTGAAAAATCATAGGAATGTACATTACTGTGCATCTTTGAGAAAGAAACAAAAAATACATTATTAATTAAATTGAAAATAAGGTTGCTATAATTATCCTTAAATCTCTCCTTAAATCTCTCACCCATTATTTTTGTTTGATTTAGTGTACATTAGTGTTCAACGAAACTAGTGTTAAGTGAAAACGTTGAAATATTCAGCGTTGTAAATAAGGGTAAAGCTGAAAAAAGAAATAAACATCTAGATCAATGTATTTATTAGTAATTAGATTATATGCACGCGTATCTATCAGTATATTTTACTTTACAATATATTTTAACTAATTTTAATATATAAATAAAATTTAAAATATCAATAAAACTCATAAAATATGATAAGCAAATCAAGTACAACATATTTAAATAGTCTAAAGTCTAAATCTCAACAAAACTCATAACATATGATAAACAAATCAATTACAACATATTTAAATAGTCTAAAGTCATACAATACTTAATAACTAATACCAAAAAGATAATCTATGATGCTCACATGTGATGTCATCTTGATCTAAACAATATTGGTATCAACCCATCGAATTAGAGAAATTTTAACATAGTTCTGAATGTACCAATAGTATTGTTATCTACCAATAAAATACTCCCTCCGTCCCGATCTGATTGAATATACTAAAATAATGGTATTTTTAATCATTGTATACTATCATATTGTGTACATGAAAGGAAACTCCTCATTTACTTAGTAGTAATAATTTTAATGAAAAGTGATAATAAGTGATAATTAATTAAATAAAATAAAAAAGTCTTAATAATTTCATGCAAGTGCTGCTCTATTTTTTTTAAATTGATCAAATTAATGAAAAAATTTGCATTTCGTTTTTAACAGTAAAATAAAAAATCATTATTTTTTTAAATATGGATAACATTTCGATATTTTTGATATATCGCAAAAAACAAACGGACACCTTAGCACCGAACGGATGGAGTATCTTTTTTTCCGATGTCGATATCGTTACTCTCCAAATATGGATATATCGTAGAAATATCGTGGATATTTCCGAAAATTTTAAACCTCGTAAGGAGCTAAATAAGTGTGGTTTTTACTCTATTGTTTTAATTTATACTATATCCATATTCAATTTCCTTTTTATTTTCAATTATTCAACTTGTTTTATCATCAATAATAGTATTTGATCATTTTCATACTAAAGATCATTTGAATCATTTATGCTATTTTCACCCATGGGTTTTGATTATTGATCTTGTGTTGATCTGATATTGATCAAAGAAGTAAATGTACATATGGGTTTTAATTCTTGAGCATAAAAATAGTCACATTCATTTATGCTATTGTGCTATTTTACTAAAAGTTTGATCAAAGAATGAGGGTTTTAATTCTTGCGTAGAGTCAGTATGGGTTTTAATTCTTGCGCATAAAAATAGTTACATACATTTTTGCTATTTTACTAAAAGTTTGATCAAAGAAGTAGGGTTTAAATTCTTATGCAGAGTCACATAGAAATATTCACATTCATTTATGCTATTTTGCTATTTTACTAAAAGTTTGATCAAAGAAGGGGTTTTAAATCTTATGCAGAGTCACTATGGGTTTTAATTCTTGCACATAAAAATAGTTACATGCATTTCTGCTATTTTACTATTTTACTAAAAGTTTGATCAAAGAAGTAGGGCTTAAATTCTTACGCAGAGTCACATTTTTGCTATTTTGCTATTTTCTATCAAAGTGGCCTATGAGTAAGTCTTATGCCACTACAACATAAGTGACATTACATAACACCAAAAAAATATTACTTAACAATTAAAAAATATTATTATAGATCATAAATAACACTTTTTCGGTGTCGTTGTTACCCATATTATCTAAAGTCTAATGTTATTTTTTTATGATAACATCTAATATCAATTTTAACATTTTATTATAAAATACTGATATCGGTAAAAATATTGTTACCTCAAATTTACGGATATATCAGTGGATATATTGAATATCGATATCGATAAAAATTAAAAAAATTACGAAAACTTGAAAAAAAAGGGAAAATTAATTATTTAACTTTACAATATATTTTAACTAATTTTAATATATAAATAAAATTTAAAATATCAATAAAACTCATAATATATGATAAGCAAATCAATTACAACATATTTAAATAGTCTAAATTTTAAATATCAATAAAACTCATAACATATGATAAACAAATCAATTACAACATATTTAAATAGTCCAAAGTTATACAATACTTAATAACTAATACCAAAATGATAATCTATGATACTCACATGTAAAACATGTGATGCCATCTTGATCTAAACAATATTGGCATCAGGTCATCGAATTAAAGAAATTTTGAATATAGTTCTGAATGTGTCATTAGTATTGTTATGTACCAATAAAATACTCCCTCCGTCCCGATCTGATTGAATACACTAAAATAATTGTATTTTTAATCATATACAATCATACTGTGTACATGAAAGGAAACTCCTCATTTACTTAGTAGTAATAATGTTAATGAAGAGTGATAAGAAGTGATATTTAATTAAATAAAATAAAAAAGTCTTAATAATTTCATGCAAGTGTTGCTCTATTTTTTTAATTGATCAAATTAATGAAAAAATTTGCATTTAGCTAGTAACACTAAAGTAAAAAATCATTAATTTTTTTAAATATGGATAATATTTCGATATTTTTGATATATCGCAAAAAGCAAACGGACACCTTAGAACCGAATGGAGGGAGTATCTTTTTTTCCGATATCGATATCGTTACTCTCCAAATATGGATATATCGTAGAAATATATTGATATTTCCAAAAATTTTAAACCTTGTAATGAGCTAAATAAGTGTGGTTTTTACTCTATTGTTTTAATTTATACTATACTCATATTTTATTTCCTTTTTATTTTCAATTATTCAACTTGTTTTATCATCAATAATAGTATTTGATCATTTTCATGCTATTGATCATTTTAATCATTTATGTTATTTTCACCAATTGGTTTTTATTATTGATCTTGTGCTGATATGAAATTTGATCAAAGAAGCACATGAACATATGGGTTTTAAAAGTTTGATCAAAGAAGCAGGGCTTAAATTCTTACGCAGAGTCATATTTTTGCTATTTTTCTATTTCTATTAAAGTGGCCTATGAGTAAGTCTTACGCCACTACAACATAAGTGACATTACATAACACAAAAAAAAATATTACTTAACAATTAAAATATGTTATTATAGATCATAAATAACACTTTTTCGGTGTCGTTGTTGACCCTATTATCTAAAGTCTAATGTTACACTTTTTTTTATTTATGATAACACCTCATATAAATTTTAACATTTTATTTTAAAACTTTCAATAATGTTACATATAATGTTAATGTAATATTTTTTTTCTTTATGTAACATTATTTTGTTAACACTTTTAAATGTAATATTATAGATATTATTTTGATAACACTTTTTAATAATCCCTCCATCCGCTGATAAGGTATCCATTTTGTCATTTTGGTCGTACACTTTTAAGGTATCCATTTTATATTTTTAGTAAAAGAACCCCACACATACCAACCACTCACTACTAATACACCTACCAACTTTATATAAAATAATAATACTCATTAATCACATGCAAAAAGCAAATAGATACTTTACGGATGGACGAAGGAAGTATAACATAACATTAATTACATCGTTTTGCTAACACTTTTAAATATAATGTAATACTAACTATATTATTTTGATAACACTTTTATATAAATGTAACACTAACTATATTGTTTTGCTTACACTTGTGTATACAATGTAACATTAATTACATAATACTTTTATCACTTTTTCGAATGCATATAATACTTTTACAGAACAATTATGTATCACATATGTTAACGCTTGAGGTATTTATGCAATATTTAATAATAATAATTTTACGAAACTATTATTTTATTATTAAATAATAATTTTATTAAATTATAATAATTATATTGATTATTTGATAATAAATTACGCCAATAATTTAATAATAATAATTTTATTATATTATTGTTATCATTATTATTATTTGTAATAAACTTAATTCCTTACATGTATTAAAAAAAATGTTGTTAATAAAATCTAAATATCTAAATAATTGCAAAATAAGGCAAATAAGCAAATATTATTTAAATTCATTTACTATGATGAAGTACTTATAATCCACACCTAAAATTAGGCGACAAAAACGCAAAGAAAGAAAATAAAATAAAGCTAAGTAGTCTTCATCTTGAACCTTCTAGGAGAATCACACATCACAATTGTAAATATCATCATCCTGATTGTCTTCATTATCTTTGTCTTCATTCCTCTGAAAACAAAAATACCACATATATAAGGTATAGGTGAATCATTTCAAATATTTATACTTAAATTATCTCAGATCAAAATAAAAACAATTCAAATTCAAAAGTATCACATGCCATGTTACCAAATATAATTCAAAAAAGAGAATTGAAGCTGAAAAATTCGTATAAGAATAGCACAATTCAGAAGATATCACATCTAATTAATTATGCACTTAATTTCCCAGAGAAGCACACATAACAACTACTATGTTTGTTTCACTTCATATAATTAGATATGAACAATGACATAATACCTTTAAAAAGCAGCTGCTCTAATTCTAAACAAAGTAATAATTTTTAACTTGAACATATAAGTACTACATGGCCTAGATTTATGCAGCAACGTTGAGGTTAAATGCAGCAACACCTAAATTCAATTACTCTGAAACTAAAGAATTAATGTAGTAACAGTCATTAAAAGACTGAGTTATGCAACGATCCTTTCTTTACTAGAATAAATACAGCAACACGTCATTCTATTTCATTTTGATGTCATAACTGCAAGTACATACTAAAGTAATAAGCAAGCATGATACTTTAACGCCAACAATTTCAACTCAACATATATATATTAAGTCATGAACATAAATTGCAGCAGCATAACAAGTAAACTCCCCAAACAATACAATTTACAAGTAAATTGCAACAACATATATAAGTTGCAATTTGACATTCACACAATCGATTACCTGTCATGGCTCCACGTCGTCAATATTTTCAGAATATTCTTCATTGTGTTGGTAATTTGATAGATCCTTAAACAATAGGATGACACGGGCAAGCATTTTAGACGGAAGAACTTGTCGTAGAAGTTCAAAATCCTGATGACAGTATCCTTCATTACTTAAGTTTTTATTGGTTGCAGAAACTCATCTAGAATAACCATATCAGCCTTATTTGATGCTCCTTTTACCCTCTTAGTACACCAGCCCGTAAGTCACAATGTCTTTGGATCAACACGTCCTTCAAAAAATTTTATTATAACATCAATATAAAATTCTATATCAGTGTATACAAAAATATTAAACAATTGTGTTTCCAGTGTCATTCTCAATGAGTTGATTAGATGTTTTTTATCCTCTTCCTTCTTTCCTGTTTGAGTTTCTTTGTACATTATTACTTCAGTCCTTGACATCTTTCTAACTTGTTCTTACCGCAAATTAGCCACTAAACATCTTGAAAAGCTAAACAGAAACAATTAAACAAACTCAATAATGATAGCTACTATATTTACTCGTATTAGTAGACATGTAGTTCACTTGTCCTTTTCTTTACAATCTGGCATACTCATCATGAGTGCCTATTGCACAAAGTGTCGAGGTATGGACAGATAATAATATGTCTTCAGTAAATAACTCTTTATATATCAAGGATTGCAAAAAATAGATTTACTATCATTCCTCAAGTCATTAGGTAATATTTCTCATATTATGAACGAATAACATATAAGTTATTAACAAACTAATGTAATAAGTCATAAAATGGATGAGTATAACCTTCTTTGAATGAGATGACCTTAAAGATCCAGTGTATTTCGCTAGCTCATTGTCATCATCTTGTTGATTTAACTTCTGTACATCATCGTCTTCTTCTTTGGGTACGAACTCAGCATCATTTGTAATAATTTGTTTCCTCTTATTGATCCTTTGCTTCTCGAGAATTATTGATTGTATTGAATCATAGGCATGTGGTTTAAGACTTAATTCCTTCATCTTTATTTTATTTTCTTCAATCCTCTTCGACCTCTGATTCTCATATTCTTCCATCTTGACCTATGCTATTCTTAAATTCAGCAGAAAGTAAAGTAGAATTAATTCAGGTATAGTACTCAACATATATACGAGTTTCATTTCCAGATGTCATGAAAAATTTAATTATGTAATGGTGAAGTGTGAAAAAATGTCGACATATAATGTTAAAAATATGTCTATTTAAAATAGCATGCAACTAATTATAATGTAGAGATGCAACTAATCATGCTTATGATATTTAAACATCACAAAGGTGATTGCAATGCTGTAATTTTCTGTGACATACCACATTTGTGCTGATATGTTGGCTCTAATAGTGATATAATGAGGGTGTTTTGCAATCTGATCTATATTTTCACATTTCTATGATGTTATGGTGAGTACCACATTTTATGATATGTTGGCTCTAAAAGTCTAATTTAGGTAATGCACCATGAAATTTATTATTAGAAAATAGACCAATGCTACAAATAATTTCCTCTACACTCAATACCATCGAAATATGCACCAAGTTCTTAAAGAATATGCTTTCTTATGTTCTCTAGTCATGTAAATCAAACAAGCAAGTGAAAGTTAAGTTAAAGGAAATAATAAAATATCTAATTGTCAAATATTCCTGAGATTAATGGTGTTAACAAATACACTTAAAACTAAAATAGTTAATATACTTAATGGCAATTCCTAGCATATATTGATAACATATTTAATACAAGTTTGTTGTGTGTCACATTTGATCTTCATTGTTATATAATATTAAGTGTCATCATTTATACATCATATAAGTTTTGTTTTGTTATTACCATGCTTCTATTCTAACCAGAATTACAAAGGTTGGAGAAATTATTATTTCTTTGTTATTTTCTTTTATTTTATTATGTGGTAATCTTCTTTAATGCATATTTCATTACTTGCCTAGTATTTTCTATGGTTGAGTGAACAAAATTTAAATTGGTTTGATAATTCAAATGCATGCAAAAATATCCTCAAATGATTATTTCTTATGATCACCAACTCACAATTCAAGCATGTTAGTGTTTGATTAAACATATAGTCTAAGTGTAGACATAATATAGAAGAAATTTCAAACGTGAGAGGGATTGCAAGCTAAGTAGGAACCCTCAAGTAAACTCTGGGTAAAGCTTCAATTTAAAAGTCTGTAACTAAGAGTAAAGAGAAAGCCAAGAGGAGGGATTATTAGAAACACAAGAAGACAAAAATTGAGAGGGTATATAGAAGCATGAGTGTATATATGACACTTAACTCTAAAAGATCAAAGACAAAGACAAAGACAAAGACATCTAATTAAACTAAGTGTATGCACTGCATCACTCAAAATCATAAAATCCATTCAATGCGCACGTTCCCTTTATTAATCATAATCAAAATCATAGGTATGATAAAATATTATAGATCTCAATAGAATTCAGGTTATAGAATTTAAACTCATGCCCCTTACTCATAAGAATTCAAAACTCAATAGAAAAATTTAAAATAAAGAATGAAGTAACCTGATTTCAATTTCCTTCAGATATTACAAGTTCCTCAAGTTATCCAACTCGGTCAGGAGTAGGCCTCAGTATTGGATTGTATACTAAAAGTCTAGCTTTTTGTATGAACAATGTTTTGACAATTTTTGAAATGAGAATCAGTGATCAAACGTTTTGCAATTATGTTTTTGCAAAAGCCCATTTACTTTATACTGTAGGTAATGTGGTGTACGTCGTCACATAAAAGATCATATTATCAGCTCCTTATAAAGTATAAACTGATGTTCACAACTGAGATAGACGGGGACTACCTATCGGTATGGTTGTAGTGTGATTTGGTATTAGTCTGTCTTGACTATAAAATGGCGCTAGTGCACTTTGCATGTATTGAGCAGGACCACGGTGAGATTGTTCAATTTATACTGACTATATAATAGAACTAGATCTCTGTTATTATGGATGTTCGTACTCTTAATCCCTATAAAATAACCTCGATACGTAAGCCAGTATTTATTTCTTTGATTCATCAATGGGTGAGATTTAATTGTTAAATCAATAAGCTCAGTGAGTTGGGAGATGGTGCTATCTCTATGGTGTGGTGTTGATTGTAGAAGGAATTTGGGTCCTAACGGAATTGGTTGATGATGTCCTCTTGAGGAGCACAAAATGATTATAATGTAAACCCTGCAGATGGATTTATTTCAGCGTGATAATAAGGTTGAGTTGTACTACTCTCGGTAAAGATATTAATGAATGGAGTTGTCAGTAATTTAATTAATTAATGGGCATTGAATCTTAAACACGGGGAGATTGACGAGCTCATAATAAGGAGCCCATAACATAATTTGGGATTAGGGTGGCAGTGCAATAATATTTCTTTAGTGGACTGATTTGTTATTATTGGACTTATGTATACGTTTTGGGCTAAACTTGGATGCTTAAGCCCAACGGGAGGCCCAACCCTAATTTCTCCTCCTGGTCCCTATTATAGCCTAAAATAGCCAATCTCAGCAGTACGGATAATCACTAATTCATGCGTAAAACCATGAGCAAGTGAGATTGACTGCAGATTGAGTTCATCTTGTAGATCATTGCCTACACTACGTCAAGACGTGACTTAGGTATACAACAGAAGATCAGAAGGTCATTTGTTCGTGCTGTTCAACATCATCAACAACAAACCTTGGTGAAAAGTAATACAATTCTATGTTTATGCTTCCGTTGTGATATAATTGCATGGAATCCTAACAGTTCACGTTAACCAAAAGATTCAAACTCCAAAAATTGGTAATAGAGCGTGGGTTCTACAGCTTGACGTGAAACGTTAAGATAGGGTTTATGTGATATATGTGATTTATTTTTGAATAAGAATCGCATTAGGGATAGGGTTTTTGTATTATGCTTAATCCATGAAAACCTTAAATTCTATTCATGACGGATTACGTTCACAGATTTACTGCGACGACGTGTTAAACATTAATGGATGATGATGATGCCTCTCACGGTGGTACAACTAAAGTCGATGAACGATAGTGGTGGCAACAGGACGTGATGGCAGCTTTAGCGATTCACCATGGAGGTGAGCTTCATCGATGTTCAATTGTAATTATGTAGTGGCATGGTGGAGCATCATCGACTGCACGACATGAAGAAAGGCCGGAGATTGTGAGTCAACCCATGATGGCAAGGCACGGGTTGTTAATGCCTGCGATTGGAGCTAATCGCGATGTTGGGTGCACGACCGACGACAACATGGCATGGTCACCGGCACGGCAGTTACGGTTGTTTAGTGGCATGCGTCACAAGTCAGCTGAGAAACAATATTTCTGGGCAGGCTTGAAATGGTTCCGATCGAGACTGCCATGTTTTCTGGTGTGTTTCTAGCCGAGTCTACAGATGGCTGGGTCAGGTCTGCTGATGGCTGGGTCCAGTCTGTAGATGGCTAGGTCGGGTCTATCGGCAGATGGCTGGGTCGAGTCTGCTGATGGCTGGGTCCAGTCTGCTGATGACTGGGTCGGGTCTATCGGTAGATGGCTGGGCCAGGTGTGCTGATGACTGGGTCCAGTCTAATGATGGCTGGGTCGGGTCTGGCATGTTTCTGAGTGAATCTACCATGTTTCCAGGCGAGTCGATCTTCTTTCGACAGTGGGTTCTGGACTTCGTGTGTAGTGCTTGATGATGAGACAGCGGCTGTGTGGTGCACCCGTTGACTAGCAGGATGCCGAGTGCTCGAATTTTGAATCTGGCAGGATGCTTAGATTGCAAGCATGTGGTGTGCACGGTTGTTAGCTGATGATGCTGATTGTGGCTGCATGGGATCATGCGCGGCCATCATCCGGGATTCGTCAAGAATACAGGTAGGTTTGCATTGGTACAGACCTTACCAACAGACGACAGATTGTGGCTTGCAAAAAATGCTGCAGTCATGCAAATTTAACGGAAGATCAATGACCACCGGGCGTGCGGTAGTGTGCTGATCGGTGGCTGATACAGACAGTGGTTTTTCCAGCAAGGGCATGACGTTGGTGTGGCATGGTGACAGTGGCGACCAGCAGTCGCTGTCAACGAGCTGCCGGCAGCAGATTGTGTGGATCATATTCACTTGAGGAACGACCAGCAGCTGAGAGATAGGGCTTCAAGCGAACGATGATTTTCTGGCGGGCGATGGCACCGCTGGAGCGACGACGCTAGTGGCGGTGGTTTCCAAGTTGTTGTGCGTCCGTGTGTTTTTTTATCACTTATGGTACGAGATATCCTGCCTGTTGCGCAAGCCATCGGTTTAATCGCTGGAGTGTTGATTAAGTCAATCTATTATAGGCGATTTTAATCCTTATACATAACTGCCATAATTGATTTAATTGTCTATTATGTTATGTATGTGTATGCATGATTCTCCGTGATTTACTGTCTTATTTTCCATAATAGGAGCATGCTAGGTAGTATATTTTATTATTAAGTATTATATGCATGTAAAAACTCTCTTGTTAAATAACAAAGTGGGATAGGGATTGGTTTATAACTCTCGCGGCCTCCATTATTGGTTTGTTGTGTGATGCAAGTAAGCTTAAGAGTTGGCAATAGTGTCTTCCTCCCCAACGGATGAGTTTTATTTGTGGATCACTTAAACAAATTTCTTTAAATAATTATTGTTTGTAATGTGATGCACATAAACTTATGAGTCGGCTATAGTTCCTTCCTTCCCAACGGATGAGTTTATTTGCGGATTGATCAGTGCAAAAATCTGCGTATTTTAGGGTCCGATTTAGCACTGTTTTGTGGTATTTATAACTGGATTTGAGCATCGTTTGGTTAAATTGTATAAATTTGTCTTACAGATGCATGTGAGGTGTTATTTCGTATTTTTAGGTGGAAAACGAGGTAAAAAGAGCAAAAACGGAAGTCAGGAGCGAAGTCAGGAAGAAAAGAGGTCGGCACGAGGAGGACTCGTGCCATCGAGAAGAGCCCAGTCGTGCCACACGGCGTGCAGGCACGAGCGCTGAGACCTACCAAGAGCCACCGAGACCTACCGAGCGTAAACTGCCAAGAGTTGCCGCCCATGCCCCCAATACCGCCGAGACATGCCGATGCTCGTGCCAAGCAGTTGCCGAGGAAATCCGCCAGCAACCTGTCGACACGACGCGTGCCATGTGCCAGGGAGGCCCAGTTGTCATTTTTCATCGTTTTCTTGGCCCGTTCGTGTTTTTGACATGAAAAATCCCACTTTTGAGTCAGAATTTGGGAATTATAAGTACTCAACTATAAAAGAAGCTCTTGGGGTGTTCCAAATCATAACTCTCCACAACCCTAAATACTTTTCCATACTCTTTCCTTGTCACCATATCGAAATTATTATTCACCATCCCATCCTCCCATCCCGAAGAGTTCATCACTATTGCTTACTTGATAAGGAGAACGAGAAAGTTCAGAATCACAGAGGAGTGAACAGAGAATCACGCCACATCTAGGGTTTTTCTTATTCTTTCTTTCTTTATTTTTAATAATAGACCTATGGGATTGTCTTCATATTTAACCATGGGTGTTGCTTGTAACACCATGGCCTAGTAATTTTTGATAGTTCTATGTATTGAAGGATTAATTAGATTTGACTTGATGACCTAGACTAGGTTGGATTTCTGCAATATACTTATTCCTTTATTAATGCTTTTATTTGAGACTTATATTTTTGTCTTATATGATTTGTCTTTATTCAGGAGTATGTCATTTACTTATGCATGTTTATGATTATTGTTTCTGTTATATAGGAATTATATTTGTCTATCTGTTATGGGTAACGGGGATCTAACCATATAACATTTATTTATTAGAATAATTAATATTGGACACTTAATATATTTATTAATTTCCATTCTAGAGGATTTGGTTACTTAGATTGTTAGGTGAAAATTGGGGATTAATTCTTAAGTACCTATAAAGGGAAGTCTAATACTCTAGCCTATTAGGAATTTAGCATGAAGTACATAGAAAGAGAGTAGGAATTATTCTTCAGCATCTGAGGGTTTAAATCAGGTTTATGTGTTAAGTTTATTTTAAAAGATGGATTTAACACAATTAAGTGACTGCTTTCATAAGATCTGCAGGAATTCTAACCAATTGTATAGTGATTTAGGTTGACCCATTTAATCTAGATTGCCTAGAGCTATCTATCTTCTCTCTTGAACACTTCCATATTTTGTTTATCTGCTATTTTATATTTTTTTAAATTATTTTCTACATCTTTAGATTAATTAATTCTCTTAAAATACCCAAATTTGTCTTAAATTAGAATAGTAATAATTAGATTAAATAATTAGTCTAGAATTATCCTTTGGGTTTGATATTTTTACTTGGTCACACGTTTAGCTACAATTGATTCCCTACACTTGGGGATACATGCAAAAAGGTGAACAAGCAAATGGCGCCGTGTGCCGGGGATAGTTCTTAGATTAATTTTATTTAGTTCTTTGTGATTTATTTTAGTCTAGGATGTTAAATTTTAATTGCTTTTATTTTTATTTTATTTACATCTAAACTATTCTGATTAGCTGCGTGTGAAAAAAATAGGTGTATGATCACTAAATCAAGTGGACTCCCTATTGAACCACTCAACCTAGAACTTGAAGCACTTTTCAGACTAAACAGAAGGAAGAGAAAGCAGCCAGCTACACCTATACTAGTCCTGAGTCGGATATTTATTATTCGTCAGAATAAGAAGAAGTTGAAGAGACTGAAACAGTAGAGATTGCTGAAGGATATCAAATAGCCCCATCCCCCATGCGGAACCAGTATAAGCTGAAGAATACTATGAACGCTGGTTGAATGGACCCGCAATCACAGCGGAGACTTTTGAGTTGCCATTTGGACTTATCCGAATGGTACAGGCAAAGCAGTTTAGTGGTAATCCTTCGGAGAATCCTAGTGAGTATCTACAATTATTTAACGAGTATGCGAGGACGCAGAAGTATAGAAATATTTCGGTGGATGTTTTCAGAATGCGGCTTTTCCCATTCTCTCTAACGAGGAAAGCCAAAGAGTGGTACAATAACCTTCTTGCAGGATGTTGTACTACATGGGAGCAGTTGGCAAATAAGTTCTTGAACAAGTATTTCCCTCCATCCAAGAGTTTTAAGGTGAAGCAAAAGATTATACAATTTAAACAAGGAGGCTTGGAGAGTTTCTATTAAACGTGGGAAAAGTTCAAGGAGCCGTTGCGATGTGGTCTACATCATGGATTTACAAAAGACTCTTACTTAGTCTTCTCCTTTCAAGGTCTAAGATGTGATTCAAGAGTGTTGGTGGACGCGGCATCAAGTGGATCTATTTACGAAAAGTCAGCAGAGGAAGAAGAAGAGATCTTTGAGGAGATGGCAGCTAACACATATGATTGGCCTATGGAGAAATCAGAAGAAGGAGCCTCTTTCGATAAATTAGGAAAAGTAGAAGTTCAGGTCAATAGCACTGAGATGTCAGAACTAAAGAGTCAACTCAGTGAGCTGCATAAGAAGATGGATCGCATCACACTAGGAAACAGAAGAGAGGAATCTGGTATGGACGGAGATGAAGGTTAGATGGAGGATGCAAATTACGCTATGGGTCAGAGCTTGCAAGGGGATTACAGAAATAGATAGAATTTCAGGCATAGTAATCAGTAGTGGGGAAGGAATGATCAGGGAAACAACCGACAAAATCAGCAATAGGGTTACCTAGGAAATTTTAACTTCAACAATCAAAGAAGGAATGATAATATGTTATATGCTAACCCGAGAAATGCAGTTGGGCCTCCTCCAGGAATTGATTCATCCCATAAACCAGTAGAAGGAAAAGCACCCATGGATGATGAGATGAAATTGTTTATGAAACAAGGGGACCTTATAAAGCAACAAGAGGACCAGATAAAGCAGCACGGGGAATAGTTAAACTTGATGGTCAAGCTGATGATGTCTACTAATGAGCAATCTGAAAACAGGCAGAAAGAGTTAGATAAAAAGCTAAAAGAAACTTATATTGCTCTTGGACAATTACATGCTGCAGTTGGGAGACTAGAGCAACAAGGTAAGTTTCCATCTCAAATGGTGACGAATCCAAAAGAACAAGTTATGCCTGTCACCCTTCGGAGTGGAAAGCAGTACGAGGTTCCTAAAATTCCATCAGATCAGACTGGATTAGAAATGAAGGTCGAAAAATCGGACAAAAATGAGTGTGTGGATGCTGACACATGGCACGACTCGTGCCAGTCAGGGCACGATTCATGCCACCCTAAAATCAACGAACCACATGCATCGTGTAATCTGACGAAATAAGTAGTGGGCAGCACGACCAAGGATGATGGTGGCACGACCCACAGAACTGCCGGCATGACTCGTGCATAGGCAAGCAAACTGTTGATTCTGGTTGACAAGACCACTGACACGAGTCCGAGAAAATACGGCACGACACGTGCCCTTCTCCGATAGAAATGTTGAAAATTCATCTCGATCCTTGCACTGCTGATCTCATCCAAAATGACTTCTAGGTGCCGGAAACTGATAAAAAGTCAAAAGAACCTGAAGTTAACTTGAAAAAGTGGCAAAAAGCTAAGGCAGAAAGAGCTGAAAGAGAAAAAGAAGAAGAGTTTGAGAGGGATATTTGGGGGATTCCAAAGACAAAGCATCCAATACCATTTCCACATTAATTATTTAAGAAATGTTTGGATGAGAAGTTTCAGAAGTTTTTAGAGATATTCAAGAAAATCCATATCAGTATTCCCTTTGCAGAAGCCTTAAAGGAGATGCCTAACTAAGGACATCATGTCTAAGAAGAGGAGTCTAACAGGAGCTGAGACATTTAATCTGATAGAGAGCTGCAGTTCAGTAATATAGAAGAAGCTTCCTGCGAAGCTGAAAGATCCGGGTAGCTTCACCATACCATGTGAGATTGGACGAGGAAAATCAAAGAGAGCCTTATGTGATTTGGGGGCTAGCATTAATCTGATGCCTTATACATTATTCAAGAAGCTTGGTTTGGGGGAAGCAAAGATGACATCAGTTGCACTACATCTTCCTGATAGATCCATAACATACCCTAGGGGGTGATTGAAGATGTCTGGGTGAGGGTTGAGATGTTGATATTTCCAGTGGACTTTCTTGTGCTTGACATGGAAGAGATTGATGAAGATGAAGTTCCTTTGATTCTAGGAAGACCGTTCTTAGCAACTACAGGAGCCATGATTGATGTTCAGAATGGGGAGATTAGATTGAGAGTCAATGATGAAGAAGTAGTCTTTCCTTTGGAGAAAGCTATGAGGTGGCCTTCGGAGAAAGAAGACTTCAAGAGCATTGAAGTAGTAGAGGATATCGTTGAAGAGTGTCTGCCTTTCATCCTGTCTAACGATCCACTTGAAACTTGCATAAGCAAATCTCTTACTTTATCTACTATTGAATTTGATGATCTCTATGATATGTCTAATGAGGTGGCCTTCGGAGAAAGAAGAAAGCTTACTTGCATTGAATGAGAACAAGGATTCGAAGAAGGAAGCACCGAGAGTGGAAGAAGCAAAGTGGAAGAAGCCATATCTACCACTTGAACCTCAAGGAGCTGTACCTGAGGAGAAGAAGAAGGAATTGAAGTCGTTGTCTGATCATCTCATGTATGCATATTTGGGATAGAATGAAACTTTTTCTGTAATTATATCATCTTTCTTATCTAAAAGTGAGCTTGATAGGTTGTTAGTGGTCTTAAGAGAACATAAATCTGCTATTGGTTGGTCTATTGATGATTTGAAGGGTATTAGTCCATCTATTTGCATGCATAAAATAAGATTGGAAGATGAAAGTAAAAGTTTTGTGCAGTATCAAAGGAGATTAAATCCTGCAATGCAAGAGTTGGTAAGAGTAGAAGTGTTAAAGTGGTTGAAAGCTAGAATTGTGTATACGATTAGTGATAGTCTATATGTGAGTCCTTTGCATATAGTTTCTAAGAAAGGGGGATGACTTTCATTAAGTCTGATAGTGGGGAGACCCTTGCTACTAGGACCACTACAGGTTGGCGTGTGTGTGTTGACTATAGAAAATTGAATGAGAACACACGTAAAGACCATTTTCCTTTACCCTTCATGGATAGGTTAGTAGGTTATGAGTTCTATTGCTTTTTGGATGGTTATTCCAGGTATAATCAGATAATGATTTTACTCGAGGATCAGGAAAAGACTGCATTCACATGTCCTTATGGCATTTTTGCTTTTAAGATGTTGCCTTTTGGTCTTTGTAATGCACCTGCGACTTTTCAAAGTGTATGATGGCTATTTTTGAAGGGTTGATAGAAAATATCATGGAACTTTTATGGATGATTTCTCTATCTTTTGATCTTCTTATGATATATGTTTATCTAACCTTGATGTTGTTTTAAAGAGATGCCAGGATACTAACCTTGTTTTGAATTGGGAGAAATGTCACTTTATGGTGAAAGATGGTATTGTCTTAGGACATCATGTATCATCTAAGGGGTTGCAGGTTGATAGAGCTAAGGTGGAGGCAATTGAAAAATTACCTCCATCGATAAATGAGAAGAGAGTGCGATCATTCCTTGGACATGCAGGATTTTACCGCAGATTCATAAAAGATTTTTCTAAATACTCTAAACCTCTTTCTCATTTATTAGAAAAGGATGTCCCTTTCAAATTTGATGATGACTGTTTAAAATTTTTTCAAGTTTTGAAGGAGGCATTGACGTCTACCCCTATCTTAATTACTCCAAATTAGACTGAACCCTTCGTGCTTATGTGCGATGCAAGTGATGTTGCTTTGGGAGTAGTTTTGGGGCGGATGAGGGAGAACAGGTTTCGAGCCATCTACTACGTAAGCAAAAAATTTGATGCAGCTCAAAAGAATTACACCGTGACTGAAAAGGAATTTTTAGCTATGGTGTATGCTTTTGACAAGTTTTATGCATATCTGGTGGGGATGAAAAATGTGGTGTATACGGATCATTCTGTGATCCGATATCTGATGGAGAAGACGGATGCCAAGCCCTGGATTATTAGATGGATTTTATTGCTGCAAGAATTTGACATAAAGATAAGAGACAAGAAGGGGAGTGAGAACGTGGTGGCTGATCATCTATCTAGATTGGATACAAGGGAACATTGTGAGAATAAGAAAGAAATTATCAAAGAGATGTTCCCAGATGAGGAGATTCTAGAGGTTGAGCTTCGCCAGGTTTACGCTTTAGCTACAAAACCTAAGGCCCCTTGGCATGCTGATTATGTTAATTATATTGCGAGTAGGACTAAGCCATATAATTTGAGTCGACATGAGCATTTGAAGTTTATGAGAGATGTGCAGAAATATATTTGGGACGAGCCTTTCGACATTATGATATGCACAGACTCTATCATCTGGAGGTGTGTGCCGGAAGAAGAATTGGAAAGTGTGATGAACCATTGTCATGCACAACCAACTGAGGGCATTTTAGTGCCGAGAAGACAGCTGCAAAGGTTTTACAATCAGGTTTGTTTTGGCCATCCCTTTTCAAATCTTGTAGTTCATATGTTGCAAGCTGTGATAGGTGTCAAAGAGTTGGAAGCATCTCTAGAAGAGATGAAATGCCTCTGCGGAATCGTTATTTGGTGGAGATTTTTGATGTGTGGGGGATAGACATTATGGGTCCCTTTCTCTCATCCAATGGATATTTCTATATACTTTTGGCTGTGGATTATATGTCCAAGTGGGTGGAAGCAATTCCAACCAAGATGAATGATGTCAGGGTTGTGCAAGCATTTTTTAAGAAGCATATCTTTTCTTGATTTGGAGTACCTAGAGTACTTGTTAGTAATTGGGGAACCCATTTTGTCAACAAGCTCATGGAGAAGGTCTTGAAATATTCTTTGGCATAGTGTGGCAACTCCCTATCACCCATAGTCTAATGGGCAAGCTGAGGTCTCCAATCGCCAGATTAAGCAGATTTTATAGATGACAGTGAATGTGAGTAGGAAGGATTTGGCTATTAAACTAGATGGTGCATTGTGGGCATTCAGAACTGCTTACAAGACTGTCTTGGAAATGTCTCCATTCTAAATTGTCTATGGAAAGTCATGTCATCTTCCTGTGGAGATTGAACATAAGGCATTTTGGGCGGTGAGAAAGCTGAATTTGGATATGCAAGAATCGGGTGGCCTGCGGATGATTCAGATGAACAGACTTGAAGAGTTTAGAAATAGAGCTTATAAGAACTCACGGATCAGCAAGGAGAGAGTAAAGAAGTGGCAAGATGCAAAGATTCGTTTTAAGGAGTTCTATGAGAAGGATGAAGTCTTGTTATTCAATTCTAGACTTAAACTTTAGCCTAGAAAGTTAAAATCTAAGTGGATGGGGCCATTCGTGGTACATAAAGCTTGTGGTGGAGGTATGTATGAACTGTTGGATAAGGATGGAAATAGTTTCGTGGCTAATGGGAATCAAATGAAGCATTATAGGTCATTACGAGATAAGGAAGTCTTTTTTATTGATTACCTCCATTAAATCTGCTTCCCGTCGAGCTCTAAGACATTAAACATGAGCTTTCCGTCGTGACTCTCCGATGTTAAACATGAGTGCTTGTTGGTGGCTTACCCTTCTGTTTTATTGCTTTAATGTGTTTGTTTGGTGTAGGAAATTTTATTAGGTGCTTCTTCATCTATGGTATTCATTTTTTACAAACTTAGTTTCTCACTTAGTTTGAACTAAGTTTGGGGGGTGTACGTGCATTCCAATGTCTTGAGGCACTGAGGTAAGTCTTCTTTCACTTGTGTGCAATGCTTGGAGGTTGATTTGTTTTAGAATTTTTGGAATTTATTTCGAACTTCCGAATTTTTTTGCGACTATCCAAGTGTCTTGTTTATTTTTCTTAGATTTTGTGTGATAAATTTTTGGTTGAATTTTTTAGTTTTCCTGATGATATTAATGATGAATTTTGTGTTATTGAGCTTAAATTGGATGTAAATTCGAAGAAATATGTTGAAAAAGGTTCAAAAAAGTGCCCAGGTGTACACTTAAGAGAGGCTCGAGTCATGCCAAACTAGAGCACGAGTCGTGCTTGTGCAGAGTGGCCAGGAATGATCAGGCATGCCGCTCAGCAAGCATGCTGGTGGCCGGCACGAGTGGCTGAGGTATGCGGCACAACCGCCAGGAAACACCGGCACTAGTCGTGTCGGATGGAGCAGATACGTGCAGAAGCAGTCGCCATGAAAGGTGGCATGAATCGTGCTATTTTTCGACATAAGTCGTGCCGATGTCGTGCCACGTCCAGGTCAGTTTTAAAAATTGAAAATTTGGTCCAGTTTTAACATTTTCTCACCCGCGCACTCACTGTTCCTCACTTCTTTTCGAATTTTCATCTATTTTCTATCCGTAAATCACCATTCCACCCCACACATTTCATTTCCCATACACTTTAAACACTTTTTATACTTGGATTGAGCATTTGAGAGGGAGAAATTAGGGTTTTGAAGCAAAAATTGGGGAAAATTTCAAGTATGTTCTTCCTCAAATAAGGTACGTTTTTTTCATCCTTTTGCTCTGATTTTCGAGTATGTTCTTAATGGAAGCATGGTTAAGTTGATTCAAGATGAAATTTTGAATTTTTAAGTAATTTTTCATTGAGGCATTTTGTCGAGCATGTGGTATGCATACTGTTTTGCCTTCAAATTCGAAATTTCTTGCTTGAATGTTGGTTATGTGTTGATTAGTTGATACCACTAGGTTGTAAATTGTTGGAATTTGTTGATTGTTGATGGTTGAAACTGTTAGAAGCATGTTAGATTGTTAATGTTTAATTTTTCTTGGAAAAAGTATGCTGTTTTTGGGTAAAAATTGACATGTTGGGTTTGATTTTCATAAGTTTTTGGTCCTAGTAGCTTAGAAACATGAATAGTACTTTAGTCTGTTGTTCATGGACTGTTTTGGCATGATTTATCTAGGAATCAAGAATATATTAGTCATATTGATTTGATGTGGAGTAATTTATATTCTTACTTAGGTTAATTGGGTCAAGTGAGGATGCATTATACTTGTGTTTGGAATTATTGTATGCATCTTACTTGTAATTTTTGTAGGAAATAAAATTGGGGATCAATGGGCGGATGAGCAAAGGCAAAACGAGATAGCTCAGATTAGAAAAAAAAAACTTCTCCTTGCCACCCTGGGATTTGTTATCCCGAATGGAAGGAAAATATAGAGGAGTACAACCATTTAGAGCGGCGTATAATGCGTACGTGCTATCATGATGAGGAAACCATGATCAAGATCGGCATTAAGCATGATGTAGATACCCTTTTTCGATAGGGTGGGCATACTAGAGTTCATGAATGCCCGAAGGCCCACCACTTACGTATTGACTATGGAGTTTTTCATGTCATACAAGGTCTATCGAGAGGAGGATGATAGGCTTCCCAGTGGATGTACTTTTATATTGAGAGGAAGGAAATAGATTATGGCAAGAAAGGAGCTGAACTTGGGATTTGGATCTCTTTGGGAGGCTAGTGATGAATAAGCATTGCATTTGACAATGATGCTTTCTGGAAGAGGATCACATGGAAGGATGAGGTCTTCATGCCCAGGAAGTCTAAGTCTACTTATATCATTAGCCCGGTTATCTGGTACATCAAGAGAATCCTGTCATATACCATCTTTGCAAGACATGAGAAGGGACAAGTCAGATTAGAGGAGCTTAATTTATGTACTTTGGTGCATGTACGAGGAGAGATATTTTGACTTAGTTGATTTGATTATGGAGCAGCTCCTTCATTTTATAGACAGAGAGACTTGGTCTGTGATGATGGTGTTGGCATTCAATCGTTTAGTTAGCATGAATCGTTAGGGTTCCATACGATTCTATATTCAGCGGAAGCAAGAAAACATAGAAACGTATTACCTTTCACCAGAGTATATTGAAGAAGATGAATTCTCGCCTGCAGCCTACACAGCCTCACCATTTCGGGCATAACTCTCTCATCCGATCTCGAATTTGAGTGAACTACGAGCCAAAACGACCTCTTCAGTGGCTTTCCAACGGTGTATCACAACTAGTTTGGAGTTTCATACGATTTTAGAAAAATCATGGAAGTTGACTAACAGCAGCAGCAAGCAATCTTCCGATCTTCTGTTGTATTCCCAAGTCCAATCTCGACGTCATGTGGGCGACGATCTTCGAGATCTTCTCAATCTGCTATTCCCTCACCATTCTCACGTTGTTAGGCGTGAATTACTTTTTAGTTGGGTTTTCGGACAGTTGAGATGACTTATATATGGGCTACAGCAGGGACCAGGAGGAGAAATTAGAGTTGGGCCTCCATTTGGCTTAAGTATCTAAGGTTAGTCCAAAACTTATACTTAAGTCTAATAATAATATATACCACTAAAATATTATTACTGCACTACCATTTTAATCCCATAATTACGTTAAGGACTTCTTCTTATTATGAGCCCGTTAATCTCCCCATGTTAAGATATACAATGCCTATTAACTAATTAAGTTACTGACAACTCCATTATTTAATATATCATCCGAGAGTAGTGCAACTCAGCCTCATTATCATGCCGGAATAAATCCACCTGCAGAGTTTACATGATAATCCTTATGAGATCCTCAAAGGGACATCATCAACCTATATCGGACACGGATTCCTTCTACAATCAACAGCACACCATAGAGACAACACTATTTCCTAACTCATATAGTTTATTGATTTAATTACATGTAAATCTCACCCATTGATGAATCAAAGAAATACATACTGCCTTACGTGTCGAGGTTATTGTATAGGGATTAAGAGCATAAACATCCATAATAACTGAGATCAAGTTCTTCTATATAAACAGTACAAGTCGAACGATCTCAAGCGGTCCTGCTCAACACACACGAAGTGTACTAATGTGATTCTATAGTCAAGAAAAACTAATACCAAATTACACTACAACCATCCCGATAGAGATTCCCCGTCTATCTCAGTTGTGAGCATCTGTTTATACTTTAAAAAGAAACCGATAATATGATCTTCCGCGTGTTGTCGCACAATATATTATCTACAGTATAAAGTAAGTGGACTATTGGATCGGACATATAAATAAATTATAAGACGCAATCATTTGATCATTGATTCTCATTTCAAATAAATTGTTAAAGCATTGTTCAAACTAAAGCTAGACTTTTAGTATACAATCCAACAGATGGGTGGTATTATCACCCAGATAGCTGAGATCAAAGGAGTGCGCATTGATGGGATGAAGCTAGCTGATGAGAATGTGCCTGATATAGATGTGCAAGCTCTGAAGTATGCACGTTTCTTGAAGGAGAAGAATGGCCAGCTTTACTATGAGCATGACAACCATTCAATAACACTCCCTTGTGAGCAGTTGACGACGTTTGCTGTTGAAGACAATTTCACCTCAAATCTTATCTGTACACTCATGTCTCGAGTGTCTTTTCTAAAAAGGAAGATTGGAAAAAGTGTATCAGGGAGCACAATGAACGAGCTGCAAATCCACAAATTCAGACTGATGTTGATTATGCTGATGCTGGTAATGATGTGGATGGATGATGCTTACTAAGGAGGACGCGCCAGAGCTTTTTGGGGCATACAACTCACAGCATCCTGCTATTGGGTACTATCAGGGCGTTCATCCGTAGTAGCATCGGATCCATTTGCACCAGGGACATCTACAGCTCTATCTGGAGCCAAGTATGGAGGACCCAACACTTTAGCTGGTCCCGTATCCCCTGGCTATCGTTCTTATCATGTTCCAGGTGAGCAGGATCCATGGGGAGAGATGTATAGGTACATCAATGATCAGTTCGACTCCATCAGACGTTCAAATGACCATCAGTTTCGAATGTTGTTCCAGGAGGTATAGAGTTTGAGAGATGAAGTTCAAGAGCGCCGAGAGAGACGTGACTGATGGAGGATATTGCCCTTATTTTTAAACATCCTTGTCTATCGAGGTTGTGTCATTCTATCTCTTCACCTTGTTTCTATTTTTTGTTTAGGCTTTGAGTGGAGTGATAGTTTGATAGGGTTGTTTCTGATGTATTTGTTTTTCCATGTATCATCTTTCTCTTGATTTGTATTATTGGATATTTGTGGGGGATATTATGTTTATTTAGCTAGTAGTTGAGGTACTTATGTTTGGGTTTGTGGTTGTGTGCTTATTATGATCTTATTTGTTAGATTTCTGCCAAAAATTTATATGCTCTTGAAATAGATAAAGGAAGTGTACTTAAGTTATATTGTAGTATGAAGTTCAATGTGTACTTGTGAGATATTGCTTACCATGAAGAGTGCTCTATTACTTGTTAAACCCATGTGAGATTTTGAGCCTATTGCCATGTACATAAATACATGATATTTCTTTTGGGCGAGTATCGTTCTTTTGTGTGTATTCTAGAACTTGTTTTTTGTCTTGCTTGAGACCGCATGTTATGTTAGATAATGGGAGATGATTTTAGGGCATCTTTGTTTTATATGATTCACTTTGCCAAATAATTTCCTACCAAATAATTTTATATCCGTAGTTAGCCCTTTTGAGCCTAAAAGCCTTATTTCTTTGGCAACCTACGAAGATAGACACTTTGATATCCTATTTGAGCCTTAAATTCCTATATTTAGTGGAGAATTAAATGCTGTCAAAGTGTGTGAATTGATTTCTATGGAGTTTAGAAGGAATATAATATTTGGAGCTATACAAGTGATTATGAACTGAAAAATAAAGTGCTTAGAGGTAGTGCCCGAAACTAGTACCCCAAGATGTTAGAGGTAGTGCCCAAAACTGGTACCTCGAGAAAAAAAAAGAAAGGAAAAAAAGAATGTTGAGCTTGAAGGAAAAGGAGATAAAAGAAAATTAGAAGAGCATGAAGCTGGATAGCCTTGAAGTGTAAAAATCTGCAGTACAAAAGATCTCCGGTTTTGAGTCACTTTATCCATATGTTTCCTAACCTTACCAAAGAGCCGACATTACATCCTAATAAAAGTCTTGTTTGATCCCATTGTCGAGTCATACTTTTACGTGGTGGAGATTTTAAGATGTTTGACAAGCTTATGGTTATGTATGTACTTGAATTGACTTTGAGAGTAAACACCATACCCTATAAGTGTACATCTTTTACACTTGAGTGTTTTTACACTTGAGTGCGAGTGATATACTTCCCGTGAGAATAAGTTGATGGAGCATTGTAAGTGGTAGTAATTATCTTAACTTGTATGCTATGAATGGATTATTATATATAATGAGAGTGCATGACTGGAGTTAATGACAATTGTGTGTTGAATGGCCTAGTTATCATATCCTTTGTTTTTCCTTAGATTTACACACTATCTTTCTTCTTCTTTGTTCTTTTTTGTTGTTTGGGGATGAACAACATCTTAAGTTTGGGGTTTTTGATTAGTTTGAAAAATCTACGTGTTTTAGGGTCTGATTTAGCACTGTTTTGTGGTACTTATATCCAGATTTGAGCATCTTTTGGTTGAATTGTATATATTAGTGTTACAAATGCATGTGAGGTGTTATTTCGTGTTTTTAGGTGAAAAACAAGGTAAAAAAAGCAAAAACTGAAGTCAGGAGCGAAGTCGGGAAGAAAAGAGACCAGCACGACTCGTGCCGGCAAAGAGGAGGACTCGTGCCACCGAGAAGAGCCCAATCGTGCTGTACAGCGTGCGGGCATGAGCGCCGAGAGCTATCGAGAGACACCAAGACCTACTGAGCGCAAGCTGCCGAGAGTCGTCGCCCGTGCCACCCATGTTGCCGAGACGTGTCGATGCTCATGCCAAGCAGCTGCCAAGGAATCCCGCCAGCAACCTATCGGAACGACTCGTACCACATATGGCACGACTCGTGCCACATCCCAGTGAGGCCCAATCGTCATTTTTTGTCATTTCCTCGGCCGTTCATGTTTTTGATGTGAAAAAGCCCACTTTTGAGTCAGAATTTGGGAATTATCAGTACTCAACTATAAAAGGAGCCCTTGGGGTGTTCCAAATCATAACTCTTCACAACCCTACATACTTTTCCATACCCTTTCCTTATCACCATATCGAAATCAATATTCACATCCCATCCACCCATCCCGGAGAGTTCATCAGTGTTACTTACTTCAGAAGGAGAACGAGAAGTTTCAGAATCACAGATGAGAGAACGGAAAATCACGCCAAATCTAGGGTTTTTCTTATTCTTTCTTTATTTATTTTGAATAATAGACCTATGGGATTATCTTCATACTTAACCATGGGTGTTACTTGTAACACCATGGGCTAGTAATTTTTGGATAATTATAGATTTTGACAGATTAATTGGATTTGACTTGATGACCTAGACTAGGTTTGGTTTATGCAGTATACTTATTCCTTTATTAATGTTGTGATTTGAGACTTATATTTTTGTCTTATATGATTTGTCCTTATTTATGAGTATGTCATTGTCTTATATATGTTTATGATTATTGCTTGTGTTATATAGGAATTATATTTGTCTATCTGTTATGGGTAAAGGGGATCTAACCATATAACATTTATTCATTTGAATAATTAATATTGGATACTTAATATATTTATTAATTACCATTCTAGAGGATTTGGTTTCTTAGATTGTTAGGTGGAATTGGGGATTAATTTTTAAGTACCTATAAATGGATGTCTAGTGCTCTGGCCTATTAGGAATTTAGCATGAAGAACCTAGAAAGGGAGTAGATATTATTCTTCTGTATGTGAGGGTTTAAACTAGGTTTATGTGTTAAGTTTACTTTAAAAGAGGGATTTAACATAATTAAGTGATTGCTTTCATAAAATCTGCAGGAATTCTAACCAATTGTATAGTGATTTAGGTTGACCTATTTAATCTGGATTGCCTAGGACTATCTATCTTCTCTCTTGAACACTTCCATATTTAGTTTATCTGCTATTTTATATTTTTAGTAATTATTTTCTACATCTTTAAATTAATTAATTCTCTTAAAATACTCAGATTTGTATTAAATTAGAATAGTGATAATTAGATTAAATAATTAGTCTAGAATTATACTTTGGGTTCAATATTTTTTCTTGGTCACACGCTCAACTACAATTGATTCCCACACTTGGAGATACATGCAAAAAGGTGAACAAGCAAATGAGGATCACTGGTACAAACATATAATTGATTATTGTAGGAAATCATCTGAGCACGTGTGGACTTCTCCAACTGTAAGGCACACAAGCTAGGGCAACGTACTTAGTATCAAATAATGGTATACACTTAGGTTCAATTAATATGTATACTCCCCAACGGAGTCACTGCTATTATTTTGCATGGCTAAAGAACAACCGACTATTAATTATGGTATCATAAGGATAAATTGACTTTTGGAATTAATGGGTAAAATCTTCTCTTGCGAATGTTAGGGTTTGTATACGTCCACACTAACGTGGAATGCAAATTCATTGTGCTTGAGATATTGGTGAATTTATTTTATGTTGTTTTGAGGGAATCAATATAAATTTTAAATTCGAAGTGTTTGATCGTTGTATTTATTTACTTGATTCTCAGGATTTTCGAATGGTTTATTTCACTGATTGTTAACTGAAAGAAATCATATTTACTTGTCCAAAATAAATGATTAGAAAAGAATATTGGTTTTAATTCTTACTGCTTAGGAAAATAAATGTGTGTTCTAACTAAGAATGCTCTCTAGTGCCTGTTAAACTCTCTTGTGAAGAGATGAGAGAGAGGTTCATAGAAATATGATGGTAAATCTCATGTGGCTCTTCGGATACTTGAGAAAGGTAGAAAGGCTTGAGGTCATGGTTCACTTGATGAATGAATTGGAAATACTTGAATTAGAAATTGAAAGGGAAATCTAGGTGATTAGAATGAAAATAAGCGTGTTTTAATATCCAATTTAACACCTCCTTGATTGGAAAACATTGTCATATATTAGCACAAGTGTCTAATATTCATTATATGTGAGAATCAAGTGCACTTGAGGTGTTTTATTGTATTTTAGGTAGAAAAAGGATCAAAAGTGCAAAGTTGGAGAAAAGGTGCAATTTGTGCAAGGATGCTGAAGAACGCACGTCCAACTTGCGTAATTTTTCTATATTTTTGTGGAGCTCCGAATTAGATGTGTGATACATGATTTGAAAGCCACTGAAATGAGGGTTGCTTTTGCGTAAAGAACACCCCAATCGGATTCCAAAAAGGAAGTTATGATCAAAATAGTGACGTCGCGCGAGCTGTGCCAAACAGAATTGTTGTGCTCAAATATTTGATTTTTCTTAAGTTCTTTGTATGGATAGAAAGCCAATGAAGAGAAGATCGCGTAAGCACAAGAATCGCTCAAATCGGAGCTCGGATGTGGAAGTTATACACGAAACGGTGAGACTGCGCAAGGCAATTCAACCAAGACAGGGTCAATTCGACCTGACCTTCTGGTCGAATTAGACTACAAAAAAAGCAATTCGACCACGACCTGTCAATTCGACCTGCTGTGCTGGTCGAATCCTGCACCTGAAGCTTACAGAAGGGTGATTCGACCTTCAATTCGACCAGGGGAGGTCAATTCGACCTGGTTGTGTGGTCGAATTGACATGCGAAAACTTATCATATCCGTATTTTTACACCCTCAATGCGTGTGATCACTCAAAAAGCCCATTCAAGGCCCAGAATGAGCGTCTACAAGTATAAAAGATGGGTTTGTGCAGTAGAAACACAAGACAACAACAAGAGAGAGGAGAAGAGAGGCCACAACACAACACCCCACAGGGGGGTTACCCCCCAACCATCATCCACATCTTTTCCTCCATCCATCCATCACTTTGAATATTCATTTGTGGAATCAAGAGGAGAACCAAGAGGATTTGAAGAGACGGAAGAAAGAAGGAAGGACACTTCTACACCAAGGGTTTTTCTAATTCTTTTCTTCTATTTTCTAATTTTTCAGACATTCGGGTAAGATCTATCCAACACCTATGATTGTTCTTTGTAACATCATGGGCTAGAGTCTTTTTGGTAGAACTAGGGTTGTGAAGGTTTTATCTAGTTAATTGAACTTCTGTATATATACTCCGTACAACACTACTTGTGATTTATTTTATATAAGATTGTGCCTTTTTAATCCATACTCATGGTTGTTTTGTGCATCATTAACTGTTGTATAGAGTCTGAATACATAATTTGGTTATTGATTTAGTGGGTTCACTGCTGGGTAGTGTTTTATGTTATAATTCTAAGTGAATGGATTCCGAAGTTTTATTAGAACTATCATATATAAATACTTGTTAATTGAATTGAATTTGGGTTAATAAGTAGAATAAAGAGGTTAATTTTATAGCACCTATAAAGGGATATCATATCGGGTTAGAGTACCAATTGGCCAAGAAAATAATTGATACTGATAGTATCTAGAAAGGGGGTGAAGTTATATCTCTTGCTCCGAGGTTATTTACACGTGTTTCACGCATATTTACTTGTGTCTATAGAGTAGATATGCATGGTTTAGTGATGAGTCCATATTCCACAAGGCAGCGTCGAACACCAACACACGGAAAGGAAATTAAGTAGTAAAACTGGATTATCGTAGAGATACACATTCTCCTACTTGATCCACTTTCGTATTCTTCGCGTGATATTTTATTTTATTTGTAATTTTAATTAATTGTTTATTAGTTATTAGATTATAATCCTTCAAACTTAATTGTCACACTTGTATTAATTAATTTAGTAAATAAATAAATTTATAATACGCCGTCACTTGGATTCGATAATCACTTGGTTACCGATCGCAACTACAATTGATATCCTTAATACTTGGGGATTAATTGTGTGTTGATTAAACGCTCATCACTAGGTCAATTTAATTCTTCGTAGTTTGCCTAGATGTTTTGTGCAAGTTCCAACTGAAATACAAAAGGTTGTAATAGATGGGAACTTCTGACAAAACATGTGGCGAAAGAAAGCTAATTTCATCAAGATGTGAACAAGGTTAGCATCTTATTCACTAGTTATGGAAGCATGATTAGTGATCGCGTTTACTAACATGTTGTATGTAGATATCAAATCACTAAATGTCTGCAACTAAGTGATGATGAGATAATTATGTACATGGGTAATGCTACGAAAGTAGTGTTTGTTGTAGTGGGAGTTGTTTATTTATCTTATGATAGAATAAACGTTTGATTATGAGAAATTGTCTTTATGTACGTTTTCATAGAAAGATTTTGATTTCAGCTTCTATGCATTTATGGATGGGTACTCTATTTCATTTTAATGACATAATCATTATATTGAAGGATTGAGTTATAATCTGTTGTGGTACATTGGTAGACAATTTGCATACTCTTAAATCATGTTTATTCCACAGATGCAACAAATAGTAATTTATAACGTATCTTCTAATTTAAGTAAGAGAAAGGAACCTTCAGAGATGAACTGAACATACCTTTAGCATCTAAGACTAGATCATTTTACTTAAGTACGATTCGAAAGATGATAGCTGATGAACCGTTAGGTTTATCGGAAGTGGAAACTATCGAACTTGTGAGTCTTACTTGGAAGTAAAAATGATTAATTACCTTTTCAAGGCAAAGGGGTATAGAGCTAAAGATATTTCAGAAATGGTTCATTCTGATTTATGCGGTCCTAAGACTGTCTAGGCGAGAGGTGGTTAAGAATATTTATCACTTTGTTTGACGACTATTCTAGAAATAAGATATATTTAATTAATGCACTGCAAGTTTGAGTACTATGATTAAATCAAGAAGAGCGTGATGATTTAATCATGGTGGCGAGTAACTCTTAAGATGGTTATAAGCTATTAATCAGAGGTTGGGATTGATTCCAAAGCTGACTACACCGAGCAAACCCCCGATGAATGGTGTGGCGGAATAGAAGGAATAAGACTCTTATGGAAATTGTTAGATAGATGATAAGTTATTTGAAATTATCAAATTTTTTTTATGGGTAAGCCCTAGAAACAGCATGTCGTATGATGTTTGTCTGTATGTGGGATATCCTAGAAAAATGAAGGTTGATTTATTTAATAGTCCAAAAGATCAAGAGAGTGTTTGTTAACATGAACACTGGATTTTTGGAAAAGGACTATGTAATAAATCATAAACCCATTAATAAAATATTCTAAAAGGTGTGAGTAGGAAAACATAAAGTATAGTACCAATTGTACAAGAGGATATACCACAAGTGAACTATATCGCGTTTCACGTCTGATACACAATTGCATGTAGTGCCCTGTCGTAGTGGAGGGTTGTTTAACAACCGGATAGATTTTTATTTTGGGAGAGTCGTGAGACTTGGTCCCTAGTAAACATGAAATCGTCCCATGGGATTACGACGAAGCACTACAAGATACAAATGTGAAATCTTAGAAAAATACAATATTTTCTGATTAGATCTGGGAGCTTGTAAAACCACAGAATGGTGTAAAAACCATTGGAAGTAAGTTGGTCTACAAAATAAAAGAAAGATCAGACGGTAAGGCGGAAGCCTTTGAAGCAAAGCTTGTTGTGAAAGGTTTGATTATGAGGAAACCCGTTCGCCCGTAGCTATGTTTAAGTCGATCCAGATTCTTTTGTCTGATGCTACTCATATCAAATATGAGGTATAGCAGATAGATGTCATGACAACTTTCCTGATTAGAAGTCTTGAGGAAAACATCTATGTGAAGTAACCAGAATGATTCATTACAAAGGGCTAAGAGCATATTGAGCGTAAGCTTAAAAGTGTCCATCGATGGACTAAAGCAAGCTTCAAGATCATGTAACATCCGTTTTGATAAGGAAATCCAGTCATATAGATTTAGTCAATTCTAGGATGGCTCTTATGTATTATAAAGAGTGACAAAAACGTGGTGGTATTTCTTGTATGTACGTAGATAGTATCTTGCTCATTGGAAATAATGAAAGAGTATTATTGGTCCTATGGGTATGGTTGATAAAGCGGTATGAGATGAAGGACTTAAGAGAAGCAAACTATATCCTTGCGATCATGGTAATAAGGATCACAAGAAAAGATGTTGTGCTTATCTCGAACTTCATGAAATGATACAATCCTTGCTCGTTTTATCATCATACTCCTAGAAAAGTTTTAAACTTTTCAGAATGGATGACTTTATCTAAGGAAATGTGTCCTACGACACAAAAAGAAGATAAAGGTGATGAAGACGGTTCCTTATCCTTCGGGGAATAAGGAAGCCTAAACAATGGAATGTTATGCACGAGATTGGATATCTGTTTTGCCGAAGGCATGGTCAGTGGGCATTAAGGTAACCCGAAACAAGAATGAGGAATTGTGGTAAGACATATTTGAAATGCCTGAAAAGGAATAAAAATTAAATATAGGCTTACCGGACAGATTCATTGCTTCTTGATGGTTGCATAGATTCAGATTTTCAAATCATGGGGACGGCAGTAAATCCACCTCAAGGTTATGTAATTAAATCGGGAAGTAGATCCATAATATGAAGGAGTGTTATATAAAAATATATTCAGACTCCACCATGGAAAAATGATAATATTGGAGCCTTGTGGTAGCCAAAGTATCTGTATGGCTCTAGCAACTTCATAATGGACTTAGATGTGATTTGAGTTTGCCCAAGGTTATCACAATTTATTGTGATAATAATGGTGCAGTTGCAAACTTGAAGGAATCACAAGCCCATAAGGCACTTAAACAAATTGAGAACGAGTACTACCTGATACGAGAATCCTTATGATGAGGGGAAGGTTTTTATCACCTAGATTACATCGGATTATAATCTAGTAAATCCTCTTTACAAGGACCTTAAGGTGAAAGCTTTTGATGGTCAAGTAGTGGGAGTGGGAATCAGATGTATGGCAGCATAGTCTTTTAGTATAAGTGGGAGATTGTTGGATTGTATATTAAAAGTCTAGCTGTTTGTATGAACAATGTTTTGACAATTTTTTAAATGATAATGATGTAATCAAACGTTTTGCAATTATATTTTTGCAAAAGTCCATTTACTTTATACTGCACTATGGTGTGCGTCGTCACACGAAAGATCATATTATCAACTCCTTATAAAGTATAAACTGATGTTCACAACCGAGATAGACAAGGATTATCTATCAATATGGTTGTAGTGTGATTTGGTATTAGTCTGTCTTGAATATAAAATTATGCTAGTGCACTTTGCGTGTATTGAGCAGGACCGCGGTGAGATCGTTTGATTTATACTGACTATATAATAGAACTAGATCTCTGTTATTAAGGATGTTCGTACTCTTAATCCCTATACAATAACCTCGATACGTAAGCCAGTATTTATTTCTTTGATTCATCAATGGGTGAGATTTAATTGTTAAATCAATAAGCTCAGTGAGTTGGGAAATGGTGTTGTCGTGCTGTTGATTGTAGAAGAAATCTGTGTCCTAACGGAATTGGTTGATGATGTCACCTTGAGGAGCACATAATGCTTATCATGTAAACCCTGCAAGTGGATTTATTCTAGCATGATAATAAGGTTGAGTGGTACTACTCTCGGTAAAGATATTAATTAATGGAGTTGTCAGTAAATTAATTAATTAATGGACATTGAATCTTAAACACAGGGAGATTGACGGTCTCATAATAAGAAGGAGCCCATAACGTAATTTGGGATTAGGGTGGCAGTGCAATAATATTTCTTTAGTGGACTGATTTATTATTATTGGACTTAAATATAAGTTTTGGGCTAAACTTGGATGCTTAAGACCAATGGGAGGCCCAACCCTAATTTCTCCTCATGGTCTCTGTTGTAGCATATAATTAGTCAATCTCAGCAGTCCAGGTAATCACCAATTCACGCCTAAAACAATGAGCAAGTGAGATTGACTGCAGATTGAGTTCGTCTTGTAGATCGTTGCGCACACAACATCAAAATGTGGCTTAGGAATACAACAGAAAATCGGAAGGTCGTATGTTCGTGCTATTCAACATCATCAACAATAAACCCCAGTAAAAGGTAATACAATTCTATGTTTATGCTTCGGCTGCAATAGAATTGTATGGATAACGGTTCATGTTAACAAAAAAATCTAAACGCCAACACTCAGCTAGAACTCACTACTCTTTATCACCTTCAATAGTTCCTCAAGTTGCACGCAACTTGATCAGGTCAAAACCTACGTTAGAACTCATCCTTGCAACTACAATACCCTTTTCGAACAATAAAGCTCAAAAACAAATATATCATCATAGGATTCTTAAGAGATACAAATATCAGAGACATCTGGGAAATCACAAAAAAAATTGAAAAATCAAAAATATCAAAAATCTGAAAAATCGCAAAAAAAAATTGACTTCCAGACTCACCAGGGACATAAAGACACAAAACGATTCAGAATTATCATACCTGGGTGCAGATGGAGCAAGGGAAGAACATCACACACTCCCCCCCCCAAACTTAGATGAAAACGTAAGTTGAATCTAAGTTTCAAATGATGTAATTACTTTAAGTGTAAGCACGCATCTTGAGTATAAATCACCTAGCACAAGACACTATAAAAACAAACAAAATAAAGGGATGGGTTGCCTCCCATCAAGCACAAAGTTTAACGTCCTAAACAAAAATTATTCACAAAAGACTTATAAGTATCTAACGCTATCCCTGGCAACGGCGCTAAAAACTTGTTCACTATTTTCTTTCAAAAATATGAATCTCACCCTCAAGTGTAAGTGATCAATTATAGTGTGCATGTGATCAAGTTAAATTATTGAACCCACAAGATAGTGTCAGAATGACAAATAATCTAATTTTGACTATTTTTATTTAAGGCAAACTCAGTTTATGAAAAATAAATATTAAATAATAAAATAAAGGAATATTACTATCTAGTACAAAATATATACTAAAATTACTAGCAGATATAAAGTATATATTTTATTACTACCCGATACAAAAATAGGTGATGAAAAGTCTCAACTATCCCTTTATGAATATCGTTGAATAGAACTGTATTGAATATACTATTTTACTGAATAATAAATCATGATTTTTTAATATATGAATTCTCAATGTTTAGCATATGAATTCTGACAGCGTAACATCTAAATATTAGTGAAATTAAATTAACAGTTTTGAAATCACGACATCCAAATTCATGAATTCTGAATATTTATTTAAATAGCAGATTTCTTATTGTAATATAATCTAATAAAAAAATATATCTAAATATTTTGATTACTTATATAATATTTCTGAATACATCATGCAGATTTCTTATCTTATATAATTTAGATACCAAAATATGTTTAAATACTTATCTAATTATTTTTAGTACTTCAAATTTGTTATCGTAATCTAATCTGGATACCAAATATATCTAAATATTCTGGATACTTATCTAAATATTTTTGAATACATCATGCAGATTTTTCATCTCTTATCGTAATATTCTGAATACTTATCCAAATATTTTGAATACTTATCTAATTATTTATGAATACTACATATTTCTTATCGTAATCTAATATGATACCAAATATATCTAAATATTCTGAATACTTATCTAAATATTTTTAAATACATCAAATTTCTTATCGTATATAAGCTGGATACCAGAATATATAATACTTTTCTGAATACTTATCTAAATATTTTATGTAAATATTTTTAATAGAATTTTTTTATTGTAATATAATCTGAATACCAAAATATATGTAAATATTTCTAAAGATATTATGAAGCTTTCTTATCGTAATTTAATTTGATACATTGTAGTAATATCTTTAATTAATTAATTAATTTTGAATACAATACAATTAAACCTATTTTTTAATATTTGACCCACGATTAACTAATCCCAAACTATCTCCTATTTTCGTGGAGAAATATTTAATGATAAATTAATTCTACATACAATTAAACTTAAATAGGGTTAAAAGTGGTATTTGATTAATATAACTTGGATATTGTACCTGATAGTAATAAAGGTTAATAAAATGTACCTATAAGTAATGGACCCTAAAATAAATAAGATACGCTGGCAAGAAAACAATTAAGTATTCCAAGATAAGAGACTGATAATACTAAGGACAATCCAGCTTAACCATGTAATAGATTATTATAATGGAAAAATAATTACCTGCAGATATTTATAAGAGGATCCTAGGTACTAAATTATTACTCTATTTGTCTAGCAGTCTTAGGAATTATAGGTCAATCCCCTAAGACTGCCAAAGAAAACAATAATTATCATTTCTATAAGGAAAACTCGTGTCGAGCTGTGCGAGCTCGACCATGGACGTCGATTGTACGCACCTGCTACATGAACTCGACCTCCCCTGTTCATCGAGCTCGAAGCTGAAGTCGAGTCCTGTCTTGCGTCGTGAATTGCCGAGAAAAATACAGCTACTAACATCTAGCGCCACACTCGAGTCGAGTGCGGCCATTTTTGGAGAATTAAATCAGCGAGATTCTAGAAGATTCCTGGACTATAAATACATATTTAATGCTAATTTTACATGGGAATTCATTTGGAATAGCAGTTACACCTATTCTACACCTTAGAACACACACACGTCCTTTGATCCATAATCCATATCTACTATATTCATCCATCCATTCCACTTGAATTCCATAAATTCATCATATTTCCATCACCTTACTCCAATTTGAGAAGAAGTTCTACATTCGGTGAAAAGTTGGCATGATAAAGGAAGAAGAAACCTACTTTCAAAGGGAAGTCATTCAACCTTATTTTGTTAATTTTCTTCTATTCATGGCTCACATGGAGCAAGCCTTGTATTGTAGTGATTTGACAATGAATGTAATAGGCTAGACCTCTTGTGAGGCTATCAATATGATTGGATAGGAATTCTAAGTTTGTACACTCTAAGTGTTTGATGGAATGATTGAATTGAATTACATTCTACTATGAATGCATATTCACATCTTATGTCATTACTTGTATTGTTATATGATCATTGCATGTGAAATAGAGGTAAGACCTTGATTATGTGTTATGATTATGTGATTAAATCAATGATGGCATGAGATTACTATATTAGTATGGGTTGAGATTGAAATGCATTCAATGCATGCTTAGAACCTCATAGTGGGACATGAGACTTTAAATCTTGTGATAGGACCTTTCTATAGACTCTAGTACCTTCTAAGGGAATGGGAATATAGTGAGACTCTCCTATGGACTATTTTGGGGTATCTTAGATGCTTAGTGCCTACATCTATATGTTGCTCGAAGATAGAGCATATAGTACTTATAATGAGAGCCTATTCATGAACTTTATCATCACTTGAGTGTGACCTAAAAATCTTACCATGATATTGTTAGCCTTGCATGCTTCTCTTATTGTTCTACCTACATCCATTCCATATATCTTGTTATTGTACTTTTATTTATTAGTTTCTTTGCTTGTTTTTATTAGTTGATGATTGATAGTATAATCCAAACCAACTTTATAGATTTTGTCCTTTTAGGGCGAACATTTCTTGAGCATGAATACCCATATATTTATCATTTGGGTTCAATATTCTATTACTTGGTCACCGGTATTACTACACGGTAGAGTACTCTTGCTCTCCATAAAGAAAATACCGATCAGGCCCCACCACAAATCCTTTCACACCCACTTGTTGTGCACCTTAAATACATTGTCCATTTAATTGGGGAGTGTTCCCTACATCCCATTCATTAATTTTTTTTTAATAGCAATGAACCCAGTTCATTCTGTTGAACTACATGTTAAAGTGTTAGAGAGAGAAATGTGGGTTTAAACCAACACTCATATTCAATAATTTAAATACATTTGAGTTTAAACTCAAATTTTAGGTTCCAATGCAAGTGCTCTTATGGAGAAGAAGTGTTTTTGTGAGAGAGAGTTGCATAAGTTGGTAACTTTCATGGGTTAGTAAAAATTGTCACTTTCTATTCATATGATTAGTGTTGTCATAACTGGATCGAAGATCGAACTGGTGACCTCAACTGTTCGAGGTTCAACCTGTCCAACCAATCGGATCGGGCGGTTCAACCGAAAAATAAAAAATTGTACATTTTTAAAAATATTTTATTAGTTTTCTAGAAAAATTGGGCTCTATAATTTGAGGTCAGGATAATTGGCCAATTTAATTATTAGGTTGGCTTTTAATGTGGGCCTACCAGAAAGAAAGAAATGATAGATTTAATTATTTTTATTTTTCAAACGTTTCATCCCATATACGACTAGGTGGTGGGCAAGCTCCAATTCAGCTTCTCGATCGGTGAGAATTTCTTTCTCCGCAAATACTTCTGCAGAAAACAAAAAGCCCTCTTGAGTCTTGATTTCGTACATTTTTCTTCCATCATACTTTTACGTGGAGAAGTCTCAACTGATATGCTTCCACTCGTGAATTATTGCTGGAAATCATGCACTGGTTACCGCTAGAGAGTACCTCAGTTGCCGACTAGATCTGTCCTTCGCCTATTGGCATTTGGATCTTTTGGTTAGCGTGAACCGTTAGGATTCCCTGCAATTCTACTGCAGTGGAAGCATAAGAGTAGAATCGTATTACCTTTAACCAGGGTTTGATGTAAAGATTGACCAACAGCAAGAACAAATGACCTTCCCTATCTTCTGTTGTATTCCTAAGCCACGTCTTGATGTTGTGTGGGCAACGATCTACAAGACGAACTCAATCTGCAGTACCTAATCTACTTTCTCACGTGTTTAGGCATGTTAGTATGATTATTCGAACTGCTGAGATTGGCTATTTATAGGCTACAACAGAGACCATAAGGAGAAATTAGGGTTTGGGCCTCCCATTGGGCTTAAGCATCCAAGTTTAGCCCAAAACTTATACTTAAGTCCAACAATAATAAATCAGTCCACTAAAGAAGTATTATTGCACTGCCACCCTAATCCTAAATTACGTTATGGGCTTCTTCTTATTCTGAGCCTGTTAGTCTCCTCGTGTTTAAGAATGTCCATTAATTAATTAAGTTAGTGACAACTCCATTAATTACTATATTTACCAAGAGTAGTACCACTTAACCTTATTTTTATGTCGGAATAAATCCACCTGCAGGGTTTACATGATAATCATTATGAGCTCCTTAAGGGGACATTATCAACCAGTTCCGTTAGGACCCAGATTCATTCTACAATCAACAGCACACCATAGAGACAGCACCATCTCCTAACTCCCCAAGCATATTGATTTAATAATAAAATCTCACTCATTGATGAATCAAGGAAATAAATACTGGCTTACGTGTCGAGGTTATTATATAGGAATTAAGAGTACGAACATCCATAACAACAGAGATCAAGTTCTATTATATAATCAGTATAAACTAAACAATCTCATCGCAGTTCTGCTTAATATACATAAAGTGCACTAGTGTAATTTTATAGTCAAGACAGACTAATGCCAAATCACACTATAATCATACCGATAGATAGTCTCCGTCTATCTCGGTTGTGAACATCTGTTTAAACTTTATAAGGAGCCGATAATATGATCTTCCGTGTGACGCCGCACTCCACATTATCTACAGTATAAAGTAATTGAACTTTTGCAACAATATAATTGCAAACGTTTGATCACATGATTCTCATTTCAAATATTGTCAAAACATTGTTCATACAAAAAGCTTGAATTTTAGTATACAATCCAACAATCTCCCACTTACTTGACCATATCTGCTGCCATACATCTGATTCTCACTCCCACTACTTGATCATCAAAAGCTTTCGCCTTAAGGTCCTTGTAAAAGGATTTACTAAGTTATTATCTGATGTAATCTAGGCAATAATAATATTTCCCTCATCATACGATTTCTCATATCATGTAGTACTGGCTCTCAATGTGTTTAAGTACCTTATGGGCACATGATTTCTACAAGTTTGCAACTGCACCAATATTATCACAATAAATTGTGATAACCTTGGACAAACTCAGAATTACATCTAAGTCCATTATGAAGTTTCTAGAACCATAAATATACTTTGGCTGCCATAAGACTCCAATATTATCATTTATCCATGGCGGAGTCTGAAATATATTTCTAACACTCCTCCATACTATGGATCTACTTCGAAAATTAAACACATAATCTTGAGGTGGATTTACTGCTGGCCCCATGATTTAAAAACCAAATCTATGTAACCATCAAGAAGTAATGAATCTGTCTAGTAAGCTTATATATAATTCCAGTCCTTCTCAGCACTTCAAATATATCTTACCATAATTTAATATTCTTGTTCCAGGTTACCTTGATGCCCATACGCCCGACAATACTCTTTCATTTTCTCCAATGAGCAAGATATCATCCACGTATATAGAAGAAATACCACTATATTTTCGTCACTCTTTTCAATATACAAGACCCATCCGATCATTGATTAAATCCATATTATTGGATTTCATAATCAAAACGAATGTTCCATGATCTTGAAGATTGTTTTAGTCCATCGATGGATAATTTTAAGCTTACACTCAAAATGCTCTTAGCCTTTTGCAATGAATCACCCTGGTTGCTTCACATAGATGTTTTCCTCAAGACTTCCAATCAGGAATCCCGTCTTGATATCTATTTGTTGTACCTCATAATCAAAATGAGCAGAAACAAAGAAAAGAGTCCGGATCTACACCGTATGATCCTCTTTTATTTTGTATGACTACTTGCAACGGATTTTACACCATTTAGTTGTCCTACAAGCTCCCAGATTTGATTTAGAATCCATAGATTCTATTTCAAAAGTCATTGCAACTTGCTAAGATTTTGCATTTCAATCTTGTAGTGCTTCGTCGTATCCATGGGCTGATTTCACGTTTACTAGGGACCAAGTCTCACGACTCTCCCAAAACATGTATGAATCTATTCAGTTGTTAAACAACACTCCCACTATGACAAGGCGCTGCATGAAATTGTGTATCAGATGTCACATGCGATGCAGTTTACTTGTGGTATATCCTTTTGTACAATTGGTACTAAAATTTGTGTTTCCCTTCTCACACCTTTTAGAACATTTTATACATGGCTTTGTGATTTATTACGTAGTCCTTCTCCAAAAATCTTGTATTCGTGTACAATCACTTTCTGATCTTTTGGACTATTAAATGAACCACCCTTCATTTTTCTAGGATATCCCACAAACATCAATACGACATGCTGTTTCTAGGGCTTACCTATAAAATGAATTTAGTAATTTCAAATAATTCATCATCTATCTAACTATTTCCATAAGAGTCCAATTCCTTTTTTCCGCCACACTATACAGCTGGGGTATGCCCGGTGTTGACAACTTGGGATTAAATCACAACCTCTGATTAATAGCTCCTAAACTATCCTAAGAGGTGCTCGCCACTATGATCAGATTGCAGTGACTTGATATTTTTCATGACGCTTCACCACATCAGTCATGCACTTCTTGATTTAATCATAGTACTCAGACTTGCAGTGCATCAAATAAATATATCTTGTTTATAGAATAATCATCAAACAAAGTGACGAATATTCAAAACCACCTCTCGCCGAGATAATCTTAGGATCGCTTAAATCAGTATGAATCATTTCCAACATATCTTTACATGGCTCTATACCCCTTTGCCTTGTAGAGGCAATTTATCATATTCACTTCCAAGTAAAACTCACAAATTTGATAGATTCCTTTTTCAATAAACCTAACGGTTCATCGGCTATCAACTTTTAAATCGTACTTAAGTAAAATGATCTAGTCTTAGATGTCAAAGGTATGTTTAGTTCATGTCCGAAAGTTTCTTTCTCTTACTAAGTTTAGAAGATGCATTATTGATTACTATTTGTTGAATCGTGAGAGAAACATTATTTAATAGTGTGAAAATTGTCACTAATGTACCACAACAGATTATAGCTACATCCTACATTATAATGACCATGTCATTTAAATGCAATAGAGTTCCAATCTGTAAATGCATAGAAACCGAAATGTAATTCTTTCTATGAAAACGTAAAAAAAAGATAATTTCTCAAAATCAAACGATTATTTCAATCATAAGATAAATAAACAACTCTCACTGCAACAGCCATACTCTTGTAGCATTACCCATGTACATAGTATTCTCATCCTCACTTAGTTGTAGACATTTAGTGATTCCGGTATCTTCACACAACGTGTCAGCAGATGTCATCTCTAATCATGCTTCAACAACTAGTGAATAAGAAACTAACCTTGTTCACAACTTGATGAAATTGGTTTCTTTAGCCACATGTTTTGTTAGATGTTTCCACCCTATACAATCTCTTGTAATTCAGTTGGAACTTGCTCAAAACTGTTGGCGTTCGATCGTTTGGTTAACGTGAACCGTTAGGGTTCCATACATTTCTAACATGCAGCGGAAGCAAGAAAACAAGAAACGTATTACCTTTCACCAGGGTATGTTGAAGATGATGAATTCTCGCCACTAGCCTGTGCATCCTCACCGTTTTGGGTATAACTCTCTCATCCGATATCGGATTTGAGTGATCTACATGCCAAAACGATCCTCTTTTATGTGGCTTTCCGTCAGTATATGACACGTCCTGTTATGATATCTGTACTATTTTATAAAAATCGTAGAAGTTGGCGGACAGTAGTAGCAAACGACCTCTTGATCTTCTGCTGTATTCCCAAATCCAATCTCGACGTCGTGAGGGCGACGATCTTCGAGATCTTCTCAATCTGCTATTCCCTCACCCTCCTCACAGTGTTAGGCGTGATTAATTTCTTAGATTAGGGTTTCCAGACAGCTGAGATGACTTATATATGGACTTCAGCAGGGACCAGGAGGAGAAATTAGAGTTGGGCTTCCATTGGGCTTAAGTATCTAATCTTAGCCCAAAGCTTATACTTAACTCTAATAATAATAATATATACCACTAAAATATTATTACTGCACTACCGTTCTATTCCCATAATTACGTTATGGACTCCTTCTTATTATGAGTCCGTTAGTCTCCCCATGTTTAAGATATACAATGTTCATTAATTAATTAAGTTACTGACAACTCCATTAATTAATATCTCATCCGAGAGTAGTACCACTCAACCTCATTATCATGCCGGAATAAATTCACCTGCAGGGTTTACATGATAATACTTATGAGCTCCTCAAGGGGACATCATCAACCTACGACGGACACGGATTCCTTCTACAATCAACAACACACTATAAAGACAACACTATTTCCCAACTCACCGAGTTTGATGATTTAATTACATGTAAATCTCTCACATTGATGAATCAAAGAAATATATATTGCCCTACATGTCGAGGTTATTGTATAGGGATTAAGAGCACGAACATCCATAATAACTGAGATCAAGTTCTTCTATATAGACAGTGCAAGTCGAACGATCTCAAACGGTCCAGCTCAATACACGCAAGTGCACTAATAATGTGATTCTATATTCAAGACAAACTAATACCAAATCACACTACAACCATCCCAATAGAGAGTCCCCGTCTATCTCGATTGTGAGTATCTGTTTATAATTTATAAGGAAACTGATAATATGATCTTCCGCGTGTTGTCGCACAACATATTATCTACAGTATAAAGTAAGTGGATTATTGCATCGAACATATAAATAAATTACAAGACGCAATCATTTGATCACATGATTCTCATTTCAAATTAATTGTTTAAACATTATTCATACAAAAAGCTAGACTTTAGTATACAATCCAACAAAAACAACTAGGCAAATTACGAAGAAAAAATTGACCTAGGTTTCCCCTTCAATTTCTATTCCAAGTATTTCCAATTCATTCATCAAGTTTAACCACGACCCCTTGTCTTTCTTTATTTCTCAAGTATCCGAAGAGTCGCATGAGACCATCATATTTCTATGAACCTCTCACCTCTTCACTAGAGACTTTAATAGGCACTAGAGGGCATGCTTAGTGAGAACACATTTTTATTTTCTTAATAATTAAAATCAAGATTATTTTCTAATCATTTAATTTTGGACCAGTAAATATGATTTCCTTTAGTTAATAACAAGTGAAATAAACCATTCGAAAATTTAGAGAATCAAGTAAATAAATACAACGATCAAACACTTTGAATTTAAATTTTATATTTATTCCCTCAATAAACAATATAAAATAAATTCACCGACATCTCAAGCACCGTGAATTTACATGCCACGTTAGTGTGGACGTATACAAATCCTAACATTCACAAGAGAATATTTTACCCATTAATTTCATACGTCATAATTAAACTTATAACTCAATGATTAATAATCGGTTGTCCTTTAGCCATGCAATTTAATAGCAGTGATTCTGTTGGGGAGGATACATATTAATTGCACCTAAGTGTATACCATTATTTGATAATAAGTACGTTACTCAAGTTTGTGTGCCTTACAGTTGGAGAAGTCCACACGCCCTCAAATAATTTCCTATAATCATCAATTATTAATTTGTAACAGTGATCCGCAAATAAACTCATCCGTTGGAGATGAAGGCACTATGGCCGACTCATAAGTTTATGAGCATCACATTACAAATAATAATTACTCCATTTAATGAAATTTATTCCAGTGATCTACAAATAAAACTCATTCGTTACAGTCGACTCATAAGCTTAGTTCCATCACAAAATAAATCAACAATGGAGGCCGCGAGATTTATTAACCAATCTCTCTCCCACTTAGTTATTTAACAGGAGGGTTTTTACATGCATATAATATATCAAATATAATACGCAATTTAGCATGCTACTATTTAAAGCAGTAAATTAAATAGCATATGCATCCAAATATATAACAATAATTGACAAATAAAACAATCACTACTAGAAATATGTGAATAGATAACAGCGCATAAATATCAGTGATTTATAAAACTGATATTAATAGACGTACTCATTGATATCTATTATACAACTGTTATCTATTAGGTTTAAATTATTCTAATAAATATCGGTGATTGCCTAGTGATATCTATTAGTGATGTTTATACCGAACATAGATATCGGTTATAATAACCGATATCTTTTCACTGATATTAATACATTAAGAAATATTTTTTAAATAAATTAAATAAAAAAATAGAAAACGTAATCACGTTTTTAGTCTTTTAACATATTTATAAATCGTGTTTGGGACCCAAATTATTAATTCATCCCACACTTAAGAAAATTTTAGATTTCGAACAGAAATCCCAAAAACAAATCAAACACCAAAATCGAAATCAAGCCCTAGCTGATCCCTATTATCGAAGACCCGCCGACGAATTCGAAGAACCACCACCACTTCTCGCCGCCAGCAGCACTCCCGATAGCTTCTCGGAGCTTCACCCGGTCCCAATCGGAATCCCTCTCGTTCAAGACGTCATTCCCGTTTGCTCGCACCGTCCACCACTACCCGGAGATTGCGACACCACTACCGCCCTCTAGATCTGCCGCTTTCTTTCGAAACCACGCACACTAGCCTCCATCGCAACACAGGCTGCTACCGTCGGGTTCCTTTCCAACCAATTACCGCCTACCATCGCGCATCCAAACACAAGCTGCCGCCGTCGGGTTCGTTTTACAATGGGACTACGCAATTACGATTGAGAAAATGCCAATTCCCTAGCTCTGCTTCCTCACTTTCTCGTTCCTTCAGTGCCATCGCTGATGTCGACCTAACCTCAGTAATAGCGAGGTACGTTGAGCTTTTTCGCATTTCTTTGTTGTGATTTTTTGTAATGATAGTCGCAGTTGTTCTCGCTCATATCATACTCTTAACAAAGTGAATTTTTTTTTAGATTTGGAATAATTTTTTTGCCTTCCTCTGTTTATCAACAGATTTTTTTCTCATTTCAAGACTTTCACATTTTGTATTGCTTAAACTGTTGATATACCATCATTTCTATCCTCTTCTTTTAGATATCACAAAAAGTTCTCCCTTCTCTTTAATTAAAAAAATTTGTGTTCTTTTAGATATACCATCGTTTCTACCCTATTCTATTGATTTCATTTTCTAAGATTGCATTCTAAGTTTTGATTTATTTAGCAGTATTGCCTTTAATTAAAAAAAATTGTGTTCTTATTTTTATAACAGAGGTTCTATTGAGAATAATTACAAGGATATGGAGATCAAGGACCCTTATCTTCTGATTTTGATTCTTGAGGCCACTGGCATCTACCCATTCGGTAATTCCTGATTTCTTTTTTAAAATTTCATTTCTTGAAGTCAAATTCTTCTGAAGTTTTGATTTGGAATGTAAGATTCTGTGGTCAGATTTGCTGAAGTTTGTGTATTTCCTTGTGTTTAATTTGAAGCAGATTATGAGATTCTTTTACCCCTCTCTCTCTCTCCAATTTTTCATCTGCAAATCTTCAATGTGTTTGTGATAAAATCATTCAAGAGAAACAATTTGGACAGCCTTAGATAATGTGAAGGAAAAGTTAAAAACATGAGTCCTTGAAGATATTGGCTATCTCTCTTTTAGGTGTTCCCCAGCACCACCTTCCAGCGCAACCCAACTGTTTGACAAAAATAATAAAAGGGACTCAACTAACCCTTATAGGTTGAAACCCCCGAATTTGTTCATTGACTTTATTGGTTATCTTAAGTATTTATATTTTTTAATTTCTAGCTTTGAGAGTAATTCAGAGGCGAAGAGCTGATTTGCTAACCTTGGGTGAATTCAAGCTGCTAAATTTCTTGAGTCCTTTCATGTGATCACACAATTTATTTTCTTTATTTCTAGGAAATGATGATTCTAATGACCCTTCCACGAATTTTAATGCTGGGAATCAAGATGATTCAGCAGTCGAAAAGAGCTTTGAATTGCCTGCATACTAATTCATTTCTCATAATGATTTAGTATTCATTTGTGCTCCTAGAATTGTGTGTGTAAGTTTGACAATTTTGTGTTTAATTTTTTCTTTCAATAACTTGCATTTAACATCAGCAACATATTGACTGTGGGAAATGTTGAATTTCGATGTATTCATGAATCAAGAAGCAATGATGACTTTCGTAGTGCAAAAAGTTAGATGCAAAGAAATTTTTTTTATCAATATTCCTATATTTTTCCTCTTATAAAGTAATATTTAACTAATGTTATCTAAGTATTTTTCCCCTCTTGTGTTTGATTAGAAATGTGGGTGTTATATATTAAAGGAACTAAACTATCACTTAATTGCATCAATATGCAGTTTGCTCCTTTGCTTAGTGTCACCCCTCTATATTCTTGTGCCTTTACTAGAAGTGGAATTTTTAGCTTAGGATTTGTAGAACTTTAATCACCAGTGCTGCTTGTTGTGTTCTAGCTTGTTTAAATACCAGTTTAACGCTCATTTCTGCTGTGTCTTTGGTTTCTTACGTAGGATAGGTTCCCTTATTTTTGTAATAGTACCCTTTAGCTATTGGGATAATTTTTGTCACATATGAGATATTTTCAGGACATAAAGGTATTGACTATGATTGAATACACCGAAAAAGAAGGAAAAAAAACGGAGAGCTGTTGGGTGATGCATGGTGATCCAGTGAACAAAGTTTACTTTGGTAACAAACTTTCCTTCCTTTTCTTTTTACTTTCTAGTACCTCAATGAGTTTTTAAATATATGGTGTTGCATTCATAGCCTCTTCTTTCAGAGAAAATGTAATATTTGTTGGAATGAACTGAAATTTACTGTTTCTCTTTTCTAGCTATTGAAAAAAGTTACCCAATGTTATTTTCAGAAGTTGTCCATCATAATGTCTGTCTTTGAATCAAAGTCTATTTTGTTAGGGAATAAATTAGGCTTCATGGCTTATATAATTGAAAAACCATGGAAGTCTAGTTTCTAAGGAATTTTGAATTTTGAGTGAAAACTTATGATTAAATTACCAAATAGTGACAGTCTCCTCAGGAATATATTAAAAGTTAGCACAATATCAGTGTTTGTATGAAAAATTGTTATGTTTGGGAATGAATTAAGTTTCATGGCATGTGTGATTGAAAAGCCACGGAAGTCTTGAGTGAAACTCATGATCAAATTACCAAATAGTGGCAGTTAACTCGGGAATCTATTAAAGTTAGCACAATGTCTGTCTTTGCATAAAAAACTACTATTTTTGGGAATGAATTAAGCTTCATGGTATATATAATTAAAGAGTCACAGAAGTATAAGGGCTGACAAAACTGGATCGACTGTTTTCTAAAATAATTCTTTGACTGGAACTGTTTCCAAGTGCTTCGTTATTAATTAATTTAACACTAAGCTCCTGTGTTTTGAGAATTGTAAATTATTTTGCAGGAAAGCAAGTCCATCGGTGCTGATGTAAACTAGTGAGTAAGGTTCAGGAACTCAAATGATGTTAGTAGTCCATATAATTAACACACTCTTATATAGGGAATTTTTTATTTCACTCACCATATGTATTTTTTTTGGTGGGTTTGCAGTTTCAACATTTTCTGACAAATCTATGCAATGAAATTTCACTTCGATTGCAATGAAAAACGCTTGCCTCCATAAGTCATCGAGGCTGCCAATAAGGCTGGAAAAGTACCCGATGTCTTTTACTATCTCAAGCTTCTAGAAGCCATTGGCATCTCCACTGTCCCAGGTTCTGGCTTTGATCAAAAGGAAGGGTATGCTCATCCTTAATTCATTTTGCTACAACTGATGATTAATACTTGTGTTTCATTTACCCTTTCGACAAGTATTACTAGCACTAACTCAATTTTGCATAAAAAGTTGTCAGCCATCTTTTTAAATTTTATTTGTGTATTGTGATCTTGAATTTGTTGCAATCTATTGATGAAATCCCAAATTTGCCTTGTGCTCACAGTTCTGGTTGTGGTTTTAAATTTCACCATTAAGGTCTACTAATGCATGGATAATTCATATTATTACTCACCAGAATATATATGTATACATTTAGATGTTTTTTGAATCTGGATATCAAATTGTTGTGTTCTTAACTAATTTAACACCTTGGGTTTGTAGAGTGATGAGTATGACTTGAAAGATCTGAATTTTGTTGAAATTTAATGAATCTTGCAATTTATGCAAGATTTGAGTCAAGTACATGTATTAGATGAAGTATGATGAGTAAAATTGTTGATTTTAAGATATATATATATATATATATATATATATATATATATATATATATATATATATATATATATATACTTTTTTTTATAACGAGTGGGATAATAAGCTAACAAATAAAATTGGTACTTAAATGTATTTTGTGTAAAAGCTTCTATCTTTTAAGAAGTATGTGCATATGAATATTAGTAATAAGAAGGATGTAAACTATATAATAATGCAGCTACTGTTAATAAAAGTTTCAAGCTTGATCATACTATTTAGTGTTCTTTCTTTATTAAGCAAAAAAAATGTAAGGATTATCAATTTACTATTTCTTCATGATGGATATAGCAATTTATACAAGCGTAGTGGCTTTAATTCTTAGTTGTTGATCTTATTCCCTTTAATGCAGGAGATATTTGTAGCTAGTTGTGATGGAGAGGACTTTATCAATCAAGAAGGTTTATATGTTGTTTTGTGGATGGGATAGGACATTAGCTACATGTTCCATACTTCTTTTAGGATATATTAATATTTAAATGCTTTGAATGTCGGAATGTTGATGTGGAATTTGGATACTTCATGTACTGATGTGTTGATAAATAAAATATTTTTGGAATGGATTCGTTTATTGAAATTTCATTTAAATTAAAATATTATGATAGAAATAAATATATATTGTTGGATCATTGATATCTATTAATATAATAGATATCGGTGTTTTACCTATATCTATTGTTCAATATCTTTGATATCATCTTCATATATATGGGTGAATTTGTAATAGATATTGGTGATTCATTGATATCTTCACAAAATAGATATCGGTGAATCACCGATATCTATTTAGGGGACCTTTAATAACACCTCCATTAATGACGGTGGAATATTGAAAAGATATCGGTGATTCACCGATATCTATTTAGGGGACCTTTAATAACACCTCCATTAATGACGGTGGAATATTGAAAAGATATCGGTGATTCACCGATATCTATTCTACCGATATCTATTTATGGAACCTTTAATAACACATCCATTAATGACGGTGGAATATTGAAAAAATATCAGTGAATCAACGATATCTATTCAATCACTCTATTTATGGAACCTTTAATAACACATCCATTAATGACGGTAGAATATTGAAAAAATATCAGTGAATCAACGATATCTATTCATAAAATAGATATTTAGTGGACTTTTAATACCTCCATTAATGACGGTGAAAATACTAAATAGATGAATCACCGATATCTATTCACATATTTCTAATAGTGAATTATAGCAATTATATATAAGGATTGAAAAAATTGCCAAATATGGGTTGACTTAATCAACACTCAGAAGCAATTAAAGGAAGTGACTTGCACAATAAGTTGGTATACTTGTGCCCTAAGTCAACACGCTTATGCGGCTGCCTTGACCTGAAAGCCACCGGAAATCGCCTCCTGAAGCGGCGCCATTTCACCCGTGCTTGTGCCCATTGGTGAATAAACTGCCACTCACCGAAAACCCCGCTGGTCGTCCGCTTCCAGCCAATGCTTCCTGCCGGCGGTCTTCAACAGCTGATCAGACCGCAGCGCAGTCCGCTTCCCAATCGAATCAACGATCTCCACCAGTTTCCGCACCAGCCATCACCCGCAAGCCACACTCCGGTAACCATCGATCCTCTGCCAAATCCGCATGACTTCATGCTTGACGAATCCCGGACGATGGCCAGAAATCACGCCGCTCACGATCCAGTGCAGCCTTGAACAATCGTGCCTTGTCGACATCAATCGAGCACATGTCATCACGATCAGCGCCGCGAACTCCAGGGAGCAATCGTTGTTCATTCCGCCAACAGCCACCTTTGTTGTCAGCAAACAACTGCCACACCACCGCCCCCTGTCCAATCGCACCGTTCAGCTGCTTCGTCGGGTTCCACCAATCGGAAACGACAATAAAGACATGCTGCAAGCGGCCCTGTTGATCATCCAGCCATTGCCATACAGACCCGATCGGAAACAGGTCCAGGGCCGCTCCAAAAAGTAGACTCTTCCCGATCATCACCACAGACCCGCTCGAAAGCTTCATAGACCCGATCCAAATTATAGCATACTCGATCGGAATAGGCTACAAACTATGCGTGTGACCCGCTTGGAAATTGGACAAACTCGCACGAAACCTTGAACTGACTCACCCGGAATCGCTGCTGACTTGCTCGAAAAGTGGCCTGCTGCCATCTGCTATCGCCAGCCAACGTGTGGTCTGCCTTGCACCGCACTAAGATCGCCGTGAACAGGTCTGCCGCGATGCGCCGAATGCCCACCGCCGCGTGCGATTCACTTAAACACATCGCCCACGCCATCGGTTGAAGTGCTGGCCGTGAGCGGCGGTAGCGTTGTACGCCAACCGTGGCATGCTCAGCTATTTCATCCACCTGTTCATCATCCGACAATCACTAGCGCTGAAAACACCACACGTCAGCCACCATTATACACGTTGTTGGCGACCTGTCATCAGTCCATGTCGTCGTTTGTCCAGCTATGTTGCAGCTCATCGCCGATGTACACGACTATAGGTGAGTGGCATCATACCGCCGTTCTCCATCCATCGCCAACGTTTCACCTTTCCACCGCTCAACGCCGCCGTCGTGTAGTGAAGTTTGTGATGTGTACAATTAGGGTTCCAACAAGGATCAAGCATAAAATCCTAAACCCTAATATCGCATATTCCAATCAAACCCTAGCTTAACGAGTCACATTTAGCCTTAGAACCTACACTCTGATACCAATTGTTGGCGTTGGATCTTTTGGTTAGCGTGAACCTTAAGGGTTCCATGTAATTCTACTGCAGCGGAAGCATAAGAGTAGAATCGTATTACCTTTCACCAGGATTTGATGTAGAGGTTGATCAACAACAAGAACAAACGAACTTCCGATCTTCTGTTATATTCCTAAGCCACTTCTTGACGTTGTGTGGGCAACGATCTTCTGTTATATTCCTAAGCCACTTCTTGACGTTGTGTGGGCAACGATCTACAAGACGAACTCAATCTGTAGTTCCTAATCTGCTTTCTCACGTGTTTAGGCGTGTTAGTTTGATTATCCGGACTGCTGAGATTGGCTATTTATAGGCTACAACAGGGACCAGGAGTAGAAATTAGGGTTTGAGCCTCCCATTGGGCTTAAGCATCCAAGTTTAGCTCAAAACTTATACTTAAGTCCAATAATAATAAATCAGTCCACTAAAGAAGTATTATTGCACTGCCACCCTAATCCCAAATTACGTTATGGGTTCCTTCTTATTATGAGCTCGTTAGTCTCCCCGTGTTTAAGATTCAATGTCCATTAATTAAAGTTACTGACAACTCCATTAATTAATATATTTACCTAAAGTAGTACCACTCAACCTTATTTTCATGCCATAATAAATCCACATGCAGGGTTTACATTATAATCATTATGAGCTCCTAATAAGTCATATTTTAGCATAATTATTTGGTTGAAATTCATGTTTATTTGATTAACTTGTGTGCTAATTTGGGTGCTAAATTGACTTATCCTGTCTTTGGTAAATTAGAGCTTTAATGTTATAAATTGATGTGGAAACAGGCTGGTTTGTGTAGAAATTCGTTGCTGTCAGAGGAGGCTTATGAAAATTCAGCATAAATAAGGGAGGTTGCAGCTGGAAATATTCTCACACGTTTTCTCACATTCCAAAATCAGCCTAAATCAGCCCCATATCTTGTGGAGAAGGCACGATAAATTAGATAAAAAAAAGAAAAGATCTTGAGATATATTTGGAAGAAATAAATTAGGAAAGAGATCAAGCAAAAAAAGAAGGGGATATTATTTATTTTGGGGGCTGTAATACACGGGAGAGTAGAGCAGAATTCACGAGCAAAAAAAAGAAATCAACATGAGAAGCAGAAGACGACTCCAAGGCAGATTTGGGCGTGAATATCATCAATCAGTCATCATCGGTTCTTTAATTTTTTATTTTTAATTTGTTTTTGCTATGAACATGCGGGGCTAATCCCCTTCTCTAGTTTAGGATTTCGTGAACCTCCCGTAGAAATTGAGATTAATTATTAAGAATTTTTCATTGAAACTTTTGTGAAAATTTATTCTATTACATGCTTTGATGTTCTTAATTGCTGTTTAATAATTATTTTAGCCTGATCAACTATTTAATTATTTTATGGTTGAATGTTATTCCATGAACTATAATCCGTAATTGTTGTAGGAATTGGATTAAATAACAAATAGAGATTATCCCCTCTAGGTGTAATAGAATCTAGGTTGTATGATTCCTAGCAGGATTTCGTAGCCTAGTAATTTTATGTTTAGAGTTTTAAAGCATTTACAAGTTTGAATCCATAGGGTCACTCGTAAATAGTTCAATTTAGTGGTCGTACTCTAGTTGATAAATATAAGAACATTCGGGTTGATTGATCATACCGTCAATCTAGGGATTTGATCATGAAACCAAATGGAGTGATGGAGGAACAAGTCATGCTTAGGGCATTCCCCTTTGCAGTGAAGTACATGGCGAAGGATTGGTTGTATTATCTCCCTTCTGGATCGATAAATACGTGGGCCGAGATGGAAAAACTATTTCTCCAAACTTACTTTCCAGCCACTAGAGTTGTTGTCTTGCGCAAGGAGATATCTAGAGCTTGTTAGATGCAAGGGGAGAGTTTACATGAGTATTGGGAGAGGTTTAAACGCCTCACATCAGCATGCCCCCAACATAAAATAAGCGACCAGCTGCTATTGCAGTACTTCTATGAAAGGTTGTCGATCATGGATCGAAACATGCTTGATGCAGCTAGTGGTGGAGCTTTTATGATGAAAACACCTACTGCTGCTAGAGACTTGATTGCTAGCATGGCTGCCAACACCCAACAGTTTGGCACACGTGATCCATCGGCTAGAGAAGTGAAGGAGGTCCACGACTCTAAGTTGGAGGAAACTTTGAACAAGTTGACAATAACTGTGGAGAATCTTGCTAAAGGAAAAGGGGTAAACCATCCCTCTTGTCAATATTATTTAACTAATGATCATTCTACTCTTGATTGCAGGGTTACACCCAGTGAGGAACAAGTAAAAGCCATAGGACGACCTTATGATCCCTTCTCTCAAACCTACAATCAGGGTTGGAGAGATCATCTTAATCTCAGGTATGGTAGTGGACAAGGGGGAAATAGGGGGCAACAACAGTTTCAAGAGCAGAGAGTGGTGAATAGGCAACAAGATCACCATTAGGATGGTGGAAATCGCCAACAAGGTGGGGCAAGCTCCGGAGCTTCATTTGAGGAAATGATGAAAGAGATGGCTGCTAATAATCTGAAATTCCAAGTGTCTACTCAGACATCCATCCAAAACTTAGAAATCAATTGAGTCAATTGGCTACAACTGTAGGCCAGATGCAGGCTCAAAACAGTGGAAAGTTGCCTTCACAAACGGAGGTTAATCCTAAGAATGTGAGTGCTTTTACACTGCGGATGGAAAACAGTTGGAGGAGGTTGTACCGCCCAAAAAGCCTGACCAAGACATGGAAAAAGATGATGTAGAACCTGCAGGAACAATAGAGGATCACACCGATCAGTTTGGGTGGAAAAATTTGATGTTCAGAAATGTAACATTGACATTGAACCCTTCAGTGTTAGAAGGTCCGAAAAAAATCTGGTTAAAAATTCTGACCCTATTCCTTTTAATATTAACCATTTGGCTTTTCAAAGCAGGTTTAGGAAGCCAGACACCACTGAAAAGGATAAACAATTACTTGAGGTGTTTCGAAGAGTGGAGATCAATTTTCCTCTCATTGAGGCGGTTAAGCAGATACCGAGATACTCCAAGTTCTTGAAGGAGTTGTACACTAACAAGAAGAAGTTGAAAGGAGATGAAAAAGTGGTGATGGGAGAAAACATTTCAGCTATCTTCCAGCAATCATTACCTCAGAAGCGCAAGGATCCTTGCATGTTTGTGGTTCCTTGTAAGATTTGGAGTTTTAAGGTGGAAAGAGACATGTTGGATCTTGGAGCATCTATCAATGTGATGCCTCGATCAGTGTTTGAAAAATTGGGTGTGGGAGAGTTGAAAAAGACTGGAGTTGTCATCCAACTTGCTGATCGAAGCCATGCATACCCAGATGGATTCATTGAGGATGTTCTTGTTCAGGTAGACAAACTCGTATTCCCTGCTGATTTTTATGTGTTAGAAATGAATGACCACCGATCGAATTCCACTCAAATTTTATTGGGGAGACCATTCCTCAACACTTCATGCACTAAGATAGATGTGAGTGAAGGTATTCTCACGATGGAATTTATGGGCAGATCATTAAATTTAACATATATGATGCTATTAAATACCCTGATGATGCTAACCTGCTTTCTGTTGTGAGTACTATTGAGCCTATTGTCCATGAACACTTCGAACTCAGTAGTAGGGATGCATTAGACACAGTAATTGATCATGGAATCATGAAGGAGGACGCTGAAAGATGGTATAATGAGGAGCTGAATCACTATGTCAATGTTTTGCATAGTTCTTCTCAGAGATCGAGCATCGTAGATGTAGCTTCTGTTAAATTGCCTGACATTTATTCAAAAATTCTTCCATCTATAGTGCAGACATAGAAGCCGGAGTTAAAGGCACTTCTTGAGCACTTGAAGTACGCGTACTTAGGGCTGGATTCCACTTTACCAGTAATCATCTCGTCCAAGCTGACAGACGAGCAGGAGAGCTTATTGCTCGATGTGTTGAAGAGGCATGAGACTTCTATTGGATGGACGGTAGTGGATTTGAAGGGTATCAATCCCGAAATTTGTATGCACCGTATTCTGCTTGAGGATGATGCAAAGCCATCTCGAGAAGCTCAGCGCCGGTTGAATCCACCCATGATGGAGGTGGTACAGAAGGAAATATTGAAACTTCTGAGTGTGGGGATCATTTATCCCATCTCAGAGAGGGATTTCTAACACAAGTGGTGCCAAAAAAATCAGGAGTGACTGTGGTTGAGAATGACAAGGGTGATATGGTTCTGACTCATTTGCAAAGGGTTGGAGAGTGTGCATGGACTACCGCAAGCTCAATAACATGACTAGAAATGATCATTTTCCTTTGTCCTTTATTGATCAAATGTTAGAAAAGCTTGCAGGTTATTCTTACTACTGTTTTCTTGATGGTTTCTTTGGTTATTTTCAGATTGCTATAGCTCCCGAAGATCAGGAGAAAACAACCTTCACATGCCCCTTTGGAACTTTTGCATGTAGTCAGTTACCTTTCGGGTTTTGCAACGCACCTGCCACATTTCAAAGGTGTATGGGTAAGCATTTTTTCTGAATTTGTGGGTAACATAATAGATGTCTTTATGGATGACTTTAGTGTCTATGGAGAATCTTTTAATAGTTGCCTTGGAAATCTTGAATTGATCTTGAAAAGATGTGTAGAAACAAACCTTGTTTTGAATTGGGAAAAGTGTCACTTTATGTTCAAACAAAGCATTATTTTAGGTCATGTCATTTCAAAAAATGGAATTGAAGTTGATAAGTCTAAGGTAGACCTTATATCTGCATTGTCTTACCCCGCATCTATGTGGGAAATTCGTTCTTTTCTTGGTCACGCAGGTTTCTATAGAAGGTTTATCAAGGATTTTTCAAAGATAGCCAAGTCACTCTGTGAGTTGTTGCAAAAAGATGTGAAGTTTGAGATGAATGATGCTTGTAAGAAAGCTTTTGATAAGTTGAAAGAGTTGCTAACCACACCACCCCTGATTCAATCACCGAATTGGAGTTTGCCTTTTGAAATAATGTGTAATGCTAGTAACTATGCCGTAGGAGCAGTGTTGGGGCAACGAGTTGACAAGGCTGCACACGTGATCGTCTATGCTTCAAAAACCTTGGATAACGCTCAAGCCAACTACTCCACTACAGAGAAAGAACTCCTAGCTATGGTTTTTGCTCTAGAAAAATTTAGATCTTATTTGTTGGGTACTAAAGTCACTGTTTTCTCTGATCATGCAGCTCTTCGTTATCTCATGACGAAGAAGGAAGCTAAACCTCTATTGATTCGGTGGATTTTGCTACTTCAAGAGTTCAACTTGGAAATCAAAGACAAAAATGGATCAGAGAATCTAGTGGCCGACCACCTAAGCCGGCTGATTAGAGATGAAGATGAGCAGAAAATTCTTGATAATTCCAGGATGAACAGCTGCTGACCGTTCTGCAAAATCTGGAAAATCCGGATCAACTGACACTGAACCCTTCAGTGTCAGAAGGCTCTGTTCCATGGTTTGCTAATTTGGCGAATTTTCTTACCTCCCATCAGTTTTCAAATGATATGGGTAAGGTAAAACGTGATAAAATCCGTAGTGATGCCTAGTATTACATCTGGGATGACCCGTATATATGGAAATGTTGTTCTGATCAAGTGATAAGAAGGTGCGTTCCTGATATTGAATTTAATTCGATTTTCACTTTTTATCATAGTCATGCATATGGTGGACATTTTGGTTCTAGGAGAACTGCTTTTAAAGTGCTTGAGTGTGGATTTTATTGGCTGACACTGTTTAAGGATGCTTATGAATTTTGCAAGTCATGTGATAGACGTGTAGGAAATATTTTTCAACGAAATGAAATGCCCCTGAATCCTATAATTTTTTGTGAGATTTTTGCTACGTGGGGGATGGATTTTATGGGACCTTTTCCTTCTTCGTTTGGCTTTACTTGCATATTACTTGCCATTGATTATGTGTCGAAGTGGGTGGAAGCGAAGGTCACCCGAACTAATGATTCTAAAGTGGTTGCAGGTTTCCTTCAATCTAACATCTTTTGTAGGTTTGGAATTCCTCGAGCCATCATCAGTGGCAAGGGCACGCATTTTTGCAACCGAACAGTGGAAGCGCTTCTGCGCAAGTATTCGGTGTTTCATAAAACTTCCACTTCATACCACCCTCAAACGAGCGGTCAGGCAGAGGTATCCAATCGTGAGATCAAGAGAATTTTAGAGAAGACGGTTAATCCGTCTAGGAAAGATTGGAGCTCACGATTGGAGAATGCATTATGGGCCTATCGAATGGCCTATAAGACACCGATTGGCATGTCCCCATATCGAATCGTCTATGGAAAACCATGCCACCTACCTGTGGAGCTTGAGCATAAAGCATGGTGGACAATCCAGAAGCGCAACATGGATTATAACAAGGCCGGACAGTAAAGGAAATTCCTATTACAAGAGTTAGAGGAATTGAGGAATGAGGCTTATGAAAATTCAGTCATTTATAAAGCTAAAACAAAGACATTTCATGATGCAAGAATATTAAGGAAAAAATTTAGCATTGGACAAAAAGTTTTACTTTATCATTCAAAGCTTAAATTATTTCCTGGTAAGTTGCGTTCTCACTGGATTGGACCGTTTATTATGACTAATGTTTTTCCTCATGGTGCTGTTAAAATAAGAAGCAAGAATTCTGAAAGGAGTTTTAAAGTTAATGGACACCAACTCAAAGAGTATCACGAAGGCTTCTAGACGGTTGAGGTGGACCGAATGGAGTTGGAGGATATGGTCTACAGTTGATGATAATACACCTTACCTAAGTCGAGCCAACGACAATAAAAAAAGGCGCTGATTGGGAGGCAACCCAATTTTCTCACTTTATTTTTATTTATTTTGTTTATTTTATTTTATTTTATTTTATTCAATAAGGTGTCTGTTGCTCATTCTTAATTTCTTGTGGTTCGCAAATATAGCTTATGATATTTAATTGCAAGAGAACCCGAAATGTATTGCCTAGAAGGTATTGGACCCATTTCTTTTGGCCACTATGAGAGTTAAGAAGTGTGAGTTAGGATGGGCCCAAGTCATGTACCTCCTGGTGGAATTGACAAAAATATATCCAAAGCCCAATTCATATGCTCAATTGAAAACTGAAGGAGCCCTAAGTTCTCACTCAAGGCAGCGAAATCACGACTCCATCCTCAAAATTCTCGATCGTGAAATCTGCACCATCTCAAGCCCAATTTTAAACCCACCGCTTTGAATTACGGCAGTGACTCATTTCCGCCATGGCCAAGTTGCACTCTGGTACGCGCGCGAAGAAGAAACAACGGAGGAAAGACGATGCTGAAACATCGCGGGTGATTGTCGTATACCGCAATCCAAACACCACGATGAACCCGACGGCAATTGATTACGATGAACACACTGCCGCTGATGCCCCAAAAGGACCCACCGGTGCATCTCCATCTTCAGCTCTGGTGCGGCGTCGCACCACAGCCACAGTCCGACGTGCATCCAGACCCGCCTCCGCCCAAACTGTTTCAGGCGAGAACAACCCAGCCCCGGCCACCTCGACTGCCGAAAAGAGAATTCCAGTGCCAGAAGCAGCTACCGCCAGTACTAACACTGGAGAGAGAGCACAGCGACCGCAACCCTAATGTCGCCGCTACTCATGTCCGGTGTACTGCTTCCTGAATCCCCACTCCATCGCTATGTCAGGTCAGGTTCAAGTTGAGACTTACAAAGATTTAGTAAAAAGAGAGGTCAAATCCACCTGTTATGTTGATACAGAATTGCTTAAGACTTTAGGATTGCATGATGATATTTTTAGAATGATTGACATGGTTGGGTTGAGACATTTGGTGAGTGGGAATTACCCTATCTATGCGGACCTTACCTATGAATTCCTTAGTGCATTTGATAAGACTGATGAAGGGGTAACTTTTCGGTTGGGGTGTTACTTTCAATTGGACAGTGGATTAGTTTATGTTGTCTTTGGGGGTCCCTTTGGTTGAGTATGTGGAAGAAGAGTTCAAAGCTGAGCCTCTGTGGAAGGAGATCACATTAGAAAAGGGGGTTTACAAAGCTAGTAGTGCCAAGGGTAGCTCTATTCGAAATCCATGCATTTGCTATATTCAGAGATTGCTTGTCAGTACCATATTTGCTAGAGAGACGAAGAAGAATGTGGTGGAATGGAAAGAACTGAGGGTGGGTGATGCGATGCTACATAGGAAGCCACTTGGGCTTGGGGACTTGGTGATTGAGCATTTGTCGCATGTGAAGAAAGGTACAGGGAGCATCACTGTAGGTGGGTTAATCACAGGGATTGCGAAGATCGCAGGTGTTGACTTTGCAAATAGAGTTTCTTTTGGGTCAGTGCAATTTGTTGATGCCACTTTGTTGCAGCAAATGGGAGTTTTAAGAAACGATCATGGTACACACAGGTGGACGGTGACCGAGAATGAAGAATTGGCTCTACCGAACCCCACTTTCACCACCATAGAATTTCCAAAGAACATCCGGATGCAACATGAGGAGTGGCCGACGATTCCAGTCCCCTTCTTGCCAAGTGATTAGCTATAACTTGTAGTCGGGTTGACCAATTCAAGAATTTATCGAACCATAGAGAGGAAAGTGTAGAGCTTAAGCGAGATCACGTTTATCGCAATTTTATAGAGACGAGTCATCAATAGGTTTGGTTGTTAACAAAGAAATAACAAGAAATTAAATCAACAATGGTCACAAACAAGACAAGTAAAGTGAAAGTTGTTTTCCAAATTAAAAAAAGGTGAGATTGACAACACTTAAGAAGTGGTAATTCATAGATTCATGTATCAAACTCATGTGTATTAATGGTCATGACTAAAGGCCAACACGAAAATCACCTAAGCTTCCTCTCGGAATGGATAGGTTATAGATCATTTTCACAAACTCTAATTAGCTCCAAGGTTAGTTCTCAAATTAACAATTCTAACTAGGTACTAAATTCAATTAAGAGTCCCTTTACATGATCTATTGACTTCTCAATCTAATAAATTATGTGTTCTATCAATGGGTTCTAAATAATAAATGATTTCTCAATCTCTTTACAATTTATAATGGACATGAGGTGTTTGATGAAATGATTCACTCAAGTACCCTAAGCACATAATTGATTTCTCAATCTAATCACATATTTAGCATAATCAAATATACAATTCATCATAAACCTCGAGATATTAATAGATAAATGATAGAAAGTCAAATCCCAATTCAACACATGAATCTAAATACATGAATCCAACAAATTATCCAACAACTTCCATGTTGCTAATCTCACAATGGAGATTAGTCTACAATCTTCATAAGATCCTCAACTTAAACATTAAAAATCTTACAAATCATGTTAAACTAGAGGATTAACACTAAATTGAGATGAAAACTCCCTTGGAGTGGCTCCAATTAAATCTCCTTCTTTCCTTTGGTGATCACCCACTCTTCCTTACTTCTTCACTTGAATTTGGTGTGATAGAATGATGGTAAGATGATCAAAGATGAAATGGATGATGGAAGGGTAAGAGAAAAGGTGTAAAATGAAGGGAATTGTGTGTGAGGTGTGTGTGCAGCTGATTTTTCGGAGGATAGATCATCAAAATATTGAATGGAGTGGTATTTATACCCTTGTGGGCCTTCTAGAAGAAATCTGGAATTTTTAGCATTTTTACACCGACACGCCCCGTGTGCTGCAGCACACCCCGAGTCGTGTCTTGGGCACACGATCAACGCAAGCTTCAAGCAGCGCACAGCTCGTGTGCAACACACAGCCACAAGTGTGGCCGTGTTGTGTATTCTGGCGACCGCACACGGCTTCAACTAGCATGCCCGTGTGCGGAACTCGAGCCGTGTACGAAACACGACTCGTGTTCCTGCACACGGCTGGCCGTGTTGTGCAACTTTGTTCCCTTTTTTCTTCTAACTTCGTATTTGCTCCGTTTTTTACCTGATTCATCATTTATAAGCTTATTCACACACAAATTCCAAGAAACACATAACACCACCAATAATGACCCAAAATACGGATAAAATATACAAAAACAAACATAAAAAATACTAAAAACAAGATGAAATTAACCATAATCACACCCCCAAACTTGAAGTGTTGTTCGTCCCGAACAATGAAAATAAAGGCCAACAGAAAATTTCATCTAGGAAAAACTCCCTAATGATCATGAATGACAACATAAACATAGCATTTAGGTTTAACCCTCTTGGCTTATATTGTCCCACCTGATTATTAAAACTCTAGGGATGCCACGTTGAGCCTAAGCCCTTTTTTTGAATTATGAGCACATAAATGAACCCTGAATTCCCATTTCTTTCTTTAACTCTTTCGTTTGAACCCTTCATTACTTTGCAATGTGTGAATCTCGTTGAAATACTTTGTGGTTGGATGGATGATGAAGGGGGATTTGATAAAAAAAATTGGAAGGAAGGTTGAATAAAAAAAAGAAAAATTCTTAAAAAAAAGGAAAAGGAAAGAGGAATTGCTGAAATTGTTTGTATTGAGTTGCTGAAATTATCTATCAAGCAGTGATTCTTCTAAGTGTGATACATGTTGTTTCAATTCTTGAAAAGGAGCAGGTGTGGGGAGATTATAAGTGCAAGAAAAATGTTGTTGTGAAAAGGAAAATTTGGGGATGATGGAAATTTTGATTTGATCACATGTTATAAAGTGGTGCGTTTAGCCTGTTTTATCTCATCTTTTTACCTCACCATGTCCTGAAGCCCCATTACAACCCATTCAAAGACCCTTTGGTTGTTGCACATGATTCATCCAAAATTGTAGAGATTTGATTTGGGAGCAAGCCTATGGTAATGACTGTTCTTTTCAATTTTTGAGTGAACTTGCTACTTAAATCATACATTTGAGTGTTATTGAGTGAATCTTTGTGAGGCCATGGAATTTTGAAGGATTTGATGCCATGAAAGTTGCAAACTTTGAATGAAGAGTCATTTTTCATATTAGTTCCGAATGCTTATTGGTTACTTGTCTCTTGAGGTGTGTGACTTTCATTTACCTTGGTAGATGTAACTTGATTTTCTATTCTCTGTCATCTTTGATTTCCATTTGCTTTAGGACAAGCAAAGTTTAGGCATGGGGAGATTTGATAAGTCATATTTTAGCATAATTATTTGGTTGAAATTCATGTTTATTTGATTAATTTGTGTGCTAATTTGGGCGCTAAATTGACTTATCTTGTCTTTGGTAAATTAGAGCTTTAATGTTATAAATTGATGTGGAAACAGACTGGTTTGTGTAGAAATTCGTTGCTGTCAGAGGAGGCCTACGAAAATTCAGCATAAATAAGGGAAGTTGCAGCTGGAAATATTCTCACACGTTTTCTCACATTCCAAAATCAGCCTAAATCAGCCCCATATCCCGTGGAGAAGGCACGATAAATTAGATAAAAAGAAAAGAAAAGATCTTGAGATATATTTGGAAGAAATAAATTAGAAAAGAGATCAAGCAAAAAAAGAAGTGGATATTATTTATTTTGGGGGTTGTAATACACATAAGATTAGAGCAGAATTCAAGAGCAAAAAAAAGAAATCAACGTGAGGAACAGAAGACGACTCCAAGGAAGATTTGGGCGTGAAGATCGTCAATCAGTCATCATCGGTTCTTTAATTTTATATTTTAAATTTGTTTTTTTGCTATGAACATGAGGGGCTAATCCCCTTCTCTAGTTTAGGATTTCGTGAACCTCCCGTATAAACTGAAATTAATTATTAAGAGTTTTTCATTGATACTTTTGTGAAAACTTATTCTATTACATGCTTTGATGTTCTTAATTGCTATTTAATAATTATTTTAGCCTGATCAACTATTTAATTATTTGATGGTTGAATGTTATTCCATGAACTATAATCCGTAATTGTTTTAGGAATTGAATTAAGTAACAAATAGAGATTATCCCCTCTAGGTGTAATAGGATCTAGGTTGTATGATTTCTAGCCGGATTTCGTAGCCTAGTAATTCTATGTTTAAAGTTTTAATGCATTTACGAGTTCGAATCCATAGGGTCACTCGTAAATAGTTCAATTTAGTGGGCGTACTCTAGTTGATAAACATAAGAACATTCGGGTTGATTGGTCGTACTGTCAATCTAGGGATTTGAGTTTGCACGCTAGTCTAGATGTTTAATTCCTGTAATTAATTAATTTAGTAAACAGAAGGGGATCGTCATCCTGAACTAGGTTTTCATCACTTGATTAATTTAAATATTAATTTCCGTATACTTGATTATTAAAAATATTGAGTTAATTTATTATTCGCGTAATTTACGATTTTTCACAATCAAAACCCCCATCTAATTATTTTATTCATTTGCAATACTTGAATTTAATTTAAATTTCATTATACTCTCTTGGGTTCGACCTGTACTCGTTTCTATACTAAGTATTAGTGTGAGTCGGAATTATATTTATTTTAGGAGGCCAGCGACATCCTATCAGCTCCTCAAGGGGACATCATCAACCAGTTCCGTTAGGACACAGATTCCTTCTACAATCAACAGCACATCATAGAGACAACACCATCTCCTAACTCACCAAGCATATTGATTTAATAATTAAATCTCTCCCATTGATGAATTAAGGAAATAAATATTGGCTTACATGTCGAGGTTAATGTATAGGGATTAAGAGTACGAACATCCATAATAATAGACATCAAGTTCTATTATATAGTCAGTATAAATCGAACGATCTCATCGCGGTCCTGCTCAATACACATAAAGTGCACTAGTGCAATTTTATAGTTAGACAAACTAATACCAAATCACACTACAACCATACCGATAAATAGTCCCCGTCTATCTCAGTTGTGAACATATGTTTATACTTTATAAGGAGCCGATAATATGATCTTCCGTGTGACGCCGCACACCACATTATATACAGTATAAAGTAAATGAACTTTTACAATAATATAATTGCAAACGTTTGATCACATGATTCTCATTTCAAATATTGTTAAAATATTGTTCATACAAAAAGCTTGACTTTTAGTATACAATCCAACACCGTCGCCATACAACACTTCAATCGCTGTCTAGATCTGCCTTCCGTCGTCTAGATCCACACTTTGCCGTCAGACAACACCTCAACCGAAATTGGTCGCTTGCTTTTGACCAACCACCAACGTGAATCCTACTGATAAATGTAAAAACTGGTGGGTTTGAGTTTGACCTGTCTAATCGATTATTCTGGTTTTGACTGGTTCAAATCTATTTCTTCCAATTAAACCACAAAAACAGTTTGAGTGGGTATTTAGACTAGATCCGGTACCAATTCCCGATTGAACTGATCGAACTGGTCAGTCCGGTCCGGTTTGATTCCGATAACACTACACATGATATTTGTCACTAAACTTTGTAACTTTTAATAATTGTCACTTTCATAGTAATTTTCATTTGATTGGTGTTTTTCTTTCATTTAATTAATAATTAATTAAACATAAGTGATCTCATTAAACATTATTAGTGGGGGTTTGATCAACATTCTATAGGTTACTCTTTTCTATTAACTAGAATACTCTTTATAATGATTTGGGATACAATGAACAAACTTTTGGATTACCTTTTATGTTGATTTGTTAGATTACATTGTGTTTCGTCAACAACTTTCTAGGTTGCTCTTTTTAATTAATGGCTAAAACTTATGTGACCCCCGGGGACACCGTGCCCCCAAATCCCACGTTTTACGGAAGATATACCCTTTAGTATAAGAACATGTACTCTTTATTTTCTAAAAACAAATTACTCTCTCCATCCTGGACTTATGTTCACCGGCACTGTAGATACAGAGTTTAAGAAAAGTTATTTTTTGACCAACTTTATTGACTTTTTGGGGGGTATTGTGGTATTTTAGGTAATAAAAAATTATAAAATATGTTATGTGTGTTAGGTGAGAGTGGTATTTTTAAAATTAGGATAACTTTTGAGGTTGTTGGTTGATGTGAAGTTTCCTTTTTTGGGTGGTGAACATAAGTGTGGGACGGACGAAAACGAAAAGTATGAATATAAGTATGGGACGGGGCAGTATTTTTTTTAAAAGCATGTACCCTTGTGTATATCCTTTAGTATAAGTACATGTACCCTTATTAATGAAAGTGTATACCCTTTAGAACAAAATATTATACCCTTTCATACCTTGTGCATCTGGGGACATAAGAGATCAACTCTATTAATTAGGTTACTCTTTATAATGATTTGAGTTATTACGAACAAGTTTTTGGATTACCATTTATGTTGGTTTGTTTATGTTCTATTCCATTTTATAAACAAGTTTACTTTTTCTATTAGTTAGGTTACTTTATAATAAATTGGATTGCATCTTCATTTGAGACTCTAATTTTCTGAGAATTAAAGGGTGCAGTAATAAGAGAGAAAAAATTTTCATTTAATAATGTCAATATAGATTCTAAATAAAGAGAAATTCAAGAGTACAATATATCGGTACATGTCACAATAGTACAAGACTTGGAAAATAAAGCTTAATGTTATAAATCAACCATCCATTAATCTATTATTCCTTACACATTAATTAACCTAAAGAATGTAAGAAAATAATAGGATGGGAGAGAAAAAGGTAATGGTTGCAGTGGATGAGAGTGAAGAAAGCATGCAACTCAATGGGGGGAGAAAAACATGTCAAATAAAAAAGGAGGAAATCATGGGGGTGAGAGAAGGTCTTTACACTTGGCTCAATTAATGTTAGCAAAGAAAGTCATAGGAAAAAGGCGGGAATTCAGGCGCAACTGTAAAGAGTTGTTGGAGTTGCAACGTAAGATGATTAGGAGAAAGACACGTGGCGAGAGTGTATTGTGTGTGAGAGGGGGGAGTGATATATGTGTGACAATGTGAGAGAGAAGGTGGGGACCAAATTTTAGGAGGAGAGAGGACACATATTTTTAAGAGAAAGATATTGTCTAAATGATCTGGTATTGCTAATATTGTTTAAGACCGATTCCGGAGAAGTGCCTCTTTTTAAAGAATAAAAGATATTTAATTTTTTTATTTTATTAATAATCTTGATATTTAATCCATATAATATTTTTAACAAAATTATTAATATTTTTATAAATAAAAATATGTTTAGATGATTAATAAATAATATTTAATTTATTTAATTTATAAAAAATATTAATATAAGTTAATATATACATATGCTACCTATCCGGAGCATCTCACGAGGACTATATTGTGTGTCGGCATTTCATGTGTGCACCAAATTCCACTCATGTCTGATTGTTGGAGAATTAATTTAAATAATTAAATTAATCAGATTTAATTGGTTAGATAAATTAATTAAATTAATCACCAATTAAATGAGAGTAGTGCGTGAATGTAATTTGGCTCACCTAGTGGACAAGTTACATGCATGGAGTGTAATGAGGTTTAATGGGAATTAATACGAAATTAATGTACCACGTCGAATGTGGGAGAAGAATCCTCAAAAGTCGGGTTAGCCCGTGTAGCATGACACATCTCTATATATAGATTTGTTGAATTTGGAGAAGGTTCTGGATGTAGTCAAATCCTCCATATTTTGCTGATTAGAGGAATTTACATCCATTGGCAATTAATCCATCATAATCAATGCCCATCAGTATTATGGCTGAGTGAAATGATGCGTATATAAATAAACTCATTCAGCATGGATTTTAACACACCACAAACTATTGAGCATATGCATACACAAAACATTTGCATCTAGTAATGATCAAATTCTCCATCCTCCTTAGTTCGTCGGAGTTCCAGCGATCGCAATCCTACATCGCCGGAAAGGAAAAGCCATTTTACATTTGGAGAAGATCCGTCTAGACCGTAGAATTACCGAGGCGTATTTTTCTTGCGGGAAGATGTTAAACCTTTACTCTGCTTCTACACGCTCTCTCTTGAAGATTCTGTAAGAATAGTTAGAAGATCCTTTTCGCTTCTACTATCTTATTTTTGTATTTTATTTCTATAAAATCTCCCTTCCACATTTCTACCCATATATTGTAACAAGATTGGTTGGTACGCGCATATATAAACTAACAACCATTGGGCAAATAGATGATGTGATATAAAAGGAAACCAAAATAGTTACAGAGAGTAAAGAGATGTTAAAAGGAAAGTGGCCACAAATGGCCAAATAGAATGCTATTTAAAACGAAAGTTCTCTGCATTCATATCATTGAACATGAGGTGATGAACAAAATTAGGCGCTGAATTATGTCAATCCAAGTCTCCACCAATATCTGACAATGCCTCAGCGACTATGTTGCCCTCTCGAAAAATATGTGAAACATGAAAATTCATGCTAGCCACGATTTCCTTGACCCTCCTCCATTATGCCAAAAGATGCCAAGGTATCTTCGGGGAGGGATCATAGAAGGCGGACACAACATATGTTGAGTCTGTCTCCGCTATAATGATCTCCAATCTTTGTCATGAGCAATCTCCACAGTCGTGAAAGCAGCTGCAATTCTGCCTCAAAGGCGAAACCACTCCCATATCCACATGTGAAACTGCCTCTAGCAAACCCTCTACTACTTCTAAATATCCCTGCCCCTGATATAACTCCCAATGCATCTGAAGCGTGCCCATCCATGTTCACCTTAATCTACCTGGGGGTGGGGGCTGCCAATGTAGTGATATAATGTTAGGACCTTTCATGGGTACTCCTTTAACTCTAAAGTAGTGTAGAGTTGCTAAATCCTCCATGGTATTGTGCATCGTGCCAATAGATAACATTCCCACCTCTTTGATTAATGAAGCAAGCACATCAATAATGCTTGACACTCTCAGTGGCTTGTACTTTCCCTCTGAATCAAGTTCTATGTTCCACATGTTATTTCTAGTGCTCCATGTGATCCAGAAGTAAGAAAAAATAGCAGCCTTCCACAAGTGCATGACTTGTGACCTCCCCTTCATCCACATAACCTGAAGTAGCAATCCCACAAAACTTTGATCTAGCAGTATTAATCCCTCGAAACCAAACCCTGCCAATAAATATCACAACACCTCCGAAGAGATCCTAAAATGAACAAAATTATGATCAACAGACTCTAAATCTGACTTACATAGGTAGCAACGTGATGGACCAGAAAATCCTCTATTAGTCAATACATCCCATGTAGTAAGAACACCTCTGATAGCTTTCTATAGAGTAATAGATCGGCGAGCAGGTATGTAATTACCCAAATCCAAGAACCCCAATTCGGAGAAGGGAAGAAAGGCCATATGTGCATGTAATCAAGCTTAGACGTAACCTTTCCTTGCAAAGATTTCTTCCAAAGTCTGTGATCATCAAGATTGGGCGACATGCGAGTGACAAGAATCACATCAACTATGAACGGGTAAGCATCAATGAATTCCCTTTGTAAAGTGTCAATCCCCATCATAAAGATAATCCCCAATAATTTGATTATAATGATGCCTGTACTCCAAAGGTATTCCAATTAAGCTGGCAATTGGTCTCCCAATCCAATTATCGAGCCAAAATCAGACCTTAGAATCATATCCAACAATCCACACCTCCTCCTCCTTAAGCTGATTAATATGTGTTGAACACACAAATCTAATGGAAGAGGGGATATAAGTATGTTTGAGCTTACTCCCTTCGAACCACCTAATTCGAAGGAGCTCCAAAGTTGCTTTACGACTGATAATGTCCTAAGAGAGTTTCATTAGATATGCATCATTGGCAGCCCTAATAGATCGAACACCCAAACCCCCCTTTGAAGTTGGGCAACATATTCTTTTCCATGCAACCGTAAAGTGATGTTGTTTGGAGACATCACCGATCCATATAAATTCCTACATGTATTCTCTATTCTCTTGATTTGGTGCCTAGGCCATCTATATATCATCATAGCATGCACCGCTGACGAGATAATCACCGAATTAACAAGTCAATTTCTCCATGCCATGAAGAGTGTGTTACCTTTCCATCTCTGAAACTTTGAGAGTATGGAGTCTGCTGCATCATTAAAATAAACATTTTAAGGGGCTCCACAAAAATTGGAACACCAAGATATTTGAAAGGGAGACTGCCCTCCGGAATAGCAAGCTCGTCTTTGATTCTTCCTCTAGTTACCTCTTTAGCGTGCTTCCCAAAGAACACTTTTGATTTTTCGGGGTTAAAGACCTATCCTGAGATATTAGCAATTCGGTAAGCGCTTATTTCAGCCCATCAGTTGAAGAACCATCTGCTTTACAAAACAACATAATGTCATCAGCATAAAACATGTAAGAGGGAAGTAGACAGCTGCGAGTACCCTTGGCTCTAGAAATACTGCCATCATTAGTGAGCTTGAGAATCCATAAACCAAGAATCTCCTCTGCAATGCAGAACAACAACGGAGATAAAGGATCACCTTGCCGAACCCCCCTGCCACAGTTAAAGAAACTTGTAGGAGTACCATTAATCAAAATAGATATCTTGGTAGATGAAAAAATCACTTTGATCAAATCCACAAACTACGAAGAAAAACCCATACGCTAAAGCACCTCAATAAGAAAATCCCATCTGATCGTGTCAAAGGCCTTCCTGATGTCAATTTTAAAAGCAACGCTACCCTCAGTAGAATTGCTGAGACAATTAAAACTCTCCGAGGCCAGTGCAGTACAATGATGAATACTACGGTTTGGAACAAAACCAAACTGATGTGGACCCAAACGCTTATGAAGGATCGGGCCAAGCCTGTTGGCTAAAATCTTAGTAAATATCTTGAAGAAGAAATTACATAGATTTATCAGGCTAAAGTCTTCTACCTTGGTAGCTCCATCCACCTTGGGAATAAGAATATCAAATTTAATTCCCAAAGGAATTAACGCATGGGAAAAAAGTATTCCACAGCAGCACACAGATCATCGCCAATAATGTGCCAACACTTGTGATAGAAGCTGCCACCAAATCCATTAGGACCTGGGGCACTATGCTCATATAATTCCATAACCACACTCCTGACTTCGTCCACAAAATTCATGCATGTAAGAGAAAGATTATCATATTTATCAACGATTTTGTCCATATTCATCAACGATTTTGTCCACAAAATCAAGGACCTCAAAATCAGGCTTATCGCTCTGGTTTTGAAAGAGCTTAGAATAAAACTCCACTACATGTTTATATATAACCTCCATATCATTTGATATCACACCCTCAATCATCATAGCTTTGATGTTAGCTCTGGTTTTCGCAGTACATTGGCTTCATTGAAAGAAATTCGTGTTGCGGTCCCCATCCTTAAGCCAAGTAGCCCTATGCTTCTGAGAGTAAAACTGGTGTTGTTCAAATAACTTCACATTAAGAGTAAGTGAGCATGCACCTCCTCCGCAAAAAGATCCGGACTGTCCCCTTCACTATCAATATGTCGTTGAACCATTTGGAGATAATCAAAAGTTGCTTCAACCACGTCAAAATATTCCCAAACTCCTGAGAATTCTTTTTTTTTAGGTCGAGTTTTAATCTTATAAGCTTAGCCGCAAAATAAGAGATCGGATTAGCAGCCCTTATATATCTTTGCCATGATGTATACGCCATAATAGAAAATCCAGTATCCTTAAACCACATGGATTGAAACATAAAAGGCTTTGGAGAAAATGTGTTGTTGTTGCAATTAAGAATAACATGATTGTGGTCCGAGGAATGTTTGGCATAAGCGTTAGCAACTACCAAATTCTATCTATCAAGAGCCCCATCCATGATCAATACCCTGTCAATTCTAGAGGCTCTCATATTTCTATTTGCCGCACAGCTGACCCATGTGAAACGAGCCTCATGCACATCTATATCATACAACCCAGTAACTTCCAAGAACTCACGAAATTCAACAGAGCTGAGATTATCATTTCTTGTGGCATTAAGTCTCTTATGTGTATCCATGGTGGTGTTAAAATCCCCCATAATGTTCATAAACTGCCCCAAGTGTGCATAAATAACCAGTCAAAGCTCCCTTCTTTTAATATAGTCATTACTAGCATGTACAAAGCCTCATCTATAATTAATAGCATCAAACGTGAAATCATAGATAATGATCTGAGACGAGCTAAAAATCCTGTGTATGTTTGAAACATGCATAGGATTACAAAACACCCATAAATTAGGTCGTAGCCCCTCCCTTTCATTAGAACTAACAAAAGAAAGACGCAAACTACGGCAATAGTGAGAGGAAAGAGAAGAGAATAAAACCTTGGGCTCGGCAATGGCCAACCATAATGTATTATGGCGCAGACAAAGTTCTTTAAGAACTGCTTGGGAGTTGTCATTCCCAATCCCTGAATATTCCAGAAGAGCAACTTCATTTTTTACGAGCGACCTTGCCGTGCTTCGGCGGGTATTTAAGCAGATCCTTCCATGTTTTAGAGGCAGACGTGGTCATATATTTTATCTTCGTAGTTTTAACCTCTACATGTTTAACCCCTGGCGTACGTGACCTGGTTACATGAGCTTCCTGCCTAACGAATTGAGTGGTACTATTGGTAGTTCCTATTATTAAAGAAGGAGGATCCACAAGATTAGACAACACCATATCTCCACTCCTTAGTGGACTAGCCACCGCCAACTGAATGGGTTCGTCCTCCTTGACCACTATTGCAAGTTCATCCGTATTTTCCATCTTATCATTATCTTCATCCTCCAGTCCACTATCATCAAAACCCTCATGTTTGGATCCTTCGTTCACATCACTGAGGTCCTTGTTCTAGTTAGAGTCTTCATTAATATCTCTAAGATCTTTCCCCACATCCTGGTCGGTGTTCTGATCTTTGGGCGCCTCCAATCCATCATCCTCATCCGAAAGGTCTTGGAATGTATTAGACATATTCACTGAATTCGGGACAGATTATTTCCTTATCCAAACTTTTTAGGAGCAGTGAATCCCTCCGGGTCTATCGCTGCTTAGATTTATGAGCCTTCTGCTTCTTATTGCAAGTATCTTTGTTGCCCTTCTTCTTTAGACAGTTATCAACATCATGTCCAAGGATATGATAAAACTTACAGTATTTTGGAATACCCTCGTATCCAAAAAAATACGGATGACAGCCTCTGAAGTATCAATATTCATAGTTTTTGGGAGCTCCTCCAGGATGTCTGCCTCCACTAGAACCCTTGTAAAATGGCCCATAGTATTGGATTGTATACTAAAAGTCTAGCTTTAGTATGAACAATGTTATAACAATTTATTTGAAATGAGAACCATATGATCAAATGATTGCGTCTTATAATTTATTTATATGTTCGATGAAATAATCCACTTACTTTATACTGTAGATAATATGTTGTGCGACAACATGCGGAAGATCATATTATCGATTTCCTTATAAAGTATAAATAGATGCTCACAACCGAGATAGATGAGAACTCTCTATTGGGATGGTTATAGTGTGATTTGTTATTAGTTTGTCTTGACTATATAATCACATTAGTGCACTTGTGTGTATTGAGCAGGCCCGCTTGAGATCGTTCGACTTATACTGACTTATAGGAGAACTTGATCTTAGTTATTATGGATGTTAGTGCTCTTAATCCCTATACAATAACCTCGACACGTAAGGCATTATGTATTTCTTTGATTCATCAATGGGTGAGATTTACATATAATTAAATCAACAAACTCGGTGAGTTGGGAAATAGTGTTGTTTCTATGGTGTGTTGTTGATTGTAGAAGGAATCCATGTCCGTCATAGGTTGATAATGTCTCATTGAGGAGCTCATAAGGATTATCATGTAAACTCTACAGGTGGATTTACTCCTGCATGACAATGAGGTTGAGTGGTACTATTCTCGGATGAGATATTAATTAATGGAGTTGTCAGTAACTTAATTAATTAATGGGCATTGTGTATCTTAAACATGGAGAGACTAACGGGCTCATAATAATGAGTCCATAATGTAATTATAGGATTATAATGATAGTGCAGTAATAATATTTTAGTGGTATATATTATTATTATTGGACTTAAGTATAAGCTTTGGGCTAAGCTTGGATACTTACGCCCAATGGAGGCTCAATTCTAATTTCTCCTCCTGGTCCCTGCTACAACCCATATATAAGTCATCTCAACTGTCCGAAAACTCTAATCAATTAATTAATCATGCCTAACACTGTGAGGAGGGTGAGAGAATAGCATATTGAGAAGATCTCGAGGATCCTCGCCCACACAACGTCGAGATTGGACTTGGGAATACAGCAAAAGATCAAGAGGTCGTTTGCTGCTGCTTTCTGTCAATTTGTATGATTTTTATAAAATGACATAGACTTCAAAATTAGACGTATGATATACTGACAGAAAGCCATGGAAGAAAGGATCGCTTTGGTGTGTAGATCACTCAAATCGGATATCAGACGAGAGAATTATGCCCAAAACCGTGACGATGCACAGGCTGGTGGCGAGAATCCATCTTCTTCAACATACCCTGGTGAAAGTAATACGTTTCTTGTTTACTTGCTTTCGCTGTTTGTTAGAAATGTATGGAACCCTAATGGTTCACATTAACCAAACGATCGAACGTAAACACATAGACCCATTCAAAGACCAATCATCAATACGAATTGGGACACCCACCACAGAAGTGATCTTTTTGATAACCTCCTCATGCCATAGCTCCATAGGAAGCTCATATATTCGACCCCATATAGACACTAAGGATGATTTAATCTTATAGGGATTAAACGTCGGTGTCCACTGTTAAACATGCAGCTATGTACTACCATCCTCAAAAAATCTCTTCTTCAGGATTTTAACTTTCATATTATCATCTGGGATAAGGACAGTGTAAAACCCTCTTTCAAGATGGATTGCAAGTATATCCTTAAGCAAGAAAACCTTTTGGATCAAGTTTTCAACCTCCATCTGCGAAAGCGGCTTGGATCCCTTGGCGTTAAGAACCTTAACAATAACAAATTGCGAGAAAAGTTTTTTACGACTCCCATAGAATTCATTGGAAATAGATAGAGTAGGGATATCACCTGTTTTATCAAGTGGCCCCGCCATAGGGCCGGTGAAAGGCCCCTTGTATTTGGCCGATTTAAAATTGAAAATATGTAACCATTAGGACGAGATGGAGGAAGTAAATTTTTTGTATAATTTTATAAGTTTTATTAGAAATGACAATTTTATTTAAATGATTAAATGTTCATGTAACTATATATTACTCCCTCTGTCTGCTAATAATGTATCTATTTTGTCATTTTGGTCATCCATTTTAAAGGTATTCATTTTCCTTTTTTAGCAAAAGGACCCACACACATCAACCACTCACTACTAATACAACTACTCACTTTATATAAAATAATAATAATACTCTTTAATTCACATCCAAAAAGTAAATGGATACGTTATAGATGGAAAGGGGGGTATATATTATGTAAACAAAAATTAAAAAGTGACATTTTGTTACAATTATATAATTTACGTCCCCTAGAAAGGTATTCATTTTCTTTTGCATGTGGATTAAGGAAGTAAAATAATTTAATGTGTAGTGAAGTGAGAGAAATAATATTTTAATATGTAGTGGATAGTTGTATCAGTGTTGATTGTGGGGCCCATGTGTAGTGGGTTGAGTATAATAATATTTTTTTTGGTCACATCAACCTAAAAAAATTGATACTTTATATTGAGAATGACCAAAATGACAAAATGAATACGTATTAAGGGGACGAAGAGAGTAACTTGTTAGGTGTACTGGTAACATTATATAAAAATTTTATAAAAAATAAAAATTATCTATCAAATGTAATAAATTTAAGACAAAGTCTCTTATGAGACGTTACTTAATATGAGACAGTTTATAAGATATGATAAAGTATGTATATTATATAATCCCTCCGTCCCGTCAAATAACGTCATTTTACTATATTCGTCCCGTTCAAATTTCACAATTTTCCTCTTTTAGTAAAAAAGGCACACCAATGGCCCACCATTACCCATCAAATCTCTCTAATACACCTACCCACTTTACATAAAATAATAATACTCCTTAATCTACGTGCAAAAAGCAAATGGTGCACTTTGACCGGGACGGAGGGAGTATATAAAGTATGTTTAATTATTGTTAATGTATGTTTTCTAAAGTATGCTGAATTATGTATTAAAGTATGATTTTAGCGTGTTATAATATGATTTATTGACATACTTTAATTACAGATAAGTACTTCATCCATCCCATAGAAGTTGACACACTTTCCTTTTTAGTTTGTCACATAGAAGTTAACACATTTCCTTTTTAGTACATGAGAATTGGGACCCACTCAAAAATGGTTAATTTATATTCTTGGGGCCCGTACATACGCCTCTCTAATACAACTACCCTCTACACATTAAATATTATTTCTCCCACTTCATTATTCATTAAATTATTATATTTTTTAATTTCCATGCCAAAAAAAATATATCAACTTCTCGTGATGGAAGAGTATATTTTATATATATAATAAACATATTTTAATGATGTATCCACACCATGTCACATTAGAGTATCTCAAAATTTAACTATGAAATTAAATGAAATGTTTGCACCTGAGTTGGCAATTTTTATTAGTTTAATTTAGTGTCTTCTATCAGCAAAGCACCCACATGAATGATTCCCTTAAATTTGATCATCACATGAGGCGTACGCGTTTATTTATAATAATAAAAATGTGGATTTTTGGCTAAAATTAGACTTAAATAGATCAATAAAAGAACTTACTAAGCAAAATTGAGAAAATTAAATAATTTGGGACGAAAATCAAAACTTTCCTTGGGATGAAAAATAAATTTAACTCCACACCTTTTACAAATCAATTCTAACACATCATAAAATTAATAAAAATAATTAAGGAGCACAATGACAAAGACAACACATATAATTATGTATGTAATTATAATACAAGTCCAATATCAATATAATTTATATTTTTTAAGTGCATTTGATTTTATAATCAATATTCATATATGAAAACAACAAATACATATTTTACATAGTAAAGAAAAAAGGGAAGTGATTGAATTTGTTAAGGCTGAAAGTTGTGGAAGTGTTGCATGTTTCTGAAGAAGTTATATTTGTTGTTGAAAAGAAGGGTTTTGTAATGGTCTCCATCGTGACTCACACTGTGACGCCTTTTGCTCGTTGGCTCTGCATCCTTTCTCTCCAACCTTCTCGAAACTCGCAACTCCTATAATCACTTTTACATATTAAAATAAATAAATAAACTCATGTTTCAATTTAGCGATCTTAAAAAATCTGCAATGGTAATAGTTAATGACAAAAATTCTATTATTTTCTCACAATTTATTTTAACATCATTTAATTTGTGGGTCCAATTTTTATTTTTTACATGTCAAATTCTCCTGTGTATCCAGGATTTGTATGCTTATAAATAAAAGTAATATGCATTAATAAATAAAAACATAATATATAATTTCTTAGCTTTATTTTGTAATCTTATCCTATCCTATCTTAGTCTTAATCTTAATCTTAATATATTAAAAGTATAAAGGATTTAAGAAACTTTTTATTCTCGTTTTGTCCTTTTACTATTTTTCATTTACTTTTATAACCTTATTATTTATTTTATTATTAGCAAAAGTTTAATTTGTATTAATTATCAATAATTATTCTATAAACCCTTTGAATTCAATTCAACTCATCTTCCTAGCTCCAATTTATTTGGAAACTCTCTAGATTCAAATACCTTAGAACTTCCATTCTCAATATTTATATATTGACTACTTGGAGCATGGATTTGTCCAGTGAAATTCCTTGGTGTTCATAATAGCCATGTGTCTATACATGTAGATAGATGATGCTCCCCTTTTTTGTTTTAGAGAATTTAGCATCTACAGTAAATGGTTGCCTCACTTTCATGGTTCTACGGGTGATGTTTAAGTCTTTGCCAAGAGTTTTTTAGCAATGTTTATTTTAATGTTTTTGTGATGAAATTTCGGATTATCTCAAGATGTTCCAACATGTATTGGTAATTAAATTTGACAAGTTTCTTCTGAATTTCTTTAAAAATCATTAATGAATAATTCTTTGAATTTTATAGGAGTATTATTTACATATGGTTGCCTTTGATTATTATTATTTTTTCTTCTAGTATGTATGTATTTATAAGACATCATAAAATTTTATTATTATCATCTCGATTTGTGCCTCAAATTTTTTCTTGGATCAAACAAGGTTATGGAAATTGCATAAGGTATGTCTGTACTCTGTAGTTTGTTGATGATGAGATAAGACCATGCCTTGAAAAGTTTCAAAGGCATATTGATGGATCTGCATGACTCTACTCATTTTACCTTTTTCTTTTTAAATTATTCGATTAGTTGGAATAGAGCACTACAAGAAAAAGGAGATATAGTGACTAAAAATTACCTGCGAATTATTTAGATTTCATCGCAAAATTCATTCTATTAGCGACGAATTATGTTTTTCCGTTGCAAAATTAATAATTATCAATAAATTTAAATATATATTCACTTTAGCGACATAAATAAATTTCATGGCTAATATTTACGATGAATTTGTAATATTTGGTCGCTAATATTAATATTTGAGACTAAACTGAAGATCATTGCTAAATTTTGCTATAAAATTGATTTTTTGTCGTTAATATAATAATTTATTAAAAATAATAATAAACGAAATTATTTTAGCGAGATAAAATAAATTTCATGACTAATTTTGCACAATTTTCTTTCTATTCAACTAAATGACATTTCCACTATGCAGCTTCTATACGGGGATTTTGGACTTCTTTTTATTAATATGTCAAAGGATGATGTGAAGAGGTAATTCATTGGAATAACTTTTTTCGTCTAAACCAACTTGAACTTGGAGGATCATCACAATGAAATAATGAAATGCCTGCAAAAAATGTTGTTTCTCGGAATTTGGTTATTTGGGGGATTAGTTAAAGTTAGGGAGTTTGACGAAGTTGAGAAATTATTTAGAGAAATAATTACATTCTTGACTATTATAGTGTAGGCGTTTCTGGATGGAGGAGAGATTGTTGAATGGTGGAATATCTTTGATGAGATGGAGGAGAGATTGTTGTATTTCATAAAGATCATTTGGTGAGAAGTTCATGCAATTTTAGAGAAAACACCATTTAATGGCAGTGTATTATGTATGAATATAATGATTGCATACTTTGATGTGAGAGATGTACAACTGTGTGGAATGTGGAAGATGATCAGCTCGAGGATGGTTTGGTCAACCGATGAAGCTACATTTACAAGTCTTAGTTTTATACTACCTCTCTTTAATTTCATTCTTTCATCGTCCCAAAAATTTTCACCACTCTAATAAAGTAAAGTCAAAATAATTTATAATTTTTAAAAAAAACTCATACCTAACCTACTCAAATAACTTTTATCATTTGTTTATTATCAAAATATCGTATATCTTTAAAAGTTCTCCTCCCAGGAATACATTCGCGTATTTTTTGACATGGAGTTTAAGAAATGTAACTTTTTAGTAGTGTGAGATAAGAAAGAGAATGAGTATTTTGGGTAATTGAGTAGAATAAAGTGTATGATATAGTTGACTTTGACTAGATTGTGTTTAAAAAGAATGTGACATTTTTGTAATATTGTAGTATTGTAAGGTTATTGATATTCTGTATTGTTTCCATTTTTAGAGGGTAAAAATATTCTTGGGACGGATCAAAATGGAAAGGGTGAATGTATTCTTGGGACGAAGAGATTATTACTTTTTTTAATCTACGTTCAAAGGTTAGGTAGCAGTGAAAATTTTAATGAGTCGAAAGGAGTATTTTTTTCAAGCCTTAATTGATTGGAAAAAATATATTTCACAAAAAAAATATGAATATTAAGAAAAAACCCACAAAAAAATCACATTATAAAGTATGGCGTGTATGAGACGTGCGAAATTGTAATGAGTTGGAAGGAATTTTTCAAGCCTTAATTGACTGGAAAAAAATCACAAAAAATAGGAATAAAGAAACCACAAAAAGAAATCACATTACAAAGTATGACGTGATGCGACGTGCGGAGCACGTTTAAAAATCTAGTTAATATAAAAAGGTTATACATTATTATATACATTATTGAATAAAAATTAATACACCGTGTACCCGAATACAAAAGATGTCATTTCTTTTTACATTTAACAAATTATTACATAGGTCCCACTTTAATAACTTGTTACTCTCCATCTCAAGGAGAAGTTCCCGATTACTATAGATACGAAGTTTAAGAAAAAATTATTATTTGCTTTACTTTTATATTCAGGGGTAATTTGGTATTTTTAGGTAATAAATACTATATTATAAAGTAAGTTATGTGAGTTGTAAAGAGTGTGCAACTTTAAAATTAAAGTGTGTTGTATTGTTATTGATTTGTGTGTATTTTCTTATTTGAAGCATAAACTTATTTATGGAACGAACAAAATAAAAAGTGTGAATTTATTTATGGTACTTAGATGGAATAATAGTTATTAACAAACTTGTGTGGGTCCCACCACAAAATCGTTATAAAGAAAAATGGTCAAAATAGCACACATTTAAAGTTAAAATTTATTATCATCCGAAAATTTAACTTTCTGCCATTTATTTATACTTAAAAATGAGACACTGTCTCCCCTTTTTTATTGTTTAATTATCTCAACTCTTCAAATATTTTTAATTTAAAATAATATATATAAATATATATATATATATATATATATATATATATATATATATATATATATATATATATATATATATATATATATTTCTTTTTTGTTTTCAATGGAGTACTATAGGGTAGTTTTGTAAAAGCTTACATCACAATCACTCTATTTTTAAACTTTTTTTAATAAATATATGTATTACTCTTTAATACTCCCTCCCTTCATTTAAAAGAGAATAATTTATTTTTAAATGTTAATTAATAAATATTATTATTTAATGTAAGTGAGTAATTGTATTAAGATATACTCCTTCTGTCCCAGGTAATGAGGACTAGAAACTTTATGTTTATGTTTAACATAAGTCTCTGACTCTCTTAACCTGGGATGAGATGGAGAGAGTATATTTTATAACGATCTTACGATCTCACATCTTTCATCATACTACTCCATCTAATAGGAAATAATAATGATGATAGAATATCATTGAAATTATAACTTCTATAATTTTTTAAGGAAATTGTGCTGTCTAACTCTAAAGTCCCTTCTTATATATTGATCCGTCCTATAAGAGCTGCTCTAACATAAATATCATCCATATGTATTTTTTACACTATAAATGTACACAAAAAAAAAAATTCACTCATCTATAATAAAAAACAAAGGAAGAGCGAAGAAGAAACTCACATTTAAAACAGAAGAATGGGGCATTGGGCATTCCACCGGTTTTTCTCCGAGAGGCGGTTCGATTGGGTGCTGAACCGGCCAGAAATCGGCGCCGGTTTCTTCTGAACCGCCGCCCTCAGTACTCATCTCTGCGGTCACACTGCTTATGCTCTTTCTACCCACCTATCATTCAAACATAATAATTAAATTGCAAACTATGAGGAGAGAGAGAGAATGTGAGAGAGAGAGTGAGAGAGAGAGAGAGTTACAGCATATTTTTTGGAAGGGAAAGCCGTGTGTAGAAACGACATGAAAATAGTGTATAGCAAGTGGGGTAGCTAGCTAGAGTGATAATTGAGAAAGAGAGAGAGATGATGAGAAGAAAATGCATGGTTTTTAAGGGTGTTAATGGCGAATAGTTAAGCATGATCCGATCTGGTAACAGTGAAAAGGGTGAACACAAAATCTGGGTTAATCTCTTTTTAATCACTTGTTTAATCTCTGATGGACCCATCCCCTAATCTACTTTCAAAGGGGCACCGTTTTGTTTGAAAATGCAGTCCACCAGCCTCACGCTTTTCTTTCTCCTTTCTTGGTTTTGCAGAAGCTAGCTGCCATGAGAGAGAGAGAGAGAGAGAGAGAGCACGGCAATGGCATCCAAGAAAGCAATTGCCAAGAAGCTGTGAGCTTTTACTGCTATTTTGTCTATGGATTTACTTCTTTCCATTCATTTCGAGCCACTTGCAATGTCATTCCTACATGTATTTTTATTTTTGTTGGGGAAAAGTTATGTCACATTGAATCTTTGCTAGCTAGGGAAACACTTTAGTCTTATGGGCATTGCTTTTTATGGGTGTATTTTGAGATGTTGAATTAATAAAGGGAAATGTTGAACAGTACACCTCTTTATTATTGAAATTCTTTTATATCCTATATTAGTATATGTATAAATCCTAATTATTTCTTAAATGAACGCCACATATGCCGCTCTGAGAATTTAATAGTGATTTACAAGGTATAGTTTTTTTTTTTAAGAATTTAATAGTGATTTACAAGGTGTTTTTTTTTTTAATTATGAAGAGGAATTGAAATAATACACAAAATTCATTATGTAAAATTTTTATCAAACACTTTTTTGTTTGTTATCTTTTTTTACATAATTATACTGTTTTGGACTTCTTTATCCCTGCATTCAAAATTAAATACATTATGTGTCCCCTGTGTAGGTCTCGGTGTAGGTCACCCACACGGCGGCTGTGGCCGGCCGACTACGGGCAGTGGCTAGCCGGCGGCAGTGTGGTGCGTGAGTAGATACTTAGAATTTTTTTTATTTTGGTAGGAGTGTATAATTAACCATTTTGGGGATTTGATTAAAAAAAAGAATGTATTTGAGTTGTTGGTATTGATATTTGATTGGTGAGAGTTGTGTAGTTTTGCCTATTGGCACAATTGTTTTAATGCCTAAATTTATATAAATAGTCTTGACTTAGTTAAAATAAATGATTTGATTATATGCATTTATAATTCCATTATAAATATTTATGATTTATGATCCAATGGTACATATTTTAAAAATAACGACACTTACCTTTGTTAAAAATAAAAAATGAAAACTGTAACATGGAGGTGGAGAATAAAACTTTTCAAACAAGAATTTTGATTAGAATCACTCCAATTTAAAGAACATAACCTCTTAAAATCATCATGGTTAAGAGAACAAATAACTTTGTTGCGGACTACGTCGAACAGATGATTAATGAGCCGAAAACGGGTTTTGGGAGAGGACATGGGCAACAACACAAGCAATTTAACGTGGAAAACCTCCTCAATGTGAGAAGGTAAAAAACCACAGGACCGAAGTCAACCAAAAACTTCACTATGAGACAAAAATCCAAGAGTTACAATCTACCACCATAGACACTCTATCACAAACGTATCAAAACACTCAATACTTGATAACAAACAACGAGATTAGAAAGACCTCACCAAACTACACCAACTGTCGTTCAGAATTCGCAACTTTAGGAACATCAGAATCCGATCTCCACCGTCCAGAATCATTCCCTATGAGTCCTGAACGTGATGTCCAAATTACAGCTCGATCTAACGGTTAGTTTATGAGAACGGCTCTTTCCCTCGACTGCACAGAACATAATCGCCCAAAAACCTGCTTCTGTTTTCGGCCTATTCCCGTCAACACAAAGCTTCAAAAACGATCTTAACCGTTCAGAATGTACTTCCACTAGTTCCGAACGTGCTGACCAAAGTTCAGCTCGATCCGACGGTTTAACCTCCGGATATTGCCTCTGCAATATCACTGCGCTGGATTCTCTCTCAAAAACGTGAATTTTGTTTTTGCCCTCTTTTTTCTTCTCTCTTCCGTCAATGACTTACGGGACAAGATAACACCAAGTATCGGGCCTACTTGGGCTAACCTAACATTGTTGGCTATTGGGCTCTTCACATATTTGGAAACTCAACCCAACAAATCTTTCCCTTTCCGATTATGTGGAGAGACTAGCATTCCGGCTATCCACGACATACCTCGAGCTTCTCTCTAGGCAATGCCTTCGTCATCATGTCAGCACCATTATCATCTGTATGAATCTTTTCAAGCTCAAGCAACTTATCATTGATGACATCCCTCATCCAATGATATCTCACATGAATATGCTTCGATCTTGAATGAAATGCAGCATTCTTGCTGAGATGGATAGCACTCTGACTATCACAAAATACTACATACCTCTGTTGCTTCCATCCAATCTCCTACATAAACCTTTTGAACCATAACACCTCTTTGCATGTTTCCGTTACAGCAATGTACTCTGATTCTGTTGTGGAGCGTGCAACACACTTCTGCAATCTTGATTGCCATGACACAGCGCCATCTGCGAATATCAGTAGGTAAGCAGAAATTGAATTTCTGGTGTCCACATCAGATTCCATATCTGAATCGGTGTAGCCAACTAACTCGAGCTTCCCACCTCCAAAGGTGAGTCTCAAACTAGACGTACCTCGTAGATATCTCATTATCCACTTCACAACATTTCAATGCTCCTTTCCCAGATTAGAGAAATAACGGCTAACAACACCAACTGCATGAGTTATGTCTGGCCTCGTACACACCATTGCATACATCAAGCTTCCCACAGCTGAAGCATATGGGACTCTTTTCATTACTTCCTTCTCTTCATCAGTTGAAGGACTATGATGAGCATCAAGCTTAAAATGAGTGGCAATAGGAGAACTAACTACTTTAGCTTTGCTCATATTAAACTTCTCAAGCACTTTCTCAATATACTTCTCCTGTGACAAGTGCAACTTCTTGTTTGCTCTATCTCGGGTGATGTTGATACCAAGGATTTTCTTTACTGGCCCCAAATCCTTCATGACAAAGGATTTGCTCAACTGTTTCTTCAACCTGTCAATTCTTGAAACATTCCTGCCAACATTCAATATATCATCAACATATAGTAATAATATAATGAAATCATCATCCGAGAACTTCTGAACAAACACACAATGATCAAAAATTGTCTTTTGGTAGCCTTGCTCCCCATAACTGACTCAAATTTCTGATACCACAATCTAGGTGCTTGCTTCAAATTGTATAGACTTTTCTTCAGTTTGCATACATGGTTTTCTTTTCCCTTCACCTTGAAACCTTCAGGTTGTACCATGTAAATCTCTTTATCTAGCTCACCATGAAGAAAAGCAGTTTTGACATCCATCTCCTCAATCTCCAAACCAAGCACAAAATGGATGGAAGACATTTTAACAACCGGAGAGAAAATTTCTTCAAAATCAACTCCCTCTTTCTGACTGAAACCTTTAACAACCAATCTAGCTTTGAATCGTGGCTTTGAGGTGTGCTCATCTTGCTTTATCTTGTACATCCACTTGTTTTTCAAAGCATGCTTCCCCTTTGGTAGTTTCACCAGATCAAATGTGTCATTTTCATGCAAGGACTTCATCTCATCTTGCATTCCTTCCAACCATTCATTCCTGTGTTCTCCACGAATTGCTTCTCCATAGCATTCAGGCTATCCCTGTCGGTCAAGAGCACATACTGATCAGGAAGATACATCCTAGAAGATACACAAGCTCTACTACTTCTTCTAGATGATTTTTGAACCTCCTGTTCCTTAACATCATGTGATTGCGGCTAATCGATATCCTCTTCATCATGCAAAGGATGATCGACATGCTCATCATTAACAAAATCAGGTTGATCCTGATTCTCCTCTTCAGCTTCTACTTGACCTTGACCGTGAAGAACAATTTTCGAGTCAATCAAGTCATCACCAGGTGTAGAAACTGAATTATCCGTCTTCTCAATATCTCTTATGGTTTGATCCTCAACAAACACAACATCCCGATTTCTGACAAGCTTCTTCTGCACGGGATCATAAAGTCTGTAACCAAACTCATCTTGTCCATAACCAAGAAACACACACTGTCGAGTTTTCATATCCAACTTAGACCTCTCATTTTGGGAATATGCACAAATGACTTACATCCAAAGACCCACAAATGATTATAGGAAACATCTTTTGCTGACCAGACTCTATCTGGAACATCAAAGTCTAAAGGAACAAACGGGGTAAGATTTAAGACATGTACCACAGTACTCAGAGTCTCACCCCAAAATGATGAAGGCAATCCTGCTTCTGATAGCAGACATATTACTCTCTCGACCAATGTTCTGTTCATCCTTTCTGCAATCCCATTCAACTGAGCAGTCTTTGGAGGAGTCTTTTGATGTCGGATAACTTGCTCTCTGCAATACTCATCAAAAGGACCAATGTATTCCCCTCCTTATCCGATCTGATGCATTTCAACTTCTTCTCAGTCTGTCTCTCAACTAAGGCATGAAACTGCTTGAATGCATCGAGCACCTGATCTTTCGTCTTCAACGTGTAGATCCAGGTCTTTCTTGAGTGATCATCTATAAAAGTAATAAAATATAAAGCACCACCAAGAGTTCTTGTTTTCATAGGACCACAAACATCAGAATAAATTAAATCGAGTATACCTGATGCACTGGTAGGAGTTGAGGTCTTGAAAGCAACTCGAGTTTGCTTTCCCGCCAAACAGTGAGAGCACTTCCTTAGAGATGCATTCTTCAACTCTGGAATGAGATTTCTCTTCTCTAAAATCTTCAATCCCTTTTCACTGATATGACTGAGCCTGCTATGCCACAACTCAACTATCCGCTCATTCTTAACTGCATTAATAGAGCCATCAAGTAGCTTTACTTGCATCAAGTACAACGAGGAATGTTTTTTACCTCTAGCAACAACTAAAGAACCTCTTGTAAGTTTCCACTGACCATCGAAGAACACACTGCAGAAACCTTCATCATCAAGTCTCCCAACAGATATCAAGTTCAACTGAAGATCAGGAACGTGCTTCACATTTCTCAAAACTAGTGTAGCACCATTACTAGTCCGCAAACATACATCTCCAACGCCAATGACTTTAGCTAAGCCATCGTCACCCATCCTAACATTTCCATAGTCAACTGACATGTAGGATGTGAACATCTCTCTACGAGATGTTGCATGTATGGATGCACCACTATCAACCACCCAACTACTCTCACGACATGCAATATTGACAACTTTATAATCACGAAAGATAAGAAAATCACCTGTTGCAGCAGACACTCGATCATTATCTTTCGTTTCTTCATTCTCTTTCTTTCCCATTTTCTTTCTTGTCATCTTGCTTGGGTTTTCTGCAATACCTTGCTATGTGTCCTGGAGTTTTACAATCCCAACACTCAACCTTGCTGTGTCTGTTGGATTTACTCTCCTGCCTTTTTGCTTGCCTGTTGGACCTCTACTATTACTTTTCCCCCTCTTCTCTGTAACCAAAACCTATGATTGTTGTAAAGGGCCCTGCGATTTTCTCCTCATTTCCTCATTCAAAACGCTGTCCTTAACCAAATCCATTGTAATGGTACCATTAGGGGCTGAATTAGACAAAGATGTCCTGACTGTCTCCCATGAATCCGGCAATGTACTAAGAAGCCATAAGCCCTGTACTTCATCCTCAAACTTGATATTCATTTCCGACAATTGATTAATGATGCCCTGAAATGAATTCAAGTAATCCGTCATAGGAGTGCTATCTTTGAATTTCAGATTCATCAACTGCTTGATTAGAAATAACTTGTTGTTCCCAGTTTTTCTAGCATACAGTTCCTCAAACTTTTTCCACAATGTTCGTGCATGTGTTTCTCAACTCACATGGTTGAATACATTATCATCCACCCACTGCCTAATGTAACCACAAACTTGACGATGCAATATTCTCCATTGCTCATCTGTTTTATCATCATGCTTTTTAGTTTCAAATACAGGCACATAATAATCATTCACATAAAGAATATCCTCCATCTTACCTTTCCACACATGATAATTAGAACCATTGAGATTCACCATTCTATTAGTATTGGTTTCCATATTCACCACAAGGCACAGAGCAGCAACCCGCTCTGATACCACTTTGTTGAGATAAACACACGAATAATAAAATAATAAATTATTCGTCTACGCAGCGGAATGATCAATTATCCCTCTCTTATGTGAATCTAGCAGGAAACAATCATAATAATATAATGCACGATAAAACAAGTAATCAATAAAGCACAACACCAACAATTTAACGTGGAAAACCTTCTCAATGTGAGAAGGTAAAAAATCACGGGACCGAAGTCCACCAAAAACTTAACTATGAGAAAAAAATCCAAGAGTTACAATCTACCACCACAGACACTCTATCACAAACGTATCAAGACTCAATAATTGATAACAAACAACGAGATTAGAAAGATCTCACCAAACTACACCAACTGTCGTTCAGAATTCGCAACTTTAGGAACCTAAGAATCCAAGCTCCACCGTCCAGACTCAACCCCTATGAGTCATGAACGTTCTGTCCAAATTGCAGCTCGATCCAATGGTTGGTTTGTAAGAAACGGCTCTTTCTCCTCGACTGCGCAGAACAGAATCGCCCAAACACCTGCTTCTATTTTCGGCCTATTCCCGTCCACAAAAAGCTACCAACACGATCTCCACCTTTCAGAATGTACTTCCACTAGTTTCGAACGTGCTGACCAAAGTTTGGCTCGATCCGACGGTTGAAACTCCAGTTATTGCCTCTGCAATATTACCGCACTGGATTCTCTCTCAAAAACGTGAATTTTGTTTTTGCCCTCTTTTTTCTTCTCTCTTCCGTCAATGACTTACGGGACAAGATAACACCAAGTATCGGGCCTACTTAGGCTAACCTAACATTGTTGGCTATTGGGCTCTTCACATATTTGGAAACTCAACCCAACAAATCTTCCCCTTTCTGATTATGTGGAGAGACTAGCCATTCCGGCTATCACACGACATACCTCGAGCTTCTCTCTAGGCAATGCCTTCGTCATCATGTCAGCACCATTATCATCTGTATGAATATTTTCAAGCTCAAGCAACTTATCATTGATGACATCCCTCATCCAATGATATCTCACATGAATATGCTTCGATCTTGAATGAAATGCAGCATTCTTGCTGAGATGGATAGCACTCTGACTATCACAAAATACTACATACCTCTGTTGCTTCAATCCAATCTCCTCCATAAACCTTTTGAACCATAACACCTCTTTGCATGCTTCCGTTGCAGCAATGTACTCTGATTCTGTTGTGGAGAGTGCAACACACTTTTGCAATCTTGATTGCCATGACACAGCGCCACCTGCGAATATTAGTAGGTAAGCAGAAATTGACTTTCTGGTGTCCACATCAGATCCCATATTTGAATCGGTGTAGCCAATTAACTCGGGCTTCCCACCTCCAAAGGTGAGTCTCAAACTAGACGTACCTCGTAGATATCTCATTGTTGGCTACTTGGGCTAACCTAACATTGTTGGCTATTGGGCTCTTTACATATTTGGAAACCCAACCCAATATTACCTTCTACGAGGCCATATGTTTTTTGGGATTTAAACAGTGCCTTGTTCATCACCAACTTCTAATTCTTCAATTGTCAATTATTACCATTTATATAACAAAGAGTGTTGGATAATTAGGAGGACAGAGTGTGAGAAATCTGATTATTTCACTTTGATATGTAACACTCCCTCTGTACCATAGTTATTTGTACCATTCTTTTGTAATTTACAAAGGAATTGTGCGGATAAGTATGAGACGGAGGGAGTAATATACAGTGAGAAAAGAGAAAGAAATTTTTTTCATAACGAGGGTGAGATGAAATTTGATGAGTTTGAGGGATCAATTTATTTTCATTTTAACGCATAAAGGTGAGAAAAAATACTTCATAACTGAGTGAAAATAATAATAATAATAATAATAATAATAATATAATCTATAAAATAAGATAAGGGAAAGGTGACACTACAACAAAAATGCTAATAGACATTAGTTAAAAATCGATGTCCATTTCACCAATCAGTTGATGTTGTAGTGCACGATGTTATAAGTAGTCATCCATAGAAATTGAATTTTAGTCGATGTTTTTTTAGAAAAGATATTGATTTTAAGAAAAGACATCGGTTGGATGACAAAAGATATCGGTTATTCAACTTATGTCATCGGTTTCTTACCAAATACTCCCTTCGTCCCAGAGATGTTGACCTATTTATTTGCACGGAGATTAAGAAGTATAATAATTTAATGTAAACTGAAGTGAGAGAAATAATATTTAATGTGTAGTGGGTAGTTATATTAGTGGTGAGTGTGATGTGTGTGTGGGCTCATGTAAATAAATAAATTATTTTTCTGTGGGTCTCATGTTCTTAGAAAGGAAATATGTAAATTTTTGTGGAACAACCCAAAAAGAAAAACGTGTCAATATCTTTGGCACGGAGAGAGTACATTATTTTTTTAGATAAAGATTCTCACCGCCAATAAAATATCTTGACAATCACTAGCTTGGGACAGGCATATATTTAAATTCTGTGGAACCGGAGCCCATTTAATAATTGGGTCAAATTTCTGGATCCTATTTGAATTAGCCCAATTTTATTCCTAGCAATTACCTTTTATTTTTTTAAAACATGAAAAATGGGAACGGTGTTTCCTTCATTTCTCGCGCACCCCTTCCAGTTCCTTCCTCGCGGCACCCTTTCCAGTTCCTCCATACGGCGGTTCTCGACTTTGTTTCTTTGGTCTTACGGAGTCAGCTTTCTCCGATTCTTGTGTTTCTTTATTTTTCTCGCGGCACACATTCGTTTATATACCGCGGCTTCAGCTCTCGGTTAGATCTATTTGATTTAGGCCTGCACTGGTGGTGAAGATCATGCGTAAGGAGGAGAGAAAGTCAGAAAGCACAGAGAAGCGGCATAGAGGGTGAATCCGCCGGCGTAGATGAAGAACTGGGCCAGTGGAAGTGGAGATTCCCATGGCATTAAAATCTGAAATTTGGTAGAGAGTTGTTTCTTAAAAAATTGGAAAACCTTCTGAGGGCCTAGCACTGTGATTTCAGACAAATCAAAGACATACATACCTTGCTGCTAAAATGGCTTTATGAATTTTGTATGCACCTTTTTTTTTTTGAAAATCAATTTAACGCAATGGTCTGTGTTTTATATTGATTATAGATAGTGCTAGTTTATCTCTTGGTTCAGCTTAATGGAATCTTTATTTTCCAATTTTCATTATGGCTGCTTCTTATAACTCTTTGAATTTTTTACAGCTTTATTATTCAGCCTCTTTTGAACCCTTTCCATATCCCTTTCTTTTTCATTGGAAAAATGGGGTTGATTTTTTTGCAAGGAAAATCGATCTTGGTTCGTCATTTTTGTAATAATTGTCGTATATCGTCTGCCCAAGTAACCACAATTAGTGAAGTAACTCTTTGCACCTTAGCATATAGTTGGCCAGTTGTGTGGAGAACTTTGTAATGGATAATTGGTGGATATATAATTAATTCCCCTTTTCCCCCATCAATTTTATATTTTATTTTAGGTTACTCTTCAAATTTAATTAGGTTATTCTTTCTAATAAATTGGGTAACTCATTTTGAGATTTTGATTTTCTGAGAATGAAGTCATATTTGTGAAGAATTAAATTATATTCAATTTGTAAGTTGATACTATATAGAAATAATTAGATTACTCTTTGACACTAATTGGGTTACTATATCTAATGAATTGAGTTACTATTTGATTTGAAACTCTGATTTTCTGAAAATGAAATTTTGTGAAGAATTAAAGTATATGCAATTTGTAGATTACTATTTGGAACTAAATATGTTACTCTTTCTAATGAATTGGGTTACTCTTTCTAATAAATTGGGTTACTCTTTGATTTGAGACTCTAATTTACTGAAAATGAAGTCATGTATTGTGAAGAATTAAATTATATGCAATTTGTAAGTTGATAGGTCACTATATAGAAATAATTAGATTACTATTTTGAACTAAATAAGTTATTCTTTCTAATGAATTGAGTTACTATTTCTAATAAATTGGGTTACTCTTTGATTTATCAATCTCATCATCAAACAAAGGCCAAAGTTGCAAAAGAATTATGCTATTGAGAAAAAAAATCAAATTCCATTGCAATTTCTCATGATAATGACAAACAAACAGCTATGAGAGCTTAGCTCCAGTATGTTGACAAAGAGTGTTTACTTCTGATAAAAAAAATTATGAATACGAGGGAAAATATTTCAAATTCATAGCATCCGTTCTTTCCAATGCTCGTGGATCAAAGCTTACAAAAGAAATCATTTTGTAGGCAAGCCAATTTAAATGCATCTAATCTACATATTTAATGCAGATGGAAATCATGAATGAATATAGAGGGTTTATTCAGGATTTCATCTTGTTTGGCCATTCAGCAAGTTAATTATAATGCCACATTCTTCTTATTGTTTGTTTCTTGTATCAAGAAAAATGGATGAATGTTTGGCACATTATCATTTCAATCATAATTCTCCATCAGCACTTGAGTCTTGACATTGAAAGAAAATAAAAATGAGAGTGAAAACACTTCACAGATTTTTTGAAACCAAAAAATTCATAAGAAATTAATCTCACTCTCCCCGCAGATGAACTAAGATTCATTAGATTTTTCTAAAGCTTTGTGGTCCAATTATTTGACAAAGGATGAAGATGCATACCAACAAAATAAAATCACCTTTTTTTGTACCACACAACGAAAAATAAATAATAATAAAATAATAATAACCATTCTACAACAGAAACAATCAATCAACCACCCACCAACTCCCAATACATCATACAAACAGTTCTACCCCAAATGCAATATATAAGCAAATAATTTTACTCAAAATAAAAGGTTAATTGAATTAACCACAAAGAAAAAAAAGATTTGCCTCTTTAAAGCTCAAAATACCCAGAATTAAGAAAAATAATTAAAGAAGAAGACAAAAACATATACAATAAGAAACAAACCTCCAGTTGTTCAGTTAGCTTCTTCCACTGAAGGCTCCGCACGGCAGCGGGGTTTCTGGTGGATTAAGTTGACGCCACGCCTGAAATCAAAGTTTCAATTCTAACCAAACAAACTTCTGCTCCGATTCCGAGATGCATATGTGAATATGATGATGAAAATCACAAACTTGCGGATACCAAATATTCATCGTGTTGAAATCCAACAAACACACGCCACGATTTCAACTCTTCTGCATCGTTTATTGCAGTGCCCACCTCTGACGCCACCTAGGATATTGCACTGCTTTCTCAGTCTATCTCCAGAACCTGCTTGGCCCCCTTAGATTTCATCAACACTCTCAATCACTCACCCAGTCCCGAATGGCTTGTACCTCTGCGGCTGATCGAAGCTCCTCACCAGCAACCAAACCTGAAACAAACAAATTCTCATCAACGATGTCTCACCGAATGAATCAAATCACAGATTTGAACAAGTCACAAGCGGAAGAGGAGCTTTGATGTGTTTGACCATGAAGGAGGAGCACTAGTTCTCACTGATGTCATGCTTATGATGTTGCCAGATAAAGTCCTCCTCGAGTCCACCGGTGTGCCAGTCGTCATTTATTAAGCCAACTATAATCGGATCTGAGAGAGAATGTATTGGGGGAAATGTAGTGGGAAAGGGGGAGTGAATAAGATGTTGGGTTCGTTATATCGATCCGAGTTAACGCAGCGGAATTTAAAAATTTTCAAATAATAAATTATATTTATTAAATACATAAAAGGTTTCACCCCGAAAGCTCGAAAACTATTATCGGATCCGGTGTTAAAATATGCTAAAAGAAATCTACCTAAAGATAATTCTTACCCTCGTAGACTTTCTTCTAGTTGATGCAAGGAGTGAGGGAATCGATTTATAAATTGTGGCTAAATCTCCGTATTTCTCACTAAGGGATCCAAGTGTATCCCCTCTAAAGAAAATCCACCGATTGGATTAACAACATAGATTTTACACTTCGGTAGCAGTGTAAATCTGTTTATATCAATGGAGCGTTCTTAAGTATCAACTGAGTGATACTAGAAACATATTGTAGAATAATAATTAATTTATTATCTCCAACAGTTAAAAGAAAAGAACATAAAAGACTTAGCAGCGTGAGAGAATGAGGAAAGAAGAAGAAAAAGAAAAAATCAGACTTTTTCTAAAAAAGTTGACCACTTTATTTCAGAAACAAGAAGACACGTTGTGCCTCCCATAATCTTCTCAACCACCACGTTTTCCCTTTTCTCACGCAGAAACGAGGGATGACTGCATCTCCCCTTTATCTTTTCTTTTCTGTAATATTTAAATTAATTAATGGGCTCAATCACAAAGTCCATTAATTATGTTTGGGCTTAAATAAATCCAATTTAAGACTAACCCAATTATATATTAATGAATTCAATTGATTTGTTTCTTTTAACTTTATTAATCAAATTAATTCTTATTGTAATTAAATAATCAAATTATTCAATTATAATATATGGTTAACAATTTAACCATTGCACCAATAAACAAAAGTCGTTTATCCAAATTAAGGTGTGATCCTTTAGATTCACTACTAACTCTAGCAGTAGGCTTACAACACTTTGTAACTTGTAATAAAAATTATTATATTAATTAATCCAATTAATTAATTGACTTGAAATTAACTAATTAATTTCAAGAACCTACTAATCACGGTAACACCTAGCAAGTAGCGTGATCATCCAGTGTTAGGTGAAATAGCGAGTAAACCTATAAATTAACGAGTGACATACACGTACGGTCCTTCTAACAAATAATCTCCCGATTAAGTCTAGAGTAGAAATATTAGTCGAAACTCTACTAACTCAATAACTATGTTCCTATTTCATGTTACAATGATTCATTGTGAATCTTTATTCTCGTTGCTTTGGCCAAGGTCTTTGAATCAATAACAATGAAATACACAGGAGATTCTCTTGTCTCTTAGACAAGTGTCAGTTCTATCTTAGCCACACACAAGTCTCCACGTATATCAATATAATACACAGCATACCCTCTTTGTGATTGCTAAACAATCAGTAGATAAATCTAAGTATTACAAGATGTACACAAGACTACTGTAGTGCTTCAAGTCTGAGGACTAATTGTGTACTATCATAATTAGAAAATTCTCATTTCGACACATCCAATAAGAATTTCCTACGGATCATGTTCGATAAACTTATTCTCTAATAAGTATCCACATGTATGAATTTGTGTCACAACACTAATATTAATGGAACGCAATATTCCCGTCCCACGAGCATTCATCATATGTATGGGTCTTTATTGAGTTATTCTTTGTCCCATTTAGAAAAACTCTCGACTCGGAACAAAGTTTAAGACCAAAGCTCAATATGTATAATTCCATAATCACCATCATATGCGTGACCATACATTTCAGCTTAAATTGGTCCAGGGACTTTATCTAATAAGCAAATATATAATTCACTATTTAGATAAATTAAACAACCTATAATAATATAATTTTCAATGAGATTGTTTATATTCACAATATAAAGAGTACAATCCAATCTAATTGGTGCGTTGGGCACACTACTCTAACAATCTCCCACTTGTCTTAGCTCCAATTACCCATATATTTAAGTCTCATCTTCTCAACATGTTTCTCAAATACATTTTGAGCTAAAGGCTTAGTCAGCCGGTCTGTCACATTTTCTGCTGAAGCAACTCGATTCATAACAAAATCGCCTCTTCCATGATTTTTCTAATCAAGTGTTATCTTCTCAAGATATGCTTGGACCTTTAATGAGATCTTGGTTCTTTTGCTTGCGCAAAGGCTCCACTGTTATCTCAGTACATCATTACTAGATCAACAATAGATGGAACTATACCTTACCTTTGGATAAAGTTCTTGATCCAAACACCTTCTTTCGCTGCATCTGATGCAGCTATGTATTCAGTTTAAGTGGTGGATTTTTCTATAGTTTCTTCTTTGGAACTCTTCCAACTTACTGCACCACCATTAAAAGTGAATATATAACCTGATATTAACTTAGAGTCATCCACATCGGACTGAAAACTAGAATCAGTATATCCTTCTAGTTTCAGCTCTCCAGGACCGTATATAAAAAAGATGTCCTTGGTCATTCTCAAGTACTTAAGGATCATCTTGATGACCTTCCAGTATTCTTCACCTGGATTTGACTGATATCTGCTCGTGACACTCAGAGCATGCGCGACATCAGGTCTTGTACAAAGCATTGCATACATTATGCTTCCAATCGCTGAAGCATAAGGCACGTGAGTCATTCTTTCTCTTTCTTCAGGCGTCTTAGGATACATTGCTTTAGAAAGTAAAACCCCGTGACTCATTGGCAAGAATCCTTTTTTGGATTCTTTCATACTAAATCCTTTTAGTATCTTATCTATGTACATGAATTGGGATAGCCCGATCATCCTTTTAGATCTATCTCTATAGATCTTTATTCCTAGAATAAAGGATGCTTCTCCCAACGAAGAACTGTTTAGACAACCAAATTCTTGTTGACTGCAACATCCATTTATCGTTTCCAATAAGTAGGATGTCATCAACACAGAGCATAATTAAAGTAACTGCACTCCCACTAACTTTCTTGTACACACATGGTTTATCCGGATTCTTTTGAAAATCAAACGATTTGATTGTTTCATTGAATCGAATGTTCAAACTCCTCGAAGCTTGTTTACGCTTATAAATAGTCTTTGGAGTTTGCAAACCTTTTTGCTCACTCCCACTAGATATTAATCATTCTTACTTCTTTGAGTCAATGTCTAACTTGCCTCTCCATAACTTCTTGGATCACTATCCTAGAGGAGTTCTTTCTCTTTGTCTCCAATAACAAAGTATACCTTCTAGGTAATTAAGGCATCCTTTTGGATTTTCTAAGAGGTTGTGTATCAGATGCTCAAGTCTCTACTGGTTGTTCACTCACTGCATTTCAGAACTTTGTTGTTTCTTGAACCTTTTAAACTCTATGAGTTTCTGTTTCTATCAGATAGAAATAATATACTTAGTATTCGTCTCCTCAATCTAATTGAAGTACCATTATACATAAATTAGTTAGCTTTTCTACTTTAGTTTTGAGTTCTTTGAATTTTTCAAAAACTTCAAATGTGTACATCAATAGGTACACTTAACCATATCTAGAGAAACCATCGATAAAGGCTAAGAAGTAGTTATAGTTCTCACAAGCATTAACGTTTAATGGCTCAAATACATCCATTAGAATCTATTCTAATAAATGTATAGCTTGCTCCACTTGTCCAACAAATGAAGATTTGGTCATTTTTCCTTTAAGGTAGGACTAACAGTTGGTAGTTCTTGCTTGTCCACTAGGTCAAGCAATTATGCCAACTCACTTATCCTCTTCTTAGAATTGTGACCTAATCTTGCAAGCAATAATGTGATGGAACTATAGTTATCCAATTTTCTTTTATTTTGTTGAAGATTAAGAATGAAATTTTGGGGAGTCAAGGTATATAAACCATCTATCAATATGCAAGTAGTGATTAAGAAGAACATTAAGAAATGGAACAACTTCCACATTCAAATTCAAAGCAATAACTTTCTCCTTCCAAAACTGGAATAGAGATAATGTTCTTAATAATCTTCGGAACATAAAGACAATTGTTCAAACCCAAAACTAAATCATTATTTAAAACTAGATTTATAGTTCCTATAGCTAATGCAGCAACATTTGCTTCATTCCCAGCTTTAGGATCATTTCTCTTCTCTCTAGCTCTCTACTTCTTGCCCATCATTTTAGCAATTCATTGCAAATGTGTTAGGTACAACTGGTATCTAATACCCAATAAGTATCGTTAACAAACAAGTTAACTTCAACATAATAAATACCTGAACTATTTAGGATCATTGAGTGTTCAGTTTGATTGCAGTGGTGACACTTATCATTGGTCTGAGAATTTTTCTTTTTCTTAACACCTCCATGTGCTTTCAGTTTGTTGGGTTTGTCGGAATTCTTTCCCTTTCCCTTCCTTTTCTTTAGCTTTGCAGCCTTTGATCCAGAAGTGGACCCAACAAACATGACTGGTTTATCCCTTTGAATGCGCAGATTCAATCGTCTTTAACATGTTAACAGTTTCAGTGAGACTTTTCACTGTGTAATGCATGTTATAGTTGATAACAAAATTATCATATGAAGGAGGAAGAGACTGCAACAACAGGTCAGTGCAAAGTTCAAGTGAAATCTAAACATTCAAAGACGCAAGCCTTTCCATTAAGGCTATAATCTTCAATCCATGTTCTTGGACTGAAGATCCCTCGCCAGCTTACTACGGAAGAGCTCTTTAGATATCTCATATCTTTGTTGTATGCTATCTACGCCAAACAAGTTTTTAAGGCGTTGAAGAATAGCATATGTAGAGGTTTCATCCTCATTTATCCTTTTGAGCTCATTTGACATAGATGCTAACATGTACCATCGAGCCAACTGATCGTCCTTCTAATGACGTTTGTACTTCTCAAGTACTTCATTTGAAGCATTAGTAGCTGGTGCTTCTGGGAATTTGGTGCTAAGAACATATTTCAATTTTTCTGATTTTAGAAGAATTCTGAAACTTCTCAGCCAATCATAAAAGTTTGGGCCAGTTAATGTGTTTTGCTCAATCAAAGTAATAGCGAAAAGAGTTGTCATTTCAGTAGATGAATCTACAAAATAATAGAGCAGAAAAATAAGAAAACTATGAAAATATATATTCATTTAATATAAGGTCTTTAATATTAAATGTCTCCCACTATTTTATTCGAATTTCATAATCCTAATGAAAATCGTAAAATCGTAATTTTCTAGTAGGCTTGAGGCCAAAATATAATTCCTCACACCCCAATTTTATGAGCCCATGAAAAAAATCTCTTCGGTAGTAAAACATTTTACAATTGTATCACTATACAACCCTCAATTTGTTTTATCTCACCTTTCACGCATACCTTAATTTTATGAGCCCATACGTTACTTAGTGTCAACTAATACCTATCAAACCTTCATGCAATTAAAACATCAAAACACCTCATGACTCATGGCCGATGCAGTAATGCATTTAATTCATGAACATCATTATGACAGATAAAGAACATATATTTCTTCCACAAATCCACCCCACGACTCATGGCCAGTGGTTAAGCGTATTAGCATCATCATGTCTTTATCTTTTGATAGTAGGCATAGATTCATAGGTCATACCCAACTTATCCATATTTGTTTGAAATAAAATTTTCAAAAAATTTTTGTGTAAGTTTCAAAAACTTAGGGATTATTTTTTATTTCCAAGACCTCATCATCTTATTAAGGTAAATTATTTAATGTTTATCATCAAATGAGTGCATTAAATAAATTCTAGCATGCATATATCCTATATACATAAAGCGATGGGATGATCAAGGCCAACCTACGCGACCCATTTGAGCCAAAATGGGTCTATGGTCAATCTAAGGGACAATGAGAACTTTTACACCATAATGTAAAACACATACACTTATGGGCCTTGAGCATCTATTCTATTACATTTAATTACTCATCAACAATTGGGTCTTCTTTTTGGCTTCCTTAAAGTCCTCCAATTTACAATGAATAAAATTAAATCCTCACGGACTAATCTACCCTCATTGCATAAATTTAAAGAACTTATAAATGTAAATAAAATAGGCCCGCAGTCCCCATAAAACCCTAATAAATTAAAATCATCACATAAAGTCCAAGGCTCATGATCATCCCTAAATAAATAAATATGCAATTAACATATTAAATTTATTTATATCCATTCCCAATGAATAATTCCGTAACGAAATATGAGAATAACAATTATTCTTATTTCTCATTTTAAAATAATACTAGTTGAGAACTATGACTAACAATTAGTCAATATTGCAAAACTAAATTTTAGAATTGACTTTAAGAATTTTGTTGGACTTAATTAATTAAGAAACAATTTCTAGATTAATAAAACCAAATCAATTCAATGATAGCTAATTATTTTCTCTTAGAAACAATTTTCTAGAAACCCACTTCTAGAAATTTATTATTGATTCATGTAATCAATTCTTTTATAGAAATTGATTTGCAAACATTTTTCTAGGAACCCATTTCTAGAAATATTTTTCTAGAAACTCATTTCTAGTAACCTTTTATTGATTCATGTAATCAATTCTTTTATAGAAATTGGTTTGTAAATCATTCCATAAAGTTAATGGCAACCATCTACTTTCTTGATCAAACCAATAACCATTTCTATAAATAGCCATCAAATATCATTGTTGATCATAAACATCTAATGCTTTTATCAAATTAAATATTAAATATTGATAGCAAATTATCAATAATTATTATTATATTAGACAATGATATTTCAAGAAATAATTTCTCGTTAAACACAACGTATTACTTAAACTTCATTCCAAATGAATATTTTGAAAAAGAAATATAAATAATTTTTATTTAATTTTTCATATTCACACTTGAAACCAATAGAGTAATAGACTAACATTTTAGCCAATTTCATTAAAAACATCGAAGATCAAAATTTTAACTATATAATTAGTAGTTTAAGAACAATTCACATTCCACTGCAACAGTTAAAATTTTAGACTAATTAATTAATTAATTAAGATATGCTTTTCTAAATCAATCAAAACAAATCTTAATTATAATCACGAACTGACATTAATTAAGATATGCTTTTCTAAATCAATCAGAACAAATCTTAATTATAATCACGAACTGACAGAGTGATCGCGCACTTTACAGTTCAAATCAACTTATTCTTCAAAACCCTTTTGAAAACACAACGATGAAATCTAATGATTCTCTTTGTTTCAACACTTTATATTTACTCATTAAATATTACTAAAATAATCTTAGTACTGCACATATTTTAACACCGTGAACCTAGGTTCTGATACCACTGTTGGGTTCGTTATAACGATTCGGGTGAACGCAGCAGAATTTAAAATTTTTCAAAATAATAAATCATATTTATTAAATACATAAAAGGTTTCACCCCGAAAGTTCAGAAACGATTATCAGATCCGGTGTTAAAATATGCTAAAAAAATCTACGTAAAGATAATTCTTACCCTCATAGACTTTCTTCCAGTTGATGCAAAGAGTGAGAGAATCGATTCCCGGATTGTGGCTAAACCTCCACATTTCTCACTAAGGGATCCAAGTGTATCCCCTCTAAAGAAAATCCACCGATTGGATTAACAACACAGATTTTACACTTCGCTAGCAGTATAAATCTGTTTATATCAATGGAGCGTTCCTAAGTATCAACTTGGTGATACTAGAAACAGGATGAAGAACAATAATTAATTTATTGTCTCCATCAGTTAAAAGGAAAGAACAGAAAAGACTTAGCAGCATGAGAGAATGAGGAAAGAAGCAGAAAAAGAAAAAATCAGACTTTTCTGAAAAAGTCGACCACTTTATTTCATAAACAAAAAGACACATTGTGCCTCCCATAATCTTCTCAACCACCCCGTTTTTCCTTTTCTCACGCAAAACGAGGGATGACTGTGTCTCCCCTTTATCTTTTCTTTTATGTAATGTTTAAATTAATTAATGGGCTCAATCATAAAGTCCATTAATTATGTTTGGGCTTAAATAAATCCAATTTAAGAATAACCCAATTATATATTAATCAATCCAATTGATTTGTTTCTTTTAACTTTATTAATCAAATTAATTCTTATTGTAATTAAATAATCAAATTATTCAATTATAATATATGGTTAACACTTTGACCATTGCACCAATTGACAAAAGTTGTTTATCCAAATTAAGGTGTGATCCTTTAAGTTCACTACTAACTCTAGCAGTAGGCTTACAACACTTTGTAACTTGTAATAATAATTATTATATTAATTAATCCAATTAAATAATTGACTTGAAATTAACTAATTAATTTCAAGAACCTACTAATCACGGTAACACTTAGCAAGTAGCGTGATCATCTAGTGTTACGTGAAATAGCCAGTAAACCTGTAAATTAACGAGTGGCATACACGTACGATCCTTCTAACAAATAATCTCCCGATTAAGTCTAGAGTATGAATATTATCGAAACTCTACTAACTCAATAACTGTGTTTATATTTAATGTTACAATGATTTATTGTGAATCTTTATTCTCGTTGCCTTGGCCAAGGTCTTTGAATCATTAACAATGAAATATACAGGAGATTCTCTTGTCTCTTAGACAAGTGTCAGATTCTATCTTAGCCACACATAAGTCTCCATGTATATCAATATAATACCCAACATACCCTATTTGTGATTGCTAAACAATCAGAAGATAAATCTAAGTATTACAAGATGTACACAAGACTACTGTGGTACTTCAAGTCTGAGGACTAATTGTGTACTATCGTAATTAGAAAATTCTCATTTCGACACATCCAATAAAAATTTCCTACGGATCATGTTCGATAAACTTATTCTCTAATAAGTATCCACATATATGAACTTATGTCACAACATTAATATTGATGGAACGCAATATTCCCGTCCCACGAGCATTCATCATATGTACGAGTCTTTACTGAGTTATTCTTTATCCCATTTTGAAAAACTCTCGACTCGGAACAAAGTTTAAGACCAAAGCTCACTATGTATAATTCCATGATCACCATCATATGCGTGACCATAGATTTCAGCTTAAATTGGTCCAGGGACTTTATCTAATAAGCAAATGTATAATTCAGTATATTGATAAATTAAACAACCTATAATAATATAATTTCAATAAGATTGTTTATATTCACAATATAAAGAGTACAATCCAATCTAATTGGTGCGTTGAGCACACTACTCTAACATGAGAATCGAAGTCAAAAGCTATCTGGAAGAAGGTGATCCGACTAGATATGATTCAGCAGATACCAGCAACCCGCGAGATTTGATATGACTGTGAATTGGGATCCGTTTCATAAAATATTCATGGGACCGGTCCACCCTAGTCCCTCTAAAATATCTTTTACATTTTTATTTTTATTTACTTATATAATGCTATATAACTCAAAACTTACCATTTTTTATAAGAATTTCAAATATACAGAATATCATTTTTAAATTTTAAATTACAAGAATATCAATCCTAACTAAGTCTAACAAGTCATCCAAACATTTATTTACAAACTAATATAACAAATCATGATTTTTTTCCGTGTTAGTTCTATAGAATAAAAGTTTTTTTTTTAGTATTTCATACCAACAGAAGTAAATCATCCAAAATATCATGCCAGTTTTATAACCAAGTGGGCTAGCCACTTGACCACCAGGCTCCTCATACAAATGAGTGATCCGGGTTCGATCCCCATTGAGAACGAATAGGAGGAAAGTTATAAGAAGGCTTGGGAGAACAAGGGTGTATGAAAGACTTGGTGAACTAACTATGCTAACAACTAACTTAAAAAAAATCATGCCAGTTTTACAAACTAATATAACAAATCATGATTGTTTTCGGGCCAGTTTTTTTCACAAACTAATATAACAAATCATGATTGTTTTCGGTGTTAATTCATTTGTATTAATTTTATTCAATAAATGTACTCTGGTCAGTTGAAAGGTAATCGTTTGTTTTTTGCGCGTTGATTAATGAGTATTATTATTATATGTTAGATGAGTAGTTGTATTAGAGGGAAGTAGTGGGCCACATGGTGTAACTTTTTACTAAATAAGGATGCCAATTTTATTCACAAACTAATATAACAAATCATGATTGGCCAGTTTTATTCACAAACTAATATAACAAATCATGATTGTTTTCAATGTTGATTCATTTGTATTAATTTTATTCAATAAATGTACTTTAACCACTTGAAAGGTATTCGTTTGTTTTTTGCGCGTTGATTAAGGAGTATTATTATTATATGTAAGGTGAATAGTTGTATTAGAGGGAAGTAGTGGGTCATATGGTGTACTTTTTTACTAAATAAAGGAAATGGATTCCACGCCCAAAATGGTAAATGGTAGAGGGAGTATTTTTTAGTTTTTTTAATTTCATATGAACCGACGTTGTATCTGCTAAGCTATATTTTCCTGATATATATATACACTTGTTTTTCAAATGAACGGCATTTGTTGAGTTATATCTAGGTAAGATATAAATATAAATATGTGCATATACAGGATATCATTGTAATCCTAATACTTTGTTTAGTATTATGTTAAATTTTTATTTATTTTGTTAAATTTTTTTGTAATTTTTTTTTGATTAATATTTCTAATTTCTAATTTACATTAATAATCATGAGAAAATGACTATAGGTCAATAGTTTTTTTTAATTAATAGTGTATCAAATATAATAAATAATTTAAGAAAAAGACTTGTGCAAGACCTCTCACGCATTACATTCCATGTGGCAGGTCTAATATAAACCATAAAAAATTCGCGGATCTGCAGTCAACCCATTACCTGCTCGCTCATCTGCCAATCCATTGCTTGCTCATCTCCTTAATACACGAATGGCAATCAACTTCAATTTTGTTTATCCTGTTTAACCTCTTTCTTTTTTTTTTTTAACAATTCAATTGGGATTTATTTTATTTTATCATAATTTATTAGAATAATTGTTTATTACATTTATATTATTATGTAGGCCGACTCACGTGAGACAATTTTATAAGTACTTTTTGAAATAATTATTACTTTCATTATAAAATGTTATCACTCTCGCTATAAAAATGTTATCAATTTTCATTTATACTATAAATTGTTCATGAAATAATATTATCACTTTTCATTAATTTAGTATCACTTTTTAATATAAAAGTTATCACTTTCTAACCGCTTCATGTGTGGGCTTAGGTTTGACGGTCTCACACAAGTCTTTGCCTATTATTATTTGTAAATAAAATAAGGAAATATTTTTTTTAGAACACAATAATGTAAATCGTGTCAAAATGGAGTATATAATTGACAACGAGTTTGAATAAATATTTACATTTTTTATTATGTTAATATTTCATCAAAATTTTCCTTTGAATGATTATCACTTTTTTTTTTATTAAGTATCACTTTTTATTAAAAAAAGTTATAATTTTTATTTTTGATAAAGCATATTCATTAATAATTTAATTGGATATTTATCACTTTTTAATAAAATATTATCACATTTTATCCGTCATTATTTACTAAATAATTTAATTAGACGGAGTATCACTTTTTATATTAAAAAAATTATCACTTTTTATCCATTCTATAAAATTTTCATTAAATAGTTGAATGTGTATCACTTTTCCTTAATAAGTACTCCCTCCGTCCCGTTTCAAAGTATATGTTTTGTCTTTTGTACGTTGATTAAGGAGTATAGAATTTTAATAGATAGTGGGTGGAAATATATAATATTTAATTAGAGTGGGTAGGTGTATTAGTGTTGAATGTGGGGATCATGGTGATATACTCCCTCCGTCTCACTATCTATTAAAATACTATATTCTTTAATCAATGTGCAAAAAGCAAACGTAAATATTGAAATGGGACGGAGGGAGTATCATTTTTTATTGAAAATATTATCACTTTTTGTCTGTCTTACAAATTATTTATGAAATAATTTGATTAGTCAAGTATTACTTTTTCATGTTCATCTATTACTTTTTATTAAAAATGTTATTACTTTTTAATTGAGAAAATATCAATTTTGGTCTCGTATCTTTTACCAAATCCAATTTTAGTCATGTAACTTTTGTTATTTTCAATTTTAGTCCTTTTAGTTTCAACTTTGGTCCTGTATTTTTTAAAATTTCAATTTTAGTCCTCTTAGTTTCAAAATTAGTCATATATCTTTTTAAATTATCAAAATTAGTCCTATTATAAATTATATCATATTTTAAAAGATACAGGACTAATTTTGATAACTCAAAAATATATAGGACTAAATTATTTGAAACTTATTGGACTAAAATTGAAATTTTAAAAGATATGACCAAAATTAAAACTAAAAGAACTAAAATTGAAATTACTAAAAATTACAGGACTAAAATTGAATTTGATAAAAGATAGTGGACCAAAATTGATATTTTCTCCTATTTAATTTATAAAATTTTCATGAAATAATTCAATAAAAGTATATCACTTTTTTTTTAAATTTGTAATTTATTTATGAGTATCACTTTTGAATTTTTCACTGTTCAATTTTTTTTTTAATTTCATGATTACATTAATTTTAAGTATTACTTTAATTTTAAAAAATAATAAAATTATTAATTTTAAAATGTACAAAGAAAAGAAAAAAGATAATAATTCAATAAAAGTGATCACTTTTATTATTTTTTTATTCTGTATTTTATTTATAAGTATCACTTTTGAATTTTCCAATGTCACTTTCAATTTTTTTAATTTTATGATTACATTAATTTTAAATATTATTGTAATTTAATAATTAATAAAATTATTAATTTTAAAATTTATAAAGAAAAGGAAAAACATATCCCTTAATTAATTGCACAATGTGATGTTAGTGAATTATTACTATGCGAGCACAGTGCTAATGAATATGCGAAAAAAAAGTTTTCACCGGCGACTGGCCATAACCGCTATTATTATTGTTTTTTATTTTTTATATTTTATTAATGGACAGTGTATCAAATATAATAAATAATTTATGCCGAATTTATGGGGTTTACATTTGCGAATTCAGCAAAGCAAATTTGAACAATGATTTTTAAATAACTTTTAGAAAGCTGCTCATAAAATGAATTGTTGCGCCTCTATTTATAATACTCTTATCTTATTAAATCAATGGATAGGAATTAGGACGATGGGAAGATATGTAAGTATTTAATATAACAAAAATATATATATACTTTTTATCTAAATATGAACTTCCTAGATGTTTTAAACAAATGATATAATATTTTAGTAGAATATTTATTCAAACACTAATGTTTCATTAAGGTTTTTGGAAATTAAATTTTCATTTTAAAAATCTAATGAATAATAATACATGTTTGTTTTTAAGTTTTTAACATGCTATTTTTTAATTTTATGTCAAAGCAATATAGCAATATGTAATATATTTTCTTTGTTGTAATAAGGAGAATATTTTATTGAAATGTTGAGTGTAATAATATTATTTTTAAAGCTGGAATATGCGATATGTAGAATCTACTGCATTACACCTTCAAAGGAATTCAATGTCTATTTCTTTGAAATAAATATACAATACCAACATTTTATAATTAAATTCATTCACTAGTGTTTACCTGGCACATACGTTGCATAGATAGGAAAATTTATCAAATTATTATTGTTATTATTTTTATAATTTAATATATTTTCTTTTCATCTTTGATATGTATGCTTTTTTTTATATCGGCATGCAGATTCATAGTACTTGTAATTTAAGTATAGACAATTTAATGTCGATTGCTATTTTTACCTAATATCTCTTTCTCTTGCCGCCATGTTTCCTCTCCAAGGCGATATTGAAATATTGATTTTTTTTTCTTACGAATAAAAGTCGAGCATTTTGAAATCCACATGCAATAATTACATAACGTACATACATAAGTGGTCATATGTCAAGTAAGGTCTAATGCCCAGGACTCCTTCCATTGAATCGTGTGTCGTGGGATCCATGGAGTTCATGAAGATGGATAAACTAGTAGTGATAATCCATGCATACCCTTCACTCATCACCCCTGCCCTTTTAGCCAGACGATACAACCGATAACCAAGAGACGGGCTCATGTGCACCAAGAACACTCTCATGTTGTTAACTTGTTTAGTTCATTCATGATATGAGCATCATCTGTTGAATTCAAGATAGCAACCATGTAAGCTAGTGCAATATCAGATTCTTGGACTGCCTCATTCAGAATATAGAGAAATAAAGTTCCATTGTCTCAAGGGTAAAGGGTCATCTAAACCCTCTAACTTATTTAATAGGATCAAATTAACCCTTAATGTTTTGTTTTATGCATCCAAACCCTTTATGTTTATAAATGAGATCAGTTAAGCCCCTTCAATTTTTAAAACAATACATTGAAATCCTTCCAATGAAAGATCAGATAACGGTGTCCTTCTTTTCTTCACGCCGTTACCAACCTCAAAAATTACACCGCTTCTCTCTCTAAAATTCACTTTCCTCTTATTAATCCCGTCCTTGGAACTCATCGTAAGCTTCACATCGCCCGAATCGACATCGTTAAACTGGTTTCTGGGGTTTTTCGATGCAAGAATACACATCAAACGTTGCTGCATTAATGTCTGCTTGTTGAACTTAGTCTCATTTTTTGTATCAATTAATGATGTAAAGTAAGCGTACTCTATCGTGTGTAGTACGAAGGTGACCAAGTGCAATTATCAATCCGAAGGAGATGTAAAATCAAGAGTGTATCTGGATTCGTTTTCAATCATGCTTTATAAGAATGATCGAATTTTGGTTTGAGTTTTAGACTATCAATTAAGCTAAACAATTAACTAATAAAATCAACAAACAACTAGATTATCAAGTACCAATCAAGTAACAAGATTAAATGAAATGGATGTAATAGATCTTAAGAGGAGCAAGACGCGCTAACCACAATCAAAACTAAGGACACAACCTAAACATGCAAGATTCTAATGGCAAACAACATTGATAATGGACTAGAAGCAATCACTTTTGTACTCCTAATCCCTATGGCCAAGACAATTAGGTTCTCAATCATTTTATAAGTTTAAATCCCCTAAGATTGTATCTTACTATCAATTCCCATAAAGGTACTATGATCTTAAGTTTGTTCTTCTCACTTATCTCTCAAATGTCCTCTTATAAGTGTTCTAAGCACAAGAAGTGTATGACTTACCTCTCCTCACACTAACATGCATGATCAAATTACCAATTGATTCAATTAAATCTCTACTCATAACATTGGAATGACCATCCTAACATAAATGCATAGAGAATTTAATCACAAAATTAATAACATGAATCAAGGATAATCAATCATAAGAGGAAATCCAAAATCAACTCAATTAAACCATTATAAACCTACAAGTCTAGTATGTCCTTAACCAATCATGTGGCTAGTCTCACAAGAAGACTAGCCAACAAATGTCATCAAACAATCACTACAATGCTTGTATAAATCCATTGTTGTACTCAAATCAAAGAAATTACAAATTAAAGGTTGAATCTCTTCCCTTTTGGATATAGGTATATCTCCTTCCTTCAATTGAATTCAACTCTTCTATGCCTCAAATCCTCCTATTTCCACCTTGGGTTATGTTGCAGGACTTTCACTCTCCTTCTCCTTGTTTGTCTTCGACTTCTCATACTTCTCATGTTGGGGCCATGAGGTACTGCATGTCGTACTTTCTTTAGCGTTTCTTCCGCATTTAGTGATAAAAACAGCCGGAACTCACCCTAGAGTTTTTTATCTTCTTACTAGCACTACTCAAGGGCAGGTGAAAAGTAAATAATATTAATTATTATTTAATTAATTATTTTCCACATAAGATGTTGTGGATAAGGGGGAGAAAGGAGTTAAGAGTTAGTTTCTTAACTCCATCTTTTGGGAATAAACTATACTGCGCAAGGAAGTTGTCTGAATACGTTCATACGTCTACGTAGAACACAAAACGCAGACAAATATTTTTTCTCTCGCTATTTTCTCTTCCGAAATCACAATACGAAATCCAGTCTTCATATTGTCCAGATTAATACCATATCGTGGACATTAATCTACAACCTAGTGTTGTATGATTTGATCCAGAGATCATAGTATATTTGTGAGTACCAATCGGTTCATACATATTCTTTCATTGCAACTTAACCCTACGGAGAAAGATAAGATTTCTCTCTAGGCATGATTAGGGTTTGTGCGTTAATGAACGTGAGTTTTCCAACATATGTTACTTAGAATGTTCAACCAACCTCATCATTTGATCCTCATGCCTAGGACTCCATTCGGTATTTCTCGATTCTCCATGTAATGGCACAAGAAGCTTTCAAATTACTGTCTATTATCGATCTTTTTGCTCTTCGGTGTTGAGTCGCTTTTCTTGCTCCTCACTTTCGAAACCCCAATTATTGCTTTATTGTGCTATAGAAATTTTCCACCCTGCTAACTATTGCACTCATTCACTCCCTTTTTCCTAACAATCCTTACTCCATGCCCTGATATCTAATAACTCTTTCTATTTTCACCTGGAAGCCAAAACTTGTAAATATCATCTATTTCATCTGGCCAATTTGTTGATTTTATGTTGTATTACCTAGGACAGACTTCGTATTGTAAGCACTGCGAGAAATTACAATTAGTCACTACTGCTTTGATTTGTTCCTTCTCCGTTATCATTTATTACATAATTAGCTATCTGATTCTAGATTCAATATTTTCCCATTTTCTTAAAATAAATACTTATTTGGATAATGTTTGCAAGATTTTACTGCACCAGGGTAAACTTACGTAGCTTCAATTCTTGTTTTTTGTCTAATTTTTATATTCTATTATGTTTGTCCTTTCTTTAATTTGAGAGCCAACTTAAAAAGTTGGTAATTTGTATGCTATGAAATATTTTGAAAAATTAGTTTGTTATTTCATATGTTTACCTCAATTGATAAGTCTTTAAGACATGTATAGATGATTTAGCTGTGAGATCCCCCAGCCATCGACATTGCACACTGATTTGATAGAGGTATTTGCAATTTTTTTGGAGTGTGTGAAAGCAAGTGATGTCAACCCTTTAGTTATTGAAAATGTGTTGAAATTCTAGTCTTAAAATAGCTAGAGTTTCTCAAGCTAGGTAACCTGTGCGGTTATCTTTCCCATGACCTTAATTTTCATTTTAAGATTAAATGCTTCAAGTTCGTTTCAATTCAACAGAGTTTTTAAAAAAATTATGAATAGTTCACTCAATCAAATCAAGTAAGAATTTGTTTTAATTTAATAGAGCTGCTTTAAATTGTTAATGTTGATTGGGGGCAGCTATTTGCACCACCGAATCTACTAAATGAACCTCAAGTTCTAGATATACCCCGCTAAAATTAAAAGTTACACATATAAATCGTTAAATACACCTCATTTAAGACTACTTTACCCTTTTAATTAATTAAACCTTAATTACTAAAAACTAATTAATCAAAAAAAGAAGAAGAAATAAACGCCGATGAAGGAAATAAGAGGTCGACGTTGCGACTCCGTAGAAGAGAAAGGAGAAGGAAAGAAGAGGTTGACGTCCCGACTCCACAGAAGAGAAAAAAAGAGGGAAGATTAGAACGACGTAAGTCAAGAGAAATGAAAAAGGCATATGCCTATAAATTTTAAAGCTGCACGTGGGTATTCCTAGAGTGCAGATGCATGCACTGTCGCCGGAGATGTCAACATACTCCCCAAACTGCCCCCTTCGACTACACTCTGCCTCGGTTCAAGAGCCCCACCGCCGCCGAACTCTTGGTGAAGCGGAGGGAGTTTCTCAGCCCTTCCATGTTCCATGTTCTACTTTTACAGCAAACCTGCGAGTTATACACTGCAACTCATCACCTCTCTTCTTGCACTGTTATTTCAGTTTTCCAACAATTTGATTGAATCATTGTCTAATAATAGGTGAACATTGTCCATGAAAAGACGCAGTACTTGTTCGACGAACATGTGTTACTGCAACCGAACACCATATGAATAAGAAATCTTAAGGTTTTCGGTTGCTGCAAGCGAACAAGCATATGAACAATCATATGCTTGTTCGGTTCCAGCAACCGAACACCTTAAGATTTCTTATTCATATGCTTGTTCGGTTGCAACAACCGAACACCTTAAGATTTCTTATTCATATGCTTGTTCGGTTGATGCAACCGAACACCATATAAATAAGAAATCTTAATTTATAATTTATAAAGGGATATTTACGTCTTAACAAATATGCGTATTTTAGTCTTATAAAATTTATGGGGTACATTTATTAAAATTGGGGGTACAAATAGCTGCTCTCATGTTGATTATATATATAATTTTTTAAGTATTCTTGTTGCATTGAAAACCCTTCTGCATTTTTTTGTTATTGTCTAATTATTCTCGAGTTTTAACATATGAACAAACAATCTGCATCTTCTGTTGTTGTCTAATTATTCCTTGAGTCTTCACATGTGGTTATAACTTATAATCATCACTCTAATTTTTGATGATGAGGTTTTGATGATTCATTGCATATAATAAAGCTGCTTTCATTGGTTACCTTACCATTGTAAAATCATTCGTGACCATTATATTATTTTTACTATTTTTTTTCATTCCTTAATTTCCTTTTTTTTCCAACAGTGATCACTAATTGCAATGTAAGATCAAAGCTTGTTCACATAAAAAAGGTATGTACTTTATTTGTAATTAATTGTGATTCAGTTTCCTTGTTTTTACCAAACCCCTTTTACTATCCTTCTGTCATAATCATTTTCTGTACTTATTTTTGGCTCCTAATATAATTTTAGCTCCACGTATCATAATAATTTTGCTATTTTACAATCCTCTTGTCATAATCATTTCTTGCACTTATTTTAAGCTCCTTCTATAATTTTACCTCACGTTTCATAATAATCTTACATAGTTCTTTTTCTATTTTTGGTGGTTTCTTTTAAATAAAATTTACATAAAAATAAGATCACTCCGACTTTGTTTTCTATTTGATTTTATTAGTTCATTTAATAATAATGCCAAGAAAAGAAAAAAAACTACCTACCACTTGCATAAAGAAAACATGCTTGCTATGAAGATCAAAAATTAACAAAGAATAGTTGTCGAAGAAAATATGCTTGCTGCTTGTTCACCTTTTTGCGTGTCCCCAAGTGTAGGGAATCAATTGCAGTTCAGCGTGTGACCAAGTCTATTATCGAACCCAAGAAATAATTCTAAACTTACTATTTAATCTATTTATGACAACTCTAACCTAAGACAAATCTGAGTTTATAAGTGAATTTAATTAAACCTAAGAAAGCAGAAAATAAGCACTTAAAATAATAAAATAGCAAATAAAAATAAGGATGAAGTGTTCAAGAGAGAAGATAGATAGCACTAGGAAATCCAGTTAAATTGGTCAAATCAAATCACTAGACAATCAGTTAGAATCCCTGCAATTCTTATGAAAGCAATCACTTAATTATATTAAATCACTCTTTTAAAGTAAACTTAATACATAAACCTGGTTTAAACCCTCAGATACAGAAGAATAACTCCTACTCCCTTTCTAGGTATTTCATGCAAAATTCCATTAAAGGCTAGACCACTAGACTTCCCTTTATACGTACTTAAGAATTAATCCCCAATTCACACCTAACAATCTAAGAAACCAAATCCTCTAGAATGGTAATTAATAGATATATTAAGTGTCCAATATTAATTATTCTAATGAATAAAGGTTATACAGTTAGATCCCCTTTACCCATAACAGGTTGACAAATATAATCACTTTATGGCACAAGCGACAAACATAAATATGCATAAGACAATGACATATCATAAATGAGGGTAGACCATATAAGACAAAAATATAAGTCTAAATTCAAAGCAATAATAAGGGAATAAGTATATTTCAGATATCCAACCTATTCTAGATCATTAATTCAAACCAATTCAACCTTCAGAACCTAGCGCTGTCCAAGAAGTACTAGCTCATGGTGTTACATGCAATACACATGGTTATGTATGAAAACAATCTCATAGGTCTATAATTCAAAAGTTTAAAGAAAGAATAAGAAAAACTCTAGATGTGGCGTGATTCTCCGTTCTTTCCTCCGTGATTCTGAATCTTCTTGTTCTCCTTCTCAAGTAAGCAACACTGATGAACTTTCCGGGATGGGTGGATGGGGCGGTGCAGTGAAAGGGTATGGAAAAGTATGTATGGATGTGGAGAGTTATGGAGAGTTAGGGTTTGAAACACCCCAAGGGCTCCTTTTATAGTTGGGCACTGATAATTCCTGAATTATGATTCAAAAGTGGCCTTTTTCACCTCAAAAACACGAACGGACCGAAAAATAACTAAACAGACTCACTGGGAAGCGGCACGAGTCGTGCCATAGGTGGCAGGAGTCGGCGTATGCTATCGAAATTTCTCGGCAGCTAGGCGGCACGGGCGCACAGGCGCTGGTTGGGTGGTCGGCACGAGTCGTGCCAAATATGGCAAGGGTCGTGCCACCCATCGGCAGCTTGCGCGATCTCACGATTTTGCTCATAACTTCTTCATCTGATCTCAGATTGAGGTAATTTTTGTGCTCACGCGATCCTCTCTTCCTTGGCTTTACAACCATATAAAGAAATCCTGAAAATTCGTCCATTTGTATATGGTACGAGTCATGCAAATTAGTGGTACGAGTCATGCACTTCCGGGGCGTGCTGGGCGGCGATGGCATCTCGTGCCGCATGTGGCCGGCACGAGTGGGCTATGCAGGCAGCACAACCCGTGCCAAGGCTGGAACGAGTCGTGCCATGTTGCACCAATTCCTATTTTAGCCCGGCTTCGCTCCCGACTTCCGTTTTTGCTCTTTTTACCCTAATTTTCTACCTAAAAACACGAAATAACACCTCACAAGCATCTATAACATAAATATATGCAATTCAATCAAAAGATGCTCAAATATGAATATAAATATCACACACTGGTGCTAAATCAGACCCTAAAACATGCAAATTTTCATACTAAACACTTGCTATGTTGTTTGTGACTATTTAGTTAGATTGTTGGTAGGAATTGACAATATGATTTAGGTAGTGTTGCTGTTTGTTTTTTTTTTTTTTTTGCTTATCTATTGTTTTTATTGTGAAATGGATATAAAGCAGTCCATCAGTTAATCGTCATCCACTGAAATTTAAGTACAAAGTATTCAGTTGGCACACATCAACTCTTTCTACAATTTTCCTTTTGCAAGAACTCTCACCTTAATCTGTTACTTAATCTTGCTTTGTTTAGCTACCTGCAACGATTGAGTTTGAGTTACTCTTCACAGTTTCTCAGTCAGGTTACAACTTAATCTACCCACATTGTGTTTACATTACTACTGGTTATTAATTTCTACATTTAAAGAAATGTACTTCTTCAGCTGTGCTATTTTGTGCACTTGCGTCATAATTTTGTTGTCTTAATTCACAGTACTTCCAGTAATTAAGATCTATTTATTCAATATTTTGTAAACCTGCAATATCCTTGAAATTCTAAAGTATCGTTGTGCTTTTTTTCCTCTTGTGAACAGTGAGTACATGCTGAATTTTGTACACTGCTTACACCGTACGCATTCCTCATTTTGTTGTGTGCACTTGCTACTTTTCTTTTGCTCCTGGTTTTAGAAATGCTTTTGAGTCTAGTGAAGTGAATGCCTCCCATAAATAATGGGTAGGTGCTGCTAACAGTTATATTTATATATTGTGACATATTTTGATTATTTGATTAATAGCTATAAGTTTTATTTATGTTTACGAAATATTTATTTAAAATAACAAAATTTATATTATATTTATTTTATACTCTCTTCGTCTTACTATAAGAGTTACGTTTACTGTTTGCACGGAGATTAAAAAATATTATATTTTAGTGTGTAATGGGTTGAGATATATAATAATATAATGTATAGTGGGTAGTTGTAATAGCATTGTGTATGGATCCCATGAAAATAAAGTGATAAATGTAACTCTTGTGGTGAGACACCTAATTAGTAAAATGTAACTCTTGTGGTGGGACACCTAATTAATAAAATGTAACTTTTGTAGCAGGACGAAAGGAGTATTTAATTAATAATAGTACTCCAATTTTTAATAAAATATTAATTTAAAAACAATAAAAAATATAAATATACATAAAGTAAATAAATATTAAATTGGTTCGGGGAAACTAATGAGTATTATTGATAAACATCATAATAAATTGGCTAATTATAGTGTGCACCGGGTGCACCCTAAAATAGGGTGCACCCATATACAAATATAAACAAAAATATATATAATTATGAGCAAAAATGTATACAATTCAATTGTTAGTTTTTTTAATGAAAAATTGAATGTAAAAAATATACAATTATTAAAAAATATGTATACACTATTAAATAAAAAGTTATACACATATGAATGTTACTTTTTTTTAATGAAAAACTTAATATGAAAAAATATATAATTATTACAAAATACGTATACAAAATAAAATAATATATATACAAAATAGAATAAAAAGTCATATATGTATATGAGTACACCTAAACTAATACAATTTCGGTAATCCTAAGAAGTCATCCACCAATTACCATGCCTACCTCTAACTCCCACTAATCTCTATTCATTTCTAATTCCCCCGATGGGCTCCACTCTCAGTAAGTTTTTGGAATCTACAGCTTCAATTTCTCTAAATTTCAGTCTATAATTCATCGTTCCTTTTTGTTTCCCTATCCTCTCTTCCTCATTCAAGTTCCTCAGTCGGTATTCCCTTCGATTTCGTCGAGCCCTAATTTCTGACGGATCGTTCCCATTCTTCAGCACCCGTGAGTACTTTCTACCTAGGTTTTTGTTATAATGTTATATTCCAGTGTTTCCCCTGTATTTTGAGGTTATGGTGTTACAAATTTTGGCTACTGGGGTAGAGAGTCCAAAGTCTGGAAGGGCTTCTTGGCTTCCCGTTATCAAAGGATTGGAACACCCCATCATTTGTATTTTGATGTGACCTAAGTGCAATCTTAATTCTTTGTACATCTTTTTGTTAATTACCTTGTGTGGTAGAGTAAGAAACAATGTGTACCACTTATTTTTGTTAGCATAGTTTCTCTATATTTTTTTAATTAAATGTGAAACCCCGCATACTTTGTCTGCTTCCCTGTTATTTTGCATTACTTACTGATGATATAATGTGAAGAGAAGGAACTCATCCCGTGAATCCTGCAGAACAAATTTCAGTGCTTTATCTTTGCTTCAACTTGATGAGTTTAGTTAATTATGATTTAGCATCAGTAGACAACAACTGTAAGTCTGTAAGAAATCAAAGCCCTAAAAAATGTACTCAGACCCTATGTTCATTTACCATAGGCTCAGGCTGAAACACACAGCTTCACAATGTTGAGATAGATGGGCCACTGAAGGTCTTGAATACGCGGTGCATGTATTTGCAATCGCTTATGTCTGACCTAGATTGCCTGATGTGTTTGGATGGCTCACAAGACCATATTTGCCCAAAACAATTTGGATTTTTATGTACATTAGCGCCATTGCATTTCTACCCTAATATGTTCCTCTCTTTTAAATTATTTCCTTTGTTTGGTGTCAAAGGATTTTATTTATTTTCCTCATTATGGTTATGTGAATTGTTAAAAAGTGTCAAGATGTGGCTTGGTGTTTAGAATGCCCTCTCTTTATAACTTGTTATTGTACCCTATCAAATTGCTGGAATCAACACAGAGTTGTTTGAGTTGTGTTTTATGATGTTGTAATTGGGATTCAGTGATTCTATGCTTTTGGGATTTAAATTCAATTTTTGCTGATTCCATTGCATTCGCTGATTTTTAGAAATTGGACATGCAATGACTCTTTTCTTTTCTCTTTTGCTATCATAGATTGAGATACTTAATTATTTTGCGGATGAAACTTTTGGGACATATGCTCTATTATATGTTAACAATTGGCGTAGTAAAACAGACTTTATGAGTATTGATCATATTACTCAAGCGTGTCTCTCATTTATTGTCCAAATGTTCATGTGCATGAAGATGACTTTGATTTGCTCGTGTGTGTGTATGATTACTTTTTTTTGTTTCTTCGCACATGGCAAGCGCATCAGAGATCTTGTTTTGTGTGATTTATACGTCTGAATTGACCCCTGCAGTTTGGTATGTTTCTACACCTGCAATACCAATAAAACCTATTTTTAAGATTTCATTTGACCTTATTAGTTGTGGCTAACTCTCTGAAAGAAAGTGTAAACCTTACTATCTTACCTTATGCTATTTTACGTGATATAATCCTACATTGTATTGTGTACTCGCCTGTTTTACTTGGTTATATCTCATCATTTTCATTGCTTAAATACTCACCTATTGTTATAGCAATACCTGCAATTTCCACTATTTATTAGTTATTATTGATGTTTGCCTGAAAGAGTTTTTGTCTTCATGTCACTGGCTTGTTGTCTAATTAGTTTTTCAAAGCCTATTCATCTTGTTTAGTCATAAATCTACATAGTAATTTGCTGAATTAGCTGTCAAGGTTGCTAACATATGAGTTGATAATTGGTCCTGAAAGTACAGTACCAACAGTGATACTGTATGGCTTTTCTTCTAATGTTTGGGATTGGTAAGAATTTTAGGAGCAGGAATGTGTTCTTAGACAATTTTCATATGTATAGATTAGATCATTCCTGATTGCTTTGGTGACTTGTGCCTTTGTTTCTTTTCATTTTTTGATGTATTCATTAGATTATGTTGTGGCAAGCTTATTACATCAAAGTTTGTCTAATTGATTTTCCAACTTGACTCATTTTCTTGATGTACAGATGGGCCTTCTTACTGCTCCTGCCCATATGGATGTAATAAGTTTTTTAGATTGTATTATTATTCCACCATTTATTGTTAAGACTTCACTTGTGATGAAACAAAAGGAATAGGTTGATAATTGTCTTTCACTTATACATTGTGTTTTATACACATTAATATGTCTACTGAAAAATCTTGATATGAAAACACCCTTCCAAGAATTTGTAATAAAAGTTATAGTAGTCTTTTAACAAGTCAATTTTCCATGGACAAACACCTCACGAAGTAAAAACTGCCACGAAAATGTTTTCTTGAATAAATTGTTTGAATTTTTAGTTCGGTTTGAAAGAGAAGAAATAGCCTTCTTTCCTCTTTAGGTATTCAACCTTCGTTCTCTTTTTATTCACTTGTCAGCGAATCCTTCTTTAGAAATTGGGTGCACGTGTATTTCAACCTTACGCCACCACTCGATTACGAGGTTGGCTTTCGTTTTTCTGGCACTGACCCACTGGCACTATACATTTAGTTCATTTTATTCTGAAATACGTCTGTTGCGCCTCTAATGGCATTGACACTCTTTTTATCTATGTTGTTTTTCCATCAGCATCATGGATAGCAAAGAAAAAACTGAGAAATACAAGAGGTATGAGGCTGACTTCAAACAATATCTGATGTCAAAGTACTTCTCAGACAAGACTATTTTTGGAGGTAAACATCATTGCAAGTGATACTAAATTAAAGAACTTGGTTTTGCATCGAATTTATCATAAGATTGAAATAGGGGAAAAGTCACTTCAGTTTTATCATCATAATATATTTAATTAGTCTTGTCTGATCCAAAATATTTTTGGGATGTTTGTTTTGGTACTGTGATTGGATTTTGAAATCTAATTTTCAAAATATTGAGAGATCTGTAAACTTGAGTGAGTGTTGAAATAAGGTGTGTTGTTTATAGGAAAGATATAGTATATTATAATATGGTTAATGTAGTGTTAGATGAATTAAATTCAAATTCAGATTCGAAAACCCAAATACAGGGTTCTGAAATCTAATTTTCAAAATATTGAGAGCTCTGTAAATCTTGAGTGTTGAAATAAGGGGTGTTGTTTATAGGAAAAGATAGTGTATTATTAAGAGTTAATGTGGGATTAAATGTATTTAATTCAAATTCAGATTCAAAAACCCAAATTAAACACCAGCTAGACCAAGGAACAGGCTATGATAGGACTTGTGAACATTGCATGAAAGTATCATTATTGGCTTTGGTTTCTCTCTAATTAAGAATTGGAATTTCAAATGTTGCACCTGTAAATCGAGTAATTGTTGGGAAAACAAACGTAATATTGATACCATTTTGGCTTAAGCTATTATGGGATTTTTTTTTTTTTTGTTCTTGTTTTGATTTTATGGAACAAGAGCCACAAGATAATGTGATAGTAATTTAGTGCTGTAATTTATTATCTTGCAGGCAACATATTCGATGTTAAAATGAATATAGATGGGCAAACTATTGCTGCTAGCAGGTAGAATAATTTTAGAGAACTATTTATATCGATTTTTAAACTTTTAAATAATGTTTAATTATATGTAGGTTACCTCCCTACCAATCTTATCTTGATCCAGCAATGTTCCACGAAATGATTAACAAAGGATCAAGTTCTTCAGCAGAAACCCCAACGACTAGCTAGTAAATTTATAATCTAATTATTGCCTTATGTGTTCCTGAACATCTATTTCAGCTCTTAAGAATTATGTGTTGGCCTTGAGATATTCTCTTTATAACGCACTAAAAAAATCCCGTAATCTCTCCAGAATTGATTATACGATTGATTGTGCTTGGATCTAAGATATGAACACTGCAAATAATTGAGGTTCATGTTTCTTATAGGCAAAGTGTTCCGATCTCGGAGTTGCTATGGTGCAAGTATGATTTAGCTTACTTAGAACTTAGGAGCTGTTTGGTTCGAATTTTGGAATGAGAATAATAATGAATATCATAATAAGGATAATTGTAATGGGAATAAAACTGATTGAAGGGGTGAAATAATTAATAAATAAATGGAATGATTGATAAATTTGAATGTTCAACACCTCATGTCAAATAATTCTTAAATAATTAAGAATGAGAATTATTATCCTTTCATTTTTATTACCCTCTTGTAATATCCTCCGCTACCAAGCAGTCCCTTAGTTTCCATTCGAGAAATGGCCTCTGATTTTGTTATATCTACAATTCTCTTCATAGGCTACTTATGCCTCATTTTTGTCATCCTTGATCACCTTCACAGCTTCAAAAGAACATGATCCTCAAGAAAGATAAAATAGTAACAAAATTAAAGAGGGAATATCCCATGAAACAGTTTCACATGGAACTTTTCCACTTTTGTGTTCCCTGAGCTAATTAATATACCATCACTAAACTAAGGGTAAATATCAAGAGTTAGTCTCTGGTAAATTGAGTTTACTCCTTCCGTCCCGGGCAAAGTGGTGCATTTGTTTTTTGTACGTAAATTAAAGAGTATTATTATTTTATGTAAAGTGGGTGGGTGTATTAAAGAGATGTGATGGGTAGTGGTGGGCTATTAGTGGACTTTTTTTACTAAAAGAGGAAAATTGTGCAATTTGGATGAGATGTCCAATATAGTAAAATGATGTTATTTGGGCGGGAAGGAGGGAGTACATCATAAACTCTTGTAAATCATGTGATTCTCTTTTATTTAAACAGCCTAGCAATACGTAATATATATTTGATTGAAATTGGGAATGGTGTAAACCCTGGTTTACACAAGTGTTTGTGAAATATTAAATCTTATATTATACCTAAGGGTAAATATTAAATCATAGGGTTAATTAGGTCATAAACCACATAAAAAGAATAGAATAATTTGCCAAAATTTAAAATAACACAAATTGAGCTAGTCTTGAAACAACTATACAACTAGTTAATTCTTGAATACGATGCTAAACACTTGATGCGTGCAAGTTTTAAAAGCAATAATCACTACATTAAAATCTACATGCATACTTGAGAGAATATTATGGTATATGAGGTCGAATCCCCAGAGGCTGGAAGGAGTTTGATTATTTATTACTTTTGTCGGAGACTTATTACGAGATTTTGAATTATTGAACTACTTAGAATGCAAGAATTTAAATGAACAAGAGAACAAATAAATAGGGAAGAATCATGAAATAAATAATTGATAGTAATAATAAGTGGCGGAATTGGGAATTTCGATTAGGGGCATGATCAATTAATAATTCTCCCTATGTAATAGGATAAACAACATTGGTATGGTAGATATGAAATTTAATAAAAATTATTTCGGTTTGAGAGGCACGATCACTCAATAAATCTCACTCCTTAACATGATAAACAACACATAAAAATTATTTTTTTGACTAACTTAATCGATTTTTATGGGGACAACATATATAGTCTTTTAAGGGGAATGAATAAATTATGACGTATGTTATGTGTATGTTATGTATGTTTAGTGGGTGACAATTTTTAAATTAAAATATTTGTTGAGGTTATAAGATTGATATAATTAATAGTATATATATTAAAAGTAATGAAGAAATAGTTTTATTAAAGGAATAAGTAAATAAAAACAAATTGTACATAAAAATAAAATGAAATAAAGGAAGTATTAAAATAAGATAAATTAAGAAATAAAATTATTAAAACTAAAAGTATAAGAGTATTGAAATAAGATAAATATAATAAGTAAAAAAAAGAGTTCTTTTTAATATAAGACTCGAAAGATAGGTAAATTATCAATTAGGGACCCGAAAGTTTAAAAAATATGAAACTATCAATACAAATCTAAAACCATAAAATTATTAAAATAAAATAATAATAATAAATACATTAAAATTTAATACTATACTAAATTTAATACTATATTAAAATTACCTCTTAACATGATATTTTATAATTTATTATCATTAAAATAACATACTAATTAATGGCAAATTTATACAATTATGTTATTAAATTTTTATTGATTTTATGATTTTAGGTTCTGAATTAATAGTATTATATCTTTTGGATCCTGAATTGATAACAAATTTTTTTGAATTGATAGTTTACTTATCATTCAGTCATTTATTGAAAAAACTCCTTAAAAAAATTGCTGGATTTGAACCTGCCACTATTTGAAGTGATGGGAAAGGTAATTCCACTAATGTCCTCATTTTATTATATTGGGTATCCCTTCAAAGGTTTTCATTTCCTTTTTTATTAAAAGAGCTTTAGTCCCATCACGACTCTTGCTAATACAATTGTCAACTACACATAAAATAATAATACTCATTAATTTATATGTGAGACTCTTCTAATATAATTGTCCATCATACATAAAATTATAATACTCATTCATTTATGTGCAAAAAGTAAATTCTTGAGTGATGAATGGGACGGAGAGAGTATTAAAATGTGTTTCTTGAGCCACACATCCTCGAAACTCTCTCGTCAATTCACACACAAGTTTAACGGCCTACATTTTTGGTAACAATGGCAGATAGCAATGCAGATTTTGTAGAGCAATCTATATATCACTTATATAAAACCGCAACTTTGTTTGAAGTAAAAAATAGATCAATTAGTCAAGCGATCTAGTTTTGAAAGTAGAACTCAATTAATTAACTTATAGTAGATTTATAGATGAGGAATCTCATATGAGTCCGATTTACCTTGTATTTTTTTTTTCTTTTCAAAATTACACTTAATTTAGTGCATAAAAAAATTATCTTTATAACCACAAAAATGTTTTTACTTTTTTTTTCACGTTACTAAAGAAAGTGGTTACTTTTACAGATATTTGATATTTTTTAGTAATAAATAAATGATTAAGTTAGGTGTGTTAGGTAGATGTGATATTTTTGTAAGTAAATTGTAAGGGTGAGTTTTATTTTTAATCATTTTAGGAATGCGAAAACTTTTATGGGATGGACGAAAATAGAAAATATGAAAACTTTGATGGGATTAAGGGAGTATTACTTCTTAAGAAAAAAAATATTATTCCTCAAATTGTGCTCAACAAGAATTTTAAATGTCTCGACATACCCTAATTTGAAGAATAATTGAGTATTTTTCATTTAGAAAGTGTAATAGTTCATTTTTTTAAAAGTAATTTTTTATGTACAAAGAATAATCAGTAAATCATGGTATAAGAATTTGAGGATTTTTTTTTCCATTCAAAAGAATATAATAATTCATTTCATTAAAGAGTAAGTTTCATGTACTAAAGACTAACCAATAGATGGGGTTCATGTGTGAACCCGATTCACATAAATGTTTGCTTATATAGGTTGTTTCCTCATTATCACACTAATTCATATCTCAACTATTAAAATACTTTCTCAAATTGATTATATGCTTCGTGCTTTCCATTTTTGTTCGTCACATGATAAATTTTATCAAAAAGTTCTGGAACATCACATCAATTCTCTATATCTATACATATTAATGTCAAAAATATCATCCACACATAATATACTTTATAATTTTTATTATCATAGTATTACATTTCTCTCAAAAGTCAATATAATTAGTAAAAAGCAGCGCTCTACCATTGTAAATTAATATGATATGGAGAGGGTATTAATTATGAATTATCAACTTTCGAGTCAATAATATATCTTAAGTATACTATAATAAAAAAATTTCTTGCTGACGTGTCGTCTTCAGAGCGCTCTAATGTGACGCGTAATTTTCTCAATTTTTTGAATTTTTAATATTTTTAATATTTTCCTTATTTACTTTTAATTAACTTCCTTATTTAATATTTTCTTTTTAAAATAATGTGTTTCTTATTTTTAATAATGATTAAATTTTTATATTTTATTTATTTATGTGTGTATCATTAATTAGTTACTAAATCTTTTAATGCAATAAATTAATTAATATCAAATTAAATCAATATATAAAGGGAAAAAAGAATGTTTCATATAATATTTTCTCATACCCCACCTATAAATAAATTTTTTTTGTTATTCATTTTAAATAAACACATTTGTTTCTCCAAGAGGAATAAAAGTTTTCTTCAAGTTCCTCTAGAGATTTGATTTATGAAAGTATAAAAATTTATTTCGATAGAGCGAACCAAGTAGAGATTCAATCTATTTTTAAAAAATCGATTCAAGTATTCTTCAAGAGAAAGATAAATGATTCAAGTATTCTTGAATTGTTTTATCTCTTAAGAATCGATTTTCAAGAGGAAGAGAATTAGATTTAAGATTCTTGAATAGATTTACATCTTAAAAATTGATTTTTCAAGATATACTTAAATAGATTTACATTTTAAAAATTGATTTTTCAAGAGTAAGATAATCGATTGAAGTATTCTTGAATCAATTTACATCTTAAGAATAAATTCTTTAGGAGGAAAAAAATCGATTCAAGTATTACCTTTTAAGAATTGATTCAAGTATTCTTTAAAATTTATCTTTAAAGTATTGATTCAAGAAATTTTCAAGTGAAAGAGGATCAACGATTCAAGTATCGATTTTTCAAGAGGAAGAGATTTAAGTATTCTTGAATATATATTTACATCTTAAAAATTGATTTTTCAAGAGATACTTAAATAGATTTACATCTTAAAAATTAATTTTTCAAGAGTAAGATAATCGATTCAAATATTTTTGAACATCTTAAGAATCGCATCTTCAAGAGGAAAAATATCGATTCAAGTATTACCTCTTAAGAATCAATTCAATTATTCTTTAAAATAATCTAAAGTATTGATTCAAGTATTTTTCAAGTGAAAGAGGATCGACGATTCAAATATCGATTCTTCAAGTGGAAGAGAATCGATTCAAGTATTGTTAAATAGAATTATATCTTAAAATTTGATTTTTCAAGAGATACTTAAATAGATTTACCTCTTAAAAATTATATTTTCAAGAGTAAGGGGATCAATTCAAGTATTTTAAATCAATTTACATCTTAAGAATCGATTATTCAAGAGAAAAAAAGTCAATTCAAGTATTATCTCTTAAGAATCGATCAAGTATTATTTAAAATCTACCTCTAAAGTGTTGATTCAAGTATTCTTCAAGTGAAAGAGAATCAACGATTCAAGTACTCTTGAATCGATTTACCTCTAAAGAATAAGAGATTGAAAAACTAATTCATGTATAGAATCGAAAACTTAAGTTCTTTAAGTTAAATTATTATTTCATATCAAATCAAATAACATTAAAGCTGAGTTTGTAAATATTAGTTAATTTTTTAAATTTTATATATTAATATTTATTTATTTATTTATTTACATATATATCTTAATTATTCAATTATTGCATATGAATTATAAAATTTGTATTCTATAATTGTTTATATAATTTGAAACTAATAAAATTAAATAAAAAATAAAATTAATAAATTCATTACAAATCTATGAATATTTAAAAGAATATTATATATAAATTAATTTTATTTATAATATATATTTTTTACATTTGTTTCTTAAAAATAATAATTATTGGAAATAGAATTATTATTATATAGTTAACTAAAAAAAGGGAGTTATTCATGTTCAAGCAAGTTTCAATAATACTATTGTCATGGTTACAGATGTACGGGGTCGGGTGGTTTTCTGATCCTCGGCCGGTACTTGTGGATTCAAGGGTACACGAAGATACTAAACCATAATCATGAGTAAAAAGTAATACTCCATTTAAATATTATTTATAATATTACGTATACTTTAATATATATATATATATATATATCCGAGTACAACGCGAGATCATTTAATTATAATTCTTACAGTATATTTTATAATTAAATAATCTGTGTTATATAATGTAACAACATTAATTAAGGAATTTTTTTTCTTATAGCTAGACAATTTCTTTCATCAATGTAAAGAATTTACAACAAATTATAACATTTGACTTTTGATAATGTAACGTATAACTAAATCATGTAAAAAGTTAATACTTCATCCGTCCGGTTCTAAGGTAGCCATTTACTTTTTGCATGTGGATTAAAGAGTATTATTATTATTATATGTAAAGTGGGTAATTGTATTAGAGGGAAGTGATGGACCATATTGTGTACTTTTTTACTAAATAGGGGAAATGGATACCTTTGAAGCGGACGCCAAAAATAGTAAAATTAATACCTGAGATGCGGACGGGGGGAGTATATATGTACATATATTCTAATTATTTGAAATAATCTTGTCTTGTATTTTTTTTAATGTTACCTTATAACATAATTTAATTGAAAACTATTTATTACTTCCCAGGTCTCTAAAAAAATGTGCAACTATATAAGGACAATTTTGTCTCTTTGCAGTATATTTATATACTTGTTAGTATTTTATTTTTTCATTGTATTTACGTATAATTATGTGAAACAGGACGACCCATAACTATAGTATGTTTATTGTATAGATAAAGTATGCTAATTGTAGTTATAGTATGTCAATAATATATAATATTATAATACGCTAAAATCATACTTTAATGCATAATGTAACATACTTTAAAAAAATATATTTTAACAACCATTAAATATACTTTATCTAAATTATAGACATACTTTTAACACGTTTCACAAAGCGTCTCATGTAATTAATTAACGTCTCACAAGAAACTTTATCTAGTAAGCGTTTCATGTAATTAACGTCTCACAAGAGTCTTTGACTTTTACTAGAATATTTACTCAATGTTTTTATGAATATTTAATAAATTTATGTGAAAATGGCAAAAAGTAGCCACTATTACTTAAGTGGCCACAGATGTTATATACAATTTATTCTAACTACTTTTTATGGAATATACCAAAATACCCTTGAGGGGACCCATTTTTTCACATGTTTGAGGAATCAGATTCCTCACTTTTATGACCAAAAGTACGAAAAGTACACTAGGGGAATCTGATTCTTCTCTATTCCTGAAAAAGATGTCAAAGTACAACTATGTAGGCATGTGTTCCCTCATATGTTTACAAAATATATATAATAGCGGTCCAATCATGGTGCTGCATCATACACATATATTCATTTTCATTGTTCTAGTTTTTTTTAGTGTTGACCATTCGGGGAGCAACTATTTTAACTAGATTTTTAGAGGCGTGAGAATTTGGGAAGCAGTATACAAGGTATGTTGTAAACTTGTTTTAACAGCTATGAATGCATTAATTTGATCATTTTTACATGCCGCATGAGTGTATTTTAAGTATTTCAACATTTTATAATAGAAATAATAGTATGTCGAATAATGTATGTGAAGTGTAAAATATATCCACATTAAATTTTTTTTAAATTAGCAACTCGTAGGCCGAATAGAACAGGATTTGTAGGCCGAATAGAACAATTTTGAAGGTCGAATAGAAAAAACGTTGGCCGAAAAGGCCCATAAAATATATCCTACGATAAAAAAATAAGTAGGCTGAATAGAACAAGTATTGTAGGCCGAATAGAACAATCTTATGGGCCGAATACAAGAAACGCAGGCCGAATAGAAGAACTTAAATTTCCACATTTAATTTTTATTTTTAAAAAAATATGTAGGCCGAATAGAACAACCTTATAGGCCGAATAGAAGAAAAACATACAGAATTTGAAAGACATATGAAGGTAGGCTGAATAGTGAAACAGTGTAAGGCCGAATAAAATTATATGTTGACCGAATAGAGTAAATTGTTGGCCGAATAGAATACTTGCAACTAATTATGATGTCGTCATTTACATTTTCTTGAAAAACTGTGCAGATGAACTATAAACAAGCTGGGATGTGTTGGGATGGATATTGGGATGGGTTACTATACAAAGGTGGACAGGTTCACTGGTTATACTTGCGGGATGACAATCTGTACTATACTAGTTTACTATTAGAAATTCATAACATAATACAAGTTGATTTGGATAATTGGGGTTATGAAGTTCATTCTCTCGTCGAGTACAGTGGCCATATGTCTAAATATAAGATAAAGAATGATGCTCGTGTGGCAGAAGTTTTCAACTGTGTTGATGTAGGAATGGTGTAAGTGACACTCGTTCCTGTCGCTTGCAATGCATTCGTTGAACCTCCTGCACAAGGTTTAGGGCATAGTTTGGAGTTAGGGTTGGGTTATAATGACGGAAGTGATGGTTCGAGCAATGATCCATGTTCGAGGGCACAGTCTAGTGCTAGGCTTGATTTTAATTTGAATGTGGCGTACAGTCCGGCCTCAGAGATGCAGCCGTGTGGTTTTAGGGAATCTGTAGATGCTGAAGATGATGACAACTCTGGTGAGGGTGAGGATGATGTACATGCTTATAATGATGATGTTGAGCCTGGGAATAGGACTATCGAAGAAGAACATGAAAACAACGAAGATGACATACAACAGGATTGTAATCAGTCTTCTAGCAAAAGTGATGATGGTGCTGAGGAGAGAAGAATCCAATTGTATGAAGAAGTCTGTGATTACATACGTCAGAGAGGCGGCCCTAGCTTTCTTGAACTGATTAGTTGCGACTTATCCCGTCCTGAAATGCAGCCACAAGATTGTCAAAGTATTCGGCCCACCACCAGTCCCTGGTTGATTCCAGGTATCAATACTATGCTTATTTAGAGGAGAACTAAAGTAAACTTGTACTTTGAACTAATGCACCTGATACGGTTATAGGCATTCCGGTTGTAGCTGACAGAGAAGATCGGATGACTGTCCCTGACTTTGAAGGGGTACGAGTTTATGAACTCTACGTCAGCTGAGTTGTATAATAATGCCATACTCTGGGCGCGCACACTACCTATATGCACGCTGTTAGAGATTGCACGCACAACCACTAAGAGGTGGTTTTACGAACGACGAACTCAAGCTGAGCAAGAGTGTACTATTCTCTGCAAGCGTGTGCATGATGAGCTCGTGGAACTTTCTTCTGCTGCCAAAAAGCTACCGATATCGAGACTCCTGGGTAATAAGTATGCAATCAGAGACGGTGATCAACTATTCACAGTGGATTTGAACGACAATAGCTGCACCTGTGAGAAATTCCAGAAAGAACTTATTCCATGTATTCATGCGATGAAGGGAATCGAGTACGTAGTCATACCCGCTATTTTGTTATGCTGAACATCAGAGTTTGTGATTCTTATATTATACGTTCTTCAGTACTTGCAGGTTGCCAGCAGTAGCTTCATGTCGACCTTTTTCCATCGCATCAGTGTGTTAGGGATGTGGTCCGGTCCAGTGATACCTGTACCGCATTACACTCAATGGGACACACCTGACAGTGTCAAGTCACAGACTGTTAACCCCCCATTACCACACAGGTAGGCCGGCCGACCTCGAATATCTCAGATAAAGTCAGGTGTGGAGTCATCCAGGAGACGTCACAAAGAGCATGTTTGCTCATGCTGCCGACAGCCAGGTCACAATTGAGTAAATTGTACTTGAGCTTCATCATCACACAACGGTCCACCTCCTCCTCCGATGACTGCCCCGAATCCCCGTATACGTAGAGATAAAAAATGTGGCATTTGTGGTGAAACTGGGCACACTTGTCTACGTTGTCCTTCTCAATTACAGCAGTAATGTATAACTTGTAATTTTTATCAATTATAGTAGTAGTGTATAACTTGTAATTTTTATCAATTATAGCAGTAGTGTATAACTTATAATTTTTATCAATTATAGCAGTAGTGTATAACTCGTAATTTTTATCAATTATAGCAGTAGTGTATAACTTATAAAAATAAAATAAAAAAGTAATTAAGTGTCCAACAGTAATCAACAATTTTTTGTAATTAACGAAATCAAATGTCATCCCTTTTCATTAGTGTTGCCATGAGTACATCATGCTGAGGTAAAAATGATACCAGCCTGAAAGATTAGAAAAGCAATATGCATTCGGTAACACAACATGTAATCGAGAGTGCTCCAGTTAAAGTCCCTCATTAATAACCCATCAAGGGTCCTGAGACACGCTGGGCCGCAACTGGATTCGTCCTCCTGTCCGTAACAAACCTCTGCCCGAGCTGGAGTCAATGGAAAAGTGTACGGAATCCCTTGGGGGTCAATCTCGCACAGCAAGACTAGAATGACGCGTCTGAATGGTAGAGTCTCTGTCATCCGATGAACCCTCATGTCGGGCTCGTCATCCTACCTATGCCGGAAGGAGTCAAAACAGAAGAAGCTCATATCCTTTGTAATTAGTGCACATGGGTAGTAGTGCAAAGCCGTGTGGACTATGAACATAATCTGTCAAAATAAGTTACGAGGAATGCATATATAAGATGTAGAATCCATGGCCAAAATAGGAGATATAATTATTTGATCACATCATGGGTTAAGATACAATACCACATCACATTCTATCCATTGCTTGGACCCCCTCCACACGGGTAACCTCTCTGCTGCGTACGCACGAAGATCTGTCAACAAGTCATCACTTATGTTGGCAAATGACGTTCTATCATCTTTGTACCGCCTCGTGTGCTCATTCCATACAGATTGAACTCGGACCTTAGAGAAAAATCATTGTATACTATTGGTCTCAAAATTACATGGAAAATTTATACATACGTTGCTAATGTGGTTGTTATATACAGAGAATTGCATGTCCAGAATGCAGTAGTTCCCAACATCCTGATGGACGTGAACGCCTATGGCCGCTGGTCGCTCTGATAATATCCAGAGAATAGAAATTTATTACAGAATATTGTGAGTTAGTGAACATATTTACTTATTAAGTATACACATGAAGGCTCTCTTAATTACCTGGTCGTCAAACCAAGCACTGGGGTCCTCCATCTCAGTGAAAAAAGCACTGCTGACTCCATAGCCGAGTCCGACGTCGACCCTAATATCAAAAATTCTTTAACAACAAGCACAAGTATGTAAAGTAACATATGAAAACGTCTAAAATAGTAGATTAGCACGTACAGATCGTTGCTTGTCTTAAATCGCAGGTACAGTTGCCAGCGGCGCTCGCGTTTAGTTGTTGTGAATGGTGACTATAACGCTACACTTGGGTTTCTTGGCCGCTTAGCATGCATCAAACCATCTTGAGCGACACCAGGGTGAGAGCCATCGGACTCACATGATCCACCACTGTAGGAGGGGTAGATCTAACCCTTGACCTTGAGCTAGATGGCTCATACTCAGACCCCCGACTCCGCGAAATATCAGCTCGAAGGCACCTGAACTCCTGTGTAAGCGCAAGTCGAAATAAATGCTGTGTCAGATGCTCAGCCACCATCTGACATGCAAGCTGGAATAACAACTCATCCTGCTGATCCAGCCTATGGAGGACCCTATCTTTGAAATCCTGATCATATCCGTAGTGGTCCTGCTCATATTCGTGATCTTACTGACCATACCCGTAGTCGTCCTGATCATCATATCTGTGATCCTGCTGATCATATCCGTGGGTGTCACTCATCTCACTCCCATGATGAGCAACAGCTCGAGCAGGGGATGGAGGAACATGATGTGTGGGATCATACGAACTGCATTCAGCATACCTCGTCTCCCCTTAATGATGTCCACTGCGGTCAGGACTAGGAGTATAGGGAGGTCGATAAGAATGTTCATCCCAATTACCCAAGTTGAAGGATCATACGTGCGCTGGCCAGTCCACCGATCCTCAACAGCACACCAAAATAGTACTGCTGATCCCATGGATTACTAGTAGGATCATATGCCTCCGCCGCGGTCTGCTGCTCCACATATGTGAAATCAGGCCCCCGGACGACCTTTCGTCTGGGGTTAGAGAATGCCTTTGTGTACAGCCTCATGATCAACCCCTGTGAAGGATCATCATATATTCCAATCCAATAAACCTTTCTGTGCTCCTGGGGGAGCACCCACGAAAAATCCACCACTACAAGATCCTGATTAAAAAAACCAATACATTTAGATACAATATCACTGATTTTTCTGTACCGACATGGATTAATGATTCATAAAAATTTAGACTTCATACCCAAGAAAACAGATTCCTGTCAACCTTCTTCACCTTATAAAAAACCCATCGCAAGCAAAGTGGCCTATTTTCCTCCCTATCGGTAGGGACATGGCCATACGGTGCAGCAAGGGCAGGTAGACGCTCGTACACCCAAACCTGTCACACGTAAACTACATATGTTAGATTATTACTGTTATTGAAACTACTAATACACTATAACTTTAAGTGATCTACTACAACACGTACCAGGAGCGTAAATATGCGCCCGTAAAAGTGGTATCTGTACTTATTGGGGTTTGCTCCTTTAGGAAGTTCGGTCAAAATATGGTCCATAAAGTGCAGTAGAGTCATATAACTGACCTGACCCCAAGAGAATAAATCTCATCTACGCTCGTCCTCTACTAGGACCCAAACCCAGTTGCCTACACTCACCTTGGTAACATCCAATCCAAGGAGAAAATAGTACAACAACAGCACCTTAGCAATTTTAACCGCGTTCTCGGGGCTAACACCACTAAATTTTGTACCCTCAAAGTCACGGGCAATCTCACTTACTAATGGTCTTTAGCCCTGACCATAATACATATCGTACACCCCACCAGGCAGGATATGATACAAAAAATTCGCATCAAACCTCACCCTGTCCCGAAAGCAGAGCCCATTATCCGCATGAACTCTACCCTACTAAAGCTAAGGCACTCGTTCCCAACTTGAAAATATCTAGCAGTTATATCATCCCCGCCACGTATGATCTCCCGTGTCATGAGACCATGGAGATTAGCATGCGCGATCCAATCGTCGTGAAGACCCCAGTAATGACCAAAATAAGATCGCCTGAACATCTCCTCCGCATTATCCCCAATCGTTGTTAACTGCTTACAGATAAGTGTCATAACAACCCCCCTGCATGGTTGGACGATTCCATTCACCCTGCACAAATTTAACTTTTTGTTAAATAATATGTAACACACATAAAAAAGATGTACTCTGCATCAATTCAACCAGCTTACTTAATAAGACAATAATTGATAATTATATCAAATAACAATAAGTTCACTGCAGCAACTGAACAAATATTGACACACTCAATCATTTGTTCTATTCAGCCTACTTTTCCTTCTATTCGGTCTACAAACTGTTATATTCGGCCTACGAATATTGTTCTATTCAGCCAAGGTCAGTGCATGACATTATTCAAACGACACTTTGTTCTATTTGGCCTACACTTCTTCTATTCGGCCTACAAATCTGTTCTATTCGGTCTACAAAAAATCTCTATTCGGCCAACCAACATTTCCAAATATAACAAAAATTCAAGTCCTACAATTTGTTCTATTCGGCCTACACTTGTTCTATTCGGCCTACATCTTTGTTATATTTGGTTTAAGATTTGTTCTATTCGGCCAACCAACATTTCCAAAAAATTCAAAAAAAAAGCTCATACACTTTGTTCTATTCGGCCTACACTTGTTCTATTCGACATACAAATTTGTTCTATTCGGCCTACTAAAAAAGTTCTATTCGGCCAACCAACATTTTCAAAAATTCAAAAAAATAACACTCCTAGAATTTGTTCTATTCGGCCTACACATTCGTTCTACTCGGTCTTCAAAAAAACCCTATTAGGTGTCAACAAAAATTTCCAAAAAATTCAAAAAAAAAAAAACAACACCACACAAAAAATTCTAAACATGATGTATACACAGTTAAGTCACATTCATCACATTACAAAATGAATTCACATTTTACACATATGAACAAAACCACACAAAATGTACTTCGTGTCATCGAAAACGAGTACCACAAACTCAATGTAGGACACATTATAAACAAATAACTCACACTTTAAAAATGCAAATAAAACTGCTTTCATACATACCCGAAAATTTTCCATTTCGAAAATTCACCAAATTCACCTCGTCGGAAACGCCTATTCCGGCAGATGGAAAGGAGATACTGAGAAAGGGGTACTACAAATGGGTGCTGCTGCTCTTTGTGCTTTGGGACGAAAGGGAGAGAGGAAGAGAGAGGATGTTGAATGAAAAGGAGAGAGGAAGAGAGAGGATGTTGGACGAAAAGGAGAGAGGAAGAGAGAGGATGTTGGACGAAAGATGAGAGAGAAGAAAGATAGAGTATTTGGAATGAAAATGACGTTAATGATATGATATATACCCCACCAACCAACATCCAAAATTTTAATTTGAAAATTTTAAAACTTTAAATGTGGTCCACCAACCCACTAAGTACAATTTTAAATGTGATCCACCCACCCCATTTACTGCAGTCAAAACTGACATGATATGACTTCTTTATTTTCGTACTTTAGCCGACAGTTATTGAGGGTAATTTGGGGAGTCCACTAAGTAATGGCTAGTAAAATTGTTTTTAACGGATGTGACTACTTAAAATTGTACTTCCATAAAATATTGTGAAGTACGTATACTAGATTTTTTACAAGCAAAATATCTCGTGCACCCTGAGTGCACGCATTCTATTCAAAGTTAGTATATTAAAATTAATACCATTTGTTAGTAAATTAAAACTAATGCAATTATGATGAAAATACAAAAAAAAATTAATAAAGTTCGAAAAAACTAAAGCAATTATGAGGAAAAAAAATTAACAAAGTTGAAATAATGTTACAATTGTAAAATATAATACATCAATTAAAAGTCACAAATACATTATTAAATTAAAAATATTTCAATTTATTATGAAAAAAATAAAAATTGGATGCATAGATATTTCTAAGGTGTGTTTGGTTAATGGGTTTAGAGGTGGGTATTAGAATTGAAATGAAAAAGAGAAATTTGGTTAAAGAGTTTTATATTGCTACAGTATTTTATATTTCCATAAACTAAGGAATGAGTCATTCCTCACCAAAACCAGTACTATCGATCACTTTCATTCCAATTTCTGGAAGAGGTCAATCACGTTTTATCAATATTTTAATGATAGAAATTTTCTAAAAATTACTAAATTATTAAATATTATTATTTCTTTTAAAAATAGTAAAATTATATAAAAAGAAAAAATTATGGTAAAAATTAGAATTAATTTCAAAATAAACTTTAATTATACCAAACAAAATCAAAATCAATAACTATGATAGTAATTTCCTATCAATCAAACGACACAATTACAAATAATAAACCCATTATCATTCCACACTACTATTTGTGCTGTTATCAAAATCGAGCAGCTCGCCAACTCGACTTGGCTCCGCTCGACAAAGTTCGAGCCCGTTTAATACTCGTTAAGTTATCGAGCTGAACTCGGTTTGGCTCGTAAAGCTCGCGAGTACTCGATTATTTTAATAAATAATATTATATACTCTCTCCGTTCCCTTGAAAGGTATCCATTGACTTTTTGCACGTGGATTAAGGAGTATAATTTAATGTATAGTAAGGTGAGAGAAATAATATTTTAATGTGTAGTGGGTAATTGTATTAGTGTTGAGTGTGAGGTTGTAGTGGTTGTAGGTCACATCAATCGAAAAAGGAAAATGAATACTTTGTAATGGGACGAGCCAAAATGAAAAAATGGATACGTATCAAGGGAACAGATGGAGTATATATTTATAAATAATATTATATATATATATATATATATATATATATATATATATATAAACTAACCCTACTGATCTCATTCTTCCAAAAATCTGCCCCAAGTCCGCCTCCTCCACCCAATATCTGCTTCATTATCCCAGCCCCAATTCCAAATCTACCTCTTCCACTATTTCAAAAATCTCCTTCTTCTTCACTTCATTATTCCAGTGGCGGCATAGGAGTTCACCACAGTGCTTTCTTCAAATATCCCTAATCTTTCATGCCCAATATCGTGGCTTCCAAAGATTACGACGACGCCGTGTATTACTTCAACATTTGCCGACCTGCGCAAGTCTCCCAGATCTGAATCAGCGATCGGTTTGACTACCATTTTTCGTCTGAAGATCTTTGGACTAGAGATAGAAGGGCGTCATCCTCACCTGGATCGAGTTCGACTCCCCATTTCCATTTTCGTACTCTAATTTCAGTCGTTTGTGAAGGAGTTTCTCCTCATCTAATTTTTTTTTTCTCTCTATTTCTACTATTATTTGGGAATTCGGTTTTCACTTTTGAATATTCCAAAAAAATTGGGATTTACAATTTCTTCTTTTATTTTTTCCTGCTATACTCTCGAAATCAACATTATTTTATATATTGAGATATATTTGTGGTTTGTTTTTAATACTAATAATTGATTGATATGGGATGCACTGTGAATGAATTAATTTTCATTTTGTAAGAAGATAAATTTTGTATGATGTGAATAATGATAAATTATTGAAATGTTGAGCTCGAGTTCGAGCTCTAACGAGCTTAGCTCCTTTCGCTTAACGAGTCGAGCTCAAATGCAAGAATTTCGAGGCGAGCCGAGCTCAATTATTAGCTCGTTATGTAATTCGAGCAGAACTCGTTTACAACTCGAGCCGAGTTCGAGCACTCACTATTCGGGCTCGCTCGGCTCGTATAACAGCTCTAACTACTATTACTATTAATCTCATTCCAATTCCATCTAATATACCAAACACACTCTAAATCGATGTTGAGTGGATATAAACTCTTTCATCTTTTATTTAAGATGGATGATTTAAAAGTCTTAACATTACCACAAGAAAGGCATAAAATACAACTAATAAATAAAAAATACTAAGAAAAAAAAATCATGTTCTTTTGGTCCCATCTGGAAATGGATCAAGAGCATCTTCTTTGCCATTTATAAAGAACTCAACAGCAGCTTGCATTCTTGGAAGCTTATCAGGATGATAATTTATATGGACAACCACTGGCTTCTTCTTTCTCAAATTCGCATCTTTTCTAACAGTCTTAAAAAGGACATTGCTATTCATAAACAAGTATATATCCATGCACCTCTTAGCTGCAGTGAGACCAACATAGCCAGGATGTGATGAAAAGAAGAGCTCTTCATTGTACACCGCTTGATCCCAAGCCCCTGGCCTTCGCGCCAGGCTCTCGGCCACGTGATCGAGTAGCTCGATCGCAGGCAACGTAGCTCTTACATAGAAAAAACCCGAGTTGAACGCCCATATTCGCGTGGTGTAGACGTACCTCGACCATTCCATCGTAGGATCGTCGTACACGTGGTTGTATCCGTGAGCTGAAAACACGTCGTGTCCGTCCGACATTGACTCGACGTCGGAGTCCCTCCACAAATAATCGAAAGGGTTTTGCACGAATAAAACATCGGTGTCCGAGAGAAGAACGTTGTACCCTAGCTGAAGAAACTCCCTTAGGATTCTGAACTTCAATGCCGAAACAACCGAACCCACGTTCGATTTTCCGGCGTTGTCGATGCCTTCGTCCGGGTCCCGTTTGTAGAAAGGGACGTCGTTCGATTTGCAAAAGTCGACGGTGTCCTCGTCCAACGCCACGACTAGGTAGTTGGTGAAGCCGACTTTCTTGATGGTGGTGAATCAGATTTGGAGCATGGGTTTGACGTTGGAGTTTGCTAGGGCAACTAGAATCTCATTGTTAATAGCAATGTTGGATAAGAGGTTAGAAAGTCTAGGGTTTATAGTTTCATCAGGAGCCACTGTAGGGTTAACCTTAGCCTTGACTGTGCCAAATGGACCAGCCTTTTGTGTACGGTTCTGTTCTTGCAATAGTTCAGTGAGCTCCTTAACTTGATTTGTCAGCTGATTAATGATTTCTTTGGATTCACACGTCAATGTGTTAGCCTGTAAACCAATTTACAAAGAATCAGGGAGTATTTGGTTAATATTGAATTAATAATTTCTATGAGCATTAAAAAATTATTAAAAGTATAGGAGTTTGCATACTTAATTATACTTAATTGGGCTTAAATTTTAATTTCAAGCACGTTAGTTGAAAATAAGGGCGGATGAATTAGAACTTAAGTAGAAGTAGAAGGTGGGTTACAATAACTCATTAAACTAGTTTAAACTAGTGCAGAGCTGGAGGGTAAACGGGTTACTATCTGTACCCCAAAACCCCCCTACCCAATACAGTAAAATGAGAACTTTTTGGTAGGACGGATGATGTACTATGTATTCCAAAATTATTAAATTACGCAAATTTATACTCTATTAATTAATATTTTTATAGATTCATACTAATGTCTTCAATTGCTTTTTACAAATGAAAATTTGATGGTGTAATTATAAGTTTAGAGTATAAATTTATTTATTGTACGATTTTGAGTATCAAATACTCCCTCCGTCCCTTTAATTATTTCATACTTTTCTTTTGATACATCTCAACACTTATATACATTTTTTAAATGGTAGAAATACATCTCAATAATACCCACTTTTTACACACATGTCAAGTCTCAACAACTTTATACATATTTTTCATTAAATTACACATATCATCAAGTATCAACACACATTCTAGTAACTTTAAACATCTTTAAAATTAAAAATTAATTTTTTTTAATCTCCGCACACAAAAAATACGTTTTACTTATCGGGACAGAGGGAGTAATATATATTTTTATAATTTCTCATCTTTTCTTCAATTTATCACATGTTATCTCATATTTTCACATCGTTCTCATCTAACATATTTAATCTAATTTTTATTAATATCCCAATTTCTAACATATGTAATCAAAGGAATTCAGAATTGTTCAGATGTAAACTTTATACAAAAAATAATTGTATAATTTTGAACTATTTTTTAATCTATTGTTTTTTTATGTGAGATAAGTCGATTTATTGTTAAAGTATGATTGTTATATTGATAAAATATGCTTATTAGTTTCACTTCAAAATTAAATGAGTTTTGAACCTGAGACGTTTGGGAATTTCACCCTTAAGCACCCCAAGTCATCCCCGCTAGGTCAACCCCTGGGGGTTAAATGAGACATAAATATTAATCTATGTGTCCATTTAAATTGGAATATAATAAATACTCAATACGGAGAAATTTTTAAATTTTAAAAAATGGAGTTCGTGCTATGCACGGGTAATGGATAGGGTAGGGTAACTTACAACCAATTATAAGGTGTTCAGCTACAGGAATAATCGTTGGGTTTAAGAATGAGTTACATGTCAGCAAAAAATAATTAATAGATAGCATTGAAATTTTCTTATTAAATATATATAATTACATAATGAAATCTAGAAAATAATGAGAACTTGCCATTTTATTTTTTTATTTATAATACTTACATATGATGATTACCCGTAAAATAATATATATATATATATATATATATATATAAAATGTCTAAATAAAAAAATCGACCATTTCACAAATAATATTTATTATATACTTTAAATTTTTTAAATTTTATTCGTGCCATTCACGAGTAAGTATTTCTAGTTAATATCAATCATAGACTCCTAGTTAACCTATCCTCACTTTGGTGATCAAATTTAAGCCCAGCATTATAATATTATATATAATACTACGGGTCGATATTAACTTGTTGCAATAGTATTTTTGCCTGCTAACTTTTTTAGTGGTTAATATGGTGTTTATCGAAATCGAATATATATATATATATATATATATATATATATATATATATTATCAAGATCAGGTAATAAGATTTTATATAAATATAATTAGTGGGACCGTCGGACGTAAGAAACTAAACTTGGTGTTCGAAAATAAATAAATAAATTAATTAATTAAAAATTAAAATAAATAATAATAATATTATTATTATTAATAAGGAGAAAATATGTATTTTATTGAGGAGCAGGTACGATTAGCTTTTCTAAAATTCCATTTTTTAATTGGGACAAGTTATAAGTGTTATCGATTCATGGATTCTAATTATTCATGAAATATCTATTGATTCAATTAAATATATTTTAAATTAAATTAATAAAAAAAATGTCTTGTTTAGTTATTAATTTAATTAGAATTGTTCTTTGTTGTTAAATACTACTTCACTATTTTAATACACATTCCCCCTCCAACCTGTCTTAATAGTTATATTTGTTTTTTGCACGAGTATTAAAAAATATAAAATTTTAATATTTATTGAGGTGAGAGAAATAATATTTCAATGTATAGTGGACATTTATGTTAGTGTTATAAGTGAATATGTGAGTCTCATTTATCAAAAAGGGAAATATAAGTATAACTATTAGAATGTAACATCCAAACTGAAAATATGCAACCATTAGCGTGGGACGGAGACAGTGCTCCCTTCGTCCCACCACATAAAGGGCCTTTTGTCATTTTCGTTTGTCCCACTATAAGAGGTGCATTTTCCCTTTTAGTAAATGACCGGACCCACACAAAACAATTAATATATCTCCATGGGACCCACACACCACATTAATACATCTACATACTGTACATTAAAATATTATTTCTCTTCTTCATCTATTATATCCTTTAATCTACGTGTAAAAAAGAAAATCTCTGGACGGAGGGAGTAATATTTATTTTACAAGATTTTAAAATAATTTATTTTAGTTAAAGACTTGTGTGAAACCGTCTCATGTAAGTGCTTACGTGATACAGATAAAAAGTTCATAAAATATTATCACTTTCGATATAAAATATTATTACTTTCGATATAAAATATTATAACTTTTATTTATAATATAAATTGTTCATGAAATAATTTACTTCACCATTATTATTTTTTATCGATTGAGTATCACTTTTTATTAATAATGTTATCACTTCTTACCCGTCTCACGTGAATCTTTACCTGAGACAGTCCCACGTGACACTTAGTTCGTTATTTTATTATCGTTAGAAATAATAGAATAGCCGTTCAAGCTCAAATTTAATACATATTCCAGTTCCACGTTCTAGCTAGCTCAAATTTCTTGCTTCCTTTTCTGTTTTATTATTATTATTATTATTAGGCAAAGACTTGTGTGAGACCATCGCACGTAAGGGCTTATATGAGACGGTCAGAAAGTGATAATTTTTATACAGAAAAGTGATAATAAATTAATGAAAAGTGATTATGCTATTTCATGAACAATTTATAGTATAAATAAAAAGTTATAATATTTTATAGCGAAAGTGATAACATTTTATAGCGAAAATGATAACTATTTTAAAAAGTAAAAAATGGTCTCACGTGAGACGGTCTCACGCAAGACCTACCCTTATTATTATTATTATTATTTTTATTTCTATCGTCCCTATCCTTTATTAATTTGGGATTATTACGGATAAGTACACTTTTGTATAGCCTAATTATTAATAAATACATTGATTTAATATATATAAGCCCTAATTTATTTTTCAGTATTACCCCTAACACAACGTTTAATATTCAACATGTATATTTAACAAATAGATTTGTTGAACACTAATGTGCATTAAATTAAATTAAACTAAGAAACAACTATTGTGCACTAATTGTACAGCAACAACTACTGACTCTTTCTTAAACCTCCAGCAAGTAACTGCGTGCACATTATGCTTGTTTTCTTCAATTTGAAAGAAATATAGTGGGTTAGAGATTTAGAAAATATTTTAGGAACAACCTTTTCTTTAATTTAATCGCGTAATTTCATCTCGCAAGAATGCACACTGATATACATTACAGTGTACTCTTCAATCGCTCTTTAAGGAGAGATTTTGGGAACTACACTATCTTATATTTTTCACACTGTACGCTAATATACAATAAAGTGAAAGTTTAATGGGTTTCTTTATTTCGGGAATCTTAATGATGTATCTTTCCTCTGATCAGATTGCACATTGATGTACATCAGTATGTACTCTTCAAACGTGATTTAGTATCTTTTATTTCTCTCTCCAAATTGCACGTTGATGTAGAGTAAAGTGAAATTTTAATGAGTTTCTTATTTTGGGGGAATTTAATGAGGTGTTTTTTCCTCTGGCAAGATTGCACACGTACACTAGTATTGTACTCATCACTCGAGATTTTAGGAGAGAATTCAGGCACAAATCGTTTTACTATTTCTCTCCCCGGTCACGTTCTTCTAACTCTCTCCAGATGCACGCCAATGTACAGATTTATCTTCGTTCTTCTAATTCTCACTGCGTTCTTCTTTTGGTGACAAGTTTCCTATTTAGTGTTAAATGTACAGTAAAGACTGTACAGTACATTCCTTTTGTTGATTAATTAATCAAAATTACGATTGATTAAGTACATTGTGCACAATTAAGATTTTATTCATTGTCTCTCACTCCAAAAATTATTTATCTCACATAAATGTACAATTATGTATATTCATATAAAGAGTTTATTAATTGTTTCTCTCTCCGAAAATTATTTATCTCACATGACTTCACAGTGATGTATATTCATATCAATACTTAATCGTGTTTTCTTAATTCTATTCAAACAATGCATATTGATGTTCAGTAAGTATGAGTATCATGTGTAAAACAAAATAAAATTTTATATTTATAAGTAATTTTTTAAAGCTATGAATTAGTAATATCTAAATACGTTTTGTACCTAATATTTATTTACTCTTTTAATTTTACTTACATTTTTTTAATGAAATTTTATTTTTTAACTATTCAAATACTGTCCATTATTATTTTTAAACTATATACTTTATGATAAATAACATTTGTGTGACGTTATTTTATGATTAGACTTTTTATTTTATCATAATTAATTATTACTTTTTAATAAAAATAATATCATCTTTTATTAAGAATTTTATTATTTTTTATTTATTTTTACAACAAATTATTCATAAAATGATTAATTGTTATTACTCTATACCAATCAAGTTACAGTTTATCTTGGTCGGATATCACTTTATATTAAAAATGGACAAAATTTCTTGTGAGACGTTAGTAATGCGAGATGGTTTGCAAGACTTGTTAAAGTAGGCTTATTTTATACATAAAGTATGCTTAATAATTGTTAAAGTATATTTTCTAAAGTATGATGGATGATGAATTAAAGTATGATTTTAAGATGTTATAATATGATTTATTATTGACATATTTTAATTACAAATAAACATATTTTACCTACATAATATGTATACTTTAATAATGGATCTATCAGTCTCACAAAAACCCGTTTCACATCAACTTTAATTTATCTTATGATTTGTTCATAAAATAATTTAATTAAAAGGTTTTCTTTATCATTTCTCACTTTTTAATAAAAATGTTATCACTTTTTATTATTCTAATGAATTGTTCATAAATAATTCAATTAGACGGATATTATTTTTCTTTGATTATGAATTACTTTTTATTAGAATCATTACTCATTTTTTATTCCTTCTATAAATTGTTTGATAAATAATACTTTCGTAATTAGTTATAAATTTTTATTAAAGATGTTATCATTTTTCATTATTATTTATAAATTGTTCATGAAATAGTTCACAATGCAGTAATCACTTTTCATAAATTGGGATCATTTAATTTTATTATAATATTATCACTTCTTAATCTTTTCAAAGAGATCATTATGTCATGAAATGGTTTTACATAAGTTTTTGTCATTATGAATTATTATTCATGACATAATTCAATTGAAAAATTATCAATTTTATAAAAAAATAAATTTAAAAAATGTTACTACTTTTTTAAAATATTATCACATTTTATCATCAATTCAAATTAAAAATTCTACAATATTACACAATTTATTATCCATTCAAATTAAATTTAAAGGCAAAAAGATAAATGTACAACTAATTTTTTTTCTAATTATGTCCATTAAAATAGGGTTCGTTATTATTAATTACATTTTATGTACTTTTATTACAATTAGAATTGTAGGTTCAATCTCCACAATACCAGTGAATTGAATTCAATTAATCTGAATACATACATATCCAAGTAACAATACATTTGTGACCAATTCATTGGTATTTAGATGTATTAATTTTTTTAATACATTCAATTTTTCGATTAATTATAAGAGCATTTGCTTTAAATTGAATACAAATCTATTTATGGTAATTAGCAAATAAACCGACTTTCTATAACCAAAAATTATTACCAACAACTCAAAAAACTTCTTTCTTTTTTAACCAAAAACCCCCCTAAAAAGATCATTATATCCCTCCCCCAAAATTAAAAAAAATTTCTAAGTCTAAACCCACTCACCCACACACCCCACTGCCGCCGACAACCACCGCCGCCGGCTGCCATTTATGTGGGTGACCCACACCCACCGCCTGCCGCCGCCAGCCATGTGGGTGATCCCCACTCTGACCCACACCATGACACACACCATAACCCACACCAACCGTCGGCTGTATGGGTGACCCACACCCACCGCTGGCCGTGTGGGTGACCCACACCCACTCTCGGCCGTTAATGGCCGTGTGGCTGACTCACATCGTGACCCACACCGGAACCGATGTCGATGTATCCATGTGGGTGACCTAAACAAGGGACACATTTGATATTAATTTTGAATAATAATGGTAAAGAAGTCCAAAAAAGTAAAATTGTGTAAAAAAGAAGCAAAAATAAGTTTTGGTGAAGATATTGCATAATGAATTTTGTGTATTATTTTAATTTTCCCAATATATTTTATAGACACTTCATCTATTAGTACTAGGCTTCGTTTGGTAGGTAACACAAGATAAAAGGGGTTATATTAGGTTAGTAATATTTATATGTAGATAAGGAAGTAATATGGATAAGTTAATACTATTTGATAGGATTAATAAAATTGAAAATTATGATAAGTGATTTGGATCATTAGAATATGTGGTGAAATTCCTTATTTATACTTTACTCAGTTTATAATTCTTAAACTTTCCATTTTAAATAACACAGATTCTTCTATTCAAAATTTAGAAAACTCCCAAGAACAGATATAGGAACAAGAGAGGAGGAAATCAGTGGAAGCAAGAGTGTACAAGTTACACCCGAACCTTCAAATTGAATTAGGGCTTTAGTTAAAATTTAAAGGGAGTATGCAAATTCAATTAAAATTTTAGAAATAAACGATAAAATATTTGTGAAATAGAATTACCTACGAAAATTAGAGTTTTGTCACAAATTTTAAATGTACATAGGTTCTTCTCATCTATGGCCATTTAAAATAAATTAACCATAAGCAATGCGACTAGCATCATTCTCATTATTAGAGATACAGTGAGGAAGAGAAAGTATAGAAAGTAGAAAGAGAGAGAGAGAAAGAATGAAAAAAAGTGGGAGAGAGAAAATTTTGATATTGAAATTATTGAGAAAGAAGAGGAGCCTATGAGTGGATACTTTTTTTAAGTAACTTCAAGGACATTAAGGTAATTTCATTTTGTAATATGGACAACTGTTAAAATCAATATAATTATGTATAAAAACTATTAGTTACAATGTATAATCTATTATTACTTCTAGATACATGGACTTAAAATTATTATTATGAGATATAAATTTTTATTGTGCAATTTCAATATTACCCTTTAAATCTATTATATGCACAATATGGTTATGAATAATTAAATTGTTGTACAACTGATAAAGGTTAAATTTTCAAATTTAATTAAAACCCAATCTTCGACAAATAGTACTGCACAATTAACAAATAATTTTGCACAATTAATAAATAATTTTGCACATTAATTTATTCACATATTTTTTCGGTGAGCAATGACTTGAACAGTGACTAGAATAATTATGAATGATTAGTGAATAATTTTGCACAAATAGAGAATAATTCTGCACAACTATTTAATAATTTTGCACAATATAATTTAACACATTTTAATTAAAATAAAAAACATATTCCAAGTCCATGCGTATTATGGAGTCTGACGAAGTTGGATTCAAATTCGACCGTCGTGTGTCATTGTTGTTCTCTTAGTTAACTTTTTATTCAAAGTAATCACGACTAATATCAATAAATGGAGAAACAATATGAATCAATCGTCAAAGTTGGAGAGAGAGAGAGCGGGAGAGGGGAGAGGGGAGAGGATTGAGGTCGTTTATGTGGTGCCGTAGAAGTTGGAGAGAGAGACGGGGTGGGGGTGGGGGTGGGGGTGGGGAGGATTGTGGTCGTTGATGTGGTGTCGTGAATCATGATCTGTCAAAGTTGGAGTGGAGATTATGTATTGTATGTGTGATTAGGTGTGTGATTAGGTGATACAGGTGGTGGGATAAGATCACGTAGATAAAATTTTAATTTTAAAAAATTTAATTAATATTAAGATTATATTAGATATGTTACTCCAACTTTTTATATCTAAAAATAATAAATTTCAATTATGTATCTTACGTTTAATATGTTGTACTAGAAAGTAATTAATCCATATAATTAATATTACAATCAAGGCAAGAGACCTTTTGTGAAGAGCTATAGTAAATAGGAGCGGGCTTCACTTTTATTATCGGGCCCTTCTTTTTGCTATTATGTACTATCAAACATCACATATATGCTAATACCCTGTATTATGTGTTACCAAATGAAGCATAACTCTGAATACATATGAGTTGGTGGGGTAAATAACTATTAGGATTATATGCTTTTTTTTTTGCCTAAATCAGTTATGTGTTCAACTAGTTTTAAATGAAGGGTAATTGAGATTTTGTTACATATTTTTGTACCTGATAGAAATATAATATATACTACTCCCTCCGTCCCAAAGAAGTTGGTATAATTTTTTTTGGGCACAGAGATTAAGGAGTATAATAATTTAATGTAAAGTGGAGTAAAGTGAAGTGAAGTGAGAGAAATAATATTTAATGTGTAGTGGGTAGTTGTATTAGAGGTGATATGTGGGGCCCATGAGAATAGATTAATTGATTTTATGTGGGTCACATGTATTAAAAAGGAAATGTGTCAACTTTAATGGGACAAACCAAAAAAGAAAGTGTGTCAACTTCTATGGGATGGAGGTAGACATGCACCCCGGTTCAGAATCGCCGGTTCCAGTTCCGAACCGGCGGTTTCGGTTCCAAGATAGGGGGAACTGGAATCGAACCGGGGTACGAAGGTTTTGATTCCGGAACCGACGGTTCCGATTCCGGTTCGGAACTGCCGGTTCCGGTTTTAATTTTTTTTTTTGGATTTTAAGCGTAAAAAATAAAAAAATTAAAAAACCGGCGGTTCGAACCGGAACCGCCGGTTTTTTTCCCAAATATGAGAAATCGGAACCGAACCTTCCTTAGTCGGTTCCGGTTTTTTTTTGCCGGTTCCGGAACCGGCGGTTCCAGTTCCGGTTAAAATCGGCGGTTCCCCGGTTTGAACTGCCGGTTCCGGTTCATTTGTGCATGTTTAGACGGAGGGAGTATGTATTACTACTAATATTAGTTTATATTTTGGGAAAATGCACTTTTGATCCCGTTGGAAGAGTTTCATTTCACTTTTGGTCATGTTCATACACTTTTGGTCCCATTAAAGAATTTTTGGTAGACTGTTTATTATATGAACACATTCTAGATTATTTGTAGGGATGTCAATGGGTTGGGGCGGGCCGGGTATTTGAGTACTCGGACCCGAACCCATTTTTTTATCGTGGATCCGGACCGCCCCGTGACCCATTCGCGACGGGGCGGGTCCTCCCCGTTTTTTGCCCATTTTAATTTTTTTATTTTATTTTAAATATTTATATCTATGATAAATAATGTGTAATATATATTATTTCATTTAATTAGTAATTATATAAATAGAAATATCATGTATTTTCTATTTAATCAATTAAGCAAATACATCTTTTAAATAATGAATATAACAAAAAATATAAATAAAATATTCATGTTATACACATAATATGTTATACTCCCTCCGTCCGCTTCTAAGGTGTCAATTTTACTATTTTTTATGTCCGGTTCAAAGGTATCAATTTTTCTTATTTAGTAAAAAAGTACACAGTATGGTACACCACTTCCCTCTAATATAACTACCCACTTTACATATAGTAATAATACTCCTTAATTCACGTGCAAAAAACAAACAGACACCTTAGATTCGGACTGAGGGAGTATAATATAAATATTAAATGGGTCTAAATGGGCCAAAATGGGGCATTACTACTACCCAGACCCGCCCCATTCTTAATACGGTCAGGTCAGGTCCGCCCCAAATTCACGAGCCTGGGTGGGTCAAGCAGGTCGGGCCATTTTTGACATCCCTAATTATTTGGTGTTGTATGGTACTGTGTGGGGTTGACAGTATGAACTGCATTTCTTTTGCAACTTGGTGGAGAAAATACATATTTCTTCTACTTTATTTTATATTTAATAATTTATTGACTTCATATCCACTACAACCAAATTCATTCTCTGTTCCCACTTACAAATTATTTAATTTTATTTGAAGCAGTGTTGTTGAGTTAATGAATATTCGGTAAAGCATTAATAGGGTGATTGGTATGTTGAAATGAGTTAAGAATGAAATCAGAATTCTCAACTTAATTCTCGTTCTTATATTTGGTAAGATTTTAATAATGGGAATATTCATTCCATAAGAAATGTGTATTCCACAAATTTGGGAATCATCATTCCCCTCACCCCATGGCTTTACATATTCCATGCTTCAAGGAATCAAACTTTTATTTTTATTTTTTTATTTTTTACTCTATATAACATAAGATATATTAATAATTATAAATAATTTATTTCTATCTATATCACATCTCTTTTTGTATAATTATGAAAATAAAAAATTAATTAATATTTTTCATTTAATATATAATTTTCTTATTAAAAAAATATAATATTTAATTATTCACTAAAAATATTAAATTATTTAAAAATTTAAAATAAAAAATTCTTATAATTTAATACACATTATAATAAAAATAATATAAGAAAAAAATTAGTAAAAGAAAAAAAAATTTAATTAAAAAATTAGTATAATTAATCAAATCTTTATTTTAAATAAAATTTATTAAATTATATACAAAATATTATAAAATAATATTATTTTTAAATTCAATACACATATATAATATTAAATATAAAATTTTATTTTATTTATTGAAATATTTTTTAAATTACATACAGATTTTTATTTAAATTTTAAATATTATAATTTTTTATTTTTAATTTTATAATTTTTTATTAGAATAATTATTAAACTATATTAAATTTATTAAGATTTAAATTAATTTAAATTTTAAATAAAATGAAATTCGAATAAGTTAATGAATATTTTCTATTACCTCGTCTATTCCTAATCAATATCAATCATAAGAATTTTTTTTTGTCATTCCTTTCCTATCTCTATTTCATTCCTGAAATCATTTCATTCCAACGTAATTCCATTCCGGCATACCAATCATGCCGTAAGTCTTTTTGAAATTTTAATTTTTAAAGTAATAAACAATAATAATCATATTTAACATCCTTCCACCCAACACTTTAAAAAATTTAAAGGTGATTCTTGTACTAAATGTTCTGTTCTTCATTTTATTTGCAGATGAAAATGAAATTCGGCTTTGGCATACGTTTTATGTACATCATCAAGGCACTTTTAGTCATGAGGGGACAAATTTGTTATGAAGAGGGTAAAATAAGCATCTTTGACAATGTTAATGTGCATGGATTGTCACATGAGACATGAGATTTTCTTGATGGCTTAGCTAAGCAGTTAAGATATGTGGGAGAGAAAAAGTACTACAGGATAGATATATGGGGTAAACTAAGGCAAATACTTCATGAAGTTTATCTTTATCTAAGCTTTGATGTTGTCAAAAGGGAGACACACTTGTATATAGAAGCTGATGAAGATGGAGAACATGCTGCTCAGGAAAGGGAAAGATGGATGAAAAGGGGAAAGGAAAGGCTGTTGAAAAGAGAAAGGAGAATGAAAAAGGAAAGAGAAAGGCCATTGAAAATGGGAAGATAATTGTTTCTAGCTATAAGGCAAAAAGTAAGACTACTGAAAAGGGAAAGGAGAATCTTGCTAGCTTTAAGGGAAAGAGAAAGAAAAGTTAGAAGCAATCTGAGGATGAAGCGAAGGGAAAGGAGAGTGTTCTTAGTGGAGACGATAGTGACAATATTGAAGAGATTATGGACTTCATTGATAATTTTGTTGATCTTGATACTGTTGGAAATTATGAAACTTGTGTGGATTATGAGAACTTTGGTGTTGAGAGTCATTAATCTGATGTTGATTACACTACAGATGATATTGAAGATAATGAGTTTGATGCATTGTTGTTTGAGAATAATATAGACAAGGATTGTGAGTAGGGGTGGCTTTGACATAGACAATGAGCTTAAAAAATCTTATACTTCTTCTGAGTCATCTGTAGATGACAGTAATGACAAGGACTTTGATAGTCATTCAGGTACTAGTGATGAGAATGCTTATGTGTTTAAAAGTTCTAATGTGCTTAATCCTCATTCTGAATTACACCAAAAATTCAGCAGTAAGATATTGTTCAAGGATGCTGTCAAGTCTAGGCATTATGGAGAAAAGGAATGTTTGGATTAAAAAAGAAAGAATTTATGCAAGATGTGAAGATTGTGATTGGTTTATTAATGCTCGTAAAGTGAAAAATAAAGAGACATTTCAGATTACGAGCATCAATAAAGTTCATACATGTGACCCTGACTACCATGTGAGAGGAGTGTCATCTACTTGGCTCGCTAAGAGATTTGTTGAAGACTTTAGAGGAGAGCCAAAGACATTAGTTGAGGGATTTCAAAACTTTGTGGTGAAAGATAAAAAGTTCCATATGTCACCGGCACAAGCTTATTATAGAGCATGTTAAATGACCACCTCATCTAAAAGTTTAATCTGATAGAGAGGAGATCCGTTTAACGTTTAATATTTAATCAAGTCACTCTAACACATCGTTTGCCATTTAATATTTAATCAAGTCACTCTAACTTGCCCCCTCACATGCAGGCGGGGAATTTTTGCCTTACGCCTTGCATGCGGAATTTTTTCATATATGGGTGACGGTGAAGTTCGAACCCTGGACATTTATTAATCATGGGCTCTAATACCATGTTAAATGACCACCTCATCTAAAAGCTTAAGCTAATAGAGAAGAGAGCCGTTTACCGTTTAATATTTAATCAAGTCACTCTAACAGAGCAAAGGTAAAAACTACAAGTATAATTAAAGGGTCCAATCAAGCTCAATATGATTTATTTTGGGATTATGCACAAGCTCTAAGGAAAAAGAATCCAGGCTCCACAGTGAAGTTATCAGTTGAGAACGAACCAAATGGAAGAAAAAAATTCAGTAAACTTTATATGTGATTTCAAGCTCTGAAGCGTGGCTTTCTACATGGGTGTAGACCTTTCATAGGTGTTGATGCACTTTCTTGAAGACATCTCAATCTGGTGTTCTGCTAACCGCCGTAGGTGTTGTTCCGAATACTCAAATTTTTTCCATTGCATATGCAATTGTCAAAACTGAAAACACAGAGACATGGACATGGTTTTTAGGGCTGCTAAAAGAGGATCTCGGCATTGATAGAAATGAATTATACACTTTCATGTCTGATAGATAGAAGGGATTTCTAGCAGCCTTTGTACAAGTATTTCCAGCCGCTGAAAATAGATTTTGTGTTAAACATCTACACACAAACATGAAGAGCGATTCGTATAGGGGTGCAGCAATTAAAAATGCCTTGTGGAAGGCTGCTAAAGATGGGTCCATTTCTGATTTTGATTCAGCAATGAAGCTATTAGCCAAAGAAAATGTTAAGGCTTTTGAGTGGTTGAGTGAAAGACCAACATCACAGTGGTCTAGGTCTCACTTCTCTACATTTTCCAAGTGTGACGTGGTTGTGAACAATATTTTTGAATCTTGAAATGGTGCTCTTATACAGGCTAGACAGAAACCTATCATTACCATGTTGGAGAGGATTAGATTGAGTTTGATGAAGAGGTTGCAGCAAAACAGAGATAGGGTGGAAAGGTTGTGGGAAGGGTTAGTTATTTGCCCTAAAATTAAGAAAAAAATTGCAAAGGAGAAGAGAGAAGGCTTGTAATTGTATTCCTATAAAGTCAAATGATTCACTTTGGGAGGTTGAATGCTTTGATGGAATAAGGTTTTCAGTGTACTTCAGTGCTCGCTCTTGCTCTTGCAGGGTGTGGGATTTGACTGGTGTTCCCTGCATGCAAGCGATCAGTGAGATTTGAGCCCAAAAATAAAATTCAGAGGACTTTGTACATTAATGCTATACAGTTGATACGTATAACAAAGTTTATGAGTGTGCATTAGTCCCAATGGATGATCCTGATATGTGGGAGAAAACTGGCTACATACCACCACTTCCACCAGGCTTGGGAAAGAAGAGAGAGAGACCATCAAAAGCAAGAAGGAGAGGGCCATATGAAGAGTCAAGCAGGCGAGGTAGGAAGAAGAAAGCTAACACTAAGAGAATGCCTAAACAATCATGGAAAGTGACCTGCAAATGGTGTAACGAAGTGGGTCATATTGTGAAGAACTTTCAATGGAAAAAGTTCGCTGAAGAGTTTCTAGCTGATGTGGAATTTGATCAACAATCAGTAGAGGAAATGACACAATAAGCAGAGGAAATGACACAAGCTAATGAATTTTCACCTTTCTCACAAGACTCACATGGTGATTTGTGGAAGGAACTTCCAATTGTACCTTACACATTCTTTACATTAAGAATGACATTTTTATTCTCCTACATACATGTTTATTGGTGTATATATTAATATAAGTAACTTTTTTCCCATGTCGAGGATCATCAAAAGAACAAGATTACAACATCCAATGTTGCTGCAAGTTCTGAATTGCAAGAGAATTTTTATGCTGTAAGTGGTTTTTTTGCTGTGTTTGGATTAGTTTTTTTTGTTGTATTTGGATTAGTTTTTGCTGTGTTTGGATCAGTTTTTTTGCTGTGTTCAGATCAGTCTTTTGTTTTGACCTGATCAATTTATCACTTCATTATCTAATATATTTTATATTTTATATATATAATAGGAACATCATACATTGATTACAAGTGGATCAGTTTTTTAGCCAATAATGAAGTGATCTCTAACATTCCAATTGTAAGTATATATAAATTGTCCATTCCTAACCTATCAATCTACATTATTGGCAACTAATGTAGTCTAATAACAGGATAATTAGCCAATCAATCATGTTTCGACATTTCTGATAAGTAATGCACCATCACCATTTGACGTGCCACCTGAACCTCTACACAACTCCCATGAAAGAGTGCAAATCAGAATACCTGCTCCCATGATAATGCAACCTAATGAATTTATTGAAACAACTAGAGAAAGATCACGACAAGCGGGTGGTGTTCCTATCATCACTAGCAGAGTGAGAAAATATGTGACAATGTCCCACCTACAAGCTGCTATGTGTCAAATATCCAATAAGAAAAAAGGTGAGAAAAAGTGAGGGGTCAGTGTTTGTAAGTGGTGGTAGTTATTAGCTTTTTGGATGCACAGATAGTTTTGATGCACATTTATTTTGTGAAAAACACTTGGTTTTTTATGCACAAATAGTTTAATTTTGGGTGTGCAATTAGTATTTGTGGGATATGTTGATTTTAGAGTAGATTGTACATATAGTGCAGTTACCATCTATAGGTGTACTTAAGTTTTTTTTTTGTATATGTGCACTTATTTAGTTTATATTTTGATATGTACAGATTTAGGGGTTGTACCCATCAAACTGTTTTGTATTGGTTTTTTGAGCATTATGGAATATGTGTATTCCAAACTTCGTTTATATTCTAACACATCAACCCCTTATTGAAATCTGATCATTATAAACAAGGATTGTTTTCATTGTTAAATATCATTTTGGTATCTTTCTTGTTTGAATATCATTCTGGTTTATCAAGTGGATTAATTACTTTCATGTTTGAATATTATTCTGGTTTATCAAGTGGATCATTTACTCTTGCTATGTGGGGTTACTTTGTGATTTTTGTTGTTTTAAAATGTGTTGCACAGGTTTAGAGTTAGCCTTATAGGGAGGGCTATGTATTATCCCTCCAAATTTTCTTACTTTTCCCCCCTTTTTCATGTTAATGTTTTTTGTTAACAACTTAACGGAGGGGATCAAATTTATAACTCTTGGGACAAAAAAAAGTTAGGGACCAAAAGTGAAATGAAACTCTTCCAACGGGACCAAAAGTGAAATTTTCCCATTTATATTTTGTAATAGATAATAATAATTCAAAAAAGAAATCATATTTCCTAATCTTCGTGTAAATAACAAATGTATACCTTTCATGTGGACAAAAAATATAGGGTTAATTCATTGGATTGTATACTAAAAGCCCAGTTTTAGTATGAACAATGTTTTAACAATATTAGAAATGAGAATCATTGATCAAATGATTGCATCTTATAAATTATTTATATGTCGATGTAATAGTCCATTTACTTTATACTATAGATAATATGGTGTGCGGCGTCGCACGGAAGATCATATTATCGGCTTTTTATAAAGTATAAACAGATGCTCACAACGAGATAGACAGGACAATCTATCGGGATGGTTGTAGTGTGATTTGGTATTAGTTTGTCTTGACTATAAAATCACAGTAGTGCGCTTTGTGTGTATTGAGCATGACTGCTTGAGATCGTTCGACATACTGACTATATAGGAGAACTAGATCTCAGTTATTATGGATGTTCGTACTCTTAATCCCTATACAATAACCTCGACACGTAAGCCAGTATGTCTTTGATTCATAAATGGGTGAGATTTATTTATATATTAAATCAACAAATTCGGTGAGTTGGGAGATGATGTTATCTCTATGGTGTGTTGTTGATTGTAGAAGGAATTCATATCCTATTAAATAGGCTGATGATATACCCTTAAAGAGCTCATAAGGATTATCATGTAAACCCTGCAGGTGAATTTATTCCGGCATGATAACAAGGTTGAGTGGTACTACTCTCGGATGAGATGTTGATTAGAGTTGTCAGTAACTTTATTAATTAATGGGTATTGTATATCTTAAACACATAGAGATTAATGGGCTCATAATAAGAAGGAGCCCATAACGTAATATGAGATTAGAGTTGCAGTGCAGTAATAATACTTTAGTGTACTGTATTATTATTGGACTTTAGTATAAGTTTTGGGCTAAATTTGGATACTTAAGCCCAATGGAGGTCAAACTCTAATTTCTCCTCATGGTCCCTATTTTAGCCCATATATAAGCCACCTCAGCAGTCCAAAAACCCCTAATTCAGCCTCACAAACGTGAGTTAGAGAGAGAGGACAACAGATTGAGAGGGTCTTGAAGATTGTCATCCACAAGACGTCAAGGCTAGGCTTGAGAATAGAACAGAAGATTGGAAGGTCGTTAGTTGCAGATGATCGATCTCTTCACCAACATACCACGGTGAAAGGTAATTTATTCTATTCGTTTCCCTGCAATAGAATTACATGGAACCCGAACGAATCATGTGGACCATAAGATCCGAACGCCAACAAATTCCTAAAAAAATCACTACCTTATTGGGGTTTTCAAATATATCACGACTTTTTATTTTTATCAATTCAGTATACGATCTATTTAATATTTTCAATTATATCACACCTTTTATTTTTGTCAATTCAATACATGATCTATTTTATATTTTTAATTCTATCACAATTTTATTTTTTAATTTAATACACCATCTATTTCATATTTTTAAATTTATACTATTTTTTTCTTTATTATTATTATTATTTTATTATTATTATTAAAAATTAAAACACACGAACACTTATTTCATAAGATTAATTTTTTTCTGTTATTTATGAATATAATTATTAATTTTTTTTATTTATATGATTTTTTTTATTCCAGCTGTGGATTTATAACTGATGTGTTGAAATTTTTTAAATAAATTAAAATATCTTAATTAAGTATTTGTTATTACGTACCAACAAATAATTAATAATCAATTTGAATTTAAAAATAAAAAATAAAAAAAAGAATGAAATATTAAGTCCATTCATTAATAAGCAAACTGTATTAAATTTAGACAAAGATTGTGGTGAGACTGTCTTGCGGATCCTAATTCGTGAGACGGACTATCCATTAACATAATTGGATATATTTCAAATTAAATTAAAATATAACTGTAAAAAAAGGGCTGTGTTTGGCATAAAATTAATTGTTAAGCTGCCCCTTTTTACTCAAATTATCAGTAATTTTTTTGCCGCTATCATGATGTATATGATTTATAACTTAATTGAATTGATTTTTTTCTTTTAATTATATTAAAATTTTCGCTATTAATCACTTTTAATTATATATATATATATATATATATATATATATATATATATATATATATATTTAGGGAGGATTACTACTAGGTACACAAAAAAATCTTAATTACTATTATGAGATACAAACATACAAAAATATTACTATAAACTACAAAAATATATAGTGATTCTTATATTATCCCTTTAATGTGCTGCACATAAATGTTGTGTACAGTAAAAGTTCGTGTGCAGCAAAGTGTGTGCAGTAACAAAAGTGTGTGCAGTAAAAAAATGTGTGCAGTAAAAAAGTGTGGTGGTCCGACGGTGGTCCAGCGACTTTTTCGGCTGCCGGCCGACTGTTGAGAGTGGAAATTAACGTGTTTGAGTGTCCAATTTTACACATTTTTATATGAGAATTGTTGTTATATATTAGCAAAAGTATCTTATATTTAATATATATAAGAAAAAGGTGCACTTGAGGTGTTTTATTGCGTTTTAGGTGGAAAAAGGGTCAAAAGTGGAAAGTTGGAGAAAATGTGCAACTTGTGCAATGAATGCTGAAAAACGCACGTCCAACTTGTGCAATTTTTCTGTATTTGTGTGGAAATCAAAACTATTGATGTAATATATGGTTGGAAATCCACTGAAATGAGGGTTGATTTGGCGTAAAGAACACCTCAATCGAATTCCAAATGAGGAAGTTATGATCGAAATGGTGACGTCGCGCGAGCTGTGTAGAACAGAATTACTGTTCTAATTTCTGTGGCTTGTTGTACATTCATATCTTAGATTTTTCTTGTGTTCTTTACATGGATAGAAAGCCAAGGAAGAGAGGATCGAATGAGCGCAAGAATCACTCAAATTGGAGCTCGGATGTGGTAGTTATACGCGAAACATTGAGACGGCGCAAGTCCAATTCGACCACGACAGTCTAATTCGACCAGACCCCTTAGTCGAATTGAAGCCATTTTAGTCAAATCGAATGCCTGAAGTGCAAATTATCGCCGATATAGATTCGACCAGGATTCGACCAAGCCCTAGGTCGAATTCCATGCTTTGGACGCATCCGAATCTGATTTTTACCCCTTTAGTGCATGTTTCTGCGTGATTTTCAAGAAAAAGCCCATCCAAGGTCCATAAGGAGTGCTTATAAGTATAAATGGGGATGTAGATCACACCATTAGAAACAATAAGAGAAAAATAACAAGAGAGTAGAAGAGAGGTCACAACCATACCGCACCCCACAAGGGGAATCACCCCCAACCATCATCCGCATCCTTCCTCCATCCATCCATCATTTTGAAGATTCGTATGTGGAATCAAGAGGAAAACCAAGAGGAGGATTCAAGATGGAGAAGGACGCGATGACTCCCAAATCTAGGGTTTATTCGTTTCCTAATTTATCTTATATTTTTCGGACATATGGGTAAGATCTATCCAACCCCCATGAACATTCTTCGAAACATCATGGGCTAGAACCATTTTGGTAAATCTGGGGCTTTGAAGGTTTTATGAATTAATTAACCTTTCGTGTGTAAACTCCATACAACACTACTTGTGGATTTATTTTATATTTGATTGTGCTTTATTAATCCATATTCACGGCCGTTTTGTGCATCTTCAATTGGTATATAGAGTCTGAATATATATCTTGGTTGTAGATTGAGTGCGTTCACCGCTGAACAGGATTCCATGTTATGATTTTAAGTGAGGGGACTCCGAAGCTTCATTAGAACTGTCATATATGAATACTTATTAATTGAATTGAATTCGAGTTAGTAAGTAGGATAAAGAGGATAACTTCATAGTACCTATAAGGGAGATCATATCGGGTTAAAGTACCAATTGGCCAGGGAAATAATTGATACTGATAGTATTAGAAAGGGGGTGGAATTATATCTCTTGCTCCGAGGTTATTCATACATGTTACAAGTATGTTTATTTGTGTCTATAGAGTAGATTTGCGTGGTTTAGTGATGCGTTCATATTCCATAAGGTAGAGTCGGACATCAACACACGAAAGGCAAATTAATGAGTGAAACTGGATTATCCTAGAGCTACCTATTCTCCTACTTGATCCACTTTCGTATTCTTCGAGTGATCTTTTATTTTATTTGTTATTTAATTTAATTGTTAGTAGATTAACAATTCAAACCTCCAACTTAATTGCCAACTTGTCTTAATTAATTTAGTAAATAATTGAATTGATAATACGTTGTCCCTTGGGTTCAATATTCACTTGGTCGCTTGCTAAGCTGCAATTGATATCCTTAATACTTGGGGATTAATTTTGCATGCAAAGAAAACGCCCATCAAGTTCTTGGTGCCGTTGCCGGGGGATGACTGTTATTATTAGTTTATTATTTCTAGTTTGATTAAGACCTTTATTTGTGATCATTTATTTTCTATCTAACCTTGAATTTTTTTTGATGTATTTATACACTAGGAAAATTAGAGGAAAGAAAGGAAGAAGTAACACACAGAGCAAAACATGACCGGAGCAAGGCAGAATCCGGATAATATTGCCATACATGAAATTTTCACCAACTATGGAATTGGTAACGTGGGGTTGATAGGAGCAAGGGGGAAAATGATGATTTTGAGATAAATCCCGCTCTTATTAACATGGTAGAGAAGAATCCCTTTTCTGGAGGTTGTTTTGAAGATCCAAATTAGCATCTCCGAAGATTTCTTGGTTATACAAACACTCAAAAGGGTGCTAGAGCTAATGATTATGCTAGGCGGATCGTCCTATTCAAGTTCTCTTTAATTGATAAGGCGGAAGCTTGGTATGAGACTCTTGATGCCACGGATTGCACTAAATGGGACCAACTGCAGCAGAAGTTCTTGGAAAGATACATGTCACCCTCAAGGATCTTAAGAATGAAGTAAGAGATCACCCAATTTGTTGTGAATCAGGGTGAAAATTTTTATGAGCCGTGGGATAGGCTTAAAGACATGCTCAGGAGGTGTCCACAACATGGGATGTCTAAGGCTAAATACATAAGCATCTTCTACTATGGATTGGATTGTTAGTCGCGTGTTTTTATTGATGCATCATCAGGTGGAGCGCTGTTATCAAACACAGCACTTGAAGAAGAAAAGTTATTTGAAGATATCTCTATGAATTCAAGTGACTGGACTACAGAGAGAGATAGAGGATCATATGTACTTGCCAAAGTAGCGCAGGTTGAACATCAAGTGGTGAAGTCGAATAGGGATGATGAGATCGTCTCTAATCTAGCTAACATCAACAAGCTACTAGAGTCCCAGCAGAGACAGATTACAGAGTTGACACAAAGGGGGCCTAGTATGATGTAGCACGAAGTGAAGAGTGTTGAAGATACCTTTAATCGATACATGGCTGGAAATGATGCAAGGATTGATAGTCTTGAGGATACCATGAATGTTGATCATGCAGATTTATCTAAGCAGTTGAAGGACCTTACTTTGATTATGGGGCAGATGACTGCGAACGTGAATCAATTGACACAAAAATTAGAAGATAAAGCCATCACGTTAAGATCTGGAATGCAGTATGAGGGACCGATGAGGCTGAAACTAAAATCAGAGACGTTGGGTGCCCGATTCAACCCCAATTCGACCAAAAATCCTGGTCGAATTCAACAGGGGAGGTCGAATTGGACGCCTGGACGTGATTTGGAAGCAAAAGAGCCTCGATTCGACCAAAACCATCTCAATTCGACCAGGGGACCAGGTCAAATTGAGGTCGAATCCCACCTTCCGGAGCAATATGTTTCATCAGAAGCCCAATTCGACCAGCAGCCATTCGATTCGACCAGATCCTCATGTCGAATTGAGGTCGAATTAGAGGAGAAAACTAATACAGAGAGCCAATTTGACCAGTGGTAGTTCAATTCAACCAGACATACAGGTCGAATCCTGGTCAAATAAAGCATACAGGGTGAGAATGGACTTCCAAGTACACAATTCAACCACTACAGCCCTAGTCGAATCCAGGTCGAACCCAACCGTTCTGCATTGTTTTCCGCGCCAAATGCTCCACATGATGTTGATGTTACTCCAGTACCATTACATGGGCAGAATACTGAGCTTACAATGGAGAAGAAGTGGGAAAGAGCAAAGAAGTTGAGAGCCGAGAAGCTTAGACTGCAGAAGGATAATAAAGATGTGGTTTTCTCTTTTGATCATGCAATGAAGATGCCCATGGAGACTCAATCATGCAAGAGCATTGATGTGATTTCTAACTTGTTTAATATTGATTTTTCTAAGGCAGATGATTCTAAATTTGAGTGTATGATTGACAAGGAGGAATCTAGACATCCATGGGAAGAAGGAAATTCTGAGGATCATATACTTGTTACCAAGAAAGGTGAGGTGTTGAGTGTAGACAAGAAGAGGGAAAGAAAGTACTAGAAGGTGAGGATGCGAGAAGACCATCCTCTGATCCAGTAGTTCCAAAGGTTACATCCGTCGTGACTCTCCGACATTAAACATGAGCGCCTGTTGGGGGCTTGCCCTTCCGTTTTATTGCTTTATTTATTTCATGGGAGTAAGAAATTTTTATATTTAAGGTGCTTACTATTCGGCAATTACATCTCTTTTTAAACTTAGTTTCAACTTATATTTTTACTAAGTTTGGGGAGGTGTAATGTTCTTACCTCATTGAAGTACCTAGAGTATAATCTTTTCTTTGTAATGTTTGCTAGGGGAGTTGATTTTTTGCGGTATGTTGAAACTTTAATCGATTTTGATGTGTCAATTTTTTGCAATTTGAGTAGTGTTCAGTGGTGATTCTAGTGTGTGGAGTCGATTAGATAGACAATTGATTCTTTCTTTTAGTTCTCTTATATTATTATTGATGAATCCTGTGATGATGAGGTGTGCTTGAGCTTTCATGATAGAAAAAGGTAAAAGAGTGGCAAGATGAGTTCTACACTGAGGCTTTGACCTGACCGAGTTAAACAACTCGAGGAACTCGTGCATACTTTGATGGATAAAAATCAGATGCCCTCGTTTTCTTATTCTAATTTTTATATGTGCTTTTAATTTGTAGGAGTGAAAGGATTAATTTAAGGTGATGATCCATGTGAGCTTATTTTTAAATTGTACCTGAAATTCATATGCTTTTGAAATTGATGAAGGAAGTGTGCTTAAGTATATTGTGGTATGAAGTTCTATGTGTACTTGTGGGATATTGCTTACCATGAAAAGTGTTTTGTTACTTGTTAAAACCCATGTGAGATTTTGAGCCTAGTTGATCATGTACATAATCACATGATATTTCTTTTCTGGTTAGTATCATTCTTTTATGTGTAATCTAGAACTTACCTCTTGTCTTACTTGAAATTACATGTGTGTTAGATGATGGGAGATGATTTAAGGTCATCCTTCATTTATGAGTCACTTAGCCAAATAATTTCCTACCGAATAATGTTTATCCGTAGTTAGCCTTGTTGAGCCTAAAAGCCTTATTTTTTTGGCAACCTACGAAGATAGCCACTTTGATATCCTATTTGAGCCTTAAATTCCTATATTTAGTGGTGAATTAAATGTTAAATTCCTATATTCAGCAACCTTGAATTGAATTTGAGCGTAAACACCTTAAACCCATAAGTGTACATCTTTATACTTGAGTGCGAGTGATTTATACTTCCCGTGAGAGCATGTCAATGGAGCATTTGAATTGGTGGTGATTGTCTTAACTTGTATGCTACGAATTGATTATTACATGTAATGAGAGTTACATGACCTTAGTTGATGACAATTGTATTTTGAATGGGGTATTGGTCATAGTCCTTATTTTCCCACTAATTTTCTTACTCTCTCTCGCTTTATTGTTATTTGGTTGCCTCGGGACGAGCAACGGGTAAGTTTGGGGGATTGTTGAGAGTTGAAATTAGCGTGTTTGAGTGTCCAATTTAATACCTTTTTTATGAGAATTGTTGTTATATATTAGCACAAGTGTCTTATATTCAATATATATGAGAAAAGGTGCGCTTGAGGTGTTTTATTGTGTTTTAGGTGGAAAAAGAATCAAAAGTGCAAAGTTGGAGAAAATGTTCAACTTGTGCAATGAATGCTAAAAAACACTTGTCCAACTTGTGCAATTTTTTTGTATTTGTGTGGAGATCAAAACTATTGATGTAATACATGGTTGGGAAGCCACTGAAATGAGAGTTGATTTGGCATAAAGAATACCTCAAACTGATTCCAAATGAGGAAGTTATGATCGAAATGGTGACGTCGTGTGAGCTGTGCCGAACAAAATTGTTGTGCTACTTTACGTGGCTTGTTGCACACTCAAATCTTGGATCTTCCTTGTGTTATTTATATGGATAGAAAGCCAAGGAAGAGAGAATCGCGTGAGCGCAAGAATCACTCAAATTAGAGCTCGGATGTGGAAGTTATACGCGAAACAGTAAGATGGCACAAGTCCAATTCGACCACGACAGTCGAATTCGACCAGACCCCTTGGTCGAATTGAAGCCATTTTGGTCGAATCGAATGCCTGAAGTGCGAATTATCGCCGATTTTGATTCGACCAAGCCCTAGGTCGAGTCCTAGGTCAAATTCCATGCCTGAGACGCGTCCGGATCTGATTTTTAAGCCTTTAGTGTGTGTTTCTGCTTGTTTTTCAAGAAAAAGCTCATCCAAGGTCCATAAGGGGTGCTTATAAGTATAAAAGGGGATGTAGATCATACCATTAGAAACAATAATAGAAAAACAACAAGAGAGTAGAAGAGAGGCCACAACCATACTACACCCCACAAGGGGGATCACCCCCCAACCATCATCCATATCCTTTCCTCCATCCATCAATCACTTTGAAGATTTGTATGTGGAATCAAGAGGAGATCCAAGAGGAGGATTCAAAACGGAGAAGGACTCGATGACTCCCAAATCTACGGTTTATTCATTTCCTAATTTATCTTATATTTTTTGGACATATGGGTAAGATCTATATCCAACCTCCATGAACTTTCTTCGAAACGTCATGGGCTAGAACCGTTTTAGTAAATCTAGGGCTTTGAAGGTTTTATGAATTAATTAACCTTTCGTATGTAAATTCCGTACAACACTACTTGTGGATTTATTTTATATATGATTGTACTTTATTAATCCATATTCACGGTCGTTGTATGCATCTTCAATTGGTATATAGAGTCTGAATATATATCTTAGTTGTAGATTGAGTGCGTTCACCACTGAACAGGATTCTATGTTATGATTCTAAGTGAGGGGACTCAGAACCTTCATTAGAACTGTCATATATGAATACTTATTAATTGAATTGAATTCTTGTTAGTAAGTAAGATAAAGAAGATAATTTCATAGTACCTATAAAGGGAGATCATATCGGGTTAGAGTATCAATTGGCCAGGGAAATAATTGATACTGATAGTACCTAAAAATGGGGTGGAATTATTTCTCTTGCTCTGAGGTTATTCACACGTGTTACACGCATGTTTACTTGTGTCTATAGAGTAGATATGTATGGTTTAGTGATGCGTCCATTTTCCATGAGGCATAGTCGGACATCAACACACGAAAGGGAAATTAATGAGTGAAACTGGATTATCCTAGAGCTACATATTCTCCTACTTGATCCACTTTCGTATTCTTCGAGTGATCTTTTATTTTATTTGTTATTTAATTTAATTGTTAATAGATTAATAATTCAAACCTCCAACTTAACTGTCAACTTGTCTTAATTAATTTAGTAAATAATTAAATTGATAATACGTCGTCTCTTGGGTTCGATATTCACTAAGTCGCTTGCTAAGTTGTAATTGATATCCTTAATACTTGAGGATTAATTTTGCGTGCAATGAAAACGCCCATCACCGGCGGTCCGGCAGTGCTCCGACGAAGCAATTTTTTCTGTGGCGGCGGTTTTCGACGGCCGGCAGCGGCGGCGGTCTGGCAGTTTCCGACGTCCGGCCGGCGATAGTCTGGCGGTGGGTGGGGGTTTAGGGTTTGTGGTTTAAAAGTGTTTGGGCTTAGGGTTATATTTGATATTTTACTTTAATATTTTTTATTTGATAGTAATTATTTTAAATCAATGTATCTAATAGTAATTAGGGGTACAAAGTGTGTATCTAATAGTAATTTTTTCATATATTTATTATTATTACTATCATCATTATTAATTGTTTAATAGATAGTTTAACTATTCAGTTATCACTTTATTTTAATCGAGTATCATTTTATATTAAATATATTATCACTTTTTATTTATTTTATAAATTATTCATAAAATTTCAATTAAACGTTTATCATTTTTTCTTTATCATTTATCACTTCTTATTATATGAACTTTTTTTTATTATTACAGTGAATTATTCATGAAATAATTCAATTAGATGGATATCAGTTATTTTTGTTAGGAACACTTTTTTATTAAGTTATTATCACATTTTATTCCTTCTATATATTGTTCGTGAAATAAATTTTTGTAATTAATTACCACATTTTATTAATTACGTTATCACTTTTCTTAAAATGTTATCTTTTTTTTATTTATACTATATTTTTTTATAAAATAATCCACAATACAGTTATCACTTTCCATTAATTCAATATCACTTTTATTATTATAAAAATTAGAAAATTAAAAAAATTAATTAGGAAAGAAAATGAATTAGGATTAAATTATTTTAAAGGTCTTGTTTGGTTAATTTAAAAAATTAATTATGAAAGTAAATTAATTGACCTTCATGTATTATTTTTATATATTTTTTATTTAATTTACATTTTTTAATATTTAAAAAAGTGATAATTTAAATTTTGTTATTCACTTAGTTTATTTTTAATTTATATTAAAAATTAAAAATTTTTACAATGTGTTATCCAATTGATGAAAATACATAATAGTGTTATGAACTATTTTATGAATAATTTATAATAATATAAATAAGAAGTGATAATATTTTAAAAGAAAAGGGATAACAATTTTAATAAAAAGTGATTTCTAATTAAATTATTTCATGAATAATTCCTTGAAATAATTAAAAAGTTGATAACATTTTTAATAAAAAGTAATGCAAGATAAAAAAAAAGAAAAGTGATAACCGTTTAACTAAAATTTTATGAATAATTCGTAGGATAAATAAAAAGTGATAATATTTTTAATATAAAGTGATGCACAATCAAAATAAAGTGATAATAGTATAGTTGAACTATCTAGATTAATAATAATAATAATAATAATAATAATAATAATAATAATAATAATAATAATAATAAAATTAAATAAATAATAGTAATAGTTTTTTTTTATTTTTTTCTTCTTTGTTTTTTAATTAAAAGTGCTCACGTCAGATTTTGAGTTTTCAAAACTAGTGCGTAAGAGCTTGCTCTTCTCAAAAATTTGAATTCTTCACATTTTATTAATAGCCAAACACGCCCCTTTATTCTTAATTATCTTCACTTAATTGGGTAAATGAATAATCCATCTCACAAGGATCCGTGAGACGATCTCACCCAAGACCTATCCTTAAATTTATAGTGGAATAATAATAATAACAATAATAATAATAATAATAAGGTATAGTTACTAATAGGTATATTAAAAACTCCTTTATTACTATAAGTTACAAACATACAAAAATATTATTACTAGCTACATAAATATATAGTGATATTTCAATATTACCTTTACACATTTGCTGCACATAAATGTTTGTGTACAGTATAAAAGTTTGTGTGCAGTAAAAAAAGTGTGTGCAATGAGTGGCGGTCCGGTGGCCGGTCGGCGGAGGTTCGACGACCGGCCGGCAGTCCGGCGGCCGGAGGTCCAGCGACGGTGGGTGGGTGAGGGGTTTAGAGTTTGTGGTTTAAAGTGTATGAGATTATAATGAATTAAAGTTATATTTGATATTTTATTTTAATATTTCGTATGTGAGAGTAATTTTTTTAATTCATTCCATCTCCTAGTAATTTAGGGTACACACACCTAGGATTAATTTTTTCTAATAATAATAATTTAATTGAAAATATGAAATAAAATATGTAGCAAATTAAAAAATAAAAGTTGTGATAGAATTGAAAATATTAAATAGATCACATATTGAATTGACAAAAATAAAAGTTCGTGATAGAATTGAAAATATTAAATAAATCGTGTGCTGAATTGACAAAAATAAAAGCTCATGATAGATTTAAAAATTACCAATTAGGTGATGAATTTTTTAAAAATTGACCTAAAAATATAATTGATTTTGAAATTCCGAAATACTTCCTACATCTCATTTAAGTTGATGAAGAGAGTATTTTTGGTTAATGCACATTTATTTAAATCATACTCTCATCGTCTCACGGCAAGGGTAGTTTTTGCTTTTTGACACGTGGATTAAGGAGTATTATTATTTAATGTGTAGTGGGTAGTTGTATTAGTGGGAGTATGGCCCCATGTTTTAATTGTATTAGAGGGGATGAGTAGGTCCCATGTGTGTAAAAAAGGAAAAAGAACCCTTTGGGTGGGACGACCAAAATGAAAAAAAGAGACCCTTGCTGTGGGACGGAGGGAGTATGTATTAAGGAGAAGGACTCTCTTGTTAGACGGGTTTATATGAAACGGATAGTGAGATATGTCGACCCGTTATTAAAGTGTAGTTGTTATATGTAAAGTATGCTTATTAGTAGTTAAAGTATATTTGTAGTGAATCATACTATAACACTTCAAAAACATATTTTAATTCATTATTCATCATACTTTAAGAAAATATACTTTAACTATAAATTAACATACTTTAACAACGGATCGACCCGTCTCATATGCTTACCGTCTTATTAGAGACTTTGTCGTATTAATATTATATGATAATTAAATTATAATTATACATTTTATTATGTATAATAGTTATAGATAAAATACTAATCATTAATTTATTAAAAATAAATGAATTCCACATAACACAGAGGAGCACCCTAGTTAATAATTTAATCATCTAACCGTCATATTTCCCTCGTCCCTTTTAATATATTTATTTACTTTTTACTCGGGATTTAAAGAATATTATTATTTTTAATATATAATAATTAATTATATTGGTGTATGAAGAGTGTGAGTTTTAAATTTTAATTATATTAATAACGTGTGTCTCATATCCTTAAGAAGTGAAATTGACTTCGTAACAAGAAGGCTTAAAATGAGAAAATAGATACTACATACACCGGGAATAATACACTTTGTACTAATTGTTTATTTTAAGTTCATATACTTTTCCCTTAAAATATGGAGTGATAGATTATACTCCATATATCAAGATCCAAAGAGTAAGAAAAAAAATGTCTTCCTATAAGATCGTTTCGTAATTTTAATTAAAAATATTTACACTCTTCTAGAAATGGTTCAAGAAATAATTAGATTTGAGATTACTATATATCAAAAATATTTTCACGCTATCCTCTAAAAATCAAAATTTCTTTAATTCCCTGTTTACCGTAACTAAGACAACTATTGCGGGACGAGGGAGTAAAAGGTGAAAAAGAATAAAAAGAACACGAACCTGAAAAGTAGAATTGGAGAAGAATCCAGGTGGCAAGAATGCGAAAATGCAGAGCAGAACACCCATGAGAATGGCACCTGCTGTTACCGCTCGCAACGTTAACGATGACTGGGGCCCCATCTTCTCTTTTCCACCTTCTAACATTTCAAATCACAAATATATATACTTCATTAATTTTTTTTTTAATTAATTCGTCTCCTAAACTGCTTTCTAATTTATTTTGGTATGAGGGTTCGACAGAATATATCTGGAAATTTTTCAAGGTATGTGAAATCGATGCTTAGTTTGACGATTAATAAGTGGGAAATACCACAATTTGCCCTATATGGAGAAGTCAACATCTTTTTTGTCCTACATTTTCTAATACATCTAAATTGTTCTAAAAATACATGCAATGTCATGAATACCCTCGAGGATGGTCCACCTTTTTGTATTGGGAATGAGTTGACAACTACAGTTGCATGCAAAATAGATGTTTCAGAGAATATGTTGATTATTTAGGGGTGACACATTAATTAAAGAAGAAATAAATAAATCTATTAAAATATAACCCCTAATTCGGCGAACAAGCTGAATGAAATGAAAAGGCCAAATTTTAAGCGCACACCTACAATTTAAAATTCATGAAATTTAATTTTTAAATTCATTAAATTATTAGATTATAATAGGTTTTTTATTAATTAACACATGCAGTAATTAGGTGATTAAACACATGCAAAATTAACTATCTACCACTCCACTCAAACAAACTTCATTAAATGGGGTGAAAATTATGGCACTGTGTTCACAATCAGTTCATTTATGTAAATTCTTGTCACATTAAACTCTCAAATATCCCCACCAACCAAATAACTTCACCACCAACAAACAAAAAAATTGGGCACAGTGGATTCAAACTTCATTCCTCTGTATCCACAAATTATTGGAGCATAAAAAGGTGATCGGCTCCCCTATTTACCCACCGTTTTTGTCGTCGACGGATCCATAGTTAGAGTCAAAGGTAAGATACGAACGCTGTTTGCATTGTATTTTATATATTGCTTTCTTTCAATGTTGCTGTTAATTTATTTAAAGGTCGCAGGGTTTTTAATGTTTTAGGGTGGCTTTAGGGTTTTAAAAATGCATGTCCGCTGAGTGAAATAGTTATATATATCTATGTCCGCCAAAGAAAATGGTGAAGTATGCATGTAATATGCTTGTCCGCCGAGGAAAATGGTGAAGTATGCATGTAATATGCATGAATACCACTACATACACCCATAGTAGACTTGTCCGCTAATATGCATTGTTAATTGTGCTTGTCCGCCCATTATTTGAGACTTATTGTCCATGTCCGCTGATTTTTTATGCCTAATTGAGTGTGTCCGCCTATTATTTGACAGTAATTCAGCTTGTCCGCCGAAATTAGTAGCCCAATTTAGCGTGTCCGCCAAAAGTAGTTGCCCAGTAGAGCCTGTCTGCCGAAAATTGAGCCTGTCCGACGAAAATTGAGCATGTACGCCGATGATTTGACCATAAATGAGTCTGTCCGCTGATAATTTCACCATATTTGCGCATGTCCGCCGAATCTGTACCATATATGACCCTGTCCGCCTACTATTTTACCCTATATGAGAATGTCCGCCGATTTTATCACCCTAATTTATCATGTCCGCCGATGTTTTGACCCTAATTGATCATGTCCATCGATTTTTCACCCGAAATGGTCTTGTCCGCCGATTTTTCCTTCCTAAGTGAGCATGTCCGCTGATATTTTCACCCTAATTGAGCAAGTCCGCCGATTATTTGGGCGTAATAGATTATGTCCGCCGATTTTCCCACCATAAATGGGCATGTGAACTGATTATTTGACCCTAATTGAGCATGTTCGCTGAAATGTTACCGGTTTTTGAACATGTCCGCCGATTTTTAATGCATAATTGAGCATGTTTGGCCATTTTTTAAGCATATTATATCATGTCCTCCGATTATATTTGGCTACCTTAGCATGTCCGTCAAGTTTGAGCAAAATTCAGCATGTAAGTCATTATTTTTTCAGTATAATAGACCTGTTCATCGATTTATGGACCTTAATTGAGCTTGTCCGCGTACGTACGACTTAATGTTTAACTTGCATGTGTGCTTGATAATTTAATGCTTAATTTGTGTGTACCTACTAAATTGGCGTATCAGAAAAATACTTTAATGAATCCTGTGTCAATATAATAATTAATTGTTCTTTTGTTCAAAGGTTTAGGCCTTGGATTGGAAATGAGAAATTTTTTTATATGGTGGGGCGGCTGGTGGCAAGGTTTAGAGTATGTACGTGGCCAACACACGAGCTTAGTTTTAAATTCAGATCAGCTGACGTTGGATTTTATTATTGGGCATGTACACAGTTTAGTTTGCGCCGATTTGAATCATTTTAAATATGTTATACACACATTTGTGGACATCGGTAGTTGTATAACAAAACATAAAGTGAAGGATGATATAGATATTAGGGGCTTGTATCAGCAAGTTGATGAGCCGATGCTGTTTGTCACAGTTAAGGTCATACCACAGCAATCAGTTGATAATTGTTACACTAGTGCGGCGCCAGTGGGGAACAGTTATTGGACAGACTTGCTTCATTCACAAATTTCATCTGTCAATATTTATAGTCCCGTAGATTTGGCCGGACCGAGTACGAGAATAGGTGTGGGCATGTGGAGTCGTACCCTTTCTCCCGTAAAGGTTGTACGAAAAAATATCTCATGCCCATTTTCTCCGGTACTCCATCAGGTGTGGATCATTTCCCCATAAATTGTCCACTGTGTGTAGATACTGTATTTCTCTGATGCTAGCCTGACCACAACACCAACTGTCATCCTGAACGTAGCACATAGATGGTTGTGGTCTAGCCCACTTAAGAGTGGCTCTGAACTTCTGCTCAGTAATGTCATAGATGGCACCACTTCGATGGAACTTCAAAGGCAGCAACCATTGGAAGTGCATAGTGCTCTCCTTTCTACTATCTTCAACGGCCTTGTTTTTTCCCACGTGTGAAACAAAGAGTCGAAGACAGCGATCTTTAACGACCTTATATAGACACACACAGCGAAATGGTGCGAATGCGAACACACTACGAAGAGCAACTGTAGAGTGAAATCCGAATAACGTCAGTGATGATGTAGTTCTCCCCAAAAAAATAAATAATGATGACATACTCACCCGTTCAACCTTATCCTACTCTTTACGGGCAAAGGTCCATTGCGGAGGCCTCCAAAATGACAGCTCTCCTTTCAACCACCTATCCAAAACTTCTAGCTTTTCTTGAGGTAAATCGGCCAACTCTGAGGGGTCATCGCCATGTGCCGTAACATTCTCATCCCAAATTGCTTTTAAAGTCGCCTAATAAAGAAAGAATTACAAAATAAAAGGTTGTATTATAAGAAAAAATCATACGCCATATTACACGTAAAAACTTACCGAAAACTGACACGGTAGAATAGCATACGATTGCATTAGATGATCCGGGTAAACTCCGACGTAGTCAGGGGCTTGTGTTAGTATAGTCAAACACGCATCAATGTGCTGAAAAAAAAATATTTCAATGATGAGATATATGAGATTAATGTCTAAATATATTTAAGTTGTATTTGCAAACCTCATCCTCCATCCAGACTTTTGGCGTCATCATTCTCACGAAGAAATCATTCCTCACTTGGAACCCTATGCCGACATCGATCCTGCATATGTATGTTAAAACCTTTACATAATAAACAACGAAACCATAAAAGAAGAACACATTTAAGGACATTTCTTACGTTACAGGGGATATCATGAACTTTCCCACGCTCTGTTGACCTTGACGTCATCCACAGTTGTGTATGGGGATTGGACTGCTGTCGCTTTTCTCTTTGGACGTTGCGGACGACGTTGGAAGTGCTTTTCAGCTAACACCATACTAAAACCAGTGTCTCCAGGAGTAGAATAACTAGGCCCTACAGGAGTTGAGACTCCGGGAGTAGAATAACTAGGCTGTCTGTATGATCCTGGTGCCTCAGGGAATCTTGTTGAGCCACCTGGTACCAATTCCACATCTTCGGCAAATAGGTGGGGGTGTAGTCTGCGCACTCCGTTGTTCTTCAAAGGTAGCTGGAATACTTGGTACTTCGTATGTAGATGGCTCAGGTGGTGGACCCTTGAATCCCTCTTTAAGCATTTTATATATGTTACCAAGAATTGACCTCTCGTGGCTACGGTGCACACGGGTTTGTGCTCCAATCAACCATCCAGCAACCCTTTTAAATTCACCGCGGCCATCCTCCTATCTTCTACGAATATCAGCTAGCTCTGCATCTTGTTTGTCAAACCTCTTCTCCCGTCTGTCGTCTCGATCCAGCAGCTGAGTGAGAAGGGTTTCATGTTCGAAAAATTTTGATCATGATCATTCATTCTCCTCATAATTCGATCGTACTATTCTTGAGACAGACCCCCACTGTCTTCTCTCTGCTGATGAGGCACGGAATGATCCCACTGTGGACTTGATCTGGATTGAGGATGGAAATCATCCTGGGTAGATGGAGGGCTACCAGGTGATCCATGAAACCCTAGACCTCCTTGTCTATAGACAGATCCTCCATACCCATTGTACTGACCCTGATGTAACCCTTCACTTCCACCATACGGATGTGATTGATGTGGGACCTGAAATCCACCAAAGTTAAACTGATATGGTCCCTGATATCCACCAAAAGGAGAAGAGTACGATGGTGGCTGAAATCCAACTTAAGGGAAATATGGTTTTCCAAACACAGGAGGATATGATCTCTCCGGAATGGCCATTATCGGGTGTGGAACTATAGCATTATGGGGGCCATGGCTAGGAGGCATGGGCGTGTGATACTCTGGACCAGACTGAGATGGCCGCGGGGGTGAATCCTCAGATGGTATGTAAGATCTGTCATCCTGATCACCCATTACCTCATCATCATCATCATCTTCGTCATCCCCTCCGAAGGCATGAAAATCACGTAGTAAGTCCTCTGGTGATGATGTTCTTTGTTGCCCCCATAATGCTGTATCAGCAACCTCAACACCTATCATTCCACAGTATTGCTCGCCGCCAGCATAATTTGAAGAAATGTTCACTTCCACCGGAATGGCACCCTGACCACTAATTTCATCTTCGGAATTAGAACTAGAGCGCACCATCTGTTTCTTACCCTTAGCCTTTTCTTTTGGCTTTGGATCCCCAAAGACCCTAAACTGAACTTGAAAACTAGAACTCTAATCAGAATGTATTCCCCTGAAATATGATCGGCGAGACTCCTCAGGGAGGATGGCAGGTAAATCAACAACTCTTGGGTCCTGAAAGTAAAACAATAAAACATAAACACATATACTCAGGTGACAAAAAAGGCCTTCAAATGCATCCAAGTTAGATAATCAAAAGCTTAAACGCGTAAACATAAAAGTGACAAACCTGTCTAAAAAACTGAGTGTCGTCAACTTTTTTGGCAGTAGTATATGTCCAGCGAATACACAGAGGTCTGACATCCGGCTCGAGCTGTCCATCGGTCAACATTACTGCAAAACCTGCGATGCGCTCAGAGGCCCAAACCTGTGACCAAACATCAAAGTAATTTCATGTCAATATATATCTTTTTAAATGCATTTAATATAAGAATAAAAATGGTGAAATAAAGTCGATATCACTTACTGCTAGGGCAAATGAGCATCCATAAAAGTTGATGCGCTGCTGTTTCCTAACTCTTGTACCGTAGTCTTTACAGAGTTCATATGGTACAGTAGGGTTAGGTATGTGTACTTACCCCATGGGAAAGAGTTCCACAAGTTATCATTTTCAGCTAAATACCATACCCAGGGCTCTATGTATACTTTTGACGTATCCCGGCCTAGCAAAAGTAGTACAGCAGTAGAATGTTGACCGCTTTCATCGCATTTTGACCCTTATATTTGTTTTCATTGAATCTTCTCATAAGTTCATCAACCAGGACCCTCTTCGAACGAAAGGTAGCAAACAAACTGTCTGCTGGTGGCAGAAATGAATCATTCGGGTCAATATCCCCACAGTCCTCAAGAACCGGGAGTACACCCTGAAGTACCGGGAGTACATATCTGAACCAGGGATTACAACCTCCTGAGCCATCAGCTGAAATAAAGTTTTAGGAGACCCATAATCTGAATCCAAATCCCAAAAATGCCCGAAACAAGATCTTCTGAACCTCCGAACTGTCTGATCGCCACTCTTTGTAAGCACCTCGCGTATGCAATTCAGAGCTTTGGAAGGCCTACAATAACCTTTAATCCCAACTTTTCGAGATTGAAGTCCACGTCATTTCCAGCTCCACTACAATGCATGCCAACTCGATTATATATAAGACGTGACTACATTTTATACATAAAAATTTCTGATATAAAATAATTGAAAATATTATTATATTCCTACATTTTTAGGAATAGGTATCAAATTACACTAAAATTACGCCTTAATTTACCAACTGCCATGCTATTTAAAGCTTGAAGTATCAGCGGTGATGCAAATTAAAACTTATTCATCGTCGGACTTAAGCCACAAAATCAGCGGACAAGCTATTTTATGAAGAAATAATGGGAAATTTAGCTAAATAATGCTAAGAAATTCCATGGATAGCCTCAATTAAACACTTATTCATCGGCGGACAGGCTCAATTAAGGCAAAACATATGCGGACAAGCTTTTTTATTAAGAAATAATGGCAGATTAAGCTAAAAAATGCTAGGAACTTCAAAGGACAGGCTATTTAAGGCTTGAATATTCAGCGGTGATGCAAATTGAACACTTATTCATCTGCGGACAGGTTAAATTAAGGCACAACATCGGCGGACAAGCTTTTTTATGATGAAATAATGGCAAATTAAGCTGAATAATGCTAGGAACTTCGGCAGACAGACTATTTAAGGCTTGAATATTCAGCGGTGATGCAAATTGAACACTTATTCATCGGCGGACAGGCTAAATTAGGGCACAACATCAGCAGAGAAGCTTTTTTTATGATGAAATAATGGAAAATTATGCTAAATAATGCTAAGAAATTTGGCGGACAGGTTATTTAAAGGTTGAGAAATAAGCGGTGATGCAAATTAAACACTTATTCATCGGCGGACAAGCTCATTTAAGGCATTACATCGCCGGACAAGCTATTTCATGCAGAAATAATGCCAAAATAAGCTAAATAATGCTAAGAAACACGGCAGACAGGCTATTTATTGCTTCGGGTATCACCAGTGACACAAATTATGGACTTATTCCTCGGCGGACAAGCTCAGTAAAGGCACAAAAATGGCGGACAAGCTATTTTATGCAGAAGTAATGGCAAAATTATGCTAAATGATGCTCAGAAATTCGGCGGACATGCTCAAAAAATGCATAAAATCGGCGGACAAGCTCAATCAGGGCCAAAAAATTGGCGGACATGCTCAATTATACTACAAATATTGATGGACAAGGTCAATTTACATACAATTATCGGCGGACATGTTCAACTAAGCTAGAAACATCGGCGGACAAGCTCAAAAAGATTAGAAAAATATGCCGACAAGTTCAATTACACTACAAATTACACTGAAATTTCCAATTATACTCAAATAATTATCGTCGAACATGTAAACTTAAAATTCGTCCGACACGGCAAATTCATACACTAACAACTCCAAATTCAGACTCTACTTCCTCGGGGGACAAGAACAACTCCAAATTCAGACTCTACAGTAATAACTCCAATTTCACTATACTTTAATTAAATCGCAATTCTGCAAAACCCTAAAATCCTAAAGACGGAATACCTGGTTATCCATATTTGCTGCTGCTAATTTTCGACGTGGAGATGACGATGGATTGAACGACACGCCGGAGGCCCGGACGGAGCGCTGTGTCCGCCAGAAAAATCGAGAGTTTGAGAGAGAGAGAGAGAGTATGGGTGGGATGAGGGCCGATGAAAAGAGAGAGAGACAGAGAGTAAAAAATAAAAATTTTGGGAAAAAGGGGTCAAAGATTCTCTCCCCAATTTCAACGCCTCTAAAAGCGGTATTTTTAACTGCTGGGCTACTATTCCGAGATTCCAAAAAGAAGGGAAAAATATGACATGTGTCAGGGGGGTAAATTAGGAATATACACCAAAAACTTAGATGTTTTAAAAAGGGTAGAGCAAAAACGATGTTGCTTGGGTGATATAGGGCATAAAAAGTGTTGTCCCTCAATAAGTTAGCTAATACCTCTATATTTAAATATGCATAGCTAGCCTCCTATCTCAACTTAATTCTCCCGTGATTAATTCTTTTCTAATTGGGATGAATTTTTATTTATTATTTTTTTTTATGTACAGTACTCCTACTTCAAATTATTTCTCCTGTAATTTTATTTAATTATTATTGCTCTTATGGTTTATATTGATACGTGTTCTTGGCTAGTTAATCTATGATTAAGGGATAAGAATTTGTGATATAATTGAGCCAAGAACGACCACAATCAAACATAAACAAACAAGTAAATATCTGAGAGATATCAGATCCAACTGAAAAATTTTAACCGATTTTATTACTCTCCCTTAGAATCGCACTCATAAAACCTCTCAATTACAAGTGTAATGTCTAAAGTGAAAATCCCCCCCTCTCTCTCTCTCTTGTGAGAGAAGCTATTTATACTACCAACAAAATCCTAACGATTGTCCAATCTCGTTGTGCCACCTGGATGAAGACAAGCAACCATAAATGGAGGCTGCTAATATATCGACGACTTTTAGCAGCCTGTGTAGAGTGCCACCAGGTGCTTCCCAGAACACAGCAGGCCTTTCTCTGTCCTTTGCTTGCTTTCTATTGGAAGAAGAAGAGGGACGTGTCTATGGTGTGTTGTCCTCTAGTGCGAGAGTGCTGCACAAGACATCTCTTCCTACCGTTATCCTTGTCTTCTAGCCTGTCGCCACTAGCCGTTCTCACAGTCGTGTTTGTACTTTGCCAAATAGTTCTGATATTCCTCTCAGTCGTCAGAAGGATCGATTTTCGAGGCTTTGTTGTTCGTCCGAGCTCGTGGATGTCTTCCTCGGCTTCGGAGCTAGGGTGTTCTGCCAAGGGGTCTCAGCCCCCCATCCCATCAGTGGGTTTTCTGCTCTTTAGTCTTTTTCTCATCTTATCTTCTTGGGCTTCTCCAGCTCTTGATGATGGGCTCATCTCTTGGGCTTATTCTTGGTTCTCCCCTGAAGTGTGTCTTTTGGGCTTGGGACTACCTCTTTGTAGTTGGGCCTCTTCCTCGTAGTGTCGATTTGTTGGTCTTTCGGCCTGTTAGGCATGGGGGATATAATACTCATAACAGTTTATATCGATATATAGATAAAATCTCCTTGAGTAATGAGCTGGTTAATTCTTATGTGAGAGAGTTATCTGAGAGAATTTAGATACGTGTTATAGTATGATTATTATATAAGTAAAATTCAGCTATTGTTAAAGTATATTTTTTCAAAGTATGAATAATTATGCATCATAATATGATTTTAAAGTATTATAATATGATTCATTACCAACATACTTTAATAAATACTTTCTCCGTTCGCTTTCAAAGGTATCATTTTTCCATTTTAGGCGTTCGCTCCCAATGGTCTCATTTCATTTTTTATACATATGAAATTCACACATACCTACTAATACAACTAAAAAATGAGACTCACACCTCCACTAATACAACTACCCATTACAAATTAAATAATAATACTTCTTAATCCACGTGCAAAAATCAAATGGCACCTTTAAAGGCAGACGGAGGGAGTATATTTTATCTATATAATAAACATATAATAATAATGGGTCGAAATATCACATAACAATTTGTCTCACATATACTCATTTCACAAAAGAATGTCTCAATATATATATTTATAATTTCGAGTATAATTTTTTTCCTTTAATGTCACACATCTGATGGTGTGGTCAGGATTTGTAGGCCGTAGGCGTACTACAAGAAAACGGGGGGATTGTAGTAAATTGGAGGATAGCGATGAAATTTTTCATCGTAAATCATGTTTTTTAATTGCTTAATTGTATAAGGATGAAAATCAGTAGTTGCCACATGTAGATACTACAGGATCATAGCTAACATGATTTGGGACGATTATTTTGTTTTTCGCAGAAAATACTAGCAACGAAAAAGATGTTTCGTTGCACAAAGTGTTCTAATTTATAAAAATTGTTTTAGGATTTAAGGTTAAAAAAAATTAGAGCTTTGATTTATAAAATCCTATAAAAATTTGTGTGGGAGTTTTGTGCAAGGAGTGATAATAGTTTTAATAAAAAATAATATTTAATTGATGAAAAGTGTTAACTATTTAAATAAATTATTTTGTGAAGGTATTTCCTGTATCTCACACTTATCTTCACACTTTTTTATTTCGTCCGTTCCGCATTGCACTTCAACACCAATATATATATATATATATATATATATATATATATATATATATATATATATATATATATATATATATCAACCAATAACCTCAAATTTATCTTTATTTTAAAAATATCACTCTCACCTAACACACATAACATACTTTATACTTTATTGTGCCAATAGGCAAAATATACCACATTTGAAAGAAGAAAACTATTTGCCAACAATCAATTAATTTTGTTCAATTTTAACCAAATTTCAATGGACAAAAATATCCCTACCTTAAAATTTAAAATTAAATATTGACCACCGACATCCACTGACACCCTTGACCAACGGATGTTGGTGGTGGACCGACATCAGCCGATACCCAGACCGACGAATGTCGGTGGGGAATGATCGACTAGAACAAACACCCGGCCTACTGATCGACGGATGTCGATCGGGTTGTCGGTGTGGGACCATCATCCACTGACAATCGGACCGACGGAACGATGGATGTCGGTCAGGTTGTAGGTGGGCAATCGACAATCGACCCTACGAATCGACGGATGCCGGCGTGGGACCGACATCCACCGACACCCGAACTGACGAATGTCGATCGGGTTGTCGATAGGTAACCGACATGGAGTGGGTGGACGATTGCGATAGTATTATATCTTTTTTAAATTAAAATCAAGGGTAATATGGTCTCTTTACATTAATTTGGGTAAAATTGGTTACAAATTATTTTATGGTTGGCAATGATATTGTATATTAAAAATGGGTAAATTTTAGTTTTTCCTACTATATTTATTACCTAAAAGTACTACAATATCCCTAAAAAGTCAATAAAATTGGTAAAAAAATAATTTTTCTTAAACTACGTATCTACAATGTTGGTGAACTTAAGTCCGGAACAGAAAGAATAATAACTAATAAAAAAATCAAAAAATAAAATAAATAATATTGTGAGATGATTACACGCAAGACTTGTTCATGATCATAATATTAAGACAATTCCCTTTGTCAACAACTTATCTTAGCACTTTTTATTTTCCTTCCTCTGCAATTCATCTTTATATCCCATAAAGAAATAACACTATAAAAGTCTAAACTCGATAAATTTAAAATGTAATTTAATTTTAAATTTGTCATTAACTTTTGATATACATAACATATTTATTTAATACCCAAAATACTAAATTATCTAAAAGTAAAAGTAACTTTTCTAAATATTTATAAAAGTCAATATATGAAGATGAATTACGAAGAAATGGGTATTTAAATCAATCAAATAAGACATACTAATATTTATGCTTTTTCATTAATCTATTGTTTCATTGAATACATTATATAAAAAAATCTACTTTATAAGAAAAATATATAGAAAAAATAATAAATAAAGAAGAAAAATTTTAATTGAAGAAGTTTAATTATATGATTTAATGAATGGAATTAATTAGTGAAAATAACTTAAAATATTCATGAAAGTATTTGGTTCCTATGTCTCTACAAAGTCTCTTATGAAACATTATTAATATGAGACGGTTTGTGAGACGTGTTAAAATATGTCTATTATTTATATAAAGTATGTTTAATAATTGTTAAAATATGTTTTATAAAGCATGTTGAATTATGTGTTAAAGTATGATTTTAGCATGTTATATCATGATTTATTATTGACATACTTTAATTTCAAATAAGCATATTTTATCTATACAATAAGCATATTTTAGTGATGAGTCGACCCGTCTCACGTCCGTCTCACAAATAACTCATCCCACAAGAGAGTGTCTCAATTAATATTACTTGATCCACCCTAAAAAAATTGTCAATAATAAAAGAATTTTGCTTGCTGATTGTATTTATATGAATTATTTATACTTCAAGTTAATTAGTAAAAAGTAAGGGGTCCGATGAGATACAATCTAGAGGGGATGTGATATATATTTGAAATTAATTAAAAAAATTTAAGAAAATTTCATATCCATACCTTATACCTTATAAAGAGCACAAGCTTTAATAATTTATATATTAACTTTATGAACCTAACACACTTTAATCACATATTCAGACATTATTATATATTAATTTTTGTTAACCAAACACATTCAAACTATGTTGTGGAGTAATTAATATGAGAATAACTTTCAAAAAGGACAAACACATGGTAATTAATAAAAATAATTTAGATGAAGTTGATATTCTCCATCAATTAATTGTCACAGGATTTTCCAAATTTTTTTTGAACTTTGACTTTGTTTTAGCAGTGGATTATTAATTTTGTAATTATGAGTTTAACGAATTATGCTATACCTCGGTAATAGGGATCATGTACATATTTCAAACTTCAAAATTTAAGATATTTTTTTTATATGATGAAGTAAAAAGGGAATATTTTTGGTATTTTCTAAAAAAGAATTATATGATGATGTTGAATTTTTATTTAATTATTAAGTCTAATATATAGAGAGATCTAGAATTATGACATGACAAAGATGTTAATATTATTAATTACTTTCATATTTTATAAATGTAAAGTAATGTTGCGATTAATGAAAAAAAATCATTAAAAGTGGAGAGTGTTGTCCTCCTGAGTCCTGACTTTCACTAGGATTCTATACATTAGTATATTTAATTATAACTTTAATTCAGTTATATTATTTTATTGAACGAATGTTGAAGACATTTCGATGTCAATGGAGAGTACTGAGGAAGAAGTAAATAATTAGAAGGTTGGGCAAAGCTACAAATCCCACAAAAAAAGACTAACGTAACCATAGTCAAACTCAAGTTTTCAATGAAGCTGATCACATATGGGTTTATTTGAAGAAAGAAAGGTTTTTTACTGGAAATTATAAGAAGTTCAAAGAGAAAAAGGTTGGTTCTTGCCAAGTTTTGAAGAAAATAAATGACAATGCCTCTAAAATTAAGTTGCCAGCACATTTAAACACTCATTCAAGTTTAGATGTTTATGATTTGACCCCATGTCATGGAGAAAATAACTAGAATTTGAGACGATTTCTTGCTTAATCGGAGAGGATGATGCAGGGGAAATTCACTGAATTTGTCATAGTTTAGTATTTTTGCCTAAGTTTCTCTACAGGGCTCCAATTCCTTCACTATTTGTGTTATTGGAAATCCAAAACTAAATTGTGTTTCCAAGAGTATATATTATGGACCATTAGATAATTTAGATTCAAAGTATTCAAGGAGTTGTGACCGTTCAAATTCAGGTACAAAAATTTGGAAGTAAAAAAATTGGATAATTGAAAGTTACTCTCATAATTCATTGAATCTCTTTGTCCATTTATCCTATTAGTACTTGCTATTTTAGGCAGAATATAAAGAGAGAATCTCTTGTAAACTATATTTCACATAAACTCGCTTTATTTAAAAATTGTAAGTTACTCTCATAATTCATTAAATCTCTTTGTTTATTTATCCTATTAGTGCTTGCTCTTTTATGGATTTTAGGCAAAATATAAAGAGAGAATCTCTTGTAAACCATATTTCACATAAATTCTCTTTATTTAAAAGTTGTAATGACATTTTTTTTTATGGGACAGTATTAATTGTTAGTATTATTAGTAATTAGTTCATCAAACACTCATACTTCCCCTTTCTCAAAGTCTTCTTATAATTTCCTCCTAGTTCGTTGTCTTCTTATAACTCCCTCCTAATTCATTTTCAATGGGGATCGAATATAGGTCACTCATATTAGTGACGATCCCAATGGCCAGGTGAGCTAGCACACCTGGTTAGTTGTAGACAGTTATACCTGTAAATATTCTAACCCTAAAAATAAACATTAAACCCTAAGAATATAATAGGACATAAATCACTAGGGTTTATATATATATATATATATATATATATATATATATATATATATATATATTATGTATGAGTTAAGTTGGTATATGATAAGGTGATATACTCAAGAGGTCAAAGATTCAAATCCGAATAAATGAAATTTTTTAATCGTTGGAAAATTCCAACGGAGTTTGATAAATTCCAAAAGGAAATTCCTTTGAAAAATATTTGAATCACTTTTAGATAAAAAAAAATTCCAACTAAAAAATATCGTTGGATTCACCGTTGGATTTTAGAAACTTTTGAAAATGTTGTTAGAAAAAAGACATTCCAACGGCCACATTTTCAACAGAGAAAATTCGTTAGAATATCTTGTTGGCGATCGATTGTTTGGCTTAGCGTGAACTGTTAGGGTTCCATGTAAACTAGATCAGCGGAAGCAATAAATCAAAGTCTACAATACCTTTCACCAGGGTTTGTTGTTGAAGAACTGCAGAGAACAACCTCTTGATCTTCTGTTGTATTTCCTAAGTCCAATCCTAATGTTGTGTGGTCAACAATCTTCAGGATCAACTGAATTTGCTTCTCTCCCTTCTCACGTCAAAAACGGCGCTCAGAATAGGGTTCTAGGAAGTTGAGAAGACTTATATATGGGCTACAGCAGGGACCAGGAGGAGAAATTGGAGTTGGGCCTCCATTGGGCTTAAGTATCCAAGCTTAGCCCAAAGCTTATACTTAAGTCCAATAATAATAATATAGTCCACTAAAATATTATTACTGCACTGCCGCTCCAATCCCATAATTACGTTATGGGTTCCTTCTTATTATGAGCCCGAAAATCTCCCCATGTTTAAGATATACAATGTCCATTAATTAATTAAGTTACTGACAACTCAAACTAATTAATATTTCATCCGAGAATAGTACCACTCAACCTTATTATCATGCCGGAATTAATCCACTCGCAAGATTTACATGATAATCCTTATGAGCTCCTCAAGGGGACATCATCAACCTATGTCGGACATGGATTCCTTCTACAATCAACAGCACACCATAGAGACAATATTATTTCCCAACTCACCGAGTTTGTTGATTTAATACATGTATATCTCACTCATTGATGAATCAAAGAAATACATACTGCCCTACGTATCGAGGTTATTGTAAAGGGATTAAGAGCACGAACATCCATAATAACTGAGATTAAGTTCTACTATATAGACAGTACAAGTCGAACGATCTCAAGCGTTCCTGCTCAATACACACAAGGTGCACTAATGTGATTCTATAGTCAAGACAAACTAATATCAAACCACACTACAATCATCCCAATAGATAGTCCCCGTCTATCTCGGTTGTGAGCATCTGTTTATACCTTATAAAGAAACTGATAATATGATCTTCCACGTGTTGTCGCACAACATATTATCTACAGTATAAAGTAAATGGACTTTTGCACAAACATATAATAAACAATTTATAATATGCAAAACGTTTGATCATATGATTCTCATTTCAAATAAAATTGTTAAAACATTGTTCAATACAAAAGCTAGGCTTTTAGTATACAATCTAACAATCTCCCACTTATACTAAAAGACTACGCTGCCATATCTGCTGACACACATCTAATCTCCATTCCTTCTATATGCCCATCGAACGCTTTCGCTGGAAGGCTATTAGTAAAAGGATCAGCCAGGTTATCCTCCGATGCAATCGACCTCCCCTCTTTTAACGATGTCTCATATCAGGTGGTACTTGCGCTCAATGTGTTTACTCGCCTTATGGGCTCGTGGTTCCTTCGAGTTTGCTACTGCACCACTGTTATCACAATAAATTGTGATTGCTTTGGGCAAACCAGGAATCACATCCAAGTCCATTAAGAAGTTCCTAAGCCATACTGCTTCTTTAGATGCCTCATTGGCTGCTATATATTCAGCTTCCATGGTGGAGTCCGCAACGCATTTCTACTTTACACTCCTCCATATTATGGCTCCTCCTCCAAGAGTATACACATAACCCGAGGTGAATTTACTAGCATCCCTATCTGACTGGAAATCCGATTCAGTATAACCCAAAGGTAACAAAGTATCTGCCTGGTAAATCAGTACATAATCCCTAGTCCTTCGCAGGTATTTCAAAATATGTTTTACTGCAGTCCAATGCCCTTGTCCTGGATTACTTTGATACCTACTGACCAAGCCCACGGCATAACAGATATCCGGTCTCGTACATAGCATAGATACATGAGGCATCCTACTGCCGAAGCACAAGGGACCAGCTTTATTGCCTCTATTTCCTGTTGTGTCTTTGGACACATTTTCTTAGATAGAGGTATTCCATGTCTGAAAGGTAGAAAACCTTTCTTGGAATCTTGCATGCTAAAATGAGTCAGGATTGTATCAATATATGAAGCTTGAGATAAGCACAACATTCTTTTCTTGCGATCCCTTATTAGTTTGATCCCAAGAATGTGTCCGGCCTCTCCTAAGTCCTTCATTTTAAACTGCTTCGACAGTCATACTCTTATGCCCGACAATACCTTTACATTGTTTCCAATGAGTAGAATATCATCCACGTAGATTACAAGAAATATCACTACGTTTCCATCACACTTATTGTACACACATGATTCATCCGGACATTGAATAATCCATATGACTGGATTACTTCATCAAAACAGATGTTCCATGATCTTGAAGCTTGTTTCAATCCATAAATGAACCTTTTAAGCTTACACACAAGATGCTCTTCGCCCTTTGCAATGAATCTCTCTGGTTACTTCATATAGATGTTTTCCTCAAGACTTCCATTCAGGAAAGCTGTCTTGACATCCATCTGTCATACCTCATAATGCATATGAGCAGCAATAGACAAAAGAATCCGGATTGACTTAAACATGACCACAGGCGAGAAGGTTTTCTCATAATCGATTCTTTCTTTCTGAGTATATCCTTTAGCCACAAGCCTTGCTTTAAAGGTTTCCACCTTACCGTCAGATCCTCTTTTTCTTTTATAGATCCACTTGCATCCAATAGCTTTTACACCATCGGGTGGTTCTACAAGCTCCCAGACTTGATTAGAATACATGGATTCTATTTCAGATTTCATTGCATTTTGCCAAAATTGAGCATCTTTATTTTGCAGTGCCTCGTTGTAATTCCATGGGTAAATTTCATGTTCACCAGGGACCAAGTCAGAAGACTCTCAATCCCATGAATCTTTCTGATCGTCTCACAACCCTCCCACTACGACGAGACTCCGCAGGCAATTGTGTATCAGGTGTGACACGAGGTGCAGTGTCCTGTGGTATATCCTCTTGTACAGTTGTATTATGTTTGGTGTTTCCCCTCTTACTTCTTCTAGAACAATTTTACTCATGGATTTGTGGTTCATTACATAATCCTCTTCCAAAAATCTGGTGTTCGTGCTAACGATCACTTTTTGGTCCTTATGACTATAAAATAAACCACCCTTCATCCCTCTAGGATATCCTATAAACAGACAAACATCAGTACGTGATTCTAACTTATCATCATCTGTCTTCAATAAATGTGCCGGAGCACCCCAAATCCGAACATGTTTCAGACTAGGCTTACGCCCGGTCCATAGTTCTGTGGGTGTGGAGGCTACCGATTTAGAAGGTACTAAGATTAAAATGTAAGTCGCTGTTTCTAAAGCATGTCCCCAGAACGAATTTGGTAATTCCGAATAACTCTTCATTGATCTTACCATTTCCATAAGAGTCATATTCCTTCTTTCCGCTACACCATTCTGCTGGGGTGTGCCCGGTGCAGACAATTGGGAATCAATCCCTTGCTCCGATAAATAATTCCTAAGCTCTCTCAAGAGGTATTCGCCACCATGATCAGATCGTAGTGTCTTGATATATTTTCCAAGTTGCTTTTATGCATCAGCCTTGTACTCTTTGAATTTATCAAAGCACTCAGACTTGCGGCGCATCAAATAAATATATATATATATATGTATCTAGAATAATCGTAAATGAAAGTGACAAAATATTCATAACCCCCTCTTGCCTGGACAGACATAGGACCACATAAATCAGAATGAACCAATTCCAACAGATCTTTGACTCTATACCCCTTTGCCTTAAAAGGTCTTTTTGTCATTTTTCCTTCCAAGCAGGATTCGCAAGTTGGATAATTTTCCACTACTAATGAACTCAGAGGTCCATCAGCTATCAACCTTTGAATCATACTCAAGTTAATATGACCTAATATTAGATGTCAAAGATATGTTTGGTTCATTTTCGAAGATTCTTTTCTCTTATTAGTAGATGTATCATTCGTTTCAATTTGTTGCACTGTGGGAGTAATTGGATTAAGAGTATACAAATTATCTATCAATGCACCATCACAGATAATAATTCTATTTTTCCTTATAACAACCTTGTCATTAAAAGAAACAGTATCCATCCATAAACAACTTAGAAACCGGAATTAAATTCTTTCTAAAATGATGAATTTTGTGACGAAAATTTTTTGCGACGCAAGAATTTCATCATATTTGTTTACTCAAAAGTGACGAATTTTACTGTTGTCACTAAAATACATATATTGGCGATGCATTTTATTGTTGTCATTATATGTAATTTTATTCGTCACTAATTAGTCTATTTTATGACGAAATTGATAAATGTGTCACAATTTTTTAATAAGATATTTTTATTAAACAGAATATTAGAGATTAATTCTTCAATGACAAATTTAATGGAATTAGTGACGACATTTACCGTCATGAATAAAATATATTTTCATGACGATATAATTTTGCCATGAAATATTTAAACAAATAGTGACATCATATATTTTGTCACAAATCTCTAACTATAGTGATGATAATAGAAATCGTCACATTATTTTTAGAAGATGAGTTATATTGTAATGCAACACATGATTTTCGTCATTATATGACAAATTTAAAATTTATATTTATTTTGAAAATAAAATTTGTTGTTTTCATAATTTTCTTCCTCACTAATTATTACTTTACATGACAATATTAATAATTTTGTCACAGTTAAAGTAATTTAAAATAAATAAATAAATAAAGAAATAAATCAAAGTGTAACATTATAACTATTAATATGAATAAATTAAAAGCAAATAATTTTATTCACCTATATTAAAGATCAATTAATCTAAAAATCAATACATACAAAAAAGTTATTCAAATATTCCCCACTAAAATAAAACAAAATAAAATAATAGTCAAACAAACTATGAATTTACATAATTTATTTTTATAAAAATCACTAAAAAAAACATTTTTAAATCAAAGAAATATTTTGTTAGTAAACGCTATAATTCTTCTATAAATCGAATTACCAACGAATTAACAACAAAATTTCATAATTGCTAAAGTAATGGCTGATAATTCATTGGTAAATATCACGTTACTAATTCGTTGGTAAGTATTATGTTGCTAAGATAAATATTCAATTGTTAATCCAGTGATAAATTTGAAGTTTTTATATTTTATAAAATCAATTACGAATAGTTCATTGTATAAATAATATATGCATTTTTTTTCTCTCTAAAACTTAAATGAAATTAATACCCTAAACATATAACATATACTTAAAATGGAAAAATACTAAAATATTTTTAACATATATTTCAAAGTATCACCCATAAACACAAACCTAAATTATATTCAAACACAACATATTAAAATATACAAATAAAATATAACGTATACATCAAAGTATCATCATAAGCATAAACTTATTCATAGTCGAAAACGTAATATATTTTATCCTACATAGATAAATAAAAATTTTATGCAATTACTCCGACATTAATTTTCTTGAATAAGAATAAACCCAGCATGATGATGAGCCCAACAGCAAAGAAAACCAGCATTAAGATTGCTGAAAAGTGAAAACTAGCCAAATTGAAGAAATGATGAGCATAGAAGCAAACAAAACCAGTAACAAATACGCAGAAAATCCAACCTAATTGCAAAAAATCAGAAGTAAAATAGCAGAAGACCGGTTGCCTGACCGAACACAGCAGTCGAGCAGCAAAAAATAAGTAACCAAGGAAATCAGCAAAAAATAAATTACAGGAGCTTTGTAAAGCACGACAACATGAAAAGTCAGTAGCAAGATTGTAAAAAAAAAAAAACCACAAGAATTGCAGAATAAAATGGAAGCAAAATAGTCTAGTAGAACATATAGCTATGCAGCGGATACCACTTGCTACTTACAACGATAAACACAACAGGTGTCCAAACAGAAAAGAAGACAACCATACAACCAAATAGAAACACAAGCAAACTAGCATAGAGTGTTTTTCAGTAGTAGATAACCAGCGAGCATAAAACTCATCAAACAAAAAAGAAAATCCCAGAAGCTATAACTGGCAGGATCATTTAGACAGTAACTCAAAAAATACCAGCACCTCAAAAACTCATAAACCAATCAAAAAAAAATACCAGCAAAAACCACAATACAAGCAAAAGACCAGCAAAAATCATCATATCATAGTACATGACAACACAGAAAAGTACCAGTCAAACCTACTAATACAATAAACTAATAACATCCTAGCCATCAATAATATCCAAATGCCACATTGCAAAACAACAGTTGGCCATCTTCTTGATCATCGACAGCAAAAGCCTGCATGAGATACTGATAGGTGAAAGCAATTGGAAATAACATGTTTTATATTAGAAGCAAAAGGAAAATCAGCATCATTACACAATCAATTTATATTAGCCATGGTTTTAGATGCAATGAAGAATAATATAAAGATGAGAGATGTACATAATTTGAAGTTCATCAGTAACAAATCAAAGAATATATTCATATCAGAAAGTCATTTCTTTTAATTTGGCTCTGTAAATTTATCTTAATTACTTAGGCAATCTATCAAACTGATAATGCGCAATAACTTTGATAGCATTAGAGATCATTAGTGTCAATTTTCGTTTAGTAACATAACCAAAAATTGTTAAACCAAGAATACAAAATAGGAAGCAGGCAATTTTAAAGACAAGGAAATTCCAAGACCCCATCTGTCATATAATATAAAACCAACAACAATGCAAAGACTAATCCTCTTAAATACATACAAGGGAATTAGGCACAATATGAGCAAAACAAATCAATTCTGCATCAGCATCTGCATCTCAATTCTCAACCCACATGCCACTGCTACATGTACCACTAAGGACGATAAAAATTACATAAAAGTAGTAACCCTTAACTGAAAAATGTGTTTATTATTTCTAATTTAAAATAAAAAGTTAGAATAAAATAAATCTTGTTCATTTGATTGGCAAATTTGTACAGTTTTGTAATAGTTGTCCTCCAATTTTTCCTAAAATATGATACTAAAGTTTGAAAAAAATAGCTGTAAAAAAAAGGATGGATGAATGTAATAAAATTTACCAGAAATTTTTGAGTCCTAAACATGACGCAAGTGAAAAACCTGTTGCAGTAGGAGTCAGAGATGAAGCCGCCGACAAAGGAGATGAGAAAGGTCTATCCCAGGAGGTATAACAGCTTAAAGTCTTTCAATAGAAGACTTGAAATCATACAAAATTTTAAAAAAAAAATCAAAAAATATTTTGAAAGGTTAGAGGATATTTGAAATGAGCTTAGTCAAACATGATCCGTGATTCAATAGCACGAGAAACTACTATTGTGTATTCAAGTTACTCAAGATTGTTGAATATAATTGGTGTTGGTGTTTAAAATATCAGATTGCTCTACCAGGCAACCTACACATTATCACAATTATTATTTAGTCAGAATCAAGTGATTTGTAATATTGATTACAGTACATTAACAGAACTAACTGATTTTTAATTCACCTTGCCAAGACAATGACTATGCAAGATAAGCACTTTCAATTGTAGAAAGGAATTTAGAATAAAATGAATACACTACATGTAAAGTGATTTTTAGCTTTGTCTGGCAATATTTTTGCACAAATAAAATTTTAAGAGACGTTCGAATATTTAGACTTACCATGGGTATAAGTTGAGATTGCAAATCAAGGATGCTAGAGAAACAAATAAGATTGGTATTTTTGGTGTGGGTTTTAGGAGGGAAGATGCGTAGTAGTAGTGTGGAAAGAGGAATGATTTGGAACTTGGAAATAGGGAATAGAGAAGGTTGTTTATAAAATGTCCATTGACATAATGATTAATCGCCTTCTAGATCTCTGTTATTCTCACTTTATCTCTTACAATCTCATGATTAAGACACACTGGCATGGCAGCTATTATAGCTGCTTCTCTGCTTCACACTCCTCTAGTGTCATAGCAATGATGACTCCAACGATGGGTGCACTTGAACTTCAATATATTCTTTTGCAACTAATGGATCTGAAAATACCTAAATAACAAAATCAAATATGATTTTTTAAGAAAGCTAAGCAAATAAAAACTCAATCAAAATTGGTAAAATCAGCAAAATATGAAGATACTTAGCAGTTGGAATGTCATAGTTCATAATTGTCGCACAATAATTTCATGAAATCCTCAGATTCTTCTAATGGAGCAACTTTAGATGAAGGGCCAAAGGTAAAAATTCAAGCCTTGACAAAATCATTAGCAATACCAGTGCCAAGAAGAGCCACTCGTTCGATCACAACTAGCCTAATTCCCATTCACCAGGACAATCGCAAAAGAGCTATAAGAGAGAGAAAGTATTAGTTGGTTGTTCAGAGAGAGAACCTGGCTAGTGATTGGCCCCCGTGTTGATTGGTCAGCTCCTCCATGGACGATAATCAACGATAAAAGATGGGAAACTTCGAAGCTTTACTGCATCTGGGTCCTCAATGTTCGTCGGAGGATATGATAGCATAAATTCCCCATGAATCCCTTTTCTCTATATAATTCTTTTGCACTTTATTGGAATTTAAAAGAAATCGAAAGTATTCAATTATTTTGGAAGTTAGAAGCATATGAAAAAATTGGGGGAAAAAAATGGGGGGAATGTTAAAAGGTTTTTTATTTTAAATTAATTATAGAATTAGTAAACATGTGTCTCAATAACATGGTAGGAATTGCTTTATATAATTTTATTGTGATTCACAACAATTGGTGGTAGGCACACGTGTGATTGTTTTGAAGTATTTTATCCTAATTCGTTTAAAATCTTATTTCGGAATAATTCTTCATGAGTCTGCTTGTAGATGTACTTTTTTTCCTAAAAATATAGTATTTTTTTTAATATTATTACTTTTTTTTTATTTATCCCACAAATTATTCAAAAAACTTCCACTATTATATTTTTTATTAAAATATTATTATTTATTATTAATATTCCTATTATTTGTATTTTTATTTAATTTATTTAACATTATACTAATACCTACTCCCTCCGTCCCAAAGAAATTGGCACACTTTCCTTTTTGGATTGTCCTATAGAAATTGACATATTTCCTTTTTAAGAACATGGGGCCCACCCAAAAACAATTTATTTATTTACATGGGCCCACACACACATCACACTCACCACTAATACAACTATCCACTACACATTAAATATTATTTCTCTCATTTCACTTTACATTAAATTATTATACTCCTTAATCTCCGTGCCCAAAAAAAATGCGTCAATTTCTCCGGGACGGAGGGAGTACGTGTTTCATCAATAACTTAATTAGTAATAAATAAAAGTTAAAAAATATTTTTTTTAATTAACAATATATATATATATATACTCACTGTCTCTAACTAACTCAATTTCACAAATTTTCTTTCCTTAGTCCCTATCTCATTTCAATTTAAAAATTATTAGTCACACTTAATAAATAAGAAATTTTAAAAAATTATTTATTATAAAAAATAGATTACCCTCAAAATAACTTAAAAGATTATTTTTAATAATATTCATGCAAAACAATAAATGTAAATTTAAAATTCGAATGTAAGTATTCTCTTAGTCATAAGATTAAGTTTACAATCTATCTAACAATAAGGTTCATCCCTTAATATATATATATATATATATATATATCATATTTTAATCTAAAATCTTAAAAGTACGTTTTAATTTTAAAATTGTCATTCGTTTTTAACACACACAATATAATTTATACATCATTTAATACTTAAAAATACTATATTACCCTCAAAAGTCAATAAAATTATAAAATAATTAATGATTTTTTTTCTTAAACAACGTAAAACAGAAAAGATGAACATACCTATTGGATAGAAGGTGTAGTAAATTTCACTTTTATTAATTAAATATATAAATATTTCACAAAATATATAAATGACATATATTCTCATTCTGTTTCAATTTAATCTTCACATTTATATATATATATATATATATATATATATATATATATATATATTCAATTTCACAAATTTTCTTTCCTTAGTCCCTATCTCATTTCAATTTAAAAATTATTAGTCACACTTAATAAATAAGAAATTTTAAAAAATTATTTATTATAAAAAATAGATTACCCTCAAAATAACTTAAAAGATTATTTTTAATAATATTCATGCAAAACAATAAATGTAAATTTAAAATTCTAATGTAAGTATTCTCTTAGTCATAAGATTAAGTTTACAATCTATATGACAATAAGGTTCATCCCTTAAAATATATATATATATATATATATATATATATATATATATATATATATATATATATATATATATCATATTTTAATCTAAAATCTTAAAAGTACGTTTTAATTTTAAAATTGTCATTCGTTTTTAACACACACAATATAATTTATACATCATTTAATATTTAAAAATACTATATTACCCTCAAAAGTCAATAAAATTGTAAAATAATTAATGATTTTTTTCTTAAACAACGTAAAACAGAAAAGATGAACCTACCTATTGGATGGAAGGTGTAGTAAATTTCACTTTTATTAATTAAATATATAAATATTTCACAAAATATATAAATGACATATTCTCATTCTGTTTCAATTTAATCTTCACATTTACCGTAAGAAAATTACTTCTTGACCAATTTTATTGGTTTTTTTAAGGTTATATAGTATTTTTAAGTAATAAATAAATTATAAAATATATTATGTGTTAGATGAAAGTGATAAATTTGTAATTAAGTTGTACTTTTAAGAGTGGTGATTGATATAATGTTTCTTTTTTGTGTGGTAAAATTTAATTTGAGACGGACAAAAAATGAAGTGTAAATTTTACTAGGAATGGAGAGAATTAATATAATAAAACTTTTGTACTTCATCTACACTGTTAAAATTTTTGTACTTTATTTTTTCATTCTTTCAAATATTATATTCAAAGGAAATAAAAAAAAAAAAATTAATCAAGCACAATAATCTCATCCTACACTTTAAAAACAAGAAAGAAAGAGTTAAGCATAATGTACATATAACAAACACTTGGTGAGACCGCTTTAAGAAACTCAATACGTGAGATATATAAGAAGTAATATATACTTCCTCCTTCCCACAACAAGAGTGATGGAATTTTTTTCACCTAGATTAAGAGATATAATATTTAATGGGTAGTTAGGGGTAGTTGAGGTGAGAGAAATAATATTTTAAGTAGGTGTATTAGTGTGAAGTGTGGGGTTATGGAGAGAGAAAAAGTTAATTTGTGTAGGTCCCTTTTACTAAAAAGGGAAATCCACCTCTTATGTTGGGACAGACGAAAATGGTAAATTGCACTCATTGTTGTGGGACGGTGGGAGTATTTTTTTAAAAAAATATATAGCATGAACAATTATAATATAAATAAAAATATATTTACTTAAAATAACAATTATAGCATAAAATAAAAAATGTGATATCATTTATTTATTTTTATATAATATACTCCCTCTGAGATGCTGATTCTATATTTTAATTGTATTAGTGAATGTGTGTGTTGGTCTCATATGAATAACAAATGAAATGAGGTTCTTTAAGTAAGATGTTCAAAAATAAAAGTGACCCTTTGAAGGGGACGGATGAAGTATGCAATAACTTCTTCTTCTTATTATTATTAATTTATTATTTTTTTAAAAAATAATTTTAAATATATTAGTTTAAAATTACAATTGAAAATTTTTAAAAGTAAATCAAATGCATTTCAATATCATTGTAGGGGGAAATTTGAAAATTTTAATTATCATTTTTTGTGGGAAAAAATATAAAAATTTTCGAAACATTGAACCTGGAACGTTTTTAGTGATTAAATGGAACATTTTAGTAGTAAAGCATATATACTAAAAACGTTTTAATAATAAATGGAATGTTTTTAGTGGGAATAAAGATGGTTTAAACAAGAAATCAGAAATGGCAAAAAGGCAAAATCTCAATCACCCAAAATTTTTTCCTTTCAATTTCCGGCCTCCGCACATTTCCTCCTCATTTCATCCGAATGCCATTTATTGATCCACCGTCTTCTCTAAATGGCATTCGACATCAATTTTATATTATATCACCCTTAGTAATCGTAGAGAGCAGAACAAATAGCAGATGGATGAGAGTTTCGTGAAGAGACCAATGATTTTTTAATCGTTTTGGAGGGAGGCAGCGATGAAGAGGAGGACGGTGGAATATAAGAGAGAAAAAAGTCAGTAGAGGTGAGTGATTTGTAAAGTAATTTTTTCATTTTTTCAAGAGGTATACTTTTTCACATTCAGCCACTGTTTCAATAGGTGTTTGAGGGTTAGGTTTGGGGGATTTGGTTGAGTGGGTGTGGAGGCTTGATTCCATTATCGATTTATTATAATTTTTGGTGGTGTATATTGCTTTGTTCCTTTTTAAATGTCGAATGGAGAGAATGATTTTAGAGAGAGGAAGATTGAATATAACATTGTTTAAATTCGATGCAAGGTTTGTTGTTGCAAACACCTACTGGGGTTTGGGCGCCCCTCACACTAATCCTCTTCGCACAGCCCCTGTCTTGTCTCTTCCTAGTTCGCTCTCTATTAACATTAACCAATTCGAACTTGAAAGTTGAGAATTCATTTTAGGTGCATTACTTGCATTAATTTCATTTTGAAGAGTATCAATTATTTTTCTTGTATGAATTGGATTATTAATAAGCTCAGTGTGGCTGATATTTACTTTTTAACTTTTTAATATGATATGTTGTGAGAAGTTTTCTTCCAAATGCAGTTGAGTGAAGGGTCCTTGCGTGAGGTTTAATTTTTAGTATTGAAGGTTGCAACTTCTCTGCTATGTGACTAGAACAAATATGAAATGATTTTACTTTGAGTTATATTGGTATGAAGTTTATTAAATAATTGATGATTATTTATAATTTGTCTGTTGATCTTATATATTGTCTATAGTAAAAATTCTGACTTTGTTCCAAGGGACTCATTTAGTGATGAGAGAACATCGAAAGACTATAGGGGTGGGATGGGTGTTCTTTTGATGATGAAATATCCAAGCTTAAGTATTAGACAATTAAAGTTTCCTCTTGATTGTGATATATATGAGCTTAGAAAATAATAGGGTTCCAAGTTGGTTCATGAATTTTCCATTTATCTATAAGCTTTTGCAATTATTCTGTTATCGCATCTTCATGGTTTAATCATTCTGAAGTCATGCTGTGAGGAAGGAGAACGAAAAAAAACTTGATGAACAGACATAGATAAAACATTACCAAGTAATATTTTATTTTGCGTTGCAGTTGTTTTAATTAATTTTAGATAGTTCAAATCATCTAGTTATCAGTTCCCACCATAGTTATTGCATTTAACATATATATATACACACACATTACTCAAGCAAGTATTATTTATTTGGGTTTCAATTCTTTACTCCTCTTTCCAAGAAACCTAATGTTCTTGGAATTAAATGAGTGCCAAATACACATAATCTTGTTTATTTTCCAAACATAGTGTCAGGTTTTGAACATTTTTGTGTTGTCTGCAGTTGCTCGAAGCTCTTGACTGGAAGATCTTACATTAATAAGATTGTGCAAAGATTCGGGTGATTATCTTTTTCTATTAAATTATTGACTGGTTTCTTATTCTCATCTCTTTTCGTCTTTTATGGTGTAAGAAATACCAAAAGTACATTGTTGAAAATCTAACCCCTTTGTCTATTATATATGGATTCCTTGTTGGAGTTTGATAGGTTGTTCTTTTGTGCTTGGGTAGTTTATTGCTCATGCTTGGGTGCTTACAATTTTCTTGTGCATACTTTACTAAAAGCTGGGTAGATTGGATTTATTCTGATTTTGTAAGCTTGTTCTTTTCATCTTTGGATTTTATTTTGAGCAATCTTTGGATTTCATTTTGAGCTTTGGGCTTTTATACGGGATTTCTAATTCTTATGCTGGAATTTTGAAGCTTTGTATTTTGCTAGATTTAAAACCTGGATACCTACGGGTGGCCTAGCTTGAAGGCTGGATCCATTGCAGCCTATTTCAAACCCGTCTACAAGTCTACTCTGTTTGGAGGACTTGTAATGACACTTCTTTTGTTAACTAAGGAAGTTCTGGTCGACAGATGACTCAGGAATTGTACTATAGACAGTTAGATTCTTATATACATTTTGTTGTTGATTCTCACTATTTGATAGACTACATATTGCTAGGTTCTAATACTGCTCATACAACTAATTATAGTTGTTTGTACCAAGACTAGACATACTCATAATTCTTACTAAGGGGATGACTTTTGTATTACTAATTTGAATGTATTGCACCTTGTACATTTAATCTCTGAAATATATTTACTATTTTCTTAAAGTAGCGAGTAAAAGTAACTCAAAATTTAATTAAATATTTATTCTTTTATTAATTCAATTTTGAAAAATAAATAAATTCATCAATATGATATTATTACAATGAGCAAATATTTTTCTCATAAAAATATATATAATGTGATAAAATATTTTTCGTCATTATATGATTAATTAATAGCATGACAAATATAATTTGTCATCATTAATCATTGAAAATGATAAAAATTTTCGTCATTGTATTTAAATTATTAAATGACAACTTTCTAAATCTTTACTAATAATATATATTCTCAACGAAAATAAGTTATCATCATTTCCATACATTTTAATGATAATAAATATTTTGTCTTAATATCTTACTCCTTAGTGACAAATTATGTCGTCACTGTATAATGCTTTTTTTGTCATTATTATTTAACCATTTCACGATGAAATATTTCAGAAATGACAAAATAGATGTTATAAACGTAACAACAAAAGCGTCATAAATAATTGACGAGATTGATACTATAGTAAAAGTCGTCACAATAATCTAACTATTTAGTGACAATAAACGTTATAGTCTTGTTAAATTCAACTTTTAGTGACGAAATAATATATTTTGCTACGAAAATGGAATGGTAATTGTGACGACTTATTCGTCACCATAGACTAAAACATATGGTGACGCCACGTATTTTTGTCACCAAAATATAACATTTGGTGACAAATTCAAATATTGTCGCATAATACCTAATACGACGCACATACTGTGACGATTCTTATGATGCTCAAATTTTGTTATTAAAAATTTTTTATGATGAAAAATTCAATATTTATGACGAATTTTTTCGTCGCCATTTATCAAATTTCTTGTAGTGTTATTAGTAGATGTATCATTCGTTTCAATTTGTTGCACTGTGGGAGTAATTTGATTAAGAGTATACAAATTATCTATCAATGCACCATCACAAATAATAATTATATTTTTCCTTATAACAACCTTGTCATTAAAAGAAACAGAATATTCATCCATAAACAATTTAGAAAACGAAATTAAATTCTTTCTAAAATGAGGTACATAAAGACAATTCCTCAAAGAAAGAGTTTTATTCTTATTAATAGATAAATAGACGTCTCCCACTGCAACAGCTACTACTCTTGTAGCATTTCCCATGAGTATGGTAATCTCCTCATTGCTAAGCTGTCGGGTTTGATGGAACCCCTGCAAAGAATTGCAGACATTGTCAGTGGCTCCCGTATCTACACACAAAGTGTCAACAGATACAGCCGCTAAACACGATTCAACAACCAGTATATAAGACTTACCAATCCTGTTCCCCTTCAGAAGAGGGCAGTCAGCCTTGTAATGTCCCGGCTGCTTGCATTTGAAGCACTTGCCTTTAGGCTTCTTGACCGCACCAGCCTTTGCTTTCACATGGTTTACCGGTGTCGAATTTCCTTGCTTCTTCTTATTCCTACCGCCTTTCGGCCTAGGATGAACAGCATTTTCAGCAACATGAACCTGAGGAGGTCTACGAAACAGTTCTTCCGCCGCCACAAGTTCTGTCAGAAGTTCTGCCAACGTGTACAAGTGTTTATTCATACCGTAGTTCAGGCGAAACTGCTCAAAACTCCTAGGCAAGCTTTGGAGTATGATATCGACCTGGGTTTCCCCATCGATTTCAGCTCCAAGAACTTCCAACTCATTGAGCTGGCCCATCATCCTAAGGACATGCTCCCTTACGGAAGTGTCCTCAGCCATTTTGGTGTTCATTAGAACAGACATGCCCTTCGACCTAGCAGGACGACTCTGATCTCCGAAAAGTTCCCTAAGATTATGCATCATATCATAGGCGGTGGTCATAGCTTGATGCTGAGTCTGAAACACATTTGAGATAGAAGCCAAAATATAGCACTTAGCCATCCTATCAGCTTTGACCCACCTATTATAAGCAACTCTTAGCTCTTCGGTTGAGGCATCAGTAGGTGCCGGAGGACATTCCTCAGTGAGAATAAAGATATAATCTTCAGCAGTTAAAGCAATATCCATGTTCCGTTTCCAGTCAACATAATTAGTGCCAGTAAGTTTGTGTTCTTTAAGTATAACAGAAAGTGAATTGAGTGTCATTTGAAAATCCTGAGAATCATAAATAAATAAACAGATCAAACACATCGAATTTATCAATTTATATTGAATCCCTCAAAACTATATAAAATAAAATTCACCAACATTTCAAGCACCGTGAGTCTGCACGCCACGATAGTGTGGACGTATGCAAACCCGAATATTTATAAGAGAAGGTTTTACCCAATAATTTCATTTGTCAACCTAACTTTATGACAAAATAATTAATAGTCGATTTCTCTTTCGCCATGCAAATAAAGCAGTGACTCCGACGGGGAGGATACTTATTATTTGCATATAAGTGTACACCATTATTTGACCCTAAGTCCATTGCGCAAGCTTATGTGCCTTACAGATAGAGAAGTACACACGCGCTCGGATAACTTCTTACAGTCATCTTAAAGAAGTTTGTACCAGTGATCCGTGAGTTTCGATGGGGAGGAAGACTCTATTGCCAACGCGCAAGTTTACTCATATCACTTACAAACCAATATTACTCATATCACTTACAAACCAATAATGGAGGCAGCGGGAATTAATTCTCAATCCCCTCTCTCATTTAGTTATTTAACACCGAGGGTTTTAAAGATGTATATAATGTTTAAATAATAAAATATACATCCTTAGCATGCTTCTATTAATAAGTAATTTAAAAAAAATAAATTAAATTACATAGAACATGTTATTCACATATATAACAATAATCGTCAAATAAAACAATTAATCAAGTTATATATATAAGGATTTAAGTGCAAAATTAGGATTGAATCAATTAAATGGGCTCAGCCCAGCGGGTCCAAGAACAACAATTCCACAATTAAAAAAAATTGGGCCCAGTAGTCCATTAGCATGAAACATGCCCTACAGCCCAAGAATACACTTGTGAAATAGACCCCGCACTCCAAGTTGCACCCACCCGTGACAAACTTTCCCAGCGGCAGGATATACCGACGATGCCCTCTGCTCCCGACACCCTACAGGAATCGAGCCGTCAGCCTACCTTCCGCCCCGAGTTCAATACGCAGCGCCAACTGATCGTCGACTTGCCCGGAGCCTCAAAAGAATTCGCCGGCAACATCTTCAGTCGTACAGCAGCGCTGCCGTGCTTAAGCAGCACGTCGCTTCGTGTCTGACCCACCAGGAACGCCGATCTCCAGCGCCACCCGCCCATCATCAGCGATGTGGACACATTCCCGGAAAGCCACTGCTAGAAACGAGCGTCGTACCTGGAAAACATCTGCCTCGCCGTGAAGCTGCCGTCCCTTCTGGTATGGCTGCTGCTTCAATTCGCCCGGAAACTGGCTGTATCGCGCCCGGAAGCCAGTTGTCCAGGTCTGACGCCTCTCAACGTCGCGCCAGCCAACTCCCATCGTTGATCTTGCAGCCATGTGTAGTTGCTTAATTCTGGCGACGCTGAGAACTTCACTGCTGAGGCCCGCCTTCATCATCGATAACCTAGAGTTCTTCCCCGACAACGTCGCTTCATGCTCTCGCCGTCGACTTCGGCAGACTCGGTCGGCTGTTTGTACAGTCCCACCCTGAATCACCATGGGCTCACCTTGAACGACATCATCATCATCCTCCCGTGACACATATCAGCTTTCACCGATAATATTTAGCGATGCATTTGACGTGGGCTTTCTCCAGGATCGACTTTCCAGCCTGCAAAACATACAGATTTGCGTCGGCAGCACGCATCGCACATATAGTAATAACAATCCACATACCCTAAAACCCATGCTTAACCCGCCGAAAAAGAAACACTTAGGATAATTCTTACATATACAAACCCTAATAATCATGTTTTTTTTTTCGACAAGAAATACACGTAAAGCACATTTACCCTAGCCTAACGTGTCAAGTTTCACTATAAAATCGTCGCTCTGATACCAATTGTTGGCGATCGATCATTTGGCTTAGCGTGAACCGTTAGGGTTTCATATAAACTAGATCAGCGGAAGCAATAAATCAAAGTCTACAATACCTTTCACCAGGGTTTGTTGTTGAAGAACTGCAGAGAACAATCTCTTGATCTTCTGCTATTCTCTAAGTCCAATCCTGATGTTGTGTGGTCAACAATCTTCAGGATCAACTCAATCTGCTTCTCTCCCTTCTCACGTCAAAAACGGCGCTCAGAATAGGGTTCCAGGAAGCTGAGAAGCCTTATATATGGGCTACAGCAGGGACCAGGAGGAGAAATTGGAGTTGGGCCTCCATTGGGTTAAGTATCCAAACTTAGCCCAAAGCTTATACTTAAGTCCAATAATAATAATATAGTCCACTAAAATATTATTACTGCACTGCCGCTCCAATCCCATAATTACGTTATGGGCTCCTTCTTATTATGAGCCCAAAAATCTCCCCATGTTTAAGATATACAATGTCCATTAATTAATTAAATTACTGACAACTCAAATTAATTAATATCTCATCCGAGAGTAGTACCACTCAACCTTATTATCATGCCGAAATTAATCCACTTGCAAGATTTACATGATAATCCTTATGAGCTCCTCAAGGGGACATCATCAACCTATGTCGGACACAGATTACTTCTACAATCAACAGCACACCATAGAGACAATACTATTTCCCAACTCACCGAGTTTATTGATTTAATATATGTAAATCTCACACATTGATGAATCAAAGAAATACATATTGCCCTACGTGTCGAGATTATTGTATAGGGATTAAGAGCACGAACATCCATAATAACTGAGATCAAGTTCTCCTATATAGACAGTACAAGTCGAATGATCTCAAGCGGTCCTGCTCAATACACACAAGGTGCACTAATGTGATTCTATAGTCAAAGACAAACTAATCCCAAACCACACTACAACCATCCCAATAGATAGTCCCCGTCTATCTCGGTTGTGAGCATCTGTTTATACTTTATAAGGAAACCGATAATATGATCTTCCGTATGTTGTCGCACAATATATTATCTACAGTATAAAGTAAATGAACTTTTGCATAAACATATAAATAAACAATTTATAATATGCAAAACGTTTGATCATATGATTCTCATTTCAAATAAAATTGTTAAAATATTGTTCAATACAAAAGCTAGTCTTTTAGAATACAATCTAACATATCTGTTGGAATCATGAATTCCAACGGTATTTTTGTATATTCCAACGATTTTTTGCATTTGGAATTTGATAATTTTCTTATAGTGTGTATATCTAGTAATAATATATGTACATAAAATGTACCTATTAGTAATGGACTCTTATCAACTAAAACCCAACACCCCTCAATTTACTAGGAAGGGTTCTATTTCCCATTCTCATTCTTAGACACACCAATTGGACTACTCCTAGTCAATAATAACTCTGCTGCGTGTGAAGTCCTTGCATCAGACCTACGATATACCAACTCCACTCTTATCTTATCAATAAGTAAAGCTGAAACTCTTGTAGAATACTACGGTGAGACCAACTCCAACCAGTATCCTTGCGAAATGTGACACTGGTTCATTTCATGGGAAATCCTACATCCACAGTGGTGAGCCAATACTCTCACTACAAGAAAATTACCAAATTCCAACGGCAAAAAATTATTGGAATATGCAAAAATACCGTTGGAATTCATGATTTTAATAGATATTCCAATGAATTTTTTCTGTTGGAAAAGTGGCCGTTGGAATGTCTTTTTTTCAACAACATTTCAAATGGTTTCTAAAATCCAACGGTGAATCCAACGATATTTTTAATTGGAATTTTTTTTATCTAAAAGTGATTCAAACATTTTTCCATCAAAATTTTCTTTTGGAATTGTGGTTGGAATTTATCAAACTCCATTGGAATTTTCCAACGATTAAAAAAAATAGTATATTTATTCGAATTTGAACCCTTGACCTCTTGTGTAAATCACCTTATCATTTACCAACTTAACTTATAGTACATAATTTATGTTATAAATTGACATTTAAATTTAGAAATTATTACTATCTAGTACAAAATATATACTAATATTACTAGGAGATACAAAGTATATATTTTATGACTACCAGGTACAAAAATAGGTAATGAAAAGTCTCAACTACCCCTTTATGAATGTCGATGAATACAACTGTATTAAATACACTATTTTACGTACATCGTGCAAATTTCTTATTGTAATATAATCTAATACAAAAAATATATCTAAATATTCTGAATACTTATCTAAATATTTCTGAATAAATGTTATATAATTTGGATACAAAAATATGTTTAAATATTCTGAATACTTATCTAATTATTTCTGAATACTGCAAATTTTTTATCGTAATCTAATATGGATACCAAATATACATCATCTAATCTGATACCAAATATATCTAAATTATTCTGAATACTTATCTAATTATTTATGAATACTGCAGATTTCTTATCCTAATCTAATCTGGTACAATATATATCTAAATATTTTGAATATTTATCTAAATATTCTGAATACATCATGCAAAATTCTTATCGTAATATAATTTGAATACAAAAATATATATAAATATTCTGAATACTTATATAAATATTTTAAGTAAATATTTTTGAATACATCGTGAGGATATTTTTATCGATAATATAATCTGGAGTCGTGAGAATTTTTTATCGTAATATAATCTTAATACCAAAATATATATGATTAGTGTGAAAATCTGCATGTTTAGGGTCAAATTTAGCACCGTTTTGTAGTATTTATATCCGTATTTGAGCATCTTTTGATTGGATTGCATATATTTATGTTATAAATGCATGTGAGGTATTATTTTGTATTTTTAGGTAGAAAACGAGGTAAAAAGAGCAAAAACGGAAGTTGAAAACAAAGTCGGGAGAAAAAGGAGCCGGCACGACTCGTGCCGACCAGGAAGGAGCAGTCTTGCCGCCGAAGGTGCCCAGTCGTACCACAAAGTGTGCGGGTACGAGCGACGAGAGCTGCCGAGCACGCTCGCCGAAGCCTGTTGAGAGCTGCCAATAGCGCCGCATTCGTGCTTGCAGAGAGCGCCGAAGGACGCCGCAAGCTACCGGCCGGCACGACTCGTGCCGATGCCCAGCGAAGCCTAGTCATCATTTTTTGATATTTTCTTGGCCCGTTCGTATATTTAATGTGAAAAAGCCCACTTTTGAGTCAGTATTCGGGAATTATCAGTACTCAACTATAAAAGACACTTTGGGAAATTTCTACGTAACTCTCTACAACCCTTCATATTTTTCCATACCCTTTCCCTGCCACCATATCGAAATCAAGATTCACCATCCCATCCACCATCCCGGAGAGTACGTAAGTGTTTCTTACTTGAGAAGGAGAACGAGAAGGTTCAAAATCACGAAGGAGAGAACTGAGAATCACGCCACATCTAGGGTTTTTTTTCTATATTTCAATCTTTTGAATTTTAGACCTATGAGATTGTTTTCATCTTTAACCATGGGTGTTGCTTGTATCATCATGAGCTAGTATTTCTTGGATAGTGCTAGGTTTTGTAGGTTGAATTGGTTTGAATTAATGACCTAGACTAGGTTATGATTTCTGCAGTATACTTATTCCTTTATTAATGCTTTGAATTAATACTTATATTTTTGTGTTATATGGTCTGTTCTCATTCATATTATGTCATTATCTTATGTATATTTATGATTGTTACTTGTGCCATAAAGTGATTAATTTTGTCAACCTGTTATGGGTAAAGGGAATCTAACCATATAACCTTTATTCATTAGAATAATTAATATTGAACACTTAATATATCTATTAATTAACTTAGATTATTAGGTGGGAATTGGGAATTAGCTCTTAAGTACCTATAAAGGGAAGTTTAGTGTTCTAACCTTTAATGGAATTTTGCACGAAGTACCTAGAAAGTGAGTTGGAATTATTCTTCTGCATCTAAGAGTTTAAACTAGGTTATGTGTTACGTTTAATTTAAAAGAGGGATTTAACATACATGAGTGATTGCTTTCATAAAATCTGCAAGAATTCTAACCGATTGTCTAGTGATTTGATTTGACCAATTTAACTGGATTTCCTAGGGCTATCTGTCTTCTCCCTTGAACACTTCCATATTCATTTTATTTTCTACTTTATTATTTTTAGTAATTATTTTCTGCATATTTCGTTTAATTAATCCATTCTCATAAAATACCCAGATTTGTCTTAAATTAGAATAATCATAATTAGATTAAATAATTAGTCTAGAATTATCCTGTGGGTTCGATATTTTTACTTGGTCATATGCTGAACTACAATAGATTCCATATACTTGGAGACACATGCGAAAAGATGAACAAGCAAATGGCGTCGTGTGTCGGGGATAGTTCTTAGATATATTTATTTAATTATTTTGTGATTCATTTCAATCTAGGACGTTAAATTTTAATTGCTTTTATTTTATTTTATTTAAATCCAAACTATTCTGATTAAATGCGTGAGAACAAGTGTATGATCACTAGGTCAAGTGGACCCCCCATTGAACCACTCAACTTAGAACTTGAAGCACTTGTCAGACTAAACAAAAGAAAGAGAAAGAAGCCAGCCACACACCCATTTCAAGTCTAGAGTCGGATATTTATTATTCGTTAGAAGAAGAGGAAGTTGAAGAGACTGAGACAGTAGAGATGGCTAAAGATGATCAAAGGGCCCCGACTCCCATGCGGGACCAGTATAAGCTGAAGCATATCATGAACGCTGGATTGAATGGACCCGCAATCACTGTGAAAAAAATTGAGTTACCATTTGGACTAATCCGGATGGTAGAGAGACAACAGTTCAGTGGGACACTTGTGGAAAATCCTACTGCTCTTCTGCATTTATTTGATGAGTATACGAGGATGCAGAAGCATAGGAATGTTCCGGAGGATGCTATCAAGATGCGGCTTTTCCCATTCTCACTAACGAGGAGAGCCAAGGAGTGGTACAACAACCTTCCTTCAGGATGTTGTACTACATGGGAGCAATTGGCTGACATATTCTTAAAAAAATACTTTCCTCCCTCCAAGAGTTTTAAGGTGAAGCAAAAGATTACACAATTTAAAGAAGGAGGCTTGGAGAGTTTCTATGAGGCGTGAGAAAGATTCAAAGAGCTGTTGCGTTGTGGTCCACATCATGGATTTACGAAAAACACTTACTTAGTCTTCTATCAAGGTCTAAGGGGTGATTCAAGAGTGTTGGTGGACACAACAGCTGGTGGATCGATCTTTAAAAAGTCAGCATATGAAGTAGAAGAGATTTTTGAGGAGAAGGCAGCTAACAAGTATGATTGGCCTACGAAAAGATCAGAAGGAGGAGTCGTTTTTGATAAAGTGGCAAAAGTAAAAGTACAGGTCAAAAACAGTGAGATGTCAGAACTAAAGAGTCAACTTAGTAAGCTGCATAAGAAGATGGATCACATCACACAAGGAAACAGAGGAGAGGAATTTTAGTATGGATGGATATGAAGATCAGATGGAGGATGCAAATTATGCTATGCGTCAGAGCTCGCAAGGGGATTACAGAAATAGACAGAATTTCAGGCCTAGTAATTAGCAGTGGGGAAGGAATGATCAAGGAAACAACCGATCAAATCAGCAAGGTGGTTACCAAGGGAATTCCAACTTCAAAATTCCATATTTCATATAGGCTAGTGCAAAAGATCTATCCTTTCTAGGTGCTAAAGAAATTAGATTAGGGCTTCCTTACCTTATTTCTCGTTAACAATGATCATGCAAAGATAATAAAGTATCCTATATTGATGGTCAAACAATCAAAGACTATATATTGGTCAATCCCCTTCAATTGTCACGAAATAACAAATATAATCATAGAACACATTCAAATTCAATCATACATCAATCAATGATAATATCATAAGAATTAAGAAATATGATCATATAAGTCTAAAATAAAACTTCAATAAGGAATAAATATTCTGCAAAAAATTATCATCAACATGTTTAAAATCTCAAATCAACGTGATAAACTTTCAAACCCTAAAACTATCAAGAGAAACTAGCTCATGGTGTTACAAACAATATGGTAAAATTGTCCTTACCCATGAGTCTGTGAATAAAAAATACGAAATTAAAGAAAGAAGAAAAACCCTTGGTCCGGCGTAATTCCCCGTTTTCTCTTTTCGTCTTGATGATGCTCCTCCGTTCTCTTTCTCAAGTAGCAAACACTGTGTGACTGAGTGTTAAGAGGGATGGATTGAAGGTGTGTGAAGGGTAGAGATGAGGAATGGAAGGCGATGGATCTGTAGTGTGATCACGACATTCTGATCTCTCGGTTCTGTCTCACGTCTCCGAATTGAGCGTAGTCTGCCTTAGTTATATGTTGGGCCAGTAAGGCAGATGGGCTCGGTTGCAAAGAAAAATAACAAGCAGCCCATTTACACTCATTCAATCACAATTAAGTAGGCTTTCACTCATGGGCCCACTTATTCCAATGGAATGGCATATATTACGTGGCAAGTGGTATACCCATGTTCCTTGTGAATATGAAGTGATCCTAGTGGCACTCGACAGTTTATTTGCATGATTTTCCAAGCATCCCAACATGTAATAAAAATGCAAGCAACTCACGACTTGGAGACATCTCGACGTATTCGTCACATACCCCCCAACATCTTTTCTTATATTCCATCGATTTCATACCTAAATTCTGTAAAATCTCAACAATACCTGTAAAGTTATAAAATTATGAAAATAAGTAATAAACTCCATAAATAATATTAAAATTATGCAATAATCATATGAAAATGACCTGTGAAAAAGTAGGCCTGAAAGAACCGGGCCATTTGGTCCGGCCCATCAAGCCCGGTGGGCCAAATGGCCCGGCCCACGTTTGGCCCATTTTTTATGGGCTTTTTTGGCCCGGTGATTTTATTTATTTTTAATTTAATATTTAATTATAAATTATTTGTAATATTTGATTAATAAATTATATTTAAATAACTTAATGTTAAATATATAAAAATAACTTTCTAAAATAGTTATAATCTTCAAATTATATATGAATTTTCTATTTTACTTGGATATTTTGATTACTTTATGATAGAAATAAAGTTAAGGAGAAGAATATATATATATATATATATATATATATATATATATATATATATATATATATAAATTTAATATTGTTGAAATTTGTTAAAGTTGGATTTAAATTCCATTATTATATCATAATATAATAAGTTAGATGCTAATAATATAATTTTAATCACTTACTCATGTTAAATAGTTGCAATCCCGCTATTTAACAACTTTTAATTATACATTCAACCACTAATAATCAATTCTAATTTATTTGATTTAAAAATAATAATAATTAACTTGAATAGATTATTTACCGTTAATATCTAATTATAAATTTGAGAATAATATTTAATATTGGCTAATATAATTATTATATGTATTAAAATAGTTAAATTTTAAATTATTTTTTAAATAAAAAATTTATAAATAAATGAATATTAATGGGCCAAAATAGCCTGATGGCCCGGTGGCCCGGTATGGGCTAGGTTGGGCCACAAAAAATAAGGCCCGCCAAGAACCGGGCCAAGCCCGACCCGTAAATGTGCCTTGGCCCGGTGGCCCGGTACCGGGCCGACCTGGCCCATTTGCCGGCTCTAACAACGAGTGACCAAGAAATAACATATCGAACCCAAGAGATTAGAGTTAAACAGGATACGCACTAAATAATTATCACCACTAATAATTAAGACAAGATACCATTATTGATTGGAAATTATAACTAATTAGGCAGAAAATTAAATAGCAAATAAAATAAATAAATAAAAAGAAGCCACACTCAATCACAGGTGTTTCAAGAGACAAGAACAAGATAGTTTTAGGAAAATCTAGTTTATCATATGAAATAAGACAAATAGACAAGTGAATCAAATTATGTAGAATTTTATAGGAATGATCACTTAAGCATGCTAAACCACTCATAAACAAGTGAGATTTAACATTTTTAAAAAACATAAATTCCTAGAACCAAATTAATAAGATAACCCTTATTCCCTTTCTAGGTACTAAGGAAATTAAATACCCACAATCCCTTATTCGCTTTATAGGCGATTCACATGCAAAATTCCATATAGGCTAGTGCAAAAGATCTATCCTTTCTAGGTAATAAAGGAATTAGATTAGGGCTTTCTTACCCTATTTCTCGTTAACAATGATCATGCAAAGATAATAAGGTATCCTATATTGATGGTCAAACAATCAAAGACTATATATTGGTCAATCCCCTTCAATTGTCACGAAATAACAAATATAATCATAGAACACATTCAAATTCAATCATACATCAATCAATGATAATATCATAAGAATTAAGAAATATGATCATATAAGTCTAAAATAAAACTTCAATAAGGAATAAATATTCTGCAAAAAATTATCATCAACATGTTTAAAATCTCAAATCAACGTGATAAATTTTCAAACCCTAAAACTATCAAGAGAAACTAGCTCATGGTGTTACAAACAATATGGTAAAATTGTCCTTACCCATGAGTCTGTGAATCAAAAATACGAAATTAAAGAAAGAAGAAAAACCCTTGGTCCGGCGTAATTCCCCGTTTTCTCTTTTCGTCTTGATGATCCTCCTCCGTTCTCTTTCTCAAGTAGCAAACACTGTGTGACTGAGTGTTAAGAGGGATGGATTGAAGGTGTGTGAAGGGTAGAGATGAGGAATGGAAGGCGATGGATCTGTAGTGTGATCACGACATTCTGATCTCTCGGTTCTGTCTCACGTCTCCGAATTGAGCGTAGTCTGCCTTAGTTATATGTTGGGCCAGTAAGGCAGATGGGCTCGGTTGCAAAGAAAAATAACAAGCAGCCCATTTACACTCATTCAATCACAATTAAGTAGGCTTTCACTCATGGGCCCACTTATTCCAATGGAATGGCATATATTACGTGGCAAGTGGTATACCCATGTTCCTTGTGAATATGAAGTGATCCTACGTGGCACTCGACAGTTTATTTGCATGATTTTCCAAGCATCCCAACATGTAATAAAAATGCAAGCAACTCACGACTTGGAGACATCTCGACGTATTCGTCACATACCCCCCAACATCTTTTCTTATATTCCATCGATTTCATACCTAAATTCTGTAAAATCTCAACAATACCTGTAAAGTTATAAAATTATGAAAATAAGTAATAAACTCCATAAATAATATTAAAATTATGCAATAATCATATGAAAATGACCTGTGAAAACGCGAATTTTCGTGCTGATCAAGACACTTACTTAGGCTTCTTCTATCAAGGTCTAAGGGGTGATTCAAGAGTGTTGGTGGACACAACAGCTGGTGGATCGGTCTTTAAAAAGTCAGCAGATGAAGTAGAAGAGATTTTTGAGGAGAAGGCAGCTAACAAGTATGATTGGCCTACGAAAAGATCAGAAGGAGGAGTCGCTTTTGATAAAGTGGCAAAAGTAGAAGTACAGGTCAACAACAGTGAGATGTCAGAACTAAAGAGTCAACTTAGTGAGCTGCATAAGAAGTGGATCACATCACATTAGGAAATAGAGGAGAGGAATTTTAGTATGGATGGATATGAAGATCAGATGGAGGATGCAAATTATGCTATGCGTCAGAGCTCGCAAGGGGATTACAGAAATAGACAGAATTTCAGGCCTAGTAATTAGCAGTGGGGAAGGAATGATCAAGGAAACAACCGACCAAATCAGTAAGGTGGTTACCAGGGGAATTCCAACTTCAACAATCAGAGAAGGAATGATAATTTGTCATATGCTAACCCGAGTAATGTAGTTGGGCCTCTACCAGGAATTGATGCATCCCATAAGCTAGTTGAAGAAAAAGCACCAATTGATGATGAAATGAAAGAAACAACAAGCAGACCATATTAAGCAGCAAGGTAATCAATTGAACTTGATGGTCAAGGTAATGATGACTACTAATGAGCAATCCAAAATCAGGCAGAAAGAGAATGAAAGAAAGCATAAGGAAACTCATATTGCTATTGGACAGTTGTATGCTGCAGTTGGGAGATTAGAGCAACAAGGTAAGTTTGCATCTCAAACGGTGACGAATCCAAAAGAACAAGTTATTGCTATCACCCTGAGGAGTGGAAAGCAGTACAAGGGTCTAAAAATGCCATCAGAATGAACTGGAGTTGAAATGGAGGTCAAAAAGTCAGACGAACACGAACACATCGAGGCTGACACATGGCATATCTCGTGCCAGAATGGGCACGACTCGTGCCGCTCTGAAGTCAGTCAACCAGACGCGTCGTGCCATTCGATTGGAGTAGAGGTGAGCGACACGAATCATGCACCAGAGCGGCACGACTCATGCCAAGGCCAACAGACAGTCGATTCTGGTCGACACGACCATCAGCACGACTATTGGCACGATTTCGAGGCTGTTGGATTGTATACTAAAAGTTTAACTTTTTGTATGAACAATGTTTAAACAATTAATTTGAAATGAGAATCATATGATCAAATGATTGCGTCTTATAATTTATTTATATGTTCGATGCAATAGTCCACTTACTTTATACTGTAGATAATACGTTGTGCGACAACATGCGCAAGATTATATTATCGGTTTTCTTATAAATTATAAACAGATGCTCACAATCGAGATAGACGGGGACTCTCTATCGGGATGGTTGTAGTGTGATTTGGTATTAGTTTGTCTTGACTATAGAATCACATTAGTGCACTTTGTGTGTATTGAGCAGGACCGCTTGAGATCGTTCGATTTATACTGACTATATAGGAGAACTTGATCTTTGTTATTATGGATGTTCGTGCTCTTAATCCCTATACAATAACCTCGACACGTAAGGCAATATGTATTTATTTGATTCATCAATGGGTGAGATTTACATGTAATTAAATCAATAAACTAGGTGAGTTGGGAAATAGTGTTGTCTCTATGGTGTGCTGTTGATTGTAGAAGGAATCCGTGTCCGATATAGGTTGATGATGTCCTCTTGAGGAGCTCATAAGGATTATCATGTAAACCCTGCAGGTGGATTTATTCCGGCATGATAATGAAGTTGAGTGGTACTACTCTCGGATGAGATATTAATTAATGAAGTTGTCAGTAATTTATATAATTAATGTACATCGTATATCTTAAACATGAGGAGACTAATGAGCTCATAATAAGAAGGAGTCCAAACCGTAATTTTGGGATTAGAACGGTAATGTAGTGATAATATTTTAGTGGTATATATTATTATTATTGGACTTGAGTATAAGCTTTGGGCTAAGCTTGGATACTCTAGCCCATTTGAGGCCCAACTCAATTTTCTCCTCCTGGTCCCTGCTGTAGCCCATATATAATTCATCTCAGCTATCCATAAACCCTAAGATAACACACCTAACACTGTGAAGGAGGTGAGGGAACAGCAGATTGAGAAGATCTCGAAGATCGTCGCCCACAACGTCGAGATTGGACTTGGGAATACAACAGAAGATCAAGAGGTCGTTTGCTGCTGTTGTCCGCCAACTTGGACGATTTTTATAAAATTGTACAGACCTCAGAACTAGACGTGTGATATACTGAAGGAAAGCCACGGAAGAGAGGATCGTTTGTTGCATAGATCACTCAAATTCGAGATCAGATGAGAGCGTTATGCCCAAAATGGTGAGGCTGCGCAGGCTGCTAGCGAGAATTCATCTTCTCCAACATACCCTGGTGAAAGGTAATACATTTTTTGTTATCTTTCTTCCGCTGATTGTTAGAAATGTATGGAACCCTAACGGTTCACGTTAACCAAAAGATCGAATGCCAATAGAGGCTGCCCGACACGACTCGTACCCTTCTCCAGCGGAAATTTCAGAAATTCTTCTTGATCCTCGCACTGTTGATCTCGTCCAGAATGATTTACAGGTCCCTGAAACTGATGAAAAGTCAAAAGAACCTGAAGTTAAGTTGAAAAAATGGCAAAAAGCTAAGGCAGAAAGAGCTAAAAGAGAAAAAGAAGAGGAGTTTGAGAGGGATATTTTGGGGGATTCCAAAGACAAAGAATCCGATTCTGTTTCTGTAGAAATTTTTTAAGAATGGTTTGGATGAAAAGTTCTAGAAGTTTTTAGAGATGTTCAAGAAAATCCATATCAATATCTCATTCGCAGAAGCCTTAGAGGAAATGCCTAACTATGCGAGGTTCTTGAAAGACATCATGTCTAAGAAGAGAAGTCTAACAGGAGCTGAGACAGTCAATTTGATAGAGAGCTGCAGTTCAGTGATACAGAAGAAGCTTCCTACGAAGTTGAAAGATCCGGGTAGCTTCACCATACCATGTGAGATTGGACGAGGGGAATCAAAGAAAGCCCTATTTGATTTGGGGGCTATCATTTATCTGATGCCTTATACAGTATTCAAGAAGCTTGATTTGGGGGAAGCAAAGCCGACATCGGTTGCACTACCGCTTGCTGATAGATCCATAGCATACCTTAGGGGGTGATTGAAGATGTCTTGGTGAAGGTTGAGAAATTGATATTCCCAGTGGACTTCCTTGTGCTTGACATGGAAGAAGTTGATGAAGATAAAATTCCTTTGATTCTTGGAAGGCCATTTTTAGCAACTGCAGGAGCCATGATTGATGTTCAGAAAGGGGAGATCAGATTGAGAGTAAATGATGAAGAAGTAGCCTTTTCTTTGGAGAAAGCTATGAGGTGGCCTTTGGAGAAAGAAGATTGCAACAGCATTGAAGTAGTAGAGGAGATCGTTGAAGAGTGCTTGCCTCTGATCCTGTTTAAGGATCCACTTAAAACTTGCATGAGCGAATCTCTTACTTTACCTATTACTGATTTTGATGATATGTCTAATGAATCAGTTTGACCTCCGCAGCGAAGGAACAGTCGAGTTGTGCACCAATCCACCAAAGAGAAGGAATCCAAAAGTGTACTTGCATTGAAAGAGAATAGGGTTTTGAAGAAGGAAGCAGCGAGAGTGGAGGAAGCAAAGTGGAAGAAGCCATATTCGCCACTTGAACCTGAGGAGAAGAAGAAGGAACTGAAGCCGCTTCCTGATCATCTCATGTATGCATATTTGGGGAAGAATGAAACTTTTCCGAATTGTATCTTCTTCCTTATCTGATAGTGAGCTTGATAGGTTGTTAGAGGTCTTAAGAGAACATAAATCTGCTATAGGTTGTTCAATTGATGATCTGAATGGTATTAGTGCATCTATTTGCATGCATAAAAAAAGATTGGAAGATGAAAGTAAAAGTTGTGTGCAGTATCAAAGGAGATTAAATCCTACAATGCAAGAGGTGGTAAGAAAAGAAGTTTTAAAGTGGTTAAATGCTAGAATTGTGTATGCGATTAGAGATAGTCCATATGTTAGTCCTTTGCATGTAGTTGCTAAGAAAGTGGGGATGACTGTCATTAAGTCTGATGATGGGGAAACTCTTGCTACTAGGACCACTACAAGTTGGCGTGTGTGTGTTGATTATAGAAAATTGAATAAGAACACACTCAAAAACCATTTCTCTTTACCCTTCATGGATCAGATGCTTGATAAGTTAGCAGGTTATAACTTATGAGTTCTATTGCTTTCTAGATGATTATTCCGGATATAATCAGATAATGATTGCACCTAAGGAACAGGAAAAGACCACATTCACATGTGCTTATAGCACTTTTGTGTTTAAGATGTTGCCTTTTGGTCTTTGTAATGCACCTGCGACCTTTCAAATGTGTATGATGGCTATTTTTGAAGGGTTGATAGAGAATATCATGGAAGTTTTTATGGATGATTTTTCAGTCTTTGGGTCTTCTTATGAAGTTTGTTTGTCTAACCTTACTGTTGTTTTGAAGAGATGCCAGGATACTAACCTTATTTTGAATTGGGAGAAGTGTCATTTTATTGTGAAAGATGACATTGTCTAAACATCATGTATCATCTAAGGGGTTTCAGGTTGATAGAGCTAAGGTGGGGGCAATTGAAAAATTACCTCTACCAATAAATGGGAGGAGAGTGAGGTCATTCCTTGGACATGCAAGATTCTACCACAGATTTATTAAAGATTTTTCTAAATACTCTAAACCTCTTTCTCATTTATTAGAAAAAGATATCCCTTTCAAATTTGATGGTGACTGTTTAAAATCTTTTCAGGTTTTGAAGGAGGCATTGACGTTTGCCTCTATTTTAATTACTCTAAATTGGACTGAACCCTTCGTGCTTATGTGCGATGCTAGTGATGTTGCTTTAGGAGTGGTTTTAGGGCAGACGAGGGAGAACATATTTTGAGCCATCTACTATGTAAGCAAGACATTTGATGCAGCTCAAAAGAATTACACCGTGACTGAAAATGAATTTTAACTGTGGTATATGCTTTTGATAAGTTTCGCGCGTATCTGGTATGGATGAAAACTGTGGTGTATACGGATCATTCTGCGATCCGATATCTGATGGAGAAGAAGGATGCCAAGCCCAAGATTATCAGATGAATTTTACTGCTGCAAGAATTTGACATGGAGATAAGAGACAAGAAGGGGAGTGAAATGTGGTGGCTGATCATCTATCTAGATTGGAGACTAGGGAGCATTGTGAAAATGAGAATGAGATCATCAAAGAGGTGTTCCCAGATGAGGAGATTCTAGAGGTGGAGCTTCGCCAGGTATACACTTTAGCTACAAAAGCTGAGGCCCTTTGGTATGCTAATTATGTCAATTTTCTTCCAAGTGGGACTAAGACATAATTTGAATCGGCATGAGCATTTGAAGTTTATGAGAGATGTGTAGAAATTTATTTAGGACGAGCTTTCGTCTATAAAATATGCGTAGAGTCTATCATCCGGCGGTATGTGCCGAAAGAAGAATGGGAAAGTATGCTAAACCATTGTCATGCACAACCAACTGGGGGCATTTCGGTGCTGAGAAGACAGTTGCAAAGGTGTTACAGTTAGGTTTGTTTTTGCCATCCCTTTTCAAATCTTGTAGTTCATATGTTGCAAGCTGTGATAGGTGTCAAAGAGTTGGAAGCATCCCTAGGAGGGGTGAAATGACTCTGCGGAATAGTTATGTGGTGGAGATTTTTGATGTGTGGGGGATAGACTTTATGGGTCCCTTTCCCTCATCAAATGTATATCTCTAAATACTTTTGGCTGTGGATTATGTGTCTAAGTGGATGGAAGCAATTCCAACCAAGACGAATGATGCTAGGGTTGCACAAGAATTTTTGAAGAAGCATATCTTTTTGCGATTTGTAGTACCTAGAGTACTTGTTAGCGATGGGGGAACCTATTTTGTTAACAAGCTCATGGAGAAGGTCTTGAAGGATTATCTTGTTTGGCATAGGGTGGCAACTCCCTATCACCCACAGTCTAATGGACAAGCTGAGGTCTCCAATCGCCAGATTAAGCAGGTTTTGGAAAAGATAGTGAATGTGAGTAGGAAGGATTGGGCTATGAAGCTAGATGACGAATTGTGGGCATTCAAAACTGCTTACAAGACAGTTTTGGAGATGTCCCCGTTCCAAATTATCTATGGAAAATCACGTCACCATCCTGTGGAGATTGAATATAAGGCATTTTGGGCGGTGAGAAAGCTGAATTTGGATATGCAAGAAGTGGGTGGCCTAAGGATAACTCAGATGAACAGACAATAGAAATAGAGCTTATGAGAACTCACGGATCAGCAAGAAGAGACTAAAGAAGTAGCATGATGCAAAGATTCATTTTATGGAGTTCTGTGCATGAGAAAGATGAAGTCTTTTTTCCTGGAAAGTTAAAGTCTAAGTGGATGGGGCCATTCGTGATACATAAAGCTTGTGGTGGAGGTACATATGAATTGTTGGATAAGGATGGAAATAGTTTCGTGCATAATGGGCATCGGATGAAGCATTATAGGTCGTCACGGGATAAGGAAGCCCTTTTCATTGATCACCTCCATTAAATCAGTATTCCATCGTGACTCTCCGACGTTAAACATGAGCGTTTGTTGGGGGCTTACTCTCCTATTTTACTGTTTTAATGTGTTTGTTTGTTGTAGGGAATTTTATTAGGTGCTTCTTCGTCTATGGTATTCATTTTTACAAACTTAGTTTGAACTAAGATTGGGGGGCTGAACTTGCATCCCAGTGTCTTGAAGTACCGAGGTAAGTAATATAAAACTAAATTCTAAAATTGCACACAAGTCTCACTCGACAAGTTTACCTCGTTATTCAAAATAGTGTTCTTAATTCAGAAGAAACAATGTCTAGTTGTGGGGTCCAACATGAAACAAACCCAATTGTTCTTTGCTTGCACCCAAAGCATAGTGCGTATTACCTAACATATTTTAATATTTTGAAATTTATTAAATGGAGTACTATTGATTTTGATTTTCATTACATCTTTGTCAACTCACTTGTGTGATGCTTGGAGGTCGATTTTTTAGAATTTTTGGAATTTATTTCGATCTTTTGATTTTTTTGCGACTTTCCAAGTTTTTTTTATGTTTTTTTTTGTTTCCTAGATTTGGTATGAAAATTTTTGGTTGAATTTTTTAGTTTTCATGATGATATTACTGATAAAATTTGAGTATTTGAGTTTAAATTGGATAAAAATTTGAAAAATGGGTAAAAAAGTAAAAAAAATTATCCAGGCATAAGCAAAGAGTGGCACGACTCATGCCACACATTGGCACGGGTCGAGCTGATGCTGAGTGGCCAAAGGGCGCCGAATGTGCTGAGCAGCAGAAAAGTCGTGCTGGTGGCACGAGAGCAGAAAAAACACAGAACGTATCGCGCATAGGCGGCATGAGTGCCGAGAATGAGGGAACAACTGCTAGCACGAGTCATGCCGTATGCGGCATTACTGCATTGACTCATGTCGGGTCCCAGGTTTGAATTTAAATGTGATTTTCAGTCCAGTTTTTCAAATTTCTTCATGTCGTGTGCACGGGTTCGTTTCATTCTTTGAATTTTTGTCGATTTCTATCCGAAAAATACCTTCCACCCCATCATTTCACTTCCCATAAACTTTAAACACTTTATACACTTGGATTGAGCATTAAAGGGGGAGAAACTAGGGCTTGAGGTTTAAAAATTGGGGAAAATTTTGGAAGTTCAAAATTTTCGTTCTTCTCTGATTAAGGTATGTTTTCTTCATCCTTTTGCTTTGAAATTCAAGTATGTTCATATTGGAAGCATGGGTAAGTGAATTCAAATTGAAATTTTGAAAAGTACATTTTAGTTGAGGCATTATTGTCGAACACGTGGTATGCATACTGTTTTGCCTTCAAATTCAAAATTTTAAGCTTGATTGGGGTTATGTGTTGATTAGTTGATACCCTTAGGACTGAATTTGATGGTATTTGATGTTAGTTGAGGGTATAAACTAGTACATGCATGTTAGGGTATTATTTTGTGATAATTACATGGAAAAGCATGCTGAATTTTGTTTTAAATTGACATGTTGGGTTTGATTTTTCATATGTTTTTGTTCCTAGTAGCTTAGAAACGTGAATAGTACTTGATTGTGTTGTTCATGGGTTGATTTGGCATGATTTAATTTTGAATCAAGGATATACATGGCATGTTAATTTCATATGGATTGAATATTTATACTCTTACATAGTGTTAAAATTTGAATCAACTATAGATGCATAATATTTGTATTTGGAATTATTGCATGCATCTTACTTATAATTTTTGTAGGAAATAAAATGGGGGATGAATGGACGGATGTGCAAAGGCAAGACGTAATAGCTCATAATAGAAGGTATAAAACTACTCCACGTCATCTTGGGATTTATTATCCCAATTGGAAAGAACATATAGAGGAGTATAGTCATTTGGAGCGGCGTATACGCGCTATCACGATGAGGAAACCATGATCAGGATCGGCATTAAGCATGATGTACACACCCTCTTCGATAGAGAGGGCATTTTAGAGTTCGTGAATGCCCGGAGGCCCACTACATATGCCTACACTATGAAATTTTTCATGTCATACGGGGTCTATCAAGAGGAGAATGACATGCTTCCCAGTGGATGCACTTTTATATTGAGAGGAAGGGAAGTGACAATGACAAAAAGGAGCTGAACTTTGGGTTTGCATCTCCTTGAGAGGCTAGTGATGAAATGAGCGTTGCATTTGATAGAGATGCTTTCTGGAAAAGAATCATAGGGAAGAATGAAGTCTTCGTACCCAGAAAGTCTAAGTCTAGGTGCATTGTTAGCCCTGTTCTCAGATACATCCAGAGGGTTCAATCATGTACCATCTTTACTAGACATGAAGAGGGCCAAGTCAGGTTGGAAGAGCTTTATGTACTTTGGTGCATGTGTGAGGAGAAACTATTTGACTTGGATGCATTGATTATGGAGAAGCTCCTTCACTAGAGACGGAGAGACTAGGTTTATGGTGATGGGTTATTATCACCCAGATTGCTGAGATCCAAGGAGTGCTCAATGATGGGATAAAGCTTGTTGATGATCTACCAGACATAGACATGCAAGCTCTGAAGTATGCACGCATCTTGAAGGAGAGAGAGGGTCAGCTTTCTATGAGCATGGCAGCCATTCAATACCACTCCCCTGTGAGCAGTTGACGACGTTGGCTGTTGAAGACAACTTCACTTTCAACTCTTATTTGCACACCCATATCTCAAGTGTCTTTTATAAACGTGGAGATTAGGAGAAGTGTATTAGGGAGCACAATGAACGAGCAACAAATCCCCAATCTCAGACTGATGCTGATTATGGTGATGATGAGGATGAGATGATTCTTAGTGAGAAGGACGTGCCAGAGCTATTTGTTACATATGACTCACAACATCTTGCTAGTGGGTATCATCAGGGCAGTCCATCCAGAACAGCACATGATCCATTTGCACTAGGGACATCTACAGCTCCATCTGGAGCCCAGTACGGAGGACCCAGAACTTCTGCTAGTCCCGTAGCCCTTGACTATTATTCTTATTATGTTCCAAGTATGCAGGATCCATGGGAAGAGATGTACAGATACATCAATGGTCAATTCAACTCCATCAGGTGTTCGAACGACCATCAGTTTCGAATGTTGTTCCAGGAGGTTAGACGTTCTCGAAGGGAGACACAAAGAGAGATACAAAGTTTGAGAGATGAAGTTCGAGAGCGCCGAGAAAGACGTGACTGATGAAGGATATTGTTCCTATTTTAAACAGCCTTGCCTGTCGAGGTTGTGTCATTCTATTTCTTCACCTTGTTTCTATTTTCTGTTTAGGCTTTGAGTGGAGTGATAGTTTGATAGAAGAGTTCTTAATGTATTTGTATCTTCCATGTATCATTCTTATCTTGATTTATATTGTTGGATGTTTGTAGGGGATATTATGTTGAGTGTATTGTCTAGTAGTTGAGGTACTTATGTTTCGGTTTCTGGTTGTGTACTTATTATGATTTTATTTGTTAGATTTCTGCTAGAAATTCATATGCTCTTGAAATTGATGAAGGGAGTGTACTTAAGTTATATTGTGATATGAAGTTCTATGTGTACTTGTGGGATATTGCTACCTATGAAGAGTGTTATGTTACTTGATAACCCATATGAGATTTTGAGCCTTTAGATCATGTACATAAACACATGATATTTATTTTTGGTGAGTATCATTCTTGTGTGTGTATTCTAGAACTTACCTCTTGTCTTACTTCAGACTACATGCTATGTTAGATGATGAAAGATGATTTTAGGCCATCCTTGATATTAATTTTCTACCAAACAATTTTATATCCGTAGTTAGCCCTTTTTGAGCCTGAAAGCCTTATTTCTTTGGCAACCTACGAAGGTAGCCACTTTGATATCCTATTTGAGCCTTAAATTCCTATACTTAGTGGAGAATTAAATGTTGTCAAAGTATGTGAGTTGATTTTCATGGAATTTGGAAGGAATAGAATATTTGGAGTTGTACAAGTGATTATGAGAAAAATAAAGTGCTTAAAGGTAATGCCCGAAACTGGTACCTCGAGAAAAGAAAAAGAAAGGAAAGAATGTTGTGCTTGAAGGAAATGAGAGAAAAGAAAATTAGAAGAGCATGGAGTTGGATAGCCTTGAAGTGTAAAATTTGGCAGTACAGAAGATCTCCGGTTTTAATTCTCTACTAATTGAGTTACTTTATCCATATGTTTCCTACCCTTACCAAAGATCCAACATTACATCCTAATAAAAGTCCTTTTTAATCCCATTGTTGAATCATATTTTTAAGTGGTGGAGGATTTGAGACATTTGGCAAGCTTATGATTACGCATGCACTTGAATTGAATTTGAGTGTAAACACCATACCATATAAGTGTACATCTTTTACACTTGAGTGCGAGCGATATACTTCCCGTGAGAAAAAAGTTGATGGAGCATTTTAACTGATAGTAGTTATCTTAACTTGTATACAATGAATGAATTATTGCAAGTAATGAGAGTGCATGACTGGATTTGATGACAATTGTATGTTGAATGGTCAAGTTCTCATATCCTTTATTTTCCCTTAGATTTACACACTATCTTTCTTCTTCTTTGTTCTTTTTGTTGTTTAGGGACGAACAACATCTTAAGTTTGGGGGTTGATTAGTGTGAAAATTTATGTGTTTTAGGGTCCGATTTAGCACCGTTTTGTGGTATTTATATCCGTATTTGAGCATCTTTTGGTTGATTTGCATATATTTGTGTTACAGATGCATTTGAGGTGTTATTTCATATTTTTAGGTGGAAAACGAGGTAAAAAGAGCAAAAACAGAAGTAAAAAATAAAGTCGGGAGGAAAATAAGCTGGCACGACTCGTGCCGGCCAAGAATAGGGAGTCATGCTGCCGAAGGCACCCAATCGTGCCACACAGTGTGCGGGCACAAGCGATGAGAGCTGCCAAGCACGCATGTCGAAGCCTACCGAGAGCTGCCGATAGTGCCGCATTCGTGCCTGCCGAGAGCACAGAAGGACACCGCAAGCTACCAGCCGGCACAACTCATGTTGCTTATGGCACGATTCATGCCGATGCCCAGTGAAGCCCAATCATTATTTTCTTGGCCCATTCGTATTTTTAACGTGAAAAAACCCACTTTTGAGTTAGAATTCGGGGATTATCAGTACTCAACTATAAAAGAGACACATTGGGAATTTTCTACGTAACTCTCCACAACCCTTCATATTTTTCCATACCATTTTTCTGCCACAATATCGAAATCAAGATTCACCATCCCATCCACCCATCCCGATTCACTGGTATGAGATATGATAGGTTAATCCTATCATTACCATTACTAAGAGTGAATCAAATCCACATGTCGAACTTCATTCACTTCTTCATTTTGAATTATCCAAAGTACTCCTACTTTTTCTTTATATTATAATTTACATTAAAAGAAATTTTTTATAATTCATGTTTCCATATACACATGCAAAAATACAAGGGTCGAGAGAGGTAGTAATATTTATATTGCATTTTCATATATTCGAAAAAATCAATTTAATTTTATATGACGATATAAACCTTCAGTATAAAAATACGAAAAATTTAAAAAATAAAAAGTAAAATCTAAACCACAAATTAAAATAATACTTCCTCCATTGCAACTTCAGCTTCACACCTTACGTTTTGATCTGTCAGAACTTTAACTTCACACTTTCATAAAATAGAAAAGACACATAATTAATTATCATTCTAAAACAAATTAATTTTAAAATTCTCATCACATTTTTAACACACGCAATATACTTTATTATTAATTTATTACCTAAAAATAATAAATTATCCATAAAAATAAGTAAAAAATGAATTTTTCTTATGTCTGTAAATTGAAAAATAAAATGGAACTGAGGTAGTGTTCCTGTTAGGTATTGGGTCGCCTCGCCTTCTGAAGTGAATTTCGAAGAATGCACAGGCTCAGATCCTATCGTTCCAGATTAGATGATTGATTAATGAAGGAAAGTGACAGATTGATTCACAAAGAGTCGTACACAATGAAGATGGGCAGCTCTCACTTCACTCCATAATCCCCACTCAAGAATATGCTCTTTTCCCACACTCTTTACTAGAGAAGAAAACCATTTAAATGAGAATAATCAATCGAGACAAAGCAGTAATTATTTATGATACAAGTCATGTTCCTAAGATAAGTGGGCTGCTTAATACAGCAGATTTCAAGATGAAGAAGTCGTATGATAAGAAAGAGAAATGAGGTCACCAACATCTAAGGGTAGAAAGGATTTTGGGCCTCAAATATTAATTATTATGAGCCAAAAAACATGCGAGCTTAGGAAAAAGCCCAACAAATCTCCACCTTTTTGGCTAGTCCCAACCACCATCAACCATAATAGAACTACTTGGATCTCATCATCGACCGTGGTGACAAACTTGCAAAAAACAATACAAATTAGAACACAAGTCACAAATACGAGTTATAAGATAGTCACCATTACAAGTAACAAATCACATAGACAAGTTACCAAGGAAACAAGTTATAGCAAATCACCTTTCTGCGGACTTTTCTATAGTAAGAGAAGGTTATGGCTACTGGCATCTGGGTGTACAGTTTGGCTTATTTTAAGATCGAGAAATGCTAGGATTTTTGAAAGTGAGGAGTTTCCAGTCAATAAAGTTATTAAGGAATTAAAGTCGAGAATTTGGAGTTGATTTGTGATGAAAAAATGAGTGGAAAATGGAGCGTTCTTTTCAAGAAAGGAGCATAAATTAATCCTTTAATATTTGAAAGGGTGTAGTAATCTATTCATTGTATTTTCTATCTATTATATCGTAATGTATTTTGAGGTATCTCTCATGCCTCATATGTTTTATCTGTTGGATTGTATACTAAAAGTCTAGCTTTTTGTATGAACAATGTTATAACAATTTATTTGAAATGAGAATCATATGATCACATGATTGCGTCTTATAATTTATTTATATATACGATGCAATAGTCCACTTACTTTATACTGTAGATAATATGTTGTGCGACAACACGCGGCTTATAAAGTATAAAAAGATGCTCACAACTGAGATAGACAGGGACTCTCTATCGGGATGGTTGTAGTGTGCTTTGGTATTAGTTTGTCTTGACTATAGAATCTCATTAGTGCACTTTGTGTGTATTGAGCAGGACCGCTTGAGATCGTTCAATTTATACTAACTATATAGGAGAACTTGATCTTAGTTATTATGAATGTCAGTGCTCTTAATCCTATACAATAACCTCGACACGTAAGCCAGCATGTATTTCTTTGATTCATCAATGAGTGAGATTTACATGTAATTAAATCAATAAGCTCGGTGAGTTGGAAAATAATGTTGTCTCTATGGTGTACTGTTGATTGTAGAAGGAATCTATGTCCGATAAAATAGGTTGATGATGTTCCTTTGAGGAGCTCATAAGGATTATCATTTAAACTCTACAGGTGGATTTATTCCGACATGATAATGAGGTTGAGTGGTACTACTCTCGGATGAGATATTAATTAATAGATTTGTCAGTAACTTAATTAATTAATTAATTAATGGGCATTGCATATCTTAAACATGGGGAGACTAATGAGCTTATAATAAGAAGGAGCTCATAACGTAATTATGGGATTAGAGCGGTAGTGAAGTAATAATATTTTAGTGGTATATATTATTATTATTGGACTTAATTATAAGTTTTGGGCTAAACTTGAATATTTAAGCCCAATGGAGACCCAACTCTAATTTTTCCTCCTGGTCCCTGCTGTAGCCTATAAACAAGTCATCTCAGCTGTCCGGTTTTCCTAATTATTCACGCCTAACATAGTGAGAAGGGAAAGGGAACAACAGATTGAGAGGATCTTAAGGATCGTCGCCCACACGACGTCAAGATTGGACTTGGGAATACAGCAGAAGATCACGAGGTCATTTGCTGCTGCTGTTTGTGAACTTCCATGATTTTTATAAAATTGTGTGTAACTCCAAACTGTCCGTGTGATATATTGTTGGAAAGCCATGGAAGAGAGGATCATTTTGGCGCATAGACCATTTAAATCAGAGATTAGATGAGAGAGTTATGCCCAAAACGGTGAGGCTGCGCATGCTGCCGGCGAGAATTCTTCTTCTTCAACATATATACCCTGGTTAAAGGTAATATGATTTTATGTTCTTGCTTACGCTGATATAGAATCGTATGGAACCCTAACGGTTCACATTAACCAAACAATCGAACACCAACAATTGGTATCAGAGCTTTGGTTTTGTAGTGAAGCGTGAAACGTTAGGCTAGGGTTTATGTGCGAAAGGTAAAAGGGTTTAAGTATTTGATTATAAAGCATGCTTGTATACCCTATTTGGATACCATATACATGTGTTAAATATGGATTAGTGTTTAGAAATCATATTTCTTGTTGAATACTCTATACGAAGCACGGAGGCACATGGCGAAGACGGCGCGACCGGTGGCGAGGGACGGCACCAGTCATGCCACATGTTGGCATGAGTCGTGTCACCTTGCGAAATATTATACCATCGGCAATGCAAAGGAATGACAAGACGGGACAACACTGTACAGGCAGCACACGAGCTGTGCACGCGTGCAACACGACTGGCTAGATGACCGTACGACTACCGAGGCTCGACGTGCGAGGGAAATCAGTGGCACTGCTGGCGAGTGGCATGTCGCGGCGACGATGTATGGTGATTCTGCACGGCAAGAGGCACGACTAGAAGCGGCAGGCGCGAGAGTCACCGGTGTCTCATGCACGAGTCGTGCGGAGGAGTCGCACGAATACTGCAGGGGACGACGCGAACGGAGGGTTTTGGCAGCACGACTGATGGCGATGGCCGGCACGAGTCGTGCAGGCAGCAAATTTGGGCAGGCGTGCGCATTCTTACAGCGATGGTCGTAGATAGTGGCAACTAGCACGACTAATGCCACCTCAAGGCACAAGTCGTTCCGACATTCATACGGCGGTGGCGTGGCACGACAGTGCGAGTGGCAGAGATTCGTAGGCGGTACGGCAGTGGCACGACTCATGCGACTAGACTGTACGAGTCGTGCTGACATGACTGTTGAGCAGCGATTTTATTTTCTCGTTCGTCATGTGTTTTTTCTGCATTTTTCATCTTGATATATAACTCCCATAATTAATTTAATTATCTATTATTGTTATATATTATTGTATGTCGATATCGATGATTTCAACAATCTGGTCAATATCGATAATTTTGATAATCTGGTCGATATCAATAATTTCAAAAATCTAGACGATATCGACGGTCGATATCGATAGTTTCGAAGATTTGATAATCTAAAAATTTTTAAAAATTTGATAATCTGGTCGATATCGATGATTTCAATAATCTAGACGATATCGATGGTCGATATCGATAGTTTCAAAATTTTGATAATCTGAAGGTTTTTGAAAGTTTGATAATCTGGAGGTCATTGCCTGTATTCGTGCTTGGAGGCGAACAATCTAATTCGCTGATATATAACTGTCATTGTTTGATTTAATTATCTGATTATTGTTATATATGATATGCATGTTCTATGTGATTTATTATTTAAATGGCTGAATATAGAAGCATGCTAAGATGCGTATTTTATTGATACATATTATATGCATTGAAAAACCATCGGTCTTAAATCTAAGTGGGAGAGGAGATTGATAATTAATTCCCACGGCCTCCATTATTAGTTTGTAAGTGATGTGAATAAACTTGCATGTTGGCATAGACCTTCCTCCCCATCGGATGAGTTTATTCATGGATCACTGGTACAAACTTCTTTATGATGATTGTAGGAAGTTACCCGAGCACGTGTGTACTTCTCCATCTGTAAGACACATAAGCTTGCGCAATGGACTTGAGATCAAATAATAGTGTATACTTAGGTGTAAATAATAAGTATCCTCCGCATCAGAGTCACTAATGTTATTTGCATGGTTAAAGAGGAACCGACTATTAATTATTTTGTCATGAGGTTAGGTTAACGAATGAAATTAATGGGTAAAACATTCTCTTGTAAATGGTTGGGTTTTTATACATCCACACTATCGTGGCATGCAGACTCACAGTGCTTGAGATGTCGGTGAATTTTATTTTATATTGTTTTGAGGGAATCAATATAAATGGATAAATTCGAAGTATTTGATCGGTGTATTTAATTACGTGATTCCTATTAAAGTCTCTAGTGAACGGATGAGAGATTCATAGAAATATGATGGTCAATCTCATGCGACTTTTCGGATACTTAAGTAAGTTAGAAAGGCAAGAGGTCATGGTTGAGTTGATGAATGAATTGAAAAAATATGGATACAAATTGAAAGGGATGTAGAAAACTTCTGACAAAACAAGTAGCGAAGAAAATCAATTTTCATCAAGGTATGAACAAAGTTAGAATCTCATTCACTAGCTGTTGAAGCATGATTAGTGATAGCATCTACTGACACGTTGTATGTAGATACCGGAGTTACTAAAAGTCTGCAACTAAATGATGATGAGATTATTGTGGACATAGGTAAGCTACGGAAGTAGTGGCTATTGCAGTAGGAGTCGTTTATTTATCTTTTGATAGGAATAAACGTTTAATTTTAAGAAATTATTTTACGTACGTTTTCATATAAAGAATTTGATTTCAGTTTCTATGCATATACAGATGGATACTCCATTTCATTTAAATGACATAGTCATAGTGATGAGGGATGGAGCTATAATCCATTATGGTACGTTGGTAATAATTTGTACTCTTAAATCATGTTTATCCCACGGATGCAACATAACGTAATGATAATGCATCTTCTAATCTAATAAGAGAAAGCAACCTTCAGACATGAATCAAACATACCTTTGGCATCTAAAACTAGGTCATGATTTCTTTTTAAGGCAAAGGGGTGTAGAGCCAAAGATATATTGGAATTGGTTCATTCTGATTTATGCGGTCCTGAGACTATCCAGGCGAGAGGTGGTTAGATATATTTTGATGCATCGCAAGTCTTAGTACTATGATTAATTCAAAAGTGCATGGGTCATGCGGTGAAGGGTCATCAAAATTATATCAAGTCGTTACGATTTAATTGTGGTGGCGAGTACCTCTTAGGATAGTTTAGGAAATATTTATCAAATGTTGGGATTGAATCCCAAATTGTCAACATCGGGCAAACCCCAGCCGATGGTGTAGCGATTGAAGGTATAGGACTCTTATGGAAATGATTAGATAGATGATGAGTTATTTGGAATTATTAAATTCATTTTATGGGTATACCTAGAAACAACATGTCGAAAGGATGTTTGTCTGTTTGTGGGATATCCTAGAAAAATAAAGGGTGGTTTATTTGATAGTCCAAAAGATCAAAGGGTGATTGTTAACACAAATACTAGATTTTTGGAAAAGGACTATGTAATAAATCACAAGCCCATGTATAAATTGTTCTAAAGGATGTGAGAGGGAAAACACAAGGTATAGTACCAATTGTACAAGAAGATATACCACAAGAAAACTACATCGCTTTATACGTCTGATACACAATTGCGTGTAGCGCTTTATCATAGTGGGAAGGTTGTTCTACAACTTGATAGATTTATATTTTGGGAAAGTCGTGAAACTTGGTCCCTAATAAACATGAAATCAGCCCATAGGTATGACGAAGTACTACAAGATAGAAATACAGAATCTTAGCAAAATGCAATAATTTCTGAAATAGAATCTATGGATTCTAAACTAGATCTGGATGCTTGTAGAATCGCGAAATTGTGTGGAAGCCATTGGAAGTGGTTCTACAAAATAAAAGAGGATAAGACGATAAAGTGATACTTTGAAACAAGGCTTGTTGCGTAAAGGTACACTCAGAAAGAAGGGTGAGTTCGAGTATGAGGAAACCTTTTCGCCGGTAGCTAAGTTTAAGTCGATCTGGATTCTTTTATTGTTGCTCATATTGAATTATGAGGTATAGCAAATAGATGTCAAGACAGCTTTCGTGACTGAAAGTCTTGATGAAAACATCTATGTGAAGCAACCAGAGTAATTCATTGCAAAATGCGAAGAGCATTCTAAGTGTAAGCTTAAAAGTGTCCATTGATGGACCAAAGCGAGCTTTAAACTCAAAGTACATCTATTTTGATGAGGAAATCTAGTAACATGCATTTAATCAATGCTCGAATAGGTCTTGTGTATTGGAAAAGAGTAACGAAAACGTGGTGGTATTTCTTGTACTATACGTAGATAGTGTCTTGATTATTGGAGACAATGAAAGTGTATTATCGGGTGTATGGGTATGGTTCATAAAGCATTATAAAATGAAGGACTTAAGAGAAGAAAAATACATTATTGTGATCATGGTGATACGAATCACAAGATATGATGTTATGCTTATCTCAAGGTTCACGAAATTATACAATCCTTACTCATTTTAGCATGTAACTTTATCTAAAGAAATGTGTGTTAAAGACACAAAAGAAGATAAAGGAGATGAAAACGGTTTTTTATTCTTCGGTAATAAAGAAGCTTAATCTAAGGAATGCTATGCACGAGATTGGATATCTGTTTTGCTAAACACATGGTCAATGGGTATCAAGGTAATTCGGAACAAGAATGTTGAATTGTGGTAAAACATGTATTTATGTGCCTGAAAAGGACTAGAAATAATATGTGGGCTCACTGAATAGATTCATTGCTTCTTGTGGGTTACTTGAATTCGGATTTTCTAATATGGGAACGGCAGTAAATCCACATCAAGGTTATATGTTTAATTTTAGAAGTGGAGCCATAATATGGAAGAGTGTCATATAGAAATATATTTCGGACTCTGCCATGGAAAGATGATAAATTGGAGCCTCTGAGGCAACTAAAGTATCTATATGTCTCTAGAAACTTCGTGATAGACTTTGATGTAGTTTCTAAGTTTGCCCAAGGGTATCACAATTTATTATGATAATAATGGTGCAGTTGCAAACTTGAAGGAATCACGAGTCCATAAGGCAATTAAACACATTGAGAGCAAGTACCACCTGTTACGAGAAATCGTATGATGAGGGAAAGGTTTTAGTCGCCAAGATTGCATCGAATGATAATCTAGTAAATCCTTTTACAAGGACTTTAAAGTGAAAGCTTTTGATGGTCATGTAGTGGGAGTGGGAATCAGATGTATGGCAGAAGACAAGGCAGCATAGTCTTTTAGAATAAGTGGGAGATTGTTGGATTGTATACTAAAAGTCTAGCTTTTTGTATGAACAATGTTATAACAATTTATTTGAAATGAGAATCATATTATCACATAATTGCATCTTATAATTTATATATATGTCTGATGCAATAGTCCACTTACTTTATACTGTAGATAATATGTTGTGCAACAACACTCGGAAGATCATAATATAGGTTACCTTATAAAGTATAAACAGATGCTCACAATCGAGATAGATGGGGACTCTCTATCGGGAGGTTGTAGTGTGATTTGGTATTAGTTTATCTTGACTATAGAATCACATTAGTGCACTTTGTGTGTATTGAGTAGGACAGCTTGAGATCGTTCAATTTATACTGACTATATAGGAGAACTTGATATCAGTTATTATGGATGTTCGTGCTCTTAATCAATATATAATAACCTCGACAGGTAAGCCAGCATGTATTTCTTTGATTCATCAATGGGTGAGATTTACATGTAATTAAATCAATAAGCTCAGTGAGTTGGGAAATAATGTTGTCTCTATGGTGTGCTGTTGATTGTAGAAGGAATCCATGTCCGATAAAATAGGTTGATGATGTCCCTTTGAGGAGCTCATAAGGATTATCATGTAAACCCTGCAAGTGGATTTATTCCGACATGATAATGAGGTTGAGTGATACTACTCTCGGATGAGATATTAATTAATTAAGTTGTCAGTAACTTAATTATTAATGGGCATTGTATATCTTAAACATGGGGAGATTAACGGGCTCATAATAAGAGGAAGCTCATAACGTAATTATGGGATTAGAGCGGTAGTGCAGTAACAATATTTTAGTGGTATATATTATTATTATTGAACTTCAGTATAAGTTTTTGGCTAAACTTGGATACTTATGCCCAATGGAGGCCCAACTCTAATTTCTCCTCTTTGTCCCTACTGTAGCCTATAAATAAGTCACCTCAGCTGTCCGATTGCCCTAATTATTCACGCCTAGCACAGTAATGAGGGAAAGGGAACAACATATTGAGAGGATCTTGAGGATCGTCCCCCACACGACCTCAAGATTGGACTTGGAAATACAGCAGAAGATCACGAGATCGTTTGCTGCTACTGTTCATCAACTTCCACGATTTATATAAAATCTTGTATAACTCCAAACTGTTTGTGTGATATACCGTTGGAAAGCCACAAAAGAGAGAATCGTTTTGGCGCATAGATCACTCAAATCAAAGATTGGATTAGAGAGTTGTGCCCAAAACGATGAGGCTGCGCATGCTGTCAACGAGAGTTCTTCTTCTTCTTCAACATATATACCCTGGTGAAAGGTAATATGATTTTATGTTCTTACTTCTGCTGATATAGAATCGTATGAAACCCTAACGGTTCACATTAACCAAACAATCGAATGCCAACATTATCAATAAATCTTTTTCTGATAAAAAAAACAATAACTAACAAGGCACAATGCCATAAGAACTAGTCACAAAGACATAGAACTTAAAAAACCTCCACAAAGAAGCTGGGATTTGGACACAAAGTTCATGGAATCGCCACAAAGACAACTTACACAAAGTTATAAACACATAATATCACATAGAAATATTAAAATAATTAGCACAAAATTTACATGAGATCACAAAGATTATGAATACAAAATTCATAATATTTATCACCAAGAATAGAATATAAAATTCTTAAGACACATAATCTAATCACAAAGGAAAAAACAAGCTATAGCATTGAAGAAACACGATGACACCACAAAGAAGCACACAAAGGCAATGCATATTCTAACAAGCAACAAAAGCATTAAACATAGAATCATGCAATATGCTCCAACTCTCTTAGAGAAACGAATTATAAGCATATAAATGACACACTATCATAACCAATACTAACACATAACAAACATGTTAATGCTCTACCTCACAAAGAAGTAACCAAGAAGCAAGTTTAAAACTAGGAATGCAGAAATACCTAAATGAAATCACAAATATTAACAAAGATGACAAGGATAAAATAAGTAGAGAAACAACCAAAGAGAACCTAGTTTTACAACAAGTAAACCTAATCCTAGTGTCACGGCAAGTGACTTTAAGAATCTGAAATACAAGAATTAAGGTGTCAGCCGATTTACCAGAGTGAATACTCGGATGTGTTTGATCAATACCTCCAAATCCACCGCACGAGAGCAGAGGCTCGGACGAGCCTCAAGCAACAAACCATAGAGGACTGGACGAGGTAGAATTGGACAATCGCCAGACTTGAACAAACATCGGTTTTAACAACCGTGGCTCTGATACCGGTACGGTTAGGTATCAGGCCGCTTCGCCGTTGGAAGTGAATGTCGAAAAATACACGAGCTCAGGTCCTACGATTCTTAATTCACTAGCTAATCAGTGAAGGGAAGGGCCAGATTGATTCACAAAGTGTAGTACACAATGAAGATGGGCAACTCTCACTTCAATCCTTAATCCCTACTCAAGAATGCTTTATTCACATAAGAAGAAAACCTATTTAACTGAGAATAATCAGAGATAAAGCAAAAAGATAATTGGACTGCTCAATGCAATAGATTTCAAGAAGGAAAATAAATAGTCATGTAATAGAAATGAGAAATGAGACTGCCAACATCTAACTTCTACAGTAGGATTTTGGGCCTCAAACATTAATTATTGGGCAAAAAAATGTAATAAGGAAAAAGCCCAACAACTCCCTTTGGAGTTTAATAGTACTCCATCCATCCTAAATTAATTTTCAATTTTATTGTAGATACGGAGTTTAAGAAAAGTATTTTTTGACTTATTTTAAGTAAATAAATAAAGGGTTAATTGCATAAAAAATTCTTACATTTTCCTTAGTTGCAATTTAATCCAAACTTTTGGAATTTTGCAACAAAAATAACCACCTTTTAACTCTTTTGCAAATCAAACTCATGGGCAGCATGAGCTGCCCAAATGAATGATGTGGCAATTTTTCTTTTTCCTTCCGGTTTTTTCTTTTGTTTTATTAAAACTCTCTCTCTCCTCTTTAATTAAACTCTATCTCTCCTCTTTATTTAAAATCATGACCAGCAAGATCTATTTATAGAACTGCAATTTGAACCACCATCACGGTGGTGGCGTCGGCAGCACTGGTGATGGAGGAGGGCGGCGTGTGGGTTGAATTTGCTGTCGATGAATGCTGTGAATTGGAATATCTGGTTCCATGGATGGCGACGTACTTTTGATGGCGATCCCCCCAACACCTTCATGTCCTCTCTGCACGGTGGCATCCCGGCAGTCACCTAAGGCTGCGTCGGCACCTCCCTTGCAAGCTGGAAGGAACCGTATCCCGGTGGTTACTGAGAGGATAGGCTCAAGGAGGTCCCTTGCTGCGTGCGCTTACGTCACGCGCCGCGCCCAGTCCATTGGGAGATTGTAAAGGCTGCAGGAGACTCGTGGGAGGAAGCCATGGATGACTGAAAAATCTTGCTGCTGCTGTCCTGGGCGGATGTGGTGGTAGTGGTGGAAGTGGAGCCGTGAAGGAGGATGCGGACGAAATGCTGGGTTTGGGACGACGGTTGATCGTCGTCATTTTCACCTAGATTTTAGTGTCTTTATTTGTTGATTTTTGGATATTTTTATGTATATTTATGTGAATTTTTAGTGGAGTTATATGTATAGGAAATAATGTGTACAGGTTGATAAATGTGTGAAAATGAGCTTAAATGTGTAAAAAACAGGTCAAAAATAGAGTCGGGAGCTAAAATGGAGAAAGAAGGACATGGCATTCTCGGACACGCCCCGTGTGCGGAACACGGGCCTGTCCGAGATGGCCATGTGCCGTCATCAGAACATGCAACACTCCCAGGAAGAGGCCGTGTACAGCACACGAGCCGTGTCTAGGAACAAGCAGAACACGCCCCTACTGCGTGTGCAGTGCACGGACCATGTGTTGCTACACGAGCCGTGTAGGTGCAGATTCTAGATTTAAGTTGGCACATGTTCTAGAAGATTCCAAGGAGTATAAAACCCAATTTGTGCAAAAAATAAGAGGGAGAGCCACATTTAGGAGCAGTTATCAAGATCAAACACACAATTCCTCACCACATTTTCACACACACATTCTAAATCATCCATTTTCACACTTTTCATCCATTCAATCCATTTGCTCTCCCAAAAATTCATCCATCACTCCAACATTTCACCAATTTGAGAAGAGAAGATCATCATAAATTGAAGAATTGAGCATGTTGGAAGGAAGGGAGGCCATCTTCAAAAAAGGGAAGCCGATCTACTTTTCAATTTTTATTTTTCTTCATATTTTGGCTCAAATGGAGCAAGTCATGGGATGTATTGATTTGAACATGATGTGTAGTGGCTAGTCCTATAGTAGGGCTAATCATATGATTGGTTGAGAAAAATGTTAGATATATAGGATTTTAGATGTTGAATTGAGTTAATTTTGGACTTCCTTTTATGATTAATGATCCATGCTTCATTTCATTACTTGTGTGATTACTTCTTGCTTACAACATGTTAGGATAGCCAATCCGATATTTTGTAGTAGGATTTAATTGAATCAGTTACTAAGATGAACATGTATGTTAGTGTGAGGGGAGGTAAGCCATACCCTTCTTATGCTTGGAACATTCACAGGGGGACATTTAAGAAATTGAGTGAGAAAAACCAAACTTATGATCATAGTACCTTAAGGAAATTGAAAGTAAGAGCAATCCTAGTAGATTTAGACTTGTCAAAGAGTCGAGAACCTAATTGCCTTGGCCAAAGGGATTAGGGGTAAAAATGAGATTGCTTTTAGTCCATGATTAATGAAGTTCAATGTTGAAAGTAATGCATATCTAGCTAGTTTCTCAATCATGATTATGACTAGCTTTGCACTTCTTAAATACATTCTATCCATTTTATTCCATCTTGTTACGTGATCGTTAGTGATAATATTAGTGTTAATTAATTTCTTTAGTTAATTGATAGCATAATCATTAGTATAAAATCAAACCTCAAACTTTATCACTCTTACAAAGCATGATCGAGCACAAATCTAGATACACCAATATTTTACATTTCCCTTGGGACGATATACTATAAATTTTTGTTACTTTGTCACTTCGTGTACAACAACGATAGAGTCCTCTTACTCTAAACATTTTTACCAAAAATGAGACTAAGAACATGGCGCCGCTTGCCAGGGAAATGTTAAAATCATGGTTGTAACGAGTTTGAATTTAATTAGTTTTGATAAGAGTATTTGTTTTATTTGTTTACTTGTCTTGGTTATTTGAGGAGCTAATTTGGAAAATTTTGTAGGTACATGCAAACTCGTTTGAGGTCTTAATCCATTGAACCTTTGAATTTAGAATTGAAAGCTACCTTAAGAAGACAAAAAAGTGTTATATCCTACGGAGTAAGTTATGGAAAACAGAATGGATAATGTTAATATGGTTGATGAAGAAGGTCATATGAGGATTTTTCAACAAGGATGTGATAATGCTCGAGGAGGACATATTAATCTGGAGTTTGTGCCACAAGTTAATGCTCAACAAGTGCACTTGCAAACCAACAATTACAAGCTATTATTCAACACTTGATGGCACAAAAAGAAGTAAGAAATAATCAACAAGCTCCTCCGGTAGTGCAAAATCAACCTCGAGGCCATGAATATAATGGAGTGAGGATGAATATCCGAGATCATTTCCAACCTCAATATGAGAATTATGCTATGGGGCCACCATTGAATGTCAACAATTTTGAGATAAAAACGTGGTTGATTAATATGGTGCAAGCAAATCAATTTGGAGGTGATGCAATGGAAGATCCAAATACACACTTATCTCAATTTACGGAGTTAGCTAATACCATCAAGATTAATGGAGTGAGTGACGATATAGTCAATCCTTCTCATTAAGGGATCGAGCCAAGGCTTGATATCATACTATACCTCTGGGATCTTATACCACATAGAAAGAGTTGGCTTAAAGGTTCTTAAGCAAGTATTTTCCACCATCAAAGATGTTGTATCTAAAAGGTCAAATATTCCAATTTAAGCAAATGCCTCTTGAAACTTTTAGTGAGGCTTGAGATTGATTCAAATAAATGCTAGGAGGTGTCCACAACATGGATTTCGCGAAGATCAACAAGTATGATTTTTCTATGCCGGTTTGAATGGAAGTGAAAGAATGCTTGTTGATGCTTCGACGGGAGGTTCTATATTGGGGCAAACTCCAGAAAGAGCTATAGCTATATGTAAAGATATTTCTTTGAATACGGGTCAATGGCCTATGTATAGAGTTGCGGGGATGTATGAAAAGGAGAGAATTGCTAGGATGGAAGAAGTGCGCATGCAACAAGGAAAAAGGTGGAAGCACCTAAGGAGGATGTAATCGAAAAGGAAATTTTGGAGATACATAAGAGAATAAATTCCAATTTGCAAGTGTCTTCGAATTCAATGCCATTGCCTATGCCTTTGATGAATCAACAAGTGTTTCTAAATCCTCAACAATGCAATTCTATTGCCTAATGTGGGTCAATCTTTTCAAAGTTGTCAAATGCCTACACCTATGCCTCAACAAGGTATGTCTCCTAATTTTGGATTTCAAGATATGTGGTGTTTACCGGAGATGTCTCTTGAGGAAGTTGTCTTCATGCAAGGGAGGAACATTCAAGGGAATTATGGTGGTGTTGGTAATCATGGTGGAGGATATCAACAAAAACAAGGAGGATGGGGACAAGGTAATTTTTAAGAAAATTTCAATCAACCTCGTAGGTATGAGAATTTTCGTATGGAAATCAAGGAAATGCCCTTACTCTTCCACCGGGTACAATCCAGGGGAGAAAGCTCCAAATGGTGAAGGGAATCCTACAATGGAAGATCAAATGGCTAAATTGTTGGATATATGAAGGAAGCTAAAGAGGAAAAAAACAACAAGATGATGTAAATGAGAGGAGATTTAAAGCGATTGAGACTCACATTAGTCAAATGGCAAGTGAAAGAAGGGATGTTCATCGTCAAGGGAAGTTTCCGTCTACAACCATTACTAACCCTAAAGAGCAATACAAGGCTATTAAACTTCGTAGTGGGATAAAATACGAAGGGCCTTCTATGTCGACGGAAGTAGAGGGAGTAAAGTATGAACTTGAGCCTATGGAAAGTATGGATGAAGAAGGGAAAGAGAAAGAAGTTGAGATTGTTAAAAAAGATGAAAGTTTCCCCACACTTGAAGAGGAAAAAGTTAAGTCTCCAAAGAAGTGGGAAAGGTGTAAGGAAGCAAAAGGTAAAGAGAGGGAAGAGAATTTCGAAAGAGATGAATGGGGAATACCGAAGTTGCCCGTGGTAATTCTTTTTCCACAAAGATGCTTGAAAAAAGGATTGTAGGAAAAATTTGCTAAGTTTGTTGAGATGTTGAAAAGATCCATATAAATATTCCTTTTGCGGATGCTTTGCTTCAAATTCCCAACTACTCCATGTTTTTGAAGGATATGTTGTCAAAGAAAAAAAGCTTGGGGGAGTTTGAAACGGTTAATCTCATGGAGGAATGTAGTGCTATTTTACAAAAGAAACTCCCTCCTAAATTAAAAGATCCGGGAAGTTTCACTATCCCATGTGAGATGGGAGATCATGAAAACTACAAAGCTCTATGTGACTTAGGGGCAAACATAAATTTGATGCCCTTGTCAATTTTTAAGAAGTTGGGTATTGGTGAAGTTAAACCGATGTCAGGACACTTTAATTAGCCGATCGGTCTTTGACACACCCAAAGGGAATTGTGGAAGATGTTTTGATCAAAGTTGGTAAGTTTGTATTTCCCGTTGATTTTGTGGTGCTAGACATGGATGAAGATACAAATATCCCATTGATACTTGGTCGTCCATTTCTTGCCACGGGAAAGGCATTGATTGATGTGGAGAAAGGGGAACTAACCTTAAGGGTGAATGAGGAAGAGGTGATATTTTCATTAAGAGAGGCTACGAGGTATCTTAGGAACAAGGAGGAATGTAGAAGATTGGAGGTTGTGGACAACATTGTTGAAGAGCATATGTATCATCTTCACTCCAAGGATCTGTTGGAAATTATCATAAGCCACTCTTACTCTATTGACTCTTTAAAATCTAACTTTTCTTGTTGTTTGGAAAATGATGAAATAATTGATGAATTGCATTGTTTAAATGCTTGTAGGGAACTCAAAAGTAAGGAAGCAAAAGTGGAGAGACTTGATGGAGTACCAAAAGAATAAGTGCAAGAGAAGAAGAAGGTGGAGTTAAAACCATTATTAGAGCATTTGAAGTATGCTTACTTGGAAGAGAATGAGACGTACTTGGTAATTGTATCTTCTTCCCTTAATAATTTAGAATTGGAAAAGTTGTTAAGATTGTTAAGGGAGCATAAATCTTCTATTGGTTGGAGTATAAAAGACTTGAAAGGTATAAGCCCACTTTATGTATGCATAAGATTCACTTGATTGATGATGAGAAGTCATGTGTGCAAAACCAACGTAGATTAAATCCTATAATGTAAGAAGTGGTAAGAAAAGAGGTGTTAAAATGGCTAGATGCGGGAATTATCTTTCCAATTAGTGATAGTCCATACGTGAGTCATTTACATGTAGTGATAAAGAAAGGTGGCATGACAATTGTTCGATCCGATACGAATGAAAAAATTGCCACCCGAACTATCACAGGTTGAAGAGTGTGTGTTGATTATCATAAATTGAATAAGAACACTCGTAAAGATTATTTCTCATTGACATTCAAAGACCAAATGTTGGATAGACTTGCGGGACATGAGTACTATTGTTTTCTTGATTGATATTCCGGGTATAATCAAATATTAATTGCCCCGAAAGACTAAGAGAAGACAACATTCACATGTCCTTATGGTACATTCACATTTAGGATGATGCCTTTCGGTCTATGTAATGCCCCTGCCACTTTTCAGCGTTGTATGATGTCGATCTTCGATAGTTTAATTGAAAATGTCATGGAGGTGTTTGTGGATGATATTTCCGTATGATATTTGCTTAACTAATCTCACAATTGTGTTGCAGAGGTATGAATCGTCGAATCTTATGTTAAATTAGAAAAAATGCCACTTCATGGTGACCGATGGGATATTTTTGGGACACCATATATCAATAACATGGTTTGGAGCTTACAGTTTGAATTGCATTGTGATGCTAAAGAGTGCTCTCACCTCTTCTCCCATACTCTTACCATGGATTGGAGCTTACAGTTTGAATTGCATTGTGATGCTAGTGACCAATCTGTAGGAGTGGTGTTGGGGCAAACGAGAGAGAAAAAATTTAGAGCGATCTACTATACCTCAAAGACATTGAATTCATGTCAAGTTAATTACACCACAACGGAGAAGGAGTTTTTGGCCATAGTGTAGGCTTTTGAGAAGTTTCGACCATACTTGGTTGGCACGCAAACTATTGTCTACACGGATCACGTGGCGATAAAATACCTCATGAGTAAGAAAGATGCTAAACCACATTTGATCCATTGGGTGTTACTTTTGCAAGAATTTGATGTGGTGATCAAAGATAAAAAGGGGGTGGAGAATGTGATCGCGGATCATTTGTCTAGATTGAAAAATAGAGGAGAGAATGAGGACATGAAGCCAATTGGGAATGAGTTCCCAGATAAGGAAATTCTTCAAGTTGAAGTTGAGCAAGTGTGTGCTCTCATGGTAAATGTACCTCCTTGGTATGCCGATTATGTCAACTTATTTGTGGAATCAAGCCCACGTTGCCAAATGAGTGTAAGGTTAAAAAGTTTTATGTGGAAGTAAAGAAATACTTGTGGGATGAGCCCTTTTTGTTTAAAATTTGCAATGATGGAGTGATAAGAAGGTGTGTGGCTAATGAAGAAGTTATGGGAATTCTTGAACTATGTCATTCGTCTTTGTGTGGGGGCCACTTTGGTCATCAAAAGACGGGGGTTAAGATCTTACAATTGGGTTTTTATTGGCCAACATTGTTTAAAGATACAAAGAAGTTTGTAGCTAAATATGATAGATGCCAAAGAGTAGGGGGAATAGGTAAGAAAGATAAGATGCTCATGAGTTTAAGAATTGATGTGGAGATTTTTGATGTATAGGGCATTGATTTTATGGGCCCGTTTATATATTTACATCTTGCTAGCCGTAGATTATGTGTCGAAGTGGGTGGAGGCAATCCCTACTAAGACAAATGATGCTTTGAGTGTTCAAAGGTTCTTGAAAAAGAATATTTTTATTAGGTTTGGAGTTCTACGTGCATTAGTGAGTGATGAAGGATCTCATTTTGTGAATAAATTGATGGAAGGATTATTGAAGGGATATGGAGTGAAACATCGAGTGGCTATACCATACCACCCTCAAGTGAATGGATTGGCGGAGGTCCTAAACCGTCAAATTAAGCCAGTTTTGGAGAAGACAATCAATGAGAGAAGGAAGGATTGGTCGGAAAAACTCAACGATGCCTTATGGGCATATCGAATGACTTTTAAGACCATCTTTGGTGTGTCACCATATTAATTGGTTTATGGAAAGGCTTGTCATCTTTTCGTAGAATTGGAGCACCAGGCATTGTGGGCTACTAAACGCCTTAATATGGATGAAGGGAAGAGTGGCAAAGCAAGGTTGTTGAAATTAGTTGAGCTTGAGGAGTTTAGAGGAAGAGCATTCGATAATTCCCTCATCTACAAGGAGAATATGAAGAAATGACATGATGCTAAAGTGAAGGAGAAGACGTTTGCTCTTGGGGACAAAGTTCTTGTATTCAATTCAAGGCTTAAGTTGTTCCCCAGAAAGCTTAAGTCTTAAAGGATGAGGCCATTTGAAGTGTTTGATGTGTTGAGTGGAAATAAATTGAAGCTAAAGGGTCCCAATAATGAGTTTGTAGTGAATGGACATAGGGTGAAACATTACCTATCTCCTTCTCAAAAGGAGATAGAGTATTTGGATACCCTTCCATCTTGAAACTCTTTGATTGTTTCGTAGAGTATGTTTTTATTTTAGGTTGTTTTTAATTGTTTTTTTTTTTGTAAGTTTGGTATGTAGGTGGAAAAGGTCATTGAGAAAATTGCATATGAAGAAAGACAAATGTACTAAAGTTGGAATGAAGATGTATGCCACACCACTCTTAATAAACTTAAATTTTAACACTTGTGTTAATTTATGTTTGGGGGGGTGGTCATACGTGGATTTTGGAATTACACATATGTTATTAAAAGGTAATCCCATGAGGATCATTGGTGAAAATTACAAGGTTAAGTCTCACCACTTTGTGCAAACTTAATTCTCAATTTGTTTTGATTTAAGTTTGGGGGTGAGTGCGTGGTGTGACTCACCACTTGTATATGCTTGATGTGTCATGTGTTGATAATGTTGATAGAGTTTGATGTATCATGTGTTGATAGATTGTCTTGTGCAAAATGGGATAAATTGTCTTGTGCTGGGTCAATTTTGAAAATTTTCTCATGAGTTAGGTTCGTTTTGGTACGTTTGGTGGTGTTAATGTGCATGATAGTCCATTATTTGATCATAAATTGTGGAGCTAATGTTGTGAGGAATTTTGAGCATGAATAGGATGTATTGGAAGTGCAAAAATAAGGCAAAAACGAGGTTTGAAGGTAGAAATTGGAAGAAACAGGGAAACAGCTACACGAGCTGTGTTCAGTACACAGCCCTATAAGGATTAGCCGTGTAATGACATCAGAAAGCGCTACTTGTCCAGGACCAAAGGCGAGTTCAGTGCACGGCCCGTGTAGAAGGCAGAGGCATGCCCCGTATACCGCGCACATGCCTGTAACATAAAGCCGTGTGCAATGATTAGAACACGCTACACGCCCATGACCGAGGCCGTGTATGGAACACGAGCCATGTAGCGTTCAAAATCAAATTTTAAAAACCCAATTACAGAACACTCTTCTTCATTCCATACTCGCCTCAAAACATTTCTTCCACTTCGGAATCACTTCATCAGTAGAAAATCATCCATAAACATCAACATTTGAGATGGCCGAGAGAAGAGTAAGAGCAAGGAATGAGGATTTCATCATCATCACGGATGAGGGTAAGCTTGCTAATCTTGACGCGCAAATGATGCAAGATGGGATTTACTCAGATTACTTTGGGGTAGAGTTTGAAGAGTATTGGAGAAAGTATGTGCTTTGTTGGAAAATACTCTTCCCTAAGATTAAGCCAACTCGATTCCAAGACACCGCGACAATGGAAGGGCTAGAAATAGAGGGAGACTTGAGGAAGTTGTTTCGATTTGCACAGATGGAGGCATTTTTCGATAAGAGGCAACCTACTTATCTCCATCTCACTGCTGAGTTTCTAAGTACACTTGAGGTGAAGAAGGACAGAAACAAGTTCCCAATATCCATTACGTTTCAGTTAGATAATGTGATGAGGAGGGAGATCCCTCTACATATTTTGAATGAATTTATGGGGTGCCCACCATGTGAAGGCCATAGGAGCTTCTATGAAGGCGGGGGTTTTAACCAGCAGGATTGGTGGAAGAGATTGGTGAATGATGGGACAGAGCAGACAGGATATATTCCCAGCGCTTCAAAAGGAACCCTGTGATGAGATACATGGAGAAGATTGTCTCACACACTGTCTTATGAAGATTTGAAAGTGGAGCAGTGGGTGAGAAGCAGCTATATATAATGTTTTGTCTATATAATGAGCTACCACTGAACATGGCGGCGCATTTTGTGCAACATGCAGAGAGGGTTGCTAAGAGACAGACTTCTCAAGGAGTAATGTTAGGAGGTATGATCACGATGATTGCTCAAGGATTAGGATTAAATCTTGCAGGGATGAAGAACAGAATGATAAGTGAAGGGTTGAATTTTCATCAACTTATGAGAATGGAGTTCTTATCTGTAGTTGGCAATCAATATTATCTGAGGCAAGAGAAGGGGGCTCCATTTCCTTTACTAGCTCCGGAGCTCACTACAATTTACACTCGAAGGAAGTTTGCCAATTTGGCAATGGCTAGTACCCACCACTCTAGGGTGGTACGAGCATTCTACCTAAGAAATAGAGAGGAAGTGGAGGAGGTTCTCCGACAGATGAGGGATGAGGAGAACCTCGAGCTAGCCAATTTGAGAGTGGAGACAATGCTAATGGATGGAGATGAGGAGGAGCCTCCACATCATCAAGTTGAGTTCGAAGAGCAAGCTCCTGAGCCACCACAGTTCGAAGAGGAAGAGCAACAGCAGCAGCAACCAAGGGGTCCCAGATATGGGAATGAAAGATGGAATTATATGTTGGACGAGGTGAGAGAGATAAGGCAAATTCAACAGGAGCACGGAGCACAGATGAGAGAGATCCGAGAGGTACATCAAATGCATAGGACGCACAACCAAGAGCTTCGAGATGGACAGCATCGTCGTGAGTACTATAAGGAACAATCTCGGGTGCACTCTAACAATATGGAGGAGATGATGACTATGATGTCCAACTTCTAATTTTCAGCGTCTCGTCGTGCATACATACCATGGAATATGTATCATCCACCTCCACCTCTGGAGCCATAAAGGGAGTTATTTTGGTGCTAGGCACTTCATTTAGATCATTTGGATATTGTTAGATGTTTGATTTGATGTTGATGGATTTGATTGCACTCTATTTGTTTTATATTTTTAGGAGGTTTACATTTGGATTTATTTTGGCACTCTATTTGTTTTGATTTTTATAATTTGGATGTGATGGGTATTTGAGCTTATTTGTTATGAATGTTGAATTGAAGAGCTTTAAATTCTTGAGATGGATGATTCTTGGTTATGTATGTTATATGTTTATGCTATGTTTTAGTTTTGGCATAATTTTGCTTATGTGTTGTGATTGAGTTTTTTTTTTCATTCTTGTATAGGTTCGGATTGGTGGTGTGTTTTGGGAAAGTGTAAATATTTTTGAATATGAGCTATGATGTATTATTTGTGATAGGTGATAGCAAGCATGTTAAAGATTCCTACTAGTTGATTGTGACATGAATTACATAACTTGTTCAATTTTGAGAAGTATGAAGGTCAATTAGATTTCTTTTTGGTCCAAGCAAAAGCTTGTGAGAGTTGAGCTTCAACTGTGCCTCCATGGTTAATTCTTGATGAGAGGACCGGTTGAACTTAGACAAACTAGAACTTGCTCATGGACTATAGGAACGAAGCCCAAATAGTGAATTTTTGTGAAATGATATTAGGTCATCCTTGTTAAATGAGTCATATCCATATATTTCCCCACCTATGATATCATCCCTAGTTAGCCATATTGAGCCTATAAGCTTATTCTTTGTGATTTGAGCACAATACAAGCCTTAAACACCCACTTAAGCCTTACATATATAACTTTTGTGTGGGTAATTGAGGAGATGATGGTCTACAAGGTTTGATGTGAAAAGTGCAAGGAAATGAAGGAATTAAGAAAAGGATGAAAGAGCTCGAGCTAAATGCATGTGCTACTTCAACAAAAGAAAAAGGAGCAAAATCATAAAAATATGCTCATGGAATTCAAAAGTCAAAGAAAGGGAGTATGCAATTCAAAAGAAGCTCAATGAATCCATGGTATGATGATGTTTAGTGCTTGAGAATATTTGAAAAAGTAGAGGAAGAATGAGAAAGTGGAGGTAATAAAATAGATTATCATCTCTTTGATCACTTATACTTGTTGAGTCACTATTATCCATATTTTTTCTACCTATCCAAAGAGTCTAACATTATATACAAAGATAAAGACCTTTTTGATCACTTTTTGAAACTAGGGTGGCTTGTGAACATAGTCCATGAGCAAGCCTATGGTGAGTCGATTTTAATCGGTTGATGAGAGTTGTTTAACCCTACTTCATAGAGTGTTGAGTGCATTTGATATCCTATGGGAGGCTTGGATTGAAAAGAGCTTTTGATTAATCTTTAATTTCTTGAGATTGAACTTGTTGATTCTTGATGTTATGATGTAGGGATACTTAATGTGATTTTGTAGTCCTTAATATTTGTGATGCGTTGTAGTTTATGTTCGTTAGATATTTTCCTAGGTGAAAATTTCTCCTCTTGAGTATCATTTTTAGTTGTTCAAAGATGAACAATACTTTAAGTTTGGGGGCTTGATCGTCATCATTTTCACCTAGATTTTAGTGTCTTTATTTATTGATTTTTGGATGTTTTCATTTGTATCTGTGTGACTTTTTAGTAGAGTTATATGTAATAGGGAGAAATGTGTATAGGTTGATAAGTGTGTGAAAATGAGCTTATATGTGTATAAAACAGGTTAAAAATGGAGTCGGGAGCTAAAACGGAGAAAGAAGGACAGGCATGCTCGAACACGCCCCATGTGCAGAACACGGGTCTGTCCGAGATGGTCGTGCGCCATCATCAGAACATGCAACACGCCCAGGAAGAGGCCGTGTGCAGTACACGAGGAGTGTCTGGGAACACGCAGAACACGCCCCTACTGTGTGTGTAGCGCACGGGCAGTGTGCTAATACACGAGCCGTGTAGGTGCAAATTCCAGATTTAAGTTGGTACATGTTCTAGAAGATTCCAAGGAGTATAAAAACTCAATTTGTGTGAAAAATAAGAGGGAGAGCCACATTTAGGAGCATTTATCAAGATCAAACACACAATTCCTCGCCACATTTTCACACACACATTCTAGATCATCCATTTCCACGCTTTTCATCCATTCAATCCATTTGCTCTCCCAAAAATTCATCTATCACTCCAACATTCCATCAATTTGAGAAGAGAAGATCATCATAGATTGAAGAATTGAGCATGTTGGAAGGAAGGGAGGCCATCTTCACAAAAGGGAAGCCGATTTACTTTTCAATTGTTATTTTTCTTCATATTTTGGCTCAAATGGAGCAAGCCATGGGATGTATTAATTTGAACATGATGTGTAGTGTCTAGTCCTATTGTAGGGCTAATCATATAATTGGTCGAGAATAATGTTAGATATATAGGATTTTAGATGTTGAATTGAATTAATTTTGGACTTCCTTATATGGTTAATGATCCATGCTTCATTTCATTACTTTTGTGATTACTTCTTGCTGCATGTTAGGATAGCCAATCTGATATTTTGTAGTAGGATTTAATTGAATCAATTACTAAAATGAACATATATGTTAGTGTGAGGGGAGGTAAGTCATACACTTCTTATGCTTAGAACATTCAAAGGGGGACAATTCAGAAATTGAGTGAAAAGAACCAAACTTATTATCATAGTACCTAAAGGGAATTGAGAGTAAGAACAATCCTAGGAGATTTAGACTTGTCAAAGAGTCGAGAACCTAATTACCTTGGCCAAAGGGATTAGGGGTAAAAATGAGATTACTTTTAGTCCATGATTAATGAAGTTCAATGTTGAAAGTCATGCATATCTAGCTAGTTTCTCAATCATGAGTATGATTAGCTTTGCTCTCTTCTTAAATACATTCTATCCATTTCATTCCATATTGTTACGAGATCGTTAGTGATAATATTAGTGTTAATTGATTTCTTTAGTTAATTGATAGCATAATCATTGGTATAAAATCAAATCTCAAACTTTATCACTCTTACAAAGCATGATCGAGGACAAATCCGATACACCAATATTTTACATTTCCCTTGGGACGATATACTATAAATTTTGTTACTTGGTCACTTCGTGTACAACAATGATAGAGTTCTCTTACTCTAAACATTTATACCAAAAATGGGACTAAGAACATGCATTTATAACAATCATTTCATTAAATATGTGGTGTACAAAATCTACATAATCTCTAACCAATCATATTGATAGCCTCAGTGTGCATGCACATGAGCCGTGTCCGTGCAAAAGTCAGTTTTATGATTTGCACGTGTTCTAGAAGCTTCCATGGGGTATAAATACATGTTTTGACGATAAATTACGGGAGGAATTATTTTGGATCAGTTTCCACACACACTAGACACCAAAATCACACACATTCATCTCCATCTCTTCCATCCCTCACTTCATCCATCAAATCCACTTGATCTCCTCAAATACATCCACCATTCCATCAATCCACCAATCTAAGAAAGGGAATTCATCATTGGTTGAAGATTGGAGCATGTTGAAGGAAGAGAAGGCATACTTCAAAAGGGAAGCCAACATACCTTTAATTTGTGATTTTCTTCATTATTTGGCTCAATTGAAGCATGCCATGAATTATTTTGAATTTGTAATGATATGTAGTGGCTAGTCCTCATGTGAGGCTAGCAATATGATTGGTTAGGGACTATGTAGATTTTGCACACCATATGTTTGATGAAATAATTGTTATGAATATTTTCTATCATGAATGCTTATTCTCACTTTATATATGATTTGTGTGGTTAAATTCTCTATTTATAGTGTTAGGATGATCATTCCAATATTATGCTTAGTGGTTTAATTGAATAATTGATTGCATGAGATGACTTAGTTAGTGTGAGGAGAGGTAAGACATACCCTTCAAGTACTTAGAACCTCATGATATGACATTAGAGATGAACTTGTGAGGGAAACTCAACTTATGATCATAGTACCTTAAGAGAATTGAGAGTATGAACAATCCTAGGAGATTTAAACTTGTAAAAGAATTGAGAACCTAATTGCCTTGGCCATAGGGATTAGGGGTACATACGTGATTGCCCTTAATATCATCACATGAAGACCATCAATGCATGTGTGTGTGTGAGTCTATATATATATTTTCCATGATGTTGCTTGTCTTGCATACTTCTTAGATTGCTCACATTCATCCATATTTCATCACATTTGTACATGTTCTATCTTTAATTGCTTTCTAGCTTAATTTGTAGTATTAAACAACCCCCTCTTTAATCGATTAGTCTTTCTAGAGTCAAACATCTCTCAAATACGGCTACCCACTTTCGTCCTTGGGTTCGATATTTCTAAATCTTGCACTTAGTCACTACGGTCTACAACGTAATATAGTACACTTGCTCTTATCAATTATACCAAAATTGAAACCAAGTACAGCAGCGCGTGGTGGATGGTGTTCCCGGAGGAGTTAGAGTTGATGGTGGGTCCGTCACCGATGCTGCTAACGCTGCCGTCGTGTTGGTGGTTCAAGTTGCAGCTCTGCAAAGAGATCCTTACTGCCGAGTTTTAATAAAGAGGAGAGAGAGAGAGAGAGTTTTAATAAAACAAAAGAAAAAAAGAAAACAAAAAGGAAAAAGAAAATTTGCCACATCATAATTTGGGCAGCTCCTTGCTGTCCATGAGTTTGATATGCAAAAGAATTAAAAGGTTGTTATTTTTCTTGCAAATTTCCAAACGTTTGGATTAAATTGCAATTAAAAGAAATGTATGGATTTTTTACGCAATTAATCATAAATAAATGATAAAGTATTTTTTAACCAGGTGAGTTAATTCACTTGGCCACTCACACTAAAATGAATGATCTAATTTTGATTCCTTTTAGAAACAAATTAAGTTGAATTTGAAACGGATCGAAACAAAAAATGTGAAATTAAAGTTGGATGTGAGTATTAATTATTATGGAAAAAAAACATTAGGCTTGGGAAAAAGGCCAACAGCTCCATATTAAATTCAAATCCTTCTAATTGTGTACTCCTTCCGTCCCGCTCAAATAGAACTATTTTACTATATTGGACGTTACATCTAAATTACATCATTTTTCTCTTTTAGTAAAAATGGTCCACTAATGGCCCACTACTACCCATCACATCTCTCTAATACACTTATCTATTTTACATAATATAATAATATTTCCTCTGTCCATGTCAAACTGCATCGTTTGACTGAATAAAACTTTCACAAAAATTACAGTAAACGTAACAATTTGATCAAGACGGAGGAAGTATTCTTTAATCTATGTAAAAAAGCAAATCCACCTCTTTACCTGATAGAGTACTCCGCCCATTTAGTTTATTGTCTAACTCAACTCAAGTAAAAAGACAAATGCAAAGTAAGCGACGTTATCCAATAACACAACCACACGATTTCATTTGTAGACCCCACCACGAGATAGCAAATCAAGAAAGCTAGTTGGCAACGCCGATAATTGCTTCTTCCCCATTACTACATTGGCCAGCTTTAACCACTTTATATACTTATTTAATTACATTTGTGCCCCTATGGCATAGTTCAAGCGATAGAGATGAGGATGGTAAAACCTTTCAACTGAGCTTGGTTGCTTCAGGGTGGGGGTTCAAATCCTGCCTTTGGCATGAATTTGGCTTCTTGCAAGCACAAGTTTAACAGTGAGTCCTCTCTATAATTCACTTGAGGCACATCTTGCGATTTACCTCCTCCACCAATCCCAGGGCAGGGGCGATGGGGTCCCTAATGATGGGTACACCATTTTTTTAATTACATTTACAATAAAATAATAGCACAATATCTCAACATATATATAGCATGCTACAACTTCCACAAGACCTCTCTCTCTCTCATCCATCCTAGCAAGCTGGTTTTTCTCTCTCTCTACAGCTCAGCTTGCTAGAGAGATGGGTTTGTGGAAGAAGAATGTTGGTTCATTGATGGTGATTGTATATGTTGTTGTGGGTATGTTGGTGTGGTTGGATGTGAGTGAAGGGGAGCTTCCAAGATTCCAACACCCCACCAAACCAGATGGCTCACTCACACTTTTGGTTGTGGGGAGATTGGGGAAGGAAGGGAGGATATAATCAATCCCAAGTTGCTTCTCAGGTATATATATGGACACCTTTGAGTACGTGTTTGTGTGTGTGATTTATGCTTTTCTTGATGATGATCATTATATGGTTGGTTGGTAGTTTCCATTATTTTGAATTTATTTAATTTGGGATAAACGATCGATTTGGTCTTCTATGATGTTTGGAAGTTTGTTTGTCCCTCTTTCTTTTCTTGTTTAAAAAGTTGAGTTGATTTGATTTCACATCACCAATCCCATTATTATACTTTGTTTGCACTTATCATTTTCCTCATCTTCCTTTCTTTTAATATAGTTGTTTATTTAAATATACACATACTATATGTTTTAATAATATATATATATATATATATATATATATGAGAGCCAATTTTGAACGAGTGATATCGATTGATTTTTTGAATGTTACTCCTTCCTTACTTTTGCTTTTTTCTAATGAATTAAGAAATATAGTATTTTAATGATGTGTATTGAAATAAATAATATTTAAATGTATAGTAAGTAGTTGTATTAATGTAGTGTTGTGGGCCCTAAAAATATTTTAATGTTTTGTGTAGGTCTTATTTACTATAAAAAAAATGTAAACTATTTTATGAGACATCCATAATGAAAATATATAAACGTTTATATGGAATGAAGTGAGTAATTTTTTTCATATTATCAATTCATTTCTCTTGCAAATAGTTTAATTGAATGAAAATGAGTAACTCTTTACATGGAATGGAGTGAGTAATTTTTTTCATATTATCAATTCATTTCTCTTGCAATAGTTTAATTGAATGAAAATGACTAACTCTTAATTTAGATATGATATTTAGAAAAGTTATTTTTCACCTATTTTATTGATGGTGGGAGAGTAATAATATAATTTCTTTAAGTAATAAATAAATTATAAAGTGTGTTATTTATATTAGGTGAGAAATGTAAATTTGTAATTAAAATATATATTTCTACTTTTTAAAGTTAGGAATTGATTTGATATTTTTTTTTAATTATGATAGTACAGGTTAATGTGGAACGAATGAAAACGAAAAGTGTGAAATTTAATATGATAGGAAGCGAACACTTTTTTATCAATGTAACAACTTTTTATTCCCCTCATGAAACTTATCACTAATCTTATAATATAAATTTGTTTATATGTGAATGATACGTCCCCATTTTTTTTTTTAACTGTCATATAGTGGTACGAAAGGTGTAAGATAAAAAGCGATCATACGTAGCACGTTCTCACCTATTAAATTGGATTAAATTGGAACGTGATATTTTCATATGTACGCTATGCAACGATCCCTAAAGATTAGGAAAAAGACAAAAAAAACTTTTGGCAAAGGATTAGAAAGTAAGATACATACATACATACCTTGTCTATTCTATTAATTTTTTTTCTTTTTCATAATATAAAAATTACATGCTTAATTTAATTTGTGTGCTAAAACGTTAAGTAATTTAATTTGTATGATAATTAAGGTGTTACGTAGTTATATAGTATAGTTTATACGTTATCAAGTGCATGTTGGAAAAGTATTGAAGCAAAAGAATACTGGCTCATCGTTTGTAGCAGCTAAGAATCTCTCGAGGTATAAACTATTTCATTATTAGGATATTCGGTTCAATTATTTAACGGACCAAATTTATAGTAGTCACTATTTACTAAGTACAATTTTAAATAGTCAACTCTCTTATATATAATTTTTACTAGTCACTATTTGGTGGACTCCCCAAATTACCTCATAACTGTCAGAGCGACAATAATAAGGGCATGATTATGTCAGTATTGACTGCATTAAATAGGGTGGGTGAGACCACATTTAAAATTATATGAAATATTTTATTTCTAGAAAAAATTAAAAAAAAATTGAAAAAATATTTCTTCTATTCGGTCTATTCGGCCAACACTAATTGTTCTATTCGGCCAACACTTTTTTTTTCCAGAAAAATTAAAAAAAATTCGAAAAAAATATTTCTTCTATTCGGCCTATTCGGCTAACAATTTTGTTTTATTCGATCAATACTTTTTTTTCAAGAAAAAATTAAAAAAAATTGAAAAAATATTTCTTCTATTCGGCCTATTCGGCCAACAATTTTGTTCTATTCGGCCAACAATAATTGTTCTATTCGGCCAACAATTTTTTCCAATCGAAAAAATATTTCTTCTATTCGGCCAACAATTTTGTTCTATTCAGCCAAATTTTTTTTTTCAGAAAAAATTAAAAAAAATTCGAAAAAAATATTTTTTCTATTCGGCCTATTCGGCCAACAATTTTGTTCTATTCAACCAACATTATTTGTTCTATTCGGCCAACACTTTTTTTTTTCCAGAAAAAATTTTAAAAAAATAGAAAAAAAATATTTTTTCTATTCGGCCAACAATTTTGTTCTATTCGGCTAACACTTTTTGTTCTATTCGGCCAACACTTTTTTTTCCAGAAAAAATTAAAAAAAATTCATACGAATAAAATTAATGCATCTTTTTGTATTTTAATAAAAAATATATTTATGAGGCATATAAAAATAAAAAATTAATGTATTCAATTGACTGTAAAACAAATTATTGTACTTTTGTACTTTTTGGTCAAAAAGAGACTTCAAACATGTGATCAGTGGGTCCCTTTCAAGTGCATTTTGGTCTGTTCCATTAAAAGTGGCTAGAATAAATTGTTTTTAAGACTTGTGGCTATTAAAAATTACTTTTAACTAAGAGTAGCTACTTTTTACCATTATCACATTATTTAATCCCACGTTTATTAAATGGATAATGATCAACAATATCAAACAACATATAATGACACGATGTTAACCTGCCAATGGGCCCTTTAACATAATGTCATTTGATCCATGCATGCCACCTAACTGAAATAAGTAGTAATTATCAGAGTGAACTATTGGCTTATATATACTCCCTCTTTAAAATGGTCATTTATTTTTTAGCATGTAGATTAAGGAGTATTATTATTTAATGTGTAGTGGGTAGTTGTATTAGTAGGAGTGTAGGTCCCAATATTTAATTGTATTAGAGTGAGTGTGTGGGTCCCATATGTGTATAAAAGAAAATGAGACTCTTTGGGTGGGACGACCAAAATGGAAAAATGACCCTCTTAGCCTGAGACGGAGAAAGTGATAAAAGATGCCTAAAATTGACATTTAGCGACAGGGTATTTAATATTTATTTAATAAGACAATAACTTGTGACTCTTGCGAATGCAATGCATTATCTGATTCAGTTATTTCATTAATTGTTAATTTTGCTGTAAAGCTAATTCTGATTAAGAAATAAGACTTGCTTATTTATTATCCCGGTAATGTGCACCTTGGATGTCCTGTTATATTTTGGTGTTACATCTTCTGTTACACACGTTAGATGAGTGACACGTATATGGGGAGAAAAATCTCAACATTTCCCCTTAGGGTTGATTGTTTGAGTATAGATTAGTCTATCATACGTATCAATCATCCAACAGTTTGTAATAGGAGATGTAACACCAAAATGTAACAGGAGATCCGAACCGGGTAATGTACATATGTTATTATGTGAGCTGAGATTAAGCACCTTGGATGTCCTGTTATATTTCGGTGTTACATCTCCTGTTACACACGTTAGATGAGTGACACGTATGCGGAGAGTAAAATCTCAACCTTTCCCCTTAGGGTTGATTGTTAGGGTATAGATTAGTCTATCCTACGTGTCAATCATCCAACGATTTGTAACACCAAAATGTAATAGGAGATCCAAACCGAATAATTACATTTTAGGTGTATAAAGTGAGATAAAGTAGAAACATTTTAAGTAACTTTATGAGAAAATTGCATCAATTTATTAGGATAACTGTAATAAATATGTGGCAATTTTATAATTTTGTTTATGGTAGGGATATTAATATTGTGTTGGTGGCCATTTTTAAAAATAAGTATAAGTTTTTTGGAACGCTCAAAAATGAAAAATGTGATATAAATAATGAGATAGAGGGAGTAAAAGTATCAACTCACTCTATCTCAATATTTTCGCATGTACTTTTGTGGGTGTAGTTTTTTTTTTAAATTGCTTTTTGAGTGTAAAGTAAAGAAAGAGTAAAATATTTTAGGTAACTTATAATATAAAAAGTGTATAAAGTATTGGGTTAAATGTAAAAACATGTGACAATTTTATAGTATTATGGTATTGTAAGAATATTCATATTGACTGAGTTGCTATTTTTAAACGTGTGTAATAAATTTTGACTCTGATTAAAATGAAAAGGGGAATTAAAAAATTAATATTTTGACTTATTTCACAAAAAACTAACTAAAACATTTTTCATATAAGAGTAATTAATAATTCATCCAATCACTTTAGAACTTATCAATTTTTCTATTTTGATTTATCCTATTATATAATACTCATTTATTTTTAAATTAAAATAACTAAACTCACTAAAATTACTTAAAATTATGCAAATATTAGTCCTTTTAATTAAAAGATGAAAACAAAATGGTAAAATAATCTTCTAAATTTTACTCGCTTTCACATGAAATATTATATCAAGAGGATGGAGTAAAAGAAACACTTGAATTGCATGGTACAAGTATCTAGTTCATATACATGCTAATTTTAATCAAATGGATCATTATTCCATTTTCATATTTCATCTCCTATCTCATTTATTAAATTTTGGACATGTGTCATAATTAATGTTCAAAATTCAATAAATGCTCCAAGGGTTGTGAGACGGGTTAACCCATTATTAAAATATACTTATCATATAGCTAAAGTATGTTTATTTGTAGTTGAAGTATGTTAATAATGAATCATATTGTAATATTCTAAAATCATACTTTAATTAAGCATCCATCATACTTTACAAAACATACCTTAACAACCATTATACATACTTGACATACTTTAACAGGTCTCACAAACGGTCTCACATAAGTAGCGTCTCATAAGAGACATTGTCATAATTTTATTATGTTATGAAATAACAATAAAACATGGAAAGTGAAATAAAGAATTAAAGTTGAGTTTTAATTGCATGTACAGCTAGCTAGTTCATGCATATGCATTTGTGTTAATATGTAGCCATATGAAATTGGCTCTCAAAATGCTTAACGAAACAAAGAGTAATTATATTTATTGGCAATGACAGGGTAGGCAAGAGGTACCAATTTTGAAATTTACAACCCCTTTCCTTCATTTTTAGTATTATTTTGCTGTTTTATCTAATTTCATTTTTTTAATTTACATTTACTGTTGTTTTTTTTATTTATTTATTTAATTTTAAAGATATAAATTGTAATTTTACCCTTATAGTTTAGGGTATAATTTATCCCTAGGGTTTAGGGTTTAGAGTATGATTGTAGTTTTACCCTTGTGGTTTAGAGTATAATTTATCCCTAGGGTTTAGGGTATAATTGTAATTTACCCTAGTGGTTTAGGGTATAACTTATTCCTAGGATTTAGGATATAATATTCATTTAAGTATAATAAATTTAAAAATAAAATAAAAAACAATATTAATAAAAGAGCAGAAATTAATTAAGAAAAATGGGACAAAGAGGCCACCAAATCATTTTGTTGCCCCTACTTGTACCCAAGTCCTATTCATATATATTTATCTATTTAAAAAATAAAACTAATATTTGTATAAGCAAAATTATTTTTTAAAATAATTTTCTTCTATATTTTAAAAAAAATATTATTTATCTCATTGCCTACAAAACCCTCAGGTAATATTTAGGGTCTCAAATGGATTTTAAAACATTTGAAGAACAATAATGGTATGTGTTTAAAATGGATATGTAAGAAAATCCTAACTTGTGAATATAAATTGGTAGTGCTTATATATTATATAATGATGGCAAAATATCATACACATAAATCGATTGAATTCAGATACATTTATTAATAGAGTTAACCAATGTTGTTGAGGTTTCACCGTTTACATTAATCATAGAATTAATCAATAACAAAGTATTTTGTGACACGATATTATGTGAAACAGTTCTTGTTAAGATATAATAATAATATAGTTAAAGTATATTTATTAATAGTTAAAATATGTATTTTTTAAATAAATAAATAATATATTAAAGTATGATTTTAGATGTTATAATATAATTTATTATAAATATATTTTAACTATCAATAAATATATTTTATTTATATAATAAATATTCTTTAATGAGTTTTCCAATAATATGTCCGTAAGTGTACGGTTACCTATCGTCAATTTCCACGTGTGACATTAATGCATATTTCTTGCTACGTGACATCATTCATATCTCCCTTCCACTCCTTCAACTTGGGTATTATGCACCTTTTTTCACTCGTATTTTTGTTCACTCGTACTTTCCTCTTACTCTAATTGTGAACATGATACGAACAATTTCATAAATTATAAATTTTTAAAAAATATTATATTTTTAGATAAGTCATGAACCAAAAATATTCAACTAATCACAATGTAAACTTATAATCATAATAAAACATAAAAAAAAGGATTGACCCTAGATCAGTTAAAACATGAGTATGAGTATAACCTTATTGAGCATACATGCTCCGTAAACTAAGTAGAGTTAAAATACGTAGGATGCAATGTTTGAGAATTATTATCCATGTAGTAAAAGAAGAATGAAGTGAATTAATGAAGGGCAAAGTAATTTGTGATATCGTTTTTAAGGTTTCTTAAATAGTTTTTATTAATAATATAGTTGATATTAGGTGCATTCGGGTGAAAGAGTGCACTCATATGTGTATAACTTTTTATTTTATTTTGTATACATATTATTCTATTTCGTATATGTGTTTCTTAATAATTGTATAATTTTTTCACATTAAGTTTTTCATTAAAAAAAACTAGCATTCATATGTGTATAACTTTTTATTCAATATTGTATACATGTTTTTTTAATAATTGTATATTTTTTTACACTAAATTTTTCATTAAAAAAATAACAATTAAATTGTATATATTTTTGTTCATAATTGTATGATGTATGTTTTTGTTTATATAGATAGGGTGCACCCGGGTGCACAGTATAATTAGTCATAATATGAGTATTATTATCACTTTTTGTTAAAAATATTATAATTTTTTTTTATACGTAGAATTGTTTATGAAATCATCAACTACACCATTATCAATTTTTATTCATTCGTTATATTTTATTAAAATATTAGTATTATTTTTTACTCGTCTCACAAAAGTCTTCTCGTGAGAGAGTCTCACCAAAGTCTTTGTCATTAATAATGATGATTCAATTAAAAAAATGGTGCACAGATGGGTGTGATTGGTGAGAAGATGCAGATCGATTTTGTTATATCCACCGGTGATAATTTTTATCCGGATGGATTAAAGGATGAAAATGATCCAGCTTTTGATCAATCATTTTCAGTTATTTACAAAGCATCTGCCTTGCAGAAGGAATGGTACTCTGGTATGCTACTTTCAACTTAATTACATTCTCAAATAAATAATACTCCATGCATGTGTGTATATATATTTTTAGTTTATTTTCACATAAATTTGAATTTTAAAGGTTAAAAGATAATTTCAAAATTTTGAAATATAATGGAGTAAAAAAAAAAGCCAAATTGAAAGGACTAAAAAAATTATATTCTCCCCACATTTTAATTATATTAATAGATGTGTGTAAATGTAAAAAAAAAATTATTAAAGCGAAAGCTCAAAATGGAAAAAATGATTTTAAAGGAATAACTCATACAGCGTTGTAAAAATAATACTATGTTCTCAACAAAGTGGGTTATTAAATTTCTTGGGCTGGATTATTATTAGGATCACCCATTTATTTATCCATGTTTAATTTTTTCATGTAACTCTTCTAATGTAAAACCCAATATTAAACATCAACATATATTTTACTTATTAAATAATTCATATTAGTTTGTTAATTGCTTTCATTTATTCTACAAATTATTCATAAGATAATTAAATTGGATTGTTATCATTTTTCATCGATAATACATCATTTCTAATGTTATTACTTCCTATACGTCTCATGGAATCAGATAATTTCATACAAGTAATATTTTACTTAAATCAAATATTTGATGAAATGCAGTACTGGGGAACCATGACTACAGAAGCGATGCATTGGCACAATTGAGTCCAAATCTTAAATGGTGTACCCCACCATTAGGGGCCCCACCGCCTCTGCTCTGGGAATTGGTGGAGGAGGTAAATAGCAGGATGTGCCTAAAGTGGGTTATAGAGAGGGCTCACTGTTAAACTTGTGCTTGCAAGGGGCCAAATCTATGCCAAAGGCAGGATTCGAACCCCCACCCTACAGCAACCAAGCTCAGTTGGAAGATCTTTCCACCATCTCCTCTACCACTTGAGCTATGCCCTGGGGGCAGTCCAAATCTTAAATTGAAAGACAGTATATGGTTCCGCATGAAATCTTACATCCTAAATACAGGTTCATTCATCAATTTCTCACTCTCTTTTTTTTATTTATATTTATTTAACCTACTTGACTTGTACTAATATTTTGGATTTTATTTATCAGACATAGCAGAATTTTTCTTCATAGACACGACACCGTTTCAAGATAAATACTTCACAGATCCTAAAGACCATGTCTATGACTGGAGAGGGGTCCTCGCAAAGCAAAACTATCTTTCAACTCTATTACAAGTATGAATTAATATTCCCTTCATCTTATTTTATCTTCACATTTACAAAGTTCACACGTATATTAAGAAAAATTACGGTCTAAATTTGCTTTCGAGGGTAATTTAGTTTTTATGGGTAATAAATAAATTGTACGTAAAATATGTTATGTATGGATAGAAGAAATGATAGTTTTGAAATTAAAGTGTGTTGTATGGATAATAGTTAATAGTCAATTCCTTCTATAAAAATATAAAATTAAAGTTAAAATTGACTCGAACTAAAAAAAGTACAAAATTAAAATTAGGAACAGGGATTATTAACAATAAAACATATATATTGACCAAGTTTATTTAAATAGGAATGTGTCGCACAAAATATTTCTTTGAGCATAAATTTCATGAACCAAGTTTACTTAAATAGGAATGTATCACTAAAAATATTCTACATATGCGCGTAAATTGCATGCAACAAGTGCACGTGCTCTATTTATGAAAATAAAAATACTCTTTAAAATTTTAAATGTTATTTGTTGAAAAAAATTAATGTGTCGTACAAAAAAGTAAATATTTTCTCAATTATAGAAGAGTAATTATGGTTCCTACTAACAGTGAAACGGGTCAGGGCGGGTGACTTTACCGTATCTTACAACTTTATGCAGTTCTCTCTAAAAAATTATTTTTTTACCAACGTAATATTGATTTATCAACGGATTAACAACGGAATTCGTTGATAAATTTTCTTTAGTAAAGTAGTGGTTTGTAAATTTTTAGATACAAATATTCAATTCCGTTGGGAAGTCAGGGTGACTTTACCGTATCTTACAACTTTATGCATTTCTCACCAAAAAAACTGTTTTTTACCAACGCAATATTCCGTTGGTAAAAGCCTCAATTTCATTGTTAAATTGATTTATCAACGGATTAACAACGGAATCCGTTGATAAATTTTCGTTGATAAAGTAGTGGTTGGTAAATTTTTAGGAACAAAAATTCAATTTCTTTGGTAAATTATTCCGTTGTTAATAATTCCGTTTGTAATTTATATAATGATTCCATTGTAATCCGTTAGTAATTACGATTGGATTGAATTCCATTAGTAAAATATAGAATAAATCCGTTGGCATTCCATTGCTAAAGGAAAAATGTTATTTTTGTTGCTATTCAATTGGTAATTACCAATGAATTGAATTTTGTTGATACATTCCATTACTAAAAATATTTTTTTTTGTAGTGTCTTAAACACAAATACTTTTGTAAATCCGGTTTACATAGCTTAGTATGTGAATCCGGGTCTTTTCTCACCCTAACTCTATGGTCTCCTTTTCCAATCCTATATACCTTATGTATTGCTAGGGATTTAAGTTAAAGGGGATCACAAAGTTTAAATTTACACCGTAAACCCGATTTATAGGAGACTAACTCTTTCTTAAAAAAGTACTCCCTCCGTCCGCCCTAAAGGTGGACATTTGCTTTTTGCACATGGATTAAAGAGTATTATTATTTAATGTGTAGTTGGTAGTTGTATTAGTGGGGTGTATGGATCCCATAAATTTATTGTATTAGTGATGTGTATGGGTCTCATGTATTTAAAAAAGAAAATATGGACCTTTAGTACGGACACCCAAAATGGCAAAATGTCCACCTTTCGGGCGGACGGAGGGATAATTCATCCATCACATGCATGAATAAATTCAGAGTTACGCGCTGGATTTGGAGTTTTAGAAATTTTTTTTTCATAAACTTAAAGGAATAGTTTGTTATTCTTTATAGTATTACCTAAATTATAAATTATGTTGTATATCTAAGGATGCGATGACAATTTTAATTAGATCATAACGTACCCATTCCATCCACACGAAAGATCCTCATTTACTTTTTGCATATGGATTGAAAACTATTATTATTTTATATATGTAAAGAATAGTTGTATTATTAGCAAGGAGTAGGCCATATGTAAGATCTTTTTACTTAAAAAAGTAAATGAGTACCTTTTGAGTGGACACTCAAAATAGTAAAATTGAGAATGGAAAGAGTATTAGTTCCAGTTATATTTTAATGAAGGAATTGATATGATTTGTGTGTAAATAGGATTTGGAATCAGAATTGAGAGAATCAAGTGCTCAATGGAAAATCGTGGTTGGTCACCACACAATTAAAAGCGCTAGTGAGCATGGTAATACATAAGAGCTTGTACAATCCCTTCTTCCAATCCTTGAGGTAATTTATCTTACCTTCATTCAATTGCTTCCTCATTCAATCTAAAAATTTTAAAAATTTACATAGTATAATATTTATTGGATTTTTTTCAATACAGTATTCCAAAGATAGATTAACTATTAATTAGAATTCGAAAGATTTTTTTTTTTAGGAACCAGAAAATTATAAAATTATCTATATAGAACCTAAAATCATAAAATGATTAAAAATTATATAATGTAATCTTATATAATTTTCATTTATTAATATGTTATTTTAATGATAATAAATTATAAAATATTATCATAAAGAATATTTAATATACGAAATTTTAATATATTTACTATCATATTATTTTAATTAATTTATGATTTTAAATTTTGAATTGGTAATTTTATATTTTTTGAGTGCTAATTTAATAGGAAAAAAAATCATTTTGTTCCCTAATTATTATTTTTTTCCGTTCTTAATTGAAAAACTCATATTTTAATTCCATGTTTAATAATATCTATATTCATAGTCTTGTGTATAATAGTTGTGTCGAATAATTTAAGAGTATTTTTCAAAATTACTAGTCGTGTCACTATAAAGTTTATATCCATTAGGAAATACTTTCAGTAAAGTGAGTTTATCTTTTCATTCTAAAAAATAATATTTTAAGAAAATACTTTGAATCTGCATTAATTTGTTAGGACAATGCATATATAGTTACGTGTTTATACAACAAATTAAGGCTGATTATGTAAACACCTTTAAGATCCTTTACACTAAAATTGCATAATCAGCCTTAGATGAGTTACGTGTTTATACAACAAATTGAAGTGAATTAATTGATATTTATATTAATTAATTTTATTGCCAGTATGCATATGTATTAATTAATTGATTAGATCTAACTAATTTATCATTGATTAGATCTAACTAATTTATCAATTTAATATTCAAGAATATCCAAGGTGTAACAAAAAAGGCTTATATATAACATTGCCCAATTAATTAATGACAACTGGGTTCCAAAAATTGGTTGCAGACAAATGGTGTTGATCTTTATATTAATGGACATGATCATTGTTTGGAGCACATCTCTAGTTCTGATAGGTAAATTAATTATTGTTAAAATTTAGAGTATGCTTTGCCCGCAATCGTGACACAGCAGAACCTATTTTATTACAAACTGAAAAACAATTATATCGTAAGAATTTAAACTATAACCTAAAACATAAAATCAAGAACCATAAAAGTGTAATAGGAACTGAAAAATTGGTAAATTATCAATTTAGAGCTGAATTATTTTTTCTATCCATTTCCGGCCTGAAATATGTAAAACTATCAATATAGGATCTGAATTTATCAAATATTATTTCATATTTTATCAATTTAGGGCCGAATGCCACAATTTGATAGTTATATATATTTCAAACCTCGAATTTATAAAAAAATAATTTAGGTCCGAATTGATAAAGATTAATAAACTATTTGGATAAGGTAATACATGACCATAATGTCGTATGAATCGAATGATAAAATAAGGTGTGAACCACAATGATAAAATATTACATGAACTACATGGTAAAATTATATATATATATATATATGAGTGAGTCTTGTACGAGACCGTCTCGATCTCCTTATATGAGACAGATTATCCGTTAATTAATTAAAACAATATATAAAATAGAAAATAAATAAAAAAGCCGCAATCGCCGGTAACCCGTAAACGACTTCTTGCCTCTGGTAAGTAACGCATTAATTAACATACTACTGTGCAATTAATTAACGTGACATCTTTTTTTTTTCTTATACTCCATATTTTTAAATTTTATATTATTAATTATTAAAATTAAAAATAATACTATTATACTTGATATGATCAATAAGAAAATTAAAAGTGATAGTTGAAAATTTAATAGTGATACTTATGAAAAAAAGGAAAAAAAGTATACATTTCTTATTAAACTATTTCATGAAAATTTTATAAATTAAAAAGTGATAATGTTTTTAATAAAAAAATATATGTGAATATAAAAAATTGATACTCGACCAATCAAATTATTTTATAAATAATTTGTAAGAATGACAAAAAGTGATAACATTTTTAATTAAAACTGATAACTTAATTAAGAAAAAGTGATACACATTCAATTAAATTATTTAATGAAAAATTTTTAGAACAAATAAAAAGTGATAACATTTTTAATAAAAAGTGACATATAAACATAGAAAATTAGTGATACTCGAGTAATCAAATTATTTTATAAATAATTTGTAAGAAAGACAAAAAGTGATGATATTTTCAATTAAAAGTGATAATTTGATTAAGAAAAAGTGATGATACACATCCAATTAAACTATTTAATGGAAATTTTATAGGACAAATAAAAAGTGATATCTAATCGAAGAAAATGTCAAATTAAATTATTTAATAAACACTATATTTTTTTAAAAATGAAAAGTGATGACATTTTTAATAATTAATGATAACTTATAAAGAAAAAATGATAATTATTTAAATGAATTAGTTATCATTTTTTATTATAAAATAAAAAGTGATAACTAATTAATAAAAAGTAAAATTATTATCCATTTTTTTCCTAAGTACTGCTATTATTTTTACACGATTGTGTTTCTAAATAAAATATTTTCTTATTTTATTTAGGAGTAATAATATAAATTTAATCAATAATAGTGTATGTTCTAAAATAAAATTCTAACTCAATTGTGAAAAAAATAAAATAAAATAAAAAATTAAAAAAAAAACCAAAGAAGAGAGAAAAAAAAAAGAACGAAAGAAGAGAGTCAAACGCAAAATGAATTACAAGTTAAGATGATGACTGGACATCACATATATAGCAGGTAATAAGTTGAATTAGGATCCCAATTTTTTATTCAGTATTTATTTGACCGTCTTGAGATCCGATCTCGCATAAGTCTTTTTATATATATATATAAAGTTAGCACTAAATTAGATCTTGAAGTTGGCTCAAACAGAAAAACAAGAATATCAATCGCGCAAGTTTTTCAAATTGGATAAGAGAGTGAAAGAACATTTTTCTATATATCTGTTAGAATTGAGAATTGGCAGTAGACTATCTTATCTTCTACAAGGTAAACCTATTACCACAAACTCTATTTTAATAAAATTCATTTACTTGAACGAAAAAAAAAAGCTCAAAATCATAAAATAGACATTAGTATATTTTATGATTAAAATAGTACATGATGTTGGGAAATTTATATTTTTTTTGTATGATCTAATTGTGGACAATATATTATTATTCAATTATATTAGTTATTTAAATGTTATATTAGGCTTAATTAAGTGATTAATTAAAGTAAAAGTTCATGAGCTACATTGAGCACGATTGCGGAACGAAACATTGGCAATATTTTAATTATCTACGAATAATTTAACATTGGCAATATTTTAATTATCTATGAATAATGAAATTATTGACTATATATTATTTCAGCCCTCTTCAATTTCTAACAAGTGGGGGTGGATCAAAAGCTTGGAGAGGTGTATACAATTGGGCAACCCTAAGGAGATGAAATTCTTTTATGATGGCCAAGGTTTCATGTCTATGCAAATCAACCAACATGAAATTCAAATTAATTTTTATGATACTTTTGGCAAAATATTACACACGTGGACTACATCCAAATCACTTTTCTCTGGAATCTAATTTTTATATTATGTATTAGTTAAAAAGTACTACATCTGTCCCATAGAAGTTGACACACTTTTTTTTTTTGTTTTTCCCACTAAAGTTGACACATTTCATTTTTAATACATGGACCCACACAAAAAACAATTAATCTATTCTCATGGGCCCCACATATCACCTCTAATACAACTACCCACTATACATTAAATATTATTTCTTTCACTCCACTTTACTCCACTTTACATTAAATTATTATATTCCTTAATCTCCGTGTCCAAAAAGAATTATACCAATTTTTATGGGAAGGAGGGAGTAATTAATTAACCGTATGGTGTTAGCAACTATTAATCATCGGTTGTTGTAATCGTGTTGTCACTTGTCAAAAATGTAATTATGTAATTTGGTATCACTTTGATATTCTAAATTCATTACTCCATTTGTTTAAGGTTGAGGTGGGTTTGAAAATCTTATTCTTCATATTTAATTGAGAGACATAATTTATTTTTTATATAATAATAGATCCACCAGTCTCAATTCGTCTCACATATTCATTTGAATATTCCTGATCTCGGTTTATGCAAAATTATTTCATTACTCCTCTCGTACAATTCAAGCATTAATACTTGAAATAATATTGGCATATTTTTCAAAATATATAACAATAATGAGCTCTGTGGGAACACTTATCTCATTCCTTACAGAGATACTCTCTTGTGAGATAGGTCGACCAATCATTAAAGTGTGTTTATTGTATAGATAAAATATGTTTATTTGTAGTTAAAGTATGTTAAAAATAAATCATATTATAACACGCTAAAATCATACTTCAATGCATAATTCAACATACTTTATAAAACATATTTTAACAACCATTAAACATACTTTATCTAAATAATAGATAGTATACTTTAATATGTTTCACAATCCGTCTCACTAAATAACGTCTCACAACAGACTTTGTGTTTCTTATAATGTTTGGTTTGGTTTTGAAAGCAAAATTTTGATTTTCAAATTCCAGAGTTAATTTCAAAAATCACTCATAAACACTATTACTCTTCCATCCACCAATTTTTTGTACTCCTCACTTCTCAAATAATATTTATTTTTCTCTCATTAATTTCTCTTGTATTTTTTATATAAGTTAATACTCTTTTAAACATATATCATCTTACACAATGATATAACATAAAGTTACAATTTAATTAAAATCTAAACAAACATAAATGGAATAAACTTAATAATTATTAATTAAATATATAAATTATAAATTTTATAAATACATGTCTCATTGTTATCTCTAAATATGATGAGTATAATTGAGTAATTATTTATTCGTTTAATATATTTATTTTATTGATCAATTTTATTAAACAATTTATTATGTTACAATAAATAATTAGACATTGTGTCATTAATATTATTTTAAATGATTGAAAAGAAATTTAAATTGATAATTTAGATATATGGGTTCACATAATAAAAATTTAATTAATTTTAAAAATTTTATTATGATACTTGTACTTGTCTCATACTTATTTATCAATACCCGCGACTATTGATAAATAGGTATTAATAAATTTCTTTATATAATAAAATAAAATTGACAAAAATAAATTAAATCAGTGTTTAGAAAACTAAATTAGGGTTTAAATGAATAAAAGAGATGATAAAGAAGTACACATAATTGATGGTTCAGATGTAATCTTAAAAAATAGGTGGATAGAATTAAAATTAAAGATGGAAAAAAGTGAAGTGGGAAATGGGCCGGAAAAATTGGTCAAAATTTTATTTGCAAATACATTTAAGGTTAGTAGGAGTATTATTAGTGGGTCCCTCATTGTACTTAAATGGAAACGAGACCTTTGGGTATGGACGCCGTAAATGATAAACTGAAACCCTTGAAAGAGGACAGAGGGAGTAATGAATAATTTTATTTCATTTATATTTTAGGTTTTGTAAAAAAAAAAAAATTAATGGGGTAGTTTTGAGTGAGACTACAATTTCATAATTAGATATCAATTTTTATTAAAATTGTTATCACTTTTTTTTATACTACAAATTATTCATGAAATAGTTCACTATATCATGATCACATTTATATTAATTGAGTATCACTTTTCATTTAAAATGTCATCATTTTTATATGTCTTATGGATAACTTTCATGAGGCGATCCCACACAAATTTTTATCAATATTATATAATGTGAGAAACGAGATAAAAGAAGATAGAGCAATGAAGAAAAAAAAATTTTAATTGAAAAGACATATACTTTTTTTGTCCCATACTTATGTTAAAGAAACTTTCCATTTTCGTTCACGTCCTACACTTGTAATCTCTCTTCATCGACGAAACTCCCTCCAAAACTAATTTAGTTAATGCCCAACTCACGTGATGCATGTAATAAAGCTGAAGCCAAGTAATGATCATTTCACAATTCATCTCCAGCAAACTCTCCCTCTCACATGCATACCTTGTCGAAGAATCCACACTTAGCCATCACGGTGCATTCCATACGTGATCTCGAGGCCGTTAGCTTCATGCCCAAATAGGGGTGTAAACGGGTAGGGTATAGTATGGGTACGCCCAATCCACATACTACCCACATCTTATTTTCATTACCCTTACTTTACCCTATTACCTTCAAATTTATTATTGAGTAGGGTACGGATAATATCCATCGGCTAATGGATAATCTGCGGATAAACGGTTATCCAAAATTTTAAAATGGCTACCCTTATCAACCAAACAATACACCACTATAAAATACACAATGATGTAAGAAAATAAAAGTAAATGCAAATGATTAAAAAAAGAAGAAGGAGAAGAAGAAGAAGATGTGAATAGCCTGCATCAATCCCCCAATAATTAAAATAAAAATTGATATAAAATATTAGAGGGTATCATTTTATTAGTCATACCCTTGAAGCCTTTTGCTTTCTTAATTCAAATAAGTAATGTGATGTACACTAGTATGTGCACTATAAGTGGAGCCATTTTTCAGATTATACAAAAACATATATCTATATGTCTATGTATAAATATAAAATATACTCCAAATATATATATATATATATATATATATATATATATATATATATATATATATATATATATATATATATATACTCCATCAGTCCCAGACTAAGAATGCGATTTTTCCATTTTGGTTGTTCCAGCCAAAGAGTCCCCTTTCCTTTTTTACATATATGGGACCCACACACCCCCTCTAATACAATTAAATGTTGGGACCTACACTCCTAATAATACAACTACCCACTACACATTAAATAATAATACTCCTTAATCTACGTGTCAAAAAGCAAATGACCCTCTTAAGGAGGGACGAAGGGAGTATATATATATATATATATATATATATATATATATATATATATATATATATATATATATATATATATATATATATATATATATATAAAGTTAGCGGGTAATCGGGTATTTTATAAATATCATATCCTACTACTATCCTTAATATTTTTAAACGGGTACGGGTACTACCCTATTCGATACCCGAATATGCTCTACCCTACCCTTAGCCGATAGGATATCCGAACCTGCGGATAAAATTGACAGCCCTGAATGTAGCTTTCACTTTGTTTATCTCTTTGTTCTTTCCAACCATTCTCTAAAAAATACAACTAATGTAACTACACTGGTTTTACGGTTATCCTATATGTGAGAAAAGAGATAAAAGAAGATAAAGCAATGAAAGAAAAAAACATTAATTGAAAAGACATATACTATGGTATTCAATAATATATGGTAGGGAGATGAAAGAGGATATAAAAAGCAATAAAAAAATTAATAGTGAAATAATGTATGAAAAGGGATGGTCAAGGTTAATACGATGAGGGAGTTTTACACGAAATCTCATGAATCCGACCCAAATCTATCTATTAACATAACTAAAAAAAAATAAAAAATTAAATGGCAGTTAATTTGCGTCAATCTATTCTTGTTTTGCCTTTAGTTTACCTATACTTAAACACGTATTTATATATTTAAATTAAATAAAAAAAATTTACTCCGTATTATTTATCTGTATAATTTTTTTTATAAATGTACTTTATAATCTCTTGCAACATTATTTCAATAACATTTGTCTTTTACTAAGGGCCTATTTTCTGTAGGTGCTACGAGATCATCTCACGTGAGATTATTTGACATTTTTAAAAATAATTAATATCGCTTTTGATAACATTATCAATTTTCATTTCGTCTCATATAAATCACTACGTGAGTCAATTACACACAAGTCTTTATCTTTTTTTTTTTTTTGTCATACCTTTTTATCAATCCTACAATTATTTATAAAATACTTTAATATGATAATTATTAATTATCCATAATCATTAATCATTTTTTGTTTAAAATGTTATCAATTTTTTTCTATCTTATAAATTATTCTTGGGCATGAAATATATTGCATATTTTCAATTGACAACTTTCACTTTTTATTAATCGAGTATCACTTTTTATTTAAAATTAGCAAAGACTTGTGTGACGAAAGTCATTTCGTAAGACAGATAAAAAATGATAATACTTTAAATGAAAAGTGATACTCAATTTCATCCGCTCACGAAGCCCATAATAAAGTAGACCTAAAATGAAGTAATAATAATAAAAAGAAATGTGGAGTATATATGTGGATAGTCGTGGCCCAAAGTGAATATCCTAAGTAGACCTTACAAATCACTCTTTATCATACATTATCTTGTGCAGATAGCCAACCTGCTGAAGGCCCAAGTGCATGGGACGAATTCGAATTCTTCATGAGTTGGAAGTTCTAAATACTAACTTCACACTTAATTTGCTGAGAAATATGTATTGTGTTTTCTAGGCATGAGAGTTTCAGTTTAGGACCTAAACTCCCTGGGGGAGTTTTATCGTAATCGAGACGGAGCTTCTTCGCTCCGTGATTTTGGATTCAAGCGTGGTTTCTCCTCTAGTTTTCGCTTCTCTAAGCCCGGAGACAATTCGGGTATGTATTTGTTTTGTTTGTCCTACACGAGCTGCACATGATCTCGTTCCTTTGCAGGGTAACGAGGTCCTATTCAGCTCATCTGGCTCTACTCACTAACTTACCTAACTATTTTCGAATGTTGAAATTTGAATTTCCCTCAATTTTTTGTTTAACAGAAAGGAAATTTGCTCCAATAATGGAGCAAAAATCATATGAAGAATTTTAGTCAAAATCAGATGTGAATAGCCCTGATGATGATGATGATCAGATCAAAGAAATCATCCAAGTCGACAAAACAGATATAGAAGACGAAACGAGGCTCGTTCCACAATCCAATTTCAATTCGAGTTCAAGCCCACAATCCTCATCAGAAGAAGATCAACCAATGTTCAAGATAGACAGAGAAGCAGTACTGAAATCTCTGTCATCCATGGGAAGGAATGCACTGCTGGAAATTGAAAATAACCACGGATTAGGTGACAATCTTAGTTATGCCAACTTTGATTTAGAGTATGCCAGCAGGCTAAAGCAACAATAATATGCTGACAAGCCCAGGAGATGCCACGCGACCTCCTACTCCTGATATCGATGAAGATCAGGCCCATCAAACCGGCTCTAACGTGTTGCACGATTCGACAAATCTAAGGAGCCCTGATGAGCTTCGCAGGTTCATTATATTCCGCACATGCAACACACAACTCATCATTTTTCATGTCTAAATATCTTTCTGAAAACTACACCACCAGGAACTATCAATACCTACAAATGCATTACCCGAATCTGTCGTGGAAGAAACGAGCTCAAGATCATTCAGCCACATCAATGAAGCTTCTAGTAATGATCATGAAGCTACATTTAACAAAAATATACATCATACAGCAGAGGTATTAAGTCCCCTTTAACTTCATCTTATTACATACATCTACATATATATGTATGTATCTCATTATTTCAATGCTCAATTAACAGGATGATGATGATAACTGCTTTACATCAAGAAACTGGGACAACATCCGATTTTCTTGATGAAACAAAACAAATTCAAGACATGGATGCATGTAGCACTTCTGTTGCTACCTCAGAACAAGTGGACGTCGACGACAGCTCCATACCTAAAGAATTGCCTTGTTAATCACTGCCTTCCTATCGCACCATCTAGATATTGAAGATATATCCGAAACATTTTGTTGTGACCTTTGTCATCAGCAATTTCCTCCGGGCTGATAATCTGATCAAACCGTGTTATCAATGAACTGTATAAACGGTCAGGTCTATTGGTGCTAGCCACAACAGCTACACCAGAAGTTTTCTTCTTGATCAGATCAATCTCCTGCAGCAACTCCTTAAATGTTCCATTAGGCACAATTGATGGATCTTTAAACCATCGAGGTCCAATAGACTGAGCTTCCCAAATCGCATCAATCTTGTCAATGAAAATTATACTAGGGGTACGCTCCCTTGCCTCTTTGAAAACCCTTTTGACCTGAATTGGCCCATAATAAGAAAAAATTTCACCTACTGTGAAATCAGAACCCGATTTGCACAATAGATGAACACCAGAGTCACCATCCGTAGTTTTTACAAGAAAAATTTTACCTAAGCCAGGGGATCCAACCAGTAACAGTCTTGGGTCTGGCCCCAAACTTCCGAATCTTGTTTGGGTCTTTTAGAATTTGAACAAACTCCATAATGTCATGATTTGCTTTATCAAGACCCTCTGAAATAAAATAAGCAAATCAGAGGGATTATTAAATGAACCTCGAATGAACTTATGAGTTAAATATCAAGAAATACTACCTTTCGAGTCAGATTTTAGATCATCCTTCTTGGGGATCTTCTTTTTGCCTTCCGCGTAAGAGTTTTCGGAATCTTCAATGGAGAAAAATCTACTGAGTCTGAAATTTGGGCGAAAACGCTTAGCCCGATAAACTAGACATAGATTTGGTGGCATGTATTTAAAATAGTCGGCAATACGGCCAAAATACCCTCTGCTGGTTCATTATAAACATCATTTTCCAAATGAATCACTAGCAAATTATTGTCACTCTTAAGACGTACTACATGATTCATTTATTGATTATAGTAATGCCATAATTCTGAGCTAAATACACATAATACTAAATAATAGTTACGAACCTTTGGAGTCAATCTGTGTTCATACTTGTTGGGGATGTCCCTTTTACATTCGAGGGATCTAAAAGTAGTCTTGGGTTTGAACCTAAACTTCCGATACCTGTTTGGATTTTTTAGCGACTGAACAAACTCCATAATGTCCTATTATGCTTCATCACAGCCAGCTTCATCACAAACTCCATTGAACAAACTACATTTATGATCATACTTCTTGGGGATCTTCTTTTTACCTTCAGCGTAATAGTTCTCGGAATCTGCAAACATGTTAGAAGAGAGACATAGACGGTGGAGATGAATAAAATTTCCAAAGACATGATAGAAGAATAGTTAATAAGTAAGCATACAGCCTGATAAACTAAAGGCTAGCGATGAACCTTTCGAGTCCGATTTCTGCTCATCGATCTCTTCGGAGCTTCATCACTGGAGAAAAATGTACTTGCGATCAAGAAACCTGATGATGATAGAGATGATTCTGTGTCAAACACCATGGATGATCAACAAAAGACATTAACCGAAAAACATTGTTCGGATGGCGATGGGATCATGCAAGTAGAATCAAATTCTGAAGAAATTGAAAAGGATCAAGAAGTTGTGAATATGGAACCAGATGAACACAGCTCTGATGAAGCAAGTATCAGCCAAGCTGATGTGGAGTCTAATGATCAACAAGTAGTTACTTTGATGCCAATTCAGAGTTCTACTACAACACCAAAATCTGTTCTTTTACCAACACTATCTTCCTCAAATTTTGATCCTAATATTGATGACGTGTTGCACGATTCGACAGATCTAAGGAGCCCTGATGGAGCTTCGCATACATCTACATATATATGTATGTATCTCATTATTTCAATGCTCAATTTACAGGATGATGATGATAACTCTGCTTTACATCAAGAAACTGGGACAACATCAGATTTTCTTGATGAAACAAAATAAATTCAAGACATGGATGCATGTAGCACTTCTGTTGCTACCTCAGAACAAGTGGACGTCGACGACAGCTCCGTACCGCGTATTAAGAAGAATGAACAGTCTGAAAATTCACAAGGATCAATTTTGAAAGAAAACAATAATAGCATTCACAATGAAATCAAGTAGCAGATCAAAATGAGACATAAGATAACCAAAAGAAAATCTTCGTTGAGTAAAATAAAGATATGAACAATGACAAAATTCAAATAACTAAAAAATTGCCTTGCTAATCACTGCCTTCTTATAGCACCATCTAGATACTGAAGATATATCTGAAACATTTTGTTGTGACCTTTGTCACCAACAATTTCCTCCAGGCTGATAATCTGATCAAACCGTGTTATCAATGAACTGTATAAACGGTGAGGTCTATTGGTGCTAGCCACAACAGATACACCAGAAGTTTTCTTCTTGATCAGATCAATCTCCTTCAGCAACTCCTTAAGCGTTCCATTAGGCACAATTGATGGATCCTTAAACCATCGAGGTCCAATAGACCGAGCTTCCCAAATCGCATCAATCTCGTCAATGAAAATTATACTAGGGGCACGCTCACTTGCCTTTTCGAACATCCTTTTGACCTGAATTGTCCCATAATAAGAAAAAATTTCACCTACTGTGAAATCAGAACCTGATTTGCACAATAGATGAACACCAGAGTCACCATCCGTGGCTTTTTCAAGAAAATTTTTACCTAAGCCGGGGGATCCAACCAGTAACGCAGTCTTGGGTCTGGCCCCAAACTTCCGAGTCTTGTTTGGGTCTTTTAGAATTTGAACAAACTCCTTAATGTCCTGTTTTGCTTTATCAGGACCCTCTGAAATAAAATAAGCAAATCAAAGGGATTATTAAGTGAACCTTGAATGAACTTATTAATTAAATATGAAGAAATACTACCTTTCGAGTCAGATTTTAGAACATCCTTCTTGGGGATCTTCTTTTTGCCTTCCGCGTAATAGTTCTCGGAATCTTCAATGGAGAAAAATCTACTCAGTCTGGGATTTGGGCAACAACGCTTAGCCCGAGAACTATCACCAAAAATACATGTATGTATTTGGTGAAAAATACATGCCACTTGGATTTGGTGGCATGTATTTAAAATAGTCGGCAATACGGCCAACAACACCCTCTGCTGGTTCACAATAAACAACATTTTCCAAATGAATCACTAGCAAAGTATTGTCACTCTTAAAACGTACTACATGATGCATTTATTGATTGTAGTTGCCATAATACTAAATACTAGTGACGAGCCTTTGGAGTCAGATCTGTGTTCATCCTTGTTGGGGATGTCCCTTTTGCCTTCGAGGGATCTAAAAGTAGTCTTGGGTTTGAACCTAAACTTCCGATACCTGTTTGGGTTTTTTAGCGACTGAACAAACTCCATAATGTCTTGTTTTGCTTCATCACAAACTCCAGTGAACAAACTGCGTTTCTTATCATCCTTCTTGGGGATCTTCTTTTTTACTTCCGCGTAATAGTTCTCGGAATCTGCAAACATGTTAGAAGAGAGAGATAGATGGTGGAGATGAATAAAATTTCCAAAGACATGTTAGAAGAATAGTTAATGAGTAAGCATACAGTCGGATAAACTAAAGGCTAGCGACGAATCTTTCGAGTCCGATTTCTGTTCATCGATCTCCTTCAGAGCTTCATCACTGGAGAAAAATTTACTGACTCCGAAATAATATATATTCGCTCCATTCTGCACTAAATACTCAGCAAAATTGAAAACAGCATACGAATCTAAACAAAAACACACAAGGAAGGAAAGGATTGCTTGCCCGATAGCGTGAGTAATGAGCAAATGAAGTTCCGAGTCTTGAATGCATCATTGTTTGTGAGCAATTATCGTGAAATTGGAGTCCGTTTTTAGATTACTGTGTAAATGGTAGAGGAAGGACGATTCAGAAAAGACTTCCAAATCGGGAAAAACGAAGCTCTAAAAATTGGGAGCAACCAAATTATGTTTAATAAAAAAGAATCTCCCCTAATTCATCTGCACAAAATTTTTGAAATACAGAGATGAAGCACTCGAAGTAACCGTCTATATATGCAGTACATGACTACTGTGTATATATATATATATATATATATATATTAAGCCACTTAATAAATAACACGTGCCTGGATAATTTTATTTTATTAGTTCTATTTTAGATTCTCAATAACGGTGCGCTTTGAGCGGTTTTTCAATTAAATTTAAATTATCTTGTTATAGCGGTTCTGTTCTACATTTAATTTAAAACCGCGGTTTTTCAATAATAATTCATTGATCGGTTTTTGGCAGTTTGGCGATAGGTTTTGGCGGTTTAACGGTTTTAATAATAAGATAGAATATAACTATATAAATAATATGAAACTTAAATATAGATAAATATGCATATTTCAATAAATGTACTTTAGTAACCTATAATGACAATTACAAAATGTATAATTCTAAACTAGTCTAAAATGTAAATTTCTTAACAGTTAGAACTATTTTTTTATTTTAAATTTATAGTATATCATTCTAATCATAAATTTAAATGTCTCTATAGAGTTTAAATTAGTAATTATCATGATCATTTTTTTTAAGTTATCATAATTTGTTAGAAATTTAACAATCATAAGTTTCGACAATGAGCAAAGGTTTACAAGAGTATAACAAGTTGAGATTCCAATATTTCAATAAGTTTAAATCACATACATATAATACAAATATACATAATATACGTATAGGCGAGGCGGTGTGGTGCGGTGCAATTTTATGAAAAAATCGAAATTGCATTGTTATGGCGGTGCGATTTTCTCATAAGTAAACTACGATTTATGTAATTAGATCATTAGTGGTCGTACGGTTTGAGCGATTTTGAAAACTTTATGCTTACTCCTACTCATACTTCCGCCTATTCCAAACCGAAATTAGTGACGTGTATTGGAGTACTGGAAAAAGCATTTGGGCAATCTGGCCTGTATATCCGAATGACTCAATGAAATCTAATAATTGCTAAATTCAATTGGGTTAAAATTTTTCAATGCCCAAATACATAATATACATTTAACAAATTTCTATGTTAAAATGTCTTAAATGAAGAAAATATTCTTACTTTGATTTAAAAATTTTATTAAAATCATAAAAATATTTATTATTTAATTATAAATATGTACAATTGAATCAATAGACTCATTTATTTTAATTCAATCAAGAATTTAGCTGAGATTATTTTTATCAATATCTTTATAAATATGACATAAAAAACTTTATAATACTCATAATGGCTCTGATGAGAGTGATAATTCACATATTTTGAGCTCCGAATTGTATGAAAATTGAGTATGATTTGGTCTATTGTCAAGACGAATCGAGATGTTTATGGAAAATCCACGAATCGGATGCTACTGAAGGTATTTGAGCATATTTGTACAAGAAAACAGGTCTGAAATGCTCGGAATTGGAAAATACGATTTTCGAGGCGTAGCTCGACCTGAGGAGGCCGTTCGACCAATCTCAGCCTGGTCGAACAACAGAGGAGAAGTCGAACTGGAAGTGTTTCAACTTACAGAGTGGTCGTTCGACCAGAGAGTCCAATTCGACTAAGCGAAACTGAGTCGAACTGCTGAAGTCCAGTCGAACGGCAAATAGAGACGAAGTCCAGATTACAGACATGCCGTTCTACTATGGTTCGACCAAGAGGTCCCGTTCGACCAAGTTAAGTCTGGTCGAACTAGGACGTGGATGCTATTTTTAGTAATTCCGAACCTCCAGTGCGTGCATGTGCGTGTCTTCTACGAAAAAGTCCAGTAAAGGTCCATAAGGAGTATTTTACAAGTATAAAAAGGGGTGCTGATCACATAAAAAGGGAGTTAGATTCCACATCTATCCTACACCACATCCAAACCCTAACTCCATCCGCAGGAGCTGTAGAGAGAGATTCATGCAGCGAATCAAGTGAGAACCAAGTGAAGATTCAAGACGGAGCGAGAAGCAACGTTGCCCACATCTAGGGTTTACTTCTCAACTTAATCTTTCTTGTAATTTTCAAGACTATGGGTAAGATCTATCCAAACACCATGAACGTTCTTCGAAGCATCATAGGCTGGAATCACTTTGGTAGTTCTAGGGTTATGAAGGTTTTTATCTAGTTAATTGAACTTCCGTGTGTATACTCCGTACAACACTACTTGTGAATTTATTTTATATGAGACTATGCTTTATTAATTCATACTCAGAGTTGTTTTGTGCATCATTAACTGTTATGTAGAGTATGAATACATATCTTGGTTATTGATTGAGTGAGTTTACTGCTGAGCATGATTACATGTTATGATTTTAAGTGAGGGGACTTTGAAAATTCATTAGAATTATTTTATATGAATACTTATTAATTGAATTGAATTTGGGTTAGTAAGCAGGATAAAGAGGATAATTATATAGTACCTATAAAGGGAGATCATATCGGGTTAGAGTACTTAGTGTACAGGAAATAATTGATACTGATAATACCTAGAAAGGGGGTGTAATTATATCTCTTACTCCAAGGTAATTCACACGTGTTACACGCTTATCTGCTTGTATCTATAGAGTAGATTTGTATGATTTAGTGATGTGTCCATATTTCATAAGGCAAAGTCGGACATTGACACATAGAAGGAGATTAATTTGTGAAATTGGATGGCCCGAAGAGCTACCTATCTTCTCATTTGAGCAACTCTCGTTTATCTCTACTGTCTCTATTTTACTTGCTATTTTATTATTCGTTTATTAGATTTATAACTATTCTCTATTTAAATTGCCAACAATAGTTTCTCTTAATTTAGATGATAATAAATTGATAACCAACTGTCTTTTGGGTTCGATAATATAATTTGGTCGCTTATCAAAGCTACAATCGCATCCTTCATACTTGGGGATTAATTGTGTGTTGAGAAAACGCTCATCAGGCTCTGACCAACATTCCTTCAAATTAAACATCTTTCATCCAAAACAATCTATATAATTTAAGGGTGATTTTGGGTGCACCGATACAACCCCATTTTTATAGTTTAAAATAGAGTAGTGGATAGTTTTTAAAAAAAATAAAATTAATTATATTATTTTATTTAATGATGTATATTAAACTAAAACTAATCTAATGGTTGTGCTATATTTGGACTCATATAATTTATATCACTTGAAATGATATACTAATGGCAATGTATGAACTATGAAGTATATGCCGCCGGTTCATAGATTGGATAATCATTCCACCCTCATATTGTGTTCTTTATCTTAAATATACATGTCATTTATTAATATCATTATTTAGTAAATAATGTTAAAATCATTATATAAATTGTTTTAGGTTAAATGATCATTTGTTAGAATATTCTATTTTAGGGTCTTAAATATACATATCATATATTAATATAATTATTTATTATGTTAAAATCATTATATAAAGTGTTTTAGGTTAAATGATCATTTATTAGAATATTCTATTTTAGGGTGCATTAATATATTTGGGATTGATAGGTTTAAGAGATGATCTCTTGTGTCGGGGCATACCGTGCGCCCATACACTTTAGTATTAAAGGGCGGGCGCACAGAGTACCCTGAGGACACACAAGTTTTTGCCTAGGTTTAATAGAGGATCTTGTACGCATCACGAATCTTATTTTGTCGCATGCAACATTGAACATAGATTAATTAAGATATGCGCCATTATCCATTAATCCAATATTCGAATCATCTCATTTTATTAAGATTATTTTTATGAAGAGTTGGTTTTTTGTGTCCCAGGTACTGTAATAGTATAAGGGTACAACATTTTGTTATAAATGGTATATACTTTAGTTAAGAAGGGTACAACATTTATTCTAAAGGGTATACACTTTTATTATAAAAATATTTTTTTTTCAGAAAATAAATGGTACACATCCTTATACGAAAGAGTATATAATTTAATACTAAAGAGTATTGGTCTTATACTAAAGAGTATACAATTTAATACTAAATGGTATTAGGGCGCACAATGGACACACCACACAAGTTTTTTCGCCTTTTATGAAACGGTTTTACACAAATCTTTACTTTAAAATATTATACTCTTTAATTAATTTACATGAAAAAATAAATTATTATTAGTAAAATTTTATTTTAAAAAGAATTTAGAACCGTAATTTAAATGAATTAATTAACTTTACAAATTCATTGAAAATAATAGCGTAAAAAGAAGAAAAAAAAAACTCAATTTCTTAAAAAAATAAAATTAAATCATGTAATTCACAAATCTTATTTTGTCGCGCGCAACATTGATCATAGATTAATTAAGACATGTGCCATTATCCATTAATCTAATTGACACGACCCACCTTACATAACTTATAATTTGAATACTAATTAACATAAACTTTATCATTAAAACCTGCATATATTTTTATTTTTTTCCTCACATAATATATTTATAACCAAAACCATCACACCATTTCAACATACGTAACTGGTTTCTGACACCACATCAAACCACACAAACTCGTGACAATACTTATTATATTACATAACAGAATATCAGCGGAAACAAAATAAACCCACGGCCTAGCCCAACAGGTCGTCATCTATGTACATCCGCTCAAAATCCTGTAGGAGCTCCACAGCTTGCACAGTCACATCACAAACTCAATCATCAACAGACTCACTTACAATGCATAAACTAGTGAGACAAAAATCTCAGTAAGTAGAAATCATGCATGTCAGTGCATGAAAATGCATTTAGTTCTCTATCGACTACTTCATAATATTTCTAGTTGATCTCTTTTATTTTAAAAAATGTTCACGTTGCGGGATCTCCACGACACACTTATGATATGCACCCCAAATGAGCTCAATAGACACACTTAGTGTCGGATCGATTCCGATTCCTGAATATAATACCGAGAATGATTTTTCTGAACCCTGTCAGAGTGTTGGGGACGATTTTCCCGAACCCCTAATAAAGTATCGGGAACGATTTTTCTGAACCCTGACAGAGATGCATATATAGTGGCCGCACACACTAATAGTATCTTATTAATTTTGAGGAAACACTTTTCATGTTTATGCATAGTATGCACCCAAAACAATTAAATGTGCATCACAAACCATTTACAATATCAATATCAATATTTAATCACAATAAAACAACAATTTAACTTCAATTCGAACAGATCCACTTTTGGAATAACAACTTCACCACAGATCCTTATAACCAATATCTTCTTAAGCCATACAAATATATTTTCAACAGTTTTCAATCACACAGATCTATATAGGACAATGATATTATTTCAAATCACATCGATCCACAACTTGAATATGAACCCTACTTTCTCCAAATCACATAAATCCACAGCTTGTATAACAAATTAATCTCAAATAATTCATATCGTAATTAAACTAATTACAAATAATCCATAACATAATTATTACATACTAATTACAAATAATTCACAAACAACATGTTTATGCATTGTAGTTGGACTTCTACTTACTTGAACTCCAACAATAGTAACACTATAGACCCGTGAAGAACTGTAACTACCTATCTCCTGTTCCGGCACGCTCCTCCTTTCTCTCCTCTCTCCTTCTCTTCTTTCTCCTCTTTTTTTAACACTGTTCGTCTTTCACCCAAAATTAATCCCAACATGGTTTAGTATATATAGTAAGTAAAGGGCAGTAACCCAAACCCCATTTTATTATAAAAAAAGTGTGTGGCTAATAATGTTTTTGTAACTTAATTGTGAGGGAAAAACAACGTAAATGCCTTATATAATTGACAACTTTTATATGCTTGTTTATGCCACGTCTCATATACGACTCATGCCTTAAAATGTGAGATGATTAATTTATGTTTATTAAACATTAGTGTATAAGTCATGTGTATTCAATAATCACTAACCCACATATTACATACTTCCTCCAGTACCTTCCGTATTATTATTATTATTATTATTATTATTATTATCCATTATGAATATACATGCAATACTTAATAACTAAGATATGATACATTTATAAACTAATACACATGTGTGTACATTTCTTACCACTATTATTATTACGAGAACACGTGTGATACTTAATAATTAAGAAATAGTATATTTATACAAATAAAATAATTTAATTAACGCACGTAAATATTTATGCACACATATATTCACATATTGTCACCATTTTATCAAGGATGTCTCAATTAAAATGTAAAGATAAATAAAATATAAAATTAATTGTCACATAATTACCACATTATTATCACATAATTATAAAATTCACATAACAAAAATTAAATTATATTGGCACATGAGTAGTGAGAAGCTCGAGTATCACATTCTCCCCACCTTATAAAAATTTCGTCCTCAAAATTTACTTACCTGAAGAGGTCTGGATATTTATCCATCATCTCATCTTCTCTTTCCCAAATAGCCTCCTCAACTAGTTGGTTCCTCCATAATACCTTTACTAATGGTATTTCTTTATTTATGAGCTTCTTCACTTCTCGCCACAAGATCTCAACTGGCACTTCCTCATAACTCAAATCTTCTTTCAACTCAACTGGTTCCTGCCTAAGAACATGAGATGGATTTGGAACATACTTTCTCAACACAGACACATGAAATACGTCATGTAATCTAGACATCGATGCTGGTAACTCCAACTTATAGGCAACACTTCCTACTTTCTCAATGATAGTGAATGGACCAACATATCTTGGGCTGAGCTTCCCTTTCTTTCCAAATCACATTATCCCCTTCATTGGAGATATTTTCAAGAATACCTGATCACCCACTTCAAATTTCAATACCCTTCTCCGTTTGTTTGCATAACTCTTCTGCCGATCTTGAGCAACTTTTATCTTCTCTCGTATACGGGTAACAGTTTCTGACATTTTACGAATCAAGTCTGGACCCAAAAGTTTCCTTTCTCCAACTTCATCCCAATGTACTGGAGATCTACACTTTCTCCCGTACAATGCTTTATATGGAGCCATCCCGATAGTAGACTGATAACTATTGTTGTACGAGAACTCTATCAAAGGCAAAAATTTACTCCACTGACCTTGAAAATCCAACACACACGCTCTGAGCATATCTTCCAAGATTTGTATTGTACGCTCTGATTGACCATCTGTCTGTGGATGGAATGATGTGCTGAAAGATAATTGTATCCCCAACGCCTTATGTAAATTCTGCCAGAAAGCAGATAAGAATCTCGTATCTCTGTCTGACATAATGGTAAGTGGTACTCCATGTAGTCTGACAATCTCTTGTATATATAGCTGGAAATAAAGATCCATGGAATACGTAAAACTAATAGGAAGAAAATGAGCTGACTTAGTCAATTGATCCACGATAACCCAAATGGCATCATGACCTTTTACTGTCTTCGGTAGCCCGATAACAAAATCCATCGTGATATTCTCCCAATTCCATTCTGGAATAAATAAAGGCTGCACAGTTCTTGCTGGTCTCTGATGCTCGACTTTGACTTGTTGACAAGTCAAGCATTGCTCAACATATCGAGCAACATCTCTCTTCATCCCTGACCACCAATAATGTGACTTCAAATCTCTATACATCTTAGTAGTTCCCGGATGTACAGAGTATGGTGTTGAATGAGCTTCCGCCATCACTTCTTTCTGTATATCATCCACTTCAGGTAGACATAATTGACCTCCATAACGAATCACGCCATCATTTCCTAATTGGAAGTTAGAAGACATTTCAGAGCTGATATCATTCTTTATCTTGTCAAAAAACTTATCCTCCTGTTGGTCCTGTCGAATCTTATCCATCAAAGTTGGAAGAAGTGTCAGAGCTGCCATCCTTGCTTCCAACGATCCTTCATGAATGATCTCCACACAATCCTTTGCAAATCAAGCAACTCTGGTTTCTAATTTATGGTCATAGCAGCTACACTCTGTATTGCCTTTCGGCTCAATGCATCAGCAACCACATTAGCTTTTCCCGAATGATAATTGATAACACAGTCGTAATCCTTCACCAATTCCAACCATCTTCTTTGCCTCATATTCAACTCTTTCTGAGTGAAAAAGTACTTCAAACTCTTATGATCAGTATAGATTTCACAACGTTCCCCATATAGATAATGCATCTAAATCTTGAGTGCAAACACCACTGCGGCAAACTCTAAATCATGAGTTGGGTAATTCTTCTCATACTCTCTTAACTGTCTGGATGCATACGCTATCCCTTTCTCATTCTGCATCAATACACACCTAAGACCATTCTTTGAAGCATCACTGTAAACCTTGAAGTTTTCTTTCTCCGTAGGAATAGTTAAGATAGGTGCTGATGTCAACCGTCTCTTCAATTCTTGGAAACTTTGTTCACATGCCTCCGTCCATGTGAACTTCATATTCTTCCTGGTCAACTGTGTTAATGGTGAAGCAATCTTAGAAAATCCTTCAACAAACCTTCGATAATATCCCGCCAATCCAAGAAAGCTAAGAACCTCGGTGGCATTTGAGGGTTGTGGCCAATCATGGATTGCTTTTACTTTACCTGAAGCCACTGAAATTCCTTCTCCCGATACCACGTGTCCCAAGAAAATAACTCGGTCTAACCAAAACTCACACTTCTTGAACTTCCCATACAACTGCCTCTCCTTCAGAATCTCTAACACCTTTTTCAAGTGTAGAGCATGATCCTCCTTATTCTTAGAGTAAATCAGAATATCATCGATAAACACAATCACAAATTTATCGAGAAATTCCTGAAATACTTTATTCATCAAATCCATAAATGTTGCAGGAGCATTTGTTAATCCAAACGGCATCACTAAGAACTCATAGTGCCCGTACCTTGTACTGAATGTAGTCTTTGGAATATCCTTCTTCTTTATTTTCAGCTGATGATGCCCCGACCGCAAATCAATCTTCGAAAAGATAGTTGCAACCTGTAGCTAATCAAACATATCATCAATGCGAGGCAATGAATATTTATTCTTCACCGTAACTTTGTTGAGATCCCCATAATCGATGCACATCCTCAATGTGCCATCCTTCTTTCGAACAAACAGAACTGGTGCTCCCCAAGGTGAGAAACTAGGTTGGATGAATCCTTTGTCTAGCAACTCTTGTAACTGTATCTTCAATTCCTTCAGTTCAGCAGGTGCCATTCTGTATGGCGCTTTAGATATAGGGGCCGTTCCTGGTGCAGTAAAGTACTTGTTTCTTAACAGCTCCTTAAACCTTTCCCAGGTCATAGTCGTGATGCCTCAATACTTTTAATGGTATCCCACCATTGGCCTGCACTTCCTCGTAACTTGAAATAAGCACGCAACACTCTGTCCCCATCTGGAATTCTACTATATTGAAATATGTTTTCCACCTTGCATAACCAATCCTCTGCATCTGTGGGGTCGGCTGCATCCTCAAATATTGGAGGGCTCAGCTTTCGAAACCTCTCACAAACCATTTTCACACGTTCTACTTGATGTCTATCTTCATATGCATTACCATCTGGTTGTCCACCCATATCTTTTTGCTGAATCAGTTATTGTATCTGTTGGGACTGGCGCTCTACCAGTTCCATCAGTCGAGTAATCACCACATCACGATTATTTCCTTCAGGAGGTGCTGCTTGCTCAGCAGTCCTATCCCCTTCAGAACTTTCACCTGTAGCCCTTACCATTTTGTCTACTAACTACGCTTCCTACACCATATGACCAATATAATTTATAAGACACATAACAACACAGAATGAAAATAACACTTACACGCAAGGCTGCGCTCCCAAGGAATGAGTTCATGTACATAGACAGTCTGCAGGAGCCAAACTGTGCTCTGATACCACTCTGACACGACCCACCTTACATAACTTATAATTAGAATACTAATTAACATAAACATTATCATTAAAACCTGCATAAATTTTTATTTTTCATTAAAATAAACCCACGGCCTAGCCCAACAGGTCGTCATCTATGTATATCCGCTCAAAACCCTGTAGGAGCTCCACAGCTAGCACAGTCACATCACAAACTCAATCATCAACAGGTTCACCTACAATGTCTAAACTAGTGAGACAAAAATCTCAGTAAGTAGAAATCATGCATGTTAGTGCATGAAAATGCATTTAGTTCTCTATCGCCTACTTCCTAATCTTTCTAGTTGATCTCTTTTATTTTGAAAATTGTTCACGTTGAGGGATCCCCACGACACACTTATGATATGCACCCTAAATGAGCTCAATAGACACACTTAGTGTAGGATCGATTCCGATCCCAGAATATATTACCGAGAATGATTTTTCCGAAGGGTATAATATTTTGTTATAAATGGATACACTTTAGTTAAGAAGGGTACAACATTTATTCTAAAGGGTAGATAAATGGTACACATCCTTATACTAAAGGGTATATAATTTAATACTAAAGGCTATTGGTCTTATACTAAAGGGTATACAATTTAATACTAAATGGTATTAGGGTGCACAATGGACACACCACACAAGTTTTTTCACCTATTATGAAACGGTTTTACACAAATTTTACTTTAAAATATTATACTCTTTAATTAATTTACATGAAAAAAATAAATTATTATTAGTAAAATTTTATTTTAAAAAGAATTTAGAACCGTAATTTAAATGAATTAATTAACTTTACAAATTCATTGAAAATAATAGCGTAAAAAGAAGAAAAAAAATAAACTCAATTTCTTAAAAAAATAAAATTAAATCGTGTAATTCACAAATCTTATTTTGTCGCGCGCAACATTGATCATAGATTAATTAAGACATGTGTCATTATCCATTAATCTAATTGACACGACCCACCTTACATAACTTATAATTAGAATATTAATTAACATAAACATTATCATTAAAACCTGCATATATTTTTAATTTTTTTCCTCACATAATATATTTATAACCAAAACCATCACACCAGTTCAACATACATAACTGGTTTCTGACACCACATCAAACCACACAAACTCGTGACAATACTTATTATATTATATAACAGAATATCAGCGGAAACAAAATAAACCCACGGCCTAGCCCAACAGGTCGTCATCTATGTACATCAGCTCAAAACCCTGTAGGAGCTCCACAGCTTGCACAGTCACATCACAAACTCAATCATCTACAGGCTCACCTACAATGCATAAACTAGTGAGACAAAAATCTCAGTAAGTAGAAATCATGCATGTTAGTGCATGAAAATTCATTTAGTTCACTATCGCCTACTTCCTAATCTTTCTAGTTCATCTCTTTTATTTGGAAAATTATTCACGTTGCGGGATCCCCACGACATACTTACAATATGCACCCTAAATGAGCTCAATAGACACACTTAGTGTCGGATCGATTTCGATCCCTGAATATAATACCGAGAATGATTTTTTCGAACCCTGTCAGAGTATTGGGGATGATTTTTCCAAACCCCTAATAAAGTGTCGGGAACAATTTTTTCGAACCCTGACAGAGATGCATATATAGTGGCCGCACACACCAATAGTATCTTATTAATTTTGAGGAAATATTTTTCATGTTTATGCATGGTATGCATCCAAAACAATTAAATGTGCATCACAAACCATTTACAATATGAATATCAATATTTAATCACAATAAAGCAACAATTTAACTTCAATTCGAACAGATCCACTTTTGGAATAACAACTTCACCTCGGATCCCACAGATCCTTATAACCAATATCTTCTCAAGCCATACAAATATATTTTCAATAGTTTCTAATCACACAGATATATATAGGACAATGATATTATTTCAAATCACATCGATCCACAACTTGTATCGCGAAATTATCATAAATAATTTACAAATAATAGTGTTGAATATGAACCCTAGTTTCTCCAAATCACATAAATTCACAGCTTGTATAACAAATTAATCTCAAATAATTCATATCGTAATTAAACTAATTACAAATAATCCATAACATAATTATTACATACTAATTACAAATAATTCACAAACAACATGTTTATGCATTGTAGTTGGACTTCTACTTACTTGGACTCCAACAATAGTAACACTATAGACCCGTGAAGAACTATAACTACCTATCTCCTGTTCCGGCACGCTCCTCTTTTCCTCCTTTCTCTCCTCTCTCCTTCTCTCTCTCTCCTCTTCTTTCTCCTCTTTTTTTAACAATGTTCGTCTTTCAACCAAAATTAATCCCAACAAGGTTTAGTATATATAGTAAGTAAAGGGCAGTAACCCAAACCCCATTTTATTATAAAAAAAGTGTGTGGCTAATAATATTTTTGTAACTTAATTGTGAGGGAAAAGCAACGTAAATGCCTCATATAATTGACAACTCTTATATGCTAGTTTATGCCACGTCTCATATACGACTCACGCCTTAAAATGTGAGATGATTAATTCATGTTTATTAAACATTAGTGTATGAGTCATGTGTATTCAATAATCACTAACCCACATATTACATACTTCCTGCAGTACCTTCCTTATTATTATTATTATTATTATTATTATTATTATTATTATTATTATTATTATTATTATTATTATTATTATTATTATTATTATTATTATTATTATCCATTATAAATATACGTGCAATACTTAATAACTAAGATATGATACATTTATAAACTAATACATATACGTGTACATTTCTTGCCACTATTATTATTACGAGAACACGTGTGATACTTAATAATTAAGAAATAGTATATTTATACAAATAAAATAATTTAATTAACGCACGTAAATATTTATGCACACATATATTCACATATTGTCACCATTTTATCAAGGATGTCTCAATTAAAATGTAAAGATAAATAAAATATAAAATTAATTGTCACATAATTACCACATTATTATCACATAATTATAAAATTTACATAACAAAAATTAAATTATATTGGCACATGAGTAGTGAGAAGCTCGAGTATCACATTCTCCCCACCTTATAAAAATTTCGTCCTCAAAATTTACTTACCTGAAGAGGTCTGGATATTTATCCATCATCTCATCTTCTCTTTCCCAAATAGCCTCCTCAACTAATTGGTTCCTCCATAATACCTTTACTAATGGTATTTCTTTATTACTGAGCTTCTTCACTTCTCGCCACAAGATCTCAACTGGTACTTCCTTATAACTCAAATCTTCTTTCAACTCAACTGGTTCCTGCCTAAGAATATGAGATGAATTTGGAACATACTTTCTCAATACAGACACATGAAATACGTCATGTACTCTAGACATCGATGCTGGTAACTCCAACTTATAGGCAACACTTCCTACTTTCTCAATGATAGTGAATGGACCAACATATCTTGGGCTGAGCTTCCCTTTCTTTCCAAACTGCATTATCCCCTTCATTGGAGATACTTTCAAGAACACCTGATCACCAACTTCAAATTTAATTCCCTCATCTGTTTGTCTGCATAACTCTTCTGCCGATCTTGAGCAACTTTCATCTTCTCTCGTATATGGGAAACAACTTCTGACATTTCACGAATCAAGTCTGGACCCAAAAGTTTCCTTTCTCCAACTTCATCCCAATGTACTGGAGATTTACATTTTCTCCCGTACAATGCTTTATATGGAGCCATCCCGATAGTAGACTGATAACTATTGTTGTACGAGAACTCTATCAAAGGAAAAAATTTACTCCACTGACCTTGAAAATCTAACACACACGCTCTGAGCATATCTTCCAAGATTTGTATTGTACGCTCTGATTGACCATCTGTCTGTGGATGGAATGTTGTGCTGAAAGATAATTGTGTCCCCAATGCCTTATGTAAACTCTTCCAGAAAGCAGACAAGAATCTCATATATCTGTCTGACACAATGGTAAGTGGTACTCCATGGAGTCTGACAATTTCTTGTATATATAGCTGGGCATAACGATCCATGGAATACGTAGAGCTAATAGGAAGAAAATGAGCTGACTTAGCCAATCGATCCACGATAACACAAATGGCATCGTGACCTTTCACTGTCTTCGGTAGTCCGATAACAAAATCCATCGTGATATTCTCTCACTTCCACTCTGGAATAAATAAAGGCTGCACAGTTCCTGCTCGTCTCTGATGCTCGGCTTGACTTGTTGACAAGTTAAGCATTGCTCCACATATCGAGCATCATCTCTCTTCATCCCTGACTACCAATAATGTGACTTCAAATCTCTATACATCTTAGTAGCTCCTGGATGTACAGAGTACGGTGTTGAATGATCTTTCGCCATCACTTCTTTCCGAATATCATCCACTTCAGGTAAACATAATAGACCTCCATAACAAATAACGCCATCATCTCCTAATTGAAAGTCAGAAGACTTTTTAGAACTGATATCATTCTTTATCTTGTCAAACAACTTATCCTTCTGTTGGTCCTGTCGAATCTTATCCATCAAAGTTGGTAGAAGTGTCAGAGCTGTCATCCTTGCTTCCAACGATCCTTCTTGAATGATCTCCACACCCATCCTTTGCAATTCAAGCAACTCTGATTTCTGATTTATGGTCATAGCAGCTACACTCTGTATTGCCTTTTGGCTCAATGCATCAGCAACCACATTGGCTTTTCCCGGATGATAATTGATAACACAGTCGTAATCCTTCACCAATTCCAACCATCTTCTTTGCCTCATATTCAACTCTTTCTGAGTGAAAAAGTACTTCAAACTCTTATGATCAGTATAGATTTCACAACGTTCCCCATACCGATAATGACTCCAAATCTTGAGTGCAAACACCACTGCGGCTAACTCTAAATCATGAGTTGGGTAATTCTTCTCATACTCTCTTAACTGTCTGGATTCATACGCTATCACTTTCCTATTCTGCATTAATACACACTCAAGACCATTCTTTGAAGCATCACTGTAAACCTTGAAGTTTTCTGTCTCCGTAGGAATAGTTAAGATAGGTACTGATGTCAACCGTCTCTTCAATTCTTGGAAACTTTGTTCACATGCCTCCGTCCATGTGAACTTCATATTCTTCCTGGTTAACTGTGTTAATGGTGAAGCAATCTTAGAAAATTCTTCAACAAACCTTCGATAATACCCGCCAATCTAAGAAAGCTACGAACATCGGTGGGATTTGAGGGTTGTGGCCAATCATGGATTGCTTTTAGTTTACCTGGATCCACTGAAATTCCTTCTCCCGATACCACGTATCCCAATAAAATAACTCGGTCTAACCAAAACTCACACTTCTTGAACTTCGCATACAACTGCCTCTCCTTCAGAATCTCTAACACCTTTTTCAAGTGTAGAGCATGATCCTCCTTATTCTTAGAGTAAATCAGAATATCATCGATAAACACAATCATAAATTTATCGAGAAATTCCTGAAATACTATATTCATCAAATCCATAAATGTTGCAGGAGCATTTGTTAATCCAAACGGCATCACTAAGAACTCATAGTGCCCGTACCTTGTACTGAATGTTGTCTTTGAAATACCCCCTTCTTTATTTTCAGCTGATGATACCCCGACCTTAAATCAATCTTCGAAAAGATAGCTGCACCATGTAGCTGATCAAACAGATCATCAATGCGAGGCAATGGATATTTATTATTCACTGTAACTTTGTTGAGATCCCGATAATCGATGCACATCCTCAATGTGCCATCCTTCTTTCGAACAAACAGAACTGGTGCTCCCCAAGGTGAGAAACTAGATTGGATGAATCCTTTGTCTAGCAACTCTTGTAACTGTATCTTCTATTCCTTCAGTTTAGCTGGTGTCATTCTGTATGGCGCTTTAGATATAGGGGTTGTTCTTGGTTGTAGCTCAATAACAAACTCTATTTTCCAGTCTGGTGGCAAATTTGGAAGATCATCTGGAAATACATCCAGGTATTCCCGAACTACTGGTACATCACTGAGATCTGGACATTGCTGCCCCTCAACATTCATTACGCTCACCAGATACCCCTCACAACCACTTTCCAACAACCGCTGTGCTTTTGCTGCTGATATAACATGAAATCTAAAATTCCTCTTGATCCCAACAAAAGTGAATGGTTCTCCACTCAATGGCTGAAAGGTGATATTCTTCTTCTGACAATCTATTGTAGCACCGTACTTTGACAGCCAATCCATGCCCAATATGATATCATAATCATTCATACTTAACACAATCAAATCAGTGAGGAGTCGTCTTCCTTCAATAGGAATAACACAACCTCGAAGAAGTCGATTGGTTTGCTTTGATTCACCAGAAGGTATCATCACCTCATAATTAACTTCTATCAAGTTAGATGTTCCACCCAGCTTCCTCACATACTCGGTGGATACAAATGAATGTGTTGCTCCAGAATTAAATAGCACATATATAGAAGTGCCAAAAATAGAAAACTTACCCGTGACAACTGAGGAATTCGCATCAGCCTCCTCCCGTATCAAAGTGTACACCCTTGCTGGAGCTCTTCCCTGCTATCTCTGCTTCCCTTTCTTAGGACAAGTAGTAGTCACATGTCCTTTCTCCCCGTATTTGTAACACGTTCTCGGAGGAATTTGACACTCCCCACCATGTGATCTAAGACAATTAGGACATGTAGGTAGTGGCGGCGCCGGTGGCACCTTACCCTGATCGAATTTGGGATGCTTGTTGGGTTCTCCTCGTCTCTGTCCTTGTTCTACTTGAACATTTGATTGCGGCCTCTGAAATGGCATCGGCCTCTTATCAACTCTCCCAAACTGCTGCACTAGTTTCTGCTGAAATTGACGTCTGATAGCCTGCGCTTGTCTGATCCTCATCTCCGCTTGCTCAGCAATTTGGGCCCTTTCTGCAACTTGTGAGTATGTTGCTCCATGCAGTCCCGCCATACTCACATCTCTGTAAAGTTCAGGCCTTAAGCCTTCCACAAATCTCTCCACTTTCAGTGCCTCCGTACTCACCATATGTTCAGCAAACCTCGACAACTGCTCAAACTTACGAAGGTAATCTGTGACTGACATACCACCCTGCTTCAGTTGTATAAACTCGTTCATCTTTATTACTCTCACTGGTGCCGTAAAGTACTTATTTCTGAAAAGTTCTTTAAACCTTTCCCAGGTCATAGTCGTGACGTCCTCAATACTTTTAATGGTATCCCACCAGTGGCCTGCACTTTCTCTTAACATGAAAGAAGCACACATCACTCTGTCCCCATCTGGAATTCTACTATATTGAAATATGTTTTCCACCGTGCGTAACCAATCCTCTGCATCTGTAGGGTCTGCTGCATCCTCAAATATTGGAGGGCTCAACTTTCGAAACCTCTCACAAACTATTTCCACGCGTTCTACTTGACGTCTATCTTGATTTGCATTACCCTCTGGTTGTCCACCCATATCTTTTTGCTGAATTAGTTGTTGTATCTGTTGGGACTGGCGCTCTACCAGTTCCATCAGTCGAGTAATCACCACATCACGATTATTCCCTTCAGGAGGTGCTGCTTGCTCAGCAGTCCTATCCCCTTCAGAACTTTCACCTGTAGCCCTTACCATTTTGTCTACTAACTACGCTTCCTACACCACATGGCCAATATAATTTATAAGACACATAACAACACAAAATGAAAATAACACTTACACGCAAGGTTGCGCTCCCAAGGAATGACCTCATGTACATAGACAGTCTGTAAGACCCAAACAGTGCTCTGATACCACTCTGACACGACCCACCTTACATAACTTATAATTAGAATACTAATCAACATAAACATTATCATTAAAACCTGCATATATTTTTATTTTTTTCCTCACATAATATATTTATAACCAAAACCATCACACCTGTTCAACATACGTAACTGGTTTCTGACACCACATCAAACCACACAAACTCGTGACAATACTTATTATATTACATAACAGAATATCAGCGGAAACAAAATAAACCCACGGCCTAGCCCAATAGGTCTTCATCTATGTACATCCGCTCAAAACCCTGCAGGAGCTCCACAGCTTGCACACTCACATCACAAACTCAATCATCAACAGATTCACCTACAATGCATAAACTAGTGAGACAAAAATCTCAATAAGTAGAAATAATGCATGTTAGTGCATGAAAATGCATTTAGTTCTCTATCGCCTACTTCCTAATCTTTCTAGTTGATCTCTTTTTATTTTGAAAACTGTTCACGTTGCGGGATCCCCACGACACACTTATGATATGCACCCCAAATGAGCTCAATAGACACACTTAGTGTTGGATCAATTCCGATCCCTGAATATAATACCGAGAATGATTTTTCCAAACCCTGGCAGAGTGTTGGGGATGATTTTTCGGAACCCCTACTAAAATGTCGGGAATGATTTTTTCGAACCCTGATAGAGATGCATATATAGTGGCCGCACACACCAATAGTATCTTATTAATTTTGAAGAAATATTTTTCATGTTTATGCATGGTATGCACTCAAAACAATTAAATGTGCATCACAAACCATTTACAATATCAATATCAACATTTAATCACAATAAAGCAACAATTTAACTTCAATTCGAACAGATCCACTTTTGAAATATAACTTCACCTCGGATCCCACAGATCCTTATAACCAATATCTTCTCAAGTCATACAAATATATTTTCAACAGTTTCCAATCACACAAATCTATATAGGACAATGATATTATTTCAAATCACATCAATCCACAACTTGTATCGCAAAATTATCACAAATAATTTACAAATAATAGTGTTGAATATGAACCCAATTTTCTCCAAATCACATAAATCCACAGCTTGTATAACAAATTAATCTCAAATAATTCATATCGTAATTAAACTAATTACAAATAATCCATAAAATAATTATTACATACTAATTACAAATAATTCACAAACAACATGTTTATGCATTGTAGTTGGACTTCTACTTACCTGGACTCCAATAATAGTAACAATATAGACCCGTGAAGAACTGTAACTACCTATCTCCCGTTCCGGCACGCTCCTCTTTTCCTCCTTTCTCTCCTCTCTCCTTCTCTATCTCACCTCTTCTTTCTCCTCTTTTTTTTAACACTGTTCGTCTTTTACCCAAAATTAATCCCAACAAGGTTTAGTATATATAATAAGTAAAGGGCAGTAATCCAAACCCCATTTTATTATAAAAAAAGTGTGTGGATAATAATGTTTTTGTAACTTAATTGTGAGGAAAAAGCCACGTAAATGCCTTACATAATTGACAACTCTTATATGCTTGTTTATGCCACGTCTCATATACGACTCACACCTTAAAATGTGAGATGATTAATTCATGTTTATTAAACATTAGTGTATGAGTCATGTGTATTCAATAATCACTAACCCACATATTACATACTTCCTGCAGTACCTTCCTTATTATTATTATTATTATTATTATCCATTACGAATATACGTGCAATACTTAATAACTAAGATATGATACATTTATAAACTAATACACATACGTGTGCATTTTTTACCACTATTATTATTACGAGAACACGTGTGATACTTAATAATTAAGAAATAGTATATTTATACAAATAAAATAATTTAATTAACACACGTAAATATTTATGCACACATATATTCACATTGTTATCATTTTATCAAAGATGTCTCAATTAAAATGTAAAGATAAATAAAATGTAAAATCAATTGTCACATAATTACCACATTATTATCACATATTTATAAAATTCATATAACACAAATTAAATTATATTGGCACATGAGTAGTGAGAAGCTCGAGTATCACACTAATATTCGAATCATCTCTTTTTATTAAGACTAGTAATCAGCCCGCGTGCAGCGGGTATTCATATTTATTATTTATTTACTATTTTTAAATAGAAAAAAATAGAAATTAAAACTATAATATTTTATTTGACCAAGAAAAAAATATTTTTAAGATATATAAATTCAATGGAATGAAAAATATGCATTCTCTATTTATTCTACACATTAATACTTCATATTGCAAGTTATTTTCTATTTATACTCGTATATTTATCTCCATAAATCTAATTTTTATGGTGTTACTAAAATTTTTTACAATATATTTAAGAAAAAAAAATATACTTGATTTGTAGAGTGAATTTTGTTTAAAAATTAGCAACAGTATTCATTATTACTTAAAAAAATTAGTCAAACATAACATTTAAGTAATACCTAATTAATTTAGAATTTTAAAAATTCCATTCTAAAAACATTATTTTTTACATAGTAATTACTTTTTTTTTAAATCATGTACACATATAAATATATTATAAAACTTGTATTGAAATAGCGATATCAAGTCTATTTAACAAATGAAATGAATACAATAAGTTATTAATTATTTTTTATAATTAAAAAAAATACCAAATGTTATTTAAGGGTGCATTACATAATTTTTTTTTTAGAATTATAATGAGTATTTTTATTGCTTGTAGATCAATGTTTATTCCAATATACATAGATAAGTTAAATAGATTTAGAAAATAAAAATTATAATGTGTCCAAAAAGTTTTGAACCCATGACCTCGTTAACATTATTGATCCAATTAAATCATGACACCTCATAATTTTACACTCTTTATAAATATCAAACTCATTATATTTTGACACCTCACATTTTCACAATCTATTTTTAGAATCTTATTTTGTTTTAATATATAAAGGATTAATTTTATGAAACGATCTTACACAAGTCTTTACTTTAAAATATTATACTCCCTCCGTGCTGTCCTTATGGTTACATTTATTTTTTGCACGGGGATTAATTAATACAATATTTTAATATGTATTGAGGTGAGATAAATAATAATTTAATGTAAAGTGGGTAGGTATATTAGTGTGATGTGTGGACTAATGGGGAGAGAAGTAATTACTTTGTGTGGGTCTCATATGCTAAAAATAAGAAATGTAACCATAAGGATGAGACGCCCAAAATAGAAATATGTAACCATTAGGATGAGACGGATGGAGTACTTTTTAATTAATTTACATGAAAAAAACAAATAATTATTAGTAAAATTTTATTTTAAAAAGAATTTAAAACCGTAATTTAAATGAATTAATTAACTTTACAGACTCATTGAAAATAATAGCGTAAAAAGAATAAAAAAAAGGTTAAACTCAATTTTAAAAAAATAAAATTAAATCATGTAATTCACGAATCTTATTTTGTCACACGCAACATTGAACATAATTAAGGCATGTGCCATCATCCATTAATCCAATATTCGAATCATCTCTTTTTATAAGATTTTAATTTAATAAAATATCAGTTCCAAAATAATGTATGTGTTTGTTATGGGGCGGCTATTTGCACCCAAAATTACTAAACGTACCCCATAAATATTCAATAAGACATAATTGCCCTTATAAAACTTATATATGTTCGGTTGCAATAACCGAACAGAATAAAGAATTTATCTATTCTGTTCGGTAGCAACAACCAAATAGAATAAAGAATTCATCTATTATGTTCGATAGCAACAACCGAACAGAATAAAAAAATTCATTTATCTTATATGTTCGGTTGCAACAACCAAACAGAACAATATTAATGATTTTTTAATTCATATCTAAATAAATAAGATAATTATAATTGAACACTATTAAAGAATCAATATGAAATAGTTAAGTGACCTGGAAATTGCATGCTTATGGTGGATGGTGCATGGAGAGGAATATTTTATAGCATAATGGGGAGAATTTGTGAGTAGGGATTGGAAAACTGTAAACAATTGGTTAGCGATAAATGTGAGAATCGGATAAGCAAGTTGGACAATATGTGGAAGGCATATAAGTTAGAGTTTCAGGCTTTCAGTTGAGTAATGGCAGCAAGGGGGCGCCACTTTGTTTCATTGGCTGTGGACCTGTGGTTCAATTTGATGGAGAAGACGGATGAGAGTTTAATCTGATGGAGAAGACAGATGACAATATCTTATTTATTTAGATATGAATTAAAAAAAGCATTAACCTTGTTCTGTTTGTTGTTGCAACCGAACAGATATTTTGTTCGGTTGTTGCTACCGAACATAATAAATGAATTATTTATTCTGTTCGGTTGTTGCTACCAAACAGAAATCTTTATTCTGTTCGATTGTTGTTACCGAACAGAATAGATGAATTCTTTGTTCTGTTCAGTTGTTGCAACCGATCATATATAAATTTTATAAGGCAATTATGTCCTATTGAATATTTATGGGGTACGTTTAATAATTTTGAGGGTGCAAATAGCCTCCCATTTTTTTTATTTACACGTAAAATAGTAATAATACACCCGTGCATTCGCATGGAAAAGAAATAATTTTATTGTAAATAAGTTAAAAATTATTTCAAAGTTTTAGTAAAAATTTCAAAGTTAAAAGTTATTGGAGTATATAATGTATGGTATGAGAAAATTAATTTTTTAATATATTTTATTGATTGAACGTCTTTTTTTTTTCTTGGGAATGTCAATCAATAGAATTGATTGAACGTAATTTTTATTAATATATTTTCGATTCTTATTCGTTTTACAAAAGTGCTCGCATATTTCAATAAACAGTATCATTATCACTTTTTATTGATTGAACACCATTTTTATTAACATTATTTCAATTCTTATTAATTTTATAAAAGTCCTCAAATAATAAAATCCCTTTTACATACTTCAATGAACAATATCACTATCACTTTTTATTGATTGAGCATCATTTTTTATTAACATATTTTCAATTCTTATTCATTTTATAAAAGTCCTCAAATGATAAGATCTCTTGTATCCCTAGGTGCACAAAATGTGTATGAGTACAATATTTTATTTTAAAAGATATACACTTTAATTAATAAGGGTACAACATTTTATTCTAATGAGTATACACTTTTATTAAAAAAAATTATGAAACAAAAGATACATGTCTTTATATTAAAGGGTATGTCATTTAATATTAAATAGTATTTTGGCGCACGGTGTCCCCTGATGACACAAGTTTTAGTCATATTAGATTGGTGATATGGATATTAAATAAACAATTTTGAAAAAATAAATTATTTTATACAATTTTCAGGAGAGGTAAGTGTATTACACACATTCATCAATAATATATTTTTTTTCAATTTTTAATTCATATTACTCCTTCCGTCACAATTTAAATTTCATACTTTTCGTTTCGATTCGTCCCAAATTCAACTTCACAACTTCTATAAAAAAAACTAACTAATATCCCTCTAACATACTCTAATTTCAAATTTGTCATCACATTTTTAACACACCTTATATATTTTATCATTTATTTATTATAAAAAAATACTATATTATTCTCAAAAGTAAGTCAAAGTAATTTATACTATTTAGAAAATATATATCTTAATAATATATATCATTCAATATTATATACTCGCTACACCATCCTAAATATTAGTCAATATTATCTTGATGCTGATTCACAATCAAAATTATTGATTGTATTTTCTATAAAGTTAAATTGTACTTCTGCCCTCCTTTTAAATTTCCTTAATTTCATCGTATAATTTTAATAAGCTACACGATACACATTATTTTTTTCTATCTTTCTTCAAAATCAACAATTTTTATTTATTTTGTAATCATCAAGTTTCAATTACTTTTTTTTTCTTTTCAATATTTTACCAATTTTACTCCATTGGACTTCTTTGCAATGAATTTCAAATAAGTGATATATGCCATTTTATTTTATGGAATTATTACTTATAGATACAAATTATAAAATAATATATATACAATGTATAAATTAAATTACTACTAGCTACAAAAGTATGCAATGTAAAATCTTAATTACCATTTCATAATCAGCTGAATACATAATTCATAATTAGTTAGTTAGAAATTCATGTAAACTTGTTTTATTTAATTTCATATATTTTAATTATCTCTCCTCAAATCAATCTATTTCTGAAATTCTTCTATTTCTGAAATTCTTCCCCTGATGTGATTACATATCAGAGTCGAAGTGTAGGAAATTGTTGGCCGTGGTAAATATCTCAATTTGAAATCACAAACATGTAAGTATTTGCTAAATTTTGAAGATTTGTTTAATTTTGTTAATAATCACAAACATTCAACGGTAATTTATGAGGGTTTAAACATAATTTGTAAGTACTTTTAATGGTAATTTTGTTTGACGGGTGTAAACATACTTTTGTTTAATTACCAGTTAATGGTTGTTTTCCTCTTTTGTTTATAATTTATTTCCTCTTTTTTTTTCGCGTAAAATGGTGTGAACAAATTTATCTAATTAATATGATTTTGGAATTCTGTAATTTATGAGATCTGTTAGTAATGTTTTCAGAATACAATTTTAATATTTTCTAATGTCTGTGTTTTGTATGGTTATAATTTTTATTTAATTCCATTATAAGATTTTATGAATATCAATGATTGATGTTCTTATCTATGCATTCTTTATGGTTACGTTGTTTGCTGAATACTATTATAAATTTTTCTTAAATAATAACTGTTGTTGTTCTGATATATGTGTTTTGTATGGTTATAACTTTTTTTCTGAATACTGTTATAAGATTTTTTCTGAATACCAAGTCACGTGAGTGAATATTTTTCCATTGTAAAATACTGAGAATGCTATAAGCACGATATACATCTTATCCCCGAAACCAATCGTCTAGAATTTGAGTCTAAAAGTGAATATAAGATTCTTGTACACATTTTGACCGCAAGATTGATCGAAAAAAGCAGAATACCTTCCTATGAAGAATATCCTAAGACAAAGAGAAAAACACTTGTTGAATGGTAATTATCCTTTGTTTCTCTTACTTACATATCAGAGTTGTTCTTACATTACTATTTTATCGATTTTTTCTTATTTTAATGTAGAATCTTAAAAGTAGGGCAAACGCGAAAGTATGCGTAATATTGAATATGCCACCTCATTTTTTCTCCTATTTTTTTCCTTCAAATTCTTGCACACTATTTATTGGTTCGTTGAAGATACAGTTTGCATATGATTAATATGCTTCTTTTATTTACATACGATGTTGAGTGGATAGAACTTCTATTGAACACATCTATTGCTTATGACTCATTTTCTACCTCTCAAATTGTATAGACAATATTATACATTTTAGAAGTAGAAGTTTATCTCCATTTTATATTTTAGGAATGAGAGTTGGATTATTGAGTTTGTGGATAGAGAAATTGATATTGCAAATAATAATTCTTATCGACTCTTCAGGTGATATTCCAATATTTGTATTAAAAAATATAGAACTTAATATTTCACAAAATATTCAAAATGTATTCAATATATTTCACATTTATTCATTGGAATGCTTTTGTATTCAAAATTAGTAAGTATTTAGAATATTTAATGTTGAATAACGATGTATTTAAAATTATTTTCTCAATACTAGTACAAATGCATGCGTGCAACGCGAGTTATTATATTTGTTATTTATTTATTATTTTTAAATCTAAAATAATCATATTGATTTAGGATAATTGAAAAAATAACTTATTGTTTGACCAAGAAAAATATATTTTCAAGATTTATAAATTTAACCAAAGAGAAAAACATGCATTCTCTATTTATTTCACATAAATAGAAAACATTGCTATCACTGAGGTTGAAGTGATACTCTTCATTATCATCAGATGATATCAAAATAGATAGACTGATTGATGTGTCAAATACCTTGGAGATTATATACAAATATCTGGTGTAATTCATATTTTAAACTTTAAAAACCACTTAATCTCCTTGAAAATTTTCAAGTTCTTTAACCATGTACTTTCATCCTCTAGTAAAACCCGTAGTAAGAGAAATAAAAGTGAAAGAACATTCATATTTAACCAATTTTAACTAAATGTGATGAGTAGTTTTCAAATCAATAAATGTATTCCTTAATCTTATACAACATAAAATATGTAAAAGATAGTTATATTATACATATATTTTAAGGATATTATATTTTATTTAAATTATGATATCAAAACAAAAACATAGTGCATATAGTACATTATACAATTGATCAATCTGATAGTTATCATCATCTATCATTAAAGTAAACTCATCCTCGCAGGAACCATAACATAACCTAAAATTCAAAATAAAATAAAATAAGCACACTTTCAAAATTAATGTGTATGAATCTATAATTTTTAGTAACAATATTTATAGTTTACATTAGTCGTTTTAAAAATAATACAAATATTATTTTTTACTTTCATTTACACCATCAATTTTTAAGCATTTAATTAAGTGATCTAATTCATTAAAAAAATAAATAAGATGAATAATGAGTCAAGCAAATTATTTAGATGCACGTACCAATATAAATCGGGTTGATATATTAACATAAAAAAATAGCCATGTAAACTTTAATTAAAATTTCTGTCCAATCCTAATAAAAGTTTTCTATATATATATATATATATATATATATATATATATATATATATATATATATATATATATATATATATATATAAAAGAATTTAAAATAATATGTTGGCTAGGTTTGAACCTACTAATTCATCAGAATTAGCCAACCAATTGTTACTTCTTAAATTAAGAGAAATTATAAATTTCAAATACACCTAAACTTGGCATCCCACATATTTTAATTTTATGCAAAGAAACTTATCTTACTTATTAAAAATAATAAAGAAATGAGTTAAAAAATAATAAATCTCCCTTCCTCATATATTTAATATTTTAAATGATATTACAAATATAAAATTCATTTTGTATAAACAAATAATACAAATTATAGAACCTTCTTATAATTAATAATTTAATTATTATACGAAGCATGTATTTTATGAAACATTTCATAGCTAATTCCTTAAAAAAAAATTAATATAAATGAAATTAAATAAGTTAAAATTACTTTATAAAAAATTCTAATAATACATTGTATTATTATAGTTATGAATCTCAAATTTGATATTACTTAATTTATTTATATTTTAATTTAATAATTTTTATTTGTATAAAATAAAGAGTTAAATAATCATATATATATTAAATACACTTGACACCTCACCTATTTTGATTTTATTTCAGAAAAATTATTTTACTTATTAAAAATACTAAAGAAATAAGTTACAAAATAATAAATCTCCTAAACTAAGAATAATAAGCCATCTCACATTTTTTAAAATGTAATAAATATTCAATAAACCTATGCATGCCACCTCACATTTTGTAAAAAGTAATAAATATCAATGAACCTATGTGTGCCACCTCACATTTTGTAAAATTTTAATTTGGAAACTTATTTTATTTTAATATATAAGAAGATTCTACGAAATATTCAAAATATATTCAATATATTTCAGATTCATTCCTTGAAATATTTTTGTATTTAAAATTAATTAATAGGTATTCAAAATATTTAACGTTCAGTAACATGTATTCATAAATTAATTACCCAGAATATGGGCCTCAACTCACGCTTCCTATAAACGTGGAATAAGTTGAATTAATCCCAACGGATTTTTAGGATAAAAAGATGGAATAAACTCTATTTTTAATTTTAACATAAAATATATTTACATTTTAATATATTATTGAATACAATCACATTAAGAAATTAAAATATTTCAGTAAAATCAATAAGTATTTAGAATATTTAATATTTAATATTTAATAATGATGTATTCATAAATATTTTCAACGAAATATTCATAATGTATTTAATATTCGATATATTTCAGATTTATTTATTAATTGAAATGCTTTTGTATTCAAAATTAGTAGTTACACAAAATATTTAAGGTTCAGTAACTTCTGAATACATAAATTTTGAATAACATATACAATCATAACGTGACAGATTATATTGACTAATTTCAACCTATTTTAGTAGATTGAATACAAATATATTGAACATAAATACTTCTGAATACATAAATTTTGAATAGCATACTTCTGAATAAATAAATATTGAATAACATATACAATCATATATATAGATTATATTGACTTATCTCAACTTATTTCCTATTTTCATGGAGAGATTAATGTTTAATTAATTTTTGAATACAATTAAACTTATAATAGGGTTAAAAGAGGTATTTGATAGGTAGAATTTGTAGTGGATAATATTTTAATTTGGATATTTTACCTGCTAGTAATATATGTAGATAAATTGTACCTATAAGTAATGAGCCCTTATTTTATTCTTTCTCTTTTTATAGCACTTTTTTTTCTTGTTCTATATATAAAATCTATATTTTTTAAATGAATTTAATTCACATATCCACACACACACACACATATATATACATATATATATGTATATATATATGTATATATGTGTATATATATGTATATATGTGTATATATATATACACACTATATATAAAAGGAGAATAGCAGGTAAGTTCGCCAGTTACATGTGGGTGGGCGGTTGCGACAATTCACATGCGTCAACCCCTGATCACCTACGTAACACGTGTCTCCTGATTAACTCCTTCCCCATTCATTTCACTTCACCCCATGTGATGTGTCAGTTTTTGAAGATACAACCAAATCTCTCTCCGCCTTCCTCACTCTTTCATCTTTCTACTCATCCTCTGTCGTTCAAATTTCCTCTTTTACTTCTGGCTTCTGATGATACATACACTGATACATCGTCTCCCTCCACCATCTTAATCTGAAATCATCCTCCTCCGCGTTTGCTTGCGTTGTTTTTCCCTTGAGACGACAAGGTGACTCTCCTTAAGATTTTTTTATATTCTCTCTTGCGTCTGTTCCTTCTTTATACTCAATTATCTATTTGGATGCTCTCTGTGGCTTTTCATAGAATTTTGGCATAATTTGATTGATAGTCTCGCTCACCAGGTGTATGAAAAATTGCCTTACAGTAGTCATTTTTATGATCCCCTCAAGACATGATTTCCTTTCTCCCCATTTCTTTTGCATTTCTGTTGGAAAACTCACGTTCATAAACATACGAACCCTACACATGCATAGAGAGGAATCTCTTACCTCTCACCATAGGATTGTGTTGCAGCGGAAGTAAGAACGAACGAACTGGTTGGTACTCACGTGTAAACCGTGATCTCTGGATCAAATCTCACAACACGTGATTGTGAATCAATTTCCACGATGTTGTATTAACGTGGAATATGATGAACTGGGTTTGTGTTGTGTTTCAGGAGAAAGAAAAACGAGAGAGAAAGGACGCTCCACTGCATTCTGCTTTCTGCGTGTTATGCATAAGCAGTTCTGAATGCGCTTATCGAAAACGTATTCTATCACCGCGCATGATAACTGCTTAACGCAGTAATATGATTTCCCGAGAGACATGAGTTAATTAACTGATTCAATAACTCCCTCTCTCTCTGTGTTATCCACTCTCATATGTGAAAAATAATTATATAAATGTAATTAATATTTACATCTCCCACTCACATATGAAGTCAAAAAGTCGCTTGACTCAATTTCTTAATGAATCATATTCTCACACAGATTAATACATCGTGTGACCCACGAGATATGAGTTTTAATCGCTATACACTTGTTAGAGATATATAGCAACTCAACCAGTTTATCAATGAAACTCAACAAGCTCGCTATACCCCAGAACTCTTGAACATTTAACATAAGTTGACATATCTCTTTTTCAATCCCTGAATTTTTCAGAGTATATTCAACCCTTTTGCAAAATAACTATGTATTCATAATCAAGACCCTGCTTGATTGACTAGTCAATGAATCAAGTATATGTTAAATTAAGACGTTCTTCTCATCTTACTAAGTATCTACAGTCTCCCACTATAGCTGCTTTCCTAGACATGTACCGCATCGCCGTTATTAACCATAGCTCTTTTGGTAGCATGCTAAAGTAGCAACACCAAAGTGAAGACTTAGAATATAGTAGAAAGTCATAAGGGTACCAATATATAAGGACTCATACTTTTGAGAAAATAAGGATAATTTTCTCAATCCTGTTGGGGTCAACTTTGCACATGTCGTTTTCCTAAAACACAGTCACAATGTCTTTAACTTCCTTCCAAGAAAGCATATGTCGTATTTCATTTAATTTAGACATCGTGTAAATCAAAGTTCAAGTGTGTCTCATACACTTAACCCGGATATCCTCCCTCCAACGTATAGGATCTCCGTCGATTTAGTTTTATAACAAGTTGGATTAGATTCGTGGCAAAATCTATCCCAATTACATTAATTATCGTAATCTCATCTCTGCGCTCCCACTGAGCCAGAGGCGATTGCTCGTATGAGGGAGCCAATCATAACTTGCCGACATACTATTATATATGAACCATCACAAATATATAAAACATGTATATAGTTAAACCATTAACCATTCCATTAACATACATAAACATATTCAATTCATCGTTTTAAATCCTTTGCAAACCCAATTCCTTACATGTACTATGTATACATCTCTAGGAATTAGTTTAGTAAAAGGATCTGCTAACATCAAACGAGTAGAAAAGTAAGTAAGAATCACTTTCTTCTTATCTATAATATCTCTAACAAAATTGAACTTCATGTCAATGTGTTTGGTCTCTTCATGATATTTGGGGTCTTTTGTGTAAGCAATAACCGCCTGATTATCACAATTAATTAAAACAGCTCCCACAGGAGTGTTTGAGACCTTCAAATATTTCATGAATCTTCTCAACCAAATAGTCTTTTGAACTGCAGATGAAGTATGTTTCTTATTACACCATGAGATTGCTCCATCATTGAGCAAGAAGACATAACCGGGAGTTGATTTACGTTTATTTAAATCACCACTCCAGTCAACATCTGTATACCCATTCAGTGATAACAGAAAGAATAATCTGCAGTCAATCACATTGGCATATGGTACTATGGCCATTTTATTCTTCTCATCTTGAGCCTTGGGACACATTTGCTGACTCAATGATTCGTCTTTCATAATAGGAGTATCTATAGGTTTGCAGGTGTCCATCTTGAATCGTTATAAAAGTCTCTTGATGTAAGTCTCTTGAGACAAGCCCAATAACTTCTTTGAACGATCCCTATAGATCTTCACACCAAGTATGTACTCTGCATCACCCATATCTTTCATTTCGAATTTTGAAGACAACCATCCTTTTATGGTTTCAAGATACTCTTTATTATTTCCAGCTAGTAGTATGTCATCCACATACAAGGATAGAATCACAAAACAACCATTGGATCGTTTAACGTAAACACAGTGGCCTTATGAGATGACCATAGTGTGAAATCTCAAATACCACTGTCTGGAGGATTGTTTGAGTCTATAGAATGACTTCTATAATCTACAAATTTTATCCTCTCGACCTCAAAGAATAAATCCTACAGGCTGTTGCATGTAGATCTCTTCTTCTAATTCTCCATTGAGAAATGCGGTCTTAACATCCATGTTGGTGTAATTCTAATTCCATACTAGCCACTATAGCCAACAGTAGATGAATCAAGGTAAACCTCACTACAGGTGAAAAAGTTTCTAAGTAGTCTATACCCTTGTTAAGTATAACCTTTTTGCCACCAAGCGAGCTTTGTACCTCTCTATTGAGCCATCAGTATTTCTTTTGATTTTGAAAATCTATTTATTCTCAATTTCCTTTCATCCCTTTGGAAGATCTACAAGTCCCAGACTTGATTTGACTTCATAGACTCCATCTCATCTTTCATCCATTTCTTCTTTTTCAGACAAGTTAAAGCTTCTTTAACGTTTTTGGGCTCTTCCTCATCAGCAGGAAAAACATCTCAACTTTCTGGTGAAACCAAGAAGGCATGTCCTTCAATGCCATAATGTCTTTTGTGCACATGTTTCCTAGAACTTTTCGAGATGAGATAACTTATGATGGTCTTCTATAGATAAAATGCTCTCATTGAAAATCACCTGATTCTCAATCGGCAAATATCTATCAAGATCCACATCTCAACTTTCTGGTGAAACCAAGAAGGCATGTTCTTCAATGTCATAATGCCTTTTGTACACATGTTTCCTAGAACTTTTCGAGATGAGATAACTTATGATGGTCTTCTATAGACAAAATGCTCTCATTGAGAATCATCTGATTCTCAATCGGCAAATATCTATCAAGATTTTTGTGCACATGTTTCCTAAAACTTTTCGAGATGAGATAACTTATGATGGTCTTCTATAGACAAAATGATCTCATTGAGAATCACCTGATTCTCAATCGGCAAATATCTATCAAGATCCACACCATCAACTTATTACTCCCACTTGGATCTTGTAGGTATTGGTTTTCTACCATCTCGAAAACAGGTCCGGCATCCCTGATGCCCCTTCTACTAGGAAATTCAGTTTCCAGAAAATGAGCACTACGCGATTCTGTCTCAGATAAGCTCTCATCCTCATCTCCTATGAACACGTAACCCTTAGAATGTTTGCCTCTAGGACCCAACTTTTCATACTGACTCAATGAATCATGTACTAAGCTGCTGAACCCCAAGCTCTAAGGTTACTCAAGTCAGGTTTCTACCCGTCCAAAATTCATATAGAGTCGAAGCAACTGACTTTGAAGGCACGCGATTAAGCACATAAGCTACCGTAAGCAACACATCTCGCTAGATTAGCTTGTGCCATCATGGATCTAACCATCTCCAACAAAATCATATTCCTTCTTCCAGTAACACCATTTTGTTGAGGTGTATAAGGAACAGTTGATTGTCGGATTATACCTTTTTCATTACAAAATTCCTTGAATTGTTCTGATAGATATTCATGTCTTCTACTTCACTCAAGTATCGTCTAAAACAATTCAATGCTTCAGACATATGAGATATTGTATATACTAAATAATCATCAATGAACGTAATGAAATAGTAAGCTCCATGTCGTACTCTCACATTTACAGAACCACATATATCAGAATGGATTACTACTAATGGAGATTAAGACACAATGGCTTCACCAAAAGATTTTCTAGTCATTTTGCCAGCAAGATAATGTTCGCATTTGGATAATTCGACCTTAGAAGAAAGATTCAACAATCCTTCCACAAGTCTATCATCCATCTTGCTCAACATGACTTAATCTAGCATGCCAAACATCATTCACATTTGCATTGCTAGAAGAACAAGTGTTTAGCGAATATGAATGATCATCATAACTACTAAACGTCATTCTTTACAATTTAAAACCATAAAGCCATCAGTTATATATTCAAATGCATAACAAGTATCATTGATGCTCATTACCATAGTGTCTTTAGAGACATATAACCCAAATTAAGTATAACTGAAACAGAAATTAAATTTCGTGTGATTCTCTGGAGCTATAGAACATCATGTAGGATAAAGTTCGGACATCGTCAAGATCCAATATGCAAGTCCCAAGTCCTTTTGACTTCGACTCGTGCATCGTTTCCCACATATTTCTACCTAGTTCCTTTCGGAACATGGCGAAAATCTACAAAAACTCCTCTATCTCTCGTCACATGATCTGTTGCTCCTGAGTCTATAATCCTCAAAGGATAAGAATCAGATAGCCAGACAGTACTCAAGACATTAATTTCACACAAAACAGAATAAAATGAATCCTCCTTTACCCACCTGGGATCAGGGCATTCACGAGCATAATGACCAAACTTACTACAATTGTAACATGGCATCTTGCTTTTATTTTTCTTATTCTTTCTGTCACGCTTATTTTTCCTTTTCCGTTCATTAGTTTTTTTTATAGTTTGATTATTGTCAGGCTTATCACCACTACCATCAAATCGTCTTCTCTTCTTTTCCTTCTTCCAATTCCTTTTCCTTTTGAAGCCCGAAGCTCCCTTGGAAGTAGAACCAGTATAGAAGGCCCCAGAAGAAGGCTTTGAGACTCTGAGCCTCTCATCTTCCATCTCAACATGACGAGTAACATCATTTAAAGTTTTAATGCTTTCATTATGCGTCAAGTTAACTTTAAGATGTTCCTAACGATCAGGTAAAGAGCGTATTTAGGCTTGGACTTACTGATCCTCAGAGAGCGTATGACCGGTAGTCTTAAGTTCGATTATCATATTAGACATCTCCCTGAGATGTTGTCATGTTATGATCAGGTTTTTTTTCATAAGTGTCGAACTTAATAGTCAACTGCATAAGCCTTGTAATCGATGTACCTCCATACTTCTCACGTAGATACACCCAGATATCATGTGCAGTGGGATTCATGAATCATCGCATCGATTACTGAGCTTACAAGAATACCTTGTGCAATGTAATTTTCCTTTTCCATGCCCTGTACGCTCCTTGGTCACACCTCCTTTGGTTTCCAATACCCATGCCTGGATCAGCCATCACTTGGTTTATAGCATCCAATGCATCTTGTTTATACAATATGTACCAAATTTTATGACACCTTGTGTCATAATTGTCACCATTGAGTTTCTCACCTTTGTTCAACTCAGCGATAATAGATTTCGAAGCTCATTTCTTGGATAGAGATTAAAATGATTCAGTATATTAATAATGTTTTATCAAATTTCACGTTAAGACTAACATAGACATCTCAATAAATAACACAAGACTTGATCTCGAAAAATAGCTCGGAGACTACTAATCATCAATCTCATCAAGTGTCATAATACTAGATTCTTATTTCAAAACGTAAAACACATTGTTCAAGTAATTAATCAAATAACATTGAACAACCACTCATAAATTTAACTTTAAACAACCATCCACAATAACGAAAACACCAAGTCTGACAAGTCATGAACATAAAATTCTAATGAACTCCCTGAGTTTTCAATTAGAAATACAATGGAAATGAATTAAGGAAATCTATGGATTAATCTCCCTAATTTATCATTACTAGATTTCCATCGATGCTCATAATCAAATTTCTTAGTCCCCACACTATAGATAGCTTGCCCCAAAGGATCTATATGAGGATTCTTTATCCGACGCTTCTCTCGACCACTTAGTCTTAAAGAATCAGAACGTCGAATCCTTCCCATCCTTAAGCAGGCCGATCTTAGTGCCTGTGTCCTATCTCTTGCTACAGAAACATCAACCAAATATTCCATAATTTGTCGACCATTAGGCTTCACTTCATAAGTCTCCCACTGAACCCAAAAATCCTTTTGTAGGTAATGAGGCAAAGTGTTCGCCCAGGTCTCAGGACAGGAAACTTCGAAATACTTATCACGTGGATTCGTATTGTTATAAATTAAAGGCAATAATCGGTTGTATAGTTCGATCAGATCAATTGCGTGGTCCCTTGTGTTGTGTGTAGGCTTCATTTTATAATTCAAGAATTCATGGAGGATTTCATTTTTAGTGCTAATGTCTTCCTCTGAAATTATTCCCAGTCCTGACATGCCTCTGAGAAAACGAGCAACCAAAAATAAACATACCAGTGTTAGTCAAACTATATCATATGAATTTTCTCTCCATTTAATGCATATGGAAACAACTTTCCAAGATGCAATAGGTATATTCACAAGTGAATCAGTCCAACTCACTTTGGCTCCCACTTTAATAGGCTACAGGAGTTTGAACAATTCAAACATTACCAAAACACCATGAATATAGTATTAAATGACATATAAAGGTGCATATTCTTCAAAAATTGCAACCAAATAGCCTCCACGTAGGTTCGTATTCAATAAATATGTCATTAAATGAAGTAAAAACACACACACACTAAAGATGACGTCAAACACTCTCGAAAACATCACCATCGGACTCAACGCGTCGAAACATGTCGGAAAACATCTTCCCGTCGCTGAAAAATGCCTACACGCGCCGTCACGCGCCGCCAGGAGACTTCCACGCGCCGCCACACACACGCACGTGCCACCCACGCGCCGTAACGCGCCCACACGCGTCGACAACTGGTGTGCTATCGTCCGACGTGTGTAACTCATGCGCAACCATCGATGCCTCCGTCCATCGGAGCGTGGTGTTCACGCGCCACAATCGGAGTTTCCTATTTCTACTCTTGGGATGTACGCGCTACCGCCAGAACTGCCACTTGCCGGTGCGTGTTCGTCACATTCCACACCGATTGGCAGTCCTCCAGTTGCTCCTGACCCGGTCCGATTCGATTCCGGTCCGGTCTGATCCTCGTTGGTTTAGTCCGGTTCAGGGTGGTCTGACTCGGTTTGACCCTGGTCCGACCCGGTCAACTCATAGTTTTTAGTAATTGCGAAAAAACCCTGGCCTTTATTGAATTTTCCAAAACAGACCCCCAAACTTTCTGAAACTTTGCAAATATGGCCCAAGTTCGAAAATAACTTCAAAAATACATAACTTGAGTTTTACAAGGCCAAAAATTGCAAAAAAATACTGATGGACTCCTCTCGATGAGACCTATCTAGTGGTATAACCAAAACATGCTTTCATTGCATGAAAAATTTGACGAAAATTAACACCTCAAGCATACATGGTGAATAACAACGTCATATACTCATAGCCACTGGATAAAACATAATCTGCCTCATACTCACATAAATAACTCATCAATGTCACATAATACACCAATCATATAACATCAAACAAAATTCATGTGAGAATGTTTAAATTATAAAAGCAGAATACTAAACCATGAAATTCCAGAGAATAAAAAAAAACGGAGTACCAACCATTGGCTCTGATACCAATATTGGAAAACTCACGTTCATAAACACACGAACCCTTCACATGCATAGAGAGGAATCTCTTACCTCTCACCGTAGGATTGTGTTGCAGCGGAAGTAAGAACGAACCGGTTGGTACTCACGAGAAAACCGTGATCTCTGGATCAAATCTCACAACACGGGATTGTGAATCAATTTCCACGATGTTGTATTAACGTGGAATATGATGAACTGGGTTTGTGTTGTGTTTCAGGAGAAAGAAAAACGAGAGAGAAAGGACGCTCCACTGCGTTCTGCTTTCTGCGTGTTATGCATAAGCAGTTCTGAATGTGCTTATCGAAAACGTATTCTATCACCCGCGCATGATAACTGCTTAACGCAGTAATATGATTTCCCAGAGAAAGGAGTTAATTAACTGATTCAATAACTCCCTCTCTCTCTCTTATCCACTCTCATATGTGGAAAATATTTATATAAATGTAATTATTATTTACAATTTCTTTCTCCTTTCGAATTGAATATTGGTGAAGAATGTTGCTTCAATTGGAGTCTATAGAGCTCTCTCCGAGAATAATCTACTGCTCGAGATGTCTTATGTTATGTTACGTTGAGCTGGTCGCCGATGCCGTGACTCTGCTTTACTTCATTCAACGTTGTCTTCCATTGTGTGATGATGAGCTGGTCGTCGATGCCGTGAGTCTGCTTTACTTCATTCAACGCGCATCTTTGCATGAGCTTATCTTAGTGTATACTTGGGATTGACTACAGGTACGGCTATGGATTCCTCGCTCTCTTGTTCCACTCTACTTCTTAGCATATCTGCATAAATATTCTAATTTTACTTGTAATTGTGAGCATGAATTTTCCTGAAGTATAATATTTGCGAATGCCATGCAGAAAATTGTCATTCAGTCGCCTTTCTATGTTCTCGCTAGTTCAGGTATTCGCTTTCTGTCTCGACATTGGGGTCTTCCTGATGGAGATTAATAATGGAGATTTGATGAAGATATAGAATAATTAATATAATTAGGTTTTGATTTATTTCCTTTTTATTTGTAATTATCATTATGACTTTAGATCTTATTATCACCTATAAATAGGTGTTTATATTGTTGTAATACAGAGTTGAATTTGATTAAAGAAAAGTTTGGGTTTATTCCCATCTGTCGTGTTTTATTTGTGTTCTTCCGGTATTCCTCTTGAATCAATGGATTATAGAGATTGTTCTTCGTATCTTTATCTTTAATACGATCTCGTTGCATCACTTCCCCTCTTAGGTGGACAACTATTTGCCCCTTTACATTTATTTCCAGCCGTCGATCTGGAAGATTGACTTATACTTAATCTAGGTTCTAGATTTAGTTTGACATATAGGTTTGTTTTTAATCTAGAGTGAGACTCTTGTGCCCCCGGGGACACCATGCCTCTTTGCAATTTAAACCCCTAGCAATACATAGATTTAAATAGAATATGGAGGGAGAGAGTTGTGTTCACATGGGACACGGTGTGTCCCCGGGAGCGCAGGAGTTTTTGCCTTTAATTTATCTTAATTGGTCTGCCTTTATTTATATTCATTACTATGCAACAAGAACTTGAAATTAATAATTGTTGAATTGACCATCTCTTCAATTTTTCATGTTTTACATGCCTAGATAGATGGGAACTGAAAATCATTTTCCCTCCTCTGTTTTTTTATTAGTAACATGATACTTGTCCACTTACATATTATTTCAATTGCTTGGTTTATGTACGTTGAGTGCTTAAGATTTTGCTCTTTTACACATTGTGTTTTGTAGGTTAATCTCTACATTGGCAAAACCGTTTAATAACTGTTTAAGACATATCTCTGATACTGAAGAGTTAATTTTCGTACAAAACTGTGTTGCACACTAATTTGCAAGAGTTTTAATGATTAGGTGCTTAGAAGTAAGACCTTAAGGTTCTTAGTATAATTATAGTAGAATATTGACGCAAACATAATTTAATTAGTTGTTGAGTAATAATATGTGACATTGTTACTCAACCTGAAAAGAAACTGTAATTTCATTTTCCTTTGCCGTATTTCTTCAATGCCTCATTTTCGTTGCTTGTTTCAATTAGTTTTTCTGCTTTTCAGGGGAAAACCCAAACTTCAACCTTCTTTTCTTTGCAATTACATGTAAGTTTATTATGCTTTGTTCACGCATGAATTACACAATTGTTGCATTTCAAAATTGGAACCTAACTAATTTGGTTAGCACTCTCCGAGATTCCATTGGGTGTAATTCTCTTATTTCTTAATTTTTTGTACAGTCTTGAACTTGTACTGTTTGAAGGACACAATATTACACAGCCTTCTTCTCTCTAAGGTTCGTGGCTCTCTCTCCTTCCACCGGCATCTCCCTCGACCTTATGTTTATTCTTTCTACGCTTCCTTCTTCTTTATCTTTCAGTCATGCAAATTCTGATATAAAGCCCGTAATCACATTTTTCTGTTCTCTGATATCATCTCGCTCATAGCTATTGCATCACATCCTTGCGCTATCCTTTTCTTGCGCCCAGGTGAATTATCCTTTTTTTATGTTTTGGTTTGCATTTGGCGTTTCCAATTCTTTGTGAATGAGTAACAATTCTACCTTATGAAATCCTAAATATTCCCCCTTTCTTATTTGGACGGCAAGGTTTTCACTTCTTGTTAGCATATGCACAGGTTCCATTACACCAAATTCTTCTGCGTCAACACCTTCACACCAACAAAGGTAATTGTTACGACTTGTGAAGGATTTGCTTGTTTTTATTCATGTTCATATGACGCTCGGTTAAATGCCTATTTTTTCGTGAATTTAAGAGTATGGTTATTTCTCCTTCGATCCCATGGAGTCATTCATTTCTAATGTGCAGCTTTATAGTCTTAGTCAACTAACTGAAGGAGCAAGCTTTAATAAATTCTTTAACCTTGCTATTTCCTCTTTACTCAAAGCTTGGTTTGACTTCTTCAATCATATTAGCTAGCTTGTTTGGCATTATTTGTATGGGCTTTATAGAACTTTCAATTTTTGAATTACTCTGTTATGACTTTTTGTATATAAGTGCTCCTCAGTCCTCTTTCTCAGTCTGTTTTCGAAAACTAAGCAAATTTCTAAATTTTTTAAATCCCTTATTGCATTAGTATTCGAGTTCTTATAATTACCAATATTCAATTCACATATCTAGGAAGCATACTATTATACTCCTCTATCATATCATTTTGAATATCATTTTCTGAAGGCAAACATCAGCAAGATTTAATAGCTTAATTGAGTACTAATGAGATGAAATGGTTATTTAGTAGAGGTGGTAAATTATCTCTACTAGGTAACCATCATGCTTCAGTATCTGTCAGCCAAAAGTGGCACATAAAAACCAAGATTCACAAAACACACCGCAACTATTTATATCTTTCTCAAGATTTAATTTAGTGCTGTCTTAAAAAATCATTTTGCTGAATCTTATAACAATTTTTATTATGCACTGCCAAAAATCTTTTTTTAGAGGCATTTTGCATTTTACTAAATTATGCATCTATCTGCTTATGGCAGCAAATGTTGTCATTATACGTATTCATTTTGTTATAATTGTTTTGTGATAAAGTAAATATCAGCTTCTACTCAAAATATACTTATCTAAAATTAACTACAAATTACAAAAATATTCAGAGATATACAAAATCAAAGAAGATGAGGTCTTACTAATTATATTACTTATGTTGTCGCAGATGGGTTCTTACTTATTTGTAGCATATCCACTGTTAATATTTTTATGCAATGCAATGAAGGGACAATTGGAGGATGATTGTCAATATTGGAGGTGTTATTTTGTCGAGGTGTAATCTCTCTCTTTACGCATTTGCATATGTCCGTCTACGGTCTATCTATGTGCTTGTGGGTGTTTGATCTTGAAAGTTGAAATCTTTTGATGGTGCACTAAGTGTGTTTTGTTAGCATGAAATTGTCTTTGCATGGTCCCAATGCCTTGGAAAGACTATGACACCATCTTCTGTCATCATACAAATTTAAAATCTATTTTAACAATGAACGGCATTACAATAACGAATACATTCAACTTGCCTTTCTACTACATTCTAAAGCATAGGATTACTACCTACTCAACTGTTATCCACCATGTTCCGTTGTGTCTGCATATCTCTCTTATCTTTCTCATTTAATATTGGATAGTGGCTTGTTAAGTTGATTGGATTTAGTTGTTTAATTTTTTATAATTTGTGCTTCAAATTATTGGAGTTTAAGGGATGAACAAATTACACACAAGAAATTTCTCCTGAGGCAAGCCTTCATCCCACTACTGACGGCTGATTCAAAATTTAATTATATTACTTCTTCAGATTCTGCCTCATAGTTAAAACATAAATAATTCCTAAACAAAGTCACAGTTGAAAAGTAAATTATATAAATAAGACTCTCATAATGATAATAATTCTTATAAGAAATGACGATTAATAAGTAAATTATAGAAATAAGATTCCGACTGAAATGGAAAAGAAAAAAAATAATTATAACACTCTAATGTGATCACTCAATAGCCTTACGATGCCCATATGTGATAGACAATGTTCCAATACAAGAATATTATGAGTCTGCATCTTGCAATGTTTCTTTTTATCTTTTGCATCTTGTGTGTTTTATTTCTTTTCCGTGCACTGTCCTACTTCGTGTATTTGACATAACTGTTTTCTCATTTCTTGGGTGTTCGCTCAAATCATATGAACATTATATGGATTTGTTTAATAGGTCTGCAGATGCGACTGCTAGAATTTGGACCATTGATTGAAAATCTAGCTTGATAGCACACTGCTTGCTACTGGTTCTTGTGATGGACAAGCAAGAATATGCAGTAGAGATGGTTAGAATTTTTTTTATTAATGTGATTGTTATAACTTGTCCCTCTTCAAAGCTTGAATGTTATGATAGTTTTGAATCTGATGACTAAAACTTGGTCACTTTAGCGTATGATGAGCATGAATTGTCCATCATTAAATATGTTTATGATATTTCAGCTTGAAATTCATATTTCTGCGGCATATTTTTTGTCTCAGTTTACGTTATAACCTGTAGTAGCACTCTAACTTATTTTTGATGTTTCGCATTAGCTTGTTGCATATGTAAGAGAAAGCTGCATGGAGTTCAAGATAAAAATAGGAATTTTACTGCGTTAACGCAGGTTATAATAAAGTTAGATTTTGTCAAAATTACATGTTCTTGGATGTGTAATGTTGTATATTCTTTCATCTGGGAAGCAACACTGTAATTGTATTGTTTGGAACCTTGGAAGAAGGAAATATTTGGTGGAGATGCTTTTAAACATGCCTCTAATCACTTATCAGGATTAGCTATGTTTGTTGGATTAACTATGTTATTGAAAATCTTCTATTTTGTAGTATGATTCTCATTATAAACTCCTTTACAATTATTTTGTGCAATTGTAAGTTTCAATATTTCAAAGTCATAAACATCCGTGCACATGACATTTATGACATCTTTACTGCAAATACTAGAAATGAAATGAAATTTAATCAAATATGGGTGAGCACCTCACAAAGTGAGGTGCCACTTACCTAGTAATATCTTAAAAGAGGGAGTTGGCTTTAGTTGGCCAGTTTACGGCCGGTTCCCGTAATATCTTAAAAGAGGGAGTTGGCTTTAGTTGGCCAGTTTACGGCCGGTTCCCGGTAACCTCACGAGACACGTGTTCTCGACACGCGGAGGTGTGAAGATGCTCAATGCCAGATGTCATATTCATACGCTTTTCGTTTCCAACTTTTCTTGTCTTAATCTTTCTCTCTCCCTTTGTATTTATTTGCCTACTTTTCTGGAACCTCGTCTCGAGTAAAAGATCACATTTCTCCGGGACCTCTCTCTCAGGAAAAAGTCAACAACCGTAAGGTATCTTCCACGATCCCTCACTGTTATACTCCCACTGAGTATTTTGATTTCAAGTAGCACGCATTCCCAAATTTTCAGTGTTTAATGTGTTGTCTACACCAGGTGCTCGATGAATTGTTTCAAAGAAAATTATAATTGCTACTCATTTTTATTGTGTGAAATGTATGTAATTTTGATTTCAAATTGCATGTATTAAAAGTTTCTTCAATTGTTGGATTAAAAACGATGATTGGAGTATTTGAGAGTGTATGATGATTCAGTAAGATATTCATCATTCTCGAATGAATGTGAAGATAGAATTCTCAGTTTACTTAGTTTCTTAAATACATGAAGATCTTGCTATTAACTTTGGTTTACGGTAATCATCACACCAATTTACCCGTTCTACTCCAACAATTCAGAGATCACTAAACTGCTCCATGAACTATTTTAAAGAAAATTATAATTACTACAAATTTTTGTTGTGTGGTGAGTATGTGATTTTGATTTCAAGGGGCATGCATCTACCATTGTTAGTGTTTAGTGACATGCATACGTATTATTAAGTGGCTACCCACTGTAACTTAATTTGAAATCTACTAATTGATGATTAAGTTTTGAAACAAGGAGTACACATTCTCACAAACTACAACTTTCACTTCGCCACCAAGTTATGACCTTTTCTCCTTATCTCTCTATATAAACATGTAGTGAAACGAAGAAAATATTATCGAAAAGTTTTATTTTAAATTAGCATATATAAATGGCTGGTATAATTCAGAATTAGTTGTCTGCTAGATTATCTCTTATTTCTTTGATTAAAAATAAAAAAAATTGCACTTTGGAGAAGACAACTCTTTTTAAATTGGTACATGTATTTTCCTTTCCTCACACAATATCAATGGGTGAATATTTAATATTTCAAGCTTTGCTTAGGAAGAAGTGAACCCTGAACCCACACATTTTTTTCGTTCATAGTGCAAAACTTGCTGAACTATTTTCTTCTATCCAACAGATTAAGGTTTCAACTTCTTCTCTTATCAATGCTTTTATACTCAGCTTGAGCTTGATATTCCTGTTATTTAGGTAATTAATTAACTCGCTCGTTCTTTTACTAACTAAGTAAAATACTGATCCTATTATTAACTGAATTATGTAAAACGTTGGTTTTGTTATTCTCATGTGATTTTCTTTATAAGAGTTGCAATTATCTACCAATCCATTTTTTGGGAGGAATGTAGAATTTCTTATTGAATGCATGGATGACAACAAACTGATAATAAGAAATGACATACTTAAACAATATCTTTTTGCTAAGATAACATCTACACTTCATGCAGATTCCTGCAATATAGGCTGATGTTAGGTATTTTTTTGATAAGTTGCACCTTCCTGCACTTATGATTCAAATTTTCTGCTAAGATTTGCATTCCATGGGTGAAAGAAATTTGGCTAATTCTTTATTTATTGAAGTGTTGAAATCTCATTGTTTTAAGGTTGCTACAGTTGTAAGGAAGATAAAGTCATGTTTGTTTGTATTCAATGTTTTATCCTACTGCTTGGTATGTGAAGCCCTCGTCTCTTCTTCGTCTAAAGACATCACCATTACGTATTTCTTGCCCACAATCTAAGTATTTTTTCTCAATTTATCATTTTGACAGCTTCTAGGATAACTCTTCAAACAATCCACTTTATTTCTTCCAGCCAATTTTCAATTGTATATTTCTACTATTTCTTCCCCTCCACAGACATGCAGATGGGGTAGGAATCTTACTTTTGAATTTTTCTTTTTATTGTAATTTGATGACATCTCTATTTTTCTCATCTTTTAGATTAACATGTTTCAATTACTGTTAGCCTACAGACATGATTTTTTTCTTATTGTTTTCTTTGTGAAACCCCTCTTCTTTTCTTGCTCTAAAGTCATGGCCTTTATGTATTTCTTGCCCGCAATTTGAGTTCTTTTCTCAATTTATCATCTTGAGAGCTTCTGATTTAACTCTTCAAAACATCTACTTCATTCTTGCATCCTATTTTTAATGTGATTAAAACTCTTAAAAAAGATATTGTTTAATTAATCATCTCAATTTTTTTATTAAAAAAAATTCTCTACATATAGGTAAAAGGACGAATTAAAGATCAACTGTGAATATTCGCTCAGCCTGTATGAATAACTTTGAGAGACATCTTAATCTATAACATGACGTTTGTGTATCACAACTTGAGTTTCATGTACACATAACAAAACTAATTTAATAATTCATTTTATCATATAGTCCAAGAAGCATTCAACATCTGTGGAGATTGGTATGACTACTTCATACCATCTCTATCAGATAGAATACTATTGGACTAATAAACAATTTTATCTACTACATTTCTGCTGCCATAGTAAATGATTTTAACCATTAGCAGTAAATAATAGTAATTAACATATCTGTGTATGTAATTAAATTCACGGTTTAATATGATCCAAGTTTCCAAGAGTAGGTCCATATATTTTTGACATTTTTTTCTTTTTTTAACTCTATTATTTGTTCTTCACCTTTCTTTTTAGAACTGCTTGCTCGCATGACACCATATTAGTATTTGTGCCTAAATTTGTAGTAGGTCTCCTTGGACTATTTATCAATTTGAAAATAATAGGAGTATTAGTCTTTCAGAATGAGCTTAGTCTTTGAATTGGTTATTGAATCTTTGTCAGAGACTATTACATTCTTTGTTTGCATATTATGAATATTTATGATAAATACCTCAAATTGTTGTAGACTTCTTGGATGAATATCAATTTGAGAACAACATAGACTTTAAAGAATGTGTTAATGTATCTCTATCATAGAGTTATTACTAATTACTTACTTCGTTTCATATTGTGATACAGAACCACGCGGATGCTCTATATCTTTATTGTCATTGTTATTTACTGACTCAACCTGATGGCTTCGTCAAGCAAGAAAACAAACAAGTACGCTTTCTTATTTAAAATGAGATACCTCTTCTACCTTTTATTACATTTTTGTTTTCACATTCTAAATGATAACCTTCTCACTTCTATTGCTTGTTTAGCATGTACTTTATGTATTTTATTTTTTTAATAACTTAGTTTATGCTAATTCCAAGTGTTTAGTTATTAAGTTGCTTATTGTAGTTTTTATTTTATTTTGGCATTGAATCCCTCCTGAAATTAGTTTCCCTAACACAATAATAATACCTCTTGAATTTACTATTCAAGTCACTTGAAGATAAATGCATATCGCTGGCAGCACTAAATCTGACCTCTCAGGACTGGCTTTGTCAAAGCATTGGTCACAGAAAAAACTCTATACGTAAAATATCGTGGGGTCAACAGCAAAGGACTGTGCTGGTTGATAAAGAGGTAAGTTATTTGAACCACTCATATCATAGTAGTCATTTTGACAGATAAGTTGTTCATATGTGTCTCATGCTTCTCAGTATCTATGTATTGTTTTATACCGTGAACAGAGTATCATGCCTATTTAGCCTTGTTAAGACAGAATTTTCGCAACTCGGGATCAGCAATTTATGTATGTGTTGTATGTTGTACTTTTCTATAGTATTTAAGGCTGCGTACTGCATTGTTACACACTTGCATTTGGTTGTCCTTTTTAGATCAACATAAAATTTTCTTTTAGTCAAGTTTTTTATTAAAACAACACTAAAATGACTACCTACTATCTGTATATGTATGTATGCATTCTTCTCACATTGTACCATATGCCACAAGTTCATTTGTCTATAGTAATCTTATAAATAAATGTATAAGAAATTGTTTCATGCCTCATTTATATCTTTTGCATTATTTTTCATTTGTAGCTAGAATAAACAAATTGACATTACAAAAAATTATGAGCTACCATCTTTATGCATTAACAGCTACATTGACACTATGCTACAAGTTTTAGATAAACCTTTCATGTAATACTATATGTTCTAACAGGGTATGAGGTAGTGTATAATTCTGACACTGATCAACATGATAGAGTGGTTTAACTACTACACTGGAAAGGGAAAAATAAAACCAAGCCCTGCAAAAGTATCTGCTCTAACTTCTTCAGTCTACCAGATGACATTTTCCAGAAGCTCTTTTATCAAGCTGGGAACAAGAACCTCGATAAGCCAATGCAAACACAACAACATTACTTTTGCAAACATATATAGCCAGTCTACTACTAAACTCGATGGGAAAGAAGTTACTCTTCTAACCATACTCGAAAAAATTACGCATGCTCTGTATGAGCCATTTTTGAGTAGGATGTTGCATTTGCCTAAAGTGATGTTTTGAACGTGCAAACATTGTTGTATCTTTTTTACTCCTCTACTCACTCTTGAATGGTGTTATCACATGCAGTGGCGGATACAGGGGGTACGACTGTACCCCCAAACCCCCCAACCACCCTACCCCCACCCCTAATTTCTTTTTAAAATTTTTTATATATATATATTTATATGTATAAATAGTTATATATTAATTAATTTGTACCCCAAATTATTTAATTAATACAAATTTATACACAATTTATCATAATTTTTAATAAATTTACACTATAAATTCATAATTATAATAATAATATTTTACATTGCTTTTTACAAATAAAAAGTAGATGGTGTCAACAATAATTATAATTTTAGAGTGTTATTTAATTATTATACAATTTTGAATATTAAATACTCCATCCGTCCCTCTAATTACTTCACACTTTTATTTTGATCAGCCTCAGCACAAAATAATTATTAAAATATATAAAATCTTCATTAAAATTTTAATTAATTTAATATTTTATATAAAATAAATTTTAAATGTAATATTATAAAAATACTATTAATGAAATTAAAATTAATTAAAGAATACAAATTCTATTACCTGAGTCATTCCTGAACCATACCAATCATGATAAAAATAAGTTTTAATCATTTCATTCCCATTACTATCTCATTCATGAGTTCATTCTATTCTCCTATTATTCTATTCAGTCATACCAATATAGCCGTAAGTATTAATAAGCATATTAAATCTATATAACAACTATACTTTAGCAATGGGTCGACCCGTCTCACAAATACCCATCGCAAAAGAGACTATCCCTAAATTTTAAATATATCACTCTTCACAATTAAACTATTTTCTAGAAATGGTAAATAGACTTTTTTATTCATTAACTTTCTCTGATTTTGAAATTAGTTCGTCAATTTCACATTTTTTTAAATTGGTTCATCAAGTTTACAAAATCCGACAAATTCGTTCTCTGACTAGCTATAGCGAGTCTCTTACCCGGTAATTCTGATGTTTAATTTTTTTTAAATAAGATAACCACGTGGAATTGTATAGAGTTTGGTCCATTACCAAACCAGAGTCACCTACCCTATCACCTACCCAGAGTCAATACCCCAAACCCATGTTCCACCTACATATTTGTTGTGCCGGCAAAGTCACTATACACAACATCATGTTCCATCACCTTCACCCACCGTGGAATCTCCTTCCTGGCCTCCCTCAAAGAATAAAAGTTTAGCTGCAGAGACTCCCCCGCCTTCCATCCCCATTTCCACCTCAACAAGAGAAAGACACCGCGCTTCGATGCTGTCATCATGGCGGCGGCCCTGGAGATATTTCACAGCACCACTCTGTTGCCGGTGCTGTCGAGTTCGACCGAGCTCGATGGGAAGGTAGCTGCGAGTGACCAATTCTTTTCCAGCTCTTGACGAAAACATGGGGGAGTTCTCTATATATGTTGCAGCCACGTAATGGACCATGTAACTGGGTGAGGGTGGTTGAAGCTATTGTTGAGCTCGTATCTGCCGTCGAGTCGGAGGAACTTTTGGCGGAGCAGATTATGGATCTATGCAATGAGGGGAAGCAGGTGAGCTTGGATGAGCTGGAGTATTTTCATGTGCATAAAACGTCGAAATTGTTGGAGGCGGCGTCAGTTTGTGGAGCTATTGTTGGCGGCGGAGATTGAAAGATTAAGGATGTATGCTAGACTTGTGGGGTTGCTTTTTTAGGTGGTGGATGATATTTTGGATGTTATCAAGTCATCGGAGGAGCTGGGAAAGACAGCCGAAAAAGATTTGGCGAGCAATAAGGCGACGTATCCAAGGCTAATGGGGCTCGAGAAGGCGAAGAGGTTTTCTAGTGAGCTGGTGGCGAAGGTCGTGGAGGAGCTCAGCCACTTGGATGGTTTGAGGGCAGCACCGCTGTGTCTTGATCTGACTCAATACATGGCATATCGGCAGAATTAATCACTCCATGTTAGGGTAGCTAACTCTGGTTTGGTAATGGACCAAACTCTATACAATTCCACGTGGGTGTCTTATTTTTAAAAAAAATTACATATTAGCATTATCGGGTGAGAGACCCACTACAATCAGTCAGAGGACGAATTTGTTGAGTTTTGTAGATTTAATAGATCAATTTCAAAAAGTGTGAAACTGATAGACCAATTTCAAAATTGGAGAAAGTTAAATGATAAAAAAGGTGTATTTACCCTAAATTTATATTCGTTTTACAAATTTGCCAAGTTTAATTGAATATATATTATTTTTCATTGACCATATATCTCTTTTTATTAAAAATATAATCACTTTTTTTCTTTCCTATCAATCTAGCATTAAATAATTCATTTCAATGGATATCACTTTTACTTGATCAAGTATCATTTTTCATTAAGAATAAGGTTAATTGCAGCAAAAGTCATCACATTTGCTTCAATTGCGAATTAATCTAAACTTTTGGGATTTTACAAATAAGTACTCCACCTTACTATGGTTTTGCTATTCGAATCATCGGGCAGCAAGAATGCTGCCAGACGTTAACGTGTCAAACATTACACCCTTTGGCCAATCTTAGGTGGCAAAAACGAAGTTTCCTTCCTAATCTTTTCTCTCACAATTTATAGTGTAGGCACTTGAATTTTATTGCCTATTAAAGGAAAATATGTGGCAAATTAATGCAATAATTATCAATTAATTATTTATTTATTAAGGGATTTAAATAAATAAATTTCTAAAATAAATTAGTGAATAATTGATAATTGGGACAGATCCAGTCAAATAAGCCCAAGCCTGCAGAATCAGGTCAAATCAATATTGACCAATCAAATTGCAAGGATAGAAAGGCTCAAGCCCGCAGAATTAGGTCAAATCATCCATTGACCAATCAAATTGCGAGTTATTTATTGGGCGTCCTCACTCTTCACCTATATAAGGAGTGTTGGATTGTATACTAAAAGTCTAGCTTTTGTATGAACACTGTTTTAACAATATTTGAAATGAGAATCATTGATCAGATGATTGCGTCTTATAATTTAATTATATGTTCGATGCAATAGTCCACTTACTTTATATTGTAGATAATATGTTGTACGACCACATGCGAAAGATCATATTATCGGTTTTCTTATAAAGTATAAACAGATGCTCACAAATGAGATAGTCGGGGATTCTCTATCAGGATAGTTGTAGTATGATTTGGTATTAGTTTGTTTTAACTATAAAATCACATTAGTGCACTTTGTGTATTGAGCAGGACCGCTTGAGATCATTCAACTTATACTGACTATATAAGAGAACTTGATCTCTGATATAATGGATGTTCGTACTCTTAATCCCTATACAATAACCTCAACACGTAAGCTAGTATATATCTCTTTGATTCATCAATGGGTGAGATTTAAATGTTAAATCAATAAACTCGGTGAGTTGGAAAATAGTGTTGTCTCTATGGTGTGCTGTTGATTGTAGAAGGAATCTATGTTTTATTAAATAGGTTGATGATGTCTCCTTGAGGAGCTCATAAGGATTATCATGTAAATCCTGTAGGTGGATTTATTCCGGCATGATAATAAGATTGAGTGGTACTACTCTCGGATGAAATATTAATTAATGGAGTTGTCAGTAACTTAATTAATTAATGTACATTGTATATCTTAAACATGGGGAGACTAACGGGATCATAATAAGAATGAGCCCATAACGTAATTATGGGATTAGAATGGTAGTGCAGTAATAATATTTTAGTGGTTTATATTATTATTATTGGACTTAAGTATAAGTTTTAGGCTAAGCTTTGATATTTAAGCCCAATGGAGGCCCAACTCTAATTTCTCTTCTTGGTCCCTGCTGTAGCCAATATATAAGTCATCTCAGCTATCCGAAAACCCTAACTGATTCACACCTAACACTGTGAGGAGGGAAAGAGAACAGCAGATTGAGAGGATCTTGAGGATCGTCGCCCACATGACGTCAAGATGGGACTTGGGAATACAGCAGAAGATCAAGAGGTTGTTTACTGCTGCTATTCATCAAATTCTACTATTATTCTAAAATCTTATAGAACTTCAAACTATTCTTGTTTTATATCGTTGGAAAGCCACGTAAGAGAGGATCATTTTGGTATATAGATCACTCAAATCGGAGATCGGATGAGAGACTTATGTCCAAAACGGTGAGGTTGCGCATGCTGCCGGCGAGAATTCATTCTCTTCTTCAACATACCCTGGTGAAATGTAATATGATTTTATGTTCTTACTTCCGCTAATATAGAATCGTATAGGACCCTAACAGTTCACGTTAACCAAACGATCGAACGCTAACAATTAGTATTAGAGCTTCGGTTTTATGGTGAAGCGTGACATGTTAGGCTAGGGTTTATGTGTGATTATGTGATTTATTTAGAATAGAATCACATGTGATAATTAGGATTTTTGTTTTAATTGAGTAATTCATGGATAACCCTATGAGAAACCCTTCGTGAATTATCGGAATATGTTTGTGAATCATCATCAAACTGTTCCGTGTTCTTCACGTCTGGTGGTGAACGAAAACCCTAAGTTTGTATCACGACGTATTCTATTGGCGGATGAATGGTAATGGCTGACGGGAAAGATTGATGGCATGTTTCGCAAATGGACAATCGCTGGTGTGTTGGGTCGACGGCAGTAAAAAATACTTACGACTAGTGGATAGCTCCGGACGAGTCCATCATAATTTCTGGTTGAGTCTGTGATATTCAAAGGCGAGTCCTCCAATGTTCCGAGCGGATCTGACATGGCAGGAGACATTGACGAAGGCGCGTGATGGCGTGGAAATCTTTGTCAAGAATCCGGCATGAGCTGTAGGCTGTGTTTCTGGTGCAGCCTGGTTTTACAGACTGCTTGGCACACAAGGCAGTATACCGGTGGGCAAGAAGACGCATTCTGGGCGAGACCATCACATTTTCAAGTGAGTCACAAGGATGTTTTCGGGCCAGTTATCATCGTTTCGAGTGGGTCATACCAGCTAACAAGCTGTATGAATCAACTTGGGCGGTGGGCTTCCAGCACATGATGGCGTGCGGATAGGCGAGCGGCAGGCTGGGCATGTTAGAGTGTGCGCTAGTAGGGGTGTTATGCTCGTTGGGCGCAGGAGACCAGCGATTTACCAAGCGATCCGCAGTAGGCTCGAGCGAGTCGAACGAATTTCCCAGATGAGCTTCACAGATTTTCGGACGAGTCTAGGCAATTTCCCAGGCAAGTCTGGGCAAGGGCCCCGGTGGGTCTTGATGCTGGACGTTCAAGTCTGCAAGGCTGGGTTTGGCGCCGCATGGAAAGTCGAGTGATGGCGGGCACGAGATGGGCACTGGGACCGCGTACAAGCACGCTGTGCACAAAATGCTGGCGGGTGCTCGGGCGTGTGAGGAGACTGGCGTGCCGGGTGTGTTGGATAACAGCCAAGTGAAACGTGCACTGAAGAGCTGCCAAGTGATGGGCATGCTGGCAGGTATGGGCACTCGCGTTGAGCTTCGACATACGGGTTGAGCTTCGTGAGTTCGAGAGCAGGATCCCTATTTTGGTGGTGCGGTCAGCATCGGGCAATGAATCTGGAAGAAAATACTTGAAGACCGGCTTCAGTTTTTCAAATTAGGTTTTTGGACGCTACCCCGAACCCCGCGACCTGACCAGACAGGTCGAGCCCTGCGACCTCACTGGGGAGGTCAATCCCAGTGTGCGTTGCCTGCATTCGTGATTAGCGGCGAACAATCGAATTCGCCAATATATAACTGTAATAATTGATTTTATTATCTGATTATTGTTATATATGTTTTGCATGTTTTAAGTGATTTACTGCCTTATTTATCGTAATAGGAGCATGCTAAGTTGCGTATTTTATTTCGAATATTATATGCATGTAAAAATCCTCGGTGTTAAATAACTAAATGGGAGAGGGGATTGGTAAATAATTCCCGCGGCCTCCATTATTGGTTTGTAAGTGATGTGAGTAAACTTGCGTGTTGGCAATAGGCCTTCCTCCACAACAGATGAATTTATTCATAGATCACTGGTGCAGACTTCATTAAATAATTATTGTTTGTAATGTGATGCACATGAACTTGCGTGTTGGCGTAGACCTTCCTCCCTAACGGATGAGTTTATATGCGGTTCACTAGTACAAACTTGTAATTGATGATTGTAGAAAGTTATCCGAGCGCGTGTGTACTTCTCCATTTGTAAGGCACATAAGCTTGGGCCGCGGACTTGGAATCAAATAATGGTGTACACTTATGTGTAAATAATAAGTATCCTCCCCATCGGAGTCACTGCTGTTATTTGCATGGCTAAAGAGGAACCGAATATTAATTATTTTGTCATGAGGTTAGGTTGACAAATGAAATTAATGGGTAAAACCTTCTCTTGTAAATGTTCGAGTTTATATACATCCATACTATCGTGGCATGCAGACTCACGGTGCTTGAGATGTCGGTGAATTTTATTTTATATTATTTTGAGGGAATCAATATAAATGGATAAATTCAAAGATTTGATCGGTGTAGTTATTTACGTGATTCTCTGTAATTTCGAATGGTTCATTTCGCTTATAGTTAACTAAAAGAAAAAAATTTAGTAGTGGGAAAAGTAAGAGACTCGCCAAATACGTCTCAAGAGGATCCTTCGACAGAATCAAAGACATGTCTTCATTAACGATCACCTCCACCACATCAATACTGTTATACTGTGTATCCATATCTTTTTTGCTTTGTCAAGGTTAAATAGGACCTCTTCTTTATCCATCCTTAGCCGCAACTCACCCTTCTGCACATCTATCATGGCTTCCGCAGTAGCAAGGAAAGGTCTCCCTAAGATAAGCGGGACATTATCCTTGCCATCTTCCATCTCTAGCAAGCTTCTCTACTCTGACAAGAACATCTTCAATCATACCTTTCGAAAAAGTCATAGACCTATCCGCTAGTTGTAGAGCAACTATTGTGAGAATTAATTCCCCCAAACCAAGCCTTTGAAAAGTGGACAAAGGCATCAAAATGATGCTTGCCCCAAGATCACACAAGGCTCTACGTGCCGGCCCCTTTCTAATCTCATATAAGATAGTGAAGCTTCCCGGATCCTTTAACTTAGCTGGCAGCTTCCTTTGAATGATCGAGCTGCAGTTCTCAGACAAATTCACTATCTCAATTCTGTTCAAGCTTCTCTTCTTCAAAAGAATATCCTTCAGAAAGCGGGCATAATACGACATCTCCAATATTGCTTCAGAGAAAGGGATGTTTAAGCTTATTTTGTTTATGATTTCAGAAAACTTCTTGAACTTCTCTTCCAATCTTTTCTTAACTAGCTTGAGAGGGAAGGGTGGAGGTATCTTAGTTTTGGGAATCCCCAATTCATCACGTTCAGCTTTCTCCGCTTTATCCTTTTTGGCTCTCAATCTCTTAGCACTTTTCCACTTCTTTTATGCTATAATCTCAGTATTCTGCTCTTTGGAAGACACTAGAGTAGTTTCAACATCATGCGGAGCATTCAACGTGGAAAATGACACAGAACAGGCAGGTTCGACCTGAGTTCGACCTGGGTAGCTGGTCGAACTTGGTGTATAATGGTCGAACGGAACACCTGAGAGTTCGCTCTCCCTTTTACAGTCAGATTCAACCACGATTCGACTAATAGGTTTGGTTGAACTGTAGTGATCGTGGTCGAATCGAGCTTTAGACAAAATAGAGTGCTCTAGACAGTGTTGTTCGACCTGGATTAAACCAGAGGTCCTGGTCGAATCATTCTCTTTTTGGTCGAACTGGTCACCTGAAGCCTCCAGACGTCGCCCAGGTGCCCTGTACGACCTCCCCTGTTCAGTTCGATCTGGGTAAGTGGTCGAATCAGGGTCGAATCGGGCTCCTGACGCTTCAGAATTCGATTATGGCTTCATCGGTCCCTCATATTACGTTCCAGACCTCAATGTAATGGCGTGACAAGATGTTTGATTCTCAATACTTTGCGAAGGTAGCTTCCCTTTCTCAATAGTTTGAGTCAATTTGTTTACATTTCCAGTCATCTCCCCCATTAACAACGTAAGGTCTTTTACTTGCGTAGACAAATCCTTATGATGATCATCAATCTTCTTCTCTAACTTGGCCTTAAGACGGTCTACTCTTGTATCATTCATCGCCATGTACCTGTTCACAGTATCCTCAAAGCCAGACTTTCCTTCTTCCACCTTAGCTCCCGGATCAACACCTATAAGAGGCTGCACCGTATTATTCGGATTGCTCCATGAAAACTCCGGCCTCCTTGGTTGTTGATAACCATCCAGGGGACCACGATTATTGTAATTCCCTTGATAATTCCGATTTCCTTGATTTGGGTACCTAGTTCCTTGAATACTTTGACCCATGTCGTAATTTGCCTCCTCGATCTCTTCTTGGCTAGCTCCTTCATAGCCACCATCCTACTGCATCATTGGTACTCTCTGAGATAAATCCATGATCTGCTTTTGTTGAGACTCTAGTAGCTTGCTAATGTTAGTCAGACTAGAGACAATCTCATCATCTCTTCCTAACTTCACCATAGTATACTCAACCTGTGCTACTTTACCAAGGACATAAGTGCCTCTCACTCTATCAGTCGGCCAATCTCTTGAATTCATTGAAATATCTTCAAAAAGCTTCTCGGCCTCATTAGGTGATTTTGTAAGAAGTGCTCCATTAGAAGAAGCATCAAGTAAAACACGAGAATCGCAATCCAACCCATTGTAGAAAATACTAATATATTGAGCTTTAGATAGTCCATGCTGAGGACAGTTCTGTAGCATTTCCTTGAATTTGTCCCAGGCTTCATGAAACTTCTCATTACCATGGATAGAAAATTGATTGATTTCTTGCTTCATCTTGAACACCTTTGAAAGTGGCATGTATCGCTCCAAGAATTTCACTTTCAACTTCTCCCATGTATCACATTCAGCAGCATCAAGATTATCGTACCAATCTCTTGCCTTTTCATTTAGCGAGAACTTAAACAATATGATCTTCCTCGCATCCTCATGAGCTCCTGCATCTTTTTGTGTACTTGCATACCCAAGAAACTTATTTAGATGTTGCTGAGGATCTTCAAATGTTCCCCCCGAGAAGGGACTCCTTTCAATCATGCTGATAAGAGCAGGGTGTAAATCAAAATCAGCTTCAGTTCCCCTTGCTCCTAACAGTCCAGCATTGCTAGATCTGTTGTTTTTAAAGACTTCCCGGATGGCAAGTGTATCAGGATCCGCTGCCATGTTGATTGCTTCTACTTCCAAATTTAATTCGGTTGCAGCTTCAATCTTTTGCGAATTCAGCACGTCAACTTCAACTCCTAAGTTAAGAGCTTAAGTTGGGTTTACTTTCTTGTTCTTATTCTTCTTCTTTTCTTTCTCGACGATGCTCCGATCTCTGGATTATACGGTGCTAATTCACCTGTCTTTTATCTAGTGAGCACAACCTAAGAAAAATAAGAGTTAGAAATTAAAGACAAGAATAATATAATCTCAATTAAACTAGAAATAATCAAATAATAATTAATTCCGTCCCCGGCCAACGGCGCCAAGAACTTGATGGGCGTTTTCTCAACACACAAAATTAATTCTCAAGTATAAGGATATTAATTGTAGTTTCGATAGGTGACCAAGTATTTATCGTACTCAAGAGACGGATAATTATCAATTCAATTATATTCTAATTAACTAAGATTATGTGGCGAATTGGTTCTGATTTTTTTATGAAACTAAATAACATATAAGTAAAAATAGCAACGTAAATAAGCAAACAATCAATAAAATTCAGTTGTGATCAAGTAAGTAATATAGTAGTTCTTCAGGTCATCCAGTTTTACTCGTTAATTTCCTTTCCATGTGTTGATGTCCAACTCTACCTTGTTGCTTATGGACGCATCACTAAACCATGCAAGCGGACTCTATAGAAACAAGTAAGCAAGCGTATGACACGTGTGAATATCCTCGGAGCAAGATGTATACTTTATCCCCCTTTCTAGGTACTATCATAATCAATTATTTCCCGTGCACTTAGTACTCTAACCCTATTTGATCTCCCTTTTTAGGTACTATAAAGTTATACTCTTCATCCTACTTATTAACCCAAATACGATTCAATTAACAAGTATCTATATAAAATAGTTCTAATAAGACTTCGGAATCCCTTCACTTAGAATTATAACATGCAATCCTGCTCAGCGGTGAACGTACTCAATCAATAACCAAAGATGTATTCAGACTCTACATAACAGTTAAAGATGCACAAAAAGACCGTGAGTATGAATTAAAAAGGCACAATCTTATATAGAATAAACCACAAGTAGTATTATACGGAGTTTACACATGGAAATTCAATTAACTCATAAAACTTTCACAACCCTAGAACTACCGGAGCGGTTCTAGCCCATGATTGATCTAAGAACAATCATGGCTAGTTGGTATAATCTTACTTGACTCGCCAGACGAACCTCTCCTCACAACTTCTTTGGATGATAGTAGGGCTTGGTGATGGATGGATGATGAATGCTCTCTTTTCTCCTGCGAAACTCTTCTTTTGTACTTGTAAACTCTCCTTACGGGCCTTGGATGGGCTTTTGAGCGAAGACACGCACTGAAGGTGTAAAAATACGAATTTGGTTTCGACTAAATAAGTTGGTTGAACTCTCCCAGGCAGGTCGAACTCCAGGTCAAATTCGCCTGTAACTCGACCTTTGAATCTGAATTCGACCAGAGTCCTGGTCTCTGGTCGAATCAGTTACTTCCTTGTCGAATTGGTACTGCTTCTATTTAGGCTTTGAGTTCGATCACGGTTCGACCAAGTGGTTTAGTCAAACTTTTCTTTCATGGTTGAACGAAACTTTTTTGCGCTCAGTTCGACCAGCAATGCTGGTTGAACTCCCTCCTTCTTGGTCGAATCCATCCCCTGCTTGGTCGAATCGCATGCCTGCTTCTTCCTCTTTCCGGATCCGATCACTTCCAATTCGTTTTCCTTAGCAAATCAACTCAAATAGCCTTGTAGACACCTAATTCGTGACTTTCCAACATGTATATCGATTCACATCGAATTACAACCATTTAACACACCATAAGTACACGAATCTGAGCTCGAAACTAGTGAATTTACACATTCATAACTTGATGCGCGTTTTCTTTGCATGCAGAATTAATCTCCAAGTATTAAGGATATCAATTGCAGCTTAAGCAAGCGAACAAGTGAATATCGAATCCAAAGGACGACGTATTATCAATTTAATTATTTACTAAATTAATTAAGATGAATGAGAATAAAAAGTTTGAGGTTTCAATTATTAACTACTAAACAATTAATTAAAATAATAAATAAAATAAAGTATCACTCGAAGAATACGAAAGTGGATCAAGTAGAAGAATAGGTAGTTCTAGGGTAATCCAGTTTCACTCATTAATTTCCCTTCCGTGTGTTGATGTCCGACTCTGCCTTGTGGAATATGGACGCATCACTAAACCATGCATATCTACTATATTGAACTTGGTTTCAATTTTGGTTAAATTGATTTAGAGCAAGTGTACTCTATCGTGTGTAGTATGTAAGCGACCAAGTACAAAATTTATAAGATATCGAACCCAAGGGCGAAAGTAGGTAGCCGTATTTGAAAGATGTTTCACTCTAGTAGGACTAATCAAAGAAGGAGGTTGATTATACTACAAACTAACAACTAGGAAAGCAATTAAAGATAGAAAATGTACAAATGAGATTGATGATGGGTGAAGGTGAACAATCTAAGAATTATGTAAGGTAAGCAACATTCATGGTAAGGTATGTATAGACTCACACACACACATGCATTGATGGTTTTCATGTTATTTTATTAAGGGCAATCACATTTGTACCCCTAACCCCTATGGCCAAGGTGATTAGGTTCTCAACACTTTTACAAGTTTAAATCTCCTAGGATTGTTCTTACTCTCAATTCTCATGAAGGTACTATGATCATAAGTTGGGTTCCCCTCACTAGTTCATCACTAATGTCCTATCATGAGGTTCTAAGCACTTGAAGGGTATGACTTACCTCCCCTCACACTAACCAAATCATCTCATGCAATCAATGAATCAATTAAACCACTATACATAATATTGGAATGACCATCCTAACACTATGAATAGAGAATTTAACCACACAAATCATACATAAAATGAGAATAAACATTCATGATAGAAAATATTCATAACAATCATTTCATCAAACATGTGGTGTGCAAAATCTACATAATCCTTAACCAATCATATTGCTAGCCTCACATAAGGACTAGCCACAACAAATCATTACAATTTCAACATAATCCATGACATGCTCCAATTGAGCCAAATAATGAAGAAAATAACAAAATAATGGTAAGTTGGTTCCCCTTTGATGGTGAACTTCCTCCTCCTTGATCATGCTACAATCTTCAACCAATAATGAATTCCTCTTCTTAGATTGGTAGATGTATGGATTAGTGGATGGATTTGAGGAGATCAAGTGGTTCGAATGGATGAAGTGAAGGATGGAAGAGATGGAGATGAATGTGTGTGATTTAGGTGTTTAGTGTGTGTGAAAACTGATCTAAAATGATTCCTCTCGAATTTTGTGGTCAAAACTTGTATTTATACTCCCATGGAAGCTTCTAGAACGTTTAGAGGTCATAAAACTGCCTTTTGCACCTACACGGGCCGTGTAGCGGCACACGACCATGGGGGTGGCCGTGTAGCATTTTGTGGTGTCCGTGCACGCCCATCCTCACAGGGTCGCGCTCGGTACACGGGCCATGTAGTGCAGCGCGTGCAGCGCAGTCTCACCGTTTCTCGCATAACTTCCACAGTCGATCTCCGATTTGAGTAATTCTTGAACTCACACGATCCTCTTTTCCTTGGCTTTCTATCCATATAAAGATCTGACAAAACTTTCAATATTTGCGGGTGTAACAAGTCATGCAAAGTAGCATAACCTTGCTAAGTAGGAACAGCTTGCGCGACGTCACCATTTTAATCATAACTTTCTCGTTTGGGGTCCAATTGAAGTATTTCTTATAACAAAACGATCTTCTTTTCTGTGGCCTTCCAACCATGTATCACACTTTAGTTTTGAGCTCCAAAGAGTACAGAAAAATTACACAAGTTAGACGTGCATTTTTCAGCTTTGCTTTGGTCGTTCTCCTCCGTTTCAACTCCAAATCGAGCTCTGTTTTTCCCACATCTTCTTTATCGTGTCTAGAATCCATTTTTACCTGATAATCACACAAATTACACCAATTTACCAATTCTCTAAAATTCACAAATGTAGCACAATTTAAGACACTTAATCATGAAAATCACACATTTATCATTTCAAGGCACCCATCTCTATATCTTCATATAACACCACCAAATGATATACAAAATGAATAAAAACACACTAAAATACATAATAAAAGACACTAAAATTAGGTGAAAATGATACCGATCAACCCCCCAAACTTAATGTGTTGCTCATCCTCGAGCAACGAAAATGAGAAAACGAGAGGGGGAATTTTCACCTAGAGAAATACCTAAAGAACATAAGCAACAACACATCATAAGTAACAAGGACTACAAATCATATCAGTCATACTACAACATTAAAATCATGACATAAAAAATTAACAAGTTCAAACCTAAGAAAATCAAGAGTAATAAAGTCCCTTCCGGTCCAAACCTCACGTTGGATATCAAAATGCACTCAACACTCTATGGAGTAGGGTAATTTTCACTCATCAATCGATTGAACCCGATGCACCATAGACTTGCTCACGGGCTACATTCACAAGCCACCAAGGCTTCAACTAATGATCAAAAAGGACTTTCACTTTTGGATGTAATGTTAGGCTTTTTGGTAAGGGTAGGGAGATTATGGATAAGAGTGACTCATCGAGTGTAAGTAATCGAAGAGATGATCAGCTTCTTCAACTTCTTCACGTTTCTATCTTCATTTCTTTTCTTTTCTAATCACAAGCACTAATCATTATCATTCCTTGGATTTCTTGAGCTTCTTTTAATTGGCATGCTTCCTTTCTTTCAACTTTTGAATTCCTCGAGCACATTTTTCTTGTTTTGCTCCTTTTACTTTGAAGGTTGCATGTGTATTTGATTGAGCTCTTTTCATCCTTTTCTTGCTTGTTTACCATTTCCTTTTTTCTTTTGCACAATTCTCACATCAAACCTTGTAGACCATCATCTCCTCAATCACCCACATAAAGGTTATATATATAAAACTTAAGTGGATAATCACGGCTTGTATTGTGCTTATATCACAAAAATAGGTTTTAGGGCTCAAAGTGGTTAACTAGGGATAATGTATAAGGTAAGAAAATATATGGCAATGACTATGAAATTACAAGGATGACCTAAGATCATTTCACTAACCTCCACCAATCGGGCTCATTCTCGTAGTCCATGAGCAAGTTCTAGTTTATTGAGGCTCAATCGATCCACTCATTAAGAATTTAACCATGGATGCACGGTTGAGGCTCAAACGCTCACAAGCTTTTGCTTGGACCCTTAGGAACTCATTACACCTCAATTCATCTCAAAATTGAACAAGTTAAATAGGATATATTTAAAGAGTAGAGATTCCCAACATAGTTCGCCATCACTTATCACAAATAACATGCAATTAATCACATTCAAAAATGACTCACAACATCCAGAAACAAACCACCAACAACCCTATACAAGAATAAAAATACAAACAAAACACATGAGCAAAGACTCACCAAACAAGGAACAAGACAACAACACAAAACATGCAAAAATGACAATTCATCCATCAAAAGAAAATCAATCACATATCCTCATCATCCAATATCGTTTAAGCTCAAGATTTTGCCACCTTATTCAAAAATAAGAAAAACTAATAAAGCAAGTAAACCTCCCAAGTACATAACACATGAAGTTGCATACTAATTCAAACAATCCAAATCAAATCAAGTATATGCTAAGTAAATAGAAACGATGAGTATTAAAGTAAACTCCCTGAAAAGGCATTTGATAATGGAAATGGTTGACACGAGCTTCCAGATTGCATGCACAACGAATCTTGACCTTGATTTTCGGGCTCAATTCATGCTTCCACTACACTTAATTTGTGCTCAACAACTCATCAAAACCATTAGCGCAACAATTACTAGCAAATAATGAACTAACATACACTTCAACACAACCAAACGATCCAAAATCATACCAATACTCATGAGAAAAATTTTAAAATTTACACATTTTACAAGAAGACCTCTCAATCATCATAATAAGCACACTCAAGTGGTGAGTCACACCACACACTCTCCCTCCAAACTTAAATCGAAACAAGTTGAGAATTAAGTTTGCAAAAAGTGGTGGGACTTACCCTTGTAGTTTCCAACAATGATCTTCTTGTAGAGAAGCATATGCATCACAACACTCAAGGTACGTCGACCACGCACTATCCTCCTAAATTTAAATTGAAACAAGAGTTTCGATTTAAGTTTGTAAAAAGTGGTGAGACGTCCCTTCACATTTCAAATCAAGCACTTCTCATATTTTCAATACGCATCCTTTTCCATGAGCACAATCAACCTACATGCCAAAAATACAAGAAAACTAAATCAAAGCATTTAAATGAAAGCATTAAAATAAACGATGGGTTGCCTCCCATCTAGCGCTAAGTTTAACGTCTTCAAGCCGGGCGGAATATGGTGAACTCATCGGAATGGCCAAGGATATCGTTCGTTCTTGCCATCAAATTTTAATCTATGTGTTTCTTTCTCTATTAGGCATTTATGATAAGTAACGACCTTGGTAGCATTCTTCGAGATTGGCTTTAAGAATTCAACTCGTTTGAGCTTACACTCCATTAACCTTTCTTTTCTCGACCACCACTTATTCCTTTTTATCAAGTATGTCCCCAACATCTCTTCAAGCTCTTTCTTGTACATAAGGCTTTGAGAAAAATCAATAGGTAAGACAAAGTCAATATAAATAATATTTTGAAATTCGATGCAACTTGGAGAGTTAAAAGGTGTAGAAATGCTCATTTCATTCCCGAACTCATCATCAAGTGCTTCTAGACCTTGTTCCACTTCATCAAATTCATCCACCTCTTGTGATTCTTCATCTTCACTTAAACTTTTCTTATCATAAAGAGACACGAAATCATAGATAATCTCTTCATCCTCAAAGCTCTCTTCTACCTTAGGCTCTTTACTCATCTCACTTGAATTTTCATCCTCCAACTTTTCTTCTTCCTTGTCTTCCTTGCCTTCCTTATCCTTACTAAGTTCAACGTCTCTTGAGTCCTCACTATCCCCCGAGCACTCTTCTACATCTAACTCTTCTTTAATCTTTTCATCAAAATTCTCCATTTCATGAAGAGTGTTCCGTTTTTGTATCATTTGACTCATTCGATGCTCTAAGGCCTCAAGTCTCCTCTCCTTTTCCTCATCTTTTCTCTTTCTTTCTTCAATCATTTAATAAATCATCTCCATGAGTTGACCAAATCTTTCTTCTACGGATGGCTTTGCTTCTTCACTCGGTGGTTGCTATGTTTGTTCTTGGAGATAATTCCATTGAATTTGGAAATTACTCCCTTGCATGTAAGAAATATCCTCCACTTGAGGACTTCGCATCATCCACTGTTGTTGCACCGTAGGATAAGAAGTTGGCATACTTTGAAGATTTTGAGCACCATAACTAGGAAGACTTGATTGAAAACTTTGCCTTGCATTGTTCCCTTGAACATATCTTCTACACAACTCCATTAAGGCACTATTTTTAGATAAAGGAGTAACCTTAGGCATTTGGTTGTAGGAACTTGGTAAGAAAGGTCTTCCATCATCGTTTGGTGGACATTCTTCTTGAAAATTCTCTTGACCATACCTGTTTTGCATACATGCTCCATTTCCCATTTAGTAACTGTGCATATTCCACATTTTTCCCCCATTAAAGTTGGAAGTAGGATTGAGTAGGCATTTTGAGGCTCATAGCTTGAAAGATTTGGTTGAAAGCTTTGCCTTGTATTATTTCCATAAGCATATCTTCTAAGCAACTCCATTGTATTTTCGGATAAAGGAGTAAATATAGACAAATGAATTTGGCTTGAAGAACTTGGTACTGAATAAGTGTGTGCTTGATGAGGTTGGAATGTATTCGCATTGTAAGCTCCTTGCCATCCCTCATAGCTTCCATTGTTGTAGCTTTGAGTGCTTGCTTGACTCATTTGACTATTATACCTATAGTTACTCTCATCCTTGTAGCCATTTGATTGTTGTGGTGGAACCAAACCAAGTAGATTTCCATAATTTCCTCTCAAGTATTGGTTCCACCCATCCATGTTCATACTCTTCTTTTCAAGGCTTGCTACAACTTTTCTTCACTTACTATTTTTGGCTTGCTCCTTCTCCCCTTCTTTCAAGGTTGTCGTACCTATAAAGAAGAACAAGTTAGAACAAGATTTTCCAAAACAAATATAGATGCAAAAAAAAAGAAAAATGTCCTAAGTAGAGCTAACAAATTCAAACACGTTACACCGAAGGCTTTCGTCCCGGCAACGGCGCCATGAACTTGATTTCAATTTTGGTTAAATTGATTTAGAGCAAGTGTACTCTATCATGTGTAGCACGTAAGCGACCAAGTGAAAAATTTATAAGATATCGAACCCAAGGGCGAAAGTGGATAGCCGTATTTGAAAGATGTTTCACTCTAGTAGGAATAATCAAAGAAGGAGGGTTGATTCTACTACAAACTAACAACTAGGAAAGCAATTAAAGATAGAACATGTACAAATGAGATGGGTGAAGGTGAACAATCTAAGAATTATGTAAGGCAAGCAACATTCATGGTAAGGTATGTATAGACTCACACACACACATGCATTGATGGTTTTCATGTTATTATATTAAGGGCAATCACGTTTGTACCCCTAACCCCTATGGCCAATGTGATTAGGTTCTCAACTCTTTTACAAGTTTAAATCTCCTAGGATTGTTTTACTCTCAATTCCCATGAAGGTACTATGATCATAAGTTGGGTTCCCCTCACTAGTTCATCACTAATGTCCTATCATGAGGTTCTAAGCATTTGAAGTGTATGGCTTACCTCTCCTCACACTAACTAAATCATCTCATGCAATCAATGATTCAATTAAACCACTATACATAATATTGGAATGGCCATCCTAACACTATGAATAGAGAATTTAACCACACAAATCATACATAAAATGAGAATAAGCATTCATGATAGAAAATATTCATAACAATCATTTCATCAAACATGTGGTGTGCAAAATCTACATAATCCTTAACCAATCATATTGCTAGCCTCACATGAGGACTAGCCACAACAAATCATTACAATTTCAACATAATCCATGACATGCTCCAATTGAGCCAAATAATAAAGAAAATAACAAAATAAAGGTAAGTTGGCCCCTCTTTGATGGTGAACTGCCTCCTCCTTGATCATGCTACAATCTTCAACCAATGATGAATTCCTCTTCTTAGATTGGTGGATGGATGGATTAGTGGATGGATTTGAGGAGATCAAGTGGTTCGAATGGATGAAGTGAAGGATGGAAGAGATGGAGATAAATGTGTGTGATTTAGGTGTTTAGTGTGTGTGGAAACTGATCCAAAATGATTCCTCTCGAATTTTGTGGTCAAAACTTGTATTTATACTCCCATGGAAGCTTCTAGAACGTTTAGAGATCATAAAACTGTCTTTTAAACCTACACGGGCCGTGTAGCGGCACACGGCCATGGGGGTGGCCGTGTAGCATTTTCTGGTGTCCGAGCACGCCCATCCCTTATAGGGTCGTGCTCGGTACACGGGCCGTGTAGTGCAGCGCATGCAGCGCAGTCTCACCGTTTTACGCATATCATCCACATCCGATATCCGATTTGAGTAATTCTTGCGCAAACGCGATCATCTTTTCCTTGACTTTCTATTCATATAAGACAAAACTTCTAACATTTGAGGGTGTAACAAGTCATGCAAAGTAGCACAACCGTGCTAAGTAGGAACAGCTTGCACGACGTTACCATTTTAATCATAACTTTCTCATTTGGGCTCCGAGTGAAGTGTTTCTTATACCAAAACGATCCTCTTTTCTGTGGCTTTCCAGCCATGTATCACACTTTAGTTTTGAGCTCCAAAAGTGTACAGAAAAATTACACAAGTTACACATGCGTTTTTCAACTTTGCTTTGGTCGTTCTCCCCCGTTTCAACTCCAAATCGAGCTATGTTTTTCCCACATCTTCTTTATCGTGTCTAGAATCCATTTTTACCTGATAATTACACAAATTACACCAATTTACCAATTCTCTAAATATTCACAAATGTAGCACAATTTAAGACACTTAATCATGAAAATCACACATTTATCATTTCAAGGCACACATCTCCATATCTTCATATAACACCACCAAATGATATAAAAATGAATAAAAATACACAAAAATACATAATAAAAGACATTAAAATTTAGTTGAAAACGACACTGATCATCTATAGACACAAGTAAACATGCGTGTAGCACGTGTGAATAACCTCAGAGTAAGAGATATAATTCTACCCCCCTTTCTATGTACTATCAGTATCAATTATTTTCCTGGCCAATTGGTACTCTAACTCGATATGATCTCCCTTTATAGGTACTATAAAATTACCCTCTTTATCCTACTTAGTAACCCAATTCAATTAATAAGTATTCATATATGATAGTTTCTAATGAAGCTTCGGAGTCCCCTCATTTAGAGTCATAACATGGAATCCTACTCAGCAGTGAACACACTCAATCAATAACCAAGATATGTATTCAGACTCTACATAACAGTTAATGATGCACAAAAAGACCGTGAGTATGAATTAAAAGGCACAATCATATATAAAATAAATCCACAAGTAGTGTTGTACGGAGTTTACATACGAAAGTTCAATTAATTGATAAAAACCTTCAAAACCCTAGTTTTACCAAAAAGGCTCTAGCCCATGATGTTGCGAAGAACAATCATGAAAGTTGGATAGATCTTACCCATATGTCCAGAAAATACAAGATAAATTAGGAAATGAAGAAAACCCTAGATGTGGGCGTCGTCGCGTACTTCTCCGTCTTAAATCCTCCTCTTGGTTTTCCTGTTGATTCCACGAACGAATCTTCAAAGTGATGAATGGATGGAGGAAAAGATGTGGATGATGGTTGGGGCATAAACCCCCTTGTGGGGTGTAGGATGATTGTGTTGTGTTTCTCTCCCTCAATAATGATTAATGATATGATCTACATCCCCTTTTATACTTGTAAGCTCTCCTTATGGATATTGGATGAGCTTTTTCTTGAAAAACATGCAGAAACACGCACTTGGGGTGTAAAAATTGAATATAGACGTGTCCCAAGCATGGAGTTCGACCTAGGGTTCAACCTAGGGGCTTGGTCGAACCATGGTCGAATCGAGATCGGCGATAATTAGCACTTCAGGCTTTTGATTCGATCAAAATGGCTTTAGTTCGACCAAGGGGTCTGGTCGAACTGGACTTTCGTGGTCAAATCACACTTGCGCCGTCTCACTGTTTCGTGTATACATCCACATCCAAGCTCCAATTTGAGTGATTCTTACGCTCACGCGATCCTCTCTTCCTTGGTTTTCTATCCATATAAAGAAATAACAAAAACTCAAAGATTTGAAGGTGTAACAAGCCATGCAAAGTAACACAGTTGTTCTGTTCGACACAGCTCGTGCGACGTTACCACTTTGATCATATCTCTCTCGTTTGGATTCTGATTGGGGTGTTCTTTACGCCAAAATGATCCCATTTTCAGTAGCTTTCCAATCATGTATTACACTTTCCATTCAGAGTTCCACAAGAATACAGAAAAATTACGAAAGTTGGACGTGCGTTTTTTCACCATTCATACACAAATTGCATATTTTCTTTAACTTTACACTTTTGATCCTTTTTCCACCTAAAACACAATAAAACACCTCAAGTGCACCTTGTTCTCATATATATTGAATATAAGACACTCGTGCTAATATATAACAACAATTCTCATAAAAAAATTGTTAAATTGGACAGTCAAACACGCTAATTTCCACTCTCAACAATCCCCAAACTTACCTGTTGCTCGTCCTGTGGATACACAAAATAAATATAAAAAGAGAGATAGAGAGTAAAATTAGCAGGGAAACAAGGACTATGACAAATACCCCATTCATAATACAATTATCCTCAACTTAGGTCATGCAACTCTCATTACATGTAATAATCAATTCATAGCATACAAGATAAGACAATCACCACCAATTCAAATGCTCTATTCACATGTTCTCACGGGAAGTTTATATTCGCACTTAAGTGTAAAAGATGTACACTTATGAGTTAAGGTGTTTACGCTCAAATTCAATTCAAGTGCATGCGTAACCATAGGCTTGCCAACGTTTCAAACTCTCCACCACTAAAAAGTATGATTCAACAATAGGATCAAAAATGACTTTTAATAGGATGTAATGTTGGCTCTTTGGTAAGGGTAGGAAATATATGGATAAAGTAACTCAATTAGTAAAGAATTAAACTGGAGATCTTATGTACTGCAGATTTTTACACTTCAAGGTTATCCAGCTTCATGCTCTTCTAATTTTTTTTTCTCTCATTTCCTTCAAGCTCAACATACTTTTTCTTTCCTTTCTTTTTTCTCGAGGTACCAGTTTTGGGCACTACCTCTAAAATCTCGGGGTACCAGTTTCGGGCACTACCCCTAAGCAACTTATTTTTCAGGTTATAATCACTTGTACAGCTCCACATATTTTATTCCTTCCAAACTCCATCAAAATCAACTTCACACACTTTGACAACATTTAATTCTCCACTAAATATAGGAATTTTAAGGCTCAAATAGGATATCAAAGTGGCTATCTTCGTAGGTTGCCAAAGAAATAAGGCTTTAAGGCTCAAAAGGTCTAACTATGGATATATAATTATTTGGTAGGAAATTATTTGACAAAGTGGCTAATAATTATCAAAGATGACCTTAAATCATCTCCCATTATCTAACACACATGTAGTTTTAAGTAAGACAAGAGACAAGTTCTAGAATACACATACAAGAACGATATTTACCAGAAAAAAAATATCATGTGATTATGTAACATGATCAACGAGGCTCAAAATCTCACATGAGTTTTAAACAAGTAATAGAGCACCTTTAATGGTAAGTAATATCCCACAAGTACACATAGAACTTCATATTGCATTATAATTCAAGTACACTTCCTTCATCAATTTCAAGAGCATATGAATTTCAAGCACGATTTAAACATATTAACTCACATGGATCACAAGTACAAATCAATCCTTCCACTTTCATGAATTAAAAGCACACAAAAAACGAAACGAGTGTACTTGATTTCTCCTTCAAAACGTACAAGCTACTCGAGTCAAAGCCTCAGTGTAGAACTCGTCTTGTCACCTAGTTATCTTTTCTATAATCAAAGCTCAAACACACCTCATCATCACCGGATTCATCATTAATAATATAGGAGAACTATAAGAAAGACTCAATTGACTATCTAATCGACTCCACACACTAGACACACCACTGAACACTAGGTAAATTATAAAAAATCGACACATCAAAACCGATTAAAGTTTCAACATACCGCAAAAAATTAACTCCCCTAGCAAACATTACAAAGAAAAGATTATATTCTTTGTGATGCAATGAGGTAATAACATCACACTCCCCCAAACTTACTAAAACATAAGTTGAAACTAAGTTTGCAAAGAGATGTAATTGCCGATTAGTAAGCACTTTAAATATAAAAATTTCTTACTCACATGAAAGAAATAAAGCAATAAACTAGAAGGGCAAGCCCCCAACAGGCGCTCATGTTTAACGTCGAAGAGTCACGACGGTAGAGAACGGTCTTCTCGCATCCTCACCTCCAAATACTTTCTTTCCCTCTTCTTGTCTATACTCAGCACTTCATCTTTTTTGTCACAAGTATATGATCCTCAGAATTACCTTCCTCCCATGGCTGTCTAGACACCTCTTTGTCAATCTTCCACTCAAATCAGAGTCATCTGTCTCATTAAAATCAAGATTAAACAAGTTAGAAATTACATATATGCTCTTGCATGATTGAGTCTCCATGGGCATCTTCATTGCATGATCAAGAGGGAAAACCACATCTTTATTATCCATCTGGAATCTAAGCTTCTTGGCTCTCAATTTCTTTGCTCTTTCCCACTTATTTTCCACTATAAACTCACTATTTTTCTCTTGGGATGGCACAAAAGTAGTATCAACATCATGTAAAGCATTCGGCATGGAAAACGGTGCAAAACGGAAAGGTTCGACCTGAGTTCGGCCTGGGTAGGTGGTCGAACTCAATGAATATGATCAACTGAACACCTGAAAGTTCGTTCTCTCCCTTACACGACGGTTTGACCATGGTACGACCAACAGGGTTGATCGAATCCAAGTGATCGTGGTCGAATCGGGCTTCAGACAAAATAGAGTGCTCTGGACAGTGGTGTTTGACCTCAGTTCGACCAGAGGCTTTGGTCGAATCCACTTGTTTTTGGTTGAACTGACCCTCTGCTTCTTCCGAATGTCGCCCAGGTGCCTGGTTCAACCTCTCCTGCATAGTTCGACCACCTATGCTGGTCAAACTGGGGTCGAATTGGGCTCCTTTCACTTCAGATTATGATTCTGGCTTCATCGGTCCTTCGTACTGCGTTCCAGACCTTAACATGATGGCTTTATTCTCCAATTTTTGTGACAATTGATTCACGTTCGCGGTCATCTGCCCCATGATAAAGCTAAGGTCCTTCAACTGTTTAGATAAATCCATATGATTATCATTCATAGTAGCCTCGATGCAGTCAACCCTTGCATCATTCTTAGCCATGTATCGATTGAAGGTATCTTCAAAACTTCTCACTTTGTGCTGCTTCATACTAGGCCCCCTTAGTGTTAACTTTGTAATATGCCTCTGCCGAGACTCTAATAGCTTGTTGATGTTAGCTAGACTAGAGATGATTTCATCATCCCTATTCGGCTTCACTTGATGTCAAACATGTGCCACCTTGCCAAGTACATATGATCCTCTATCTCTCTCTACAGTCTAGTCCCATGAATTCATAGAGATGTCTTCAAACAACTTTTCTGCTTCAAGTGCTGTCTTAGATAACAGCGCTCCTCCTGATGATGCATCAATAAGAATACACGACTCACAATCCAATCCATAGTAGAAGATACTTATGTATTGAGCCTTAGACATTCCATGCTATGGGTACCTCCTGAGCATATCTTTAAACCTTTCCATACCTCATAAATTTTCTCACCCTGATTCATAACAAATTGGGTGATGTCTTGCTTCATTCTTAAGATACTTGAGGGTGGCATGTATCTCTCCAAGAACTTTTGCTGCAGTTGGTCCCACGTAGTGCAATCTGTAGCATCAAGAGTCTCATACCAAACTTCCGCCCTATCAATCAAAGAGAACTTGAATAGGGCGATCCGCCTAGCATTGTCATTAGCTCCAACACCCTTTTGAGTGTTTGCATAACCAAGAAATCTTCGGAGATGCTAATATGGATCTTCAAAGCAACCTCCAGAAAATGAATTCTTCTCTACCATGTTAATAAGAGTGGGATGTATCTCAAAATCATCATCTTCCCCTTTTGCTCCTATCAACCCCATGTTACCAATTCCAAAGTTTGTGAAAATTTCACGTATGGCAACATTATCCGGATTCTGCCTTGCTCCGGTCATGTTTAGCTCAATGTATTATTCTTCCTTTCCTTTTCCTAGTGCACAAGTACCTTAGAAAAATTCAAGGTTAGATAGAAATAAATAATCACAAATAAAAATCTTAATCAACTAGAAATAATAAAATCAATAATAACAGCCATCCCCGGCAACGGCGCCAAAAACTTGATGCGCATTTTCTTTGTACGCAAAATTAATCCCCAAGTATTAAGGATATCAATTGCAGCTTAAGCAAGCGACCAAGTGAATATCGAACCCTAAGGATGACGTATTATCAATTTAATTATTTACTAAATTAATTAAGACGAATGGGAATAAAAGTTTGAGATTTCAATTATTAACTACTAAACAATTAATTAAAATAACAAATAAAATAAAGTATCACTAGAAGAATACGAAAGTGGATCAAGTAGGAGAATAGGTAGCTCTAGGCTAATCCAGTTTCACTAATTAATTTCCCTTCCGTGTGTTGATGTCCGACTCTACCTTGTGGAATATGGAGCATCACTAAACCATGCATATCTACTCTATAAACACAAGTAAACATGCGTGTAACACGTATGAATAACCTCGGAGCAAGAGATATAATTTCACCCCCCTTTCTAGGTACTATCAATATCAATTATTTCCCTGGCCAATTGGTACTCTAACTCGATATGATCTACCTTTATAGGTACTATAAAATTATCCTCTTTATCCTACTTAATAACCCGAATTCAATTCAATTAATAAGTATTCATTTATGATAGTTTTTAATGAAGCTTCGGAGACCCCTCACTTAGAATCATAACATGGAATTCTGCTCAGCAGTGAACGCACTCAATCAATAACCAAGATATGTATTCAGACTCTACATAACAGTTAATGATGCACAAAACGACCGTGAGTAATAATTAAAAGGCACAATCATATATAAAATAAATCCACAAGTAGTGTTGTACGGAGTATACACATGAAAGTTCAATTAATTGGTAAAAACTTTCACAACCCTAGTTCTACCAAAAAGGCTCTAGCCCATGATGTTGTGAAGAACAATCATGGGGGTTGGATAGATCTTACCCATATGTCTGGAAAATACAAGATAAATTAGGAAATGAAGGAAACCCTAGATGTGGGCGTCGTCGCGTCCTTCTCCGTCTTGAATCCTCCTCTTGGTTCTCCTCTTGATTCCACGAACGAATCTTCAAAGTAATGGATGGATGGAGGAAAGGATGTGGATGATGGTGGGGGGTGAACCCCCCTTGTGGGGTGTAGGATGATTGTTGTGTTTCTCTACCTCAATAATGATTAATGATATGGTCTACATCCCCTTTTATACTTGTAAGCTCTCCTTATGGACCTTGGATGAGCTTTTTCTTGAAAAACATGCAGAAACACGAACTTGGGTGTAAAAATCGGATCCATACGCGTCCTAGGTATGGAGTTCGACCTAGGGGCTTGGTCGAACCCTGGTCGAATCGAGATCGACTATAATTCGCACTTCAGGCATCTATTCGACCAAAATGGCTTTAATTCGACCAAGGGGTCTGGTCGAACTGGACTTTCATGGTCGAATCACACTTGCGTCATCTCACTGTTTCATGTATAACTTACACATCCAAGCTCCAATTTAAGTGATTCTTGCGCTCACGCGATCCTCTCTTCCTTGGATTTCTATCCTCATAAAGAAATAATAATAACTCCAAGATTTGAAGGTGTAACAAGCCATGTAAAGTAACACAGCTGTTCTGTTCAGCACAGCTCTCGCGACTTTACCACTTTGATCATATCTCTCTCGTTTGGATTCCGATTGAGGTGTTCTTTACGCCAAAATGATCCCCTTTTCAGTAGCTTTCCAACCATGTATGACACTTTCCGTTCAGAGCTCCATAAGAAAACAGAAAAATTACGAAAGTTGGACGTGCGTTTTTCTCCATTCATACACAAATTGTACCTTTTCTCCAACTTTGCACTTTTGATCCTTTTTCCACCTAAAACACAATAAAATACCTCAAGTGCACCTTGTTATCACATATATTGAATATAAGATACTCGTGCTAATATATAACAACAATTCTCATAAAAAAGTGTTAAATTGGACAGTCAAACACGCTTATTTCCACTCTCAACACTGGTCCAAAATTATATGATTAGAAAATAATCTTGGTTTTAATTCTTACTACTTAGGAAAACATATGTGTTCTCACTAAGGATGTTCTGTGATGTCTATTAATTAAAGTCTCTTGTGGAGAGGTGAGAAGTTCATAGAAATATGATAGTCTCATGCGACTCTTCAGATACTTGAGTAAGGTTGATAGGGGGGAGGTCATGGTTGACTTGATGAATGAATGGAAATACTTGGAGTAGAAATTGAATGGAAACCTAGGTCAAATTTATTCTCCATAATTTGCCTAGATGTTTTGAGTAAGTTCCACCTGAATTACAACAGGCTGTATTCGGTGGAAAACTTCTGACAAAACAAGTGGCGAAGAAGATTAATTTTCATCAAGGTATGAACAAGGTTAGTATCTCAGTCACTAGTCGTTGAAGCATGATTAGTGATGGCATCTACTGACACGTTGTGTGTGGATACCTGAATCATTAAAAGTCTGCTACTAAGTAATGATGAGATTATTGTGGACATGGGTAATGCTACAAGAGTGGTGATTGTTGCAGTGGGAGTTGTTTATTTATCTTACAATATGAATAAACATTGATTATGAGAAATTGTCTTTACGTACGTTTTCATAGAAAGAATTTCATTTCGTTTTCTATGCATTTATGGATGGATACTCCATTTCATTTAAATGACATGATCATAGTAATGAAGAATGGAGCTATAATCTGTTATGGTACGTAGGTAATAATTTGTACACTCTTAAATCATGTTTAATCACACGGATGCAACAAATTGAAATTAATAACGCGTCTTCTAATTATAATAAGAGAAAGACTATTATGGAAATGGTTAAATAGATGATGAGTTATTTGGAATTATTAAATTCATTTTATGGATATGCCCTATAAACAGTAATTCGTATGAATGTCTGTTTGTGGGATATCCTAGAAAAATGAATGGTGATTTATTTAGTCCAAAAGATCGAAGGGTGATTGTTAACACAGACACTAGTTTTTTGGAAAAGGACTATGTAACAAATCACAAACCTATGTGTAAATTGTTCTAAAGGAAGTGAGAGAGAAAACACAAAGTATTAGTACCAATTGTATAAGAGGATATACCACAAGTAAACTGCATTGCGTGTCACATCTGATACACAATTGCATGTAGCACCTTGTCGTAGTGGGAGGGTTGTTCTACAACCCGATAGATTTATCTTTTGGGAGAGTCGTGAGACTTAGTCCCTAGTAAACATGGAATTGACCCATGGATACAACGAAGCACTACAATATCGAAATGTGGAATCTTAGTAAGTTGCAATGAATTATGAAATGTGATCTATGGATTCTAAATTAAATCTAGGAGCCTGTAGAACCACTAAATGGTGTAAAAGTCATTGAAAGTGATCATACCAAATAAAAGAGGATCATACGGTAAGGTGAAAACCTTGGAAGTAAAGCTTATTGCGAATAGGTATACTCAGAAAGAAAATGGTTCGATTATGAGAAAACATGTTCGCCGGTAGCTATGCCTATGTCAATCCAGATTCTTTTTGTTACTACTCATATGAAATATGAGGAATAGCAAATAGATGTTAAGACAGCTTTCCTGACTGGAAGTCTTGAGGAAAACATCTAAGTGTAGCAACCAGAGTAATTTATTGCAAAGGGCTAAGAGCATTTTGTGTGTAAGCTTAAAGGTGTCCATCAATGGACTAAAGCAAGCTTCAAGAACTTGAAACATCTGTTTGGATGAGGTAATCCAGTGATATGGATTTATTCAATGTGCGGATGTGTCTTGTGTATTGAAAAGAGTGACGAAAACATAGTGGTATTTCTTGTACTATATGTAGATGATATCTTACTCATTGGAGATAATGAAAGAGTATTGTCAGGCATATGGGTATGGTTGATAAAGTAGTATGAAATGAAGGACTTAAGAGAAGCAAAATATATCCTTGCGATCATGGTGATCACAAGATAGGATGTTGTGCTTATCTGAAGCTTCATGAAATGATACAATCCTTACTCGTTTTAGCATATGACTTTATCTAAGAAAATGTGCCTTATGACACAAAAGAAGATAAAGGTGATGAAGGCAATTTCTTATGCTTCGGCAAATAAGGAAGCTTAATCTATGGAATGCTATGCACGAGAATGGATGTCTGTATTGCCAATGGCATGGTCAGTGGGTATCAAGGTAACCCAAAACAAGAATGTTGAACTGTGCTAACACATATTTTGAAGTACCTGAAAAGGACTAGAAATTATATGTGGGCTTATCGGACAGATTCATTGCTTCTTGTGGGTTACATAGATTTGAATTTTTCAAATCAGACAGAGACTGCAGTAAATCCACCTCAAGGTTATGTGTTTATTTTGGAAGTTGAGTCATAAATGGAGGAGTGTTATATAGATATATTTCGGACTCCATCATGGAAAGATGATGAATTGGAGCTTATGAGACAGCCAAATCCATCTGCATGACTCTAGAAATTTCGTAATGGACTTAGATGGATTCTAAGTTTGCCCAAGATTATTACAATTTATTGTGATAATAATGGTGTAGTTGCAAACTTGAAGGAATCACGAGTCCATAAGCAATTAAACATATGGAGCGCAAGTACCACCTGTTACGAGAAATCGTATAATGAGGAAAAGATTGTTGTCACCTAGATTGCATCGGATGATAACCTAGTAAATTCTTTTACAAGGACCTTAAGGCGAGAGCTTTTGATGGTCATGTAATGAGAGTGGGAATCAAATGTATGGTGGTGGATAAGACAACATAGTCTTTTAGTATAAGTGGGAGATTGTTGGATTGTATACTAAAAGTCTACCTTTTGTATGAACAATGTTTTAACAATATTTGAAATGAGAATCATTGATCAAGTGATTGCGTCTTATAATTTAATTATATGTTCGATGCAATAGTCCACTTACTTTATACTGTAGATAATATGTTGAGCAACAACATGCGGAAGATCATATTATCAGTTTCCTTATAAAGTATAAACAGATGCTTACAATCGAGATAGTCGGGAACTCTCTATCGGGATGGTTGTAGTGTGATTTGGTATTAGTTTGTCTTAACTATAAAATCACATTAGTGCACTTTGTGTATTGAGCAGGACTGCTTGAGATCGTTCAACTTATACTGACTATATAGGAGAACTTCATCTCTGTTATTATGGATGTTTGCGCTCTTAATCCCTATACAATAACCTCAACACGTAAGCCAGTATATATCTCTTTGATTCATCATTGGGTGAGATTTAAATGTTAAATCAATAAACTCGGTGAGTTGGGAAATAGTGTTGTCTCTATGGCGTGTTGTTGATTGTAGAAGAAATCCGTGTCCTATTAAATAGGTTGATGATGTCCCCTTGAGGATCTCATAAGGATTATCATGTAAACCCTACAGGTGGATTTATTCCGGCATGATAATAAGGTTGAGTGGTACTACTCTCGGATGAGATATTAATTAATGGAATTTTTAGTAACTTAATTAATTAATGGACATTGTATATCTTAAACATGGGGATACTAACGGGCTCATAATAAGAAGGAGCCCATAACGTAATTATGGGATTAGAACAGTAGTGCAGTAATAATATATTAGTTGTACTCCCTCCGTCCCAAATTGAACTTCACGTTTACAGTAGATACGGAGTTTAAGAAAAGTCACTTTTTGATTTACTTTTGGGGGGTAGTATGATATTTTTGGGTAATAAATAAATGATAAAGTATGTTATGTGTGTTAAAAAGGTAATGGCAAATTTGAAATTAAAGTATGTTAGAAGGATATTAGTTAGTTGCTTTTTCCTTTTATGGAAGTGTGAAGTTGAATTTGGAACGGACTAAAACGGAAAGTGTGAAGTTGAAGTTGGGACGGAGGGAGTATATATTATTATTATTGGACTTAAGTATAAGCTTTGGGCTAAGCTTGGATATTTAAGCCAAATGGAGGCCCAACTTTAATTTCTCCTCATGGTCCTGCTGTAGCCTATATATAAGTCATCTCAACTGTTCGAAAACCCTAACTGATTCACGCCTAACACTGTGAGGAGGGAAAGGGAACAGCAGATTGAGAGGATCTTGAGGATCGTCGCCACACGACGTCAAGATTGGACTTGGTAATACAGCAGAAAATCAAGAGGTTGTTTGCTGCTGCTGTTCATCAACTTCCATGATTTTTCTAAAATCTTGTGGAACTCCAAACTATTTGTGTGATACACCGTTGGAAAGCCATGGAAGAGAGGATGGTTTTGGTGTGTAGATCACTCAAATCTGAGATTGGATAAGAGACTAATATCAAAAATGGTGAGGCTGCCCGTGCTACCGGTGAGAATTCATTCTCTTCTTCAACATACCCTAGTGAAAGGTAATATGATTTTATGTTCTTGGTTCCGCTGATATAGAATCGTATAGAACCCTAACGGTTTACGTTAACCAAATAATCGAACACCAACAAGGAGCCCTTCTTCATTCATTCCAGACACATTAAAACATTTGAAGACGTATATGCTTCTGAAGAGATTAAGAATACGAGTAGTGCTCCCTTGATATCTTCAATTATCTTCAAGTCAAGAACATCCTCCGATCCGAGATCAAGGTGTCAAGCCCCTCCGATCTGGCATTCTTCCAACTAATAGCCTCCGATCAGAGATCAAGGTGTCAACCCCCTCCGATCCGCTATTTTTCCAGCCAACCGCCTCTGATCAGAGATCAAGGTGCCAAGTCCCTCCTATCCGGCATTCTTCCAACCAACAGCCTCCAATAAGAGATCAATGTGTCAAGCCCCTCCGATCCGACATTATTCCAGCCGATCAACTCTAATCAGAGATCAAGGTGTCAAGCCCCTCCGATCTGGCGTTCCTCCATTCAACAACCTCCGATCAGAGATCAAGGTGTCAAGTCCCTCCGATTCGGCATTCTTCCATTCAACAATCTCCGATCAGAGATCAAGGTGTCAAACCCCTCCGATCCAGCATTCTCTCTAGTTAACTTTCAATCTGAACAAAGGCTTAATGCCTCCGGATCAACATCACAAGACTTTACACCCGAGCTCAGACAAGCTTCTTCTGAAGTCCAGCTCAACACACGATGTCAAAACAGTCAGCGCAGTCAATATACAGTCAGCACACACTCCAGTCAAAGTCAAGTCAACAAGTCAAAATCAAGCTAAATTGGTTCGAGAGAAGAATCGGAGGATTGATTGGAGATTTGTAACCCGCTTAAATATTCTTTCAAATTAAATCCGCCTGGATTATCTTTGTACTCCAATTTGTATTTATTTTATTATAAAGACATAAATTTATTGTTATAAATTTTGGCACGCCCGGTGGGACAGTCTCTACCTCTCATCTCTTTTCTCAACAAGCTCGAAGATACAAAGTATGACTCCCCTGAGAATTGCAATAAGGAGGTCTTCTACCTTGAAACCTTTAGAGCTATAGACTATGAAAATTCAAAGGACAACTCCACTCAAGATTGCAATAAGAAGGTCTACTGCCTCAATGCCTTCAGAGTTGCAGACTAACGATGGTGAAGTCATTACAAGAAGTATGCTCGAAGGCTCCTCAGAGACAAACCATATGGTTGGGATTACTCTCAATAAGTCATTGCATAAAGAGACAAGCCATATGGTTGGAATTACTCTCAATAAGTCATCTCAAGACAGCAAAGATGGTGAAAATGTTTCTGCCTACTCAACTCCTCACTCAATGTCAAGCTCACCATCTGCCTCAACTACAGCTGTGGTGATGACAACCAATCCTGTTACCATCGAGGAACAATTTGCAAGTATGATGAGAGTCATTGAAGGACTCAACAAGCACATGGAAGTTCAAGACGCAAAGATCTCCGTACTTATGAAGAAAATGGATAATGCGGAGATAAGTCAGCAAATAAAAAACAAGTTGAAGATGAGCATGAGGAGGAGGACTCCGCGAAACACCATCCATCTGAAGAAAAGTCAGTTGAGGATAAGATACAAGTTTCAACTGATGGAACACTTTCTATCAACCAACTAAAGAACATCGTGATAAATACGATAAAAGATAAGTTTGAAGGGAGCTCCAAATCTTCTTCAACCTATGCCAAGCCATATACAAAGAGGATTGACAACTTAAGGATGCCAGCAGACTACCAATCTCCCAAGTTTCAATAATTCGACGGCAAAGGCAACCAAAGACAACACGTGGCGTACTTCGTCGAGACATGCAATGATGCTGGGACCAACGGAGATCACATGGTGAGACAATTCTTCCGATCTCTAAAAGGATATGCCTTTGATTGGTATATTGACTTGGAAGCCGACTCCATTGACAGTTGGGGAAAATGGAAAAAGAATTTCTCAACCGCTTCTACAGCACACGAAGAATTGTTAGTATGATGGAGCTAACAAATACTCATCAAAGTGATGAAGAATATGTCATCGATTACATCGATAGATGGAGAAGCCTAAGCCTCAATTGCAAAGAAAATTTGTCAGAAACTTCAGCTATTGAAATGTGCATTCAAGGGATGCAGTGAAATCTTCACTACATATTCCAAGGAATTCGGCCTAAAACTTTTGAAGAGTTGGCTACAAGAGCTCACGACATGGAGTTGAGCTTGACATCAAATGGCCCTCTATTCAAGATTCTTACGAGTTTGAAGACATATCTTTCGATGAGCTTGAGGAGGAAGAACCGCAAACAAAACTGCAGTGTCTATAAAGATTCATAGAAATGAAGTCGAAATAAAGGAAAACAATGCATCCCAATATTGGGGGTAATGAACTGCTCGATAAATCAAAGTCAAAGCTCCTTGACACGAGCTAAAATTGTCTGCATTACACTCCTTGATATTAGCTTAAACTATCTAAAATCTCCTAAGTCAAAGCTCTCTAACACGAGCGAAAACTGTCTACATCACGCTCCTTTACACGAGCTAAAACTATCTACAAGTCAAGCTCCTTGATCTGAGCGAAAACTGTCTACATGATGTTCCTTGATACGAGCTTAAACTATCTACATATTATACTCCTTGATATGAGCTAAAACTATCCACACATGCTCCTTGATACGAGCTTAAACTGTCTAACTCAAATTAAATCTCCTTGAGAAGAGACAAAACTCTGTACATATCACACTCCATGATGTGAGCTAAAACTATCCACACAACACTCCTTGATATGAGCTAAAACTATCTACATGTTACGCTCCTCGACATGAGCTAAAAATATCCACACAATACTATTTGATACGAGTTTAAACTATCTAAAATTCTCAAGTTACGCTCTTTGATATGATTATAAACTATCTACACATCAAATCAAATCTCCTTGGGAAGAGAATAAACTCTCTACACACAAAGCTCCTCGACATGAGTGAAAAATATCCACACAAGGCTCCTTGACACGAGTATAAACTGTTTACAAGTTCAAATTCAAGACTCATTGACATGAGTATAAACTGTCATCAAATTCAAGTTCAATGCTCCATGACGCACGAGCATAAACTGCATGTTACTCCTGGCCCGCATGAGTATAAACTGTGTACGGCACCCCTATCCAAATCAAATCAAGTCCCTTTGAATTACGTTGTGACTTGATCCTCTGCAAGGAGGTACGTAGGCAGCTTAGCACTCTGCTAGGTTCAATCATTATTCAGGCTATTCATATTTGATAAGGCAAGCAATAAAATTCAAGCATGTTGACCAAGAATGGATTATCACAATTTATTCACTTCAAAACAAAGGCGTCCGTGAACAAAATGCGAGGGGGCATTTGTAGGCACTTGAATTTTATTGCCTATTAAAAGAAAATATGTGGCAAATTAATGCAATAGTTATCAATTAATTATTTATTTATCAGGGATTTAAATAAATAAATTCCTAAATTAAATTTGTGAATAATTGATAATTGGGACAGATTCAGTCAAATAAGCCCAAGCCTGCAGAATCAGGTCAAATCAATATTGACCAATCAAATTGCGAGTTATTTATAGGGTATTCTAACCTTTCACCTATATAAGGAGTCCTTCTCTATTCATTCCAGACACATTAAAACATCTGAAGACACAGACGCTTCTGAAGAGATCAAGATTAAGAGCTGTGCTCCCTTGAGATCTTCAAGCATCTTCAAGTCAAGAATAGCCTACGATCCGAGATTAAGGTGTCAAGCCCCTCAAATCCGACATTCTTCCAGCCAACAGCCTCCGATCAGAGATCAAGGTGTCAAGCCCCTCCGATCCGGCGTTCTTCCAGCCAACAGCCTCCGATCAGAGATCAAGGTGCCAAGCCCCTCCGATCCGGCGTTCTTCCAGCCAATAGCCTCCGATCAGACATCAAGGTGTCACGCCCCTCTGATCTGGCATTCCTTCAGCCAACCACCTCCGATTAGAGATCAAGGTGTCAAGCCCCTCTGATATGGCATTCTTCCATTCAACAACCTCCAATCAGAGATCAAGGTATCAAGCCCCTCTGATCTGGCATTCTCTCCAGTTAACGTTCAATTCGAACAAAGGTTAATGCCTCCGGATCAACGTCACAAGATTTTACATTCGAGCTTGGACAAGCTTCATCTGAAGATCCAGCTCAACACACGTTTTCAACACAGTCAGTGCAGTCAACATACAGTCAACATACACTCCAGTCAAAGTCAAATCAACAAGTTAAAGTCAAGCCAAATTAGTTCGAGAGAAGAATCAGAGGATTGATTGGAGATTTGTAACCCGCTTAAATATTCTTTCAAATTAAATCCATCTGGATATCTTTGTACCCCAATTTGTATTTATTTTATTATAAATACATAAATTTGTTGTTACATATAGTCAAATCCTTCCGTCCTTCACAATTCATCCCAGATCCAAGCCCTCCTCCCACGTCAAGGGCGGCCTCCGATTTGACGGCTAATTTATTGTCAAATCCTTCACAATCTAGCGGGTTCGCCCGTTTAAGCTCCTCCGCCTCCTCTTTCTCTCCCATCGACCAAATCAGCGTTCGCATTTGCCTCCGCCTACTTCCCCACAAATTTTACCATCATGGCTCACCACGTATGGCACGCACTGAGGCTTCGCCTCGAGACAAAGAAATCTAAGGTGTCGTGTTCGTCTTCGAGTTAGAAACCATGATGCCAGCGGTGGAGCGAATGTGGCCGTTGGAGATTCTGTTGAGGAGGTAAATAAGAAGCTGATTAGGGGGCTAACAAGGTGCGAAATTAATAGAGCAATTCAAATTCCAAAAAGGGTGTATTACTTTCTACGTTTACGTTATCAAAGAACAATTATGTAGTCAGTGGTGGTGCTGAAGGATTTCATCAACCATACAGCCATGTTACCGATGCCCAGAGAACACATGCAGTCGTGCATTAATTTCACCTATTTTTCTTTTCAATTTTCAAATATAAATTTAGAGTTATTATTGAAGTTTTGTTACAATAACCAAAGAAAAAAGAAGAAGAAATATGAGTTGCAGTAATTTCTGAAAAATGTAAATTTTATTCAGGCTTCAGATCAAAAGATATCAAACCACCAATTACAATCACAGCTCAAAACAACGCAAGCTCTAACAAGTGCATGGAACAAAGAATTAAAACAACACTTCTAATCTAGCCACCTCTAATATGATACGATCTTCCAGTAGTGTAGTAGATAGGCTAGCCTCATCAAATAGTATAGCGTTTCTGAGCTCCCAAACTTTGGTCACACATACTGCAAGCACTATAATTCTCATCTTTCTATCATCGTGAGATAAATTTTATCTTTGACGATCGATTTGACCCCTATTTGGATAGATTAGATATGCCTTCTCCAACCGACCTAAGTTTGAACTTTCTTCCACACTTCCCTCACAAAAGGGCATTTAAAGAAAAGATGTTCAACTGTTTCTATTTTGCATATACAAAACCCGCAATTTCTGTCACCACTAGGGTCCCATACTGATCCTTTATTAATAGTCTGCCCTAAACAATCATCCAAAGATAGACACTAACTTTCCTAGGGATTCATTTATGCCAGATCCGTGAGAAGATGAATCTTCTGTCTATCGACACCTTAGAATACAGTAGGTGATAAACTTTAGAGGCGACTAACTTATTAGCCTTAGTGCATTCACCTGACCTCTCTAAGAAAGTAGATTAGGAATTGGGGTGTACTGAAAGAAGAAAGATGAGTTGCAATAACTTGAAAAGGTAGATTAGGAATTGGGATGGATTGAAAGAAGAAAGATAAGTTGCAATAATTTGAAAAAGTATATTAGGAATTGGGATGGAATGAAGCATTTGATAATGAATTGTGAGAGAGAAGATTTGGAAGGAAAAGACGTAGTTTTTGCCACGTAGGATTGTTCAAAGGGTGTAATATTTGACACATCAACATCGGGCAGCATTCATGGTGTCCGATGGTTTGAATTGCAATATCATAGTAGGGTGGAGTACTTTTTTTGCAAAATTCCAAAGTTTAGACTAATTCGCAATTGAAGCAAAGGTAGTGACTTTTGTGGCAATTAACCCTTAAAAATATTATCACTTTTTATTAGTAATAAGAATTAATGAAATAATTTAATTGGATGGTTTTCAAATTTCATTGATCATGTATCCCTTTTTATTAAAATGTTATCACTTTTATTTGTCATACTAATTGTTCAAAAAATATTTCAGTTTGACAGACTTCATCATTTTTCCTTGATCAGATATCACTTTTTTTTATTAAAAGTATTATTATTTTTATTAAAAGTGTTATCGCTTAAAATTCATATCGTAGATTATCCATTAAAATTTTTCAACTTAAAGAATATCACTTTTATTGATTTAGATATCACTTTTAATTATAAATATTATCACTTTTTATCCATTCGATTGTTCATAAAAATATTCAATTAGGAGTTTACATTTTTCCTTGATCATGTATTACATTTTATTAAAAATATTAGGATTAATTACATTAAAAGTTCCAACCTTTTCGCCGATTGCGGATTAGTATAAATTTTTCAATATTTACAAATAAGTACTCGACCTTAAGCCCATTTAAAGCATATGGCAGCTGGAGGTCTGCCCAGTGACTGATGTGTCAATTGTATTGTGTTTTTTAAATGCCACCTCACGCCAACTGTAAAAGGAAAACAATTTAAAAAAAATAGTTATGTTTTTTAATCTATATTCTCTTCCACACACATTTTCTCTCTATTAAACTTTCTCTCTTTCTTTCTGTTTGATTCCATGTGTACCACCGTCACCATGGTCGAAGCCATGAAGCTGCTAAAGCTGTCCAGCATCCCTTTCAATATCATCTAAAAAGAAATTACCGGCCATAACACATAATGTCTGTCACCCCACTTTTCTGAATTCTCATGCCCCATTTATTTGTCTTCTCCCAGAATTCAATTCTCTTTTCCTATAATTATTTTTAAAGATCTTATAGGACTCCATCTTTGTCTCTACTCCTTATCTAGCTCCCTTATAAATTCACATGTTTCTTGCTTCTTTCTCCCAAATTTCATCTTCTCTTCCCTTTTTTCAGTTTTTATTTTTGCTGGATTAATTAATATTTTTCTGGGGAGAAGCGATTTTGTCACCGGAGATGAAGGTTCATCCAAGGCCGAGGAAGCGCAACATCGCGCTGCGATACGACGTTGCTTCGGTGCTAGCTCAAGCGAGCAGCTGCTACCAGAAAAGGCTTCAGCGGCTGCCTCACATCTTTGCGAAGGTTCTAGAACTCCTCTTTCACTCGGACGTTGACGTTTTGATCAACGAGATTTCAGACACTCAAAATCACCGTCACCACCGACGACATTAACAGCAACATCAGGGCCAATGTTGTGGAGATCTATACTGGAGATACTAAGATTCTTATTAGGGGAAACAACGGCATTGACCTATCAGGAATTGAGTTCGAGCTCAATTTTGTGGCGTTCCGGTTGCCCACTTCGACGCGGCCGGAGCTAGTTTATTTTAACTACGAAGATGGAGAGCTAATTATAATGATGCTTTAAGGGGCAAAGGATGAGGACAATGACACTGGAGATATCGGAAGGGCCTACGGCGGCGTTCCCAGTGGACATGGACCAAATAGGTCGCTGAGATTCGAGAGAGAGCAATGGTAGCGCCAGGGTTTGGCTCGATACTTTTGACACCTTTTTTGAGGCTACGAAGGCCTACGACGCCCCTGCCCGTCGCCTTTATGGCCCCTCTACAAAGGTCAACCTCCCAGAACCCTCGAAGGCACCACAAGAACTTGATGAGGAACAATTTTCAGTGATGTGGGATGTTCTACCGCAGCCAACGCTGCTCGATCTATGACTCCGGTTGAGGATGCATTCTCCAACATCGAGAGTAGATGCTCGACATCACCATCTCGCAGCCGACAGTGAACTGAGTCCTCATCGTCGGAGGCAGCTCCACGAACTCGTAAAATAGAGGTTAGTAATGTTGTTGAAGGAGATGAGGTAAATCGGGTAGAGATCCTTATCGTCGTCGTCATCGTCATCGGAGGTAGCGATGGAGCTCGAGTTGCCAACTTGATTTTGGCGAGCTTGCTGGCCATGGCAGAATGAGGAGAGAAAGTATTGGGCAAAATATGAACAAATTAAACAATAGTTCATTTTGATTTTTTGTTTTTTACAGGTGAAAGCTGATGTGGATAAAATAATAACACATCAGCATCGGGTAGGCCTCTAGCTGCCCGGTGGCTTGATTTGAAAAAGGAACTTAAGTTCAAATACTTATTTGTAAATATTGAAAAGTTTGGACTAATCAGCAATCGACGAAAAGGTTGGGACTTTTCATATAATTAACCAAAAATATTATTATTTTTAATATTCCTACAGTCAAATATCACTTTTATGAAATAATTTAATTGGATGGATTATCACATTCTCATGATCATATATCATATTTTATAAAAAATGTTATCACTATTTAGTCGTAATATATAATTTTTTATGAAATAATTTAATAGAATAGATATTATTTTTTTATAATTATGTATCATTTTGTATTATGCAACAATAAAAAAATTCAGTATTAAATGTAAATAAATAATTATATATATATATATATATATATATATATATATATATATATATATATATATATATATATATATATATATATATATTAGAGAATATTAGTTGTTAGTATAGTTAGCTCACCATGCATCCATACTTCCTCTATCTCCAAACTTCCTTATAACTCTACCCTAATTCATTTTGGAATCGAACCTAGTTCACTCACTAGCCAGTGGCCAGGTGAGCTAGCCCATCTAATTTAAATAATTAATTATATTAAGTTCATTAAAAATATTAAATTAAAATTTTAATACATTAAAAATACGTAAATTTAATAACAAATAAAAATAGTATCATTACTAAGTGGGGGTTCATTATAATACAAACTTGCAACACTTCCATGAGAAAGGCAGTGCATTGTCACTAAACCATGAAAATATTCGTTGTATTTTTTTACTTATAATGTAGGTATTCAAAGATAGCGGTAAAATTTTATAAATGGAGGATTCGTCTCATGGAATGAGATTCGTGAAACGATCTCACACAAGTCTTTGCATTAATTTATAGTGGGTATTTGTATTAGTGTTGTAGGTGGATCCCATGGAGATATTTGAATTGTTTTGTTTGGTTTCCATATACCAAAAAGAAAAATATAACTATTAGGATGAGATGCCCAAATTATAAATATGTAACTATTAGGACGGGGTGGAGGAAGTAAGTAAAGTATGCTTATTTATTCTTAAAGTATGTTTGTAGTGAATGGTATCATAACACCCTAAAATTATATACTTTAATACATTATTCATCGAAAACACACTTTAACTATTAATAAACATACTCTACTTATATAACAATTATTTTCTTTGTCCGCTGGAAAGATATACATTTTGCCATTTTTGGCGTCCGCACCAAAGATAATACATTTCCCTTTTTAAACATGTTAGACCTATATACATCACTAATACAATTAATATATGGGACTAGGGGTGGACGATATGGTATACCGAAGATTTTTAGTCATACCATATATCGTACCGAAATTTTCGGTATATAAAAAATCATACCGTTACCTTACCTAAACTTTCGGTATACCATAGTTCAGTATACCGATATTTCGGTATAGAAAAATAGTATACCTTCTGCTTACCAATATTTCATTATACCGTATCATACCTAAAATGTCGATATATACAGTACTATTAGATAGTTTGCTATGCCGTTATGCACCTAAAATTCAATAAATCTAATTAAAAATGTACTAGAAAAGTGAAAGATAACTATAAAATAAATTCTAATACTAGTTAACAAATTCATAATAAGAAAAATATACGACAATCCACAAACGACCAAATTAAATAAGAGTGAGTCTCATGTAAACCGGGTTTACATGTAAACTCTATTTTTTAAAATTACTCTTTAGCATATAAAAAATTACTCATTGAAGAGTAATAATTTTTATATAGAAGAGTAATAATCTCTAAAGAGTAATTTTTCATGTACTAAAAAGTAATCGATAAATCAGGATTTAAAAAAATTTGAAGTGTAATTTTTTTATTTAGAAGAGTAACAATTTATATGCTAAAAAGTAATTTTTTATGTACTAAAAAATAACATGTTTATATAATTAATATATGTAAACCCGGTTTACAACTAGTATTTGTCATTAAATAAATAGTACCCAAGAGATTTACACAAGAACCATATGGAACTTATATTAAAATCAACACTTTTAATTTTTCATATAGGATAGAACTACGTAATTAAAAAAGAAATACAAGATATCATGAAAGCCAATCAACTTTATCACCCATTTATAATTATTTAATTTACACTAGGATTTTAGATTTAATCTTTTAATTAAAGGCAAAAGATTATGCGCCTCCGGGACACACCGTGTCCCCATGTGAACACAAATCCTTCAGCTTCATATTCTATTTAAACCTATGAATTGCTAGGGGTTTAAATTGCAAAGGGACACGGTGTCCCCAAGGGCACAAGAGTCTCACTCTTAATTAAATAGTTTATATATATAATTTAATTAAAAATTATAATATATAAATAATAATTATAATTGCATATATCATGTAGTATGGTATATCGTATCATATTACCAAAAAATTAAATATTTTACGGTATTTCGATATATACCGAAATACTGCGGTATTGATAATTTATATACCTTTATCGTACCAAAATTTTCAATACGGTATCATACCTTACCAAAAATTTCGTCATACCTAAAATTTTGATAAAATCGGTATTTTTTGATATGGTAAAGGCGGTATACCAATATTTCGGTATTTTTCCCCAGCCCTATATGGGGCCCACATACCCCACTAATACGACAACCTACTATACATTAAATAATAATATTCCTTAATCAACATGCAAAAAGTAAATGTCCACCTATCCGGCGGACGGTGGAAGTATATTAAACAAGTCTCACATACTGTCTCATGTAAACATTGTCTTACAAGAGACTTTATCTTAATTTAATTAACTTAATTCTAGAAAAAATTATTTAAAATATACTCATATATTTATAAAAATTAATTGATACTCCTTCCGTTCAAATTCATCTTTATGTTTACAGTTTGCATAAATATTAATAAAAGTTACTTTTTGAGTTACTTTTAAGGTAACTTGGTATTTTGGGTAATAAATAATTAAATAGAGGGATGAGTAACTCTAGTGTGAATCGGGTTCATACGTGAACCCTATTTTTTACAAAATTATTTTTTAGTATATGAAAAATTAATCTTTGTAGAGTAATATTTTTTTATTCAAAAGAGTAATAATTCATTTCTTTAAAGAATAATTTTTAAAGTACTAAAGAGTAATCGATAAATCAGGATTTACGAAAATTTAAAAAGTAATTTTTTTTCATTTAGAAGAGTAGTAATTTATATATTTATAGAGTAATTTTTTTATACTAAAGAGTAATAGTTGAAAATCTTCACGTGTGAACCCGATTTATATTAGTGTTTGCCTAAATGGTGTATCATCAAATTTTATATTTATGATAAAATTAACACAAAACGAGGTACGAAGATAATCAAGACGGATTTAATTTAAAGAATATGTAAACGAGTTATAATCTCTAATTAATCATCCGATTCTTCTCTAGGATCAATGTTGACTTTGACTATGACTTGCGTTGACTGGACTTGTGTGTGTTGAGTAGGATCTTCGGTTGAAGTTTGTCCGAGCTTGGCTTTAAGGATTTATAATGTTGATCCGGAAAAAATACAAAAAGAATCTAATATGTTGATATCATTGTTAGATCCTGGCATGCCAAAATATGCATGTCGTATCCAAAGATCATAGTCAGCAACAGCTTCAAGAATAATGCTCTGGTGTCCACTGCGACTTGCGTATTGTCCTACCCATCTGGTTGGATAATTTTTTTATTTCCAATGCATACAATCAAGGCCACCTAACATACTTGGAAAACTACGATGCTCACCAATATACAAGAGTTTAGCAACGTCTTCTTCAGTAGGAGATCTTAGGTAATGCTCTCCAAATATCTCCACAATTGCACAAAAGAATCTTTTCACACATTCAATAGTTGTTGATTCTCCGATTTTGATATATTCATCAGTTACATCAGTTGGCATTGCATAGGCCAAAATACAAAATGCAATTTTTACCATTTGAAGTGTTGACAACCTACGTCTCTTTGTCGCTTCCATTCGTTGTATAAAATAATCATCATGATCTTGGACTGCATCAACAATACGAATGAATAAAATTCGAGACATTCGAAATTTCCGACGAGATATTATTTTATCGAATGTTGGATTTTCAGAAAAGTAGTAGTTATACAAATTTTAAGATGTAGTCTCTTGATCACGATTGACCATTTTATGCCCAAAGACAGAACCACCAATGCAAGGATTATTGTTTCGACTTTGCATCATCATTTGCATACAAAGAATGTTGTTAATCATTGCTTGCAGAAGCAATTGTTGTTGACTGTTGATATTACTATATAAGACTTCAAAATCATCATCATTAGAAGAGTCTGATGATGAGGATGATATATGTGAATGGCCAGCTGAATTTTGTGGGTTCATCTTGGAAAGTTTTTTGTAACAAAGGAAATAAGAGAATTATAAATGATGAGAATTGAGAAGGTGTGTGTAGGATTAATGAGCAATGTACCTATTATATAATAAAAAATTTGGTGGTAGGTTTTGATCTCAACCATTAATTTTGAATGGTGGCTTTAGATCTCAATCATCCAATTTTGATTGGTGACTTTCAATTCTGACCATTAAGAATGGTTAGTGGCTTTCAATCATAACCATTAAGAATGGTTGGTGGCTTTCTATCATGACCATTAAGAATGGTTGGTGGCTTTCAAACCTGACCGTTAAGAATGGTCAGTGACTTTTAATCTTAACCATTAAGAATAATTGGTGGCTTTCAATCCAGACCATTAAGAATGGTTGGTGGCTTTCAATCTCCACCATCCAACAAGTAGGTGGGTTGTGATATCACTAAATTCATTCTATAAATAGAGTTTATCATCACTTCATAACTCACACTATCCCAACATATCTTTTTCTCACATATCTACCTTTAATATATATATATATTGACATCCAAAACTCGTGGCACGAGTTTTACTCAAATCGAAAATATTTATCTTTGTGAGTGTTTTCTTGAAGTCTCCCAAGATTCTATTGTTGATATAAATCAATTCTCAAAATTTTGGAATCGTTTTAATCAAGAGTATGAGAAATTCTGTTATGAGAAACGAGTTCAAAGAACACTTACAAAGCGTGTGTCCTTGATCAAAGCCACGTCTCAAAATTGGTTGGTTGTGTAAATCAAATAGAAAGATTGAATCTGAATGGGGCATCTGCTTCTCCTTATATTTCTTTGTTTAATCTTAACTTGTCTAGTGATGGAAATGACTCAAGGTGGTGGTTCTTCCTTGAGCCGACCACATGGAGTAAAAAATTCTAAACTCAAAAGAAAATTAGAAGAGAATAAAGATCGAAATCAAAAAAAATTTGAAGAAGCAAACAAAAAAATATAAGAACTAATGAATTAAACAAATAAGAATCAACGAATAATATTGGAGGTAGCTTAAAGAAAAGAGGATAATAAAATTATGAAGATAGATTTAGAAACGGTATCTGATCTCAGTGCTTTCATAATCGGATCGGAGATCAAACCGATAGCTCTAACGGTTCGAAATTTAATTGGTCGGACCGGCGATTCAATCGATCGGACCGGCAGTTCAACCAAAAAATTAAATTTATGTATTTTTAATTATATTTAAAAAGAAAAATATAATAAATAATAAATAATAAAAAAGATATATCATTGGAAACTCAAAAGTAAAGCCCACTTCATTACAAGAGTTATCATTTATCAACCCAATTAATTATATTATTAAAAAAAAGGTAAGAGAAATCATTTAGTAACATCAAATACAAAACTAGGGCTACTGCGTCTTCAGCGCCGTCAAGCCTATTTCTTCCAAAATTTGAAATTCTCCCTTCCAGATTCTGAAATTATGTTCATTACTTCTTTTCTTTTTCTTGATTTCACTCGATGTTTTCTTCAATCCGTTCATGAAGTTAGGGTGTGAATATCAGTCAAGAAATTTTCATAGAAGACAGTTTGTGGAGGCGCGTTTCCTCCGGCTACTGGAGGGCTTTGTGTTCTTCGATTTATTGGATTTGTTTGAGTCCAATCAACGTTTACATATAGAGACAAGCTAAGAGAGTGATACAAGTTTTTATGGTTATTATATATTTCTATTTTATATTATTTCTCTTCTGTAACCATATTCATTTTTAGGAAGAATTTGATATTTGTATATAAGATTTGTAATTTTGGGTGACTAAGATGTTTGGAATTTGGATGCGTAGTAAATTTGGAAGCAAAACCGGCCATTTTTTATTTTGCCGATCTTACCGATTTGCCGGTTTTAGCCGATTTAAACCAGTTTTTCTCGGTTCAACCACAAAAACGGTTATATAGGTCATTCCGGACCAGATCCAACTTCGGTTCCCAGTTGAACCGGCCGGTCCGGTCTGGTTCTGAAAACACTGTCTAATCATGTTTGGCATGAATATTTTCAAATTTAACAAAATAATATTATGTAAAGAATGAATCAAGAATTCAACCAGCCTATTAATCAAGATAATATTTACGGGGCTTACTTTCCCAGTGATTTTGGAATTTTGGGGAGTGATTTACCCCCCATTTTAATTGTTGAGAATAAATATTATCTTATTTTATATTTTAAGTATTGTATTTTTATTCATCCCAACAGTATTTAAGTTTTAGGGTATTTATTATTTTATATGTTTTGGGAACGTTTGCTTGGACTGATTAGCCCTTAATATATTAATTAACCTATCTAATGAGTTGTTTGATTGTAAAAATTTTGATCCGCTATTTATTTACAGCGCGGTGAATAAAACATATTTGCCCTTTTGATCAAAACCCATAAGGATGGTGGGTTTCGTAAGTCTTCTTAAAAATTAAGCGCTATAATTTTTTATTTTACTATTTTAACCCTGAAATATAGTATATTTAAAAAATCTGAAATTTAACTACATGCATTTATGCCCTTCTGTTTGATTGATTTGTAATTTTATTTATTATATATTTTAACTTTGATTTATTTTTTAATTATAAATTCAGGCATAAAAATAACAATTAAAATATGCACAAACAAAACAAGTTTTTTTTCATGTTCATAAATTAAATAATATTTAGATTTAATGAAAAATCCAAGAAATTATATTAGAGTACACTTTCGTGATACCGTTTCAGTAGGAGACCATTTTGCGTATTTTCAATTAATTATCACTTTTATTGAAAATGTTATCACTTTTTATTAAATATTATCTCTTTTCATTTATTTTTCGAATTGTCATGAAAGGATTCGCTGTACCGTTAACACTTTTTATTAACAATGTATTATTTTTAAGGTAAATACACTTTTTTATCTATTAACTTTCACAGATTTTGAAATTGGTCCATCGATTTCACACTTTTTAAAATTGGTCCATTAAGTTTTCAAAATTCAACAAATTCGTCCTCTGACCGGCTGTAGCGGGTTTTGAATTCGGTAATGCTGACATGGAAAATATATTTTTTTTACTTACCACATGGGAAGGGACGTGTATTAGAGGGTTTGCAAATAAGTTTTTTTTCCAAATGTGTCAAACCCCAAATTAAAATAAGAAACCCGCTACGAACCCTAACTCTTATCCACCAACACCTCACTCAATTCGTCAATTCACATCAGGAGGGTATGTCATCCACAAATTCGTCATTTCATCATGAGGGGTAAGGTTTACTGTCTGCCATTGTGGTACAAATGCTAATTTGTGAACTTCTTAGACTGAATCGAATTCGGACCGACGATTTTATGGGTGTCGAGCATGGCAGGTAATAAATTTAATACTTATAAGTACAATTCGATAGCTTTCTTATGTAGTAAAAAAATTATAGTAATGAATAGTGTTGGATGTGTTAATGTTAATCACTCTTGTTTTGCAGTGAAACAGTGGTGGATGTAATTATTTCGAATGAGTCGATCCTCCAATGCCTCCAAGAGCAAAGTCTATAATTCTCCTTCTATTGAAGGAGAAACGTGAAATAGCTAAGGAACGTAAAAATATCGAGAGATATGGAAAGTATATGATAATTGCACTTATTGGATCTTGGACTTTATTTGTGGCTATCTTGTGTTCTACTAAGTTGATGCCCTGAGGATTTGTTGGAGTAATGGAGTTGGGTAATGGAGTGGGGTAATGAAGGTTGTTTTGATGTATGATGTTGGGGTGGGAACTGTTTTTTAGTGGTTTAGGGTGCTGGAGTTGTTAAATGGGATGTGGTAATTGAGTTCTTAAATGGAGGTTATTTTGTTATATGATGTTGGGGTTTATGGGCTCTTTTTTTTAGTTCAATGTGTGATTAAACTAATGTCATACCTGTAGCATATTATTTAGTGTAGTATTTGCAAAAGTGTAATTGTTGTATATGACATTCATGTTCAAAGTTCAATTGTGTATGGTGTAATTTTTTTAGACCTCTCATTTTATCAGTAATTATATTCCATTTCCAATTATTTCAACTTTAGAAAAGCTAACTCATAAAATCAAGGCTCACAAGATAAAGAACAGTAAAACTCATAATATCAATACCCATAACAGCAGCAGCTTATGACCACCAATTATTCAACACAACACAACTCAATACTCATAAAGAAACATACTTGATCAAGTCTCATCATAAACTGATAAGACAATAACATTCATTTCCATCATAAAACTTCAAGTACAATTAGCAAGGTGTGTTATGACTCAAAATACATGCATCTACGTCATTTATTTCAAGTCATAACCCCATCACAAAAGTGTAGTTTCATTCTACACAATGACAAAAAAATGCGTAGTTCAATCTACATATTATCAACAAAAAGCAATATTGGCAAACAATCATCCCACTATCCACAAAAAGTTCTAATGGTTCCAGCCTTGAACCATGGCACTAATTCTTCTTGCTTCCCTTTTCTTTCTTGTCATTCTTTCTTTTCGAAGCAATTAAAGATAAGATGGATAAAGTGACGAAATTCTTCTCTCCCTTTTTGAAAATGCATCTTGATCCTTCATCTCTATTCAAACGATAGAGTTGTTCATACATAGTGGGTGGTTGTGTGGATGAAGATCCTTCGCGTCTACCGGCATCCTTGCCCTGCCATGTTGTATAATGGCATGTGAAAAAACTAAAATAGTAATAAAAAAAATCAACTGCCACAATTAGGGAAAATGAGAACCTGCAAGTTCTTTCTTGATGGTGGATTATCATCTTGAGTAACCTGACTCTTAATGTCAATAATATCATCTTGAGTCACCTGACTCCCTAGTCCAACCGTGTTATCACCCATGATATCTTCACCTACCACTTTATTAATAACAACCATTTTTATTTGCTTAGAAAGAACAGTAAATAGAAAAGTAACGATGAAATTTGATTTGGTTGTCTTACATTCAGATTGTTGGACTTGGTTCAATGGTTCATCCTGATTTATATCTTGATCCATCTGAGTATGATTGTCAACCAAATGAGGTACTTGCAACAAAATTGAAAAGACAGACATATCAACTTATGAATAATTCGAGGTACATTGAATTCAACATAACATAATTACCTCATTGACAACAAGGGTGCTCTTGCAACCTCTTTTGTTGTGTTCAGGCAAGTGACAACGGCTGCATTTCACTGTGATTTGCCTTCTAAATTTCCTTTGGTCACTGCTACTAGGTCTTCCACTTTTCCTCTTTTTAGTCCTTTGGATAGGCTCATCCGTTTCTCTTCTTCTTGCGTTTTTTTGGCCTACCAACTTTTCTACCAATCTTTGGAGAAATAGGAGGGGTGATACCAGTAGTTATCCACTCATCTTTATCATTTATAGGCATGATAAAATTATCATAAACCATCTTATATGCTGATACTCTTTAACATGCATCTGTAAAATTCTCTGGATTTAAACCTTGGCAGAAGATGGCCCTAATGGCATGTGTGCAAGGAATGCCCGTCAAATCCCACCTTCTACATCCACAAGTAGACTTTTCCAAATCAACACTATACTTATTCCCATCGACACATTTAATCCGGTAATGTTTATCATCTGATTTTATGGGAATGCAAGTGCTTAATTTTTTTCTTCCTCTCATCAATCACTTCCTGGCTTCTTGGGTATAATAAACCTTTCCACTTTTTGCTTTTTAGGCACATTTCTCGATTTTTCCAAAGCCTTTCCATTAGGTAGCCCATAATCTACTCCAACATACTCAGTATTGGCATGTCTCTTGCAGGCAAGATGCAGAAATTAAAGGACTCAGAGATATTGTTCATCACCATGTCACACCTAGGATAGGTATTAAAATGTGACCTACTCCAATGTTCTGCAGGTTTATTTTGAAACCAAGCTAGAAGTTTTTTACTCAATTCCTTCATATCAGTCATCGCCCTGATGAACTCATTATCTGTGGAGGCCTTGGATGCCTTGTACAATGCATTTTTAAATGTTTGCCCTCTAAATCCAGCATTCCTCATGTTTCCCCACATGTGTCTAACACAATATCTATGTGAAGCTTTGGGTTAAACTCTTTCAAATGCTTGAATTAACCCCTTTTGCTTGTCATAAATAAATGTCCAAATAGAATCATCAACAATACTCAAATCATTCTTCAGAACAGTTAAGAACCAATTCCAAGTGTCCCCATTCTCCTTTCCAACAACTGCATATGCTATAGGGAATATGTTGTTATTAGGATCAACACCAACTGCAGATAGTATAACACCACCACGAGGCCCCTTAAGATGACAACTATCAACCCCATACTATTGGCATACACCCCATTAAAAACCTTCTTTCAAGGCATTCAGGCAAATTTACAACATATCAAATATCGGGACTTCAGCGGACTGATATACCCCAACCAACACAGTAGATCCAACATTAGTTCTCTTAATTTCCTCGGCATAATCCGAAAGTAGACTATACTAAAAATCCATATCCTCATATAGATCTGTTAGAGCAAATTTCTTGCATTTATATGCCTGATGATGTGTAATGTTCACTCCTAACTCAACCTCTAAGTCTTCCCTGAAACTTGACACATATCTCTTTGTATCATTCTTGAATTGGTGACCATACCTCGCATTCAACCATTTAGCTTTCAAGCTCTTGATGTGATACTTCTCAACACATGTGTGCGAATTGTAAAAAGTGTTGATTTGAAAGGTAGACTCATTATGGATATTCGTTGCATGAATCCTCCACGCACAGCCATGTCCGTTACATTTCGCATATATATACCCTTTGATTATCATTTTTTGCTATCCTAATACTCATTTTTCTAAGAACTGCATCAGAATGGACAGCTTCAATGAATTCAAACTTATTGCTAAACACCATATTTAACTTCAATTGATCTGGGGAGTACATGTGCTTGGGGTTATACTTAGGATATCTCTCACACTCACTATCATTGTCACTACATTTGTCACTATTAATGTCATCCTCACTCTCCATGACATTCTCTTCCCCAGGACCATCATCAAAGGGTTGGTCTTCTGCATCACTGTCTTGATCAATAGATCAGCATGTGTGATGTCATCAAATACATCTTCATCGTTAGAATACTCACTATCTGTTGTCACTGTCTTCCATCACTGAATCGCTGCCAAGACCTTCCTCCTCCCCACTAGATTCATATTCAACAATTGATTTCCCTATATTGTCATTCTTCTCTGCCTCTAAATCCCTACCCAAACTATTATCCTCTTCACTATATCTTCATCAATAAGTCTATAATTTTCCTTTTTACCAGTTTGCTTCTCTCTAATGCCCTTACTGAGTGTCTTCTTTTTACCACTGTTATCAGTCTTGACTTTCTTTTTCTCTTTTTTTTCAATTTTCTTTTTCCCTCTTTTTTCAGTTTTCAACACCAAGCTTTCCATACCAGCACCGAAGTCAACTCTTGGATTCGCAAATGTATCCGCATCTCTACCACTTATTTTTATCAAACCAATCCCAGCAATAAGACGTGAAATATAAACACTAACCTCTTTGTACCATTTCAATGTATCCTTAAATATCATTCTAAAACCTGCCTCATCTTTCAGTTGGAAAAACTTATCCTTGTACAAAGAATAAAACATCACTCCTTTTTTGTTTTTGCCAACATTATCCACGAATTTCCTATAAAGATTCTACTGTAAAATTCTTCTTACTAACATACTCAAACCTATGCACTGTACCTTTGTTATTTGTGTTTAACCTTAAATCTAACACCTCATCAATATGCACTGACAAAGACAGCTGATCCGAATCACCTAAATAATAATATATTTCAGTAAGAGGCAAAAATAATTTGTAAAACTGAGTACAGGAAGGCCCACACGCATTAATATTCAAAACATCTAACACCCATAAAATATAAAATATTATTTGAACATTTTAATATGGTGGACCATCTTTGTCGGGTAAAAGAGAAAATGAAAAATAAAGTTTCATTAAATATTCATAGAGTAGAAGCATACGACGAATTCAATAATGTAAATGTGAGTGTAATAACTTTAAATATTCTCAGCAATTTGGACCACATAATAAAAGAGGGTGAGATTGTAGGGCATCTGGACCACACACAAATACATACATATTTATTACATTATTGTCAGGTTTTAGGGGTGCAACAAAAATAAAACAAATACGTTATCTACAAATGACAAGAAGATTCTGAAGCACACAAATAAAATTACCGTAATATGGCAAGAGGTCGCCGTTTTTTTAAGGAGTACGATACTTCATGCTACAGTCTGAAAAGCTTGATGTTTCAATCTTCAAACGAAATAAATGAGTGGGAATCGCGATTAGGGAAGTTCAATTTATCACCCTCTTTGATTTTGCCTGATTCGCGATTTGGGCTTGGCAGCTGAATCGTGATTTTAGCAAGGCAGCATTCGCGATTTTTTTGAAGTTTTGATTTGGGTTTTAGGGCATCGCGAGATTTGGGCGTGTTTTATTTGGGGTTAATTGGATTGATTTTAGAACAAATCATTCTCCAAACCCCCAGCCACGTTAGATCCCTTTAAAATTAATAATAATAATAATTTTGAACCTATTATTAAACCCTTCTCATGTGGTAAGTAAAAAAATATATATTATTTTCCACGTCAGCATTACCGGGTCCAAGACCCGCTACAGCCGGTCAGAGGAAGGATTTGTTTAATTTTGGAAACTTAATGGACCAATTTCAAAAAGTGTTAATCCGATGGACCAATTTCAAAATTTGTAAAAGTTAATGGATAAAAAAGTGTATTTACCCTTATTTTTAATTAAAAAATTATCACTTCTAGTTATTTCTTGAAATGGTCTTATACAAATATATATATATATATATATATATATATATATATATATATATATATATATATATATATATATATATATATATATATATATATATATATATATATTTGACAGAGTCACACAAAATTATTTGCTATATAATATTTTAATTTAAAAATATTTAGTTTTTAAAATTTAAGTATTAGTTCATGAAATGGATAATGTAAAGTGAAAATAATAATAAAAAATAATAAAAGAGAGTATGGATGTAGAAAACTAGAATATGCACCTATCTCAAGGTCAATTATGTGAATTTACATGCGTATCATTTATTAATTATCAGTTTTATTAAAAATAAAATATGGAAACAAACATAATATTACTTAACCCATGTTATATAATAATCTCTTAACAGCCCATATGGTTTTACTAAATCATGTAGGAGGTTAGGCAACCAAACATTCCCTTAGTGTCTAATGTATTTGTATGTCTATCTTTTTAATATCCAATGTAATTTTTTTTAATGAAATATGTAATTTTAATTGTGTAAGAAGTAATTTTTAAATATTTATTTTAACTTATTATGATACATAATTTCTTATATTAGTATTATATAAAATATACAACATAAAAATATAACTACCAATTAAATATAAAAACATAAAATATAATTAATAATTAAATATAATTATTATTAAGTGGGGTAAAAATATATAAAAATAATTTTATATTTAAAAGTGAGCATTAAAATAAATGAAAAAGAAATTAAAAAATTTGTACATGAGTTTAGAGTACACAAAATTTTACCCAAATTTGGTACAAGTTCACCAATGTACCAAATATTTGATATATTGGTACACACCATTGGAGGGGTAGATGGACCTAATCATTAAAATTTGGTGATTAGGTCCGACCATTAGAGATGGTCTTAGGCTTTCCCCGATGCATGGTTTTTTTTTGTGACGGCACTAAGATGACATGTTAAAAAAAACTTAAAAGGGGAGGCTATTTGCACCCTAGATCTACTAAACGAATCTCATTAATTTATATATTTAAAATAATTATGTGAGAAAGCGTAAATATCTTTTTATAAATAATAAAAAAAATTTATTTATAATCAAGGTTTAAATATTGATATCGGTAAAAATATCGGTACCTCAAATTTATGAATATATCGATGGATATATCGAATATCGATATTGATATCGGTAAAAATAAAAAAATCACGAAAACTTGAAAAAAAAGAGAAAATTAATTATTTAATTTTGCAATATATTTTAACTAATTTTAATATATAAATACAATTTAAAATCTCAATAAAACTCATAACATATGATAATAAAATAAATTACAAAATATTTAAATAGTCTAAAGTTAACTAATACCAAAATGATAATTTATGATGCTTAAATGTAAAACATGTGATGTCATCTTGATCTAAACAATGTTGGTATCTACTAATTCAATTAGAAAAATTCTAAACATAGTTCAGAATATGCCAGTAGTATTATTAAGTACCAATAAAATACACCCTCCGTCCTGATCCGATTGAATGTACCAAAATAATTGTATTTTTAATCAGAGTATACTATAACACTGTGTACATGAAAGAAAACTCCTCATTTCTTAGTAGTAATAATTTAAACGAAGAGTGATGATAAGTGATAATTAATTAAATAAAATAAAGCAGTCTTAAAAATTTCATGCAAGTGTTGCTCTATTTTTTATTTTTTAAAATTAATCAAATTAATGAAAAAAATTGTATTTAGTTGGTAAAAGTAATATAAAAAATCATTAAAATTTTCTTTAAATTTTGGATAATTTTTTAATATTTTCGATATATCCTCGATATTTTATCAATATTTTAGCGATATTTCCTCGATATATCTCGACATCTGAAAAAATTTAAACTGTGGCAAACCTATATCGATGTCGTTATCGATATTTTCCGATATATCCTCGACATCAGAAAAGATATATCCTTTTCTTCAATATCAATATCGGTACTCTCCAAATACGGATATATCGTGAAAATATCGTGGATATTTCTGGAAATTTTAAACCTTGGTTATTATTAAATTTCTAAATGCACCAAGTACAGATTTCTAAATGCACCTCATGGTAATCTGTCGTTTCTAGACTTCTCCAAGTTCTGCAGTAAACCTGAGGGATCATGACTGGTACTTTTGGAGCAATGCCATAAGCATGTCGATATTCTTCAGTATATGATGGTGGTAAAGTAAAATTTATCGGTTCAGCTCCGGTATTTAGATTTCTAAAATTATTCAATGGGCTTGCTGCATTCACGGGGATTAAAGAGACATATTGGGGAAATGTTAGGTGCCACTGGTGGAGGCCAGAGTAGATAGGGAACACTTGTAGGTGTCCTTCCTACCGCCACTCCATCTACCATAAAAAATGAAATTAGATGTGTAAAGAAAGATACTCCCTCCGTCCGCCCTCGGGTCTTTTACTTTGTGCATGATGATTAAGGAGTATTATTATTTAATGTGTAGTGAGTAGTTGTATTAGTGGGAGTGTGTGCCACATATTTTAATTGTATTAGTGGGGGTGTGTGGGTCACATGTGTGTAAAAAAGAAAATGACCCTCTTTGGAGAGGACGACCAACATGAAAAAAGGTAATCTTTCGAGCGGACGGAGGGAGTAAATTAGGAGTGGAAAAAAATTAAAAACTCGGTATGCTGAGCTCGTCGAATAAAAAAATATCGAAAAATATTGAAATTTAGGTATACCAAAATTTTTGGTACGTTATAGTTGTCGTACCAAAAATATCAGTTCGATATCGGTATATGCCAGGTTAAAATTTTGGTATTTCAGTATACCAAAAAAATTTTATACTATTATATTTATTATTTTATTTTTTATGTTGGGTTTTTATTATGGACCCCCAATTTGTTTTAATTACTAAGCTCAAACTTATTATTACCAGGCTGAGCCCATTTTCAACCCTTTTCATTCTCCATTGCTTGATTACATTTATGCTGCTAGGTCATTCATTCCCAAATCATGATTCATGCTGCAATGCTTCATCCCAAATCTTCTTCAAAATCCCTCTTCTCAAGTCGAACTCGACGCGCCCAGAATGTAGGCCGAAGCTTTGAGTAACCTTTCCAGTTCCAGTTCTTCCGAGGTAGGTGGTCAGGGATTTCGAGGTGGTTTCTTTGTGTTCTTTGGAGTCCTGTTGGTATTTCTTTATGTAGGTCCAACTTCTGAGCAGTTTTGTTCTGCCGCAATTATCTCGCTCGTTGATTCGACTACTCTTCTGCAATTATCTCCGCAATTGTTGATTTTAAATTACAGGGTAAAGGGCATGCTTTATCTCTACTTGTTTCCTCTCAAATTCTCTCTGTTTTCTTGAGGTTGCGCAATTATTTGCATTTTCGTTCCCTTGTGAATATTCTCTTATTCGTTTGTTTAATGTTTGATATCATGGGCAGAGTGTACATTATTTGAGAACATAAGTTTGCTGTTATATTAAATCCTTGCCAACAATATAATTTGAGTACTTTATGTTTTGGCTTAAGTCTCCTGTTTGATTTTTAATGTTTTATAGTTTCATAATAGTGCTAAAAACAATGAATCGTTTACTTGTTCCATGGATGATCTGTTGCATATTGATTTTTCTTTTTTATTAGAATTTTAGATCTTTGTGCGAGGGATTATATACATACATATATGTAGGACTGTATGATCATTTGAGGGCAAATTAATTTGCTAGTATCAATGTATATGATACAACTCTTGATGACAATGACTTTTAATATGTGTTGTTGGGTGCTAATATTTTGTGATTTATTGAAGTTACTTAAGTTTAATTTGTATTAAGATGAGTGCCCAAATGTAATTCTGGAATTATGGGTTGGGACTTTAGATGTTTGTTATTAAGCACGAAATGCAACTAGCAATATGGGTTACTAAAATCATTCGTGAATGTGATGACTAGTTTCAATCACAATAACTTGTGTGTATTATTTGTATGCATCTAAACAATTGGTTTGAGTTGATTTGGATTTCAACTCAGACATTTAAAGTGTTCATGTTATTCTTATTATAATATCTTTTTTTTTATATTCTGAAAAGTGTCATGTTATTAGGTTTTCCTTTTTTATTACTCTTCAAAGATCATCTCTATGCACAATATCTTATATTCCACATGTTTCTTTTATTTTTCAGAATGGAATACAAGTCTTCTCATACATTGTCAACTCTGTCCGAAACACCAAACAATACGGACTCTGAGGCACATGATGCAAGTTATAAGCAAGCAAAAACAGAATAAATAAAGTCACCCACTATTCCTACAATTTCAAGGAGTCCATATTGGAGCCATTGCATGAAGGGGTCTCGTACATTAGAGAACGGGACCATACAGGCTATTGAAAAATGCAACTATTGTAAAAAAGAAATTTCGATTTCTTATGGATCGACTAGTAGATTAAAGAATCATTTAGAAGCTAGGCGCCCTTCAAATCTACTGTATTAAGCAAACAATAAAATAAAAAGTCAGCATATTTTAACACCTGAGAGTATGGGGACAAGGAAGTACATTAACTATACATACTTTTAATAAAAAATGATGTGAGATTAAGGCTGCAAAGTTTGTGATTACTGGTGAAATATCTTTTCGACCTATAGAAGGGAAGGGATTTAGAAATTAGATTTTTGAATTGTAGTCCAGATTTAAAATGCCTGATCGAAAAAAAGTTGTAGGTATAATTTATATGATTATAATTAATCATGTATATTAGATGTTATTTAAGAGCTTTAATCTTATTATTGCTTATTATTTTCAGGTATGGTTTATGAGTTATTTTTAATGGAGAAAGTTATGATTCAAAATGCGATTAGTGGCCAAAGGGTAAGTATCACAAGTGATACTTGGACATCAATTCAAAATATAAACTATATGGTGATTATTACCCACTTTTTAGATAGCGGATGGAAGTTGCATAAAAGAATTATTAACTTCACTAAAATAAACAGTCATGTTGGGGAAGATTTTGGGAAGTTGATAGAGGTTTGTTTGGGAGAGTGGAAAATAGAAAAACTCTTTCCAATAGTAGTTGGCAATGCTACTTCAAATGATACTGCCATTGAGTACTTGAAAAAGATAATGAAAGATGAAAATAGTGTATTGTTTGAAGGGAAATACTTGCATTTGAGGTGCTCTTGTCACATAATAAACTTAATCGTGAAGGATGGTTTAAAGGAGCTTGAATTTTCGATTAAAGCAATAAGGAATTTCGTTAATTTTATTCATTCTTCTCCTTCAAGATTGAATAAATTTAGGGAGTTCGCAATGCTTTACAAGTTTCCTAGCACGTCAACTAAGTCTATGGATGTCAAAACTAGGTGGAATGCAACTTATAAAATACTTGAAGTTGCATTGAAATATAGAAAGGTGGGTGCAGAATGGGCGCCTTTTGCAAATTATTTTTGTGAAAAGAATGATAAGGGAAAAACAAAGATAGAGCTACCAAGTGTGGAAGATTGGAAAAATTGTAGAGCTTTTGCACACTTTTTGCAAAATTTTTATGAAATCACTTTAGAGTTGAGTGCATAAAAAAACTCATATTGCTCAATTTATGTATCAATCTATGGTAATGTTACAAATTGAAATTGAGTAAAGGTGTTTAGATGTTTCAGATAAGGTTCTTAAAAAAGTTGCAAACTCAATGAGGCTGAAATTTGAGAAGTATTGGGTAATTGGAAGGTTGTGAATCCATTAATCTTTATTACAAATGTTTTAGACCCTAGACACAAGCTTCAAATGATCAAGTTGTGCATGAGAAAACTTGGAAATACAAAAGCTGAAGAATTCATGAATAAGGTTAAAAGAGAGTTGATAACTTTGTGGGATGAGTATAAATGAATGAAATTTCAAGATTAATGAGAGAAGAAATATGCAAACAATGTGTAGACCTGATGGAGAATCTTCTTAAATTGGTGGTTTCAAATCATTTTGGGAAATTTTGTATAGTGATTTAAAAGCATAAAATAAAGAAGATCAGCAAAAAGAAATATCTAATGAAGTAAATAAGTACCTAGCAGATGATATAGAATAACCAAATCTTTCTTTCAATCTTTTGGAGTGGTGGAAGGGAAGTGAAGCTAGGTACCCAATTCTTGCAGTTATTGCCAAAGATATTTTTGTCATTTCAAGTTCAACCGATGCTAGTGAATTCGCTTTTAGTTTGGGAAAAAGGGTCGTCGATCATTTTAGAACTAGTATGAATTTTAAAATAGTAGAAGCATTGGCGTGCACTAGTGATTGGCTAAAAGCAGATGACATCTTGTATAAGGATCCAACTGATAACGATCTTAATCTTTACAAGGAAAGTAAAAAAATTAAAAAGGGTAACTTTATCAATTAAATATAAATCATATTTATTTACAATACTTTTATATTAGTAGTTATTAACATAATTTAATTATAATTGTAGGTGTCACTCAAGATCTAATGGCCACAAGTCTTACTCTTACCACAACATCAAATTGAATAGGCTTTTCTTGGAGATTAAGCAGCACTACTAGTGGGTAAAAAAGATTATAAGCTATTTCCTATCTAGTTAGTTATAGACTATACTTTTTAGCATGGATAATAGTTGGAAATTAAGAAAGAGTATTCTCTCTCTCTCTCTCTCTCTCTCTCTCTCTCTCTCTCTCTCTCTTTCTTTCAGGATGCAAGTTGTAAACAAGTTTGGGAAATGACCAAGGCTACAAGAAAGCAGATTGTTGTTATTTGAATTCTACTTAATGTTATGTTTTGATTATTGGTTATGAACTTATGATTTATGAATTGTGTGAAGTACTTGTCATTTAGGTTGTTGTTCGCTTGTGAAATTATTTATGATTGCTAGTATTTTATTTATGATTATGAATTGTGTGATGGAGTATTTGTTATAATTAGATTGATATTTTGTGAAATATATATGATTGTTAGTATATTGTGCGATGAATTGTGGATTTTATATTTTTTTTGGGTATTTTTTTGTATGAATTTCAATATGTTGATAATATTCTGTATGACTCAATATATTGAACTTTCGACATATAATTAATTTTTGGTATTTCGGTTTAATCGGTATATACCAAAAAAATCGGTACAGTATTTATTTCGGTTTGATAACGGTATGCATTTTCGTGTACCAAAATTTTGGTATCGGCATCGGTATGCATATAGTATACCAAAAATTTTGGTACGGTATCGTATTTTCAATATGCCGTGTTTCTTCACCCCTAAGTATAATGTAAGTAGCTGAAAGAAATGAGATGCAGACCTGGGCCAAACCATCTCTAATATATGTACAGAATGGAAAGAAAACTTGTCTAATTGCTTCTAATTCATGAAAAATTCAACCCAAAATTATAAGACAAGTACAAACACACACTACAAAAACACAAATTCAAATTACCCATACTGAATTTTCAAATTTAAAACTAACACAAACCCTAGAATTCGTGTCAATTGCAGAATGAAGAAGCGAAATGGCAAAGACAATGATTACATGGTACTTACTTGACATTGATGAAGCCTTGACGGTAGATAGAAGGTATGAACGTTCTTCCCTTTCCTTTCTATTCTGAACAGTCGCGACACTAACACATCGTTGTTCCTTTACTTTTTATAGAGTTAACGTTTTTGTTTTTCCTTTTTTTGAAATTTTGTGATTAATTAGTTTTTCTTTTAATTTGGGTATAGTTAATTAAAAGGGTAAAGTTGTCTTGTATGGGGTGTATTTAGTAATTTATATATAACTTTTAATTTTAGAGGGATACGTTTAGTAATCGTTTAGTAGATTTGGGGGATGCAAAGAGCCGCCCCTTAACTTAAATTGTGGGAGAGTTTTTTCTGCATTGAAAAAAATTTTGGATTTTATTCCCAAGTAAGGTAAGGGGGAAAAAGTGGAAAGGGGAGGAGAGAGAGGACAAGGAATGGTGGGAAGGCAATCTGTACCTACGAAATCCCATTTTCACTTTATTATATATATATATATATATATATATATATATATATATATATATATATATATATATATATATATATATATATATATATATATATATCAGAAGAGAGATATGAGTATGTATATTATTAAACGGTACCTTCAATGCTTTTTTTAATATTAAAAGTGTTTTAAATTGTACATTCAATATTAAACGATGATTTCAATGTTTTCTTTTTTATTTTATTTTGAACATTAAATTTTAATGTGTATTATTTTAATTTGTATTTTTATGTTTTATGTAATGAAAAAAATAAATAATGGAGTATTTTTTCCTATTTTTTTTAAATTTAATAAAATTAAAATAATCAGAATATATAATTATTTATAATTTATTTGGAAATTAGATAAATATAGTTGATAAATTAAATAAAAATTAGAATAAATTGAGGTAGGTTCTCCTAAAAACCTATTTTTTGGGTTTATTGTTTGGGAGGAGTTTTTTTTTTTGTAGGTAGAGGTTTTTTTCTTTTGAGGTGGCTCTGATGTGAAGAAAAAAAACTTGCTTTTTGGGTATGATGTATTGTGGAAGCCATTTACCAAACATCTCCTTAGGCCTTAACCGGTGGATACAACTCTAGTTTCCACCTTTGCATTAGGCCTAATTGTAAAGAGGATATTTGCATCATTGGGCTCCAATGAAATTGATTCAATTACTTGCAGATCAATCATTTGGGTTTTGAGATTTTTGCATGAATAAACTAGGCCCAAAATTTAAAATTCCTTGTAAAATTTGGGATTTAATATTTTGGGCTTAATTCTTCAAGTTTTAAATTAATTTTAATTCATAATTTGAGCTTAAATCAATTAAATTTAAAGCATGAATTAATTTTGGGTTGGGTCATGCAACTTAATTGCTCGTCTCATCACCTAGACTTCCTTCGTCACTGCAAGAATTTTGAATTTGCTTCAACATTACAAGAATTTGAACCTCCTCTACCATTTCAAGAAATTGAACTTCTTCACTTGAATTTGCATTCAACTGCCGACTTCTCATTGTCAACATTTTGCTTCTCAACAATTCATGATTCAATTTATTGTTTCTCTTACAGATTTGATGAGAATAGAATAAATTATGACTGAACCTAGCGAAATCTAAGATGTCTGCATACCTCTTTAAAGAGGATCAAGTCATAACGTAGTTCAAAAGGACATGATTTAATTTGGATGTGGGTTGTTGTACACAGTTAATTATACTCATGCGGGCCAGGAGTGACATGTAGCTTAGGCTCGTTCGTTAAGGACTGTTGAAATTTAATTTGTGTTAGATAATCTAGGCTCGTATCAAGGAGCATAACTTGTAAATAGTTTTAGGTCATATCATGGAGCATCATGTGGATAGTTTGGACTCATGTCGAGGAGATTTGCATTTGAATTTATTAACAATTCATTGTCCCTTTCTTGGGAAGAGCTATTTTTTATTGTTTTAACTTTATTTCTTTGAATTTTTATAGACACTACAGTCTTTAGAGGTTCCTCCTCCAAGGGCTCATCGAAGGACATGTCTTCAAACTTGGAAGAGTCTTGAATAGAGGATCATTCGATGTCCTTTGATGTCAAACTCAACCGCATGTCGTGAGCTCTTGTAACCAACTCATCAACAGGTTTAGGTCAAATTCCTTGGAGTATGTAATGAAGATTCTATTGCATCCTTTGAATACACATTTCAATTGCTTAAGTTTCTGACAACTTTTCTTTGCAATTGTGGCTTAGACTGCTCTATCTATTGATGTATTCGATTACATATTCTTCATTACCTTGACGAATACTTGTTAATTCCATCATGCTAATAGTTCTTCGGGTGCTATAAAAACGATTGAAAATTTTTTCTTGAATTTGCCCCCAACTGTCAATTGAGTCGGCTTCCAAGTTAACATACTAATTAAAGGCGTTCCTTTTCAGTGAGCGGATAAATTGTTTCACCATGTGGTCTTCATAAGTAAAGGCATCGTTGCATGTCTCAATGAAATGGGCCACACATTGCTTTGAGCTGCCTTTGCCATCAAATTGTTTGAATGTGGAAGGTTGATAGTCAGTTGGTTTTCTCAAGTCGTCAACTCTCTTCTGAAAATGGTAAATATTATTCAGAGACCAGATCAACAAAGTACAATAAAAGAATCAATCCAAATCATCCCTAAATAAGGGATACAAATAAAGAAATTAAAAGAGCAAATCTAGTCTAGCCACTTCAAAGATAATGCGATCAGCAAGTTGCGATGTAGATGTATTCCCATTATCAAACAAAATAGCATTCCTTTGGTCCAAGATCCATGAAATAACCACTGCAAGAGCCCAGAGTGCGTTTCTTCTTCTCGTAAAGACTAATCCACCTATCTTTATATATACTCTTGAAGCCTGTCAGAACTGATTGGACTAGTCGATGCCATCCGAGCCACAACCTAATCTTATTCCACACCGCTACTAAGAACGGGCACCTAAAGAACAAATGCTCTATGATTTTAGGTTGGCAAATGAGAATCCACACTTCCTGTCCCCATTCGGTCCCACACACGATATTTAGTAAGGAGCCTACCCTTAGCAATCAATCAAAGGTGAATACTAAACTTTCTAGGGATCCACTTGTGCCAAATTCTAGAAAGAATGAAGTGTTTATTGCCTTTTCCTCTTAGGACGAAGTAAGGAGTAAACCTTACCAACTGCCAACTTCCCATCCACCATGTACTTACTAATCTCCACGCTCACATCACTATCAGCAGACAAATAGTGAATTACTCTTTTCATTGTAGCAACTAGGGATCTCCATGCGTAAGAAGCATATTTACTAGCTTCCGCTTGCCAACAAGTACTCCCCCTCAGGTAGACCTCATGAATCCATTTAACCCACAAAGATTCTTTAAGTTGAAGCACGTCCTATACAGCTTTAAAGAATAAGGCATCGTTTCAGGTCTTAAGCTCTTTCAACCCTAGTCTACCCTCTGATTTAGGTGTTGTGATGCTTTTCCTTCTAACTAGCCCTCTCTGATTCCCCCAACAGAAGTACCTAAATCGTTCTCTCCAAACGCATAATAACGCTCTCTGAAATGGTGACAATCAAAAACTAGAAAGAGAGGACACCATATATGCAAGAAGAAATCAATTCCAATTTACCCACAAAGGAGAGTAATTTGGAGGACCACCGATTGATGCACTCTAATACTCGATTGACAAGAGGATCAAACTGATGATTGCGTGTATTCGTTTAGTGCAAAGTGGGATACCAAGATATTTTACTGGCAGCATCTGTACTTGATAGGGTAGAATTCCAAGTATTTGACGTTTGAGTCGAGCATTCTCCCACTTGGAATAGGTTAAAGAATATTTGGAGCTCCCTTCAAACTTGTCTTTTATCGTCTCTAAAATGATGGCCTTTAGTTGGTCGACAAGAAGCATTCCGTCTATTGAAACTTGCATCTCTTCTCCAAGTTGCTTCTTTTGCATGATGTTTCGTGGAATCCTCCTATTTATGTTCACTCTCAGTTTGTTTTCCACTTCCACAACTTGTCTTCACATTTTTCATTTTCTACGTAAGTTCGGAGATCTTTAAGGCCGCGCTTCCATGTGTTTGTTAAGTCCTTCAATGACTCTTATCATACTTGTGATTTGTTCATCAATGGTTATGATATTGGTTGTCATCACTGCAACTTCATCTGAAGCAGCTTGTGAGCTTGGCATTGAGCAAAGAGTTGGGCAGGCAGATCCAGTTTCACCAACGTCTCGTCAAAAAATGACTTGAGAGCATCTCCCACCAAAGGGTTCATCTCTGAAGAGGCTTCAAACTGCACCTTCTTAGACATGCTTGTTTAGCGTGAACATTTGATAGATTTTAGAGTCGTGTTCGTGTGATTTTGCATGTTTTTATTTTATTTTTGGAATTTTATTCTGTATATTTGTAATGTTTGTATTTTTGGAGTAAGTGTGTGAATCGTGCTATTTTTATTATAGAATTAGGTGATTGGGTGTGGTTTTGGACATGAAAGAATTAAACAAGTGAAGAAGGGAAGGAGACTAAAGAAACACAGGCTCAAGATAAAACACACCCAACTATGGGGGTGTTTAGTATTCAGATGGGAGAACAGAGAGTGCACACCCATCTCTAGGGCGTGTTGTTTCAACACAACATTCCAACTATCAAGCTTAGCTTATGAAAGTGAAAATAAGCGTGTTTAGTGTCCAATTTAACATCTTTTTGATGAGAATTGTTGTTATACATTAGCACAAGTGTCCTATATTCAATATATGTAAGAAAAAGTTGTATTTGAGGTATTTTATTGTGTTTTGTGTGGAAAAAAGATCAAAATGGCAAACTTGAAGAAAAGGGGAAACTTGTGCAAGAGTGCTGAAAACACACGTCCAAATTATGTAATTTTTTTGTATTTGTGTGGAAGTTCAAATTAGGCATGTGATACACCGTTGGAAATCTACGGAAGAGACGGTCATTTTGGTTCAAAAAAAACCTTAATCGGAGTTCAGATGAGAGAGTTATGATAAAAACGGTGAAGTGGCGCAAGCTGTACCGACCAGCACAATTGTGCCACTTTGCATGACTTTTTACACCTTCAAATGTTAGAGTTTTTGTGAGTTCTTTATGTATAGAGGATCACGTGAGCGCAATAATCACTCAAATCGGAATTCGAATGTGAAAGTTATACTTAAAATGGTAAGATTGCACAATCTTGCTCGACCAAAACTGAGTTGCTCGACCAAGACCATTTCGGTCGAGCAACGGTCGAGCAAGTCAAGCGGAGGAGCTTCAGTTTACAGGTGTGTTGCTCGACCATTGCTCGACTAGAGGCAGTTTGGTCGAGTAAGGACACGGACGTCCAGATTTGGCTATTTTACACCTCCAATGCATGTTTCTGCGTATTTTCAAGTAAAAAGCTCATCCAAGTTCCATTAGGAGAGTCTAAAAGTATAAAAGGACATCATTGGAAGGTTTAGAGAGGACCACAACACAACTACCACCCCACAAGGGGGATCACCCCCCACATCATCATCCACATCCATCCCTTTATCCATTCATCACTGTGAAGATCCGTCTGTGAATCAAGAAGGAGAACCAAGAGGATTTGAAGAGACGTAAGAGAGAAGGAATGAGACTTCTACAACAAGGGTTTTCCTAATTCTTTTCTTCTATTTTCTAATTTTCCAGATATATGGGTCAGATATATCCAACCGCCATGATTGTTTTTCGCAATATCATGGGCTAGAACCGTTTTGGTAGATCTAGGGTTTTGAAAGTTTTATGAATTAATTAAACTCTTGTGTATCCTCCGTACAATACTACTTGTGGATTGATTTTATATATAATTGTGCATTTTCAATTCATATTCACGGTCGTTTTGTGCATCTTCAACTGTTATATAAAGTCTGAATATATATATATATATATATATATATATATATATATTGGTTGTTGATTGAGTGCGTTCACTGCTAAACAGGGTTTATTGTTATGATTTTAAGTGAAGGGACTCTGAAACTTCATTAGAACTGTCATATATGAATGTTTATTAATTGAATTGAATTCGGTTTAGTAAGCAGGATAAAGAGGGTAACTTTATAGTACCTATAAAGGGAGATCATATCGGGTTAGTTACCAGACGTAGGAAATAATTGATACTGATAGTACCTAGAAAGGGGGTGAAATTATATCTCGTGCTCCAAGATTATTCACACACGTTACACGCATATTTACTTGTGTCTATAGAGTAGATTTGCATGGCTTTGTGATACGTCCATAGTCCACAAGGCAGAGTCGGATAGTACGCTTAAGAGGGAAATTAATGAGTAAAACTAGATTATCCTAGAGCTACCTATTCTCCATTCTTGAGTCACTTTCGAATTATTCTAAGTGCTTTTATTTTAATTGTTAATTTAATTAATTTATTGATAGATTAATAATTAAATCCTCAAACTTAATTGCCTTGTCTTAATTAATTTAGTAAATAATTAAATTGATAATACGCCGTTCTTTGAGTTCGATATTTAACTTGATCGCTTGCTTAAACTGCAATTGATATCCTTAATACTTGAGGATTAATTTTGGGTGCAAAGAAAACGTCATCATTAGCCCAATCATAAGCCGCCACATCATCACACTTACCCAATCCATCATTCTACACGCCCAACACCACTACACCTCTTCAGCCATCAACCTTATCAACCAATTAAATCCACCACGTCAGGAAAATCATGTGACCCACTATTACCACCTCACATACAAATACTACACGCCCATTGCGAGGCCGAGTGGAGTTGTATAAGCTACATCTTGCCAGTAATCGCCACATGCCCGGGCCCACTCTTATAATTTAACCTAATTTTCTCTCCTATATAAATAGGGAAATATGAAATTTGAAGGAGAGCAACCATTTCACATAAAAAAATCGAGCCTCATCCCACACATTTTTCTCTTCTTCCATTCTTCTACATTTTTTTATCTTTCTTTTGATCACTCCACAAACCCATCTTCTAATCTTTCATCCATTCTAGCCTTGGTGTTGGAGACTACTTGGAACTAAGAGAAGAGGTGGAAATCAAGAAGAATTGAAGGTATCCAACAAGAAATTGAAGGGGAGCTTTAATTATTTTTGTATTTTCATTTGAATTTTAAACTCCATGAATTATTATAATGAATCATTTATTTGTTATGTTACTTTAATTATGCTAGCTAATCCCTCTTGTGGGGTTAAAGACATGATTAATTAGGGCTTAATATTTATTTTCTTATGCAAATTAAATATGGTTTTGACATGATTTGGTATTTGATTTCTTCTCATGTGTCTTCTGATGAATGAATTATATGTTGACATGTTTTGTTAATTATGGGTAGCATGTTAATTTAATGGATTGTTGGTTAATTTGTTGTTGTGTTAATTAAGTGTTATCATATTAGTTCATGTGGATATTGCTTGAGGTGTGACGGAGACGACCCTCCAAAGTATCATAATTATCATGAGAGGACATCGAGTTTAGGTTTGACCGAGAGGATATTTGAACCCGGTGAGAGAAATCAATCCATCGTTGACCTTAGTATGCACAAAAGGTAGAATTACCGCTACATAGTACTTTCTATGGGAGATTTAGGGAATAATTAGTACCTAGATGGAAGGGATTAGTGTTGGGCATCGATCCTATCTACATTTGGGAGTCTCTAGGAGACCTACAACCGTAGAACTCGAGAGGGAGCTTTGGGTACATTTGTGATCTTCTCTAATCCAAATTTTATCTCATATATTCCTTTTGCACGATAAAATGAATTTTAAAGCACCTTGATTGTTTCTAGTCCTATATCTTAACCAATTCTCCATTTTTATTTTCTCCTATTTTATTTTGATTTCTTTTATTTGAGTTCTTGATTATCATCTCATTGTTCCGTCCTTATAAAAACGATAGAAACACAAGCTCACATGTTCCTTCAATCTATTACTTAAACTCCCTAGGGTTCGATATTTTTATTACTTGGGTATTTCTCTACGACGATCGGGTACACTTGCTCGTGAATTGAAAAATACGCAATCAATGTTTCTCGTAATGATTTCAGCATCTGTAGTTTGTAACTTTGAAGACTTTGAGGCAGAAGACCTTATCGCGATCCTCAGTGGATTTATCTTTTAAATCTTCATAGTTTACAGCTATGAATACTTTGATGTAGAAGACCTTTTTATCGCGATCTTGAGAGGAGTCATACTTTGTATCTTTGAGCTTATGGAGAGAAGAGATGAGATGAGAAATATAGATTGTCCCATCGGACATGCCAAAATTTATAACAAAAAAATTTGTATATATGATTAATAAACACAAAATAAAGGTACAAAGATAATCTAGATGGATTTAATTTAAAGAATATGTAAACTATTTACAATCTCTAATTAATCCCCTGATTCTTCTTTAGGATCAATTTTGACTCTGAATTGCGTTGACTCGACTTTTGTGTGTTAAGTCGAATCTTCGGTTGAAGCTTGTCCGAGCTAGACTTTGAGGATTTATAACTTTAATCCGGAGGCATTGAGTCTTTATTCGGATTAAGCATTATTCTTGAAACTTTCACGAAGAACGCAGTTGAATGTGTAGAACATCGTTGACTCCACGAAGAATGCTGATGTGGGGGGGCTTAGCACATTGATCCCCGATCGTAGGCCATGCTTGATTTGAAGATGACTCGAAGATCTTAAAGGAGCGATGCTCGTATTTTTAATCTTTTCAAATATATCGGTGTTTCCAGGTGTTCGGGTGTCTGAGTCCATAATGAATGAAGGAGGGCTCTTTTTATAAGTGAATGATGAGAAACTTTCTTTCTATAACTCGCAATCTGATTAGTCAATGCTTGATTTGACCTGATTCTGAGAGCTTGAGTCTTCCACTTGTTTGGGCTTTAGTCAGACTTATTTGACTTGGGCCTGATTTAATTTATTTTGGGCTTGTTATCTTGGGTCAGACCACCATTAACTTGATCCTGTTTAACTTGTGTCAGACCACACTTAATTTGAGTTTGTTTTACCTGAGCCAGACCACACTTGATTTGAGCTTGTTTGACTTTGACCAAACTATATTTAATTTAAGCATCATTTAATTTGTTGGGCTCAAATTAATTATCAATTATTTATCAATTTATTTTTTAAATTAATTTATGTAAATTCCAAAATAAAATAGTAAATGAAATTTGATATTTTAATCATGAAAATTCATGTATCGCCATTTGATTGGACTGTGAATTTTATTTGTTTATAAAAGGATATTAGTTAATTGAATGAGTTTGATGTGAATCATGAATACACATAAACCCTCTTTTCGTAAAATTACTGTTTAGGACATACAAAATTACTCTTTGAAGAGTAATACTCCATTTAGAAGAATAATAATTAATATCTGTAAATAGTAATTATTCATGTACTAAAGAGCAACTAATAAATTAGGGTATGCAAGAATTTGAAAAGTGATTTTTATATTTAGAAGATTAATAGTTTATCTCTTTAAAGTGTAATTTTTTATGTACTAAAGAGTAATCACTAAAAACAAGGTTCACGTATGAACCCGGTTCACATAATTGATGGTCTAGTTAGTTACTCATTTCTTTTTATGGGAGTGTGAAGTTGAAATTGAGATGAATTAAAATATAAAGTGTGAAGTTGGGACGATGGAGTATATACTTTAAAAAAAACTCCTGTCCATTTTAATTTGCATCCTCACTTCAGCACGAAAATTAAGAAAATTGGGAGTATTTTAGTATTTTTGGTAATAAATAAATGATAAAATATGTTAGATGTGTCAAGTAGGAGTGATTTTTTAGTAAATAAATAGTATGAGGAGGAGGGTGATTGTTTTATTTTTTGCATTTTTAAGAGAAAATTTTTTGTGGGATAACCCAAAATGAAAGGTGTGTCTTTGGCGATGGTAGAAAAGTGACTTTTATTTATTTATTTTTTTATTTAATTATTTTTTAAGCTTAAACATGTGAAATGGTAATTGAAGTTGGAACAACCGACTACATTAAAAATTAGTTTGGCCCACAATTTGACCATTTTCTCATCAAATCTGAGTTTGTATGAGAATTCTGAAGAGAGTTGATCATCATTACAGCAATTCATATGCGACGTTCTCTCGCAGTAAATCTTTACCACTAATGCTTAGATTTCAAGCCCTAACTTAGCTTCTTGATCTCGCAGTCTTTAAACTTTCCGGTGAGTTGATCGAGTTTATTTTGTTGCTTTAATGATTTCTTGATGTTCCGATTAACTGATTGCTTCAATTTTTAATGCAACTCTATGTGAATCAGTTCCTCGCTGCAAATCAAGCTGTTATTGGGGCATTTTGGTGAGAATATAAAATGCAGCGGCCACCTTCGACGATGGAGGAACAGTTGATACTCAAAGCCATTGCTGAAGAATGCCCGTGGGACAGCCTTCCCAAGCGCCTCCAATCCATCTTGAATTCCAAGGAAGAATGGCACCGAAGGTTCTTCTTCTTATCCTCCCTGTTTTCCTTGGAAATTCTTGTGGTGTAGTTTCCTGTCTGCAGTCTAATTAGAAGCAGATTTTTATTCCTTGGCAGAATTCTGCTCAGAAATTAGAATTCATTTTTTTTTTTAATCTAACAACTTTTATTCACATTCCACGTCATCTAAGTTATTTGTTCAATATATACGGTTTTGTGTAATTAACCTCCTTGGCAAGTTCCACGTGCATCGACATGTAACTGTGATGTTGTAACTGCTGTGATTGTGGAGCATGTTAAGTTTTCTTGTTTTTTGGAGGCATTTTGTGGTATTGGGACATAATAATCCTTGTTTTGTTGAGCCTTCACAATGAGTTTATGCTCCGTAGGATTCAAAACCTCATGGTGTTTGAGAACAACCTTTTGGATCTTCAGTTGTCAAAAGAGTACTTTGTTGAACTTGTAACTTAGGTTGCAGTATGCGTGCACGCTTAATTTGGAATTATTGTCATTTGCTACAGTGCATGTAGAAATACTCTGGGCTGATAGAATGTGAATTGCTATTCAAATTACAAATACAAAGCTTATGTTTAGGCAGGATAAGGATGCTTACTAATGAAAAAAGTTACTATGACTATGGCTAGAATATCTCATAGGTTGTATAATTAATTATAAGACTATGATTACCGTAACAGAATCATGGTTTGACCTCATTGATGTGCGAATTTAGAGCAGTCACCTAGCTGGAGATTGCCTTCCATTGTTGTAGTTGCTCACTAAGTTATTATGTTACTTCTTCTGTACCTATTTAGTACTACTACATATTATTCTTATGCAGGAACTTACAGCACATAAATAGGACCTTCTGCCGATTTTTCCTTGATAAAAATCTTATGAGCAGAAACAGTTTTAGTCGTATCACATATAGCAGGAGAATAAGTGGTCACTGAGGACAATTTATAGTCAGAAAAAAATTAATAGACGACGACTAGTTTTTTGAGTTCAAGGTTGTTGTTTATTTTCTACAAAGGATCTGATGTACATTATTTGAATTTCTCATTACCTCCGATTGAGCATTGATCCAAGTAACCATGATTCTTTTACTTCGCCAACTTAGGAAAATTTATCCATAAAGTGTTACCTGGAAGTAGATCTATTATCCACTTTCACTAGTAGCGATCAACATCAACATAGACTTCTACTGTTACATAATCTCATATCCAACAACGTATCAGTATCTAAGTATTCCAGGTGAGCACAAACTGAACTATCCATCTCACATGAAAACCTATATCTAGATTTGTACATCCCTCAACCTAACACTGAAACCTTTCTCTGTTTGCAATATCCTCAACCTTGGCTGGGTGTAATTTTAAGATTGTAATCATGGTCTTATTTGAATTAAGTGGATATTGTAAGATATCTTAAATTGAATTGGACTATTTCTCCCTCAATATGTTCACTATCTCCATCCCATTTAGACCTTATCACACCTTGTGACCCTATATAGTATAGTAATCTATTAATTGCTGCCCCGCCTGCAAAATGTATGTCATTTAAAAATGACATTAGTTCTGGTGTCTTTTCATTCAAATGCACTTGAATGTTTTTGTAAGTTATATATCTTTCTTTTTCAGCATCTGCAGAAGACTAAGTGTAAATGGAATCATTAACTTTTGTTTCTTTGCCTCTAGATAGGGGTCATACTCATTACTTTGACTTAGCTGAATGATGCATGCATCTATCTTAGTTATGTGTCTTAATGAATATGTTAAGTGATATAAGTTTGACTCCTGGACTAATTTAAATTCCAAGCTGGTGAAGTTTTTATCTATAATCATGACTTTGCATTTGACATAAATGAATTGCCTTTGATTTATCCTTTTGTTACTTCATTCAGGATAATTGAACACTGCATCAAGAAAAGGCTCCACTGGAATCATTGTTTTGCTCGCAAAGTGTGCAAAGAAGGGGAATATTATGAAGAAATGATGCGGTATCTACGAAAGAATCTAGCGGTGTGTGTTAGTGAAACCCTGCCTCCGTTAATTCATTACACTAACTTATTCTGTTATTTTGGCTGTAAAATTGCTATAAAATTAGTTACCATAATGAAATGGCAAGTTAATTGTACTTCATCTTAAGAAATCCTGACTACCGACTGAGAGAATAATATGTAACCCGCAAATAACGTAAATGGAATAAGATGGATAATTAAGCAAAGCAAGTTAGTGAGAATAATATGTCAAGACATGCACAATAAAACATTATCCCATAAATTAAAATGGAGAATACCCTATCATTTTTATATTTATATAACGTCAAGCTGCATCATTTATACTTTCCAGTTGTAGCCCTGAACCAAAAGCTTTGTTCCTGTAATTATGTGAAGAAAAATATTTGTGATGAGGAGCTCAAATGAAGCAAAAGAGTTTTCCCCTTTAATTAAGGATCTGAAACACACTGTCTGATCTGTTCTACGCTAAAGTCTTCATTGTGTAAATGTAATTAATGATATATAATAAGGTTTATCTTGTTTCAGTCTTACAATTAACCTTTAATTGATTTTGCAGCTGTATCCATACCATCTTGCGGAGTATGTTTGCCGTGTCATGCGGGTTTCTCCTTTCAAATATTACTGTGACATGTTGTTCGAAGTGATGAGAAATGGTAAGAGGATTCCACAATGACCTTACTTGTATATTGGCATTAATTCTGGGTTGCAAGAGAAACTCTTCACGTTTTTGGGAATTGATTCTATTTATTTTATATTAAACTTTCTAATTTTTGTGAAACAAGTGCTTACAGTTACATGCATAAAATGTAATAGCATATCTATGAGGTCTCCACTTTATCCCTTGGAACTCCGAAACAGTCATACTTTGCCCTTTTGTGCTCTCTATTGGGTAATCTTATTTCTCCCTCGTGCTTTTCATTTTTCTTTAATTCAACAAAAACTTTCTCTCGTGCTTTTCATCTTCTCTCTCATACCTTTCAATCATTCAGTCATTACCTCATCACTTTTCGCATTGTAATATTCACAAATCATCTTCTTTTCATAATTCTACCCACCATAACTTGACAAACAAAAAATATCACCTTTTTATTACTCACGGAATGCAAAGCCAACAGTTAAAAGCCAAGCCAGGCTCAAAATCATACATACCCTTAGTAGGATATGAGTTATGGTGGCATCTATATATACTAGGTGCATGATGTGATAAATAAACTTTAAACACAGGTGTAAATAATGGATTAAGATTGTGAGAATATTAGGTTTGGAAAGCATTTTAAATGCGTACTATATTAGTTATCTTATTAACTCACACTTGATTCCGTGAGGATACTTGCAGCACATGTGACGCACTGTAGTTATCTCAGTTATTTGAATGAGAACTGCTCAAGGTCTGTCATAGAAGTTATATTTATTGTACTTTCTTTTCATATTGTTCTACTGGTTAGTGTCAACTTTATTTTGTTCTATAATTTAGTGATATCAATTCAAAACTAATATCTTGAAAAAGAGGGTGTCTCTTTCTTAAAGTTAATTCTAGTCTTATTACTGTACATCCCTTTTGCTGTTTGTGCATTCATGGTGCAATCTATCATTTTTCTGCAATATAATTGCAGAACAACCATACGACAGCATCCCAAATTTTAGCGCAGCGGATGCCTTGCGACTCACAGGGATAGGAAGAAATGAATTCATTGACATCATGAATAAGTGCAGATCTAAGGTAGGGTTTTAAAGAGACTTGATATTCATTTGTGCATCATGTTAATGATCAAATACATTCAATGGATACAGAAGCAATGTTTGTTGATTGATAATTCTTCTTGTTTCCTTTGTGGGATGTAAATAATATTTAAAATAAACAGTTAGAAAGATTCAATTATTTGTCTGTGCTTTTTACCATGTACTTCCTCAAGTCCTGTGAATTTTTCTATTAAGCTAAGTGGAGTGAGTCAATGTCAAGGATTTTTCTTTTTATTGTATATCTTCTCTTCTCTGTGCGTCACTGAACATTGAAAGCTTCCTATCACTCTTTGCATACAAGTGGCTGTCTTCAGGGTTCCAGAATACTGAAGTAATTAATGCTCGTGATTTTTATAACTGATGGAGCTGCTGTGCAAATCCATTCCATGATGAGGGTGCAGTTCTCAATCAGGAACACTGGCTAAACAGTTGGAAATACACATTTAAAGTGGACACCAGGATGAACTCAATCGTAGAAATTTGTCATCTCCTAAATCTTCCAGATTACATAAAGGATGTGACAATGTAAAATCAGTACTAAAAAAACAAAAAAAGCATACATAGTTAAATCTTAGAGTTGCTGGAAAATTTCTGCAACTGTTATTAGCTTATAAGTCTAAGCTGGACTCTGTATTTGAACTTTGTGTCGAATTTTATGCAGGGTCTGGTGATGGAAATAGTTGTTTAAGAAGTCTACTTTCGGTTCTTCCCCATTATTTAGGTTCTGTTTTGTGGATTGTAAAACTTGGCGCATTTATGAACTTCCCATTGCAGAGATATGTGTTTATCTTATATAAATGGATTACCTGCACGCCTAACCAGTATTTGGCTTCTTGGAGCCTTACAGAAAATTATGTGGAAGCTAAACAAGTCAATAGCTAAAGAACTCTTGCCGATAGAACCTGTGGAATTTGTAATTGAACCATGGTGGGGAGTTTGTTTGGTCAACTTTACTTTGGAAGAATTCAAGGTCAATTCTCTTGTGATCAAATTTTGTTCCAAATGCTTATTTTGAAAGATAAAGCCTAAGCGACATTCCGCACTAGTTAATCATCTCCCATCTCTTGTATAGAAACTCTCAGAAGAAGAAATGGCGACCATTGATAAAATCTGTAAGGAGGAAGCAAATTCATTTATCCTTTTTGATCCTGATATTATTAAGGGTCTTTTTCGCCGGGGCCTTCTATATTTTGATGTTCCTGTTTATCCTGACGATCGTTTCAAAGGTAACCTATTGAGTATCCTATTTAAAAAATTTCTAATATTTCAACTATCCTCTCTGCCCCTAATAATTAAATAACAAAATAAAGTGTGTGTGTGTGTGTGTGGGTGGGGGGGCATAAGGGGAAAAAGGAATGAACACTATTTTTATTGTTGTTGTTATTAATTTAACTAATCTGCTAATGAACGATATAGTGCAGGTTATTTTGAAATTAAGCTCATGCATGCAACTTTGTAAATCATATTATCAACTTTGGGTTTCTTTTAACATACTTATTTAGGGATAGGAATGTTGCTTTGCTGGAAATTTAATTTCATTCAAATTTTGAGAATAGGAATGTTGCTTTGCTGGAAATTTAAATTCATTCAAATTTTGAGAAATGCTTGTGACTCTACATGGTCAAAATCTGGAAAAGAAGAGGCCCATTTGTCTTTTTTCCCCATCTTGTTACAATGATTTGGAATGTATTTGAAATGCTAGGAAAAGTATGAGAATATTAATTTAGGATTGTTATGTGCTCACACCTTATAAGTGAACCTTAGAGAGATTAAGTTCTTTTTGTGTTTTCAGTTTCTAGGCTGGAAGGTTTTGTTTCAAACAGGGAGCAGTTATATGAAGATCCCATTGAAGAGTAACAATTCTATCTTATCCTCTTTCCATTTGAAATTTGATTATTCATTATATTCTAGGATCTGCCCATACATCTTTCAAGAGTAAAGAATTTGATGTTGGGTACTGTGGCATGATCAGGTTGCTTTATGCTGTTTTTGTGGTTTCAAGCGAGAATTCAACTGTCGCTGAGTTGGCAACGACTTTGCAAGCTGATATCTCTCAGCTACAGGCTGCAGCATCCTTTGCTTGTCGACTGGGCTGGGCTGTGAAACTTATTGATCCTGCATCTATTCTTCAAGATTCAATTGTTCCTGGGTCTCCGAGGAGTCTGCTCAGTGATGAAGAAGTTGGTTCTCACTCTAGCATGGGATCTGCAAACTTATTTGGTGATGGCAGTGGTCCCCAATCAGGAGATGCATTATGGACAGAAAATTATAGTCCAGCGGCTGATTGTTCTCGTGTAGCTTTTGTTGTCGATGCTAATATAACGTCTTACCTTATGATGGGATCTGTTTCACCAGGTCTGTCCTCTGTTTCTGCATCATTCGTTTATTTTCTTTTTTCATGCCATTCCTGAACACTTACACTTCCCTCACCCTTCTTATATTTTTTTCTGCCATGCTTGATGTGATAGCTTCAGTGCAGACCTCAGGCACAGAGAGACTTTAGATTGTGGAATGTTTCATATATAGAATCTTAAAAGATATGCAGGCTAAAATAACACTCTCTCTATTTGCATGTGTGCGTGTGTGTATACTTGTTTCAACTGAGGGAGATAAGTTGTATTTTGTCAGTATATCCACATAAAGAGTGTTGTTTTTTCAGGAGTCAGGACCCATTGTACTCCAAAGCTAGACTGTGATCATGGAATCTGCTACATCCCAAGCTTAAAATCCTGTTTTATTATCAGTCCAGCACTGAAGATATGATTGAATTTTCCATTTCATTAAAAAATTTTCAAACAAGTTGTGGCCATTTTAGGTGACTTTTACCTTTAATACTGTTAGCTACACCAACAGCAACTTACTCGCTGTTTAATTGAAAGTCTATCTTTTTTTGAGCAGTAGGGAGTTCTTCCTACATCATGTATTCAATCCATATCTCAAAGAAATTTGAGAGTACAAAGACATAAACAAGTAGAGTTGTTCCCATAACTAAAGCCTGGGGGGTACCATATGTGAAGCTCATAAAAATAATTTCATTGGGGATCAATTATTTTAGGCTGGAAATTCCAGTACCTTAAGAAATATAGAAATTAAAATCCCAAGAAACCAAGATAATGGCTACTAAATCTAGAAATTACAAGTCAAATAATATTTTCTAAGTTATTCTGACACATTTTCAACGATGAAGATAGTTCAAGAATCATAAACAGATGTTACGATGAGTTGATTTGTGTTGCTGTCGTTACTGACCAAATTTTTGGTTGGGGATTGATGAAAATACATTGCATGCCAATTTATTTCTTTCAGTCTGTTTTAAAAGGCATAGTGATAAAAGAATGCATGTGATTTGTTGTGTCTTGTCTTGTCTTTTCAAGTAGCATCTACTTCATCTAAAAAATTTATATAACCCTTTTTTGCTTTCTTCCTTTCTTCTGCCATTTGAGGGTTCTGGTTTGCATCTTGTAATTCATAAGTTTCATCAGTTGGGTTATAGATTGTTCTGTTAGCATCTACACGTGGCTTGATTGCTGGCTTTAAATTATATCTAAATTACTGTTTATGCTCTCTAATAATAATTGTAGGTCTAAAGTCTCATGCTGTGACACTATATGAAGCTGGAAAACTAGGTCATGCAAGCATTGCAGATCTTTGCAAGGACCTTATCACTTTAGAGGGGGCCAAATTCGAAGGGGAGTTGCAGGAGTTTGCTAATCATGCTTTCAGCCTAAGATGTATCCTGGAATGCCTTACTTCAGGTGGTATTGCTGCTGATGGAAGAGCAAAAACTGGGTCAGTATCAGTGAGCAAAGAGGAAGCCACTTCTTTGCTAACTGATATTTGTGGTGATCGGTCTGGAGATTCTGATTTGAATAAACCAGAGATTAATCTGGAGGTCTGTGAGCAAATAGAAATGCTTGACGGTACTGATTCTGGAAGTTGTAATGATAAAAGCATCTCTGTTGCCTTATCTGAGGAAACAAACTCATATTCTGAAGATTCTAAATCAGGTCTTGACTCCAAGATTGATGAAATCTCAGATTCTGTTGAAGATTTGGCTAGAGTAGACACAAAGAAACCAAAGAAGTACCGAGTAGATATACTTCGCTGTGAAAGCCTGGCTGCTCTGGCTCCAGCTACATTGAGTCGTCTATTCCACCGTGACTATGACATCATCATGTCCATGATTCCACTCCCCCATTCATCTGTTTTGCCTGGATCCAAGGGCCCCATTCATTTTGGTCCTCCATCACATTCTTCAATGACACCCTGGATGAAGTTGGTGCTTTATTCTGCCCTGTCAACTGGACCGCTTTCCGTTGTTCTGATGAAAGGTCAATGTTTAAGATTGCTTCCAGCACCATTAGCTGGTTGTGAGAAAGCCCTAATATGGTCATGGGATGGATCTTCAATCGGGGGTTTGGGAGGAAAATTCGAAGGTAATTTAGTTAAAGGAAGTGTACTCTTACATTGTTTGAATTCTCTTCTTAAATATTCTGCTGTGCTGGTTCAACCTTTAAGCAGATATGATCTTGATAATGGTGGAAACATTGTTACTCTAGATGTTCCGTTGCCCTTGATGAATAGTGATGGTTCAGTAGCTTGTATTGTAGAGGAATTGGGACTAAGTAGAGAAGAATGTTCAAAGTTAAACTCACAGTTGCATGACATTTCAAAAAAAATTAATTTGTGGACAATAGGTTATATACGGCTTTTAAGGCTTTTTAATGAGCGAGAATCAGAAAACTTTTCACCTGAGGATGATAAGTATGAATGGGTTATACTTGGTGTGGAATTTGGAATTCCACTTTTTAGTCCCAAATTATGCAACAATATATGTAAAAGGGTGGTTTCTTCTCAGTTACTTCAAACAGACTTGCTGAATGAGCATCATGAAGCAATGCAAGACTTACGAAGCAAGTTGAGCTATGTTTGTGCTGAGTACCATGCAACAGGCCCAACTGCAAGACTTCTCTACCAGAGAGAGCATGTAAAGGACAAGGAATCATCACGATTATTGATGAATTATGCTAGTGGACGTTGGAACCCACTTTCAGATCCTTCTTCTCCTATATCAGGAGCCTTAAGTGAAAACCAAAGATTAAAACTTGCTAACAGGCAGCGATCTGGCACTGAAATTCTAAGCTTTGACGGTACAATCTTAAGGTATGTCTTCAGTGACTATATCCTCTATGATCATGAGTTGCTAATCCTTCCAAAAATTCTTTGAAAATACAAGTAGATTAGTTGGAAAAAAATTTCAATCTCTCACATCTTTTGAGTCGAACTTATTATTGCATTTAGTTCTTTGTTTCTTGAAAAATACACCTCACCGTCTTTTCTCCTTTTTCTTTAAGAAACAATTTATGTGGCATTGTTGGGGGGAAGGAGCACTATGTTGTTTTGACTGATATATACTCACATGTAATCTTGGCATCTGGGACCAATTATAATTGATATTATTTTATTATCATTGATGTAACCATCCTGAATAAACTTGCAAAAAAAAGTAATAATTTCTCAGCAGTTGCTAGTCCTGAATCTTCAAGAATTTGCAGTATCACCATAGAAGGAAAGTCTGTTGCCAAACTCTGGATCCATTTGGCTTGAGCATAATTCTTCTTAAAAAAATCTTGATGTCATGTAACAACCTCTTGAGTGCCATATTCTCGTTTGATCAAGTAATTAAACTGGTGTTGTGGTTTATAAACTAGAGTAGCAGTAATATGAACTGCAGAGTTATTAAATTTGTCTTCTTGTCTATTTAACGTATTTAAAAGGTGGTGTTGTTTATAAACTAGAGTAGCAGTAATGTGAACTGCAGAGTTATTAAATTTGTCTTCTTGTCTATTTAACATATTTTTTAAATACACCACCACATTCATACTTTTGCTTTACTTGTTAACGAAAATAAATGTCTGCCATAATTTATACAATAAGGTTTCAATAACATAATGCGTTGTTTACTTCATGAATTCAGATTTGTTTACCACAAAATTTTCGTGATTTTGCAGATCATACTCCTTGAGTCCAATTTATGAGGGTTCCACTAAGACCTTTGAAGATTCCCTCCCTATGAGTTCTGGAAAAGGTGAATCAGAGGATGCTGACAGCAAAGAAGTTACTCTTCCCGGAGTAAACCTTCTTTTTGATGGGTCGGAGTTGCGTCCTTTTGAGATTGGTGCTTGCCTCCAGGCTCGTCAACCTGTGTCGTTAATAGCTGAAGCATCAGCAGCATCTGCATCTTTTGCAGTCAAACAAAAAGTTAAGAATTAAGTTTCCAGAAGCTGATCCCCTTGATCTTCTTGCTATCATCACATGCTCAGCATTGGCGTTTGCATTCACGCATTCACATATAATAGCTTGTTCATGATCAACTAGTGAGGCAAGACATGTCAGTTCTAGAGGTAAAGGTCAATCTTTTTTTTTTTTTTTTTTTTTTTTGTGGACTAGAAAACAAGAGATTAAATTTATACTAAAAACACGAGAGCAAACGACAAGGCATCCCATCCCTCTTCTGAAAATTAAAATGGATCATTAATCTCATTTTTATATTGGGAATTTTTTTTTTATTGGGTATTTCCTTTTATGATTGCCTTATAATCTCTTCCTTTGTTTTCAGCTGTCGTCTTTTGCTGGAGAACGCTCTGCATTTGCTTGCTATGGTTGCTACAGATCATTACATGATATTCTTCTGTTCAGCATTTGCTTTAGCCTCAAAATCCAACTATAATTCATTTTGTTGTAGAGAAAGAGAGAAGGAAAGAAAGGTTCTTTACTGTATTTTCGTGCAAAAAAAGAAAAATGAATCTTCTGTAGATGTTTGTTTAGTCTACACAAGGTGACAGATAGATAAAATGCACAAGCGAACACCTTCGTCAGTTAACGTTGTTCTCGCTAAAGGAAAAATTGATGGCATCTGGTAAGGTGGTATGTTTGCATCTCAAATTCCCAGTTCTGTGTAATGTATTTGGTGTATGTATAATGTATCTTACTTTTGATCTCGATGGTGGACGATATTAATCCGTGCAGTGACCACCGAGATAATCTTTCTTTTATGTGCCTGATTCTTTATAGGTCATACTTTTATTTCTTTGAAATTTTACAAAATAAATTTCGTTTATTATTATAGATTGAATTTCAGGATGTGATACTTTCTTATGAAATGAGTCATGAGACAGATAGACTTATGGATTCATGATATGATCTATTATTAAAAGGCAAATTCTATTATACAAATAGTTTTGAGGTTGCAACTGGGTCAATTTTTACCCATGACCGGATACTTATATTAGATTTAATCAAGGGTCATTGGCGTTAAGTTTCATTGACCCATAGAGAATCGTTATTTTCTCTCCACAACCTCCCATTCCTCCACGTAGCTCCACCATCTTTCCTCTCGTTGTTATCCCTCTGTCGCCTCTCCTATCTTCCCTCCGCCACTCCATCGCCGTCGCTGCTGAATTCCGCTCTCTCCTATTTTGTTCATCTCTCTAGTGCCGTTTCACCGACTCCACCTCTCCGTTTTTCTCTCCAATGCTGCTCCACCGTCACTGTTGCTCTTTTCCACCCTTTTCTCCCTACCATCGTTCCACCGCATATGTGGTTGATTCTCTGTCTCCACTCTCCCCCAATGTTCTCTCGCTTTCCAATTTCTTTCCCCACTATTTTCTCCTCCACCCCTACTCTGTTCAGTGATTCTAACTAATTTTGGTAGTTTTTCCCAATTTTTTCAATTTAGTTCTCTTTCTACATTTACAACTTTAATTTGTAGATTTCTATGTGGAGACAAGTTGTATTGGCTTAACTAGTTGCATTGATTCAATGTGAAATGGATACATAAATTGGATTGAATCAATATATTGTATTGAATGAGATATTGTATTTTTTCTACTAACAATTTATTTGAATTTTGTCAATTAATTTGTATTATGTTGGGTTTAGGATTGTTGCGAAGCAGCCTTTGAAAGAAATTGAAAGACATTGATATGTTTTGTGAAGTATCTGAAAGGCATTGATGATTTGCATTAGTTGTACAGCACGGTGGGCAACTGAGTTTTGAAGATCAACTAGAAGAAAACCATTTAAGAAATGAAATGATAACTTTTATTGAGGAAGTGTATAAGTTTAAATGACAGGTTGTATTATATTTTTATTAATGATTGTACACCTTATAAAATTTTGAGTCAAATTAGGGTGCACCTGGTGTACCGGTACACCTAGTTAATTTCAACCACACCTAGTTAATCTCAACCATTAAATTAAAAAACTAATTAATAAATATATTTTTGGATCAAAATAAAATAATTAAAATTTTAAAAATAAAAAATAATTATACCCTAAATTATAGCTTATAACCGCTAGGTGCACCGGTGTACCAGGTGTACACACAATAACCCTAAAATTTTAGTGCATTGAAACTTAAATGAAATGTATTACTTCTATTGAATATTGTATAAGTATAAATATTCAAGTGTATTATTTTTTATTAATGATTGTACACTTTTTAAAATTTCAATGTAATAAATTTCATTGATAAGTGTATACTTTTTAATTCAATAATGTATATACATTTATTAATAAACATATAATATTCTATACTATAATGTAAACTGAAATTAATACATGTATATCAATGTAAATAATATATTTATAGAAGGGAATATATATATATATATATATATATATATATATATATATATATATATATATATATATATATATATATATATATATATATATATATATATATATAAACCCCGTTATCTTTAATATATAAAAAATTACTATTTAGACACATAAATTATTACTCTTCTAAATTAAAAAATTATTCTTCAAATTCTTGTAAACCCTGATTTATCAATAACTTTTTAGTACATGAAAAATTACTCTTTACAAACATGAATTATTAATCTTCTTTATAAAAATTATTACTCTTCAAAGAGTAATTTTTTATATCCTAAAGAGTAAGTTTTAAAAATATAATTTACATGTAAACTAGGTTTACATGAGACTCACCCTTTATATATATATATATATATATATATATATATATATATATATATATATATATATATATATATATATATATACTAATGTGAATTACAACTAATACATTTTCTCATTAAAATGTACGTATATAATTTGATATAAAATATCAATATCACATTTTTTTTCTTTTAAAATATAATACATTTATTAAGAAAAAATTATATAACATTAACTTACATCTAATACATTATAACAATTGAAAAATTAAATAATCAAAATTCAGTAATAATTCTTAAATGATAAATCTAAACATGAACATGACCATCTGAATAATTCGTCACACTTTCAAGATCCGAATAATTCGTCACACTTTCATCGATTTCTCTGTCAGCAGCGACATTTTCTTGCCTCTTTTAAAATATAATATATTTATTAAGAAAAAACTATACAACATTGACTTACATCTAATACATTATAACAATTGAAGAATTGAATAATCAAAATTCAGTAATGATTCTTAAACGATAAATCTAAACAAGAACATGACCATCTGAATAATTCGTCGACACTGTTTTTTCTTGCCTAAAGAACCACAATCCTTGAAGAATCCAATTTCAATGTTGCGTTGCAAATTGTTTTCTCCTAGCCCAATCGCATCATTCCATTAGAGACACTACAGCAACCATCCTAAGGCTAAATCTGCCTTGACTCTCGCCGACTTGATCGGCCTCGACGATCGCTGGTCTAGAGACAACGCCACCGTTGTCCAAGTCAGCGATATTTTCGACCGCGGCAGGGACGAGATTAAGCTGTTGTATTTCTTCGAGAAATTGAAGGAGGCAGCGAGAGGTGGTGGTACGGTAATCACAAAATCATGAACCATCGATGGGAATTTTCAATTCATGACTCCGCAGAGGTTGAAGGAGATCGAAAATTGGGGATTTGACGGCGTGTTGGTAATGCTATGAAAAATAAGTTGAGTGATGTGCATACACCCAAATTTTTTAATGGTATAAGATGCTCAGGAGTACCAAATCATGAATTAAAGTTGGTTTGTGTAATGGTACTAGATTGATTATTACAAACATGGAGAAAAGCATGTTTTGGAAGAAAAATTTTATGTTGAAACTATGATGGCCATAAAGTCTTAATACCAAGGATGTCCTAACACCTTATGATCCAACGCTGCCTTTAAATTTTCAGAGGAGGCAACATCCTTTAATTATCTCTTATGCAATGACCATAAATAAATGTCAAGGTCAATCTCTATCACATGTTGGACTTTTCTTGAAAAAGTCAATTTTTTATTATGGACAGTTATATGTGGCCATTTTTAGAGTTATCAATCATATGGGATTGAAATTTTTGATATGTAAAAAAGATGATAAGGAGTACAGTCAAAGATGGTAAAGACAGATTTAATGTTGTTTACAAAGAAGTATTTCAACCAAACACGTTTAAGTTTATTTCTAAAACATACAAATTGAAAATGCATAATTAGAAATTGTGCACACCTCATAACTCCATCTTCTACGGCTTTATCACATCTTTCACTGTGATGAAATTCTCCACAAGGATCCAATTTCTTGGGGCAATTGGGACATGATAAATACAACCAATCATCAATGTTCTCCTATCTCTAAAATTTCAGCATACACCCAAAAGTTTCTCACCTAAAGTAAAGAAAAATAAAAAAAGTTATCTTGAAATCAGTGTTGTCATAACCGAATCGAAGATCAAATCGGTGGCCCCAACGGTTCACGGTCAAACCGACGGTTCAACCGGAAAAACAATAATAATAAAATTTTATTATTTTACAATAATAATTGGATTTAATTAATTTTATAAAGTTGGGCTTTAATTAGTATATGCCAAGATAATGGGTTAATATGACCCATCACCGTCAACTGGACCCTCCACTTACTTCTTATTGAATATTTTAAAATATTTATATATATATATATATATATATATATATATATATATATATATATATATATATATATATATATATATAAATTCACAGAACCACAATAACCTAATGAGATTAAGTATCCATCTGCCACCGTCTTCGCTCTTATTCTCACTGCCGCGTAAAATCGCAGATATCAGAGATCTCTTCAACTATGGCCCAGCGAAAAAAGTCAAGGATGTACCCTACGTAGCTCACCTTTAGTGCTCCGTCTGATCTGCAGTCCACCACCGTTTGTTGTCTTGATCTTTTGTTCGCTATCTCGATCTGCCGTCAGCCGTGAGACTGAAATATAACGAAAATTGGCAGTTTTTAGTTGGCCGGTCCAAACTGATTATGCCGGTTTTGATCGGTTATTTTTTATTTAACTATATAAATAGTTCTTGGGGATGTTTCAGATTAGTCCCGATTGAACCGGTCGAACCAGCCAGTCCGATCCAGTTCTGACTACACTGCTTGAAACTTCTAAGTTATAAGGAATAGATGATATGTATAGTCAAACTTAAGTTATTAACCTCTTTATTTTCCATTAGTTGATCGATATTACGAACCAAAGCCTGACCATTTGATAGTTAATCTATAGCACCCCCTCTGGATGAAAAAAGACGTGTTGTCAACAACCAATGATGAATAAAAGGCTTCATCAATACTGCAAAATGGTTTTATCGCTACAAAAACTAATGAAAATAAATAAAATTTTATTTAATACTCCTTCTGTCTCACCCAAAGAGTCCATATTTTTCATTTTGCGCGTCTCACCCAAAAAGTCATCTTTCCTTTTTTACATATATGGGACCCGCACACACCCACTGATACAATTAAAATGTAGGACACACACTCCCACTAATACAACTACCCACTACACATTAAATAATAATATTCATTTATCCACGTGCAAAAAGCAAAAGCTATCCTTTGGATGGGACGGAGGGAGTATATTAGTAATTAATCTATTGCATAAATATTTACATAACCAATAAATAAAAACCTGGATTTGAAAGCTGCAATTTCTGGTATTTCATCGTCAAAAACAACCCTTGATACGTAGTAAGCATTTAAAACAATACTTGCTCTACACAACTATATAAAAAACCAAATTATTTCTAAATATCAAATATCAAAATAATGGAATAATATTTATATTTTATAACTGATCTAATTTAATAAACCTCTATAAATCTTTGAGCGAAACATTTGCAGAATGACAACGACTGGTTCTCCCCATAGCTAGTGATATATTCAAGCAATTTCCGTATTGAATCACCCCATAAAGTACACGAGCGTCTAGGAAAATAAAACTAAAATCAGAAAGTTTAAAATAATCAATATATAGACCATCAAAGAAAGATTGACAACAAGCTCATGATCTTCTAAGACGATGTCCATTAATTGTATAAGTCCATCCTTGAGTTATTTTTCTTGTGGAGTATATAGATTCGCAACCTTGACGATTAAATCTATCATTTAAAATGTAAAACATATGTGAGATAGACAACCTTAAAAATTAAAAAATAGAATGTAGAGGAGTATTTACCAATCAGTTTTGTCTCATCAACATTCTTCACTACATTAACTTCTGAAAACCTTTTGAAAGTATACATGAAAGAGGGGAAACAATCATCAATTACTTGAAAAACCTGTGTTTTAGCTTGAAATACCATTGTAAACTTGCTAT